>JALGPY010000005.1:107097724-109497724 GCA_023055425.1 Linanthus parryae | reverse complement strand
CATTCCCCCTCTATTTAAACTTGCTACAACTGGAAGAGACTCATTCCATAGTCTCCACACGGGGTAGATCAACTTCTTGGGCATCTTCAGTTTCCAAATCTTGAGTAACCATTGTCTATTAACAACCCCTTGAGAAGAGGAGGGGTTTCCAGTCGTCCTATTTCTTTGAGCCTTATACCCCGTGGCTACGGTGTAATTTCCATCGTCCAAATAGAGCCAAGAGAATTCATCCGCGTGATTTACTTGTAGGGGAATTGACAAAATAACATTTCTATCTTCTGGGTTGAAAAAACTAGCAATCAAATCTTCCTTCAAATGTCCCTGTACTACTATCAATAAAGTGATTCACTCGTAAGTCCTCTGAATTTTTGGGGCACACCGTAGTATGACGAAAAGAACTAAACCTTGGTAACCACATATCTGAGAACACCCGGACCTGCGATCCATTCCCAATCTTCCATATTATCCGTGATTTGACTAGATCACAACCTGCGATAATACTTCGAAACGCATAAGAAGATTGACTGGACGAGTTGATCTCGACATCCAAAATTGAAGAGTTTCTGAAATACTTGTGCTTAAGCACTCTTCCCATCAAACTATCAGGTTCTCTAAGCAATCACCATGTATGTTTTGCAAGTAGAGCTATATTAAAATCTTGAAAGTCACGAAAACCAATACCTCCTTCTTCCTTAGCCCTCTTCATCTTCTCCCACGCGACCCAGTGTATCTTTCTTCTACTATCATCCCCACCCCACCAGAATTTTCTTATCAATCTCTCCAATTCCTGACAGGTCTTCTTCGGTAGTAAGAAACACCCCATTGTATAGTTAGGGATAGCTTGAATTACCGCCTTAATCATAACTTCTTTACCTGCAATTGAGAGTTCCTTTCCTTTCCATCCTTTCAGCTTCCTCAGGACTCTTTCCGGCATAAAGGAGAATGCCGTAGTTCTCCTTCTCCCAATCTTTTTCGGCAGGCCAAGGTAACTGTCATGTTCATCTACTAGTTCCACTCCGCAAAGCTGGCTGAGGCTCTGTTTATCTGACTGACTCAGATTATCCGAAAAGACCACGGAGGATTTCTGCAAATTCATAACCTGTCCTGATGCACCCTCATATAGCCGAAGAATATCTCTAAGGGATCCTATTTCCTCTGGAGATGCTTTGGTGAAGAGAAAGCTATCATCTGCAAAGAAAAGATGGGAGATAATAGGCCCTCCCCTGAATGCCGAGAGCCCTGATAGACGGCCGTCCTGCACGGCAATCGATAAACTTCGTGAGAGAGTTTCATTCACTAATAAAAATAGATATGGAGAGAGCGGACATCCTTGGCGAAGTCCTCTCTCAGGGACAATGTGACCATGAGTCTCCCCGTTCACAAGAAGGCTGTATGTAGCTGTTGAGACACAATGCATAACTAACTCAATCCATTTGAAGCCAAATCCCATTCTCTCCATTACAGCCCGCAAGAAATCCCATTCCACTCTGTCGTATGCTTTACTCATATCGGCCTTTAGAGCCAGAAAGCCTTTCTTCCCCTTCTTTCTATTCTTCATGGAATGTAGGAGTTCAAAACGCATTCACAATATTGTCAGATATTAGCCTGCCCGGCACAAAAGCACTCTGATTTTCTGAAATCAAAGATCTTAGAATAATCTTCAGACGGTTAGCCATGGTTTTTGTAACAATTTTATAAATTGTATTGCATAAGCTGATAGGACGCAAATAAACTGGACTTCTTACTTGTTTAGCTTTTGGAATTAAAGCAAGTAGTGTATGATTAAACCTGGAAATATCAGCACCATCGTTCAGAATCGCCAAACATGTCTGCTCAATATCTTGGCCCACGATATGCCAATTATTCTGGAAAATAAGGCCGGGAAACCGTCCGGTCCTGGAGATTTCAATGGCGGCAGCTGTCTCACTGTCTGGCGAATATCTTCATCTACAAAGTCCTGATTCATGAGTGCTCGTTGCTGTAGAGACACCAACTCCTCCACTCCTCCCAATAGGGGTTCCATGGACTGTCGAGAGGGAACTGTGCTGCTAAAAATACTCCTGTAATAATTCTCAAGGACCGAGATTACCTGATTAGGATCATCCTGCCACACCCCTGAGGAGTCCTCCAAACCAGAAATATGATTCCTAGCTCTGCGAATTGAAGCTTTGCGATGAAAAAAGTCTGTGTTCAGGTCTCCTTTCTGAAGCCAAATCTCCCTGGAACGCTGTCTCCACATCTCCTCCTCCCTTAAAAGGATTCGGAGTATATCACTTTTGATAGCACGCATCTCTAAAAAAGCTTCTGAGGTCTGCGGGCCGTCTAAAATCAGCTGAAGTCTAGCTCGAACTTGAGCTAATTGCCTCTTCACATGACCGAAAGAGGAAGATTCCCAGTGCTTTAGTGCCGAAGCCAAAGAATCCAAACGGTCTTCAATTTGTGAACCCGATTGTTGCCAAGTTTCTGTAATGATGTTTCTACACCCCTCATGCTGCAACCACATCGATTCAAACATAAATCTTTTGTGTCTTCTGCGCCTAGGAGAGGCTCTGAGATTCCATACCGCCTCAATGGGCACGTGATCAGAAACCTCAGCTACCAGATGTTGGATTCGAGCCCAACCACACAAATCTATCCAAGAATCTGACACCAAACAGCGGTCAAGTCTTTCTCGAATAGCTAGATGATCACCCTGATTATTTCTCCAAGTAAAAGGAGAACCCGAATATCCTATGTCTCGTAATTGTAGTCTGTGGATAACGCTGCAAAAGTCCTCTATTTGGTTAAAGGAGACCGATCTACCTCCTTCTTTCTCCAAAATAGACGAGAAATCATTGAAACACCCACTACGCACCAAGGCCTGCTGCCTGGATACAAAGACTCCAATAAAATCCAAGAATTGTGCCTCTCGTTTCTGTCCGGGTCTCCGTAGAAACCCGTCAAAAACCCATTCTTAGAACCGTTATCTAAGGAAAGTTCGCCATGTATATGATTATTCGACCAGTTTATCAGACTGAAACTTACCGAATCATCCCACAACAAAGCAAGGCCACCCCTTCGACCTCCACCACTGCAGTCACAGTCACGGAAGATACCGTTAGTAAAACTCAACCTCCTCTTCACCCAGTCCATCCCTCTTGCATACAATTTGGTCTCCATTAAGAAAATCATGTGCGGCTGTCTCCTCCACGCGAGATCGCGAAGAGAAGTAACGCTACGGGGGTTGCCAAGTCCCCGCACGTTCCAACTTAGGAGATTCATTGCGAATGGTTGGAATGCATCGCAGCCTCAGCCAATGAAGATTTTGGGGTATTCAAGGCACCCCCGTCCTGTGTCGGAATCCGATTAACAGAAACCTGCGAAGTAACCATGGGTACGGTAGTAATCTCCTCCTGAAGTTGAGTTTTCGCACCCGAGCTTTTGTGATTTTTCCTTTCTGACTGCATTTGTTTCGGCAGAACCACCGAATTAGGATTCGGAGTCGCCGAGTTAACTGTCGGGCCTGGGGGTGAGTTTGCCAGCTGGTTCAAAGTGGCTTGACCCCTACCCGTGTTCCTGCGGCGAACATTGTGACCAGCTTGAACTGCTAGTTTGGCATTTAGACCTGCACGATCAGGCCCCTTTCCTGTTTCCCCATCGTTGCTAGATGAGTTTCTTCCCCTACCTCTTCCTCTGCCACGTCTTCCACCGCATCTTGTCCCAGCCATGCTTCTGTCAACATCCAGGTCTCTAATCTTCGAGTTAGGGTTTGGTGACAGGTCTGCTTGACTTCCTTTTCTCTTAGCCCCGACAACCACGGAATCAATATCGCTAACAACATCTTCTCCTTCAGTCGGGGTCGCACCCTCTGTGTTCTTGTCAACTTCCATGCCAGAACCACCTTCCAACTCATCTTCTCCTTCAAAACCCCACTCTACCTCCTGGTCTGACTGATATTCTCTGGTAGTGGCCGTTTGTTGTGTCTTCTTCTCCTGAGTTTCGTTCGGGTGATTAGCTGGAATTTCTCCGGGGTAACTTGATTTGTTAACGTCAACATGACTTCTTCTCGCCTGTAGACGAAAGAACAACCAATCACCAAAACGTGGCAAAGTGCCAGATTTGATACTCTCCTCTGCCGAAGAACAATCTCAACTGAAGTGACTGACTTTCCCGCACCACTCGCAAGCTCCAGGGAGACGCTCGTATGTGAAACTTAGCCATCTCTTTTTTCCAAACAGTTTAATAAATTTACCTCTCATCAAAGGCACGTTTATATCAATCTTCACTCTTGCCCTCATGTAGTCACCTGCTTTGCCAGAAAGAACCCTTGAATCCGTTTGTATCACCGGACCAAGTATTTTGACCGCCTTCCTAAGATCCTCGTCCGTCTGAAGATAGAAGGGAAGATTAGCTACTTGCACCCACACGTCAATTCTTCCCAACTTTGCAAGATCTACTACACCATTAACAGCCCAGGGTTGGAGAAGTAACAGGTTCTCGTCAAAAAGCCATGGCCCTCCTTCCGAAACCTTCTACATAGAGTCCTCCGACGGGAACTCAAATATGAATTTGTTTGGAGACGGCTCGTAGATTTTGATCTCTTCACCTACTGGCCATATATTCTTGAACAAGATCTTCATAGCCCAGGTATTAAACGTGACCGGATGAAGAAAAGTTCCGAGAAGGCACGGACCACAGCTCTGGATTGCCTCCAGACAATAATCATCCTCGTATTCCTCAACATGTTCTTCCTCGAGGGAAAGCTTGCTGAGACGTCGCATTAGGTTTCCGTAGTCTTCCATCGTAGAAAACAACTCCTTGAATTCACTGTGTAGCAATCTCGCTGAGAAATCCCACGAAAAACCAGTAGTAAAGCAAGGAAAAAACCTTCTCTGCCGCCGGAGAAGTTTGCCGCAAACTGGAACCCTAAATCGCCCCTGTTTCGCTCCGAAAAGGTCGGAGCAGAGTAACCACGTGAAAAGTTTGCTTAGCAAAATTTAATTTTTAGAAAATTTCAACTGCATGACATCAAGAGGATTTAAGAAACCCCAACGGAAGCGCGGTTTTTTTTTCTAAAAAATAATTGCGATCATCGAGACCGGTTCTTGCCGCATTTTTTATAGAAACGGTACCCGTAAGAACGGAACTTCGGGCACCCAAGTATCCCTCAATCTCTCTCTCTCTATCTTTAATTTCAGTTTTAGGCACAATCTAGGGTTTGTTTTCAATGTTAAATCGCAAATGCCCCAAATTTTTTTCTTTGCGGGGGAATTGTGCTACCTGCTTTTGAATTGCGATCGGTTGTGTGTTTACTTTCTCAATTTCGTATACACATAAGCCATGGTAAACTATGACGTACTACGCAGGTAGAGACAGTCGAGTCAGAGTTCTTGGTGATCCTAAGAGGAGGAGAGGGAACAAGGAAAACAACCAATCTCGTATGATGAGAGAAAGATGCGTTCTGAGGTTAAGGGCATTTTTTGGGTAGAAAAACTTCAAAATTGGTTCAAAATTTGTAAGGTTAAGTCGAGTTCAGAACTCGCCTGGGAGATAGTGATGAATGCTCACCACAGGGAGCATGGTGAGAGTTAAGGTGAGCGCCTGCTTTACACTCAGAACACGTTCATAGTCTTCACGCCAGAGACTATAGGAAAAGCACTGGGTTTTAGTGTGGGTCCAGGCCCAATAATGGGGGGGGGGTTTGGTATGACTTATAAGCAGCTTATAAGTCAATTCTGGATTATAAGTTGAAGACAGCTTAAAATCAAGGTTTGGTGTGCGACTTATAAGCTGAACTTTTGGGTTCGGACTTATAAGTTCATAGTGTAAAAATGAACTTAAGAAAAAAACTGGTTTTTGAATATTTTCTTGAACTTTTGGACTTAACAACTTTTACACCAAACACACATATATTTTTTCTTCATCTTTTTTGTCATAGACTTTTTTTGCATAACCTTATAAGACAACTTAAGTTGCAAATAAGTTATACCAAACTCACCCAATTTAGCCCAATAATATATTGGTACTACTATAGCGTTGTAGTATCTCTTTGACCTGAGGTGGTGACGAGCTGGCATGTGTGAGTCGGTTGCTTCCTTTTGATTTGGCACCAAGTAATACATTTCCAACGTAAGCCTATGTTATTCCACCGCCCCTAACTACTATACAAGGACATGGCATTGTCTTCATATGTCATGACTCTCAATTTGTGTCCCTTGTGACCGTGATTTTTCCTGACGAACAGGTAGCCTCTGTGAGTGGGTCTTCCGCACAAGAAGACGAGAGAAGATTCCTCGCATTCGTTAACGCGAGACGGGGAGAAGATTTCCTTGACGTGATCGTTCGCGGCGACGATGAAGTTTTCAGAAGCTAATTTTGGGTAATTCGTTAGCAATTAGTTTGCTTGGTTTCCCCCTAGCGGCGAGGTTTTGTCTTACCCGTTTAATTAGTTTCTAGTTTGTTTACCCACGTTCTTGTGGAGGATTTGTCTACCCATTGTAATTTTTATATTGGAAGTTTTGTTGGTCGTTTTGTCCCTATCGTTTAGAGGGTTTTTCCCACGTTAATTCTTGTGTCCTAAATCTTATACTTTTCCACACTTGTTCGTGTTGGCGTTTGCGCGTTCTAGTCCGTCTGATTCAGCCCCGTGACCCAACAAAAGTGGTATCAGAGCCTGGTTCAATGGGGGAGTCAACGGGTTCCATGATCAACTTGACAGCAACCAACTACTTGATATGGAAGGCTAGGATGCAAGACTTGCTTTATTGCAAGGATTTGATGGACCCAATTCTTGTGAAATGGGTCAAGCCAGCCAAAGTTAAAGATGATGATTGGACCAAGATGAATATAAAGACAATTGGTCATATCCGCCAGTGGATTGACAATTCGGTGTCCCATTGTTGCTCAAGAGACGAATGCCTACCAGTTGTGGATAAATTTGGAGAGCATGTATGAGAGGAAGACTATCAGGAACAAAGTGTTGCTCATGCGATCGCTCGTGAACTTGAAGTACAAAGATGTTCAACAAGTTGCTGAGCACTTGAGTGAGTTTCAAAGTCTCATAAACCAATTGCCTACTGTCAAGCTCGATTGGGATAATGAGACACAATCCTTGTTGCTGCTTAGCTCCCTACCAACCTCGTGGGAGACATTGGTCATGTCATCAAGCAATTATTCCCCTAAATGAAATGTTTCCATGAGTATGGTCAAGGCCACAATGCTCAACGAGGAGGCAAGGAGGATGGAGATGGGCTCTGACAACGCGCATGCTCTTGTCAGGGAGAATAAAGACAAGAACAAGAATCGAGGGAGAAGCCAAACAAGGGAAAAGAACAGAGATCACAGCAAGTCCAGGAATGGAGGTTCTCAGCCAAGATCCAAGGTCATGTGCTACAATTGTGGAAGGCAGGGTCAAATGGCAAGATCGTACGATTC
Organism: Linanthus parryae; assembly: GCA_023055425.1. Classification (NCBI taxonomy): domain Eukaryota; kingdom Viridiplantae; phylum Streptophyta; class Magnoliopsida; order Ericales; family Polemoniaceae; genus Linanthus; species Linanthus parryae. The sequence goes on along the minus strand of JALGPY010000005.1, from coordinate 109,490,311 downwards.
CAAAAGAATGATCGGAACCAAGGTGACAATAGAAAGAACTAGAAGAATGATAAGAGTGAGGATGATTATACAATTACCACAATCTCGCGGAACATTGTGGTACTCCGTATGAGAGGAAGAATGCCTTCACGTTGCAGCGAATCAGGAAACCGAGTGGGTTGTTGATACAACCTCTTCATACCATGCAATTTCGAGACGAGATTTCATCACTACCTACAAAGCTGGTGACTTTGTTACTGTGAAGATGGGTAATACGAGTACCTCAAAGATCGCACGGATTGGAGATACTTACATCCAAACCAATGGTGGGTGCAATTTGTTGTTGAAAGATGTACGCCATATTCCTGATTTGCATCTGGACCTGCTCTCTGGTGTTGCATCGCCAAGGATATGAAAGCTACTTTGGTAGTGGTAAGTGGAAGCTGTCCAAGGGATCAATGGTTGTGAATAGAGGAGAAGCTTGTTGCACGCTCTACAAGAATCATGTGAGGGTACTTGGTGATAGCCTGAATGCAGTTGAGGATGTAGCATCGCCAGACTTGTGGCACAAGAGGCTTGCTCACATGAGTGAGAAAGGATTGAAGATTCTGGCAAGGAAGTCTCTAATTCCTTTTGTCAAAGGTACACCACTGAATTATTGCTTACGGAAAACATCACAGAATTACGTTTAGTCCCTCTACTAAAAGAAATTTGAAGATACTGGAGTTAGTGCACTCTGATGTGTGTGGTCCCATAGAGGTGGATTCCATTGGTGGTCGCAAATATTTTGTGACCGTTATTGACGATGCTTCACATAAGTTGTGGGTGTATTTCCTGAAGACTAAGGATGATGTTTTTGAGTACTTCTAGAAGTTACATGCCATGGTTGAAAAAGAGACATGCAATCCTTTGAAGCGTCTACGAACAGACAATGGTGGTGAATATACTTCCAATGAGTTCAAATCCTATTGTAAATTCCCACGGAATTCGGCTTGAGATGACGGCTCCAGGTACCCCAGAACACAACGGAGTTGCTGAGAGTATGAACCGGACTATTGTTGAGAGAGCTCGATGTATGCTTAGAATGGCAAAGCTGCCAAAGTCATTCTGGGGTGAAGTAGTTCGTACTGCATGTTATGTGATTAACCGGTCTCCATCTGCTACTTTAGGTTTTGAGATTCCAGATAAGGTATGGCAAGGTAAAGATGTATCATACTCTCATATGAAGGTGTTTACCTTCAAAGCGTTCGCGCATATACTTAAGGAGAAAAGACTTAAGCTTGATGACAAATCCAATCAGTGTGTTTTTGTGGGCTACGGAGATGCGGAGTTTGGCTACAGGCAATGGGATCAAGTAAATAAGAAGCTGATAAGACGCAGGGATGTGGTTTTCTTTGAGAACCACACTATTGAAGATATCAAGCAGTCTTCAAAGTCGAAGGAAGTTGTCGTTCCAGACCTCAGTCCAGATACCTCCCCTAGTGCTACAGGTGGAGAAGAAATTCCTGGAGATGTTCCTGAGATAGAGATTCCAGAGAGGAAAGATGATGATGACAGTGACGATTACGATGAACTGGAAGTTGAGTAGGGGGAGCAGCCCCCTCCACAACAAAATGAAGGGCCTCAGCTGAGAAGGTCTACGAGGGATTCACAAGCATCTATCAGGTACCAATCATCTGAGTATATTTTAGTTACTAATGAGGGGGAGCCAGAAAGTTTCCGGGAGGCACAAACTCATACAGTTAAGTCCAGCTGGATGAAGGCTATGCAAGAGTAGATGAGTTCCTTACAGAAGAATGATACTTGTGAGTTATTAAAGCTCTTGAAGGGAAGAAAAGCACTAAATATTGTCCGTGATAGGAAAGCGGGGAAGCTTTGGTGTGTCACAAAGTGAGTACGTTGACCGTGTGATTGAGCGGTTCAACATGAGTATTGCTAAGCCTACTAGCACTTCGCTTGGCATCCCATGTCCCTCTAGCAAACAATCTTGAGATGAAATAGTAGCTATTCCCTACTCTACTGCAGTAGGAAGGTTCATGAATGTTACGGTATGCACTCGGCCAGAGTTCGAGCCCTGCAGGGACATGACCAGTGTGGACTTCAAGTGATGGAGTCGTGATTGCGTTCCCTCCTCCAGTTGAGCTTGTAGGGGGAGATTTGTTGGGTCCAATACCAATAATATAGCCCATATATATTGGTACTACTATAGCGTGGTAGTATCTTTTTGACTTGAGGTGGTGACGAGCTGGCATGTGTGAGTCGGCTACTTCCTTTTGCTTAGGCACCAAGTAAAACATTGTCAAAGTAAACCTGTGTTATTCCACCAACCCTAACTAATATATAAGGACATGGAATTGTCCTCATATGTCATGACTCTCAATTTGTGTACCTTGTGTCAGTGAGTTTTCCTAGCGAACACGCAGCCTCTGTGTGTGGGTCTTCGGCACAAGAAGACGAGAGAAGATTCCTCGCGTTCGCCAACGCGACGGAGAGAAGATTTCCGCGACGTGATCATTCCCGACGACGATGAAGTTTTCAGGAGCTAATTTTTGTTAATTAGTTAGCAATTAGTTTGCTTGATTTCCGCCGAGCGACAAGGTTTTGTCTTACTCGTTTAATTAGTTTCTAGTTTGTTTACGATTTTCTTGTGAAGGATTTGTCTACAAGGTTTTCCCACGTTAATTCTTGTGTCCTACATCTTCTACTTTTCCGCACTTGTTCGTGTTGGAGTTTGCGCGTTCTAGTCCGTCTTAGTCAGCCCCGTGACCTAACATTTAGACATGGACGGGAGTGTGTGCGTATCATGACACGGGAGGAGGACGGATGACGGTTGAGGTTTAGTAAGCTTTGATGACGTGTTGGGTGCCCACTTTGAGGAGAGGGAGTTTTTTCCTCAGTGAGTTGTGCACAAGAACTATCTACTTCCACGAATGACGTTGATCTGCGAGTTTTTTAAGAACTGGGCGCTAGGCATAATACCTCAGACTAAGTTCACCTTCAGATTGTTCACAATGGCTTACTAGCTGTTCACCGGGAGACTCATTGATTTTCCAATTTTATCTATCGCTATCTCATGCAAAGGAAGCCATATAAGAACAGGAACGGCCCGAGATATATCTATCAGGTATTTCATATTCTGTTATGAAATCTCACTAATTATCTTTATCACAGGCCAGCTTTCATCAAGATGCTGCAAACATAACTCCCGGCATTGGACCATTAATGGAAGATAGCTCTCGCACCACTCATTCTTTGTCCAACAACTTTAATTGTTGGTCCAAATGTCATGTGAGGTTAAACTAATTATTATCTAAAATTTAATACCAACTCCCGATGTGTTACAATTTTTACTTTTTTGAATGATGTCATGTGTCGCGCGTGGGGTTCAACTAGTTATTATCTGAAAGATGGATACACAATGGCCGATGCATTACAATCTTTACTTACTTTTTGGCTGATACCATGTGGTCAAAGTTGGTTTTTTGAAAAACTAGGGCCAGAAAGGCAAAATATTACTTTAGTTGCACAACTTTACTCTTGTAAGAAAAGCATCAGTCACGGGGTAAGTTTTGTCTCAAGTAGTGCAATTAACTTCAGTGGACCACTTTGAAAATAGGACAAAATAACATGATAATTAATTCAGCTGTCAACTCTTATAACCCCAGGGTCTCTCTCTTCCGCCAAACCAGTTGCTTCCTTCCAACGCCGAACCCACAAGGAAGAACCCTAAAACCAATACTAAGAGCTTGTTCAGTTCCCCAGGTGAAGAGGCGAAATAGACTGGAGAATCTCCACACTCAGGGAGGCGGATATTCTCTCTCTCTTTCTCATCATAAGAAGATTCGATCACGTGAAATCGTCATCTAAAAAATTTAGTATAATAAATGGGAAGAAACCCCAATTTGTGCTCAGTTTCAGGAGATTCTCGACCATAATGAACATTCGATCTTTGCTAAGTTTAAAGCAATTGCTGATGATTTTGGTAAGTTGAATAACAATACACATTACTTTTGCAGTCATATTCAACATTTGAAATCAAAGAAAAATTTATTGCAACAGTAAAAAAATGTGCATCGTGCCGCTGTGATGATATTTCAGTCTCCCATTTGTTCTATAAATTAATTCAAGCTGAAAATGGTGGAAAACTTAATATTATAGCCTTCGATTTGTTCTTACATCTAATTTGACTACCCGGACAAGCTTTCCAGGTTGTAACCAGTAGTCTTGTTTTGACAAAATCTCTGTATACGTTTAAGCTTCATAGTAAACACTTGATAAATGACCTCTTCGGGACATATACTGCTCTTCCTTCGTATTTGGTCTTGAAACTTTACTTTATTTTCTTCATGAACCCAACATTCTTCTGCATCAAAGAAGATAAGTGTATTCTGGTCATCAAGGAGAATAAAAAAAAAGAAAAGATAAAATTATGTGTTAGCTTAAATTTCTGGCGACATGCTTGCTTTGTTTTTTGGAGACGGAGATCAAAGTCATAAAGTGATAGGAAGAGGGAGGAAGATGAGTCAAGATGATGAAGGAAAAGGAGGCGTTTGGGCTTTAAAGATGAAGGCCAAAGAGGCCTTTAAGTTGTGCACAATGGCTTACTAGCTATTTACCGGGAGACGCATTATTATTTCCAAGTTTATCTATCGGTATCTCATGTAAAGGAAGCCATATGAGAATAGGAAAGCCCCGGGATATATCTATCGGGTATTTCATATTCTGTTATAAAATCTCACTAATTACCATTATCGCATACCAGCTTTCATTAAGATGTTGCGAACATTACTCCCATCATATGACCATTGATGGAAGATAGCTCTCGCGCCGCTCATTCTTTGTCCAAAAAATTTAATTTTTCCAAATGTCAAGTGTGGCTAAACTATTTATTATCTAAAAGATAATACCAACGCCCGATGTGTTATAATTTTTGTTTTTTGATTGATACCATGTGTAGCGCATGAGGTTCAATTATTTATTGTCTAAAAGATGGATACAATGGGCCAGTGAGTTAAAAAAATTACTTACTTTTTGGATGATTTCATGTTGGTCCAAGTTGGTTTTTTGAAAGCCTAGGGCCACAAATGCAAATCATTACTTTAATTTCACATTACAGCTTTACTCTTGTAAGAAAATCATCCGTAACCGGAGCAAGTTTTGTCTTAAGTAGTGCAATTAACTTGAGTGAACCACTTTATAAATAGGACAAAAGTACATGGTAATTAATTCTGCCACCAAATCTTATGAACCCATGGTCTCTCTCTTCCCCCAAACCAGTTGCTTCATTCTAACGCTGAACCCACTAGGAATAACCCTAAAATCAATATCAAGAGCTTGTTCAATTCCCCAGGTGAAGAGGCAAAAGGGACTACGGAATCACCATACACAATGAGGTGGATACTCTTTCAATCTCTCTCATTCTCATCTTAATTAGATTCACCCACGTGAAATCGTCATCTACAAAATTTAGTATAATAAATGGGAAGAAACCCCAATTTGTGCTCAGTTTAAGGAGTTTCTCGACTATAAGGAACATTCGATCTTTGCTAAGTTTGAAGCAATTCCTGATGGTTTTGGTAAGTTGAATAAAAAAAACACATTAGTTTTGCATTCATCTTCAACATTCGAAATTAAAGAAAAATTTAACTCGAAAGTGAAAAAAATGGCGCATGATGCCGCTGTAATGATATTTCAGTCTCTCATTTGTTCTATAAATAAATTTAAGCAGAAAATGGAGGAATACTTAATATTGTAGTCTTCAATTTATTCTTGCATCTGATTTGACTATCCGACCAAGCTTTCCGGGTTGTAACCAGCAACCTTGTCTTGACAAAATCTCTGTATATGCTAAGCTTCATAGTAGAACTCTTGATAAATGACCTCTTCGGGACATATGCTGCTCTTCCTTCATCTTTGGTCTTGAAACTTTTCTTTATTTTTTTCATGAACCCAACATTCTTCTGCATCAAAGAAGATAAGTCTATTCAGGTCATCACGGAGAATCAAAGAATAGAAAAAAAAAAGTATGTGTTAGCTTAACTTTCTGGCGATATGGTTGCCTTGTTTTTAGGCGACGGAGATCAAATTCATAAAGTGATATGAAGAGGGAGGAATATGGGGGAAGATGATGAAGTACAAGGAGGCGTTTGGGCTTGAAAGATGAAGGATCACGAGGCCTTTATATTGTGCACAATGGCTTACTAGCTGTTTACCGGGAGACACATTGATATTCTCAAGTTTATCTTTCGATATCTCATGAAAAGGAAGCCATATGAGAATAGGAAAGCCCCGAGATAAATCTATCGGGTATTTCATATTTTGTTATGAAATCTCACTAATTACCATTATCACATGACAACTTTCATCAAGGTGCTTCAAACATAACTCCCATCATTGGACCATTGATGGAAGATAGCTCTCGCGCCGCTCATTCTTTGTCCAACAACTTAAATTGTTTTTCCAAATGTCAAGTGTGGTTAAACTATTTATCATATAAAAAGATAATAGCAACGACCAATGTGTTATAATTTTTTCTTTTTGATTGATACCATGTGTAGTGCGTGAGGTTCAACTACTTATTATCTAAAATATGGCTACAATGGGCCCGGAAGTTAAAAAATTTACTTACTTTTTGGCTGATACCATGTTGTTCCAAGTTGGTTTTTTTATAACCTAGGGACACAAATGCAAAAATTTACTTTAATTGCACATTATAACTTTACTCTTCTAAGAAAACCATCAGTCACTGGAGCAAGTTTTGTTTCAAGTAGTGCAATTAACTTGAGTGGACCACTTTACAAATAGGACAAAAGTACATGGTAATTAATTCAGCCGTCAACTCTTATAACCTCAGGGTCTCTCTCTTCCCTCAAACCAGTTGCTTCATTCTGACGCTAAGCCCACAAGGAAGAACCCTAAAACCAATACCAAGAGCTTGTTCGATTCCTCGGGTGAAGAGACGAAATGGACTACGGAATCACCACACTCGATGAGGTGGATACTCTCTCTCTCCCCCCCCCCCCCACACACACACACATCTTAATAAGATTAGACCAAGTGAAATCGTCATCTAAAAAATTTAGTATAATAAATGGGAAGAAACCACAATTCATTCTCAGTTTAGGAGATTCTCGACCATAAGGAACATTCGATCTTTGCTAAGTTCAAAGCAATTGCTGATGATTTTGATAAGTTTAATAAAAAAACACATTGCTTTTGCAGTCATCTTCAACATTTGAAATCAAAGAAAAAATTATTCAAAAGTGATATAAATTGTGCATGGTGCCGCTGTGATGTATTTTAGTCTCCCATTTGTTCTATAAATTAATTAAAGCTGAAAATGATGAAACTTAATATTGTAGTCTTTGATTTGTTCTTACATATGACTTTACAACCCGACCAAGAATTTCCGAGTTGTAACCAACTGTCTTGTCTTGACAAAATCTCTGTATACGCTAAGCTTCATAGTAGAACCCTCGATAAATGACCTCTTCGGGACATATGTGTTGGAATAGGCGCCCTAGAGGCAATCTAATATTTAGTATGAACAATGTTATTGGCTAGAATATTCATTATTATATATTGTGATATTTAATATAATGAAGTCCTTAGATACAATGTGTTGTTTATCTTAAATATCCCTAGTCCATTATATTGATTATTAGTACGATCAAATATAGACTAGTATGTGTGTAGATTGATATGGAGATATCAAGTCTAGCACATGGGTATGCATTAGGGGTAATGACATACTAGATTGACCCACAACGAGAAGGATACATTAGATTATGTTAAAGTCACAATCGCTTCTCGTAGTGCTAATATAATTGCAATCCTTAGACTTGAAGTCACTAGATACTCTAGTTGTTAAATATCTTGATTTGATGTTATCAAACGTTACACCGTAACTGGGTAATCATAAAGGTAGTTATCGGGCATGATAGGAAGCAAGCTTAGAGATCGTAGTGATGTAGAGAGGATTTGTCCCTCCCACATAATGAGAGTAAATATCCACGGCCACTCGAGGGATGAGGCTTCTGGCCAGACTCAGATAAATCAATATGGAGCTATTGATGTTATCAGTTTGCATAAGCATATTCCTAGGATCGAGGAACTATAGACTGGATATACGAGTGTGACTATTTATGTCTCGTTTCCAATCCGGATATGGAGACAAAGGGAAAGTGCAATATGAGATATTGGGCACAAAGGTTTGTCGGGATCACTGACTTATTTCTATTAGTAGGGTGCATGGATGTGGTTCTAGACACCGCTTTATGTTAGTAAAAGTTACTACCAACTAAGTAGAAACATATGGGGTCACACGTCAAATAGAGTGGAACTAGATTTGGGATTAATTAATATGATTAATTAATAATAAGGATCACTTTGCAACACCTTGCAAACTTAGTAGGACTAATATGCAAGGAAAGGACTAATCCAAGTTCATGTAGAACTAGGAAGGACCTTTGTGTAGTTAACAAGGAGTTGTTGGATTATATAAAGGAGGTCCTAGCTTCCTTCCCACTAAGGTTATTAGACATAGCATAAGTGAGTGGGAGAGAAAGCAAGAGAGAGAGCAAGAACACAAGGGGCTGAACACCCCTTGCGTCCGCCCCTTCCCGTCGGCACAAAGAGAGGGCCGAAACCCCTCTCTCCTTCCTTGGTTCCTTGATTCCTTCTTCCCTCTTCCTCCGGTCCAAGCTAGCACTTGTGAAGGAAGAATCTAGATCTCACCTCTTTACGTGGATCAACCGTAGAGACGAGGACAATATTCTTCGTGTGATCTCACAAACCAAAAGGTACACAGCTACTATGTCCCTTATCATGTTATGATGTCTCTTCCTGTGATCCTCGGTGGGCTTTGAGTAGGAATTAATTTTTTTGTTATTCCGATGCGTTACCTACGTCAAAACCAACAATATGTTGCTCTTCATTCGTCTTTGGTCTTGACACTTTTTATATATTTTCCTCATGAACCTAACATTCTTCTACATCAAAGAAGATAAGTGTATTCAGGTCATCAAGGAGAATCAAATAATAGAAAATGTGAAATTCGTTGTCAGCTTAACTCTTGGCGATATGTTGCCATGTTTTTTAGGAACGGAGATCAATTGATAAAGTGATAGGAAGAGGGAGGAAGATGGTGGAAGATGATGAAGGACAAGGACGCGTTTGGGCTTCAAATGTGAAGGACAAGGAGGACTTTAGATCGTGTGCAATGGCTTACTAGCTGTTTACCGGGAGACGCATTGATATTCACAAGCTTATCTATCGGTATCTAATGGAAAGGAAGCCATATGAGAATAGTAAATCCCCAGAAAATATATATATACACACACACACACACACACACACACACACACACACACATATATATATATATATACATATATATATATATATATATATCGGGTATTACATATTCTGTTATGAAGTCTCACTAATTACATTTATCACAGGCCATCTTTCATCAAGATACTGCAAACATAACTTCTGACATTAGACCATTGATGGAAGATAGTTCTCATGCCACTCATTCTTGTCCAACAACTTTAATTGTTTGTCCAAATGTCACGTGTGGTAAAACTAATTATTACCAAAAAGCAAATACAAACGTCCGATGTCTTATAATTTTTACTTTTTGATTGAAAACATGTACCGCGCGTGGGGTTCAACTAGTTATTATCTAATACAAAGGGTCGTTGTGTTGCAATTATTACTTACGTTTTTCCAGATACCATGTTGGTCCAAGTTGATTTTCTGAAAAGCATGGCTAAAAATGAAAAACATTGCTTTAGTTCACATTACAAGTTTACTCTTGTAAGAAAAACATCAGTCATCGGGGTAAGTTTTGCCTGAAGTAGTGCAATAAACATGTGTCCATAAGCTGTGGTAGGAAAGACATCTTCTAACTCAAGTTTTTTTCTCACGACATCATCAAGCAGTTAAACTTCATTTAGTTACACAAAGTAGTGTAAAACAAGCCTCTGACTAAAATTAAATGAACTAGACTTTCCCAGGGTCACTATGTTGTTTTTACACATAAATTGAGATAATCACCCGGGTGTAGTCCTTCAGGCTTATTTTTATACGTGATTTGTAATGTTAGGAGCAATTTTAGTGCACAGTTGTCTGTAAGCTACGGGATTCGAGGTGTGGTACTGTGTTATCCTGCTGTTGTAATTAAGCTAACAAAAACATGTCGCCGGAAAATTAAGCTAACAAAGAATTTCATCTTTTCTAGTCTTTTATTCTCCTTGATGACCTGAATACACTTTTCTTCTTTGATGCAAGACATTTATTGGGTTCATGAAGAAAAAAAAGCAACGACTTTGGAATGAAATTGGATTTCTTTCCATTATTCAACTTACCGAAGTCAGGAGTTGTTTCCAACTCCGCAAGTATCCACTGTTCCTTATTGTCCAACATCTCCTGAAACTTTGGAAAAATTGGGTTTCTTTCCATTATTATACTCTAATTACGACTAAGAGAGAGAGAGAGAGAGTGACGATCTCACCTCGTAGTAGTCCATTTCCATTTCGCCTCTTCACAGTGAATTGAACGAGCTTTTGGATTGGCTCTAGGGTTTCTCTCTTCCTTGTGGGTTCAACGTCTAAAGAAAGCAACTATTTTGGGAAGAGAGAGACCTGTGGTTATAAAAGTTTGACAGCTCTATTAATTACCATGTACTTTTGTACAATTTACAAAGTGGTTTATTCATGTAATAAACTAATGTTGTTCTCATCGTTTACTAGCTTTTGATGCTGGTAGGGATTTTTGCTTATAGTCTGGTTTCTAATGAAATTATGTTCGACAAAAAAATCTTTTAGTTACTAGAGCCGGACCGTGGCTGACCCGGTAAAGTTGTCGGGTCACTGGGCCATCGATCCAACCGGTGGGTTACTGGCCCGGACCGGTGAGTCAATAAAATATAATTAGTCATATATAATATTACATATATATATAAAGAAATAAATTAATAGTGACGTTTAGTAACTCAATTTATCCATAATTTTACGAGTTATTTTGACATTTTAGTGATTTTTCTTGGAATAAAATTTCAAAATGTTTAATATAACGTTAAGACGATCATTACAATATTTTGTTAATGCGTAAAGTCTAACTGGTTTGACCCAGGGTCTTTCATAGTCTGTTATGAATACTCACTAATTACCTTTGTCACAGACCAGCTTTCATCAAGATGCTTCCAACATAACTTTCGACATTGGACCATTGATGGAAGATAGTTCTCGCGCCACTCATTCTTTGTCCAGCAACTTTAATTGTTTGTCCAAATGTCACGTGTGGTTAAACTAATTATTATCAAAAAGAAAATACAAAACGCCCGATGTGTTATAATTTTTACTTTTTGATTGAAAACATGTGTCGTGTGTGGGGTTCAACAAGTTATTATCTAATACAAAGGGCCGTTGTGTTACAATTTTTACTTACTTTTTGGCTGATACCATGTTAGTCCAAGTTGATTTTCTGAAAAGCATGGCTACAAATGCAAAACATTGCTTTAGTTGCACAATACAGCTTTACTCTTGTAAGAAAAACATCAGTCACCGGGGTAAGTTTTGTCTCTAGTAGTGGAATAAACATGTGTCCATTAGCTTTGGTAGGAAAGACATCTTCTAACTCAAGTTTTTTTCTCACAACATCATCAAGCAGTTAAACTTCATTTAGTTAGACAAAGTAGTGTAAAACGAGCCTCATGACGAAATTAAATGAACTAGACTTTCCCAGGGTCACTCTGTTGTTTTTACGCATAAATTGAGATAATCACCCGGGTGTAGTCCTTCAGGCTTATTTTTATATGTGAGTTGTAATGTTTGGCACAGTTTTAGTGCTCATTTGTCTGTGTGCTACGAGATTCGAGGTGTGGTACTGTGTTATCATGCTGTTGTAAATAAGCTAACAAAAACATGTCGCCGGAAAATTAAGTTAACGAATAATTTCATCTTTTCAAGTCGTTGATTCTCCTTGATGACCTAAATACACTTTTCTTCTTTGATGCAGGACATTATTGGGTTCATGAAAAAAAAAAAAAAAGCAAAGACCAAGGAATGAAATTGGGTTTCTTTCCATTATTCAACTTACAGAAGTAAGGAGTTGATTCCAACTTAGCAAGTATCCACTGTTCCTTCTTGTCTAGCATTTCCTGAAACTGGGGACAAATTGAGTTTCTTTCTATTATTATACTCTAATTACGACCAAGAGAGAGAGAGAGACAGAGAGAGTGACGATCTCCCTCTTAGTAGTCATTTCCATTTCGTCTCTTCACAGTGAATTGAACGAGCTCTTGGATTGGTTCTAGGGTTTCTATCTTCCTTGATGGTTCAACGTCTAAAGAAAGCAACTGGTTTGGGAAGAGAGAGAACTGGGGTTATAAAATTTTGACAGCTCAATTAATTACCCTGTACTTTTGTACAATTTATAAAGTGGTCCATTCAAGTAATAAACTAATGTTGTTCTCATCGTTTACTAGCTTGTGATGCTGGTAGGGCTTTATGCTTGCAGTCAAGTTTCTAATGAAATTATGTTTGACAAAAAAAATCATTTAGTTATAAGACCCGGACCGTGGCTGACCCGGTAAAGTTGTCGGGTCAGTGGGTCATCGATCCAACCGGTGGGTTACTGGCCCGGACCGGTGAGTCAATAAAATATTATTTGTCATATATTGTACTACATATATATAATTAAATAAATTAATAGTGACGTTTAGTAACTCAAGTGACCCATAATTTTACGAGTTATTTTGACATTTTAGTGCATTTTCTTGGAATAAAATTTCGGAAATGTTTAATAAAACATTAAGACGGTCATTACTATATTTTGTTAGTGCGTAAAAGTCGAACTGGTTTGACCCAGGGTATTTCTTATTCTGTTATGAAATCTCACTAATTACCTTTATCACAGGCCAACTTTCATCAACATGCTACAAACATAACTCCCGACATTGAACCATTGTTGGAAGATAGTTCTCGCGCAACTCATTCTTTGTCCAACAACTTTAATTGTTTTTTCCAAATGTCACGTGTGGTTAAACGTATTATTACCAAAAAGAAAATACAAACGCCCGATGTGTTATAATTTTTACTTTTTGATTGAAAACATGTCTCACGCGTGGGGTTTAACTATTTATTATCTAATACAAAGGACCGTTGTGTTATAATTTTTACTTACTTTTCGGATGATACCATGTCGGTCCAAGTTGATTTTCTGAAAAGCATGGCTACAAATGAAAAAAATTGCTTTAGTTGGACATTACAGCTTTACTCTTGTAAGAAAAACATCAGTCACCGGGGTAAGTTTTGTCTCAAGTAGTGCAATAAACATGTGTCCATTAGCAGTGGTAGGAAAGACATCTGCTAACTCAAGTTTTTTTCTCACAACATCATCAAGCAGTTAAACTTCATTTAGTTAGACAAAGTAGTGTAAAACGAGCCTCAGGCCGAAATTAAATGAACTAGACTTTCCCAGGGTCACTATGTTGTTTTTACGCATAAATTGAGATAATCACCCGGGTGTAGTCCTTCAGGCTTATTTTTATATGTGAGTTGTAATGTTTGGCACAGTTTTAGTGCTCAGTTGTCTGTGTGCTACGCGATTCGAGGTGTGGTACTGTGTTATCCTGCTGTTGTAAATAAGCTAACAAAAACATGTCGCCGGAAAATTAAGTTAACGAAGAATTTCATCTTTTCTAGTCGTTGATTCTCCTTGATGACCTGAATACACTTTTCTTCTTTGATGCAGGACATTTATTGGGTTCATGAAAAAAAAGCAAAGACCAAGGAATGAAATTGGGTTTCTTTCTATTATTCAACTTACTGAAGTCAGGAGTTAATTCCAACTTAGCAAGTATCCACTGTTCCTTCTTGTCTAGCATCTCCTGAAACTGGGGACAAATTGAGTTTCTTTCTATTATTATACTCTAATTACGACCAAGAGAGAGAGAGAGAGACAGAGAGAGTGACGATCTCCCCTCTTAGTAGTCATTTCCATTTCGTCTCTTCACAGTGAATTGAACGAGCTCTTGGATTGGTTCTAGGGTTTCTATCTTCCTTGTGGGTTCAACGTCTAAAGAAAGCAACTGGTTTGGGAAGAGAGAGACCTGGGGTTATAAAAGTTTGACAGCTCAATTAATTACCCTGTACTTTTGTACAATTTATAAAGTGGTCCATTCATGTAATAAACTAATGTTGTTAACATCGTTTACTAGCTTGTGATCCTGGTAGCGCTTTATGCTTGCAGTCTAGTTTCTAATGAAATTTTGTTTGACAAAAAAATCATTTAGTTATTAGACCCGGACCGTGGCTGACCTGGTAAAGTTGTCGGGTCAGTGGGTCATCGATCCAACCGGTGGGTTACTGGCCCGGACCGGTGAGTCAATAAAATATTATTTGTCATATATTGTATTACATATATATAATTAAATAAATTAATAGTGACGTTTAGTAACTCAAGTGACCTATAATTTTACGAGTTATTTTGACATTTTAGTGCATTTTCTTGGAATGAAATTTCGGAAATGTTTAATAAAACGTTAAGACGATCATTACAATATTTTGTTAATGCGTAAAAGTCGAACTGGTTTGACCCAGGGTATTTCATATTCTGTTATGAAATCTCACTAATTACCTTTATCACAGACCAACTTTCATCAAGATGATGCAAATATAACTCCCGACATTGGACCATTGTTGGAGGATAGTTCTCGCACCACTCATTCTTTGTCCAACAACTTTAATTGTTTGTCCAAATGTCACGTGTGGTTAAACTAATTATTACCACAAAGAAAATACAAACGTACGATGTGTTACAATTTTTACTTTTTGATTGAAAACTTGTGTCCCGCGTGGGTTTAACTATTTATTATCTAATACAAAGGACCGTTGTGTTACAATTTTTACTTACTTTTTGGCTGATACCATGTTGGTCCAAGTTTGATTTTCTGAAAAGCATGGCTAAAAATGCAAAACATTGCTTTAGTTGCACATTACAGCTTTACTCTTGTAAGAAAAACATCAGTCACCGGGGTAAGTTTTGTCTCAAGTAGTGCAATAAACATGTGTCCATTAGCTGTGGTAGGAAAGACATCTGCTAACTCAAGTTTTTTTCTCACAACATCATCAAGCAGTTAAACTTCATTTAGTTAGACAAAGTAGTGTAAAACGAGCCTCAGGCCGAAATTAAATGAACTAGACTTTCCCAGGGTCACTCTGTTGCTTTTACGCATAAATTGAGATAATCACCCGAGTGTAGTCCTTCAGGCTTATTTTTATATGTGAGTTGTAATGTTTGGCACAGTTTTAGTGCTCAGTTGTCTGTGTGCTACGAGATTCGAAGTGTGGTACTGTGTTATCCTGCTGTTGTAAATAAGCTAACAAAAACATGTCGCCGGAAAATTAAGTTAACGAAGAATTTCATCTTTTCTAGTCGTTGATTCTCCTTGATGACCTGAATACACTTTTCTTCTTTGATGCAGGACATTTATTGGGTTCATGATGAAAAAAAAAAGCAAAGACCAAGGAATAAAATTGGGTTTCTTTCCATTATTCAACTTACAGAAGTAAGGAGTTGATTTCAACTTAGCAAGTATCCACTGTTCCTTCTTGTCTAGCATTTCCTGAAACTGTGGACAAATTGAGTTTCTTTCTATTATTATACTCTAATTACGACCAAGAGAGAGAGAGAGACAGAAAGAGTGACGATCTCCCTCTTAGTAGTCATTTCCATTTCGTCTCTTCACAATGAATTGAACGAGCTCTTGGATTGGTTCTAGGGTTTCTATCTTCCTTGATGGTTCAACGTCTAAAGAAAGCAACTGGTTTGGGAAGAGAGAGAACTGGGGTTATAAAAGTTTGACAGCTCAATTAATTACCCTGTACTTTTGTACAATTTATAAAGTGGTCCATTCAAGTAATAAACTAATGTTGTTCTCATCGTTTACTAGCTTGTGATGCTGGTAGGGTTTTATGCTTGCAGTCTAGTTTCTAATGAAATTATGTTTGACAAAAAAAATCATTTAGTTATAAGACCCGGACCGTGGCTGACCCGGTAAAGTTGTCGGGTCAGTGGGTCATCGATCCAACCGGTGGGTTACTGGCCCGGACCGGTGAGTCAATAAAATATTATTTGTCATATATTATACTACATATATATAATTAAATAAATTAATAGTGACGTTTAGTAACTCAAGTGACCCATAATTTTACGAGTTATTTTGACATTTTAGTGCATTTTCTTGGAATAAAATTTCGGAAATGTTTAATAAAACATTAAGACGGTCATTACAATATTTTGTTAGTGCGTAAAAGTCGAACTGGTTTGACCCAGGGTATTTCATATTCTGTTATGAAATCTCACTAATTACCTTTATCACAGGCCAACTTTCATCAACATGCTACAAACATAACTCCCGACATTGAACCATTGTTGGAAGATAGTTCTCGCGCAACTCATTCTTTGTCCAACAACTTTAATTGTTTTTTCCAAATGTCACGTGTGGTTAAACGTATTATTACCAAAAAGAAAATACAAACGCCCGTTGTGTTATAATTTTTACTTTTTGATTGAAAACATGTCTCACGCGTGGGGTTTAACTATTTATTATCTAATACAAAGGACCGTTGTGTTATAATTTTTACTTACTTTTCGGATGATACCATGTCGGTCCATGTTGATTTTCTGAAAAGCATGGCTACAAATGAAAAACATTGCTTTAGTTGGACATTACAGCTTTACTCTTGTAAGAAAAACATCAGTCACCGGGGTAAGTTTTGTCTCAAGTAGTGCAATAAACATGTGTCCATTAGCAGTGGTAGGAAAGAAATCTGCTAACTCAAGTTTTTTTCTCACAACATCATCATGCAGTTAAACTTCATTTAGTTAGACAAAGTAGTGTAAAACGAGCCTCAGGCCGAAATTAAATGAACTAGACTTTCCCAGGGTCACTCTGTTGTTTTTACGCATAAATTAAGATAATAACCCGGGTGTAGTCCTTCAGGCTTATTTTTATATGTGAGTTGTAATGTTTGGCACAGTTTTAGTGCTCAGTTGTCTGTGTGCTACGAGATTCGAGGTGTGGTACTGTGTTATCATGCTGTTGTAAATAAGCTAACAAAAACATGTCGCCGGAAAATTAAGTTAACGAAGAATTTCATCTTTTCTAGTCGTTGATTCTCCTTGATGACCTGAATACACTTTTCTTCTTTGATGCAGGACCTTTATTGGGTTCATGAAAAAAAAAGCAAAGACCAAGGAATGAAATTGGGTTTCTTTCTATTATTCAACTTACTGAAGTCAGGAGTTAATTCAAACTTAGCAAGTATCCACTGTTCCTTCTTGTCTAGCATCTCCTGAAACTGGGGACAAATTGAGTTTCTTTCTATTATTATACTCTAATTACGACCAAGAGAGAGAGAGAGAGACAGAGAGAGTGACGATCTCCCCTCTTAGTAGTCATTTCCATTTCGTCTCTTCACAGTGAATTGAACGAGCTCTTGGATTGGTTCTAGGGTTTCTATCTTCCTTGTGGGTTCAACGTCTAAAGAAAGCAACTAGTTTGGGAAGAGAGAGACCTGGAGTTATAAAAGTTTGACAGCTCAATTAATTACCCTGTACTTTTGTACAATTTATAAAGTGGTCCATTCATGTAATAAACTAATACTGTTCTCATCGTTTACTAGCTTGTGATCCTGGTAGGGCTTTATGCTTGCAGTCTAGTTTCTAATGAAATTTTGTTTGACAAAAAAATCATTTAGTTATTAGACCCGGACCGTGGCTGACCCGGTAAAGTTGTCGGGTCAGTGGGTCATCGATCCAACCGGTGGGTTACTGGCCCGGACCGGTGAGTCAATAAAATATTATTTGTCATATATTGTATTACATATATATAATTAAATAAATTAATAATGACGTTTAGTAACTCAAGTGACCTATAATTTTACGAGTTATTTTGACATTTTAGTGCATTTTCTTGGAATGAAATTTCGGAAATGTTTAATAAAACGTTAAGACGATCATTACAATATTTTGTTAATGCGTAAAAGTCGAACTGGTTTGACCCAGGGTATTTCATATTCTGTTATGAAATCTCACTAATTACCTTTATCACAGACCAACTTTCATCAAGATGATGCAAATATAACTCCCGACATTGGACCATTGTTGGAGGATAGTTCTCGCACCACTCATTCTTTGTCCAACAACTTTAATTGTTTGTCCAAATGTCACGTGTGGTTAAACTAATTATTACCACAAAGAAAATACAAACGTACGATGTGTTACAATTTTTACTTTTTGATTGAAAACTTGTGTCCCGCGTGGGTTTAACTATTTATTATCTAATACAAAGGACCGTTGTGTTACAATTTTTACTTACTTTTTGGCTGATACCATGTTGGTCCAAGTTTGATTTTCTGAAAAGCATGGCTAAAAATGCAAAACATTGCTTTAGTTGCACATTACAGCTTTACTCTTGTAAGAAAAACATCAGTCACCGGGGTAAGTTTTGTCTCAAGTAGTGCAATAAACATGTGTCCATTAGCTGTGGTAGGAAAGACATCTGCTAACTCAAGTTTTTTTCTCACAACATCATCAAGCAGTTAAACTTCATTTAGTTAGACAAAGTAGTGTAAAACGAGCCTCTGGCCGAAATTAAATGAACTAGACTTTCCCTGGGTCACTCTGTTGTTTTTACGCATAAATTGAGATAATCACTCGGGTGTAGTCCTTCTGGCTTATTTTTATATGTGAGTTGTAATGTTAGGCACAGTTTTAGTGCTCAGTTGTCTGTGTGCTACGGGATTCGAGGTGTGGTACTGTGTTATCCTTCTGTTGTAATTAAGCTAACAAAAACATGTCGCCGGAAAATTAAGCTAACAAAGAATTTCATCTATTCTAGTCATTGATTCTCCTTGATGACCTGAATACACTTTTCTTCTTTGATGCAGGACATTTATTGGGTTCATGAAGAAAAAAAAAAGCAAAGACCAAGGAATAAAATTGGGTTTCTTTCCATTATTCAACTTACAGAAGTCAGGAGTTGATTCCAACTTAGCAAGTATCCACTGTTCCTTCTTGTCTAGCATTTCCTGAAACTGGGGACAAATTAAGTTTCTTTCTATTATTATACTCTAATTACGACCGAGAGAGAGAGAGAGACAGAGAGAGTGACGATCTCCCCTCTTAGTAGTCATTTCCATTTCGTCTCTTCACAGTGAATTGAACGAGCTCTTGGATTGGTTCTAGGGTTTCTATCTTCCCTGATGGTTCAACGTCTAAAGAAAGCAATTGGTTTGGGAAGAGAGAGACCTGGGGTTATAAAAGTTTGACAGCTCAATTAATTACCCTGTACTTTTGTACAATTTATAAAGTGGTCCATTCAAGTAATAAACTAATGTTGTTCTCATCGTTTACTAGCTTGTGATGCTGGTAGGGCTTTATGCTTGCAGTCTAGTTTCTAATGAAATTATGTTTGACAAAAAAAATCATTTAGTTATAAGACCCGGACCGTGGCTGACCCGGTAAGGTTGTCGGGTCAGTGGGTCATCGATCCAACCGGTGGGTTACTGGCCCGGACCGGTGAGTCAATAAAATATTATTTGTCATATATTGTACTACATATATATAATTAAATAAATTAATAGTGACGTTTAGTAACTCAAGTGACCCATAATTTTACGAGTTATTTTGACATTTTAGTGCATTTTCTTGGAATAAAATTTCGGAAATGTTTAATAAAACATTAAGACGGTCATTACAATATTTTGTTAATGCGTAAAAGTCAAACTGGTTTGACCCAGGGTATTTCATATTCTGTTATGAAATCTCACTAATTACCTTTATCACAGGCCAACTTTCATCAACATGCTACAAACATAACTCCCGACATTGAACCATTGTTGGAAGATAGTTCTCGCGCAACTCATTCTTTGTCCAACAACTTTAATTGTTTTTTCCAAATGTCACGTGTGGTTAAACTAATTATTACCAAAAAGAAAATACAAACGCCCGATGTGTTATAATTTTTACTTTTTGATTGAAAACATGTCTCGCGCGTGGGGTTTAACTATTTATTATCTAATACAAAGGACCGTTGTGTTATAATTTTTACTTACTTTTCGGATGATACCATGTCGGTCCAAGTTGATTTTCTGAAAAGCATGGCTACAAATGAAAAACATTGCTTTAGTTGGACATTACAGCTTTACTCTTGTAAGAAAAACATCAGTCACCGGGGTAAGTTTTGTCTCAAGTAGTGCAATAAACATGTGTCCATTAGCAGTGGTAGGAAAGAAATCTGCTAACTCAAGTTTTTTTCTCACAACATCATCAAGCAGTTAAACTTCATTTAGTTAGACAAAGTAGTGTAAAACGAGCCTCAGGCCGAAATTAAATGAACTAGACTTTCCCAGGGTCACTCTGTTGTTTTTACGCATAAATTAAGATAATAACCCGGGTGTAGTCCTTCAGGCTTATTTTTATATGTGAGTTGTAATGTTTGGCACAGTTTTAGTGCTCAGTTGTCTGTGTGCTACGAGATTCGAGGTGTGGTACTGTGTTATCCTGCTGTTGTAAATAAGCTAACAAAAACATGTCGCCGGAAAATTTAGTTAACGAAGAATTTCATCTTTTCTAGTCGTTGATTCTCCTTGATGACCTGAATACACTTTTCTTCTTTGATGCAGGACCTTTATTGGGTTCATGAAAAAAAAAGCAAAGACCAAGGAATGAAATTGGGTTTCTTTCTATTATTCAACTTACTGAAGTCAGGAGTTAATTCCAACTTAGCAAGTATCCACTGTTCCTTCTTGTCTAGCATCTCCTGAAACTGGGGACAAATTGAGTTTCTTTCTATTATTATACTCTAATTACGACCAAGAGAGAGAGAGAGAGACAGAGAGAGTGACGATCTCCCCTCTTAGTAGTCATTTCCATTTCGTCTCTTCACAGTGAATTGAACGAACTCTTGGATTGGTTCTAGGGTTTCTATCTTCCTTGTGGGTTCAACGTCTAAAGAAAGCAACTAGTTTGGGAAGAGAGAGACCTGGGGTTATAAAAGTTTGACAGCTCAATTAATTACCCTGTACTTTTGTACAATTTATAAAGTGGTCCATTCATGTAATAAACTAATACTGTTCTCATCGTTTACTAGCTTGTGATCCTGGTAGGGCTTTATGCTTGCAGTCTAGTTTCTAATGAAATTTTGTTTGACAAAAAAAATCATTTAGTTATTAGACCCGGACCGTGGCTGACCCGGTAAAGTTGTCGGGTCAGTGGGTCATCGATCCAACCGGTGGGTTACTGGCCCGGACCGGTGAGTCAATAAAATATTATTTGTCATATATTGTATTACATATATATAATTAAATAAATTAATAATGACGTTTAGTAACTCAAGTGACCTATAATTTTACGAGTTATTTTGACATTTTAGTGCATTTTCTTGGAATGAAATTTCGGAAATGTTTAATAAAACGTTAAGACGATCATTACAATATTTTGTTAATGCGTAAAAGTCGAACTGGTTTGACCCAGGGTATTTCATATTCTGTTATGAAATCTCACTAATTACCTTTATCACAGACCAACTTTCATCAAGATGATGCAAATATAACTCCCGACATTGGACCATTGTTGGAGGATAGTTCTCGCA
Source organism: Linanthus parryae (assembly GCA_023055425.1). Taxonomy (NCBI): domain Eukaryota; kingdom Viridiplantae; phylum Streptophyta; class Magnoliopsida; order Ericales; family Polemoniaceae; genus Linanthus; species Linanthus parryae. The sequence goes on along the minus strand of JALGPY010000005.1, from coordinate 109,468,665 downwards.
CCACTCATTCTTTGTCCAACAACTTTAATTGTTTGTCCAAATGTCACGTGTGGTTAAACTAATTATTACCACAAAGAAAATACAAACGTACGATGTGTTACAATTTTTACTTTTTGATTGAAAACTTGTGTCCCGCGTGGGTTTAACTATTTATTATCTAATACAAAGGACCGTTGTGTTACAATTTTTACTTACTTTTTGGCTGATACCATGTTGGTCCAAGTTTGATTTTCTGAAAAGCATGGCTAAAAATGCAAAACATTGCTTTAGTTGCACATTACAGCTTTACTCTTGTAAGAAAAACATCAGTCACCGGGGTAAGTTTTGTCTCAAGTAGTGCAATAAACATGTGTCCATTAGCTGTGGTAGGAAAGACATCTGCTAACTCAAGTTTTTTTCTCACAACATCATCAAGCAGTTAAACTTCATTTAGTTAGACAAAGTAGTGTAAAACGAGCCTCTGGCCGAAATTAAATGAACTAGACTTTCCCTGGGTCACTCTGTTGTTTTTACGCATAAATTGAGATAATCACTCGGGTGTAGTCCTTCTGGCTTATTTTTATATGTGAGTTGTAATGTTAGGCACAGTTTTAGTGCTCAGTTGTCTGTGTGCTACGGGATTCGAGGTGTGGTACTGTGTTATCCTTCTGTTGTAATTAAGCTAACAAAAACATGTCGCCGGAAAATTAAGCTAACAAAGAATTTCATCTATTCTAGTCATTGATTCTCCTTGATGACCTGAATACACTTTTCTTCTTTGATGCAGGACATTTATTGGGTTCATGAAGAAAAAAAAAAGCAAAGACCAAGGAATAAAATTGGGTTTCTTTCCATTATTCAACTTACAGAAGTCAGGAGTTGATTCCAACTTAGCAAGTATCCACTGTTCCTTCTTGTCTAGCATTTCCTGAAACTGGGGACAAATTAAGTTTCTTTCTATTATTATACTCTAATTACGACCGAGAGAGAGAGAGAGACAGAGAGAGTGACGATCTCCCCTCTTAGTAGTCATTTCCATTTCGTCTCTTCACAGTGAATTGAACGAGCTCTTGGATTGGTTCTAGGGTTTCTATCTTCCCTGATGGTTCAACGTCTAAAGAAAGCAATTGGTTTGGGAAGAGAGAGACCTGGGGTTATAAAAGTTTGACAGCTCAATTAATTACCCTGTACTTTTGTACAATTTATAAAGTGGTCCATTCAAGTAATAAACTAATGTTGTTCTCATCGTTTACTAGCTTGTGATGCTGGTAGGGCTTTATGCTTGCAGTCTAGTTTCTAATGAAATTATGTTTGACAAAAAAAATCATTTAGTTATAAGACCCGGACCGTGGCTGACCCGGTAAGGTTGTCGGGTCAGTGGGTCATCGATCCAACCGGTGGGTTACTGGCCCGGACCGGTGAGTCAATAAAATATTATTTGTCATATATTGTACTACATATATATAATTAAATAAATTAATAGTGACGTTTAGTAACTCAAGTGACCCATAATTTTACGAGTTATTTTGACATTTTAGTGCATTTTCTTGGAATAAAATTTCGGAAATGTTTAATAAAACATTAAGACGGTCATTACAATATTTTGTTAATGCGTAAAAGTCAAACTGGTTTGACCCATGGTATTTCATATTCTGTTATGAAATCTCACTAATTACCTTTATCACAGGCCAACTTTCATCAACATGCTACAAACATAACTCCCGACATTGAACCATTGTTGGAAGATAGTTCTCGCGCAACTCATTCTTTGTCCAACAACTTTAATTGTTTTTTCCAAATGTCACGTGTGGTTAAACTAATTATTACCAAAAAGAAAATACAAACGCCCGATGTGTTATAATTTTTACTTTTTGATTGAAAACATGTCTCGCGCGTGGGGTTTAACTATTTATTATCTAATACAAAGGACCGTTGTGTTATAATTTTTACTTACTTTTCGGATGATACCATGTCGGTCCAAGTTGATTTTCTGAAAAGCATGGCTACAAATGAAAAACATTGCTTTAGTTGGACATTACAGCTTTACTCTTGTAAGAAAAACATCAGTCACCGGGGTAAGTTTTGTCTCAAGTAGTGCAATAAACATGTGTCCATTAGCAGTGGTAGGAAAGAAATCTGCTAACTCAAGTTTTTTTCTCACAACATCATCAAGCAGTTAAACTTCATTTAGTTAGACAAAGTAGTGTAAAACGAGCCTCAGGCCGAAATTAAATGAACTAGACTTTCCCAGGGTCACTCTGTTGTTTTTACGCATAAATTGAGATAATCACCTGGGTGTAGTCCTTCAGGCTTATTTTTATATGTGAGTTGTAATGTTAGGAACAGTTTTAGTGCTCAGTTGTCTGTGTGCTACATGATTTGAGGTGTGGCACTGTGTTATCCTGCTGTTGTAATTAAGCTAACAAAAACATGTCGCCGGAAAATTAAGCTAACAAAGAATTTAATCTTTTCTAGTCTTTGATTCTCTATGATGACCTGAATACACTTTTCTTCTTTGATGCAGGACATTTATTGGGTTCATGAAGAAAAAAAGCAAAGACCATGGAATGATTTTGGATTTCTTTCCATTATTCGACTTACCGAAGTCAGGAGTTGATTCCAACTCCGCAAGTATCCACTGTTCCTTCTAGTCCAACATCTCCTGAAACTTTGGACAAATTGGGTTTCTTTCCATTATTATACTCTAATTACGACTAAGAGAGAGAGAGAGAGAGAGAGAGAGAGAGAGAGAGAAGAGAGAGAGAGAGAGAGAGAGAGAGAGAGAGAGAGAGAGAGAGTGACGATCTCACCTCGTAGTAGTCCATTTCCATTTCGCCTCTTCACAGTGTATTGAACGAGCTTTTGGATTGGCTCTAGGGTTTCTCTCTTCCTCGTGGGTTCACCGTCTAAAGAAAGCAACTGGTTTGGGAAGAGAGAGACCTGTGGTTATAAAAGTTTGACAGCTCAATTAATTACCATGTACTTTTGTATAATATACAAAGTGGTTCATTCATGTAATAAACTAATGTTGTTCTCATCGTTTACTAGCTTGTGATGCTGGTAGGGATTTTTGCTTGTAGTCTGGTTTCTAATGAATTTATGTTCGAAAAAAAATCATTTAGTTATTAGAACCGGACCGTGGCTGACCCGGTAAAGTTGTCGGGTCACTGGGCCATCGATCCAACCGGTGGGTTACTGGCCCGGACCGGTGAGTCAATAAAATATAATTAGTCATATATAATATTACATATATATATAAATAAATAAATTAATAGTGGCGTTTAGTAACTCAAATGACCCATAATTTTACGAGTAATTTTGACATTTCAGTGATTTTCTTGGAATGAAATTTCAGAAATGTTTAATAAAACGTTTAGACGATCAATACAATATTTTGTTAATGCCTAAAAGTCGAACTGGTTTTACCCAGGGTATTTCATATTCTGTTATGAAATCTCACTAATTACCTTTATGACAGGCCAGCTTTCATCAAGATGCTTCCAACATAACTTTCGACATTTGACTATTGATGGAAGATAGTTCTCGCGCCACTCATTCTTTGTCCAAAACCTTTAATTGTTTGTCTAAATGTCACGTGTGGTTAAACTAATTATTACCAAAAATAAAATACAAACGCCCGATGTGTTATAATTTTTACTTTTTGATTGAAAACATGTGTCGCGCGTGGGGTTCAACTAGTTATTATCTAATACAAAGGGCCGTTGTGTTACAATTTTTACTTACTTTTTGACTGATACCATGTTGGTCCAAGTTGATTTTCTTAAAAGCATGGCTACAAATGCAAAACATTGCTTTAGTTGCACATTACAGCTTTACTCTTGTAAGAAAAACATCAGTCACCGGGGTAAGTTTAGTCTCAAGTAGTGCAATAAACATGTGTCCATTAGCTTTGGTAGGAAAGACATCTTCTAACTCATGTTTTTTTCTCACAACATCATCAAGCAGTTAAACTTCATTTAGTTAAACAAAGTAGTGTAAAACGAGTCTCTGGCCGAAATTAAATGAACTAGACTTTCCCAGGGTCACTCTGTTGTTTTTACGCATAAATTGAGATAATCACCCGGGTGTAGTCCTTCAGGCTTATTTTTATATGTGAGTTGTAATGTTAGGCACTGTTTTAGTTCTCAGTTGTCTGTGTGCTACGAGATTCGAGGTGTGGTACTGTGTTATCCTGCTGTTGTAAATAAGGTAACAAAAACATGCCGCCGGAAAATTAAGCTAACAAAGAATTTCATCTATTCTAGTCGTTGATTCTCCTTGATGACCTGAATACAATTTTCTTCTTTGATGCAGGACATTTATTGGGTTCATGAAGAAAAAAAAGTAAAGACTAAGGAATGAAATTGGGTTTCTTTCCATTATTCAACTTACTGAAGTCAGGAGTTGATTCCAACTTAGCAAGTATCCATTGTTCCTTCTTGTCTAGCATTTCCTGAAACTGGGGATAAATTGAGTTTCTTTCTATTATTATACTCTAATTACGACCAAGAGAGAGAGAGAGAGTCAGAGAGAGTGACAATCTCACCTCTTAGTAGTCATTTCCATTTCGTCTCTTCACAGTGAATTGAACGAGCTCTTGGATTGGTTCTAGGGTTTCTATCTTCCTTGTGGGTTCAACGTCTAAAGAAAGCAACTGGTTTGGGAAGAGAGAGACCTGAGGTTATAAAAGTTTGACAGCTCAATTAATTACCCTGTAATTTTGTACAATTTATAAAGTGGTCCATTTATGTAATAAACTAATGTTGTTCTCATCGTTTACTAGCTTGTGATGCTGGTAGGGCTTTATGCTTGTAGTCTAGTTTCTAATGAAATTATGTTTGACGAAAAAAAATCATTTAGTTATTAGACCCGGACCGTGGCTGACCCGATAATGTGATCGGGTCAGTGGGTCATCGATTCAACCGGGGGGTTACTGGCCCGGACCGGTGAGTCAATAAAATATTATTTGTCATATATTGTATTACATATATATAATTAAATAAATTAATAGTGACGTTTAGTAACTCAAGTGACCTATAATTCTACGAGTTATTTGTACATTTTAGTGCATTTTCTTGGAATGAAATTTCGGAAATGTTTAATAAAACGTTAAGACGATCATTACAATATTTTGTTAATGCGTAAAAGTCGAACTGGTTTGACCCAGGGTATTTCATATTCTGTTATGAAATCTCACTAATTACCTTTATCACAGACCAACTTTCATCAAGATGCTGCAAACATAACTCCCGACATTGGACCATTGTTGGAAGATAGTTCTCGCGCCACTCATTCTTTGTCCAACAACTTTAATTGTTTGTCCAAATGTCACGTGTGGTTAAACTAATTATTACCAAAAATAAAATACAAACGCCCGATGTGTTATAATTTTTACTTTTTGATTGAAAACATGTGTCGCGCGTGGGGTTTAACTATTTATTATCTAATAAAAAGGACAGTTGTGTTACAATTTTTACTTACTTTTTGGCTGATACCATGTTAGTCCAAGTTGATTTTCTGAAAAGCATGGCTACAAATGCAAAACATTGCTTTAGTTGCACATTACAGCTTTACTCTTGTAAGAAAAACATCAGTCATCAGGGTAAGTTTTGTCTCAAGTAGTGCAATCAACATGTGCCCATTAGCTGTGGTAGGAAAGACATCTGCTAACTCAAGTTTTTTTCTCACAACATCATCAAGCAGGTAAACTTCATTTAGTTAGACAAAGTAGTGTAAAACGAGGCTCTGGTCGAAATTAAATGAACTAGACTTTCCCTGGGTCACTCTTTTGTTTTTACACATAAATTGAGATAATCACCCGGGTGTAGTCCTTCAGGCTTATTTTTATATGTGAGTTGTAATGTTAGGAACTGTTTTAGTGCTCAGTTGTCTGTGTGCTACATGATTTGAGGTGTGGTAGTGTGTTATTCTGCTGTTGTAATTAAGCTAACAAAAACATGTCGCCGGAAAATTAAGCTAACACAGAATTTCATTTTTCTAGTCTTTGATTCTCTATGATGACCTGAATACACTTTTCATCTTTGATGCAGGACATTTATTGGGTTCATGAAGAAAAAAAGCGAAGCCCATGGAATGAAATTGGATTTCTTTCCATTATTCAACTTACCGAAGTCAGTAGTTGATTCCAACTCCGCAAGTATCCACTGTTCCTTCTTGTCCAACATCTCCTGAAACTTTGGACAAATTGAGTTTCTTTCTATTATTATACTCTAATTACGACTAAGAGAGAGAGAGAGTGACGATCTCACCTCGTAGTAGTCCATTTCAATTTCGCCTCTTCACAGTGAATTGAACGAGCTTTTGGATTGGCTCTAGGGTTTCTCTCTTCCTTTTGGGTTCAACGTCTAAAGAAAGCAACTGGTTTGGGAAGAGAGAGACCTGTGGTTATAAAAGTTTGACAGCTCATTTAATTACCCTGTACTTTTGTATAATTTACAAAGTGGTCCATTCATGTAATAAACTAATGTTGTTCTCCTCGTTTACTAGCTTGTGATGCTGGTAGGGATTTTTGCTTGTAGTCTGGTTTCTAATGAAATTATGTTCGACAAAAAAATCATTTAGTTATTAGAACCGGACCGTGGCTGACCCGGTAAAGTTGTCGGGTCACTGGGCCATCGATCCAACCGGTGGGTTACTGGCCCGGACAGGTGAGTCAATAAAATATAATTAATCATATATAATATTACATATATATAAAGAAATAAATTAATAGTGACGTTTAGTAACTCAAGTGATCCATAATTTTACGATTTATTTTGACATTTTAGTGATTTTTCTTGGAATGAAATTTCAGAAATGTTTAATAAAACGTTAAGACGATTATTACAATATTTTGTTAATGCGTAAAAGTCGAACTGGTTTGACCCAGGGTATTTCATATTCTGTTATGAAATCTCACCAATTACCTTTATCACAAGCCAGCTTTCATCAAGATGCTTCCAACATAACTTTCGACATTGGACCATTGATGGAAGATAGTTCTCGCGCCACTCATTCTTTGTCCAACAACTTTAATTGTTTGTCCAAATGTCACGTGTGGTTAAACTAATTATTACCAAAAATAAAATACAAACGCCCGATGTGTTATAATTTTTACTTTTTGATTGAAAACATGTGTCACGCGTGGGGTTCAACTAGTTATTATCTAATACAAAGGGCCGTTGTGTTACAATTTTTACTTACTTTTTGACTGATACCATGTTGGTCCAAGTTGATTTTCTTAAAAGCATGGCTACAAATGCAAAACATTGCTTTAGTTGCACATTACAGCTTTACTCTTGTAAGAAAAACATCAGTCACCGGGGTAAGTTTTGTCTCAAGTAGTGCAATAAACATGTGTCCATTAGCTGTGGTAGGAAAGACATCTACTAACTCAAGTTTTTTTCTTACAACATAATCAAGCAGTTAAACTTCATTTAGTTAGACAAAGTAGTGTAAAACGAGCCTCTGGCCGAAATTAAATGAACTAGACTTTCCCCGGGTCATTCTGTTGTTTTTACGCATAAATTGAGATAATCACCCGGGTATAGTCCTTCAGGCTTATTTTTATATGTGAGTTGTAATGTTAGGCACAGCTTTAGTGCTCAGTTGTCTGTGTGCTACGGGATTCGAGGTGTGGTACTGTGTTATCCTACTGCTGTAATTAAGCTAACAAAAACATGTTGCCGGAAAATTAAGCTAACAAAGAATTTCATCTATTCTAGTCGTTGATTCTCCTTGATGACCTGAATACAATTTTCTTCTTTGATGCAGGACATTTATTGGGTTCATGAAGAAAAAAAAGGCAAAGACCAAGGAATGAAATTGGGTTTCTTTCCATTATTCAACTTACTGAAGTCAGGAAGTCAGGAGTTGATTCCAACTTAGCAAGAGAGTGAGGAATGAAAAGACCGGTGGGTTACTTGTCTAGCATTTCTTGAAACTAGGGACAAATTGGGTTTATTTCTATTATTATACTCTAATTACGACCAAGAGAGAGAGAGACAGAGAGAGTGAGGATATCACCTCTTAGTATTCATTTCCATTTCGTCTCTTCACAGTGAATTGAACGAGCTCTTGGATTGGTTCTCGTGTTTCTATCTTCCTTGTGGGTTCAACATCTAAAGAAAGCAACTGGTTTGGGAAGAGAGAGACCTGGGGTTATAAAAGTTTGACATCTCAATTAATTACCCTTTACTTTTGTACAATTTATAAAGTGGTCCATTCATGTAATAAACCAATGTTGTTCTCATCGTTTACTAGCTTGTGATGCTGGTAGCGCTTTATGCTTGTAGTCTAGTTTCTAATGAAATTATGTTTCACAAGAAAAATCATTTAGTTATTAGACCCGGACCATGGCTGACCCGGTAAAGTTGTCGGGTCACTGGGTCATCGATCCAACCGGTGGGTTACTGGCCCGGACCGGTGAGTCAATAAAATATTATTTGTCATATATTGTATTACATATATATAATTAAGTAAATTAATAGTGACGTTTAGTAACTCAAGTGACCCATAATTTTACGAGTTATTTTGACATTTTAGTGCATTTTCTTGGAATAAAATTTCGGAAATGTTTAATAAAACGTTAAGACGATCATTACAATATTTTGTTAATGCGTAAAAGTCGAGCTGGTTTGACCCAGGGTATTTCATATTCTGTTATGAAATCTCACTAATTATCTTTATCACATGCCAACATTCATCAAGATGCTGCAAACATAACTCCCGACAGTGGACTATTGTTGGAAGATAGTTCTCGCGCCACTCATTCTTGTCCAACACCTTTAATTGTTTGTCCAAATGTCACGTGTGGTTAAACTTATTATTACCAAAAAGAAAATACAAACGGCCAATGTGTTATAATTTTTACCTTTTGATTGAAAACATATGTCGCGCGTGGGGTTTAACTATTTATTATCTAATACAAAGGACCGTTGTGTTACAATTTTTACTTACTTTTCAGCTGATACCATGTTGATCTAAGTTGATTTTCTGAAAAGCATGGCTACAAATGCAAAACATTGCTTTAGTTTCACATTAAAGCTTTACTCTTGTAAGAAAAACATCAGTCACTGGGGTAAGTTTTGTCTCAAGTAGTGCAATAAACATGTGTCCATTAGCTTTGGTAGGAAAGACATCTTCTAACTCAAGTTTTTTTCTCACAACATCATCAAGCAGTTAAACTTCATTTAGTTAGACAAATTAGTGTAAAACGAGCCTCTGGCCGAAATTAAATGAACTAGACTTTCCCTGGGTCACTCTGTTGTTTTTACGCATAAATTGAGATAATCACCCGGGTATAGTCCTTCAGGCTTATTTTTATATGTGAGTTGTAATGTTAGGCACAGCTTTAGTGCTCAGTTGTCTGTGTGCTACGGGATTCGAGGTGTGGTACTGTGTTATCCTACTGCTGTAATTAAGCTAACAAAAACATGTTGCCGGAAAATTAAGCTAACAAAGAATTTCATCTATTCTAGTCGTTGATTCTCCTTGATGACCTGAATACAATTTTCTTCTTTGATGCAGGACATTTATTGGGTTCATGAAGAAAAAAAAGGCAAAGACCAAGGAATGAAATTGGGTTTCTTTCCATTATTCAACTTACTGAAGTCAGGAAGTCAGGAGTTGATTCCAACTTAGCAAGAGAGTGAGGAATGAAAAGACCGGTGGGTTACTTGTCTAGCATTTCTTGAAACTAGGGACAAATTGGGTTTATTTCTATTATTATACTCTAATTACGACCAAGAGAGAGAGAGAGACAGAGAGAGTGAGGATATCACCTCTTAGTATTCATTTCCATTTCGTCTCTTCACAGTGAATTGAACGAGCTCTTGGATTGGTTCTCGTGTTTCTATCTTCCTTGTGGGTTCAACATCTAAAGAAAGCAACTGGTTTGGGAAGAGAGAGACCTGGGGTTATAAAAGTTTGACATCTCAATTAATTACCCTTTACTTTTGTACAATTTATAAAGTGGTCCATTCATGTAATAAACCAATGTTGTTCTCATCGTTTACTAGCTTGTGATGCTGGTAGCGCTTTATGCTTGTAGTCTAGTTTCTAATGAAATTATGTTTCACAAGAAAAATCATTTAGTTATTAGACCCGGACCATGGCTGACCCGGTAAAGTTGTCGGGTCACTGGGTCATCGATCCAACCGGTGGGTTACTGGCCCGGACCGGTGAGTCAATAAAATATTATTTGTCATATATTGTATTACATATATATAATTAAGTAAATTAATAGTGACGTTTAGTAACTCAAGTGACCCATAATTTTACGAGTTATTTTGACATTTTAGTGCATTTTCTTGGAATAAAATTTCGGAAATGTTTAATAAAACGTTAAGACGATCATTACAATATTTTGTTAATGCGTAAAAGTCGAGCTGGTTTGACCCAGGGTATTTCATATTCTGTTATGAAATCTCACTAATTATCTTTATCACATGCCAACATTCATCAAGATGCTGCAAACATAACTCCCGACAGTGGACTATTGTTGGAAGATAGTTCTCGCGCCACTCATTCTTGTCCAACACCTTTAATTGTTTGTCCAAATGTCACGTGTGGTTAAACTTATTATTACCAAAAAGAAAATACAAACGGCCAATGTGTTATAATTTTTACCTTTTGATTGAAAACATATGTCGCGCGTGGGGTTTAACTATTTATTATCTAATACAAAGGACCGTTGTGTTACAATTTTTACTTACTTTTCAGCTGATACCATGTTGATCTAAGTTGATTTTCTGAAAAGCATGGCTACAAATGCAAAACATTGCTTTAGTTTCACATTAAAGCTTTACTCTTGTAAGAAAAACATCAGTCACTGGGGTAAGTTTTGTCTCAAGTAGTGCAATAAACATGTGTCCATTAGCTTTGGTAGGAAAGACATCTTCTAACTCAAGTTTTTTTCTCACAACATCATCAAGCAGTTAAACTTCATTTAGTTAGACAAATTAGTGTAAAACGAGCCTCTGGCCGAAATTAAATGAACTAGACTTTCCCTGGGTCACTCTGTTGTTTTTACGCATAAATTGAGATAATCACCCGGGTATAGTCCTTCAGGCTTATTTTTATATGTGAGTTGTAATGTTAGGCACAGCTTTAGTGCTCAGTTGTCTGTGTGCTACGGGATTCGAGGTGTGGTACTGTGTTATCCTACTGCTGTAATTAAGCTAACAAAAACATGTTGCCGGAAAATTAAGCTAACAAAGAATTTCATCTATTCTAGTCGTTGATTCTCCTTGATGACCTGAATACAATTTTCTTCTTTGATGCAGGACATTTATTGGGTTCATGAAGAAAAAAAAGGCAAAGACCAAGGAATGAAATTGGGTTTCTTTCCATTATTCAACTTACTGAAGTCAGGAAGTCAGGAGTTGATTCCAACTTAGCAAGAGAGTGAGGAATGAAAAGACCGGTGGGTTACTTGTCTAGCATTTCTTGAAACTAGGGACAAATTGGGTTTATTTCTATTATTATACTCTAATTACGACCAAGAGAGAGAGAGACAGAGAGAGTGAGGATATCACCTCTTAGTATTCATTTCCATTTCGTCTCTTCACAGTGAATTGAACGAGCTCTTGGATTGGTTCTCGTGTTTCTATCTTCCTTGTGGGTTCAACATCTAAAGAAAGCAACTGGTTTGGGAAGAGAGAGACCTGGGGTTATAAAAGTTTGACATCTCAATTAATTACCCTTTACTTTTGTACAATTTATAAAGTGGTCCATTCATGTAATAAACCAATGTTGTTCTCATCGTTTACTAGCTTGTGATGCTGGTAGCGCTTTATGCTTGTAGTCTAGTTTCTAATGAAATTATGTTTCACAAGAAAAATCATTTAGTTATTAGACCCGGACCATGGCTGACCCGGTAAAGTTGTCGGGTCACTGGGTCATCGATCCAACCGGTGGGTTACTGGCCCGGACCGGTGAGTCAATAAAATATTATTTGTCATATATTGTATTACATATATATAATTAAGTAAATTAATAGTGACGTTTAGTAACTCAAGTGACCCATAATTTTACGAGTTATTTTGACATTTTAGTGCATTTTCTTGGAATAAAATTTCGGAAATGTTTAATAAAACGTTAAGACGATCATTACAATATTTTGTTAATGCGTAAAAGTCGAGCTGGTTTGACCCAGGGTATTTCATATTCTGTTATGAAATCTCACTAATTATCTTTATCACATGCCAACATTCATCAAGATGCTGCAAACATAACTCCCGACAGTGGACTATTGTTGGAAGATAGTTCTCGCGCCACTCATTCTTGTCCAACACCTTTAATTGTTTGTCCAAATGTCACGTGTGGTTAAACTTATTATTACCAAAAAGAAAATACAAACGGCCAATGTGTTATAATTTTTACCTTTTGATTGAAAACATATGTCGCGCGTGGGGTTTAACTATTTATTATCTAATACAAAGGACCGTTGTGTTACAATTTTTACTTACTTTTCAGCTGATACCATGTTGATCTAAGTTGATTTTCTGAAAAGCATGGCTACAAATGCAAAACATTGCTTTAGTTTCACATTAAAGCTTTACTCTTGTAAGAAAAACATCAGTCACTGGGGTAAGTTTTGTCTCAAGTAGTGCAATAAACATGTGTCCATTAGCTTTGGTAGGAAAGACATCTTCTAACTCAAGTTTTTTTCTCACAACATCATCAAGCAGTTAAACTTCATTTAGTTAGACAAATTAGTGTAAAACGAGCCTCTGGCCGAAATTAAATGAACTAGACTTTCCCTGGGTCACTCTGTTGTTTTTACGCATAAATTGAGATAATCACCCGGGTATAGTCCTTCAGGCTTATTTTTATATGTGAGTTGTAATGTTAGGCACAGCTTTAGTGCTCAGTTGTCTGTGTGCTACGGGATTCGAGGTGTGGTACTGTGTTATCCTACTGCTGTAATTAAGCTAACAAAAACATGTTGCCGGAAAATTAAGCTAACAAAGAATTTCATCTATTCTAGTCGTTGATTCTCCTTGATGACCTGAATACAATTTTCTTCTTTGATGCAGGACATTTATTGGGTTCATGAAGAAAAAAAAGGCAAAGACCAAGGAATGAAATTGGGTTTCTTTCCATTATTCAACTTACTGAAGTCAGGAAGTCAGGAGTTGATTCCAACTTAGCAAGAGAGTGAGGAATGAAAAGACCGGTGGGTTACTTGTCTAGCATTTCTTGAAACTAGGGACAAATTGAGTTTATTTCTATTATTATACTCTAATTACGACCAAGAGAGAGAGAGACAGAGAGAGTGAGGATATCACCTCTTAGTATTCATTTCCATTTCGTCTCTTCACAGTGAATTGAACGAGCTCTTGGATTGGTTCTCGTGTTTCTATCTTCCTTGTGGGTTCAACATCTAAAGAAAGCCACTGGTTTGGGAAGAGAGAGACCTGGGGTTATAAAAGTTTGACATCTCAATTAATTACCCTTTACTTTTGTACAATTTATAAAGTGGTCCATTCATGTAATAAACCAATGTTGTTCTCATCGTTTACTAGCTTGTGATGCTGGTAGCGCTTTATGCTTGTAGTCTAGTTTCTAATGAAATTATGTTTCACAAGAAAAATCATTTAGTTATTAGACCCGGACCATGGCTGACCCGGTAAAGTTGTCGGGTCACTGGGTCATCGATCCAACCGGTGGGTTACTGGCCCGGACCGGTGAGTCAATAAAATATTATTTGTCATATATTGTATTACATATATATAATTAAGTAAATTAATAGTGACGTTTAGTAACTCAAGTGACCCATAATTTTACGAGTTATTTTGACATTTTAGTGCATTTTCTTGGAATAAAATTTCGGAAATGTTTAATAAAACGTTAAGACGATCATTACAATATTTTGTTAATGCGTAAAAGTCGAGCTGGTTTGACCCAGGGTATTTCATATTCTGTTATGAAATCTCACTAATTATCTTTATCACATGCCAACATTCATCAAGATGCTGCAAACATAACTCCCGACAGTGGACTATTGTTGGAAGATAGTTCTCGCGCCACTCATTCTTGTCCAACACCTTTAATTGTTTGTCCAAATGTCACGTGTGGTTAAACTTATTATTACCAAAAAGAAAATACAAACGGCCAATGTGTTATAATTTTTACCTTTTGATTGAAAACATATGTCGCGCGTGGGGTTTAACTATTTATTATCTAATACAAAGGACCGTTGTGTTACAATTTTTACTTACTTTTCAGCTGATACCATGTTGATCTAAGTTGATTTTCTGAAAAGCATGGCTACAAATGCAAAACATTGCTTTAGTTTCACATTAAAGCTTTACTCTTGTAAGAAAAACATCAGTCACTGGGGTAAGTTTTGTCTCAAGTAGTGCAATAAACATGTGTCCATTAGCTTTGGTAGGAAAGACATCTTCTAACTCAAGTTTTTTTCTCACAACATCATCAAGCAGTTAAACTTCATTTAGTTAGACAAATTAGTGTAAAACGAGCCTCTGGCCGAAATTAAATGAACTAGACTTTCCCAGGGTCACTCTGTTTTTCTTACGCATAAATTGAGATAATCACCTGGGTGTAGTCCTTCAGGCTTATTTTTATATGTGAGTTGTAATGTTAGGCACAGTTTTAGTGCTCAGTTGTCTGTGTGCTACGAGATTCGAGGTGTGGTACTGTGTTATCCTGCTGTTGTAAATAAGCTAATAAAACATGTCGCCGGAAAATTAAGTTAACAAAGAATTTCATCTTTTCTAGTCGTTGATTCTCCTTGATGACCTGAATACACTTTTCTTCTTTGATGCAGGACATTTATTGGGTTCATGAAGAAAAAAAAATCAAAGACCAAGGAATGAGATTGGGTTTCTTTCCATTATTCAACTTACTGAAGTCAGGAGTTGATTCCAACTTAGCAAGTATCCACTGTTCCTTCTTGTCTAGCATCTCCTGAAACTGGGGACAAATTGAGTTTCTTTCTATTATTATACTCTAATTACCACCAAGAGAGAGAGACAGACAGAGAGAGTGACGATCTCACCTCGTAGTAGTCAATTTCCATTTCGCCTCTTCACAGTGAATTGAACGAGCTTTTGGATAAGCTCTAGGGTTTCTCTCTTCCTTGTGGGTTCAACTTCTAAAGAAAGCAACTGGTTTGGGAAGAGAGAGACATGTGGTTATAAAAGTTTGACAGCTCAATTAATTACCATGTACTTTTTTATAATTTACAAAGTGGTCCATTCATGTAATAAACTTATGTTGTTCTCATCGTTTACTAGCTTGTGATGCTGGTAGGGGTTTTTGCTTGTAGCCTGGTTTCTAATGAAATTATGTTCGACAAAAAAATTATTTAGTTATTAGAACCGGACCGTGGCTGACCCGGTAAAGTTGTCGGGTCACTTGGCCATCGATCCAACCGGTGGGTTACTGGCCCGGACCTGTGAGTCAATAAAATATAATTAGTCATATATATTATTACATATATATAAAGAAATAAATTAATAGTGAAGTTTAGTAACTCAAGTGATCCATAATTTTACGAGTTATTTTGACATTTTAGTGATTTTTCTTGGAATGAAATTTAGAAATGTTTAATAAAACGTTAAGACGATCATTACAATATTTTGTTAATGCGTAAAAGTCGAACTGGTTTGACCCAGGGTATTTCATATTCTGTTATGAAATCTCACCAATTACCTTTATCACAGGCCAGCTTTCATCAAGATGCTTCCAACAAAACTTTCGACATTGGACCATTGATGGAAGATAGTTCTCGCGCCACTCATTCTTTGTCCAACAACTTTAATTGTTTGTCCAAATGTCACGTGTGGTTAAACTAATTATTACCAAAAAAAAATACAAACGCCCGATGTGTTATAATTTTTACTCTTTGATTGAAAACATGTGTCGCGCGTGGGGTTCAACTAGTTATTATCTAATAAAAAGGGCCGTTGTGTTACAATTTTTACTTACTTTTTGGCTGATACCATGTTAGTCCAAGTTGATTTTCTGAAAAGCATGGCTACAAATGCAAAACATTGCTTTAGTTGCACATTACAGCTTTACTCTTGTAAGAAAAACATCAGTCACCCGGGTAAGTGTTGTCTCACGTAGTGCAATAAACATTTGTCCATAAGCTTTGGTAGGAAAGACATCTTCTAACTCAAACTTTTTTTCTCACAACATCATCAAGCAGTTAAACTTCATTTAGTTAGACAAAGTAGTGTAAAACGAGCCTCAGGCCGAAATTAAATGAACTAGACTTTCCCAGGGTCACTCTGTTTTTTTTACGCATAAATTGAGATAATCACCCGGGTGTAGTCCTTCAGGCTTATTTTTATATGTGAGTAGTAATGTTAGGCACAGTTTTAGTGCTCAGTTGTCTGTGTACTACGAGATTCGAGGTGTGGTACTGTGTTATCCTGCTATTGTAAATAAGCTAACAAAAACATGTCGCCGGAAAATTAAGTTAACAAAGAATTTCATCTTTTCTAGTCGTTGATTCTCCTTGATGACCTGAATACACTTTTCTTCTTTGATGCAGGACATTTATTGGGTTCATGAAGAAAAAAAAAAGCAAAGACCAAGCAATGAAATTGGTTTTCTTTCCATTATTCAACTTACTGAAGTCAAGAGTTGATTCCAACTTAGCAAGTATCCACTGTTCCTTCTTGTCTAGCATCTCCTGAAACTGGGGACAAATTGAGTTTCTTCCTATTATTATACTCTAATTACGACCAAGAGAGAGAGAGAGACAGAGAGAGTGACGATCTCACCTCTTAGTAGTCATTTCCATTTCGTCTCTTCACAGTGAATTGAACGAGCTCTTGGATTGGTTCTAGGGTTTCTATCTTCCTTGTGGGTTCAACGTCTAAAGAAAGCAACTGGTTTGGGAAGAGAGAGACCTGGGGTTATAAAAGTTTGACAGCTCAATTAATTACCCTGTACTTTTGTACAATTTATAAAGTGGTCCATTCATGTAATAAACTAATGTTGTTCTCATCGTTTACTAGCTTATAATGCTGGTAGGGCTTTATGCTTGTAGTCTGGTTTCGTATGAAATTATATTTGACGAAAAAAAATCATTTAGTTATTAGACCCGGACCGTGGCTGACCTGGTAAAGTTGTCGGGTCAGTGGGTCATCGATCCGACCGGTGGGTTACTGGCCCGGACCGGTGAGTCAATAAAATATTATTTGTCATATATTGTATTACATATATATAATTAAATAAATTAATAGTGACGTTTAGTAACTCAAGTGACCCATAATTTTACGATTTATTTTGACATTTTAGTGCATTTTCTTGGAATAAAATTTCGGAAATGTTTAATAAAACGTAAGACGATCATTACAATATTTTGTTAATGCGTAAAAGTCGAACTGGTTTGACCAAGGGTATTTCATATTCTGTTATGAAATCTCACTAATTACCTTTATCACAGGCCAACATTCATCGAGATGCTACAAACATAACTCCCGACATTGGACCATTGTTGGAAGATAGTTCTCGCGCCACTCATTCTTTGTCCAGCACCTTTAATTGTTTGTCCAAATGTCACGTGTGGTTAAACTAATTATTACCAAAAAGAAAATACAATCGTCTGATGTGTTATAATTTCTAATTTTTGATTGAAAACATATGTCGCACGTGGGGTTTAACTATTTATTATCTAATACAAATGACCGTTGTGTTACAATTTTTACTTACTTTTGGCCTGATACCATGTTGGTCCAAGTTTATTTTCTGAAAAGCATAGCTACAAATGCAAAACATTGCTTTAGTTGCACATTACAGCTTTACTCTTGTAAGAAAAACATCAGTCACCGGGGTAAATTTTTTCTCAAGTAGTGCAATAAACATGTGTCCATTAGCTTTGGTAGGAAAGACATCTTCTAACTCAAATTTTTTTCTCACAACATCATCAAGCAGTTAAACTTCATTTAGTTAGACAAAGTAGTGTAAAACGAGCCTCTGGCCGAAATTAAATGAACTAGACTTTCCCAAGGTCACTCTGTTGTTTTTACACATAAATTGAGATAATCACCCGGGTGTAGTCCTTCAGGCTAATTTTTATATGTGAGTTGTAATGTTAAGAACTTTTTTAGTGGTCAGTTGTCTGTGTGCTACATGATTTGAGGTGTGGTACTGTGTTATCATGCTGTTGTAATTAAGCTAACAAAAATATGTCGCCGGAAAATTAAGCTAACACATAATTTCATCTTTTCTAGTCTTTGATTCTCTATGATGACCTGAACACACTTTTCTTCTTTGATGCAGGACATTTATTGGGTTCATGAAGAAAAAAATGCAAAGCCCATGGAATGAAATTGGATTTTTTTCCATTATTCAACTTACCGAAGTCAGGAGTTGATTCCAACTCCGCAAGTATCCACTGTTCCTTCTTGTCCAACATCTCCTGAAACTTTGGACAAATTGGGTTTCTTTCTATTATTATACTCTAATTACGACTAAGAGAGAGAGAGTGACGATCTCACCACGTAGTAGTCCATTTCCATTTCGCCTCTTCACAGTGAATTGAACGAGATTTTGGATTGGCTCTAGGGTTTCTCTCTTCCTTGTGGGTTCAACGTCTACAGAAAGAAACTGGTTTGGTAAGAGAGAGACCTGTGGTTATAAAAGTTTGACAGCTCATTTAATTACCCTGTACTTTTGTATAATTTACAAAGTGGTCCATTCATGTAATAAACTAATGTTGTTCTCAGCGTTTTCTAGCTTGTGATGCTGGTAGGGATTTTTGCTTGTAGTCTCGTTTCTAATGAAATTATGTTCGACAAAAAAATCATTTAGTTATTAGACCCGGACCGTGGCTGACCCGGTAAAGTTGTCGGGTCAGTGGGTCATCGATCCAACCGGTGGGTTACTGGCCCGGACCGGTGAGTCAATAAAATATTATTTTTCATATATTGTATTACATATATATATAATTAAATAAATTAATAGTGACGTTTAGTAACTCAAGTGACCCATAACTTTACGAGTTATTTTGACATTTTAGTGCATTTTCTTGGAATAAAATTTCGGAAATGTTTAATAAAACGTTAAGACTATCAATACAATATTTTGTTAATGAGTAAAAGTCTAGCTGGTTTGACCAAGGGTATTTCATATTCTGTTATGAAATCTCACTAATTACCTTTATCACAGACCAACATTCATCAAGATGCTGCAAACATAACTCCCGACGTTGGACCATTGTTGGAAGATAGTTCTCGCGCCACTCATTCTTTGTCCAACACCTTTAATTGTTTGTCCAAATGTCACGTGTGGTTAAACTAATAATTACCAAAAAGAAAATACAAACGCCCGATGTGTTATAATTTT
This sequence comes from Linanthus parryae, assembly GCA_023055425.1. Classification (NCBI taxonomy): domain Eukaryota; kingdom Viridiplantae; phylum Streptophyta; class Magnoliopsida; order Ericales; family Polemoniaceae; genus Linanthus; species Linanthus parryae. Next base: position 109,449,357 of record JALGPY010000005.1, on the reverse strand, counting down.
TACTTTTTGATTGAAAACATATGTCGCGCGTGGGGTTTAACTATTTATTATCTAATACAAATGAACGTTGTGTTACAATTTTTACTTACTTTTCGCCTGATACCATGTTGGTCCAAGTTTATTTTCAGAAAAGCATGGCTACAAATGCAAAACATTGCTTTAGTTGCACATTACAGCTTTACTCTTGTAAGAAAAACATCAGTCACCGGGGTAAGTGTTGTCTCAAGAAGTGCAATAAACATGTGTCCAATAGCTTTGGTAGGAAAGACATCTTCTAACTCAAGTTTTTTTCTCACAACATCATCAAGCAGTTAAACTTCATTTAGTTAGACAAAGTAGTGTAAAACGAGCCTCTGGCCGAAATTAAATGAACTAGACTTTCCCGGGGTCACTCTGTTGTTTTTACACATAAATTGAGATAATCACCCGGGTGTAGTCCTTCAGGCTTATTTTTATATGTGAGTTGTAATGTTAGGAACTGTTTTAGTGCTTAGTTGTCTGTGTGCTACATGATTTGAGGTGTGGTACTATGTTATCCTGCTGTTTTAATTAAGCTAACAAAAACATGTCGCCTGAAAATTAAGCTAACACAGAATTTCATCTTTTCTAGTCTTTGATTCTCTATGATGACCTGAATACACTTTTCTTCTTTGATGCAGGACATTTATTGGGTTCATGAAGAAAAAAATGCAAAGCCCATGGAATGAAATTGGATTTCTTTCCATTATTCAACTTACCGAAGTCATGAGTTGATTCCAACTCCGCAAGTATCCACTGTTCCTTCTTGTCCAACATCTCCTGAAACTTTGGACAAATTGGGTTTCTTTCTATTATTATACTCTAATTACGACTAAGAGAGAGAGAGTGACGATCTCACCTCGTAGTAGTCCATTTCCATTTCGCCTCTTCATAGTGAATTGAACGAGCTTTTGGATTGGCTCTAGGGTTTCTCTCTTCCTTGTGGGTTCAACGTCTAAAGAAAGCAACTGGTTTGGGAAGAGAGAGACATGTGGTTATAAAAGTTTGACAGCTCATTTAAATATCCTGTACTTTTGTATAATTTACAAAGTGGTCCATTCATGTAATAAACTAATGTTGTTCTCATCGTTTACTAGCTTGTGATGCTGTTAGGGATTTTTGCTTGTAGTCTGGTTTCTAATGAAATTATGTTCGAAAAAAAAATCATTTAGTTATTAGAACCGGACCGTGGCTGACCCGGTAAAGTTGTCGGGTCACTGGGCCATCGATCCAACCGGTGGGTTACTGGCCCGGACCGGTGAGTCAATAAAATATAATTAGTCATATATAATATTACATATATATAAAGAAATAAATTAATAGTGACGTTTAGTAACTCACGTGATCCATAATTTTACGAGTTATTTTGACATTTTAGTGATTTTTCTTGGAATGAAATTTCGGAAATGTTTAATAAAACGTTAAGACGATCATTACAATATTTTGTTAATGCGTAAAAGTCGAACTGGTTTGACCCAGGGTATTTCATATTCTGTTATGAAATCTCACTAATTACCTTTATCACAGGCCAGCTTTCATCAAGATGCACCCAACATAACTTTCGACATTGGACCATTGATGGAAGATACTTCTCGCGCCACTCATTCTTTTCCCAACAACTTTAATTGTTTGTCCAAATGTCACGTGTGGTTAAACTAATTATTACCAAAAAGAAAATACAAACGCCCGATGTGTTATAATTTTTACTTTTTTCATTGAAAACATGTGTCGCGCGTGGGGTTCAACTAGTTATTATCTAATACAAAGGGCCGTTGTGTTACAATTTTTACTTACTTTTTGGCTGATACCATGTTGGTCCAAGTTGATTTTCTGAAAAGCATGGCTACAAATGCAAAACATTGCTTTAGTTGCACATTACAGCTTTGCTCTTGTAAGAAAAACATCAGTCACCGGGTAAGTTTTGTCTCAAGTAGTGCAATAAACATGTGTCCATTAGCTTTGGTAGGAAAGACATCTTCTAACTCAAGTTTTTTTTTTTCACAACATCATCAAGCAGTTAAACTTCATATAGTTAGAGAAAGTATTTTTAAAGGAGCCTCTGGCCGAAATTAAATGAACTAGCTTTTTCCAGGGTCACTATGTTTTTTTTACGCATAAATTAAGATAATCACCGGGGTGTAGTCCTTCAGGCTTATTTTTATATGTGAGTTGTACTGTTAGGCACAGTTTTAGTGCTCAGTTGTCTGTGTGCTACGAGATTCGAGGTGTGGTACTGTGTTATCCTGCTGTTGTAAATAAGCTAACAAAAACATGTCGCCAGAAAATTAAGTTAACAAAGAATTTCATCTTTTCTAGTCGTTGATTCTCCTTGATGACCTGAATACACTTTTCTTCTTTGATGCAGGACATTTATTGGGTTCATGAAGAAAAAAAAATAAAAAACCAAGGAATGAAATTGGGTTTCTTTCCATTATTCAGCTTACTGAAGTCAGGAGTTGATTCCAACTCCGCAAGTATCCACTGTTCCTTCTTGTCCAACATCTCCTGAAAATTTGGACAAATTGGTTTTCTTTCCATTATTATACTCTAATTACGACTAAGAGAGGGAGAGAAAAAGAGAGAGAGAGAGAGAGAGAGAGAGAGAGTGACGATCTCACCTCGTAGTAGTCCATTTCCATTTCGCCTCTACACAGTGAATTGAATGAGCTTTTGGATTAGTTCTAGGGTTTCTCTCTTCCTTGTGGGTTCAACGTCTAAAGAAAGCAACTGGTTTGGGAAGAGAGAGACCTGTGGTTATAAAAGTTTGACAGCTCAATTAATTACCCTGTACTTTTGTATAATTTACAAAGTGGTCCATTCATGTAATAAACTAATGTTGTTCTCATCGTTTACTAGCTTGTGATGCTGGTAGGGATTTTTGCTTGTAGTCTGGTTTCTAATGACATTATGTTCGACAAAAAAAATCATTTAGTTATTAGAACCGGACCGTGGCTGACCCGGTAAAGTTGTCGGGTCACTAGGCCATCGATCCAACAGGTGGGTTACTGGCCCGCACCGGTGAGTCAATATAATGTAATTAGTCATATATAATATTACATATATATAATGAAATTTCAGAAATGTTTAATAAAAACGTTTAGACGATCATTACAATATTTTGTTAATGCGTAAAAGTCGAACTGGTTTGACCCAGGGTATTTCATATTCTGTTATGAAATCTCACTAATTACCTTTATCACATACCAGCTTTCATCAAGATGCTTCCAAAATAACTTACGACATTGGACCATTGATGGAAGATAGTTCTCGCGCCACTCATTCTTGTCCAACAACTTTAATTGTTTGTCCAAATGTCACGTGTGGTTAAACTAATTATTACCAAAAAGAAAATACAAACGCCCGATGTGTTATAATTTTTAATTTTTGATTGAAAACATGAGTCGCGCTTGGGGTTCAACTAGTTATTATCTAATACAAAGGGCCGTTGTGTTACAATTTTTTACTTACTTTTTGGCTGATACCTTGTTGGTCCAAGTTGATTTTCTGAAAATCATGACTACAAATGAAAAATATTTCTTTACTTGCACATTACAGCTTTACTCTTGTAAGAAAAACATCAGTCATCGGGGTAAGGTTTGTCTCAAGTAGTGCAATAAACATGTGTCCATTAGCTGTGGTAGGAAAGACATCTGCTATCTCAAGTTTTTTTCTTACAACATCATCAAGCAGTTAAACTTCATTTAGTTATACAAAGTAGTGTAAAACGAGCCTCTGGCCGAAATTAGATGAACTAGACTTTCCCCGGGTCACTCTGTTATTTTTACACATAAATTGAGATAATCACCCGGGTGTAGTCCTTCAGGCTTATTTTTATATGTGAGTTGTAATGTTAGGCACAGTTTTAGTGCTCAGTTGTCTGTGTGCTACATGAGTCGAGGTGTGGTACTGTGTTATCATGCTGTTGTAATTAAGCTAACAAAAACATTTCGCCGGAAAATGAAGCTAACAAAGAATTTCATCTGTTCTAGTCTTTGATTCTCCATGATGACCTGAATACACTTTTCTTCTTTGATGCAGGACATTTATTGGGTTCATGAAGAAAAGAAAAAAATCAAAGACCAAGGAATGAAATTGGGTTTCTTTCCATTATACAACATAGTGAAGTCAGGAGTTGATTCCAACTCAGCAAGTATCCACTGTTCCTTCTTGTCCAACATCTCCTTAAACTGGGGACAAATTGGGTTTCTTTCCATTATTATACTCTAATTACGACTAAGAGAGGGATAGAGAGAGAGAGAGAATTACGATCTCACCTCTTAGTAGTCCATTTCCAAAGCAACTGGTTTGGGAAGAGAGAGACCTGGGGTTATAAAAGTTTAACAGCTCAATTAATTGCCCTGCACATTTGTACAATTTATAAAGTGGTCCATTCATGTAATAAACTAATGATGTTCTCATGGTTTACTAGCTTGTGATGCTGGTAGGCCTTTATACTTGTAGTCTGGTTTATAATGAAATTATGTTTGACAAAATAAAATCATTTACTTATTAGACCTGGACCGTGGCTGACCCGGTAAATTGTCGGGTCACTGGGTCATCGATCCAACCGGTGGGTTACTGGCCCGGACCGGTGAGTCAATAAAATATTATTAGTCATATATTGTATTACATATATATAATGAAATAAATTAATAGTGAATCGGCTTGACCCAGGGTATTTTATATTCTGTTATGGAATCTCACTAATTACCTTTATCACAGGCCAGCTTTCATCAAGATGCTGCAAACATAACTCCCGACATTGGACCATTGATGGTAGATAGTTCTCGCGCCAGTCATTCTTTGTCCAACAACTTTAATTGTTTTTCCAAATGTCACGTGTGGTTAAACTAATTATTACCAAAAATAAAATAGAAACGCCCGATGTGTTATAATTTTTACTTTTTGAATGAAAACATGTATCGCGCGTGGGGTTCAACTAGTTATTATCTAATACAAAGCGACGTTGTTTTACAATTTTTACTCACTTTTTGGCTGATACCATGTTGGTCCAAGTTGATTTTCGAAAAAGCATTGCTACAAATGCAAACGATTGCTTTAGTTGCACATTACAGCTTTACACTTGTAAGAAAAACATCAGTCACTGAGGTAAGTTTTGTCTCAAGTAGTGCAATAAACATGTGTCCAGTAGCTGTGGTAGGAAAGACATCTGCTAACTCAAGTTTTTTTCTCACAACATCATCAAGCAGTTAAACTTCATTTAGTTAGACAAAGTAGTGTAAAACGAGCCTCTGGCCAAAATTAAATGAACTAGACTTTCCCAGGGTCACTCTGTTGTTTTTACACATAAATTGAGATAATCACCCTGGTGTAGTCCTTCATGCTTATTTTTATATGTGAGTTGTAATGTTAGGCACAGTTTTAGTGCTCAGTTGTCTGTGTGCTACATGAGTCGAGGTGTGGTACTGTGTTATCATGGTGTTGTAATTAAGCTAACAAAAACATGTCGCCGGAAAATTAAGCTAACAAAGAATTCAATCTTTTCTAGTCTTTGATTCTCCCTGATGGCCTAAATACACTTTTCTTCTTTGATGCAGGACATTTATTGGGTTCATGAAGAAAAAACAACAAAAAAAAGACCATGGAATGAAATTGGGTCTCTTTCCATTATTCAACTTACCGAAGTCAAGAGTTGAATCCAACTCAGCAAGTATCCACTGTTCCTTCTTGTCGAGCATCTCCTGAAACTGGGGATAAATTGGGTTTCTTTCCATTATTATACTCTAATTACGACTAAGAGAGAGAGAGAGAGAGAGAGAGAGACGATCTCACCTCGTAGTAGTCCATTTCCATTTCGCCTCTTCACAGTGAATTGAACGAGCTCTTGGATTGTTTCTAGGGTTTCTCTCTTCCTTTTGGGTTCAACGTTTAAACAAAACAACTTGTTTGGGAAGAGAGAGACATGTGGTTATAAAAGTTTGACAGCTTAATTAATTACCATGTACTTTTCTACAATTTACAAAGTGGTCCATTCACATAATAAACTAATGTTGTTCTCAGAAAATGGTTAATAAGACGATCGTTACAATATTTTGTTAATGCGTACAAGTCGAACTGGTTTGACCTAGGGTATTTCGTATTCTGTCATGAAGTCTCACTAATTACCTTTATCACAGGCCAACTTTCATCAAGATGCTGCAAACATAACTCCCGACATTGGACCATTTATGGAAGATAATTCTCGTGCTACTTATTCTTTGTCCAACACTTTTAATTGTTTGTCCAAATGTCACGTGTGGTTAAACTAATTATTACCAAAAATAAAATACAAACGCCCGATGTGTTATAATTTTTACTTTTTGATTGAAGGCATGTGTCGCGCGTGGGGGTCAACTAGTTATTATCTAATACAAAGGGCCGTTGTGTTACGATTTTTACTTACTTTTTGGCTGATACCATGTTGGTCCAAGTTGATTTTCTGAAAAGCATGGCTACAAATGCAAAACATTGCTTTAGTTGCACATTACAGCTTTACTCTTGTAAGAAAAACATCAGTCACCGGGGTAAGTTTTGTCTCAAGTAGTGCAATAAACATGTGTCCATTAGCTGTGGTAGGAAAGACATATGCTAACTCAAGTTTTTTTCTCACAACATCATCAAGCAGTTAAACTTCATTTAGTTAGACAAAGTAGTGTAAAACGAGCTTTTGGCTGAAATTAAATGAACTAGACTTTCCCAGGGTCGCTCTGTTTTTTCACACATAAATTTAGATAATCACCCGGGTGTAGTCCTTCAGGCTTATTTTTATATGTGAGTTGTAATGTTAGGCACATTTATAGTGCTCAGTTGTCTGTGTACTACAGGATTTGAGGTGTGGTACTGTGTTATCCCGCTGTTCTAATTAAGCTAACAAAAATATGTCGCCGGGAAATTAAGCTGACAAAGGATTTCTTCTTTTCTAGTCTTTGGTTCTTCGTGATGACATGAATACACTTTTCTTCTTTGATGCAGGACATTTATTGGGTTCATGAAAAAAAAATCAAAGACCAAGGAATGAAATTGGGTTTCATTCCATTACTCAACTTACCGAAGTTAGGAGTTGATTCCAACTCTGCAAGTATCCACTGTTCCTTCTTGTCCAGCATCTCCTGAAACTGGGGACAAATTGGGTTTCCTTCCATTACTATAATCTAATTACGACTAAGAGAGAGAGAGAGAGAGAGAGAGAGAGAGACGATCTCACCTTGTAGTAGTCCATTTACATTTCGCCTCTTCACAGTGAATTGAACGAGCTCTTGGATTGGTTCTAGGGTTTCTCTCTTCCTTGTGGGTTAAACGTCCAAAGAAAACAACTGGTTTGGGAAGAGAGAGACCTGGGGTTATAAAAGTTTGACAGCTTAATTAATTACCCTGTACTTTTGTACAATTTACAAAGTGGTCCATTCATGTAATAAACTAATGTTGTTCTCATCGTTTACTAGCTTGTGATGCTGGTATGAGTTTTTGCTTGTAGTCTGTTTTCTAATGAAATTATGTTTGACAAAAAAATCATTTAGTTATTGGACCCGGACAGTGGCTGACCCGGTAAATTTGTCGGGTCACTGGGTCATCGGTCCAACTGGTGGGTTACTGGCCGGACCGGTGAGTCAATAAAATATTATTAGTCATATATTATATTACATATATATATATAATGAAATGAATTAATAGTGACGTTTAGTAACTCATGTGACCCATAATTTTACGAGTTATTTTGACATTTTAGTGCATTTCTTGGAATGAAATCTCATAAATGTTTAATAAAACGATAGGACGATCATTACAATATTTTGTTAATGCGTAAAAGTCGAACTGGTTTGACCTAGTTGACCTGAATTGGGTCACCGGGTTTATGATAAACCTGTCGGGTTTGACCAGGTTTTGACCGGGTCAGTGGAAAATGTGAACCGGGGAGTGACATGAACCGGTTCAGGGTTCGGTTCGTCGGGTCACCGGTCGGACCAGCCGGGTCGGTTTGGGTTTAATAACTATGATTTGTGGCCCTAGGCTTTCAAAAACATCAACTTGGACCAAATGGGTATCAACCAAAAAGTAAGTAAATATTATAACACATCGGTCGTTTGTATTCATCTTTTAGATAATAACTAGTTGAACCCCACGGGCGACGCATGGTATCAACCAAAAAGTAAAAATTATAACACATCAGGAGTTTGTATTATTTTTAGATAATAATTAGTTTAACCACACGTGACATTTGGACAAGCATTTAAAGTTGTTAGACAGAGAAGGAGTGGCGCGAGAGCTATTTTCCGTCGATGGTCCAATGCCGGGAATTATGTTTGCAGCATCTTGATGAAAGATGGTCTGTGATAATGGTAATTGGTGAGATTTCATAACAGAACATGAAATATCCGATAGATATATCTCGGGGTTTTTCTGTTCTAATATGGCTTCATGTCCATGAGATATATATAGATAAACTTGGGAATATCAACGCGTCTCCCGGTCCACAGACAATAGGCTATTATGCTAAATTTAAAGGTGAACTTAGGCTGAGGGGTTTTGCCTAACACCAAGTTCTCAAGAAACTCGCAAATCCACCACGCTCATGGAAGTAGATTGCTCTTGTGCACAACTCACTAAGGCAAAAACTCCCTCTCCTCAAAGTGTTCACCCAACATGCCATCAAAGCAAAAATTACTAACAACCTCAACCGCATATGTCCTTCTCACCGTGTCATGATACACACATGCCCACGTCCAGGGTCTAAAAGTGTTTTTCCTATAGTCTCTGCTGTGAAGACTATGAACATGTTTTGACTGTAAAGCATGTGCTCACCTTGACTCTTACCATACTCCCCGTGGCGAGTATTCATCAGGAGGGACACTCACACTTGTAGACAAAGTCAAATTCAAATCATAGGAATTGGCAAAGTTGTTAATGGTTTTGAAATTCTATTTCAGATGTTTATCTTGTAGATGGTCTAAAGTCTAATCTTCTTAGTGTATCTCAACTATGTGATAAAGGGAATAAGGTTATTTTTACAAGGAGAAATGTGTGGTGCAAGATGAAAAATCTGGCAATTGCATTCCCACTGCTCCAAGGTCAAACAATGATTACTCTCTGAAAACTAACAAAGTTGCAGGAGAAAGTCTGAAATGTCTCAAGGCTTTGAAAGTGTATTCAAAGATCTAGCACATAAATCTTGGACACATCAGCTTGCATACACTGAACAAACTAGTTTCTAAAGATCTGGTAAGAGGACTGACATCCATGAAGTTTACGGATGAAAAGGTATGCAAAGCTTGTGCTCAAGGACAGCAGACAAGAAGCTCATTCAATCCTAAGAACTTTGTAAGTACAACTAGACCTATTGAACTGCTTCATATGGATCTGTGTGGTCCAATGAGAGTTCCAACTCCAAAAGGGTAAGAAATATATGTTGGTTATTGTAGATGATTTTGGTAGATTTACTTGGGTTATGTTTTTAAGAGAAAAGTCTGAGGCACTGTCTGAATTCTTAAAACTGTGTAAAGAGATGCAAACTTTGAAAAACATGCACATTGCTTCGATAATGAGTGATCATGGCAAAGAATTTGTTCAACTGGAGTTTGATTTATTCTATCCTAAGTATGGTATTTCTCACAACTTTTCTGCTACTAGAACTCCTCAACAAAACTTTGTAGTTGAAAGGAAAAACATGAATCTTGAAGAAATGTCTACGACAATGCTTTTAGAAAACAAAATGCTAAAGTCTCTCTGGGAAGAGGTTGTTAATACTGCAAATTACATTTTGAACAGGTGCCTGATTAGGCCTATTTTAAAGAATAATCCTTATGAACTTTTCAAAGGCAGAAAGCCAAAAATTTCTTATTTCAAACATTTTGGCTGTACTTATTTTGTTCACAATAATTGTAAGGATAATCTTGGCAAGTTTGATGCCAGGAGTGATGAAGGTATTTTCCTTGGTTCTTCTTTAACAAGCAAAGCCTACAGAGTTTACAATTAGAGAACCAAGCTTGATGAGGAAATCATACATGTTATATTTGATGAAAGCAATGATGGTTCTTTATGTGAAGGTTTTGCATTTTTAAATTTGAACAAGCGTGAGTCAGAGTATGAAGCACATCCATAGAATGGTTCTAAGACTAACATGCAAGAAAACTGAAGAGATTTTCAAAGCCTTTAAAGTGTCTCTCAAAGCCTTAAATTAGGACCTCAAGAAACACAGAGTGGTGAAGCCACTACATCAAGCTCTCAAGGACTTGAAAAGATTCATGGAGAACTAGAACCTTAGAAACAAAGAAAGAAGTTCAAATATCTGTCATCTCAACCAAAGAAAACATCATTTCTGATCCATTCACTGGTACACAAACAAGATCTCAGTTAAAGAACTTGTGTGCTTTTAATGCTTTTGTGTCTCTTGTAGAACTTAAGAATGTGAAAGAAGCACTACAAGAAGCAGACTGGATCATTACAATTTAAAGTGAGCTGAATGAATTGGAGAGGAATAAAGTATGGAATCTTGTTCCTCCTCCCAAAGATCAGTTTGTAATTGGGACAAGGTGGGTGTTCAGAAAAAAGCTGGATGAAAATGGTAAGGTTATCAGAAATAAGGCAAGACTAGTAGCTCAAGGCTACAACCAGGAAGAAGGTATATATTATGAGGAGACTTTTTGTTTTGTGTTTAGGTTGGAAGCAATAAGAATGTTACTTGCATTTGCATCACATAAGAACATCAAGCTTTTTCAAATGGATGTTAATTGTGCATTTTTAAATGGTTATCTGCAAGAAGAAGTATATTTTGCTCAACCTCCTGGTTTTGAAAGTGATGAGATTCCAAATCATGTGTATGAGCTTGACAAAGCTCTTTATGACCTCAAACAAGCTCCAAGAGCTTGGTATGAAAGATTGTCAAAAATTTTACTTGAAAAGTATTTCAAAAGAGGCTTAGTTGACAAGACTCTTTTTCATTAAGGCACGTAAGAAAGACATTTTAGTAGTACAAGTATATGTTGATAATATCTATTTGGTGCTACTAATTACTCTCTTTCAAAGAATTTCTCTAGTCTTATGAGCATGCAATTTGAGATGAGTTTAATGGGAGAGCTAAAGTTCTTTATTTAACTTCATGTACATCAAATAAAGAAAGGAATTTTCATACACCAGTATAAGTGCCACTAAGGATTTGTTGAACAAGTATAATATGTATCAATCCAAGGTAGCCAAAACTCCCATGAGTTCTACACTATCCTTCGACAAGGATCAAAATGGTAAGAGTGTGAACTAGAAAGATTTCAGAGGTATGATTGGTTCACTACTCTATCTTATTGCAAGTAGGACAGACATCATGTCTGGTGTTTGTATGTTTGCTATATTCCAAGCTGATCCTAAAGAGACTAACTTAGTTGCTGTCAGAAGAACTTTTAGATATCTCAATGGTACCAAAGACTTAGGGCTTTGGTATCCTAACAATCTCACTTCTCTCTGTGTGGCTATTCAGATGCTGATTTTGTAGGATAAAAAATTGACAGAAAAAGCACTTCAGGATGTTGCCAATTCCTTGGATCATCTCTGATAAGCTGGCATTCTAAAAAGCAAAAGTATGTACCTTTATCAACAACAGAAGTTGAATACATAGCAGAAGGAGCTTGCTGCTCACAAGTATTGTGGATAGCTCAACATATGAGAAATCTGGGTTATGACTTCGGAGATATCCCCATCAAATGTGACAACACTATTGCTATCTCAGTTACAAAGAATCCAATACAGCATTCAAGGACTAAGCACATTGATGTCAGAAATCACTTCATTAGAGATCATGTGGAGAAAGGTGATGTATCTCTATATTTTGTACCAACTAACTTGCAATTTGGAGATATCTTCACTAAACCACTGCCAGAAGATAGATTCACAGGCCTGAGATTAGAAATTGGCATGTTGAATAAGGAAGCACTGATTTAGGGGGAGAATCATGCAAGTTATTTGTGTTTCAATGTTTTGAAAAGTTTTTCAAAGCCTTTAAAATTATGTCTGCAGTATAACAGTTTTTCAAGGCCTTGAAATCCTTTTCAAAGCTTTGAATATAAATTTGTATACTATATAGTTAAATGATGGATCACTAATTTTGGGTGTTATCTCTGCAGATAATTGCCTGGCATTATTTTTACCTTTTAAAATGGATCTTTTTCAAATCAGTATAATATTATTTCCTTTCCAAACGAGTTTGAATTTCAAACAAATTTCCCTTACTTAAATATTAGGAAATATTTAGTTTTCTTCTTTCAGTACATCTCCTCAGTATATATCTTCCCTCTTTTCTCTCTATTTTCTATCTCTCTTGCCTCTCTCTTCTAAACCCTAAGGATTCACGGAGAACCTCTCAAAGAATCAAGATGGCTGGAGGCTCAAAGAAGAACATAGGGAATAAAAGAAAAGTTGGAGAAGAAGAAGTTCGAGCTATTAGTGACAGTGACAGTTCTAGAATTGTCAGTGAACTAAAGCTGCAATCTCCTCCTCCTAAGAAGAAAAGCAAAAAAGACAAGGATGATCAGACTGCTACTTCCAGTAAGAAGAAGTTAGATCTAGTAGTCACTTCTAGGAAACAAAAGGGTGTTAAGATTGATAGTCCAAGAAAGGTGAAGAAGGTAAAGGAGGCTCAAAGATCATACAAGGGAAAAGGTTACAGAGATCAGAAACAGAAAAAGGAAAGGAGATTCAGATATACACTGAAAAGAAATCATCTTCTGGTAAGAAATCTATTTCTGATCATTGGTTCATCAATCATGTTTCTCAGCGAATTTAATTAGATGGATTTGCCTCTACTCCAATTGCTTATTGTAGTATAATCAATACTAGCATGCTGGATAATATGGATCTGGAGTGTATTAGGAGATTCAAACAAAGTTCAATTTGGAAAATCCTAAACCCCTCTGAGATTGCATACCCTAGGCTTACCAGACTCTTTTACCTGAATTTGAAACAAGTGAATACTTTGAGTTTAACTGTATTATCTAAGGTAGTTGGTATAGAGATGGAGTTAGATCATGCTGAATTTGCTAGAGTCTTGGGTTGTCCTAAGAGGTACAACACAGAAAACTACCTGATAAATATTGTTGGTGTAAAGATGGCTAAGAAAGAGTTATTTTTTCCTAATGTAGCCACTACCTCTAAGCAGTTAACTCATATGTGTTAACTATTTAAGCCAAAAAAAAATTACTATCCTGATGAGGTGTGTAGTACCAAAAGATAATTCTAAGGAATTTCTATCTCATAGTGTGTTGTATTTTATGTCCTTGGTGATGCATAAATATGAGATTGACCTGCCAAACATTGTAATAAAACACATGATTTACAGCTGTATCAAGAACAGAAAACATCATCTACCCTATGCCAACCTCCTTCCACATTTCTTTCACCATCTGGAGATACTTGTTGAGAAGGAAGAGACAATCACTAATGGTTCTGGAATGATAGATGAGAAGTCTTTTCAAAGGATTGGAATTGTGAAAACCAGTGATGGAGAATGGAAATTCTACTCAGAATTGTCTGTTGATGAGTTGAAGGCCAATAAGTTTTCAAAGCCTAAGTCCTTAACCACTCCAGTAGCCTACCTTTTACCACTCAGGACCAATCTCAAGTTCTTCAAAAGCTGGAGTTTATGGAAGATGAACTAGATGAGCTAAAGCAGGGAAAATATCAGATGAATACTGAGTTCAGGCAGATGAAGTGCATGATTGAGAGTGTTTTTTCAAGAGCATCAATTTGGTACATGTGGAAGAAGAAGATACACAAGCTCGGGAAGGTTCAAGGAAGTAAGGATCTACCAAGGTCTTATTTGATGAGCAGAGTACTGGGGGTAAGGCTGTTGGAAATAAGGATGTTGGGGCAAAAGTTGATGTGGATAAGGAACCTGGTAATGAAGATAGTATTGACAGAGAAGATCTATAGCAGAAGAAACAGAAAGGAAAGGTTTTAGAACATGTCAACTCTGATAGCCTGTTTGAGGATGATGTGGTGGCTGATGAGCCTGGTGAAGAAGTTGCACAAGAAGAGGATGCACAGGAAGAGGATCAGCAAGAGAATGAGGAAGAAGAAAGTAATCAGGAAGATGCTGCAGGGCCCAAGACTGATGAAGATCCAAAGCCTTGAATCCAACCTTTCTTTCTTCTTTCCTAAGCCTTGAAAATCCTCTCTTTTCAAAACTTCACTTAAGTTTTTCAGTTTTCAAATAAGGTTGATCCAACATTTTCTCACTTGTTCTGATGAAAGTAAAAAAGGGGGAGAAATCTAGGGATATTTTTAGTTATAGGGAGATCTGGTTTTGGATCTGTGTGATGAACTACTGCTAGTATTGATTAATTTGAATTTGATTCAGCGACTATATTTGTTGGTATTGCTATTTGTTTTTGTATAAACTGTTTCTGCTATGCTACTAATGTCTGTCTTTTGCAGAAATACAGTTCAAACAGAATATTTGGTTTTGTCTTTCATCAAGGGGGAGATTGTGAATTCAAAGTTATTTTCGAAGTCTTGAAACTGGTTTCAAAGCCTTGAAACTTCACAGCATGAACTAAGGGGGAGTTCTTACTCCTATTAATTCTTTAATCTTCTGCACTTGATCATTCTATATTATATGATGAAAGACAAACTAATTATGTTTTGTAACATGCTTTGATCTTATTGTTTGCCTAACTTATTTTGCAGGTATTGTTAGCTAACTTTGTGTTGCAGGTTTAGCTAAGTTTCCTTATTTGCAGGATTGCAGAATTGGCAATCAAGGCCTGCAGACTTGTTCTACTCTTATGGAAAGTTTTATGGACTTTCCTTATGTTTGTATATTGAAGATCAGATCAAAATCAATTGAGAAAATCATGCAGCTAGCCATTTGGAGAAAGCTATTGAGAGTCCAATATTTGCAGATGATTTTTAGGGATTTCTGTTAAAGCTTTCAATATAAGTCTGCAATTGAAATTGACAGACACACAGACTAATTCGATGAGTTTGAGAAGCACAGAACTTTACACATAGATTCATACACTCTCACGGATTGACAAGCATCTTTGAAGGAGATCATTCAACCATTGAATCCATTCCAGATTCCTGAAGAACACTTCAAGCTTCACTGCTTCACTGTCTTCACAGTGTTCTTCATCCAGAGCTTAGTTTCCATATCATTCTGTAATATTACTTAATCATCTGTTAGAGTTGAGATTTTCGGGAGGAAAAAATGGAATTCTTATTGTATCAGTTAGCTAGAGTTGTTACTAGATAGATTAGGTAGAACCACATGCTGAAAAAGAGTAAGGCAATTCTCTTGGCCTGAGATCTAGGGCTTTACTTTGATAAATAAGAAGTTGTTGAAATCCTAGAGGGATTATATCCCTCAGGCGGAGAGTAGGTCACTTGGGACGGAAATTCGTAACAAATCATTGTGTTCATTGTCTTGCTTTGCTGTTCTTTACTTGTCTTCAAAACTGCTTTAGAACAAGTTTATGTTCAAAGCTTTGAAAAGCTTTTTAAAGATTTGAAAATACTCAGTATCTTTTAAACTGTCTGTTTTGACTTCAAAACCTTGAAACTGAGTTCAAAGCTTTGAAATACTTCAAGTTCTTCTCAATTTGTTTTAAAACCACAATTTTAGCAAAAGTTGTCATACTCTATTCAACCCCCCGCCCTTCTAGAGTATTTGATCATGTAACTGCATACCTACTTACAATCTTTGGCTCTGTATTACTACCAACTCAAAGCTCAATCCCCATCCCCACTGGATACTCTCAGTTCAAATGGAGCAAGATTTGGTGCTCTAAAATCCATAACATATTAAAGATAATGATTTGGAGGATTGCTGCAAATCTTTTTCCAGTCCAAAATAGGTTTCACAACTCTTCCACTCTAAGGGATTGTGAAATTTGTAATCTAGAAGCTAAAAGCTGCACTCACACTCTATTCCTATGCCCTGCAGCTAGAGCAATCTGGTTCTCATGCCTTAATATGAGAATAGACCAGGTGAGTTACCAGAACTCTCACGACCTTCTTAACTACATCATTGAGTGTTTGGTGCAAATCCTTCCTTTTGAGCATTTGTCTCTTGTTGGCATTATATTAGAAAGAATCTTGGCAAATAGAAATGCTCAAATCTTTAGAAACACAAAGTTTGATGAAGCAAAAATCAGGTTTGAAATTAAAGCTATCTAGTTGGACCATATGAGATGCCAGGAGAAACATGAAGACATGGAGATGACAAATGTTGTTCAACAACTTTGGAATCCTCCTACACATTGCTGCTTTAAAATTAACGGTGATGCGAGCTATAAGAATGGTAAATGTGCCATTTCTTATTTGGGTAGAGATTTTAATGGCAAAGTTCCCTTTTGGGAAGTGTACTGTGAGGATTACAAGAGTGCAGAAGATGCAGAATTTTCGGCCATGGAAATGGCTGTGAGTTATGCCAGCCATTCTGGATGGGAAACCATTTTTTTTTTGATAATTTGAACCTTTCTCATAAACCAAAACTGGGGTGATCAGCCCCAAACTCAAGATCAGTACAAAATTGAGGAAAATGGTTGTTGAATACCCCAAATTTCCTATGCTTCTTAGACCATTGCACTAGATTATGAGCTCTCACATTACTTTCTCTATGAACAAAATTAAGAACACTACTACATTTAACTAACATTTGAGAGCAAGCCTTGACTTTAGCATTCCAATTCCAGCAGCAAGGTGAAATGTTGTTTATGGCTTTCACAATCATTAGAGCATGAGATTCCAAAGTGACATTCATCCAACCTTCCAGCTGAGTCCTTGTAATTGCCATTTCAACAGCTCTTAGCTCACTCTCATGTATGCTTTCATCCTCACCTGCAGTTGATTCAGCAGCTATAATCTTCTGAATGGGAAGCCATTGATATTGAATTAGATGCTCTAAAGATTGTCAGGTGTTTCACAAGAAAGGAGAATGCAAACTGGGAGTGGAGTACTCGATGCTCTGCAGGTCTGGATTTATTGCAGGATAAAATAGTTTCCTTCAGTCATTGTCCTAGATATTGTAATGGCTATGCCCATGCTTTGGCTAAATGGGCTTTTGTGTCTAATTCTAATGTCTCTACTGTAGTAGTGCGCTTCCTGCGTAGATTTTATTGGCTTTAGGGGCTGACCACCACACCTAAGTTTTGTTTTGTTTTGTTTCTGGTTCGATATACAATGAATTCATAAAAACATAACAATGCATCATAATTGCAGGGCCTAGTATTTTTTCACGATTTTCATGGGATCCCAAAGACAAATAACATCTTCCATTTAGACTCATTTCTAGGGATGGCAACGAGTCGAATTCAGATCAGACCAGCCTTTTCCATATGTGAATCCAACCAGGTGGAGTGAAATTTAGATCCGATCCGGATCGTCCCCGAATTCGGGTCGGTTGGGGTTTGAGTTAGATGATCGAAATCTGATCCGGTATCCATTTAACATGTGACCTGATCGGAGCCGAGTCCGGTTTGTGATAAAAAAATAATAATAATAATAATAATAATAATAATAATAATAATAATAATAATAGTAATAATAATAATAATTCAATCGTACTACGAGCCCCAATACTATAGCTTCAACAAAAAAATATGAAATTCCTGCTCTGAGTCCATGTTCACAAGTTGTTAGTGACGGGACTTGGTGGAAGTGCAAATGGGAGGAAACGAGTTTATACATATATCCTAATTTGTAAATAAACAAAGTAGTAGGGTTATTATTGTAAAACAACATTAAGTCGGATCGGATCCCCGATCGATCTACACTCTGATCCGAGTCCGACCGGGTCTTGTTATCATAATTAAAATCTGATCCATTACTAATTGGAACGAATTCGGACCTCATCCATTCAACTCGGATGGCTCGAATCTTAGACACTTTTTTTTGAAGGGCGAATCTTAGATTTGACCAGACTCTCTACCAGTAACTTCGACGTGGCTCGACTCATTTGGACCCGTAGTGCCCGTTCAACCGTCTCGAGCCCAGTCCCACCACCATTAAGACCCCCATCAAAATTTCTATGCACTTGAGAATAGCTTCTTTTTAGAAGTACTTCTTCTGAGATACACTTAGAGGAATAGCTAATTATATATTAATTCAATATGTATGACCAAAAAAATACTAATAATATGCTTTATGCTATATTGACATCTAAATATTCAAGGGTAAAAGACAATTTACACTCTCGTTAGATGGGTTTTATATAAAAAAAAAAAAAAAAAAAAAAAAAAAAAAAAAAAAAAAAAAATCCGTTGTTTGGGAATATACAAATACCATCCCTGTCGAAACAAAAATCCCCCTGTCAGTGGACGGACGTTGGACAAATACCACCCTTCTGTTAATGTTATGGTGGGGGTGCAATCTCATTTTTTTTATGATCATTTTATCCTTATTTGTGTTTTTTAGTTTATTTTGTTCATGTTCTTGGTGTTCTTGACCACCACCTCCACCACCACTACCACCGCCATCACCAACAACAACAACAACAACCTTTGTTTTACCAAAACCTCACACCCACCTCTACCTCACTGTTTTGCCGAGTACACACATCACCACCTATAAGTCCAAGTTGCAGAATCACACAGCCACAAAATCATTTTTAAGTTCTCTCTGCCTTCACTCACATGCCCAATAAACCATCCGCTGTTTCCTTCTTATTCTCCTTCAAATTCAAACCCCAAAAGCGTCGTTGGTGTTGATAACTCATCTGAAGAACAACCACAACAGCCGACCCATGTACCAATCGAATCAATCTACCATTTTTGATAAATTCGCTGGCCGGCATCTTCGATTCATCCCTCTGAATCAATCTCCCATTTCTCTCTGCAAATTCTTAATCAGATGAAAGAGAGAGAAAGCTAATTTACCATTACTGTTAACACCCATTTTGATGGGAATTGCTGCGGCGGCACCCATAACTGCCCTTCTCCTCCACCTCTGTTTATGGCAACCCTCGCGAGGTGGATGCTTATCCTATTTGCACGACATAATACCTCCTCTCTCGGATACGAGATTCTTTAAATTTTACCTAATTGTATAACCAACCTATTGGCGAAGATTGTTCAAAAAAAAAAACTGTTGGCGAAGCAGAAAGAATGTTACAACAGAAACTCATAAAAAAATTCAGAATGAGCATTACATGAGACATCTGAAAGGTAGGTTGAAGCCAGCAAAAACAAGATAATTATTTTCACTTTATGGTTTTTAACAAATCATTTCTATGCAGACTTTCAAATTCTCCCAACACGTTCCAATGGCCTTTCATTTTTCTGTGACTAGCAGCTATCTGCATCTCCATGTCATAAAAGGAGATTCTCAATGAGGCTATATCCTCTATGCAGTAGAGGCAAAGCCTTGTTACATCAGTCAAACTACATGTTTGAATATCTAATCTACACTCTCATCTACTCTAACAATCTCTGCACTGATGTAATGGTCACTCACTACACATCTGTGTCAACACCGCCATTAACATTGGATGCAGATGTATCAGCAATTGTACTCAAGCATCCACTTTCTCCTGTTCCCACGATGACCATCGTATCTTTTGATGGGGAGACATGCGCAATAACATTAGATGTAGATGTTGTGAGCACTGTTTCGACACCTCCAGTTTCTTCTGTTCCTGCCATGACCACATCTTCTGAAGACAAAACATAATCCGTAGATGTTGTGAGCTCTGCTTTGACAGTTTCACCCACACCTCCATTTCCTTCTGTTCCAACAATGGCCATAACTCCTGCTGGGGAAACATTTTCAGTAACATTAGCCGGAGATGTTGTGAGTTCTGTTTCAATGATTGTACACACACCTCCACTTCGTTCTGTATCCACAATGGCAATAACCTCAGCTGTGGAAGCATGCGCTATGGGTTCCACCAAGTCTAGTGTTTCCACAGCAAGTGCATCTTCTGCTGGGAAAGCATGAACAGTAGCTAATTTCACTGAAACGTCAAAACTTTGATCTTCATCTCCATTCTGTTCGATTCCCTCAGGTATGGACCCATTCTTTGAACTCAACTGATCAAGAATGGTGACACATCCTGGTTCCTGACCATCTTTTCCCCACTCGTTTGAAGGACACTTAGTTTCTTCATCTTTCTGAAGATTATTATGCTCTTCCATGACTGTGCTTAGAACATCAACATTATTAGAGACGTCCTCAGCAGATACAGTCCCTGCCTCACAATCCATTTCATCAGGTGGGGCTCCGTCAGAAGTCGTTCTGCTCAAATGAGAGCAAACGGGAGGTACTCGACCACGACACTTATGGCATCTGAATCCAATAAGTTGACCAATCTTCTCCATGTCAAGCCCAAAAGCATCTCCATGAAACCAATCTGCGCACATCCGATAACAACATAAGAAGCCCCCAGAAATTAATATCTTAAATCTATGGTGAATCTAATATAAATGCAGAAGCCTGCAATGGGAAAAAAAGGTATCTACTAAACCAGGAACCAAGTAAACAAAATAAGACTAACAGAAATTACAAGAATCAATTACCTCCACAGATTTCACAAGCTACATAATTTAGAGATGAAGTGGATTCCTGCTCACAGCAGAGGCTGCATTTGTGTTGACCAAGCATATGGGTCAACTGTTCAGAAGCTACCGAAAGTTTTGTGCTCCTGAAGAGCATGACTCGTTCATCATCTGCCTTTCTCGATAACTGGAGACCGTTCCGCCAGTAAGAATGAAGTGCCTGTGTTCTTCTCTTAGTTGAAGTAACAAATTTTGGCATCTTCATTATTGCGTTCTCCGACTGGGTTTCTTTCCCTTCCTCCTTTTGCTTTCCCTTGCGCTTCCACTTGCCTCTCCCAATTCCCTTTCCCTTGCCCTTCCCCTTCCCTTTTCCATTCACTTTCACGTTCAGGTCCACACTCAAATTCACTTCCTCTTTTCCCTTCCCTTTGTTTTTATTTTTTGCAGGTCGTCCAACTTTCTTCTTCTTCTTCTTCCCCACTTGAACACATTTAACAGCTGTCCGGGCAGACCTCCGCAAGGGCACTACTACAGTTACTTTTTTATTTTTCCGTCTTTTCACAGACTTCTTAGCATTGCAGACTTTCTGGGTGATAGTTGACTCTTTTGGCCTGCTGATAGTGTGGAGTTTTCTTTTCTTTGACTTCAAACTCCCCTTAGCAGCTTCGGTCTTACCATATTTCCCATCAAGGCACTTGTGGCAAGTATATTTAATATCAGCCACAATGGAATCAGCACACTTCTTTGCATGTCGCTTATGGAAAAAGCCTGAAATTCATAATAAAACACTCATTCAGATAATAATGGTAAGAAAACTCCACAGCTCCATTACCTCTAGATGAGTCTGTATAAAGAAGCAAAAATATATATGAGGTGACAGTGTATGCATTTGCTCTCTTAGGGAACACCACAACAGGTAGGGGACATGGGTATCAAGGCACCATTCACACAGACACACTACAAGTTTGACATAAAGCTTTAAACTAGACAACTAACTAACCAAACAAGGTATAAACTTCTCATATATTTTTCTTCTCAAAAGTACTTTCGACCTACATTACCCGGGCTCAGGTGCGGGTGTCATCGGGTGCATATTCAAGTGTCGGATTTGCCCTAGTTTATAAATTTTGGGATACTGCGACTCGGCTAAAAAGTACCCGATATATGGACATGGGTATGGGGATATTGCATTATCATACTTTCAGATCAATGATTATACATATTTAGTATGACTTTTAAGCAACTCGCAAAATATATCAGATGTAATAGATATTATGGAGGATTTTGGGGTATTTTTAGAATTTGTACGTCTTGTTAATACACACTGGACTGTTGGAGGGGCTTACTTAGATGCCTCGCTTTAATTTGTTATCCATATCAGTTTCATCATTACTATTAAATCAACTATGAAGGCTCTGCTTGCGGGGAAGATTCAGCTTGAGCAACGGCCATTTGACAGGCCCTCACCATCAGGCTCAGCCAATCATTTTGAGAGCTAAGAATTAAGAGGAAGGGACGGATTCATGACTAACAATGTGTTCGACAAGATAGAAATTCTTTTCTAGTGTCACAGCTAACCCTAATTTGGTCAATTCAATTTTTTACAGTTGTACGAGAGGCATGCCTAGGAGGATGCATACCAGCTATGAGCTGACTTGATGGAAATGGTGCAATGTAAATATACCAGTATCTAGATTTTACTTCTCTGATTCCTAGTTTCTTTGATGCATTCCAGCCAATGAGAGAACTCTTAAATTTTGTTTCATATGTTCTTTCCTTCACTTTCAATAGATACAAAATTGTGTGTGTTTAATTAGAGCGGTCAGTCAGAAGTTTTTGTCACCTTTTATTCTGTTAAAAGCGTTACTTCCGGGGCCTATTGTAGTATTATGACTTAGTCCCTATTATGTGAGTGAAGGCATTGTTCATCTCACCAACAACAAAATCCGGCAGGACCAGCTAAATCTCTGAGAAGGCAGGCTAAAACCACACACAAAGATGCTTGATGAAAGTTTATGCAGCACTCGGGATAATTAAAAAGATAGTTGCAGCAGAGAACTAGCATAACGTAGTGTATATATAGACATACTTCATCAATAAGACATTCTTTTCACAAATACACTCCAAATCTATTGCTATAAGTCGGCTCTACTTGATGAAAGCACTTCCAAAGGAATACATCGAACTTAATTTAAGATTAGCATATTTAAATTCAAAAAAGAATATGAAACCCATTTTGAAGACAATGAAAACACGTGTCGATAAGCCTTGGCGCCTTGCAATTGAGAAGGTATAATACTACCCAGTCCCACACCGGGTCATACCCAAACATTTCTGAATACCAGACTCGAACATACACGTTTGTCACCTATCAATACAAAATCCCACCCAGACTTCTGAGAAAAATGCAAAAGAATGATAGCAGATCCAAAAGAGCTGCAGGATAATATAGTTTCAATAAATCCACAAAGCAGGATTAAAAGGACTAAAAAATGCACATATACTTCGTTTCAGAAATAGTCAAATTTGAATCTGGAACAGCCATCCAAAGAAATTCAGAGACCATGATGAGTACTAGTGAGTTGCAAATATCTCTATCTGCTATTTGGACAAGAAGAAAACAGAAAAACGGGCCAATGAAGGGGAAGGCGGTGAAGAAGGAAAGCAGGGAGAATCAGATTGGATGACGAAGAGGAAGATGAAGAACCAGATATGAGGTCTTATTTTAGTAAGAGAGAGAGAGAGAGAGAGAGAGAGAGAGAGAGAGAGAGAGAGAGAGGATGAATTGAAGGTATGAGAATCAAAACACTGAAGAATGGATTCTATTTTGGACCCGTTTGTACAGTAGCCCATACCCGGATCAGACCTGCTTCCTTTATAATGGAACCGTACCCTTTCAGGTCTGAGCGCAGGAGAAAGCATAAGCCTGAACATCCATCCCCCCATGTAGAGTAGCTTCACACGTTTCTGACAGTAATAATGAGACTGCTAAATAACCCTATCAACTAATCAGTTTCTGACAATGACTAATATTTAAAGGGGTAATCAAACTTTAGGAGAATGGAGAAAAGATATAATAGAAAAAATTAGGAACTTTCTTATCAACCAATCAATTACCTTCGCAGTACTGGCAGCTCACAGCTTCCCTGCAAAGGACAGAACAAGGTTGCATTAAGAGGTTGAAACAAGATGCAGACATATTGACAAAAGCATAACATAATAATTTAACCGCAAATAGGAAGCTAGAGTTTCACATAACAGTAGCACCCGCAAATAAGTACTTGTGCATTTTAAATAGCTAAAAGAACCAAGATTGCAAGAATATCGAAGCGGCCAGTAAAAAAACCAGCAAAAAAACTGCAATCACCAACTGTCGCATCTGAAGATCCACATGGCATTTCACTATGCAACTGTCAATCTCCCAAATGGTACAACCCATGAGCTAAAGGTACATAATAGGATTGAAGTACATCGATTCTCTTGTAACAACTTACGAGTAACACATAGCTTTTTCTGGGTTACATCACACAGCCTTCTATCATTGAACAAGCGTTACTATAGCAAGGTACACTATAATTTCCATATCAACAGTAAGAGTCTTGAAAGCATCCATGTAGATATTAAAAAATTAAAGCTAGGTTCCTTTTTACGAAATAAATATAAAAATAATGAGAAACTTTATCAGCCATTTTAGACGACACATCAAATTTATCTCTATTGTATTTATAATAGTTCGTCTCAGAATATTACATCTAAAGATGTTCGGATGCAGTACTTCAGAACTAATGAGCCCATTGCTGAAAAATCTAATTGAGACACTAGCAATACTTCCCAGTCACACTTTATCACATTTTACCAATAACAGATCAATTATGCATTAGCAATAGGCAATAGTGGGCGCATTCTTCCGAAATGAAAAATTGACAACCGTAAGTGTCCAATCTTTCCGGTTGAGTATCTTGAGATTCCTTCTTAGAGGGGAAAATCAATTAAACGGGATTAAGATTGCTGGATAGGTTGGGGTGGAAGATTATTTGAAACATTTGCATTACAAGGAACACACAAATTTGTTGTTCAATCAGTCACGTGTTCACTGCATGAATTTCCATCACAGTATCGAGAGAATCTTACTTAGGATAGTCCTATATGATGTTAGTTTTGTTCATTGCATCAAAACTCCTCGGCAACACAATTTTAAGGCTTTTTCTTGCTTCACCACTCTATAGTACATATTTACATCCAACCATAACTATGCTCTCAAGTACTAGATTGATGTTTTCGTATGTTTCATGGAATTCAGGTGTACAAACCAATAAAATAGGGAACGAGAGGAGACACTTAAGGCGTTTCCTTAATAATTTATTGAAACTCTCCTCTGGGCTGTATTAACTTTATAAATCTTGGCTCTCGGCCCCCAGCTACTCTTTCTTTCTCTATTGGTAGGAGAAAATAACAGGAGCACAGCGAGACTGGTTTATGTCTTGTAAGAATCACAATTATAATACTGGTAGTTAAGGAGGCAGAAATTTGTGGGTTCAAGCTCTATACACCTAACAAACAAGACGGGAAAAGATATGTCTGTGCCAAGGAGTTTGGTCTTTCCAAATAACTATAGTAATTCATATGCACCTTAAGACCTTTTAAGGATACATCAATAAAACTGTTTCATGCCTTATAAGAATCACACGCAAAGGTCAGAATTGTGTGAAGAAGTTCAATCTTTCCAAATTCCTGTAGTAATTCCCATGGCACTTTAGTTGAGACCTTATAAGGATACAACAAACAAAACTGTTTCTCCCTCCCTCCCTTTCTTCGAGAGAAAACTCACCAGTCAAAGGTCATTCGAGCTTCCATCAGAACATCATGGCAGCTCTTTCCTTGAACACCACTGATTAGTTCCACGGATTTAAATAACGGTATCGGCCGACGTATCGGTTTCGGTCGCGGAAAGCGGTTTTGGACTGTATCGGAGAAACCGTAACGGGAATCGGGAACCAAATCCGTGAATGTTAAATAATCGTCAAAAGATGCAAAAATATACTTTAAGACAATGTTTTGTGTATTAAATATATTTATAGTCTTCTATTAATAGTTTATGGACCAAGTCTAATTAATTTTTAGACAAATAAGAAAAACATAAACAAACACAACCTAACCTAAGGTACATACTTCAGGTGCACCCAATAACTATTCTAGAGGAGCAGATAAGGTTTTGCAAACCCACACCACAGCCACACGACTCACACGACAGAGAGAGGAGAAAGATAGAGGGACGAAACGAACGGGATAGAGAGAGCGAGAGAGAGAGAGAGAGAGAGAGAACGGGTTAGCTTATGCGCGAAGATCGGCGTGAGATCCGTGCGATCGGCGACTCGCTTCTGTTTCTCTCTCCTTCTCGCACTTTCTCTGTCGATTTCGAGGCTTTTGATTTGGGATTTCTTCGGATGGAACACAGGTATGTCGATTGCACGGGCTTTCGATTTGGGAGTCAACTTCTGTATTCTTCTTCCTCTGGCAGTTTCAGACCCGTTTTTTTGCCATACCGGGGCGTATCGCCCGAAATACGACCGTATCGGACCGTATCGGACGTTATGCCTGTGATTCCAGTTCACATGTACCGTACCGGCCGAATCGGTTTCGGTGCCCACCGTTACCGTTCCGAATCGCCCGGTACGGTACGATACGGACCGATATTTAAATCCTTGATTAGTTCTTGCAAGAAGCTCATGAACAAGGTACGTGAAACTTTTTGAACTGAATTTATTGTTTAAAATGTCTTCATTTCCTTTTAAATACACTCCCTCCATCTCACAAAAATGGTCCCTTTCCATACAACATCTTTGTAAGAGAACATTCAAAAAAGTGCACAGATTCACATATTGAGATATCAATTACATAACTACCGCTCATCTCTCTCATTCTAATACGATTGTGAAAACTTCTTGTTGGACATTGTTTCAGATCTTGAAAGAGTAATTGGACAAACAATTGAAGACACCCTAGGAAAGTGGACCATTTTTGTAGGAGTATATATTTGGAAAAGCTCGAGATTTGCAATTGAACTGGGAATTTTAGGACAAGACCATCGCAACTTGCGAGGTTAAGGAGCAAAAGGACTTTTTCCAAATAGAGAGTAGTGACGAGAAGGATGTGACCGTCCCTCGTCTCGTTCCATATATGTCATCTTTGATTTTGCGAGATGAGTTTCAAAACCTTATCTATCAGATTTATTATAAAGTCACCTTGCAGTTGAAAAATATTATCTCTTTCAGTGTAGAGTAGGTAACAGTCAATGCATCAACAGAAAGATCTTTCTGTCCGCATGCTTGTTAAAATTTATGTATCCGCTCTAGTTTTAAAAAGCCAACACGTGTTTGTAGAGCTTTCTACTTCAGAGTTTTATAAATCATGTACCTTACACTCAGTTAATTTTCCTATCTCAGTTTGTATTCATGATTCTTGATTTTTCCGACAATGCAAAACTAGGAAGCTTTGATAGATGTTTTTGTTTGGGTGTACGAACTGCTGTTTGATAGACGGAGAGAGTTATCACTGATAATAAGTTATCTAGAGCATTTCACTTCAGTGGTGCATGAAGAAGCTTAATGCAAGAAACTATGGACAAGTTCTAGGCAAACATCGCATATACACCAGACGGTGTGCAGTGTGTACTTTATGCTTATTTATTTATAAACTGTCGGTTTGGTTGGCTATCATTCTAATAGGTGAGAACTTCTCAATCATGTTAGCCTGATATCAGTATGGCTGAGTTTGGTATAACTTATTTGTAGCTTAAGTCAGCTTACAAGTTTATGTCTAAAAATTCTATGACAAAAAAGTAGAAGAAAAAAGACGAGCATGTTCGGTGAAAAAGTTAATCCACTTAAAAAGTTCAGGAAAAGCTTCAAAAACCCAACTTTTTCTACTCTCATTTCTTACACTATGGACTTATAAGTCCAAATCCAAAATTCCTTCTTATAAGACCATACCAAACACTTCTTATAAGTTGGCTTCAACTTATAATCCATAACTGACTTATATGCTGCTTATAAGTCACACTAAACTCACCCTATTTTAGCATAGATTGCTTCACACAACAAACATTTGGTTCTTGGCGTCAGAACCAGTGTTTCCAGATATTCTCAAAGCTAGAATTTAATCACGCTAGAAATCAACAGATCTAAAGGTCCATAAGATTTTTTTTTTTCTTTTAGTAAAATAAAGTATCATAAGAAAGTACTAGCATGTAATCTCAAAAAAAAAAAAAAAAACGATTCAGGAAACGGATAAATTGTCCATCCCATAGCGGAACTGATGAAGGTGCATACAGAACCAACAGATCTAGATTTCCAAAAGTTGTTTTTTAATTAGTAAAAAGATGATAGATTAATTAGTAAACAGATGGCAGTAAGACGTTACTACGATGCTAATGATTCAGGATATGGATAAATTGTCCATCTGATAGTGGAACTAATGAAGGTACACACAGATGAACGCAATTCTTGCGAAAGGTAAATCTTTGTTACCTGATCAGAACATCTTTGTTGCAGTGCTGACACTGATAATGCTCGGATCTTTCTGCTTTTGCAAAAAGGTAGGCGAATCCCTTGTTCCTTTTGGCGCTCTTTGATACTCTGCCACTTTGAACCTTTCCTGGACTGGTTTTATTCGATTTGCGAGATATTCTCTTCTCTTCAAAAGCTTTTAAGAGATGCAAGGGAACATGAGATTCTTCAAGCCAAAATTTCTTCTTATCACTAGAGGATTCTTCAACAATGGATCCATGGGTCTTGACAATATCGGGAATGATTCTTCTCTTTCCAAAATCAAGAAGGTATTTGACAACAGTCCCTTCCATGCATTTCCTCCGAACTGTAACTTTTCTGAATGGCCTGACTGATCTTCTAAATTGGTCGATCTTGGATTGGATAGTAGTGTTCTCTATATCATCCCATCTAATGTATGCATCAAGATCCCTCACCTGAAATGAAAAGAAAAACCGTTAATAGGCAATATATTCCCGAACCACTTCATAACCGCTTAGACTGGTAGCCTGTGGGAAAGTTACTGGGAAAGGACAGTAACTTAGGCTACTACAGCAATCATGACGCAAGCATTAGTGCCTTGGCCAGACAAAGGTTTTCGCGGTTCACAGTTTTAATATATAATTACTCGCTAAGATGATTATCGAAATACAATGAGGGAAACTCCAGGAACCAATTGCAAAATTCAACTCTGTTTTAAATGAAGGCTAATGAGAACTCGACATAGATTCAAGTAGATTCCATCAGTTCGAATGTGGTGTTTGCCTGCTAAGCTGCAGGTTATTTTACCCACAGGGGTTGACCAAATCGATATGCCTATGATATGCCTTATATTCTCACTGAAATGAGGGATAAGGATCACATACCTGAAGAGCAAGCTGTCCAATACTTCTTGATGTCTCAACAGCAGCACGCCAGGCAAGAGACTTGCTTCTCTTTGCAAATTCTGAATTTTCAGGATATAAGACACCCGGTATCTTCATAGCTCCACCTAATGAAAAGCTTCGAGCAACTTCAGAACAATAGTTCAGTTAAAAAACAATGAAGAATATGGAAGTGGGAAACAATCAGACCTCGACGGGCAGCCTGTGAAGCTAAGGCGCGAGGCAAAACTTTCCAGTTGAAGACCCCACGTGACAGCCTACCACCTCTCCACCAAAATAAACCCAAACCAGATGCGGAATTTGACGAACGATTGGGCACTATATCTGAACCTCGGCCGCGCTTTTTACCGATACCATCTTTTGATGGAACACGTTGTGAACCGATTACAACATGAGAAGCAGATCCCAATGTCGGAACAGAATCTACATGTTTCATCCATTCCGCTGAAAGTGCGAGATCGCGCATATTTGATTCCAACTGCAATATTGTCAGTATGTTATTGATGCAATTATCAAAAGCAGTACTCCGAACATTGTAGTTTACAAACATGAAGTGGTAAATTAATCTATTAATAAAACCCCAAACTGAATTGTGGACCATTGGATGTGTTGAATTTTTAACAGCTGGAACACTTCCACAGTTCCACTTCTAACCACTCATTCAGATTAGCGGAACCTTACTTCCACTCATACTCTCTCATAATGAATTTTAACCATTTCGCATCGGTAGCCATAATTCTTCTTTCCTCATCTCTTTCTCACACATCATTTCTTTGTACCAATATCTAAATTCGGTTAACTTTTATGCCTAATTGTTATTTTTTGAAATCTCTTTTTCACCCAAAATGAATTTTAACATTGTTATAATAATTCATTTAATTAGTGTATGAAGGCACGGATCAGAGCCCTTGTTCAGGAAAAGAACACAAAACATAATACAGATGGAGGCATGGAACACTGCAAACACACTTCTAACTAGCTGAAGCGAAATCAAAGAACTTAAGAGAACAACATTTCATGTTAAATAAATAAAGGAATAAATAAAATAATAATAATAATAATAATAATATAAAATAGAAGGGACATTACAGAAACGAAAATCGGAAAGTATACGTTTTATAAGGTGCATGTCCCTCTATGTACCAATCACGTGGTTATTTATTTATCGATATTCATTTACAGATACATGAATATTTATTCATTTAGATAGTACTTTTATTTCTTCTTATGATCGGTATTTTTACATTTAATGTACAAATGTATACAGAGGGTAATGGCCAAAATTCTGATAAATATCTAACTACATCCATGTTTTTTAGACTCTATATTAGGAACATGCACTATAAATGTGGACTAAGTGCACTGTTACAATTACTATGTATTGAGACTACTAATAGATTGTGTACATCATACATGTGACCGGTAAAAGGTGACAAATCGTTTCAGGCATTACAATATTTCGGGCTAAAGTTGATGCTCTTGAAGCAGAAGTTGATTAATTAGACAAATAGATTCAGGAATTAATGGATGTCGTTTCTAATTTACGCAACAAAAAATGTGATGGACGTTGAACATCTTTTGAGCTATCCTAATGAGAATGAAGCAGTTATGGAATTGCCTACAAAGGAAGAACGGAAGAAACTATTGAGAAAAGACTATATGATGAGATGATCCTGAATCAAATGATAGTAGCGTTCAAAAGAAGCCTTTCAAGCAGCGGTCACCATATGAAATTACTTGCAACATCACAAGCAAAATGTCCTAGAAGTTTTGCTTGCGTTACAAAAGGACAAGGATGGGATGCATTTTGGTGAAGGGAAAAAACAAAAACTTTTGATGCCTTTTTTAGAAGATATTACTTCTTATATGAACATTGTTGATAGGATGAAATATTTTTGTTTAATAGCAACAATGCCCATGCAATGCATGGTGGAGGAATTGTCGGCCCTCCATATCTTCACCATTTGTAATTTAACATATATTGGAGTAAAAGTATCGGAAATTAGTAATCTAATGAGTTCTAAGAAAGCCTGGGTAGTTATTAGTGGTTCTAAATTGATTGATTAATTTACTAATTTGCCCATATTCAATAGTGGATTCGGTGGTAGTTTTTTAAGTTTCAAATGTTTCACCGAAAAATTAAGTGTTTGCAGATATTTTTAGTATATATATATAATAAATCAGCTAGGTATTTCCCTCCAAAAAAAAGTCAAGAGAACATCCTAGCCATTCAATCTTATAAAATGTCTCAAGACATTTTGATACTTGATTTTTTATTCTATTTTAATATATTTGAAAATCTTTTTATTATCTAACTAATTATTCCGAAGTCCTATCTTATCTTGGATCTTCTTTTTTTTTTTTTTTTGAAATGTGCATTAGATCTAAAAAATCATGCCTTAATCTCATCAATTATTTGATGTATTTTTGTTCATTATCTATTAACATAAAAAAAATAAATCTATATAAATTCATTATCTAAATTTATTTCAAGAAATAAAATATAAGTCAAATAATATATATTATAACTGTCATACGGACACGGGTAAGTAAAGTAACATAATTTATAAGTGCCCTACGGGTCATTTTTCTAGTATTATATATATATATATATATATATCATGAAATTTAGTTTTTTTTTTGACCAAATCATGAAATTTAGTGATCATTCATTTAGAGCTTGTTGGGTATCCGTTTAAAAACAAGAAAAACAGAGAAAAAACAACGTGCTGAAGAAACACGTTTAAAAACAGAATAAAAAAACAGTTTGGTATCCATTTAAAAACAGTGCTTAAAATCAAAAACACATTTGGTAACATTACTAAATTGCAATGTTAATTTGCTTGAATATCATTTTTACGTACAATACCAACATATATTTGATATGTTTTGCATCTAATCATAGCTTAAATGTCTATAAACACCAGTAGTATGAAAAAAACGCCAAAAAAAACACCACATTTGCTGTTTTTTAACAGCTGTTTTTTAGCATGTTTTTGTTTTTAAACAGGCAAAAAAACAGGCATACCAAATGAGTTTAAAAAAAACACCCTGTTTTTAATCAAAGTTGATTAAAAACATGGATGCCAAACATGCACTTATATTTACATGTAGCCTTTAAGGTTTCAAAAATAATTATTCGTTAGTGCATTCGGCAAGGCTATTCATTTAGCCCCTGTGTAGTATGTACAAGCCGGGACTGGAGAAAAAAATCATTTGGCAAGGTTATTCATATATCGAACATTCATTTATCGAGGTTATAATGTGGTGTACACTAAAGATGAAGTTGTAGCCTCAACTTGATCGACTCTCGCTCACTCTGAAAAGTAGGGAAGTGTCTGAGGACCAAAACAAAGAAATGTAAAACCCAAAAAGTGATGATTTCTTGATTAAGGGAGAAAAGGAAATAAACACATCTCCAGTACAAGTGATGGGCCCTCCCTCCCTCCTCTCTCTGAATGGTTAGGATCTGGACTCCCAATTGATGATTGCTTGGCAAAGGGGAAAAGGAAATAAACATCCAAGATAATAGCTTTCCAAGACCCACTTTGATCCTCACTGATCCTGGACAGATCACACTAAGATTTTCTCAGACGACATCTGGTAGACACCTACACGTCATTTACACCCTAAAGTTGTACTATCTGGAATGTTCAGATCCATACAAACAATACATATTGCATAGTTGAAAACCTTACCAGGAGAAGGAAACGCTTCAGCAGAACAATATCAGATGCCTCCTCCACATTTTTACGCCAGATGCTAGTAAACTGTGGATTTATCCATGGACCCAGTAGAAAACCACGCAGACGCTCTTCCATGCAAAGAACATAACTTGTGACATCAACAAGATGGCTCCTCTTAGCTCCTTCTGAAGGAAGACCAGCCATCTCCACCATAAAATCTGACTGCACTGGAGCATTCATGTTAAAAAAACAATCCCTGTCTTCATCAGTGGCTCTGCAGGAGTAGCACCACCCACATTTCTCTTTCCTTGCATCAGCATTTAGGTTCTGTATATTTGGCCACAAAAAATTGGTATGACACTTTGATATGGCCTTCAACTGAGCGGCAATAAAATCTTCCACTGTTTTTATAGGCGCCACAGTCATCTTTTCAGATGGTTTCCGTGTTAATTCATCGACAACCAAAAAGGCTGTTCGAGCCAAACTATAAGAGTTCGCGTAAATTCTTCCTAATTGCCTGTGTGAACCTTCATTCTCTCTTGCTTCCACAGTAGAATTGGACGATACATTGCCACAATGTTCCATCTTATTCTTTTCTTGTTGACATTCTACAATTTTAGATGACAGAGAAGAGTCTTCAATAGGAAGATCTGTCCCTTGAACACCAGACTCATTTCCAATTAAAGTAGATCTGGTAACACAATCCGTCCCAGGTTTTGGAACATTTTGAACTCCTGCAGCGATCTGTGAGGTTTCAGCTGATCCTTTAGAACTTGTCAACGGATTTTCCATCTCCGTACAATTGTTCTCAGTCACTGGGTCGCCATTTAACAAAACAGAAGCTCCATTATCTTTTTCGACACTACGCTGAGAGGCAAGAGAACTCTTTCCAAGTTTTCTGTCATTACCAATGTCACTCCCCAGAGAAGCTACTGAAGGCTCCAAATTTACTGGAGGAATAACCGGCACGTTCCCCTTTGCAGCTTCAAAGCATATTCTGGAGTTAGAAGCACTAACATTTCTTTCTCCTATCAAGTTAAATGATGAATTCCACTGCCTCACAATCGCTCCTATGATCGGGTTATAAAGAGGATGGGACATAAAAGATTCAATAACAAGGGGCAAATCATTGCTATGATAGTAGTGATACAACGCTTCATTGTTGCATGAGTCTGACCTGTACATATAACAGAGCAGACGAATCAGTCCCAATGTAATCAGAATCGGAAGAATCATTACAAACTAAAACAGAAACATCTAGCATCACTCGGAATCATTAGACATTAGCAATCAACAACAATGCATTAAAAGGAGCTGGACTAGCTTATAGCATGTAAAATTCATCACTCAGAATTTGACATAGTAGTAAAACAAAGTTTTAAAGGTGTAGACTTGCATTCCAGCCGCTAAAAGAACATATACAATGCACAAATGGCACTACTATCAATAAATAGCTCCCACCAATTGAAAGACAGGTAATCAAAGTGCTATCCAAGAATCAAGGTGTTGCGCAACATGACTGATGAATCCATACTCGAGGATTGAACTAATGGAACCACTTAAAGGTGGCAGTTGAGAGGTTTCGTCAACGATAAGGGACCATCCAATCATACACTAGCAAATTTGATAAATCATCCGCCTCAGGATCCAATTAACATCTTGTCTGCGATACATACTATTTTTTCCAAACACCCCATTTATCCCTTAATCTCTCTGCGAAGACCCTCCCCAATCCACATATTGCTAGTCTACGCAACTTGGGAGGAAAATGAGAACTCAGACAAATGAAATGCGCTAACTGGGTCTGACTAATCGCATGTAATGGATACCCAAAACTACAGGTCTGCATCCCAAAAACAATAAGATGGTTCACAAAATGATAAATCCTCCCGCCCATGTATTGACTCACCCACCTTGTTAAAGATTTCAATTAACAGTTCAAAATATAATCCTACATGTACTCTCAAATCGAAGTATCCGTTGAAGCAACCATCTAGCATGAAGGTAAACCAGGGTAGGATCTACCAGGAATCAGAAGGAATAGGTGTGTGTTTTTCAAGATATCAAAAAATGTGAATGGAAATCAAGGTTCTAGTGCCGTTAAAAAATTACAAACAATAGTAAGCAAATATCATGCCGAAACAGGTCTTTCTCATAATATTTCACCAATTTAACACACATTTTCTCTGTTGAATCAATAAACAAAATTTGAAGTTCACATTGCAGCTGTATCGGCAGAGGCCTTCTGTAACACCCCCGATCAGATGGATTATTGACTGTCCCGCCAACTTCTTTATCTGTACCATCGGATAAAAATGCTTAAGCCTTGAAGGTGCTTGTAGTAACCCGTAAGGTTTATTATGTACCACACATCTAATCCACAAATCTCGATGTGGGACGGGATATTACGCCTTCTTATGGAAAGCTGTAACAGATTTATCAGACTGCAAGGAAAATATGTGCTTAATTTAGCCAACCGCGTACATCAATCATAAATATTCACGATTCAGGAATGAGATACAACAGCACTTAACATATAAACCTCAACGAACACTTTTAGTTTAAGAAGTGTGAGAATGGAGGAAAGAGGTACCAAATTGACGACCAGTAGATGAGATGAATCTGTGGCTTCCCCAGGCTCTACTGCCATTAGGCGATAAAACTGACACCCATACTCTCAGCAAACTTATCTATCAAAGAAACATCTAAAGCTAAAGTATTCTTCAATTTATGAAGATCTGCTGGCAACAACCTTGAGTGAATATTACCCTATCATATTTATCCGAGCAATATGCTCAGCAAAAGTAATTGATAAATCATCCTCAAGAAAATATGAAAAGTCTTATCCCCATCATTCCTAACAATACAACGGCCAAATCTATTATCACCGAAAATTACGTGGTCCAACACGCCCCATCATATCAGAACTCTCCATGAAAATCAGCAATAAACGCTTTTCCCGACACAAACCTCGAGAAGACTAGCAAAACCCCAGGGTATAACAACTATACTGTTCCAGCTGAATTTCACAACCAGGCCACTAACTGAACTGTTGATGAAGTCATCCAAGCCAAAGATGAACCAAAAACCCAACTTGAATATGGAACTTACAAATTATCCTTCAGCTATTCTTCGTCACACAAGAATTTACACACTTAATACCATAGTTTTTAAAACCGGACCGGACCGGCCGGTCGGACCGGTGAACCGGCCGGTGACCGGTTCGGTCCGATTATCAGACCGGAAATGCAGAGACCGGTCAAGAACCGGCCGGTTTTGCGGTCCAACCGGTGAACCAGTCGGCCCAAAACCGGCCGGTTTTTGGAAATTCTCTCCTGGGTCGACTACGGGAACCGAGAGAGGAAGCAGGTGGTGCCGACGGTGATAGAGGCGTTGGGTCCGAGTCTTCTGTTACGGATCTTGATGTTGATTCCGACGTGATCTTAATTCTGACGTGATCTTGATGTTATTGCGGCGGCCCTGGCTCTTGATGTCGCTGATCCCTGACAGTGTCGAACTCGACGGAAATATGTTGTTGGACGAGATGCAGAGGCCACAGGGATTGGTAATGGAGAGAAATCGAGAAGGTTGGACTTTGGAGAGACAGAAAAATACACGGAAGAAGTGATAGATGGGGAAGAAAGAGAGAAAGAAGAGGAACAAAGTGGTAGAGATAATGGGGGAGAAAGAGAGAAAGTAGGGGAACAGTTACCAAATATAAGTACCATTATTCCTACCACTTTGACTTATTGAAAACTTCTCAACAACCGGGTAGAATAAAATAGTATTAATGGTATATTTTGAATAAATAAATTTATTAAATAGTTAATATAAGTATTTTTATTATTAAATAAATTTACAGTCGAACCGGTTGAACCACCGGTTCGACCGCTGGAACCACAAATTAGGGTCTCGCCGTTCGATGACCGGTCCGGTTCTGAAAACTATGCTTAATACCCATAATAAAAACCATCACAATTAATTACTTCAAACTCAAGTCTAAGAACTAAACAAATCATAAAGGAAATATCAAATTCATTAATAAGCAGATGACCTGTCATACTTCCTATTCGCCAGGGTAATTTAGTGGCCTAACTTTTTTTTTTTCTTTTCATAGGGGCACTAATTTTTTATTTTTTTGTTAGTTAGCAGGGGCAAGTGACTCTGCTGAGCCTAACATGACTAGCCCCCTGGCTACAACTGCTAATCATTTCCAAGACATATAATATAACTTTACAACCACAAAAGATACCACCCGAAAGCTTAACTCTGTTCATAGCAACAAACGCATACTCCTCAATCTTCTAATCCAACTTCTAAACCACATCCCGTAATCTTATTAGAACACAGACCATATATTCTAGACCTCAACGCTCACTGACCAGAAACGGCCCTCATAAACATAGACTTTGGACACCAGCCTCGTTACAGAGACCAGATTCATTGAAAGATCAGGGAACCATTCTCTACTCCAGATGAACATGATAGGACAAAAATGAATCTCCTAATCTATTTCCTAAATTGACCAGATGTCAAGTAATTTAAACACCCTGTCGACACCAGACACCTCACAAATCACTAGACACATCGCTCTCCTGTTCTTCTATACACAAACATCACCTCTAAAAGCAGGTTAAAATACACTACTACCCTAGGCTCCTCTGTACTCAAGTTTCCGCACCCCACAGCGAAACCCTAAGCTCCATCATAGACAAACATGCTTGTCTATTACCCACCCAAACTCAGACTCCACAAGACATTTACCTCTTCCAGAAAGTGGTGACTGAGAACCTCCATAAGCTTTACTTTCTTCCTACAGTCTATATAGCCTTGTGCAGTTTCACTACCTCTCACTTGATATCCACGCAAGACAACGCCATAAACTCTAAGAGAATGCTGGTCTTCCTCAGCATTAACTGTGACAATCTTATTTGACAAAGATTAATATTTGTCCTCTCAAGCTGATATCAAAGAATCTGATAGCTCATAACGTACTACAGCAAGCTCCAACTCTTTCACTAAATAAAAAAACAACGTAAGCCAGTAGGAATAAGCATCAACAAATTAATTAGTACTCTGTTTCCAAAAAAAGATGTCTTCCTTTCCTAAAATGGATGTCCAAATAAAATGCTTTACCGGGAAAAAGGTCCATACTTTTCCCCTTTCTTACTTTCTCACTTTGGAGGGGTGCCTCGGTATGCAAGTTAGCCAGGGTTTATCTCCACTTCTTCTCCTTCTTTCTTCTTAAATCTCCGTGATAAGGTAATATTGTTTGTTGAACAAAACTTCAATAGTTTGAGTCTTTATTACGCACCATCCCCAATATCCCAGAATTGTTTACAAGGAATCAGCTAAACACAAATTCAATGGTCAAGATTAGTCCTCAGAAGAGGCCAACCTATACATGCACCATCCACCACGTCATATTGTCATACTATTAACACACGACACGTGTATCTGGTTCACAAGGTGATTTATCTAAAAGACACATTCAAAGGTCACGCTTAGGCCTAAGATAAGCCTACCACCAACCAAGGTAGATTATATCGCTTCAAGCAGACACATTAGTGATAATCTACCATCAGCACAGAGGCTAACAAGCTACGAGGCCATACTGGTCTCTGCTATCTGTTTATTGACTTATTCTCCTAGAATGCTTGATTCAATAAGATTTATTTTAATAATCCAGGTAAAAATGTCCAAAAATATACAAAAGTAGAGAGCTCCAAGCATCGGTGGCCGAGGTGCCAAAATTGGTATCAATGACAAATACTAGTATTTAACCTCCTCCAACGAGGTGTTGGTGCTGTGAAACAGACAGGACGTTGTTTGCGTAACCCTGTAGGATATGGGATGAGGGTGGATTCTGGAAAGCCCATTACCATCCCCAAACTTATCCCACTTACACCCTGATTATATATTATCTACAAGCACATATGTATCGAATCAATCACGAAGCTAGGAACTGGTCAAACAGGGGGTCACCATTTCAATCATGCCACCCCATCATGTCTCCATATTTTAAGTAAAACTTGCAATTGTGATCCATTCTTCAATAATAAACAAAATCAAGCAACAAAAAAGTATGTATAGAAACACATAACTACAAATTAGCATTAAAAACTACATTTTCGCACTTGGATACTAACTCTGAACAGATCAAACCAGTGAGATGAAGGAAATGAAGAACATAATTTAACTACGGGGCTTAAATACAATTTATTTGGGGCACTTCTCTAGTAGATTGAGAGGTACAATTGAAAAAAGAAGCTAATATGAGTGGAGAATTTGCAGTTACAGGAAACTCTTTGGGGGCACGTGACCACTGGTAATTTATGTTTCGTCCAAGATAGGTTCCTAGTATCTGATAGTTCTTACAGAGACGAGCTTAGTGCCAAATATGAAAATTCTCCTGTAATATTGCCGTGTGGCATTCTCCATAAAGATGCTCTTGTGGCAGACTGCAAGATTCGGTACAGACCTCGGGAGAGTCAGAAGCAAGCACTGGGTGGAATAATGAGAACTATATTGAACACACTCGTAGACATTCACATGACATGAAAGAATTTATCTAGCCTCATAAAGCTAGTTTTGGAACTTGGAATCTATAGAGAGAAAAGGAAAAGAAATGAAAGAGTACTATGTAAAATTCTTTTCCTTCTCATATGTTTGGTATAAGAGGAAAATTCCAACATACTTAATTGATGATATTCTGATATATTGAGGTTATACACGTATAATTAGGATTAGCACATGTCACCACACCACCTCCAGCCCTAAATCTTCAATATTTGGAAAGTTATAAAGTTATTCCGTTAAGAGTTAAGACTAGTCTTCATCGCCAATTTATCGTAATAGAAAATTAACTCGAATTTATTAAATAGATAGTATAGTATTAATTTGAATTCAATTCTATAACTCTTTTCGTTGACTTTTTCTAACATTCTTAGTACCAACTAAATCATTGTGTTTCGGAATTAGGGAGCTTCAAGAGCTATCGCTCCCTGGCAAAGCTTCAAACAAAGAGATTCGAAATCACGGGGTTGTAGCTAACACTATGACACAACCCACTGTCGCCGCCAGTCTGCCACCATCAACACCAAGACAACTACCATCACCATAATCGTCGAATGAACAATCGAGTCCATTCAAAATCTACAGAGTCCCATTAAGACCCACTTCGCAAATTTCCAACATTAGTCCTAGAACCATAGCTGACAACCCAAACCACAATCACGAGGACTACCAGAATTGCCGCCTCAAGACCCCCCAAACTATTTTCATTTCATCCGGGAAAAGCCATCTTTTTCTCAGTAATGTCTTTGTCATTTGATCCACACCATAACGAACACCGCCACAATCATGACCGCGTGTGTAGAATCAGATTGAACATTGAAGAGTCAGTCTATCTACTTCTCCAAAATTAACATCGCTAATCCGCATTTGATTGGAGCGGATTGGAGACGAGGTCAGTGAAAACGATGCGGTCACTATCCAGAGAGAGACAAGGCACCGAGTTTGAGGCAGAGACGACGGAATGCACGAGAGAGAGAGAGAGGGTAGGGTTTGCGCAAGAGAATCGTAAGATTTTCTGGCATTTCTTTGCCCAATGTGGACGGATAATAAGTTTTTCCTTTTCTGTTTTAACATTTTCCACCACGTTGCTTCTAGATTTATTTTCCGTTTTATTTCTATGACTTAACCAAACACACACACACGCAAATCATTAACTGGAAAACTGTTTCTTTTCCTTTCCATTTCCTGTGTTCCAAAGTGACCTTTATTTTCATACAAAATGAAAAGAGAGAGAGAGGGAAAAGAGCTTACACCAATAAATAGCCAGAGCTGCTATAATATAGCCTTCCATATGGATCGACACCCAACAGCTCTGCACCCCGTACAGACTTTCCCAGTGTTGGCCACGCCTTATCTTTGTCAATCGCACACTCGGGACAATACCAATCACCCTCTGGCAAAAGACTGTTAGCAACTCCTACACACCTTGAATGGTATGCTGCAGGACAACCATCACAACATATCAAGTTTCCATCCATCTTACACAGACAACATTCGTCACTGTTCCCATCTGTAATTTCATCGACTTCCTCAGTCAAGCAAGAACTGCTGGAAGCATCCATAAACTTCCTTCTCTTAGACATATCAGCTTTCACAACTCTATCAGTATCAACAGTTAGATCATTTGCCATAGTTCTTCTGTTAATCTCTGACCTTATTGCCTCCACTTCAATAACATCATCGCAGAGGCACCGAAGTATCTCAAGCTTTGCAGCTGCTGGTTGTTGGCAGTAATCAGTGTCCAAGAGCTTCAATTTACAAAGATCAAAACCAGGTTTCAGTCCAGAACCATGTGTAAGCAAATACTCCGCCACAAACACGGGCCACGTGATCAAGTCTAGAAGATCCCAGTTAAGACTCCTACGCAAAAGAAATTGAAATAATTAAGTTCTGTAGTATTCTAACAACAGATAAAACTATATCATTAGGAAAACGAGAGTAGTGGGTACCTGAGGCAGTTGGTAGCAGATAAGAGACCTTCGTCGGAAAGAAATTCCAAATGTTTCCTCAGAGTTTGTAAAAGAGAAACATGGATAGAATCAAGTAAAAAATTAGGAACTTTGCACTTGAGGGCTTCCACAAATTCCTCCAGCTCAAATGGACTCAAAAAGAGCAATGCACTAAATGATCTCAAGCATGCATAAACGGAAAACAGATCAAGTACCGAGATCCCCTCCAAATGTATGTTATTCGAAGAAGGCGGCAGTTCTATTTTTGAAGGAAGAACACTGTATTCTTCTTCTTTCTTGCGACCTGAGGTTGAAGGTTTCTCCTTTGCTACTGCCCTAACTGTAGCAGGTGAACATCTCTCCTTTTTTGTAGGTTTCTCCTTTGCAACCATCCTAACTGCAGCAGATGAACATCTCTCGTTTTCTGCGATCAGTATATGTCCACTTGAAACACTATCTTGTTTAGAAAGAGCAGATTCTAATCTACGCCTGCTTCTCCTCAGCACGGTATCTGTAGCAGGACTAACATTATCTGAGAGGTTCTTTCTCTTCCTACTTTTCTTTCCATTGACAGAATCTTCTCGGTTCCCATGAACCAGCGGAGTGCCAGAGTCAGGATGTTGAACTTCAGAAAATGTAGAAACTTTCTTATCTATAGGTGTTGGAGTTCTAACTTCATTCAACTCTGCATTACTAGCCTCGCCGATTATAACCTCTTCCGACAACCCATTACGTGAATCTTCCACTGCATCCCCAGCATGTATGTATCCATCCTCCATTCGAGTTTTTCCACTAATTTCGGAACAGCCCCCCTCATTTTTACAATCAGCTTCTTTTTGACCATCCACAATGACTTTACCCGCCTCTGGCTTCTGACTTTCTTCAACTACACCTAATAAAGAGTTCTCTTTTAGATGTCCTTCTGCCTCCATATCTGAATTCTTGACCAACTCTTCTACACGCAGATTCAAATCGAAACAATGTTTTCTCTTCGGGGATTTCACCACAGAATTGGTGAAACCGGCCTCTGTGTCACTGTCCTCAAAACCATTTACCTCCAAGTTCAGATCAATGTGGCGACAATTGTTTGCGATTTTTTCCGAATTAACTGCCAAATTGAAGCCATCTTCCAAATTCAATCCCTCATTCAAATCCAACCCGTGATTCAAATTTATCCCATTATCAGACCTAAGTCCCTTAGGGTTCTCTGAGATGCTCAAATCACAATTAACAGAAAGGGTTTCTTTACTAGCATCATCTACACTAATGGTTTTCAAAAACCCTTTACTAATCTCCTCACTACTCTCCTTCAAACACCTATCAGTCGTCAAATTGGAAGAATCCTTACCTGAACTGCCATCAGCAGCAGCAACCCGTGGCCTCTTTTTGGGCTTCCTTCCGACCCTCTTATTAGGCTTGCCGGATTGATCATTTACCACGGTTTCCATTGCTTTCAGGAGCTGAGAAACTTCTGACAAA
The DNA here is from genome assembly GCA_023055425.1 of Linanthus parryae. Taxonomy (NCBI): domain Eukaryota; kingdom Viridiplantae; phylum Streptophyta; class Magnoliopsida; order Ericales; family Polemoniaceae; genus Linanthus; species Linanthus parryae. The sequence continues at coordinate 109,406,747 of JALGPY010000005.1, read as the reverse complement.
TCCATCTCCTCAGAATCACCATCTTCGTACACGATCTGGAAAAACCCAGTTGAGGAATCGTAGGAATTGACGACTCCAGTGAAGACCCCAAACCCTTTGAACTCTTTCTTCACTGTTCTCCCGACGAACTCCATTGATGAGGGAGAAGAGAAATTAGGGTTCGGGAAGAGAGAAGATCATCGTACAGAATCGAAAGCTCCCTCTCCGATCTGGGTCAAATCAAATCAAAACCCACCAAATATTCTCCTTTTTTTTTCTCTCTCCTCTCTCTCTCTCGGCATAAATACAGTAAGTTTTGAACAGATAGATAGAGAGAGAGAGAGAGATGGATAAACTGTACTTTCTCTCTATGTAGTTTGGTTTTAACGGATCGCAGAGATGGAGAGATGAACCGAAATGGTGTGCCGAGAGACAGCTTTATCTGGGGCTATTTTAGTTCAAATTTACCTCTAGAAAAAACGTGTTAAAAACACAAAAAATTCATGCTTCTTTGTATTATTTTTTTAACAAAATCTGTAAATTCCATTAAAATGAAAGGCTATCACAGCCAATACAATACCAGAAAATATATATCTGATAAACATAAGGAGAGTGGTACAGTTCACCAACTCTGAAGAAAAAATCATGTTCTAAAAAAGAGCAAAACATGAAAAAAGGGTAGTGATTCATACACTACCCAAAAGAGCTTGTTGCAATACTATTTCATGGCAGTGACATATTTACCCTCAATTAAGTTTTGGTAATTTAATTCTAAAGCACTAATTCCACTAGTGTTGGTCAAACGCTAATTCTAATAGGCGAACCAAATTGAATTAGAAGCTCGAGTTCCTAGAAAAACATGTATTAATATCCCCATTGTCTTCTCTGCAATTTGATTATTTCAGTCCAAGGCGGGGGCTTCCCCTACACTCTCTGTCTCTCTTTGCTTAGCTGTGAAACCAAAATCAATTGACATAGAGGATGCTACAAGTTATTGAACCATTCATGGTTTCAGTTGAATTCACTATAATTTTGTTCATGAGAACAACCAATCAAACTAGTACGATATTAACACCGAACACAAAGTTTGGACCAACAATCAAGAGGTAACACTTGTTGAGAAGTCCCACATCGGACATTTAAGAAGAAGAAGTATAATTAATAAGTGTCCTGGGCTACTCCCTTCATTGTCAATTGGTTTTGAGGTGGAACCCCATGGATTTCTTACATGGTATCAGAGCCTCGGCTCACACACGTGAATGGTCTAACAGCCCACGTGCTCACCGCCACCCGCAGACAAAAGATCCACGTGTAGGCCAAAGAATGCCACACGTGAGAGCCCTATGTTGGCTACCATGGCTCATACACCTTCAAATCCACTCTACCTCCTCTCAAATATACATAGTCTCATGCCCTACAAACTAGATAACACCAATTATGTGTTATGGAAACACCAATTTTCTTCGATTCTACGCACCCAGAATCTCTTTGGCTACATCGACGGATCTGTTCCGTCACCGCCGGTCACAATACCTGGTCCTGATGGTTCTCCGGTACCAAATCCGGTGTTTCAAGAATGGTTTCAACAAGATCAAGCGCTCCAAACAGTCATCAACGCTACACTCACCCATGAAGCTCTCTCGCATGTTATTGTTAAGACCTCATCTCGGGCTATTTGGCTCGCACTTGAGGGGAGGTATGCATCTCTCACTAGATCTAACATCCTTCAACTCAAATCTGATCTTCAAACACTCAAGAAACGTTCTGACTCAGTAGATCTCTACATGCAAAAGTTAAAATCGATTCGTGATAAACTTGCTGTTTCACTTGTTCAAATCGATGATGAAGACATGCTCTTGTATGCTTTGAATGGCCTTCCTGTTGAATACAATCCTTTTCGTACAACTATTCGTGGTAGATCTGATGCAATTAGTTTTGAGGAACTTCATGTGTTGATGAAAGCTGAAGAACAAATGCATGAAAGCCAATCAGCTGATTTTAATTCTTCTGCTATGAATGTTTCTGCTGCCTATTCTGTTTCTTACCGAGGATCTGGTCGTGGTCAAGGACGGGGTGTTCTTGGCCCTGGACCCCAAACCGGTCGTGGTGGCCGAACCGGTTGGGGTTATGGCCGGTCTAATGGACCGAGTCAGACACACCAGGGAGGTAGACACGACTCTGCAAGAGGTCGTGGTGGTAGTCAAAGGGGTCAATCAAGGGGTCGAGGTAACGGGAATCGTTACAACTCTAACCCTAGACCCAGCACATCTCCTATAACTTGTCAGATCTGTGGCTTAGACTACCACTCTGCTGCTGATTGCTGGCACAGGATGGATTATTCATACCAAGGAGGCAAACCTCCGTCTGATCAATTGACTGCTTACAATGTCTCTTCCTCTTCTAGCACATCTATACCTGATTATTGGTTGTCTGACTCTGGTGCCACAAATCATATGACTGCTGACTTAAGGAATCTCTCTTTGGCTGATACTTATACTGGTTCTGATCAAGTTACTATGGGCAATGGTCAAGCTGCACAAATTACACACACTGGTACTGCACACTTAAAAACCAACACTCACTCTTTTGATCTTTCTAATACTCTCCATGTTCCACAACTTGCCTCAAACTTACTTTTTGTTTATCAACTCTGCCTTCAACACAACTGTTGTTTTAATTTTAATGCCAAATCCTTTTCTATTCAGGATCTGGCTACGGGCAAAATCCTCTACACAGGATTGAGTGAAAATGGCCTCTATCCTATTTATACTTGTCCATTTGATACTAAGAAACCCAAGGCTTGTTTGGGTAACAAAACTGATATTTCTGTAATACATGCCAGGCTTGGTCATCCAGCCAATGACATTTTAATATCCTTATTTGGTACTTCTTTAAAAACAAATGCTAAACCTGCTATGTGTGAATCATGTCTTAAAGGCAAAATTCACAGACTGCCTTACACTAAATCCTCCACTGTCACACACACACCACTTCATCTTCTTCATTCTGATGTATGGGGACCTGCTTCTACCAAATCTCTTCATGGTTATCGCTTTTATGTCCTGTTTATTGATGATTTTTCTAGATATACATGGCTGTTTCCCTTATTTCATAAGTCTGAAGTTGCTTCTGTTTTTCCTAAATTTAAACTTCATATTGAAAATTTGTTAGGTCACAAAATTAAAGTATTGAGATCAGATGGTGGTGGTGAATATGTATCTGTTATATTTCAAAAATTCTTAACTGATCATGGTATTACTCATCAAAAGTCTTGTCCACACACTCCTCAGCAGAATGGCATTGCTGAGAGAAAACACAGACACATTATAGAAACTGCTATTACTATGTTACAACATGCTTCTTTGCCACATTGTTTTTGGTATCATGCTATAGCTACTGCAATCTTCCTCATTAATCGCATGCCTAGTTCAGTCACTCATAATAAATCACCATTTGAACTTCTCTTTCATAAGAAACCTGATTATAACTCTCTTAAAGTGTTTGGTTGTGCTTGTTACCCAAATCTCAGACCTTATACTAAATCTAAACTAGATGCTAGGACTGTTCAATGCATTTTTCTGGGTTATGCAAATGATTATAAGGGGTATCTGTGTTATCATAAATCTTCTCAGAAATTTTACATTAGTAGAGATGTTGTCTTCAATGAATATTTGTTTCCTTATACATCTACAGCTGCTCCTACTCCTGACATTCCACCATCTACTGATGCCATCTTTGTCCCTGTTTCAGGAAATGATGAGATTGGTCCCCCTTCTACAGTTAACCTGACTGAAAGTCACTCTTCCTCTTCAAGGCTGCACTCCAGAGATGGTGATGATGGTTCAGAACAGATACAAGAACAGATATCAGAACAGATACACCCTCCATCACCCATCTCTGGTATGGCACCTGAAGATGTTCCAGTGTCACCTCCAGCATCAGGTCATCCCATGAAGACTAGAAGCAAATCTGGTATTTTCAAAATAAAAGTTCTTGATTTTGCTTCTAAGTGTGGCTCCTCTGATCCCTCACTCTCTTATAAAACACCTAAGTTTGCTGGTTTCAAAACAGTGTCTGGTTTTCCTAAGTCTGTTACTGCATTAAATGTTTCTGCTTCTGATCCTACTTGTTTTTCTGAGGCTAACAGACACTCACATTGGCAAGATGCCATGTCTGCTGAGTACCTTAGCCTCATAAATCAACAAACTTGGAGCTTAGTTTTGCCACCAACAAATTCAAGCTTATTCTTAGCTTCCAAAGCTACTATCATTGACATATGCCATGAATAGAAATTATCTCCAGAGAGAGGAACAGAAACCAAAACATTACTTTGGAAATAAATGGGTGTACAAAACCAAATACAATCCTGATGGGTCTGTTTCTAGATTTAAGGCCAGATTGGTTGCAAAAGGCTTTCACCAAACTCAAGGCATAGACTTTGATGAAACATTTAGTCATGTTATTAAACATGTCACTGTCAGGACTATTCTTGCTTTAGCTGCTAATTTTGATTGGCCTTTACAACAGTTAGATGTGAAAAATGCTTTTCTTCATGGTCATTTACAAGAGACAGTTTATATGAAACAACCACAAGGGTTTGTTGATCCTCCTAAACCACATCATGTTTGCAAATTACATAAATCAATTTATGGTTTAAAACAAGCTCCAAGGACATGGTTTTCTAGATTTACAACTTATATCTCTTCTCTGGGTTTTAAACAATCAACTGCTGATAGCTCACTGTTTATTAGACACTCCTCTTCTGGAATCACTATTTTGCTTTTGTATGTAGATGATATCATTTTAACAGGTAATGACTCTGCCTATTTACAAACTTTGGTAAGTTCTCTTCACTCCGAATTTGATATGACCAATCTGGGCCCCTTACATTACTTTCTGGGTTTGGAAATCACCAGAACTGCTTCTGGGATTTTCATCAACCAACAAAAGTACATCAATGACATTTTACAACGATTTAACATGGCAAATTGTAAGCCTTGTCCTAATCCCTTACCTTCAAATGGGAAATTTCATGCTCTTGATGGCTCTCCCTTATCTGATCCCACTATTTTCAGACAGTTACTTGGCTCACTCCAGTATTTAGTGTTTACAAGGCCAGACATTGCTTTTGCTATAAACCACCTCTGCCAATTTATGCATAATCCAACTTCTTTACATCTTTCTGGTGCTAAACGTATTTTAAGATATGTTAAAGGTACTCAACATCATGGGCTTTATTATACCAAGGGCCCAAGCCCAATCAATGCATTTACAGATGCAGATTGGGCTGGGAACCCTACTGATCGTAGAAGCACATCTGGGCTTGTTATTTTTATTGGGCCAAACCCCATTCATTGGGCTGCCAAGAAGCAGCCCACTGTAGCACGCTCCAGCACTGAAGCTGAGTACCGTGCCTTAGCCATTACTGCTGCAGAACCCTCTTGGCTTCAAATGTTGTTTAAAGACCTTCATATTCGTCTCAATTATCCACCAACACTTTGGTGTGATAATTCTTCAGCCATTCAAATGACTGCTAACCCTATTATGCATGCTCGAACAAAGAACATTGAAGTGGATTACCACTTTGTTAGAGAAAAAGCATTGCGAAAAGAACTTATTATTTCTTTTGTTTCAGGAACTCATCAATTAGCTGATATTTTCACGAAGGGACTTCCAACTCCACGCTTCACTGAACTCAAAGACAAACTCATGGTTTCCTCACCACCATGAGTTTGAAGGGGGCTGTTAAAGAAGCTAGTCTCTGGGCTTAGAAGAATTGGGCTTCAAGATATCACAAGCTGAAGATTTGGGCTTCCAGAACCTTGGGCTTCACAAGCTTCACTAAAGCCCAACCCATCTCAAATAATATCCGGTTGAAACCCTTCTAGAAGGATCTCCTTGCTATCTGTTTAGGACTAGAAGGGCTGCTTCTGTAATTAATGTTTAGGGTTCCGAACGGTTGTATTTGTGACCGTTCGATGGCTGAGTATTTAGTCTCCTCTTTGTTCATGAATGAGATAAGGTTGATTCATTTCTTCTGTTATCACCTTCATCGCCGTCTCTCTCTTTTCTCTCTAAACAACTCAGAAATTCATCTGAGTTTACATGGTATCAGAGCCTCGGCTCACACACGTGAATGGTCTAACAGCCCACGTGCTCACCGCCACCCGCAGACAAAAGATCCACGTGTAGGCCAAAGAATGCCACACGTGAGGGGGCGTGTTGAGAAGTCCCACATCGGACATTTCAGAAGAAAAAATATAATTAATAAGTGTCCTGGGCTACTCCCCTCATTGCCAATTGGTTTTGAGGTGGAACCCCATGGATTTCTTACAACACTGGCTCAGTAGTTCTTTTCCGTATCTGTGGGTGTTCTTTCTTTTTAGCAAGATCTCCTTATAAGTTGCCTCTGTTTGCCCCCCTCGAGTCGAGCTGTGAGCGATGAAAAAATATTAGGAAGATTAGATATTCTAACTTTTGAGCCTGGAAATTTTGATGTAACCCACTGATCTAAATCTTGGTGCAGTCACGCATTCAATAGAGAAATTGATATGAATTTGGCTAATGAGTCGAGATTTGTTGGTAGCAAATTTACGGAAGTTTTGTGGGTCAATAGATATTAATGATGGTATTGGTGGTGGCTGTTGCAGCATGGTGGTGGTAACGTGTTCTAGATGGTTGGTTGGGTTGCTTTATTACAACGTAGCCGATCCGTGGAAGAGTTCCAGTGGACGTGCATAGATTTTATGGTTTCTGGTATTGAACAACATGTGGGAAAGAAAAGGATTCACATAGTGAGTCAATAGAAGATGACGGAGAAGAGAACAAAGAATTGAAGAGCATTATATTCTCTCTGCCAACCTTGCTTTTTGGTCAATCTAACCCTCAATTCCTCAATAACAGGTCAAGATAGTCAACACAACAACCGTGGTCATTATATAATGGTGATGGTTGCTTATTAGCTGTTTGGTAAATCGAGTAAGTAGAAGAGAGAGAGAGAGAGAGAGAGAGAGAGAGAGAGAGAGAGAGGGAGGGAGAGAATATGGATAATAGTTGAATGATTTTTTTTCACGCATTGAAGTGAATGCAATGCAGCACTGAAGAAGATTGAGAGGAGAGAGAAGGGGAAAGAGGTTATTGGTTGCTGGTACAAAGGAGAAAAAAAAAGTGTTTAAATGCTATTAATGAGGTTAAAGTTGCCTTCACAAACAAAATATAGTGTAAGAAGTATTTTCAATAGTGTAAGAATCACCACCCAGAAAAAACAAATTCAGTGAACATTTCCAATAAATCTTGAAAATAGGATACCATCACGCTTCTACATGCTGACCATTGAGTTTTCCAAAACAGAGGAGAGGAAACAACTCGAATCACTGGTTGCACCTCCGGTCGCCGGAACACCATCGGAAACTCACTGCAAGAAATCGAGAATAAGCTTCAAAACATCTTCAACATTGTCCTCCAAAAATATCCTCATGCAACAAACATTCAAACACCTTCAAATAGAGCCCTCTTGCAGAAAAATCTGTAATAGCTCTGGGCGAGAGAGCTATCAAGAAAAAACAAAAAAGATGATTGTGCAAACAAATCCGGCGAATGGGGCTCACCGCAGCTCTTGTTCATATCGTCATTTTGTGAACGGAAAGCTACGTACTATGAAGTCTCTCTGTTGCTTGAAACATCATGAAGCTCCGATTAAAGCCCAAATATGGAGAGCTTTGAGGCCAAATCTGAAAAATGGAGACAAGAAAAGAAGAACAAGGAGAGGGGGGTCGCCGTCGCCAAGAGGAGCGGCGGCGGCGATCCCGGCGGTGAACTCAGACACTGGAATTGAAGGATCGATAGAAGAGAGGATTTAAGAGGATAGGGCTAAAGAAACTTGTCGGAACAAGACCTCTAAACTCACTAGGAGTACTCTCTCTCTCTCTGACTTTCTCTCTCTAGATAAGGCAGAGACTCAAAAAATGAAGTTGAGCTAAGCAAATAATCATGCTTCTTTGTATGTCTATATTTTTATTTTTTTATTTCTATATATATATACATTATTTTTTTAGAAAAGCATACATATCGCAAAGGAGGAGGTGCTATCATCAGGGATCACTCCGGACAGTTCTTGGCAAGCTTGAGTACCCCGCTGAATACGGTGACATCTGCCAGGGAAACTGAGGCAGCAGCTGCACTAGCTGGGTTGAGGCTCGCTAGCAACCAAGGATATCGACGAGTGGAAATCGAATTGGATGCTTTAACTATTGTATACAAGATCAGGAGATGGAAGAAAGATGGCCCGGAGGATATCTCTCAAGTTGCGATACTTATTGAAGAAACAACCCAGGTGTTGAAGCTTTTTGATTAAGTAAAGATCGGATACATCGGTCACAAGGGTAATATAGTTGCACACTATTTCGCTAGACATGGACTATCACTGCCAAATATGTTTGTCTGGTTAAAAAGCGAGCCTAGTCATCTTTTCAATTTCTCCAAAATGATGTAATCGGACTCCCGGGTGTTTCGATTGTTTTTTTGTCGAATCCTTCGATTGTTCATCAGTAATATAAATTGTCTTTTTCCTAAAAAAAAACATGTTCAGCAAATGGGTGTCAACTCAAGTGGTAGAGTGTTTAAAAAACTCGTGCATGTGGTTCATGTTCAAACTCAATAGATGACAAATATGTAAGACTCAAAATACACATGTTTATACTTTTCTTAAGGAAAAGACTGAATTTCATCAACTGAATGAAGTTGTACAAGGTCTTTTATCATGAGTGTGTTTGGATTGACTTGGTTTTTTGGTTATATTATACGAACTTAATTTGCATTTTATGGTTACAAAATATCAGAAAAATAATTATTATAATTGATGAGGTGTTTGCTCCAGTGTACCGGTACCCAGACACCCGATTGTTGATTATTTTCGCAGCAAAGAGACACTGTTGCAAGCATAGTGGCCACACATTTTTTTTCTTATAAAAGTAATCGGCCCACAGTTTTTCAACCACGACATCAGATGGAGGTAGTACAGCTTCATTAACTGTTACTTGGAGCTCCCGTTACATGACCCAGGCACTAGATGTTGCAAAACCCCAAAAAGACAAATCAACTCATTCAAAGACCTCTGATTATAGTTTAATAAAAAAAAATCAAAAATCACTGCATCCAAACTAACCCAATAATACTCCATGTCAAGGAGGGCCCTTCCTCTACCCAAGATTCATAATTGTTGAGTTGGCACCGTACTGCGCGAACTCATGCGCAAGCTCATTACATCTTCTAGCAAACGTGGGCAAAAGAAAGTGCACAACAATCGGTGTAGTTTTTTCCAGTAAGTTCTAGGTACCATCGAACCAGAAGGATCATGATAGCTATTTTGTTTCAAGCAAAGTATAATTTTTTTGTTTTGTGAAAGCTAATTGAACTACTAAGCATATAACACGTCGATATTAAATTAAAGTTGTGAAATTGACAGTAAGCACTAGAACATCCTCACCAGGTCACTGAATCGACTCCTTCTGACTTATAGAATACGAAATGTAATTTGATACTTGGTCAAGAGATCAATTAATGGAAGAACGGTTTGTTGCACTAACTTGCGCCTGACAAGAGAGGAGAGAAGAGAAGAGGCATAGGAATTCCAGATCATAGAGAAGACAACGAAATTGTGCGAAGAAGAGGTGCAAGAACTCCCTTACTAAGAGAGAAGAAAAGCTGAGGAATTCCAGAGCTAGAGAACGAAGGATCTTTGCCAAGGAGAGGGATTGGCACCACATACGTTATTTTATTTTATTTTTGAGAAAACGCTATGAACGTTATGAAGAGCTCTAACTATTACTTAAAAGTTAAAACTGACATTACCAAGAAGAGACGACCACATTTTTTCAGGCTCTTCAGCTTCCCTTGGGAGGCAATCAATCAATTGAATGTTTATGAAGGTCAACAAAGGGTGAATCAATTGAATATAGAAGAAGAACCATTTAATTTAAAGAGAAAATTGTAAGTCAATAATTAATCAATACTCAGTAATAAAATCATTCAATTATGGTATTTAGAAAAAAAAGTAGGAAACACTAAAATCATTCAGTTACTAATAAACAAGAATAATGACATTCCGTCCGTTTTTAAAAATAATAATAATGAGATCTAGGGGTATTGTGGGCATTTGTGAAAAAGTATGAAACACCTCAAGTAAAAAAACATTTGAAATGGTTAAACACTCATATGCTCTTCGCTCTTTTTAGTATTAGAGATTAGAGATAGAGATAATTATAACTCTTGTAAAAAAATTGGTAGCACGTGTTACAAGAACATTTCAATATGTAATCAAGCACTATGGTAAATTCTACTCATAAGCTCTGAATTTTGCAACCCGGTTTGTCGCGCTAAGTTTTGCCTTTAGGTATTTACTTGATAGCTCTGTAGGGTTTCACGGTTTGTAGCACCAAAATTATATTGTGATCAAGCTAGCATGCAAGGTGTCTCCTACACGTTTCTATAAAAACAATATTAAACTAAATATGAACCAAGTTATAATACCCCGATTTAATATAAGAGGATAATTTGATGATTTTAATTAAGCTTGGGGTTATAATTTTAGTTTTCTGGAGTTAAAAATTAATTGATTTAAGTAATCGGGAGGTAATTGTAGGGAAGGGAGGCGAATCCCTGGACCAGTTCGATTGCGTGTCTGCTATACCGATTATTATTTGTTTCAACATGAACGCTAGAAACCCTACTAGGCGGAATTAGGGTTTATACCTGCGTCCAAGCTATCTGATGTAGGTCTGAACACTCCAGATCTTCTTCCGTATTTCTGAAGTTCCTCCTGGATGCAAGTGTGGGCGTGCTGCTTCCAGAATCCTTCTTGGCCTCCAGAAGAATTGCTCTCACTCTTGAAACTCTAGATTTCAGTGTGTATCTGAAGCATCCGATCTTGAAGGCTAAGGAAACTTATATAGGCTACGGGTGGGACCTGGAGGAGAAAATACGAATCAGGCTCCTAACTTTATTAGGATTTTTGGTTCCACGCGAACCTAGCCCGAATAAAGTTAATAACAGTTAGTACCACTAAATAACTGTTATTGCACTCCTGTCCATATTCTCAAAAAATAATATTTTGAGCTCCTGTTATTAAATACTTATTATCTCCCCATGTTAAGATTACTGATATCCGTCGATTAAATTATTTACTGACTAATTTATTTAATCGACCTCTTCCCAATTCCTTGATCCTTACCACTTAACTTATTTGATATGTCCAGATTACCAAGTAATCTACCTGCTGGGTTTGACATAATCAAAACTTATAAGCTTCATCAAGGGGATATCATCAATCCCATAACCGGGACATGGATTCCTTCGATATATCAATTTACACCATGGACTCAGTAGTATCACTCAATTCATCGAGGTTATTGACTCCATTGGAATCTCACTCACTTGACTTGTCGAAGCAATAACTACTAAATACATGTGCACATTGACTATCTAAGGATTAAGAGCATAAGTAATCATAATAACCATGGGACATAGTTTGTCTTGTTATGTCAGTACAAAGACAATGATCTCAACTTGGTCATGGTCAATATACACAAAGTATACTAGCACATTGAGTTGAAACTATAGTATGAACTATATTATTTCCTGTAACCAAGACAGACCTACTAAAACAAAGTGCTACAATCGTTCCGATGGTTTGCCTAATTCCATCTAGATTGTGAACACACAACTTTCATTCCAGAAGAACCGAAGATAAAATCTTCTGTGTGTAAGCTATACTCTACACACCAGATCTTCTACTATGTGGAACAATAGACAACTATGCACAACAATAATATAATGCAAAAACATTGCCCAAAACCATTCCCATAAATATGAAATTCATATAATCCAATACAAAAAGCATGGCTTTTAGTATTCAATCAAAAAATCTCCCACTAAGACTCAAAAACATGCAACAACACACCTCAAACTCATTCCCTCTACGTGACCATCAAAAGCCTTAGCTGTCAAACACTTCGTAAATGGATCTGCTAGGTTATCCGCTAATGCAATCTTCATCACTGCCACATCACCTCTGTGAACGATTTCTCTAATCAAATGATACTTACGCTCTATGTGTTTTCCTTTCTTGTGAGCTCTTGGTTCCCTTGAGTTTGCAACCGCGCCGCTATTATCGCAATAAAGCGTCATAGTTGGTTGTGCACTCGGTACCACTCCAAGATCCATTAGAAAGTTTCTAAGCCAAACAGCTTCCTTAGCAGCTTCCGAAGCAGCCACATATTCAGCTTTCATGGTGGAATCAGCAATGCAAGATTGCTTGATGCTCTTCCAAATAATGGCTCCACCTCCTAAATTTAAAACATATCCAGAGGTAGACTTCCTAGAATCCCTATCTGACTGAAAATCTGAGTATGTGTACCCAATGGGTACAAGACTATTTTCATGGTAAACCAACATATAGTCTCGAGTCCTTTTCAGGTACTTCAATATATGTTTCACCGCAGTCCAATGTTCTCTTCCAGGGTTAGACTGATATCTACTAACCATGCCAACAACAAAGCAAATATCTGGTCTAGTACATAACATCGCATACACGGGGCTTCCTACTACAGAAGCATAAGGAACTGCTTTCATTCTTTCTATCTCATCAGGTGTCTTAGGACACTGATCCTTAGATAGACTAATTCCATGTCTGAAAGGGATCAACCCTTTCTTAGAATCATGCATGCTAAACCTTGCAAGAACGGTATCAATATAATTGGCTTGTGACAAGCCCAACATCCTATTTTTCTGATCTCGCATAAGCTTGATCCATAGAACGTATGCTACTTCTCCCAAGTATTTCATATCAAATTGACCTGATAACCATACCCGCACACTAGATAATACACCCACATTGTTTCCACAATGAGCAATATATCATCAACGTAAAGTATCAAGAATACCACCATGTTTTCCTTACACTTCTTGTACACACATGGCTCATCCGGACATTGATCAAAACCAAAAGATTTGATTGCCTGATGAAACTGGATGTTCCATGATCTAGATGCCTGCTTAAGTCCATAAATAGACCTCTTAAGCTTGCATAACTTATGCTCCTGGCCCTTAGCTACGAATCCTTCTGGTTGCATCATATAAATGCACTCATCAAGACTTCCATTAAGGAAAGCTGTCTTGACATCCATTTGCCAAATTTTGTAATCGAAATGAGTCGCAATGGAAAAGAGAATCCTGATTAACTTAATCATGGCTACTGGCGACAAAGTTTCCTCATAGTCGATCCCTTTTTTCTGAGTAAAACCTTTCGCAACAAGCCTAGCTTTGAAGGTTTCAACCTTCCCGTCTACCCCTCTCCTTTTATTGTTAATCCACTTACACCCGATGGGTTTTACCCCATCTTTTGGATTTACAAGTTCCCATACGTAATTGGAATACATAGACTCCATCTCAGAAATCATAGGCTTTTTTCACTTTTCCGCATTCGTACTTCCAACAACTTCATTATAGTTACCGGGATCAGTATCATGTTCATCAGGGACCTTGTCAAAAGTCTCTCCCAAGTACATGTATCTGTCTGGTTTACGAGAAACCCTCCCACTACGACGAGGCTGTACTTGTGGTTCACTAGCAGTAACATTTTCCCCACTGCTCGGTTGCAGCGGAATGTCACTACTATCTTGTGGATCACTTGTATTGTCACTTCCCCCACTGCCCTCTTGCAGTGGGATGTCAACACTATTTTGTTGTGTATCATGAGTATCTACATTTCTCCAACCACCCAAAGGTAGTTGAATGTCGATATTATTTTCTTGTGGTATTTCCTCTTCTACAGTTGGTATCTCATGACCTTTGACTACTTGATTTCCTCGCATTTCTTCCAGAACAATTTTACTTTTAGGCTTGTGATCCATAATATAGTCATCCTCTAAGAATCTCGCATTGGTGCTAACAATGACTTTCTGATCCTTAGGACTATAAAATAATCCACCATTTGTTCCTTTCGGGTATCCTACAAAGACACATACTTCTGTCCTTGATTCCAACTTACTTGCGTTCCCCTTCCGAACATGCCATAGACTAGGCTTGCCCCCAGTCCAAAGTTCTGTGGGTGTAGTTGGTACTGACTTAGACGGAACCAAGTTCAGAATATATGCAGCTGTCTCTAAAGCATGTCCTCAAAAGGAAGTTAGTAAATCTGAATAACTCATCATGGATCTCACCATTTCCAAAAGAGTCATATTCCTTCGCTCTGCCACATCATTCTGTTGTGGCGTACCTGGAGAAAAAACTGGGATTGAATCCCTTGTTCCTCCAAGTAATCCCTGAATTGTTCCAAGAGGTACTCGCCACCTCGATCAGATCGAAATGACTTGATATATTTTCCTAGACACTTCTCTAATTCTGCCTTAAAAAATTTAAATTTCTCAAAGGCCTCAGACTTACGCTGCATCAAATAAATATATCCATATCTTGTGTAATCATCAATAAAAGTAATGAAATACTCAAAACCTCCCCTCGCTTGGACATTAATTGGTCCACAAACATCTGAATGGATAAGCACAACAGTTCTTTGGCCCTATTACCCTTTGCCAAAAATGGCCTCTTGGTCATCTTACCTTCTAAACATGACTCACATGCTGGTAGTGCCTCCACTTTTAATGAACCTAATGGCCCATTCTGAGCCAGCCTTTGGATTCTGTTTATATTGATATGACCAAGTCATAAATTCCAAAGATATGTTTGGTTTATCTCGCAAGGTTCCTTTCTCTTTTTAGGTAAGCTATCCGAGTTATTCAGTTCATATAGCTGCGCTATGGGAGTCTCAGGATTTATAATGTAGAGACCATCCACCAATGTACCAGAACAAATAAAACATTTATTTTTCTTAATAACCACAGAGTCAATAAAATAAACTGAATATTCATTCTTAACCAACTTAGAAACTGAAGTCAAATTCCTTCTAATGGAAGGTACATAAAGACAATCTTTCAAAAATAAAATCTTATCATTCCCAAAATGTAAGAAACAAATTCCTATTGCAACTCCAACTACTTTATTCGTGTTGCCCAAGTGTAGATAAATCTCGCGATCACTAAGCTGTCTAGTTTCCTGGAACCCCTGCAATGAATTGCAGACATGGTCAGTGGCTCCCGAATCTACACACCAGGTTCTAGTAGATCGAACCGCTAAACATGATTCAACTATTAGTAAAAGAGATATACCTGAGTTGTTCTGGATTGGACGAGTCAGGAACTTTAGACATTGCTTCTTCCAATTCCCTCTCTGGTTACAGAGGAAACACTTGCCTTTCGTCTTTCCCAATGTCCCCTGAGGAGCAAGTGCTTGCTATGGACCACGAGCTATTCCTTCAGGTGCCGGAGCAACCTTCGGAACTACTGCTTGTGCAACTTTCTTCTTCTTCTTAGCCCTAGCGTTAGAAGCAGAAGCCTTTTCAGCTACCATTACATTAACCGGTTTTTGTAGGAGTCCCTCAGCTGCTTGAAGCTCCTTTAACAATTCGGATAAAGAATAAGTCTTTTTGTTCATATTATAATTTAGCCGAAAACTGTTAAATGAATCAGACAGCGTCATGAGCACGATATCGACCTGAGTTTCCTCATCGATTACAGCTCCAAGGATCTCTAGTTCACCTAGAAGACTTATCATCTTCAGAACATGATCCTTTACAGAGGATCCTTCAACCATTTTTTTTGTTCATGAGTTTTTTCATAGAAACCTGCCTGGCAGCACGATCCTGATCCCCAAACATCTCTTTGAGGTTCTCCTTGATCTCATAGGAAGATCCCATGTTCTCATGCTGATGCTGCCACACATTAGACATGGAGCCTAATATGTAGAATTTAGTCATCTGATCGGCTTTTTGCCACCTCTTATAAGGCTTGGCTTCTTCCTCAGAAGCCCCTTCTAAAGGTTCTGCAAGACATTCCTCAATAAGCACAAATTTGTAATCCTCAACAGTTAACACAATATTCAAATTCATCTTCCAATCAATATAATTTGATCCCGTGAGTTTGTTTGATTCGAGAGAATAGATAGTGGGTTGAGTGAGTTCGACATTTTGAACCTGAGAATCATGTAAAAAACATATAAGGGCAATATAAACCACCAGTAGTCTAACACACATAAAAATAGTATGCCACGATGGGTGGACGTCTACCATTCATTCTATAGTTAGACATGGTACCTTTGGTCGTGCAAGCCATAGCAGTGACTCCGATGGGGAGGATACTATAACTTACATCTAAGTGTATACCATCATTTTACTTCTAAACCCATTACCCCATTACATGCCTCTCAGATGGAGAGATGACGCATAAACAGTAATTATTAGAAGTATCCTTATAGGAATTTATACCAATGATACTGTAGTGGTTATGTTCGATAAGAAGGTTAACTCCAAGGCTAACACACACAACCAACTACATCACTTATAAATCAATGATGGAGACCGCAGGATCTATAAGCACTAGACTCCCTCTCCTACTTATTTGTTTGAACAATTTAATAGAAATTAAATTTATTTATCCATGTTGTCCATGATTTAACATGCAAGCATCCACAATAATCATACACACATATATAATCAAGCACATAAAAAGAATTCAACCACAAACAGCCCCGCTACTATGGTCGGAGCTTCTTTAGTCGGGTTAGCAAGATCCATCTGACCCCGCGACATGGGGATCGACCTTACCAGTAAGGTCGCCGAAAAATTTTTTCTGAAAATCACCATGCCGTTACTGTGGAAAAATTGACGATCTGAAATCTTTCGTCCTTCTGTCTCCACTAATATTACAGTATACCAGAGACTGCTACAGACTTTCAATGCCACCAAAGAGCTCACACGTTCATCTAATACTGGAATAAGAGAACCTAGGGTTTACTATTATAGAAGGTTACAAATATTTTTCATCCACGAAAATCAGCGTGGGAATCAAAACCAAATCAAACCACATACATCAAACATTATGACCATAATAGCACGACACGATTCAATCTGCAAAACTGAGTTAGACATCGCAATCTTCCTACTCTAACATGCATAGCCGGTTTGTTTATTGGACCACGTGGTTGTATAGCAGATATGCAGAGTCGAACCAGCCTCTGATACCAATTGAAGGGAGGTGAATCTCTGGACCAGTTCGATTGCATGTCTGCTATACCGATTATTATTTGTTTCAACATGAATGCTAGAAACCCTACTAGGAGGAATTAGGGTTCATACCTGCGTCCAAGCTATCTATTGTAGGTCTGAACACTCCGGATCTTCTCCCGTATTCCTGAAGTTCCTCCTGGATGCAAGTGTGGGCTTGCTGCTTCCAGAATCCTTCTTGGCCTCCAAACGAATTGCTCTCACTCCTGAAACCCAGATTTCAGTGTGTATCTGAAGCATCCAAATTCTGAAGGCTAAGGAAACTTATATAGGCTACGGGAGGGACCCGGAGGAGAAAATACGAATCAGGCTCCTAAATTTATTAGGACTTCTAGTTCAACCCGAACCTAGCCTGAATAAAGTTAATAACAGTTAGTACCACAAAATAACTGTTATTACACTCCTGTCCATGTTCTCAAAAAATAATATTTCGAGCTCCTGTTATTAAATACTTGTTATCTTCCCATGTTAAGATTACAGATATCCGTCGATTCAATTAATTACAGAGTAATTCATTCAATCGACCTCTTCCCAATTCCTTGATCCTTACCACTTAACTTATTTGATATGTCCAAAGTACCAAGTAATCTACCTGCAAGGTTTGACATAATCAAAACTTATAAGATTCATCAAGAGGATATCACCAATCCCATAACCGGGACATGGATTCCTTCGATATATCAATTTACATCATGAACTCAATAGTATCACCCAACTCATCGAGGTTATTGACTCCATAGGAATCTCACTCACTTGACTTGTCAAAGCAATAACTACTAAATACATGTGCACATTGACTATCTAAGGATTAAGAGCATAAGTAATCATAATAACCATGAGACATAGTTTGTCTTGTTATGTCAGTACAAAGACAATGATCTCAACTTGGTCATGTTCAATACACACAAGGTATACTAGCACATTGAGTTGACACTATAGTATGAACTGTACTGTTTCCTGTAGCCAAGACAGACCTACTAAAACAATGTGCTACAATCGTTCTGATGGTTGCCTAATTCTATCTAGATTGTGAACTCACAACTTTCGTTCCACAAGAACCGAAGATAAGATCTTCTGTGTGTAAGCTCTACTCTACACACCAGATCTTCTACTATGTAGAACAATAGACAACTATGCACAATAATAATATAATGCAAAAACATTGCCCAAAACCATTCTCATAAATATAACCAATAAAAAAAGATTGGCTTTTAGTATTCAATCCAACATGTAGTTCAGATAAGTTTAAAACTAATTGAATAAAAGTTTAGGGAGGTAACCGTATTTTAGATAAATAATTGTATGTAAATATATTAAATACTTGTTTACAACCCGTATTTTATCCAACCCGATTCGTATAACAGTCTGACCCAGTAGCATATATAATATAATTATATTTATCCATAATTTACTAAAAACCTGACCCAATGCCCATATTTTTCCTCTTCTTCCTATTCTTTTTTCTTCACCTGTACAAAACCAGCCCCAACGCTCATCCATCTCTACCAACTAGGTTCATCCCCCTTTCCCCCTTCTCCTATAATTCACCTTCTATTTAATCCCCCGATCTTCATCAGGAGATCACACCAAAACTTCACCATCCATATTTTCTTACCCGATCAACATTACCACCACCTCCATAATATCAACAACCACAACCTTCACCTCCATCCCCTTCATCACACCGACCACCCACCCTCTCTCTCAATACCACTGTATAAATCTACTGAATCAAAATGACAACAACAACAACCATTAACACCTATACAAACACCATCGACAACACCACCTCCATCTCCGCCTTCAGCACCACCACCATCACCACCATGCCTCACTATCTCCCTCTCTAACTCTCTGCCTTCACCCTTTCCCCCTATTTGTGCTATTTATTTCAACATCACCAACAACACCCACACCACCATCTATTGGAGTAGATGTCTTAGAGGAAATCTTTTAGTATGAACAATGTTTTGGCTAGAATATTCATTTGTTATTTATGGAGATATTAAATATAATGAATTCCTTACATTTCAATTGTTGGTTGTCTTAAATATATCCCTAGTATATTATATTGATTAATAGGACGATCACTATAGACTAGTATGCAGCTAGATTGATATGGAGATATCAAGTCTAACACATGGGTATGCATTAGCAGTAATGGCATACTGGATTGACCCGCCACGAGAAGGCTACGTATAAATTATGTTAATGTCACCCACCACGAGAAGGCTACGTATAAATTATGTTAATGTCACCCACCACGAGAAGGCTACGTATAAACGCTAGGATTAACGAATGTCACAAGTGCTTCTCGTAGTGACAATGGTGTTGTGATCCTTAGACTTGAAGTCACTAGATACTCTAGTTGTGAAATATTGCGTTTTGATATTATCAAACGTTACGCCGTAACTGGATAACTATAAAGATAGTAATCGGGCATGATAGGAAGCAAGCTGAGAGATGGTAGTGATGTAGAGATGATTTGTCCCTCCTACATAATGGGAGTAAATATCCACGACCACTCAAGGGATAGTGATTATGGAATGTCTAGCCAGACTCAGATAAATCAATATAGGATATTGATGTTATCTGTATAAATAAGCCCATTCCATGGATCGAGAAACTATGGATAGGATATGTGAGTGTGACACTTATGTCTAGTGTCCAATCCGGATATAGAGACAAATGGATTTACACAACACGGTAACATTGGGCACATAGTTTTTTTTTTTTTAATTGGGTGGCATAGATGTGTTTCTAGACACCGCTCTATGTTTGTAATTGTTACTACCAACTAAGTAGAAACCTACATGGTCACACAGCTTATGGATTAAAATAAATGTGGATATTAATTAGTTAGAATAATTAATCAAAGTAATCAAAACGCAACCACATGCAAAGTTAGTTGGACTAAGTTGCAATGTGAAATAATCCGTTTATGAACATGATTACTATTGGGGCAAGTATGTAGTTAATAAGAAGTTATTAACTATATAAGGGGATTCACAGCTCTATTATTTCACAAGAGTTGTCACTGAGTGAAATAACAGAGCAAGGAGAGAGAGCCTCAAAGGAGCCGTTCGCCCCCTACCCGTTGGCCAAGGTGTTTTTGGCCACCCCGTTGCTCCGTTTTGTATATTCTTTTACCTCCCTCTTCAACGTAGCTAGCACTAGACGTGAAGGGGATTCTAGCTTGCAATCCTAGGTATGGATACCGGTAGAGATGAAGACACAATTCTTCGTAGTGACCACACAAATCAATAAGGCACACAATTCTTACTTTCATTATGTTATGATTGCTTGCCTGCGATCCGTGGAGGGATTTGATCAGGAGTTTTATTTTTATTCCGCTGGGTTACCTGCATAAAAAACCTACAGTGGTATCAGAGACACATGTCGTAGTGCATAACATGATTTATGTGTTACTGTTTTATTAGTTTTTACACCTTATCGTTATTTTTTGTGAAAAACTGATATTGGCATAATGATGCAAACTGAATATGATTCAATCAGGAATGAGCCAATTTTACATGTCATATAAATTTCGGTGAATTTCGTTCACATATGATGTTAGTTTCGGTGATTTGAAAAGCTAGGGTTTGCCCACAATTGGGGAAAAGTGTGTTTTTTTCTACAATGGGGAATCTGCCCGCAAGGAGAAAAGAAAGTTTTTGGAAACTGCCCTATAGGGTTCTGCCAAAGTGACCGCCCCCTTCCCCTTGGCGCGTGGACTCGGGTCGACCGCCCACCGGCTCGACCAAGGGCCGGTTCGAACGGACTGCTTGGATCAACCGGTGTGGGCTCGGTCCGGCGGGTCCTTGTGGTTCGGCCAATTGGATTGGCGCGACTGATAACTCTCTATTAGAGTTATATTTCTTGCACATTTTATATCGTTTTGCGTGATTTCCGGGTTGATGGTATTAGTTTTACACTACGAATGTAGGGAAAACGTAGAAGTTTAGCTTTGTGCATGAATTCGTTAATCCTAGCTTTTCTCATATGATTTATGTATTTTATGTCACATTTGATCGCACGGGTTGTGTTCGTGTTGTTCTCACAAGAAACGAAGCTTGAGAGATGAAGCGGAGAGGAGATGCAAGCTTTGGAGATTTTTTGGGAGCTTAAACGAAGAAGAAATGGTGAAGAAACAGTGAAAATACATGAAGAGGGGAGGCAAATACAATTTAATAAAATTTCTATAATGACACTTTAACCCCATAGATGAAAAATGGTCATACACTTAGTGAAATCCGGTGGCCAACGTGAGAGCAACTCACTGGAAGTGTAGGATCACAATTGTGATCACAAGATCAACCGCAAGACCACAATGTGATCCTATGATCACAAAAGGTGATGACAAGCAGAAACAAGATCACATGACTTACAAAATAAAAGAACGGATATTTTTTTTTGACGCACGCAAGGAAAATAAAAGAATATAGGATAGCATTGGAGAAATAGAGGAGGGCTCCTCCATTGAAGATCTAGGTTTTTCTTCTTCTTCTTCCTCTCTCAATATTTGTTATGGAGAAACTCTTCTATGTTGATTGGTTGATTACTATTAGCTAAACTCCACTGCTAGGCTTCTCTAGAGATATTAGGGTTTATGTCGGCGATTAATTTTCCGGGTTTAGACTCGTTTCATGCTATTGATTAGATCTATTGAATAGACGTAGTTTCTTGAATTTGTTAGCGATTCTAACGTATTGACACAGTTAGAGTATGAATTGACAATCAGTGAGACTAGGGTTTTGTTCATATACATTAAATCATGCTTAATGGTAGTTTTTGTTATCGTTACATGTTCTTACATTGTGCTTAATCCTTAACAAGAATGGATTCGTGACCCGGACTTGTTAATTAACTAGAAAGTGCACGACGATGACTTAACCTAGTTGTGAAGAGTGTATGATCACAATCCCGTATCACCGAGACCTAAAAGGAGAATTGTTAGGATTGGCCATAGTGTGGGTAGATTCAGTAGTATTATTCAGCTGTTCCGTGAAATGGTGGTCCGACAAGACCCGTTATCGTACCAGTAGGTGACCTGCTAGAACGGACCGGTAGACAACATGAGACCGAGAGGGGATTGTAGTTAACCGAGACGCAAAATGACATGAGACCGACAGGATATTGTCATAGCATATTACCCGGCTGAACTAAAATACGATTGACGTGTTACATAGCTGAACCGAAATTCGTGTACAACCCTAGGTGATTTAGAGATCGCCTAGTTTCTCCATACTTTTTTATTAAATAAAAAATTCAAATATATTATTTTAGTTGTCTATTTCAATTTTTAGTCACTTTTTTAAGGGTGACAACTCAGTTAATCTCAATTCTTCCTCCCTGTTACAGTAATTTAATCTAATCTATTATTAAATAATCTGAAGTATGTCCTCGTGCGATCGATAACTCCGGGTTAAAATACCACCCTATATTACTTGATCGTTCACTTGCGCATACGCGTAAGAAATTGCGTCAAGTTTTAGGCGCCGTTTTAGGGGATAGTGGTAGTTTCTTTAGTTAGGATCTAGCTTAGGTTACTTTCATTTTACTTGTATTTTGTTTTATTCTTTATCTCAGTGCTTCACGGGTATCTTGTGAGTTTATTTTCGCAGGGACGCATGAAGGAGGAGACATAATGAGCATGTCAAGCGAGGGTGATTATGAGGGGATATCTGAGTACCCCTACGGTAGATAGTGCTTTCCAGACAGACAGATCAGAGCCACGTGGTAGTCATCTAGCACACCCAGATGTGCTCCATACAAACTGGATCACCACCCGTGCTGATCCACAAGGGGGCTGCGAGATAAGGCCCCCGCGTACCATAACACGGGACTTGTAGGGACTTAGTGGTTTGGAGGCTAGAGTAAGACCTGTCGCGCGCGAGCGACAACCAAGCCCGCGCGCGACCCTTGGTAACTGCTTTGAGGGATTTATGGTCACGTGCTTCATAAACCCGGTCAACCTCATAACGGTTCCGGTATACGCGGGCGAAGTGCGTAATGGTCCCTATATGTGGACGAATATGCCATTATGGTTAAGGTAATTAAGCCGCCATTAATGGGCGCATTAACCCACTACAACGGTCACATTCTCCACTATATATAGGATCGTTAACCCTTCATTGCATTGATCTGATCTTCTGAACTACGCGGAAGCTCTGGCCAAATATTGTCTCTCTCTCTAAGCTCTGGCCAAAGACTTAGGGCAAATTCCCTAAGTCTGGCTCTATGGGCATATCGCACCTCACCGAGGACTCCCACAGGAGTTTCCTCTTTCCTTCTATGCTATGGGGTCGAAGCTGTTGTCCCGGCTGAAATCAAAATTAACTCTGCAAGGATAGCCTTTCATGCTTTGTACGAGAATCAACGTGAACACGATCTTATCCTGCTGGATGAAAGGCGTGAAGAGGCCAAGAGAGCTAACACAAGGTACAAAGAAAGGATCGCTCGCGCATACAACAAAACTATTCAACACCGGGACTTTGCAGTTCGGGATTTGGTTCTACGAGCTTCAGATCACTGTATGCGAGAAGCAGCTCATCCTAAGTTCGCTTCTAATTGGGAAGGACCGTTAGAAGTTAAAGAAGTGTTCGATAGTGGCTACTGCACCATTCAAAGGCTTCATGGGACTGCAACAACTCCAAGTCCAATCAACATGCTCTGGATTAAGAAGTACTATCCTTAGCCTAGTCTATTTGATTTTCAATTCATATGTTTTACTACTCCTCAACGCATATGTATCCTGCATTGCTTCCTCCCATACGAGGAATGTGTTCTTATGCTCCTCCCATATGAGGATGCTTTAATAATATTAACTCTCCCATATGAGAGAACTTCATCAAATTATTGTCCAGTTGCTCCATTTATTTAATTATTGATATTACTTATATATGCTAATTCATTCAAAGCCTATCTGCCTAGATAGCAGCAATAACAAAATGATCCTATGCGGTCCAAAGCCTATCTGCCTAGATAGCAGCGATAACAAAAAATGATCCTATGCGATCTTAAGCCTATCTGCCTAGATAGCAACTCATGCAAAGATTGTCTGGATAGACAATAGCGAAATACAAAGCTTGTTTCATCGTATAGCAAGTCAATACGCGAAGTTACAATCTAGGGTAACAGACAGAACAGCAAATGGAAAGCATACTTTCATAACAGTCAAATGCGGCTTACAATTTATCTATCTAGATAGCTTAAAGCAAAGCTTACAATGAGAAAAAAAGCTTCCAATAAAAAATCTAAGCGTTCCCAAGGAACGATCCTACGAAAAACACTAAAGCTACGAAGCTTGACGCTGTCGTCGACGTTCTCGACCAGAACAGGGCCCTTGCTTGTATCCTTGACATGGCAAGATGCCAGATGAACTTCATGCCATGAAGGCTGCTGATGTGAAGAACAAATGGGAGAACAGCTCATGGGGTAGGAAGCTGATTTTGTGCAAGGAATAAACACAATCACGTGTTACACTCTGACTGAAAAATGGTGGCAAATAGTTCTCCGCCGGAGAACCGGCAAAGATGCACACCGCTCATTACTTGATGGTAGTTGAGTTGGTAAAAAGTTGCACCTTGCCGGAAAGTCACCGGAGAGGACCTCTGCAAACATAATGAAGAAGAAAATATCTTCGTTCTAGCGGAAAAGCTTACACAATTGATCTTAAAAAAGATAAGGCGAATCAGGGGCCTTTTCGGTGAATTCCTTGGGAGCCAATTCTATATCACAACGCACGAATTCTGGCTTGGAGGACCAGAGCCGATACGAATAAAAAATGGTCAAAGAGCAATACAAACAGTCATGAGGACTCACTGGAGATGACATTTTTTCAATCACAGGAGTTCGGATGAAGAACAATAAATAGCAAGAAAAGGGGGCTTTATATAGGACTCAGAGGAGACTCTTCAGTTTCCTAGCCGAGTCTGCAACGCCTCGGAAACAAGCAAGAATCAATGACTCTATTAAAGATTACGACGATACAGTAGCATGCTTTATTTAATGACTCTAGGTCATGATGAGGGCGGGGCCCACTGCGTGAGAAGCACGCCTTATTTAATGCTATGGAGACACGGTAATCCAAGTAATTATGGAAAAACATGATGCGATAATTATTGCACCATCAGAATGCGAAGAAAGATCATTCAGAAAACAAAGGCCAACATAGGGTTCAAGTGTTTGAAAAAATAGCACTACATCGCATACAGCTATTAAAACAAATCCTTGTCTAAAGGATTTTCTGGCGATAAAAGGAGTGAAGCCTTCTCCGCCTTGGCAACGTCTTGCTTCAACTTTTGAAAACTAGCCTTCATTGCGTGGAAAAGCTTGGCAGCCTCTTCAGCCTTCTTCTTTTGCTCCTCCAACGTGCTCTTCTCAAGGGCAAGGTTGCGGTGGCCATACTTCCGCATAACGGAGTTGAGAATTTGGGTGAGCCTCTGAAGAAGAAAACCAAAATCCAGCTTGCCTTCGGCAGTAACTTTAAGCCTTTGGCATGCCTCAAAGAGCGACCGCGCGTTTTGAGCTGAAATGGTAACTGGAGTTGTCACGGATAGCTGCTCCACAATCTAGATGGCTTCAGTCAGGTAAATTCTCCTATCGAAGGGACTTAGCTCTAAAGCTATCGCGAATGACCCCGGATACGACATGCGCATCTTCATAAGCCAGTCCACATCAGATTGGGTGTGCGAACATTAACAAAGAGATACAGCGAGTATGAGATATGATCATAGTATGACGTGCATGTTCCCTCAATGACTTGGCGCAAGGTGGGAATGCGCACAACTGGGGTTGTTGAAGCATTTCCTTGCTGCATTGCTTGACTATTAGCTAAAGCTTGGTCAGCGGGGATGATGTAAGTATCAGCACGCGCAATTGTCGCTGTAGCCTGCGAACCCCACAAACTCCATGCAGCAGGCACTTGAGAGAATTCCATCTCAACAGAAGGGATGGCACAATTTTGCTGAGGAGGCCTTGGAACACTAACTGAAACAACGGGGCTAGAAGAAATTGGTGGAGTGTTAACACCACTAACTTCAGCAACATGAATGACAGTTGGAGGACCACCACTGTCACCAGCAACTGCGACCTCTCCAGGAGGACTTGTTTCAAGAGTCTCCGTTGAGACATCCACATTCATATGCGATGACTTCAGGCCAACTTGATCAGTTTCCATTTGCAAGGGGACTTGTTCATTTTCAAGAGATTCCTGTGGCTCATGAGCGCTCATTGGGGCATCAACATTCTCATGAGATGCCCGGTCTTCGATGACTTGTTCATTTATGTGAACTTCAACTCCAACACCCTCTGTTTCCATCTCTTCACCCATGCCATCATCATTCACATGCTCATCTTCAACACCTCCCTCTCGCATCTCGTTGTCAAGACCATCATCTTCGTACACCTCAATTGTATCTTCCAGGGGCTTTCCTGCATCTTCTGTAACCATAACAGGCACCTCTGTGTGCGAACTTTGCTCTGAAGCACGAGACATGGGAATTGATTCCTTTGCTCAAGCACCATTAAATCTTCAGAGTTACTCTGAGCAATGACCTCAGCAGCAGGAACGATGGCACTACTTAAGAAGCCAGGCCTGTTGGCATAGCTTCTGGGAGGGGAGATGAGCTGAACCTCGCACGACAGAGGGTCACAAGGATCAACAGCAGGGGCACCAACACTTGCCTCATCAGTGATCAAGCTTGCAGCTGGAGCATCAACAATCATGCCTCACGCAGCAGCAGGCTCATTCGAAGCAACACCACCTGCAGGACATTTGGACAATTCATTGTGGTAATTGGAGTTATGAACTATTTATTAAGTTCTATTCTATGTTCAGATCAAAAGCGAGCACCTCCACACTCATGTGGGATTGCATCTTCGACATCATATGATATAGACGCGACACCATATCCTACAGATGTTCCCTCATCTATCACATCCTTAAGGTGTGCGTGACCTGATGTTATGTGAAAGCCCGTTACGATAGGGAATGATTTGTTAGTTGTACTTATAAATAATGTTCAAATTTTTACCTGAGGGTTCGCCACATTTTCCCACTAACCATCGGCGAATGTCGTGTTTAGACACACCGTGCTTTAATGCACCAAAGATTACCTCTTGATAAGTTACGGAAAGGTTAAATATTGTACCTTCTTCATCACCTGCGATCTCCTCAAAATCATGTTGAGCTTGTTCTAAGGCAGCCACACTCATGTTACCCGCATGTTGCTCTTCTAGACTTCTCCTTTTCACAGCTTCCACATCATCCTCCTCGCGTTTCCTCCTTCTCTCTTCTGCCTCAGCGGCCTTCCTCTTGGACTCTTCAATGATGGCCTCGTCTATGGGTTCACTAGACGCATCTGAGTGAGAACTCTTTGTCTTTCGACGTTCCTTGGCCAGAAGGTCACTGATGGTCTCAGCATAATCATCTGCGACGAAAGATTTTGTTTTAACAACATTATTGTTGAAAATTTTAATTCAAAGAAGATTAAGCTCATTCGGTTACCTTGCGAACTTTCTTCTCCTGCTTCCTCTTCTTGTTCTTCATCTTCTTTTTCCTTTTCCACTCGTTCTTCTTCAATCTCTTCCTCCTGATCATATGGGATGAAATCTTCAACTTCCAGTTCCTTTCGGGGCTTGCTGCGCAGACAACCCTTGCCTTTGTCTTTGGGAGCAGGAGCCTCCGTGGGAGGCAAAGCTGGAGCTTCCCTGGGTGGCGAAGAGATCAGAATTTTGCTTTTGCCTTTTGGCCTTTGGAGCAACTTCTGCGTCCACTTAAGCACTCTCGCTTATGAGGGAGCGGGCGAATACATCCATCTCCTGGCGCACAAGAGCCTCCACTTTGGGATCCATCTCCATAGTCAAAGGGATGACCTGCTTACTGCTCTTTGCATGAAGGACGGAATTGACCAGCAAAGTACAGCGGTCTCCAGACGCGAACCTCCTCAAGCAGCACTGAAAATAAAAATTTACGTAAGACGTCGCACTTCAAAAAGAGATGTGTTTTAAGAAAGACAAAGATGCGTTATTTACCTTAGCGAAAGATTCACTATACTCAATCATGCATCAACCCCTCCCCTGACAGCGGTCATCTTTTCAGAAAGGATCACGTTAGCACATAAGTGCTATTCCTTGTCAAGCAAGGAATAAAATCCATATTTAGAGTCGTCCAAACTGCAGATTTGACGGAACGGGAAGGTATTCTTTTTAATGGAGGGAGCCCTGCTGATGCGCAGAGAAGCGGATGAAGCAAACCTTGATTGTTGAGCGTTCCAAAAGGAAATCTACCTTATGGTGGGGTGACCTTCGCGCTTCCCTGAAGGCTGAACGAAAGGCAGACTACCAACCAAAACTGATTTACACCTCTGTAACAGCAGTCGCTTGTAGCAATCTCTGTTCACTGATTTAGGCCAGAGTGAAGGTGCCACCGCGTCGTAGCCAAATTTGAGGCAAACGCGAGTGGGGTCAACATCGACCTTAATCCGCTCATACTTAGGATATATCTCAGGTACATTCTCAGCAAGAGCAGGCAGTGAGCCCCTTAAACACCAGCAAACGAATTCTCTATAGCAGCTAGCCCCTTTGATGATAATGTCCTTGGAGATGGGGACACCTTTAGTGGGATACATACGCCCGAAGAATCGAACGTTTTCAATGGGAGTGGTATAAGGTCTAGCAGTGAACTTCCCTCGATCGTCGCAGACCAAACTCCATGCACACTTGGGCTCTTTTGTCTTGTACCATCGAGAAACTCTCCCACACCGAAGTGCGTTCTGAGCACCTAGAACATTCCAGGTTTTGGGTTTTGAAGGGACAGGAGCATAAGAAGGCCACCTTTTAAACACCTACATGGTGAGGAAGGAAATGTTGACAAAAGTCAACACTGCAAGACACCCGCGCGACTCTTCAATTGCAACTACAAGCTGGTCCAGTCGATGATAGAGGGTTCCCAAAACAAGAGGCCCGAGCGCGACATTCTGGCCTAAGGATAACTTGACTGCAAGGTGCAAAACGTGGTAAAATACCCCGTCATGAGGATGACCGTCGATCAAGTACCGCGAGAGCCAAATGCAAAGACAGTCGCACAAGGTCAAGATATACCCTTTCCCTTCGACATATTTCTTCGCTTCGGGATCCTTCTCGAGTATTTATTTAGTGAGCATGCTATTCGCATAATCACGGAAGAAGTACTGCACCCACTTTCCCCAAGTGTTTTTCGCAGAAGTGTCAACCAATTGAAATTTTGGAAGAGCTTCTGCAGATGTCCAACGGGTGGAAATTTTATTTACTTATGCTATGCACTCCACCATTTGAGCATATAGAGCGAGCTCTTCATCAGTTTCTAGTGCAGTCAAGGGATCGACCTCACCCATGGGAGGAAGATCATACAGCATATGCACATCCTCCAAGGTGGGGGCTGCCTCAAACTCAGCAGAGTGGAAAGTGTGGGTTATAGGAGAGTATCGGGAAAAGAGATTCAGAAGCATAGTCTGATCCAACTTCACGGCAGCACCTTTCGCAGCCCTAACGACGTAGTAAATCCAAGCTTGATCCAGTCTAACAGCATGATAGGTCAGTACATGATCGATCCACTCATCCATTATTTCCAACTTGTTCACGAAGGCCTGGGTTGAGATATCAGTGTGGGGGAAGAACCCATTTTCAAGACCCAATCTCACCACATCCTTGGCGTCAATCATGTCCAATTCTGCTCGACTAGGTGGAGGAGTTAACAGTAAGAGATCTTCAGTAGCAGGGTCGGGCATATTCTTTAATTTGGCTCTGGCATGGTAAAAGTCTTCACCACCCAGATAAGGAGCTTTCTTCCACAAAGTTTTGGGAAGATCAGGGATTTCCTCAGCTTCCTTCACAGATTTGGTTACCTTTGTTCTAGCCATTTCTACAACAAATCAAGAAAAGGGGGAGAAATATATCCACTTTAAGTCTTCAAGCAGAAATTCAAGAGCAAATCTTACGACTTTTTGAAGAATTGTTTGGTTCAGTTTCAAGAATGCCAAATTTCTGGGTTTCAAGTTAGCTTACATGAATTTCAATTTACAATTCCAGAATTTCAAATTTTCAATCTTTTAGGGTTAAGAACCTTTTTCACAGTTACAAGAAATGGTGAGTTTCAAGTGTTTCTGGGTTGTAGATTTAACGAATTCAAAATATTTCAAGAGAAAGATACTCGTACGGCAAGCATTAATTCAAAATTAAGTAAGCCAACCTTGTGTTTTTGAAGCGATTTGAAGGAGCCGATTTGCCAAGAAGAACTGGTGGTTGATTATATGGATTTGCTCTCGGAGGTGCTCAGAAAACATTCACTCTAGAGAGAAGCAGTAGCTTGCAACAATGGAAGATGATGAGTATTTATTTAAATCCACTGAAGAGTTGAGTCCTTTCAGTGGTCGAATCGCAACCGTCACCGCCGAATCGCGCAATCACAGGCCAATGCTGATGTCACAGCTTAAACCCTAGCGGAATAGAAGGCACGAATCTAGGGATTCTAGGTCATAATGACATGCTCGGGGGCTGATTTCTCGGATATTTGAATTGGTGCATAGCTACCACACGCGCTGGTTTTTGCGCATTGAAGTCTATCTGATCAGTGTCTCCACGCGCAAAAAGGGTGCTAATGTAGATAGTGCTTTCCAGACAGACAGATCAGAGCCACGTGGTAGTCATCCAGCACACCCAGCTGTGCTCCATACAAACTGGATCACCACCCGTGCTGATCCACAAGGGGGCTGCGAGATAGGGCCCCCGCGTACCATAACACGAGACTTGTAGGGACTTAGTGCTTTGGAGGCTAGAGTAAGACCTGTCGCGCGCGAGCGACAACCAAGCCCGCGCGCGACCCTTGGTAACTGCTTTGAGGGATTTATGGTCACATGCTTCATAAACCCGGTCAACCTCATAACGGTTCCGGTATACGCGAGCGAAGTGCGTAATGGTCCCTATATATGTGGACGAACATGCCATTATGATTAAGGTAATTAAGCCGCCATTAATGGGCGCATTAACCCACTACAATGGTCACATTCTCCACTATATATAGGATCGTTAACCTTTCATTGCATTGATCTGATCTTCTGAACTACGCGGAAGCTCTGGACAAATACTGTCTCTCTCTCACAGTTGCTACTGTTTTACTCTCTCCCTACTCACTACCTTACACTTCCCTGTTTTTCCTATTCTCTGTTCTTGGTGTACACCTGAATCTTCCCAAAAGGATTCTCTTGTACACACCTACTTATGTGCTAAATGCAAAATTTGGCACACAGACGACTGCTCAGCGATTTGGTGCTATAAATGCAAGAAAGACCACAATATGAAGAAGCATGCATATTTCATCCACCCCAGCTTCATCATCACCAGAAAGACTCATCAGCGATTATGGCAGAACGACGCACTATTATGGAGGACATCCAAGTGTGCTCCAAGTTTTTGTTCGTGGTTACACAAGTGCCACAACAGGATTCAACCATAGGTATGGAATACGTGATAGAGATGATGGAGAGGATAAATGAACAACTAGAGAGACTTTCAACAGCGAGGGAATTAAGTATTCAAGAGCCAAAAGAAGAGCCCTTTTCATATGACAGTGAGCCTCATATTGAACCTTCGTCATCCTTGCCACAAGAGGATGATTCGGATGAACCACATTAGCTTCCAGCTGTACGAGAGATGCATAATACATTTTGGGCTAAGATGGAGGAAGAACGAGATTCTGCACCGCAAGCTACAACAGTTGAAGAAGAAATACCTGAGTCGAGCGGTGACTGGAGTATCGAGGAACCATTGGTGGAATCTGCCATTTATGAGGACTAAGACTCTGATTCAGACTGGAGTGGACCTGTGTGCCCAAGATAGGAGGACTTGCTGTATTGTGAGCCAACCGCAGGCACCCTCACTTCCTTGACATGAATGCAAAGAAAACGACATTGGAAGCATGTGGTGTACTGATGACAAAGCTGATGAAGCACTTGTGCCCATACCTATTGAGGTAAAAGCCCTAACTCATACTTTTGAATAATTCTTCGTATCTCATATTAATCAAGTCTGTGATGAATTGGAAAGACTTGTGTATGTATATTCTTATGGGGAAGAGCATCATGAGAAATTTTCAGTTACTTGTTGTGCACAAGAGATTCCGGCAGGGAGACCTCCGTGTACACCGTACGTAGTGGATCAGGGATCGCACAGGAGGAATAGGGGTGTGTGTAGGGAGAGAGTAAGTCAGTAGCAATGTCTGAGAGAGAGACAGAGGTTTGGCAGAGCTTCCGCGTATGGCAGTGTGTCCTCCTTGTATGGAAAGGTTAACGATATATATATACTGGAGAACATGACCGTTGTAGTGTGGTTAATGCGCCCATTAATGGCGGCTTAATTAGCTTAACCATAACGGCACGTTCGTCCGAGTATATAGGAACCGTTAGAGCACGTGGTGCGCGAGTACCGGAACCGTTACGAGGTTGACCGGGTTTGACCGGATTGACCGGGTCTAGGGAGCTCGTGCCATAGATCTCTCAAAACAGTTACTAAAGGTCGCGCGCGGGCTTGGCTCGCACGCGACAGGGCTTACTCTAGCCTCCAAACCACAAAGTCCCTACAAGTCCCGTGCAGTGGTATGCGAGGGCTCTGTCTCGCAGCCCCCACATGGATCAGCTCGGCTGGTGATCCTGTGTGTGTGGAGCACAATATGGTGTGCTGGATGGTTGCCACGTGGCCTAGATCTGTCATGTCAGAAAGCAGTATCTACATTAGCCCCCTTTCTGCGCGTGAAGGCTCATAGCTGTATAGGCTTCCATGCGCGGAAACCAACATGCGCGTCGTCGCCACGCACCAATTCAAATACGGGTAGGTTCAGCCCCCGTGCGTGTCATTATGACCAAAAACCCCTAGAGTCGTGCCGTCTGACCTTTAGGGTTTTAGGCGTGACGTCAGCCCGTCCTGTGATTGCGCGACACGACGGTGACGGTTGCGATTCGACTACTGAAGGGACGCAACCCTTCATTCTTCTGGATAAATACCTTGTATCCCATTATTGCAAAGCATCACTTCTTTCTCTTAAAGTGAATGGTACCCGGAGATCTTCGAGAGCAGATCCAGATAATCAATCACCAGTTCAGAACTGCAAATCGTATTCTCCAATTGTGTATATCCAAGCAAGCTTCAAGGAAACAAGGTTGGCCTCGTTTACTTTTGATTTAAAATACCAGTGATTGCCTTGAACCGCGTTGAATCTGTAAATCCATGAAATTTGTGAAGAGGCTTTTGATCTTTGAACCCGCTTCGTTTTAATCTTTCAACAATATCAACTCCCCAATTTCTGAAATCGGTACCGGAACTGTTTGCTTTGGTTTGCATAGATCTCAAATTCCAAAATTCAAACTGAAGTGTGGTGTGGTATTTCTCCCCCCTTTTTCTTGCCCTTTCGCAGGAATGGCCAAGACAAGAGTAACCAGACCCGTCAAGGAAGATGAAGAGATGCCGGAGCTTCCGCAGGCTCTGTGGCGTAAAGCCCCCTTTCTGGGTGGGAAGGATTTTTATCATGCGAGGATAAAGGCGAAGAGAATGCCTGATCCTGTTCCTGTTGAGCAATTGCTGACGTTGACTCGCCCAGTTAACTCAGCCCTGCTCGAGTGGGTTGGTTCCGAGGATGTAGTCCGATTGGGGATCGAGAACGGGCACTTCCCGTATACTGCGATTTCTACTCAAGCGTTCGTCCAGAAATTGGACTACATGGATGAGTGGATTGACCACGTGTTGGATCATCATGCCGAGACTCTTGATAAAGCCGGCATTTTCTTTGCTATCCGTGCTATGAAGGGTGCTGTCGTGAAGTTGGATCAGTCCATGCTTCTAGACCTTCTGTCCCGTTACTCGCCCGCGACTCACACGTTTCATTTTGCGGAGTTCGAGGCTGCCCCCACGCTCGAGGACGTTCAAATGCTGTATGAGCTCTCCCCCATGGGTGAGGTGGACCCCTTGAGTCACTTGAGGACATCTGCTGAAATGGCCTTGTACGCGCAGATGGAGGAGTGCTTAGCAGAGGTAAAGAAAATCTCCACTCGGTGGACCACTACAAAGCCTCTTCCGAACTGGCAGCTAGTGGATACGTCTGCGAAGAATACCTGGAACAAGTGGTTGCAGTACTTCTTCCGAGACTATGCGAACAGCAGCATTACTAAGAAGCTTTTGAGCGAGAACCCGGAGGCCGAGAATTACGTAGAGGGCAAGGGTTATCATTTAACCCTTTGTGCCTTTCTCTGTGCTTGGCTGTCGAGGTATCTGATTGATGGTCACCCCCATGACGGGGTCGTCTACCATGTGCTGCCACTTGCCGTGAGGCTCGCTCTTGGCCAGAGAGTCGCACTCGGACCCTTGGTCCTGGGGACGCTATATTACAGGCTGGATCAGCTGGTTCTGGCGATGAGGGAATCGCGTGGCCGCCTCGATGTTCTGACCTTTGTCAATATCAGCTTTTTGACAATGTGGGTTTTCGAGCGCTGGCCATCTTATGCTCCAACTCCCCTCCCACTTGATAAGTGGTGTCCCCCAGGCGAGACAGAAGCGCGCAACAGCGGAAGGGCTGCGAGATGGTTTGGAGCAAGCAACACCAAGTGTACTTGGAGTTTGATATGCGACAAACGCAAGGAGTTTACTGCCAGGCCCTATGCCACACGCGTTGAGAATGTGCGGTGGTTCCCAAAGCTATACCCTTCCAAAGGTATGGTCTTGTCAGAAGACCTTCTCTTTGAAAAGGGACCGCATTTCCACGAGCGCTATCGTGAGTTCTTTTGTTGGTGTCTGCGAGGTTCCCTTCCTGCCCTTGCAGAGCATATTCGTGAGCTCGCGCCAAGGTATGAAAGGCTTACAGTGGATGTTGACCCCACTCGGGTCTCTCCTCAGTTTGGTTTTGATGCAGTGGCCCCATCGATCTGGCCCCAGTCTATTATCAGAGGGTGCTACAAGCGTTTGCTGACAAAGGAGTGCAAGACGGTCGTCATGAGCAATCTTCCCTTTGAGCAGCCTGCGGGAACTCGCAAGGGTGGTTGTTCCCAGAACTGGATCGCATACTGGGTTGCCCAGCAAACGAGGATTGAGACGGAGGCGGCGGCGCAGCCAGGAAGGGCCCCCTTGATCAAGAGAAACTCTTTTCCGTTTCGCCCCAATTGCAGTTTGAGCGAGTCTGAGTATGGTTGCTACTCGCTGTGGGACCGCGAGAATCATTTGTGCCCCGATTTCATTCTGAAGGAGCAAGTCGACGCAATCAAGAAGGGTGACGCGCAGGTCATCAAATATAGCAAGGCGTTTGCTGAGGTAAGCAATTTCCTTATGTGCTTTAAGCTTTTTGGTTTCCTTGCGCTGATGCTTTTTGTTCTGCGCTGTTTCAGTGTCATGTGCGGAGGTTCGCAGCTGGTGATCGCTCCAAATCGCTGGTGGACACCATTGTTGCCACCAGAAGGAAGGGGGAGTCGTACCGGCTAGCATGGAGGATGGATGCCGAGGTCGAAACAAAGGTTCGCGGAGTCATAAACACTTTTGCTGACTCACTGATAGACAACCCTCCGGCTCCGCCTCCTCCTAGAGATGACCCGTCCCCTCCAGCGACTGCGGCGCCGAGAGTGAAGAGACCTAGGCAAAAGGGAATTACAATTTCTTCCCCTAGGAGTGCTCCAGCTTCTCCCCCAGTGAGGTCCCTTTCCATCAAGGACAAAGGCAAGGGTCGTATGCCCAGCAAAGCGCGAAAAGGTCTCGCAGTTGAGACTTTCATTCCATTCAACCAAGAGGAGGAAGAGAGACAGGAGCGCCAGGCAAGTGATGAAGAAGAAGAAGCAACAGTTGTGATGTGCGAGGAAGAATCAGGAGGTACTTCCGTCGCATCTCCTTGCCCTTTATCTTGACTTCTTTGTAGTTCTTTTCTTTGAACCAAATATGTATTCGCAGATGATGATGATGAAGCCGTTGATGGCCTGGTGGCCAAGAGGCAAAAGAGAGATGCCCATTCTGGCATTTCAGATGATCCTATAAGCGAGGATGTTCTTGCTGAATCCCGGAAGACAGCCGCGGAGGCTGCTGAAAGAAGAAGGCAGCGAGAGGAAGAGGAGCTCGAGCGTGTGAAACAGCGGAGCCTCGAGGAGCAGCATGTTGACGACTTAGTGCGTCCAGTTGGCGAGGAAGATGAGCTTCCCGAAGAAGTGGCTCCTCATGTGGAGGAGGAAGATGAGGTTCCTGGAGAGGATGCAGCAGAGCTAGAGCAAGTCCAAGCGGACTTCGCAGAGATCGCAGGTGGCGATAAAGGTGAGATCTTCAATCTCGCAGTTACTTATAGAGATGTAATTGTGGGTGCGTTAAAGCACGGTGTGTCAAAGCCTGACATTCGCCGTTGGTTGGTAAGCAAATGCGGAGAACCCTCAGGTAATTATTTTGAGTGATATGCGCATACTAGGCTGTAGCCACTTGAGGCAAAATCATGACTGGTTTACTCGCATCCCAGGTCACGCTTCTCTTAAAGATTTGCTTAGTGAGGATACACTGATAGGGCACGGTTCCACGTCCCTAGTGTATGATGAGGATACCTCAATCCCACCTTCGCGTGGAGGTGCTTATTCTTAGCTTTAGTAAAGATAGCGAAATAACTTATAACACAAGTTACCTCACATTATCGCATTTGGCATCGCAGGTCATGCTGAGGAACCTGAGCTGGAGCAGAGAAGTCAGCCTTCTGCGTCCCATGTTCCAATCTCGAGCTCCCATACCGAGAAGCCCGTCGCAGCCGCTGGACACGCAAGTGAGCATCTCGAGGATGTCATCGAACTCTCCGATGATGTCGAAGCTGACGCTGTGCCGATGGACGAAGGTGTCCGTACCGGTGGTGAGGAAGAAAGGACAAGTGATGCTAATGTTCTCGCATCTGGGAGTGTCCTCCGCCCAGCGACTTATGCTGTCCCTTCGCCTCCGGCGATGACTGAGCCAGAAGCACCTATTCCTGCGTGGAGCATTTGGGGCTCGCAGGTTGGGAATGTAGTCGCAGCTGGTGCGGCCTACACTCTTCCTCCTGACTATGAGAGGTTGGAGCTCGCAGCTGATAGGAGAGCCATGGAGCGAGGGCAGTCTTCGAACAACCCAGTGGCCCGCATCCCTTCTCTTCATGAAATTCTGGAAGGAACTGGTAAGTAAAGATTTACCGTTCGCACGTCGCATTATTTGCTTGCGAGTTCTGACATTATAACCATTTTTGATGTCTCAGGTTTGAAGCAAACCGATGTAGACTGGGTGGTTCGAATGCGTCTCAGATACCCCCGATCGTTTGTGAGATCTCTGGAGATCGGACCTTTTGACAGGAGGCTATTTCTTACTGAAGCCATCTGGATACTGGAGCAGCTGTCTGCGGCTACACCTGCGACCATTTCGGCCCAGAGTGCTGAATTGCTGTGTGGCATGTGCCAAAATCTCCTGTTCAAAGTCCAAGGCAGACTTGGTTTCAAATTCCTCAAGGACAGAGTCACACTGATTCGCGCAGCTGTAACTTTGAATCTCGGTCACCAGAATCTTGCAGCTGAGATGCAGAAGGTGGAGCAGCAAAAGCAAAAGGTTGATGAAGCTTTGAAGCTGTATCACGAAATGAATGCCAAGTGCGAGCAACTGAAGCAAGAAGTGAAACAAGTGGAGAAGCTGAGCGAGCAGTTCGAGCCCCAAGATTCCTTAATCAAGAATTTGTTTTGACTTTTCGAATCTTGAAAAGAAAACAGGAAAATGGCTGAGACATTAATGTAATGTTTTGAAACATTAATGTAATGTTGCTAGGGTTTCTCCCCCTTTTTTTTAACAACAAACAATGAGTTTGCCCGTTTTGCCCTTTTCGGGATTTGATTGGACATTCCTGTGCATATCCAATTATGACATCAGCAACTGATTTTCTGCTTGATTTTCGCGCTAATTTCTCGGCAGATAAGCACGCTTCCGTTGGGAAGTCCATCCGAATCATGACTATCCGTCATTTATTAGGATACGCAACTGAATCGTCGTAGCCTTTAGTAGGGTAATTGATTGTTACCGCTTTTCAAGGCGTAAGTGATTGAACTTACCCTCTTTTTGAATTTTGCTGACTCATCTTAGGCAACCGAAGAGTCTCCACAGGGTCTATATAAACCCTGTCTTTGCCATTTGGGTTCTTCATCCCAAACATGTGCTTTGCCGTGAGTCCTTACGACTGCTGGCTTCAACGCTTGTTTTTCGTTGATTCATGGCAACTTCAAGTTTTGAATCCTGAGTTTGCGCTTTGTGCTATAGAAATAGTTTCCAAGATCCACTTTATGAGGCTTATTGCTGTTTATAACCATCATAAAGAGGACGCAGATAATACCTCATGTGTATTCGAAGAAATTTCTTCGTGTATTATGTGTGCAGGTCATGTTTCCGGCCGCCTCGTGGCGAGGTGCAGCGCCGAAGTGACCGTGCTACCGTCTCGTAATGACCGGCGGAATTCTCCTCCAGCATCCCTGGAGGAGGGTTTCTTGCCTCTTCGTTCTTGAACTCAGGAGGCTCGCCAATGCCCTTGTCTATCAGGACAAGGAACCCAGTACCAGAGGAATGACGGCTTCCCCTGTTTTGCACGACTGCATACGCCGGAACAGGTGGTTCCTCTGGTACATATCTTGATCAGACAGGGGTCTCGTCAGCTCCTAAGATCTTTGGACGTAGATTCACCCAGATCTGACTGCTAGGGATGTAGCGAATGGCGAGTTGATCTCTTCGCAGATGCATCCTACTTGCTACAGATCTTTGGCCGCAGATCTGCGTATTGCACAGCCGGTGTTAGGACCGTTGGGCTCATCCCTCTTCAGTTAGGATTCCCGCGATGTGTAACTTCGTGCTTGTAAGTTACTTTTCGAATGCATTGTAAGCCATGTTGGCTGCTGTAGTTAGATTCGAGCTTTTTGCTTGTAAGCTGTTATCTAGATAGATAAATTGTAAGTCATTTGACTCATAATGATATATAGCTTTTGTATTATCTGCTCTCTTTGCAACAAAATACAATTTCGCATGCGTTTCGGCTTGTTTTGCCTTGCATAATGCCATGTAATGATTTCACATATGCGACGTCAATGCGCAGATGTTTCGCTAGATCATTCGAGATCGTAATTTCGCAGCTGTGCCATCTTGACGGATGGGCTTGCAGGTGGTCGTTGTAAATCGTATGAGATCACGTTCACAACTTTGCTATCGTAACAGATAGTTTTTTAACAGATCAATTAAGATCATTGAGCGGTGCGAATTGCTATCATAGAAGATAGGCTTTATTAGAGAATTGCTTGAGATAGTTTCTCGCATGAATTGCTATCGCAACAGATAGACCTTTAGAAGGTCTAGCAAGATGGTTCTGCAGTTACGTTGCCATCGTAACAGACGGGCTTGGGTGATCAACTAAAATCACTTTGCGTATAAATTGCTATCGTAACAGATAGGCTTGAGAAGATCATATAAGATCGCATTTGTGTAAACCGCTATCGTGAGAGATAGGATTTTGATGATCGATTGAGATCGGCTTAAAAAAGATCATATAAGATCGCACTTGCGTAAACCGCTATCGTGAGAGATAGGATTTTGATAATCGATTGAGATCGTTTTTGTATTTTGCTGCTATCGTAGGAGATAGGCTTTGGATGATCACTTAAGATCGCATTTGCATTGGCTGCCATCGTAAGGGATGGGCTTTAGATGATCAATTAAGATCGTATTTATGTTGACTGCTATCGTGGGAGATAGGCTTTGGATGATCACTTAAGATCGCATTTGCATTGGCTGCCATCGTAAGGGATGGGCTTTAGATGATCAATTAAGATCGCGTTTATGTTGACTGCTATCGTGAGAGATAGGCTTTGGATGATCACTTAAGATCGCATTTGTAGTTGCTGCTATCGTAAGAGATAGGCTTTGATGATCAATTAAGATCGCATTTGCATTTGCTGCTATCGTAAGAGATAGGCTTTGATGATCAATTAAGATCGCATTTGCGTTTGGCTGCTATCGTAAAAGATAGGCTTTAGATGATCGATTGAGATCGCGTTTGGCTGCTATCGTAAAAGATAGGCTTTAGATGATCGATTGAGATCGCGTTTGCTATCGTAAAGGATAGGCTTTGATGATCAATTAAGATCGCGTTTGCTATCGTAAGAGATAGGCTTTAGATGATCGATTGAGATCGCGTTTGGCTGCTATCGTAAAAGATAGGCTTTAGATGATCGATTGAGATCGCGTTTGCTATCGTAAGAGATAGGCTTTGATGATCAATTAAGATCGCGTTTGCTATCGTAAGAGATAGGCTTTGATGATCAATTAAGATCGCGTTTGTATTTGCTGCTATTGCAGCGAATAAATCATTGTTAACAGTAATAACAAATTAAATAGAGCGATATAAACAGCTAGAAATATGAACTTCTCATTTGGGAGAATCCTTTTATTATAACATTCTCATATGGGAGAGATAGGATTACAATCCTCTCATATGGGAGAGGAGATTGCGTTAATCATAGCCACATGAGACATTAAGCAACGTTATCATAAAACGTATGAAATAAGAGAAGTCAAGGATAGTACTTCTTGATCCAGCGCATGTTGACTGAGCTTGGAGTTGAGGTTGTGCCGTGCAACCTTCGTATGCTGCAGTAGCCGCTATTGAAGACTTCTGTGACTTCGAAGGGTCCTTCCCAATTAGCTGCGAACTTTGGGTGAGTTGCTTCTCGCATGCAGTGGTCAGATGCGCGCAAGACCAGGTCGCCAACTGCGAAATCCCGTCGCTGGACTGTCTTGTTATAGGCGCGAGCGATTCTCTCTTGGTACCGCTTGTTAGTCCTTTTGGCTAGTTCTCGCTTTTCTTCCAGCAAGACTAAATCATGATCGCGTTGATTTTCATAGAGTGCATGGAAGGCCAACCTCGCCGAATTGACTCTGACCTCCGCAGGTACTACAGCTTCGGCCCCATAACATAGTAGAAATGGCGAGGCCCCTGTAGGTGTCCTTGGAGAAGTTCTGTAGGCCCACAGAGCTATGTTAAGGGAGTCGGCCCACTTCTTGTGGTCATCTGCGACCATCTTGCTCAGAATTCTCAACAGCGTTTCGTTAGTCGCTTCGGCTTGTCCGTTTCCCTTTGGATAATAGGGGGTAGAGCATATCTGCCTGATATTGTACTCCGCGAGTTTCGTAGCTACCTGACGATTAACAAAAGGAGTACCGTTATCTGAAAGAATAGTATTTGGGATTCCGAACCTGCATACGATGTTTTCCTGGATGAAGTTAACCACAGCCAGCGCGTTTGCCGTCTTTAGTGGTATTGCTTCCACCCATTTGGTGAACAGCTCGGTTGCAGTGAGAATGAAATGGTTCCCATGTGACGTTGGTCGGATGGGTCCGATGAAGTCCAAAGCCCATGTGTGAAATGGCCATGGCGTCCCTAATGCATGTAGATCCACGGCGGGAGCGTGCACTAGGTTCCCTTTGAATTGGCATTCTTGGCAGCGTCGCACCTTGGTGCGGCAATCGACTTCCATCGTGGGCCAGAAGTATCCGATTGAGAGGAGTTGTCTGCATAATTTCGCACCTCCCTGGTG
This sequence comes from Linanthus parryae, assembly GCA_023055425.1. Lineage (NCBI taxonomy): Eukaryota > Viridiplantae > Streptophyta > Magnoliopsida > Ericales > Polemoniaceae > Linanthus > Linanthus parryae. Next base: position 109,364,978 of record JALGPY010000005.1, on the reverse strand, counting down.
TTCCACCTGATGAGAAAGGTCCATGACTTCTTGTGCTTCCCTGCCGTCTAGGCATCGCAGCAAGTTACCCTCGTGACCTTTTCGCCTAAGCAGGTTTTCCTGAACCACGTATCGAGAAGCTTTCTTCTTCAATTTGTCGGCTTCTTTTCTCGATTCGGGTACGGTGCCCTGGGTGAGGAATTCAAACAATGGCTTCCTCCAGTCTGTGTCGTCATCGGTTAGAGCGATGAGTAGATAATCTTTGATTAGTGCGCAACTTTCGCACTTCCCTTGTATCAGGGCTGCAGCTGCTGACATGCCTGGCCAATGAATGCCATATCTCTGAGCTTTCCTGTAGATTGACACCTCGCTTTCTCCGCAAGCGTGTTGGTGAATATTTTCTAACAGATGTTGTCCCTCTTGCTCGGAGACACATCGCATGAGTATTCCTCCAGGACCCTTGTAGTAAAGGGTGTTGTCGTGGATGCAGTATCCTTTCGTGAGTACCCAGCTTTCGCTGCTGGTGCCTTTCGCAATAGCTTGCAGGATTGCTTTTCGCCAGTCTGCATCATCCATGTGTTCATCGTCGCACACATCTTCTGTTAATGCCGACGATGTTCGTACTTCGATGGAAATCCTTGCGGGGCATTTGTCTATGCTGACCTTAGATCCCAGAGTTGCTAAGGCGTCTGCATGCCTGTTGTCCGCTCGGGGCTTGTGCTCGTATTTCACGTCGCAGAATTGCTGCATCAGCTTTTGCACTAGGGTGCGGTATGGCAGGAGGTTGATCTCCTTTAAACCATATTCGCCCGAGGCCTGCTTAACAATCAGTTTGGAATCTCCCATGACTGTTAAGTTGCTCACTTCCAAAGCTTTCGCCGCACGGAGCCCCGCGATGAGAGCCTCATATTCCGCCTCGTTGTTCGTGACTGCGAAGTTGAGTTTTGCAGACATCTGTATGACTTCCCCGTCCGGCTTTGTCAAAACAATTCCGATGCCTCCGCCTTTTCTGGTTGACGAACCGTCGAAGTGGAGGGTCCAATAGGGCACGTCGATCGCGTAGATTTCAGGGCCTTCGAGCTCTTCCTCGATCACAGGTTCGTGACTGTCGTCGGGAAACTGTGCCAACAGATCTGCTACCGCCTGCGACTTGATCGCTCTTGGTTTCACGCATGTGATATCGTATTGAGAGATGGTCATGTACCATTTCGCTAATCTCCCGCCCGGAGTAGTGTGAGTTAGCAGGTATCGTATGGGGTCGCTTTTGGTGACCACTACTACTTTGTGCGATGCAAAATAGTGTCTCAACTTCTCTATTACGAAGAATAAAGCGAGGCAATGACGTTCGATGTCTGTGTACCTTGATTCAGCAGGCTGCACAATGCGAGAGATGTAATAGATGGGCCTCTCTTGGCCTTCATACATCTGAGCCAAGAGTGCTCCTATAGATTTCCTTGTCGATGTAAGGTATAGCAGAAGCGGTGATCCCAGTTGAGGCGCGATCATTATCTTTGGGGATGTGAGTAGCTCCTTTAGCTTTTCGAATGCGGCTTCGTGATCAGGAGCCCAGTTGTACGCGGCGTCCTTCTTGAGAAGAGTGCTGAAACAGCATGTGATTTCGGCGATTGCCGGAATGAATCTCCGCAGATATGACAATTTTCCCAAGAACGTTTTCAAGGTACTTTGGTTGTGAGGTGGCGTCATGCTGGTGATGGCTGACACTTTCGCAGGGTCAGGCTCGATCCCTTGGCGATGGACCACGCATCCCAAAAACTTTCCCGAGGTGACGCCGAATGCGCATTTCATGGGGTTCATTTTTAGTTGAAAGCTCCTGCATCTGTTGAACACCTTTCGCAGGTCTGCAAGGTGATCTGCTTCATGCTTGGATTTGACTACCAAGTCATCCACATAGAATTCCACTTCTTTGTGCATCATGTCGTGGAATAGAGCCATCATGGCCCGCTGATAGGTTGCGCCTGCGTTTTTAAGACCGAATGGCATTACCGTGTAGTTGAATACCCCCACATGAGTGATGAATGCAGTTTTCGTTGCGTCTTCGGGATCCATCTTGATTTGATTGTACCCGCTGAAGCCGTCCATGAAACTGAACATGCGATGGCCTGCCGTTGAATCAATGAGCAAATCGATGTTAGGCAGTGGGAAATCGTCCTTAGGACAGAAGCGATTGAGATCTCGGAAGTCCACGCAGATGCGGAGCTGTCCGTTCTTCTTCACCACTGGCACGATGTTGGCCAACCATGTGGGATGGTGATTTGGCTCTATGAACTTGGCGTCTAGGAGTTTGACAATCTCCTGTTTGATCTTTACGTTGAGCTCTGGCCTGAAGCTTCTGGTGCTTTGCTTGACCGGTTTAGACCCTGGGATGATGTCTAAACGGTGCATGGTGATGCTCGTGTCCAGACCCGGCATCTCGTCATATTCCCATGCGAACGCGTCCTTGTATTCAGTTAGGAGCTGCAGCAGTCCTTGTTCCTCCTCGCTTGTGAGGTCCGCACTCAGGAAGACTGGCCTTTTCTTTTCCTCGTTCGGGCTGAGGAACACTTCTTTTAGCTCTTGCTTTTGTGGTCTTGGCCTGTCTTCCATGCATTCGGGCGCTTCTTTGAGTTTCTCATCTGGAGTGCCCTGTGTTGGCTCTTCTGTCAGCGCAACTTGCTCGATTTGATTGATTTGCCCAGGGACATCCCCATGCCCGTGTGAGGACGTCCCCGCGCACCTTCATATGCGATAGCATTTCTTCCCATTGGCGTAGAAGCTCTCTATCTCCTTACCCTCGGGGTCATGTTTTGCGATCCTCTTTAGAGTGTACACATTCTTCCGATGATATGCGATGCGCGGCGCCTCTTCGTGAGTAGGCGGCTTTTCCTTGGCATCCCCCCTTGTCACCATCACGCCCGCAGGTGACTGGTCCTTGATGTCCTCCCAGAGAGTTAAAGGAGTAGGGTTGAATGGTCCGGGTGTTTGCTCGTCCGCCATCTCGGTGAACCACACCGCCTCGCTGAGATGTGCTTCGTCCAAGTTGAACGGGTTAGTTGAGGCCGGTATCTCGACAATCCTGTCGTTCCAGATAGCTTTCATCATCTGGTGAGCCGTCGAAGGGATCGCGTCAAAGCGATGAATCCAGGCCCGACCTATGATCATGTGATATGTGGTGTTCGCGTCTATGACATAGAACTTCGCCGAGCACTTGATTTTGCCGATCTGAACGCCCAGGCGGATCCATCCGATCGTCATTCTAGAATCGCTTCCGAATCCCACCAGCGGGGATGGACGCTTGACTACCTTGTGCTCGGGGATCCCTGCTAGCTTCAGTGTGTGGAGTGGAACAACATTGACCGCTGCTCCTCCATCGACGAATGCTCGCTTGAATTCGACGCCGTTGATGATGGCGGTCACGTACAGGGGCCTCTGGTGGCTCGCATCTGTCTTCTTGTCGCTGGCAGAAAAGGTCATAATCTTTTCTGTGGAACGGGACGCCCTGACGACTTTCCCGTTGGAGACCACGAGGTCCTCCTCGTAGTCCTCTGCTACCCTTAAGATTGCTTTTGTCATGTCCGCTCGACATTTTTCGGAGAAGTTCATCTCGTTGAAGAATTTGTCGAAGCCGTGCGACCCTTTCATGCGGTCGGCACGCTCATCTTCCGTGTCCATGCTGTAGTCTTCATCTTCATGGACTTCAGCAATGATGGGCAGACCATCCTCTGCGACTTCTTCCAAGTCCACTATCGAGATCATGGCGACCTCTTTGCCCTTTGAGCCCGAATCTGTATGGGCAGGCAGCGGGTTGTTGCGCACATCCTTCTGGTGGTCGCTGACAATGAGTTCGCCATTCTTCATCTTCTGATCGAACGCGAATCTGAGTTTCTTGCACTCGGCTGTGGGGTGCATGACCTTGCCGTGGTATTCGCACCACTTAGGGTCCCTCGTCATCTCCTTGGAGGGTGCTTTCTCGAGCGGTGGCAGGACGCCGTCCTTACGCCACTGTCTGCAGAGATCACTCGCTTCCTCCACCGAGCATGGCAGAGGTGGTGCATCGAAGTTTGCAGCCTTTGCTTGCTTCTGGGGCGAAACTGTATTGACCTCAGCTTCGCGTCCCCGCTTGTAGCCAAATCTGCCGATCTTGTAGGTGGTGCCGCTCGCAGGTCGTTCTGGAGCGCTCTTCTTTCTCTGTCTCTCGACAATGGGCTCGATGTTCATCGTGCATTCGATGAGCTTTGAAAACGTAGGTGTTTGCAAATTGATCAGCATGCTTTTGTATTCATCTCGCATGCACTGCAGGCATATCTCTACGAGCCGGCTTTCAAGCATTGGATCCTTGCACTCCAAGGATTTCGCTCTGAATTTCTTGATGAAAGTGATTCCATCTTCCTCGCGTTTCTGATACATCCGCGAGAGATGGATCATCGTCACCTTTTCTTCCATCTGGAAGAACTTGGTATAGAACTTCTGGACCATGTCGTCCCAAGTTTTCACAGATCCGGCCTCCAATGTTCGGTACCATTTGTATGCTACATTCCCAAGAGTTTTTGGGAATTCTCGCATTAGCAACTTGGGATCAGCTCCGTATGGACCCATGACATCGATGAAACGCATGACATGCTCATGAGCGTTTCCATTGACGTCCTCGAACTTATCCCATTTGGGAGCCTTGTATCCCGCCGGGTTAGGCATGAGATAGATCTGTCGTGGAATGGGTGGATCGTTGTCTAGCTTCGGGATGATGGTATCCGCGAACGACTGATGAGCCAGGATGGAGTCCACGCGCTTCTGCAAAGACGTCATGCATTCTGGAATGCTTCCCTCGGTAGTTGGCGGAGGGGTTGCCGTAGGTGGTGGCGACACATATGCCGCCGGAGGATTGGGAGTGTATTGACTACCCGCGTTTCCCCAGATTGTCGCTGGTGGAGGCAGAGTGTACTGCAGAGCTGGGTTGGACGCCAAAGCCGGGGGCTGAGAGGCGTGAGCAGCAGGCGGCAGCATTTGTGCCGTTGACCCTTGGACCGAAGGCAGCTGCGTGGCTGACGGTGGAGTTTGCAGATGAGGGTTGGGAGGCGTGGCCGACACTCCCAATCCTGGAGCGGTAGGGGTTCCTCCTCCCTGAGGGATAGCGGTGGCAGGTGGAGGATTTGGCGCAAGAGTGCCCAGAACGGCCAAGATCCGTTCTAACTGCGCGGATTGAGACTTGAGAGCTTTTGCCTGACTTTGGACAGTGGCGTCCAAAGACTCTAAAGTTGGCGCCTCGCCGGGAGTCGTCGGAGTACGGCGAGCCTCGTCTCCCGAGGGAGTTTCGGTGGAAGGCGATCGGTTGCTGACATCGTCCTCCTGAGACATGGTTGCTTTTGCTGGTAAGTTTCACGTCGGGTTCACCAAAATGTGCACAAGAGATTCCGGCAGGGAGACCTCCGTGTACACCGTACGTAGTGGATCAGGGATCGCACAGGAGGAATAGGGGTGTGTGTAGGGAGAGAGTAAGTCAGTAGCAATGTCTGAGAGAGAGACAGAGGTTTGGCAGAGCTTCCGCGTATGGCAGTGTGTCCTCTTTGTATGGAAAGGTTAACGATATATATATACTGGAGAACATGACCGTTGTAGTGTGGTTAATGCGCCCATTAATGGCGGCTTAATTGGCTTAACCATAACGGCACGTTCGTCCGAGTATATAGGAACCGTTAGAGCACGTGGTGCGCGAGTACCGGAACCGTTACGAGGTTGACCGGGTTTGACCGGATTGACCGGGTCTAGGGAGCTCGTGCCATAGATCTCTCAAAACAGTTACTAAAGGTCGCGCGCGGGCTTGGCTCGCACGCGACAGGGCTTACTCTAGCCTCCAAACCACAAAGTCCCTACAAGTCCCGTGCAGTGGTATGCGAGGGCTCTGTCTCGCAGCCCCCACATGGATCAGCTCGGCTGGTGATCCTGTGTGTGTGGAGCACAATATGGTGTGCTGGATGGTTGCCACGTGGCCTAGATCTGTCATGTCAGAAAGCAGTGTCTACACTTGTCATATTGGATATTTTATTGATGACCCACACGCCATAGTTAAGAATTGGAAACGCAAAAGTATGGGGGTGTGGATGACTTACATTCGCTGATTAAAGAGCATCAAGCACCAAAGAAGTACTAATGGGATGAATTGGGGAACGATGTTGGAATAGATGCCCTAGAGGCAATCTAGTTTAGTATGAATTTATTCTGGCTAGAACATTCATTGTATTATTTATTGGATATTAAATATAATGAAGTCCTTAGATTTACAATTGTGTTGTTTATCTTAAATATCCCTAGTCCAGTATAATGATTAATGGGAAAATCATCTATAGACTAGTATGGGGTTGGATTGATATGGAGATATCATGATCCAACACATGGGTGTGCATTAAGGGTAATGGCGCAATGGATTGACCCATCTCCGAGAAGGCTACATACACGTTATGTAAAGTCACAAGCGCTTCTCGCGGTGCAATGGTATTGTCATCCTTAGACTTGAAGTCACTAGATATTCTAGTTGTGGATTATTGTAATTTTGGTAGCGTCAAACGCTACACCGTAACTGGGTAGCTATAAAGGCGTGTACCAGATACAATAAGAAGCAAGCTTAGAGATCGTAGTGGACGTAGATATAATTTGTCCCTCCCACATAACGGGAGCAAATATCTGAGGCCACTCAAGGGATAGTGCTTATAGAATGTCTGGCCAGACTCAAATAAATCAATATAGGATATTGATGTTATTTGCACGAATAAGGCTATTCCCATGATCTAGAAACTATGGATTGGATATACGAGTGTGACTTGTATGTCTCATGTCCAATCACGATATAGAGACAAAGGGATGTGACAATTACTTGTACAAGGTTTGTCGGATGACTATTCTATCAGTTGGCTAGAATGGATGTTTTGCTAGAGACCGCTCCATATTAGCAAATTGTTGCTACCAACTAGATAGAACCTATGGGGTCACACGCTATATAGAGTTGAACTAGATTTGGGAATTAATTAATATGATTAATTAATTAGAAGGATCACTTTGCAACACCATGCAAACTTAGTAGGACTAATTTGCAAGGAAGGGACTAAATTGAATTCTAGTAGGACTAGAAGAGGTCCTTTTAGTAGTTGACAAGGATTTGTTGGACTATATAAAGGATGCTCCTTCCTTCCTTCCTTCCTTCCCACACTTATGAGCCTATTGTTCATAACTTTAGTGGGAGAGATAAAAAAGGAGAGAGAGCAAGCAAGCAAGAGGGCCGCCCGACCCCTTGCTGCCGCTCCTACCCCGTCGGCCAACAAAGGAGGCCGCCCCCTCCTTGTTGCCTCGTGTTGCGTGATTTCTTCTTCCTCTTCATCCGTTCCTAGCTAGCACAAAGGAGAAGGAATATCTAGATCTCAACTCTAGGCGTGGATCAACCGTAGAGACGTGACACAATTCACGTTACAAGTCATCACAGGAGAAACCCTAAGGTGTGTAACATGATTATTCCTTTACCATCGTTATGCTGCTTGTCATGTGATCCTTGGAGGGTATTGAATGGATAAATTATATTTTCCGCTGCGTATCCATGATCAAAACCCTACAGTGGTATTAGAGCCACAGGTCGTAGAGCATAAACGTGGTTTATGTGTTACATTTTGAAAGTTTTACACTTTAAATTTAATGTTTATCGCGTAAAGCAAGACAAATCAAGCATATGATGCAATTTGTCAATAATCAAACAAAACAAGACCTAGTTCTTGCATTGGATGCATGAATTAGTGAGTTGAGAAATTTTAGGATCTTAGATCTAGGGTTTGGGTATCCTATTGAAAGAAGAGTTCTTTTCAAACAAGGAAACAACCAAACTTGGGCAACAAGCAAGGGAGTTGTTTTGGAAACAAGTCCATAAGAGGTTTGGCCCCCCTTAGGGGACCACTCCTCTTTGCTTGCCGCCCAAGTAAGGCGCGGCCTAGGGGCCGGGGGGCTGCCCTAGCACACGGCCTAGCCGTGTGGGCTAGGGGCCGGCCGGCCCAAGGCCTAGGCGGTCCTCCTTTGGGTTCGGGCAATTAGTTGTTTGGGCCCCTTGGACCGTTTTAACCCTAGACAATTCCTAAAATCAATTAAAATTGACCAAGCGCCTTAAAATTGGATTTTAACTTTTTATGTGCAATTCGCATGGTGGTTATATGGCCTTAGGATGTGGTTTGGTTTACGGTGTGCGAGCTGATCAATTTGTTTTAATAATTAATTAGGGTTTTATGGCCTGCGAGCCATTTTTTTCTCAACTTGTTAGATTTATTTTATTTAGTATAGTTGATTAGCTAGTGCTAGATAGAATAGATTGTTAGCCAAGCTTGAAGAAAAGAAGCCCGAAGCCAAAGGAAGCTACAAAAGATGGAGCATGGAGCATTCCATATGAATATGAAGGATGCACCAAAAGATGAAGACGCACGGAGATGTGTTTGCTTTTAGGGTTCATAGATAATTCCATTGACTTGGAATTATCTTAGTCTAGAAAAGGCCATATCCACATCACGTTTTATTTTATTTTGTGGTTGGTGTATGGATGATGCATGCAATTAGGATAATAAGATAATTAGACAACCCAAATCTATTATTTGGAGTTGTGCCCAAACTCAAATAGATAGATCAGCTGATATGGATCAACAAACAATTAAAATTGAATTTCAAAATCCCTCAAAATTCAAATATTGTGTTTTTTCCTTCTTGTTATTTAAACACTCATTATCAACATGATTTATCAAGCTCGTGCATGCCAAAGCAAGGCGACTTGATTCATAATGATGGAATGCGATGGCACAAACAAGTAATGTGCAATTGTTTAAATAAGAGGTTGAACACAACTAGGCTATTAATGTGATTAAACCCTAGAGGTAATCAATTGGGATTATCCATGCGGATGGATAAATAAAGAGTTATTTGCCCAATTGAACCAAGAGTTGCATAGGATGCAATTGGAATTGTTCCTACCTAAAGTAGTCAAATTTTGGGTGACTTGCCAAAGCAAGCTCATAAGGAGATGAAACATGGATCTTGGCCCACTAGAAAATATAAGGATAGCATTAATATCTTGAGGGTTATTAATCCGTAGAAAAATAGTGGGAGCTATATATGATAAACTAGCCATTATTGAATATAGTCAAAAATTCACAAATACTAAAACTTGCATATTTTCCTTTTGTAGAATTCCAAATGGCAAACAACTCATCGAGTTCACAATATTCCCTACAATATGTCCTTGAGAAGGACAAGCTCTCTGGAACCATCTTCCTTGATTGGTACAGAAACTTGAGAATTTTTCTCAAGCAAGAGAAGAAACTGTACGCAATAGAGGAGCAAGTTCCAGCAGGTCCAGAGAACAATACCCCTGCAGCCCTAAAGGCGTATCAAAAGCGTGTTGATGACGCTAATGATGCGGCTTACCTTATGCTATGCACCATGACTTCTGAGCTTCAGAAGCAACACGAAAACACGAAGGTTGTCGATATGATCGAGCATCTGAAGCAGCTCTTCCAAGAGCAGGCAAGGGTTGAGAGGTATGAGGTCTCTAAGGCATTGTTCAAGTGTCATCTGGCTGAAGGAAACCCTGTGGGACCTCCTGTACTCCGTATGATCGGATACTTGAAGAATCTCGCACAAATAGGGTTTCCGGTTGGCCAAGAGTTGGCAACCGATCTCGTGTTGCAATCGTTGCCTGAGAGATATGGACAGTTCATCATGAACTATAACATGAACGAGATCGTAAAACCACTGCCAGATTTACTCAATATGTTGAGGACAGCTGAACAAAGCATCAACAAGGGTAAGGGCAAGGCCATTATGATGGTACAGAATGGAAAAGGGAAAAAGGTTTGCCTTATCCTCCAAGGGCAAGGGCAAGTCAGTTTCCAAGTCCAAGGAACCTGCCCTTAAGCCTGTTGGTGGCATTGCCAAAGGTGTGACTAAAGGTGAGTGTCACTACTGCAGTTAGCCTGGACACTGGAGGAGGGACTGCCCTAAATATCTGGAGGACAAGAGGCTTGGAATAGTGATTTCACCACCACCAGGTATTTTTGTTGTAGATGTCAATTTAACTGTCTCTACATCATGGGTATTAGATACTGGATGTGGACCTCACATTTTTCAAAATGTGCAGGATGTAAAGAGAAGTATAAGATTGGCTAAAGGGGAGATAGACATGCGCGTTGGGAATGGAGCAAAAGTTGCTGCGTTGGCCGTGGGCGTGTGCGAGCTATCTCTACCTTCAGGATTAGTTTTAGAATTAAATAATTGCTATTTTGTCCCCGATATGAGCAGAAACATTATGTCAATTTCTTGTTTGGACAAGGAAGGTTTTATTATTTCAATAAAGAACAATTGTTGTTCCTTTTATTTTAATAATATTCACTATTGTAGTGCGCAATTATTTAGTGGACTATATGTCCTTGATCTAAGCAATCCTGTCTACAACATTAATACCAAGAGGATCAAAATACATGATTTAAATCCTGCTTACTTATGGCACTGTCGTTTAGGCCACATAAACGAGAAACGTGTATCTAGACTCCATAAAGATGGATTCCTAGACTCATTTGATTTTGAATCATATGAGACATGTGAGGCATGTTTATTGGGAAAAATGACAAATTCTCCTTTCAATAAGAAAGGTGAGAGGACTAGTGAGCAATTGGCGCTCATACATACTGATGTGTGTGGGGCATTTTCCACGCATGCCAAGGGTGGTTACGTCTACTTCATTACACTTACTGATGATTTCAGTAGATATGGATTTGTGTACCTCATGAGGGCCAAATCCGAATCCTTTGAAAGGTTCAAAGAATTCAAAAGTGAAGTAGAGAAGCAACTTGGCAAAAGTATCAAGGCTCTATGATCGGATCGTGGAGGAGAATACTTGAGCCAAGAGTTTGACGACTATCTTAGAGAGTGTGGGATCGTGTCCCAACTCACTCCAGCCGGAACGCCACAATGGAATGGCGTGTCCGAGAGGAGGAATCGAACTCTACTGGATATGGTTTGATCTATGATGTGTCAAACCGATCTTCCATTATCATTTTGGGGCTATGCTCTATTAAGTGCAGCTTTCACCATTAACCGTGTTCCATATAAATTAGTCATGAAGACACCACATGAGATGTGGAGTGCAAGGCTTCCCACAATGTCGTTCATGAAGATTTGGGGCTGCGATGTCTATGTAAAACGTTTACAATCAGACAAGCTAGGGCCAAAGTCGGATAAGTGTAAGTTTGTGGGGTACCCTAAGGAAACTAAGGGTTACTACTTCTACAATCCAACTGAGAACAAAGTGTTTGTTGCTCGGTCCGACGTGTTTCTAGAAAGAGAGTTTGTCTCTAAAGAAGCAAGTGGGAGGACTATAGAACTTGAAGATATTCAAGAACCACAAATCAATGAACCAACTATGGAACATGAACAGGATCCACAAGGAGTTGTGGAACAACCTGTTCAGGTAACACAAGAGCTTCGTAGATCTAGTAGAGTGCGCCAGGAACCCGAGAGGTATGGACTTCTCGTGACTAATTCTTGTGACACGATGCTCATTGATGATGAGATTACTACCTATGAAGAGGCCATGAAAGGGCCAGACTCTCAGAAGTGGCTAGAAGCCATGAGATCCGAGATGGAATCCATGTATACCAACAAAGTATGGACTTTGGTGGAACCAACCGAAGGGGCGCGACCCATAGGGTGAAGTGGGTCTTCAAGAAGAAGATCGACATGGATGGTAATGTGATTACCTATAAGGGCCGATTGGTGGCTAAAGTATTCAGACAGATTCATGGTATTGACAATGATGAAACCTTTTCACCAGTCACAATGACCAAATACATCTGAATCATATTTGCAATTGCAGCATACTACGACTATGAGATTTGGCAGATGGACGTCAAAACAGCGTTCCTTTATGGGAATCTCCTCGAGGACGTGTATGTGATACAGCCGGAGGGATTTGAAGATCCAAAGCAAGCCAACAAAGTCTGTAAGCTACAGCGATCCATTTATGGATTGAAGCAAGCTTGTAGGAGTTGGAATTGACGTTTTGATGAAGTAGTCAAAGAGTTTGGCTTCATCAAAAACGAAGATGAGTCTTGTGTCTACAAGAAGGTTAGTGGGAGCTCTGTAGCTTTTCTGGTCTTGTATGTGGATGACATACTACTCATTGGAAACGACGTTCCCATGCTGCAATCTGTTAAAGATTGGCTAAGAAAGTGTTTTCTCAATGAAAGACTTAGGGGAAGCAGCCAATATACTTGGTATAAAGATCTATTAAGATAGATCTAAGAGAATTCTAGGCCTAAGTCAGAGTACATATATTGACAAGGTGTTGAAGCGGTTAAACATGCAAGATTCAAAGAAGGGATTCTTGCCCATGTCACATGGAATCACTCTTCGAAGAGTGGTTGTCCTTCCAATGAGATTGAGAATGAACGCATGAGTAGAATCCCCTATGCCTCGGCAATAGGATCTATCATGTACGCCATGTTATGTACTAGACCAGATGTGTCATATGCCTTGAGTATGACAAGCAGATACCAATCCAATCCAGGTGAGATTCACTGGATTGCATTCAAGAACATCCTAAAGTACTTGTGAAGAAGTAAGGATGCTACCTTGATATTTGGCAGTGAGTAAGAATTACGTGTAAGGGGTTACACGGATGCAAGCTTCCAAACCGACAAAGATGACTTTAGATCACAATCGGGATATGTGTTTTGCCTGAATGGAGCAGCGGTGAGCTGGAAGAGTTCCAAGCAAGAGTTGGTAGCTGATTCTACAATAGAGGCTGAGTACATTGCTGCAAATGGCGCAGCAAAGGAAGCTGTTTGGATCAAAAAGTTTGTTTCTGAACTTGGTGTGGTTCCTAGCATTGCGGATCCTGTAGAGTTGTACTGTGACAACACTGGGGCGATCGCGCAATTAAAGGAGCCCAGGTCACACCAGAAATCCAAGCACGTGCTCAGGAAGTTCCATCTTATTCGAGATATTATCGATAGAGGGGACGTTTGGATATGCAATATTCCTAGAGATGAGAATCTGTCAGATCCACTTACAAAGCCGCTTGTGCAGTGAAAGCATGAAGGGCACACTAAGAGCATTGGCATACGAGATGCATCAGATTGGCTCTAGTGCAAGTGGGAGACTGTTGGAATAGATTCCCTAGAGGCAATCTAGTTTAGTATGAATTTATTTTGGCTAGAACATTCATTGTATTATTTATTGGATATTTAATATAATGAAGTCCTTAGATTTACAATTGTTTTGTTTATCTTAAATATCCCTAGTCCAGTATAATGATTAATGGGACAATCATCTATAGACTAGTATGGGGTTGGATTGATATGGAGATATCATGATCCAACACATGGGTGTGCATTAAGGGTAATGGCGCACTGGATTGACCCATCTCCGAGAAGGCTACATACACGTTATGTAAAGTCACAAGCGCTTCTCACAGTGCAATGGTATTGTCATCCTTAGACTTGAAGTCACTAAATATTCTAGTTGTGGATTATTGTGATTTTGGTAGCGTCAAACTCTACACCGTAACTGGGTAGCTATAAAGGCGTGTACCAGATACAATAAGAAGCAAGCTTAGAGATCGTAGTGTCCGTAGATATAATTTGTCCCTCCCACGTAACGGGAGCAAATATCCGAGGCCACTCGAGGGATAGTGCTTATAGAATGTCTGGCCAGACTCAAATAAATCAATATAGGATATTGATGTTATTTGCACGAGTAAGGCTATTCCCAGGATCGAGAAACTATGGATTGGATATACGAGTGTGACTTGTATGTCTCGTGTCCAATCCGGATATAGAGACAAAGGGATGTGACAATTAATTGTACAAGGTTTGTCGGATGACTATTCTATCAGTTGGCTAGAATGGATGTTTTGCTAGAGACCGCTCCATATTAGCAAATTGTTGCTACCAACTAGATAGAACCTATAGGGTCACACGCTATATAGATTTGAACTAGATTTGGGAATTAATTAATATGATTAATTAATTAATTTGAAGGATCACTTTGCAACACCTTGCAAACTTAGTAGGACTAATTTGCAAGGAAGGGACTAAATTGAATTCTAGTAGGACTAGAATAGGTCCTTTAGGTAGTTGACAAGGATTTGTTGGACTATATAAAGGATGCTCCTTCCTTCCCTCCCACACTTATGAGCCTATTGTTCATAACTTGAGTGGGAGAGAAAAAAAGGAGAGAGAGCAAGCAAGCAAGAGGGCCGCCCGACCCCTTGCCGCCGCCATTACCCCGTCGGCCAACAAAGGAGGCCGCCCCCTCCTTGTTGCCTCGTGTTGCGTGATTTCTTCTTCCTCTTCCTCCTTTCCTAGCTAGCACAAAGGAGAAGGAATATCTAGATCTCAACTCTAGGCGTGGATCAACCGTAGAGACGTGACACAATTCGCGTTACAAGTCATCACAGGAGAAACCCTAAGGTGTGTAACATGATTCTTCCTTTACCATCGTTATGCTTATTGTCCTGTGATCCTTGGAGGGTATTGAATGGATAAATTATATTTTCCGCTGCGTATCCATGATTCAAACCATACAAAGCCAGTGGTACTTTGTGGAAGTTGATCAAGAAGATAAATTGCAAGATGAAAAGAGCCAGCTTCTATAACTCTCCACCATCTGCACAACACAAGGGTGCACTTGAAGTCATTGAAAAGAGATGGTGGAAGAATAAGAAGTGGAGAGATAAATATGCGTCCAAAATCCTTTTCAATTGAGGTTACCGGGTCGGGCTGTCGACCTTAAATTACAAGCGCTGCTTGGGAGGCAACCCAATGTAGAGTATGATGTAATTTATTTCTTTTTTGCATTTATTTCTCCATATCCGATTTTGAGGGGTGAGAGAGATATTTGCTTTAATACTTTCAATTAGTGTGAAGGGACACATGTACATAATAAGTTTTGAATTCCCTTTCTTGATGCGCATGTTGGAGAGTGTTGAGTAGGAGCGCATCGGAATCCGGACACATATGTAGATTGTTGGAAACTGTCACGGTCCACAAGACCCCTTCTTGTTGCAGTTTCGCGGACACGGTGTAGTTCCGGGCACCCAGGTATCTCTTACTCTCTCGTCTTCTATGTTTTGAGTGATAATTGCTGATATCTACCGCCTACACATTCAAGCGAGGAAACCTCCCAATTGATCTCTAAATTCGTTGAGGAAACCGAATCGCTTAAGTGTGTGTGTGTGTGGGGGGGGGGGGTTGTATCTAACTCTGCTAGCCTTGTTGTCTTGCATAGCCTTGTTACATGTAGTTGAGTAATACTGTGTATTAGCTGTGATTAGTGTAGAGTGTTAATATATTATCCTGATGTGATAACTGTTTAGTTTTGCATTGCTTTGCACTTTTACTTTATTGAGTCCCCCTACCCAAAACTTAGTCGAGTTGGCCAAAGCATATAGAGTTAGGAAAAAATGAAAAAGAAATAAATAAATAGAAAAGTAGAAAATTAGAACAATTTGAAAATTTTGTTGGGAAATTGAGGAAGCTTGAAACCAGAGAGAGTTCATGGAAAGAATCTCAATGAATAGGAAGCACCGTAGTGGGGAAAACCTTAATTTTTGGTATCCTGCGCACCAGTTTCACGAAATAAAGTCCCGGGTATTCAGGGAAAAGTGGAAAGTAGACGAGGGCATAACTTTAGTTCCTACAGTGTGCTAGGAGAGGATTTGGTCTTTGGGGTAGTCAAATAGTCTGTTTTCAGTGGAAACTTGTGGCCTCTTGAAATCTGGGGGGGACCTTCGTGTTGAGTTGGTTCCATGTGGTATGCTGTCTTAGCCTAAGTGAAGTAAGGGAGTGTACACCACCATCTCTTAAGGCGGTTTCAAGAGTTAACCGAAAAAGCCCACACTTAGTTGCTCTAACTGCACGGCTGAAAATAAAAAGAAGATAATGAAAACAAAAGAAATCAAAATCTTCTCTTGGACTAGATACGGTGAACAACCTAATGTGCTCCCGTTCGCGCGGGGAATTTGGATTCAAACCAATTGGAGCATCTAAGGAAAATTAAATTCAAGTCGTATTACACGGAGTTGTGTCTCCCTTCAAAAAGTTGCATTCAATGCAATAACGGCTAAGAGGGTCTGAAAACCTCACATGAATTGGCGACGAAAGACTACCATAAGACTAAGGATGCCTAGACCCTCTGAGCTAAAGGATGTGCCCGAATCTTGCACTTAGTTTGGTGGATGTTTGGGGACCCCTTAGTGAGCTTGTGCGTAGGGTCATTCTACTTGAATTATTGCTATTGGTCGTGAAATTTTAAAAGAGAATTGTGAGAGCTTGATGATTATGATTAGTGATAGCAAGATTACCCATCTCTTAAGAAAAAATATATGCATTGTTCTAATTCTTGCATTGTGTCATAATCGAGTTGCATTGTATAGTCATGTAGATTGCA
This sequence comes from Linanthus parryae, assembly GCA_023055425.1. NCBI lineage: Eukaryota > Viridiplantae > Streptophyta > Magnoliopsida > Ericales > Polemoniaceae > Linanthus > Linanthus parryae. Next base: position 109,348,541 of record JALGPY010000005.1, on the reverse strand, counting down.
TCGTGTGCGTGTGTTGTTTTTGTCACGTGGCTAAAGGAGTTGAATGCAACTCGGTGGATTTAAATATAGTGTGAGACTTGATTTTGCTCGGGACGCCCAAAAAGGTTGTGTGGGGGATTTGATAACTCTCTATTAGAGTTATATTTCTTGCACGGTTTATACCGTTTTGCGTGATTTCCGGGTTGATTAGTTTTAGACTATGAATGTAGGGAAAACGTATAAGTTTTTATTTGTGCATGAATTCATTAATCCTAGCGTTTCTCATATGATTTTATGTATTTTTTGTCAAGTTTGATCGCACGGGTTGTGTTTCGTGTTGTTCTGATAGGAAACGAAGCTTGAGAGATGAAACGAAAAAGAGAAATAAGCTTTGGAGATTTTTGGGAGCTTAAATGAAGAAGAAATCGTGAAGAAATAGTGAAAATACATGAAGAGTGGGGGAAAAAGCAGTTTAATGAAGTTTCTGTAATGACACTTTAACCAGCTAGATGAAAAATGGCCAAACACTTAGTGAAAATCCGGTGGCCAACGTGAGAGCAACTCACTGGAAGTGTAGGATCATAATTGTGATCACCAGATCAGCCGCAAGACCACAATGTGATCCTATGATCACAAAAGGTGATCACAAGACCAGAAACAAGATCACATGACTTAAAAAATAAAAGAACAGAGATTTCTTTTGGACGCATGCAAGGAAAAGAAAAAAAAAAGAGGATGGCGTTGGAGGAAGAGAAGGGGGATCCTCCATTGAAGATCTAGGTTTTTCTTCATCTTCTTCCTCTCTCAATCTTGTTATGGAGAAACTCTTGTATCTTGTTTGGTTAATTACAATTACCTAAACTCCACTTCTAGGCTTGTCTAGAGAGCCTAGGGTTTATGTAGACGATTGATTTTTTGGGTTTAGACTTGTTTCATGCTATTGATTAGATCCATTGAATAGACGTAGTTTCTTGAATTTGTTAGCGATTCTAACCTATTGACACAATTAGAGTATGAATTGATAATCAGTGAGACTAGGGTTTCGTTCAAAGACATTAATCATGATTAATGTTTGTTTTTGTTCTTGTTACATGTTCTTACATTGTGCTTAATTCTTAACAAGGATAGATTCGCGACTCGGACTTGTAAATTAACTAGAAAGTGCACGACGGTGACTTAACCTAGTTGTGAAGAGTGTATGAACACAATCCCGAATTACTGAGATCTAAAAAGGAGAAGTGTTAGGATTGACCTTAGTGTAGGTAGATTCGGTAGGATTATTTAGCTGTTCAGTGAAACGGTGGACCGACAGGACCCGTTATCGTACCAGTAGATGACGTGCTAGAACGGACCGGTAGACAACATGAGACCGAGACGGGATTGTAGTTAACCGAGACGCAAAATGACATGATACCGACATGATATTGTCATACCCTATTACCTGGGTGAACTAGAATACGATTGACGTGTTACGTAGCTGAACTGGAATTTGTCTACAACCCTAGGTGATCTAGAGATCGCCTAATTTCTCCATAATTATTTATTGAATAAAAAATACAAATATATTATTTTAGTTGTCTATTTCAATTTTTAGTCACTTGTTTGAGGGTGACAACTCAGTTAATCATAATTATGCCTCCCTATTACAGTATTTTAATCTACTTAACTAATTAAATAATTTCAAGTCTTTCCTCGTGGGATCGATAAATTGTGGTTGAAATACCACCCCTATATTACTTGACCGTGCACTTGCGCATACGTGTAAGAAATCGCGTCAGCGAGCACTTGGACCATTTTGACCTTAGAAATTCTCATATCCTTTTAAAATTGACGAAGCGCGTTAAATTGGATTTGAACTGTATTATGTGATTAATCGCATGGTGGTTGGATATGGCCTAGGTTGTGGATGTTTATTTTTTTGGTTTCTTTTGGTTTGGTTTTATTGTATTTTTAAGTTCAAATTTGATTTCAAAGCTTTGAAGCTGCTTTCAAAGACTTGAAACTGCACTACACTGCACATCATGAACTAAGGGGGAGTTCTTACTCCTAATCATTCTCTAATCTTCTGCACTTGATCATGCTATATTATGTGATGAAAGACAAACTAATTATGTGTTATAACATGCTTTGATCTTATCATTTTCCTATGCTCTTTGCATGGATTATTAGCTAACTCTGTATTGCAGGAAGTTTCCTTATTTACTAGCTTGTAGATAAGGAAATCCACGCCTGTATATTTATCCTACTGTTATGGAAACTTGTCTGAACTTACCTTAGGCTTGCAGATCGAAGATCATATGAAAGTCAATGAGGAAATCAAGCAAATATCCTTTGGAAGCAAGCCATTGAGAATCAAAGATCTGCTGGAGGATCTTTAGGGGTTTCTGTTGAAGTTTCTTATATATCTGCAATTCAAATTGACAGAAATAGAGACACTAATCAGATAGAAAGAGAAGTGCAGAACACTACACAAATATTCATACAGTCTCACGGATTGACATGCATCATTGAAGGAGATTATTTAACCATTCAATCAATTCCAGACTCCTGAGTAACACTTCAAGCTTTACTGCTTAACTTTCATCACAGTGTTTTGTGTTATACTACTTAATCATTTGTTCTCGTTAGTTGTTCAAGAGGAAAAACAGAGATTCTTGTTGTATCAGTTAGCTAGAGCAGGTACTAGATAGGTTAGGAAGAACCACTAGCTGGAAAAGAGTAAGGCAATTCTCTTGGCCAAAGATCTAGGGCTTAGCTTTTGATAAATAAGTTTTTGAAATCCTAGAGGGATTAGATCCCTCGGCTGGAGAGTAGGTCACTTGGGGCCGAACTTCGTAACAAATCACTGTGTTCATTGTCTTGCATTTCTGCTCTTTACTTATCTTCAAAACTGCATCAAAACATGTTTCTGTTCAAAGATTTTAAAGGCTTTTCAAAGATCTGAAAACTATCAGTATCTTTTAAACTGTCTGTATGGATTTCAAACTTGAAATTGAGTTCAAAGATTTGAAATACTTCAAGTTATTCTCAATTTGTTTAAATCCACTCTTTTGGAAAAAGTTGCCATACTCTATTCAACCCCCCATCTTCTAGAGTATTTGTTCCTGTATTTACATACATGCATTACAATCTTCAAGAGGTATCAAAGCTTGTATCACTGAACAGATCTAAGAATCTTGTGATCATGAGTAATGTAGGTGAAGGTGGTTTCTCACAAGAGCTACTAACATACCTCCTCTGTTTTCTGGAGACAATTTTGTACACTGGAAGGGATTGATGAAGATGTTCATCATTGATCAGGATATTGAACCGCGGTCTATTATTCAGAATGGACCTCACATATTCTAGACAGAAAAAGATGGGATTAGAACTCTAAAACCTGAAAACTCTCTCTACTTCTGAATTATAACATATTTCAAAGAATTATAGAGCCATGAATCTTTTGTACTGTGCTTTTAATGCAGATGAATTCAACATGATATCTACCTCCAAGACTTCTAAGGAGATTTTTGACAACTTGGTGGTCACTTTTGAAGGAACCAGCCACGTGAAGCAAACCAAGATAAATATATTCCTTAGACCGTATGAAATGTTCAAGGTGAATTGAGATGAATCCATAAAATATATTTTCAAGAGATTTAATGAAATTGTCAACAATCTAGATTCCTTGGAGAAATCATTCTCCATTGAAGATAAAGTGAGAAAGATCTTGAGAAGTCTTCCCAAAGCCAAATGGGAACCAAAGACAACATCCATTGAAGAAGCTCAAGTTCTGTCCTCTGTCCAACTAGATGATTTACAGGGAAATCTACTCACACATGAGATCTCCATGAGTGAAGCTGATGGAGAACTACCAGAGTGTCAAGAATCTGGCACTAAAGGCCCAAAGAGAGTGAACAACCTCAATTCCTTTAAAAAGAAGAAGATGATGAAGAAGTTCATTTTGCTCTCATTTCCAAAGCCTTGAAAATGATTCTCAAGATGAAAAAGAACTTTGGAAACAAAGCCTTCAGCAAAGCCAAATTCAGATCTTCAAGTATCAAGGAATACAAATGTAAGTCATCTTCCCATGGAAAATGAATCTTAAGTAATGAATTACTTTGAATGTGGTGATGCAGGACATTTGATCAGAGACTGTCCTCACAAGAAAAGCAAGCGTTTTCAAAAGAAGGACAATGACTGAAGAACTAAGGACATGGTAGCTTCATTGAGTGACTCTGATTCTTCACGTGAATCAGATTCTAAATATGATCAAGCCAACCTTTTTCTTATGGCCAAGCATGATGAAAGCTCTGAAAAGAAAATTGAGGTAACGGTGAATAGTATAATGTCTAAACCTGTAATTCTACTTTCTGAGATTTTGAAAACAATGATTTTTAATGCAGAAGACTACTTAAATCAAATCAAAGCTTTAAAGGAGAAAGTTCATGAGTAAGCAAAAGAGAATTTACAATTAGTTTGCAAGAACAAGAGTCTTGGGAATTTCTCAGGCGAAGACTTACAGAGATTTTAAAGCCCTGTAAACCAATTTCAAAGCTTTGAAAACTCAAGTCAAAGAAGTTGTAATAGCGAACTCTCTTTTGAGTGACAGCCTTGTTGCTCTAAGACATCAGCATGATGAATTTGAGGAATAGAAGACTCTTCTGGCTGAGAATTTTAAGAATCTAAGAATGATTTGACAAAACTTGTTGGCCTTGAACTTAATCTCAACTTGATTCTTGGAGAAAGTTTGCATTCTGTTCGCAAAACTGGTATTGGATAGAATCCAAACTTTTCAAGAAAGAACTAAACCAGCTTTGTGAAAGCAGGAAGCCAACATTCTCCAAAATGCCATTACTGGGGCAAGATTGGTCATGTTAAGATGACATGTTCCTTTAGAAGAACAGAACCTCAAATCATGAGGAATACCTTTCCATTACATCTTAAGAGATATGTGAGACAGATTTGGGTTCCTAAAGGGGTTAGACCACCCATCATGGTTGACCCTGAGTATGAATTCAAATGTTACCCTTCGTCTAACAGCTGGGTAAAGCAGTGAATGGTGTTTGCAGGTTTTCACCAAGAGCAAAGAGCATAAGTGGATTATGGGACAATGGATGCTCCACGCACACGAGTGGCAATAATTCTTTATTCACTGAACTGAAAGAATAATGAGGAAGAACAATCACACTTGGTGACAAAGCAAAATGCAACATTATTGGAATTGGTAAAGTTGGTAATGGTTTTGAAAATTCTATTTAAGATGTTTATCTTGTAGATGGTCTGAAATTTAATCTGCTTAGTGTATTTCAACTGTGTGATTAAGGTAATAAGGTTATTTTTGACAAGGAGAAATGTGTGGTGCAAGATAAAAAATCTGGCAATTTCATCCTCACAGCTCCAAGGTCAAACAATGTTTACTCGTTGAATACTAACAAATTTGCAGGTGAAAGTCTGAAATGTCTCAAGGCGTTGAAAGAAGATTCAAAGCTTTGAAACAGAAAGCTTGGACATATCAGCTTGCATACACTGAAAAAACTAGTCTCTAAATACCTAGTCAGAGGACTGTCAGCCATCAAGTTTAAAGATGAAGAGTCATGCAAGGCTTGTGCTCAAGGAAAACAGACAAGGAGCTCAGTCAAGCCTAAGAACTTTGTAAGTACAATCAGACCTATTGAACTGCTTCATATGGATCTGTGTGATCCTATGAGAGTTCCAACTCCAAAGGGTAAGATGTATATGCAGGTTATTGTAGATGATTTCTCTAGATTTAATTGGGCAATGTTTTTAAGAGAAAATTATGAGGCTCTGTCTGTGAAATACCGTAAATTGCTAATAGGGGGTGATTGTGCATTTTCTTAAAATTGTTTATTACAAAATTGAGGCTAAAACTTATATTACTAGAAACTACGGGGGGAGTGGTTGTCTTTTACATGAACTAAAATATAATAATGTATTATACAATATATTTATACGTGTGTTTATACCGGTACGAGTACAATATACGTTAGGTAATGTATACAATACCTATACTAATAGCTACAGAAAATTATAGCAATAAAATAATCATAACAATGGAAAGAAAAAAATAAAAATAAAATAATAATCTACACCCTCCTGTGATTTATCCCAAACCCCAACACTTTCTCATCCCCCAACCATTTTTCTTTTTTTATTATTCTCTCTCTCTCTCTCTCTCTCTCTCCCGTCACCTCTCTACCCCTCCCTCTATGGGTGGGTTTGGTATGACTTATTTCTAGCTTTTAATCCACTTTAGACTTTTAATCTGTTTTGAGCTTTTCTGAAAGGTTTGGTTTGACTTTCTGTGACAGCTTTTGGATTTTGGCTTTTGTCTTGTAGTGTAAAACTAACTTCTGAAAAAAGTTGGGTTTCATGAACTTTTTTTGGACTTTTTTCTTCCTAAACAATACAAATGACCAATTTACCTCTACTTTTTTTTGTACCAACATACTATGACATCTAATTAGACCTATTATTATTTTTTTGGTAAATATAAAAAAATATAAAATGATAATTTTCACTAACAAACAAAAGTGTTGCGTCCTAACTTTTTTACAGCATACCTTTTTTCACCAAACCCATACATCTTTTTTCATCAACTTCCTTGTCACGAACTTTTTTCACAACAACTTAAAAGTCGACTTAAAAGTCCAAAAAGTCATACCAAACCCACCCTATAACTTCTCCTCCTTCTCCTTCGGCACAACACCACCCCACCCGAGACCACCTCCACCCTCACCACACCATCACCTCCCTCCCTCCATCTCACTGTCTCTGTTTTGCCGAGAGACACAACCCACACCATCCCCAACCACCGCCGCTGCCACCGGCGAGAAGACCCACCCCCAACGCCAAACAACAACATCACCACCACCACTACCCTCTCTCCCTCTCTTAGCCCCTCCATCTCTCCCCTGTTTCCCTCTCTGCCTCTCTGCCCGGCGAGAACACAGCAGCAGCGGCCGCTGCCTTCTCCGACCAACCACCACCAACACCGGCATCACCACCACCACCATCTCTCTGCCTCTCTTCTCTAACCCCCAATCGCCCTGTCTCTGATCAGTTCGAACCCAGCAGAAATAAGCAGAAGCGGCAACGAAGGCCGCTGCCTTTCCGACGGGAGACCCACCGGCGAACCATCACCACCACCACCACTTCTGTCCCTTGCCTCTCTCGCCCTATCAGTCACTCCTACTCTCTGCCCAGAACCAGACGAAGAAAAATGAGGCAGCAGCAGTAGCAGAGCAGCCAAGAAAGCTCCACCGTCGCCGGTCGGCCATTAACGCCGGCGACAAGCTTCGGGGATTTGGACTCGAGGCAGCCCATCCCTATTTCTCGATCTCTTCGAGCTCCTGAGACTCCAAGGACCACAACTAGGCGGTTAAACGCGACCAGAAGTAGCCGGAGAAGCCACGTCGAGAACCACCGCCAAGTCCGCCGGCGGCAAGTTCGACCCGCTCTGTTTCTCAACCGATTTGCTTCGTTCTTGGCTTGGATACACTCTAAATCCCTTCCTAGTCCGTTTTTAATCATCAAAATCGAATTTTCACAGCTTAAATGTAGAATTGCATCGGGTAGATTTGGGTTGTATATGTGTTGCCGATTGAGTATTATCCGGGGGGTCATTTTGTAGTTTCAGAAACTTAGGGGGGGTAGTTATTGTAAATCCAGAACTTATTATTTTCTCTTTGGGGGTTGTTTATGTCATTAAAAGAAACTGATTATATAATGGCGGGGGAGGTGGTTGTAGTTTGGCATTTCAATTTTATTTAACAAGCAATTTAATAACATAATTTTTGAAAATAATAATAGGAGTAATAAATAAATTTAATGAATTAATAGTTGGATTACCAAAATAGTTTTATTACAATAGATACTTATGCAATTTTTATCATGCTTTCCTAATAAGTAAATTGTAAACTATGAACCTTGTTTTCTTTATGAATAGACAAGTTAATTAATTTATAAATAATATTATAAAAAGAAAATATATAAATAGATTAGTTTTATTAAAATAAATGGGTCATAACAAATAATAGCATGCTTGTCTACAAATTAAAATAGCTAAGTAATATTGTATAGGTATGGAAGAGCCTTATTTAGTAATAATCACAATACAATTAATCCTTGAGATGAAAATAAACAAGTCCCAATATTTGATAAATAACAAACATTTTATAAGTATGTCTCTTGAGATAACATTTTTAAGAGAATTTATTTGGAATGATATAATAAGACATCTTCTCCATTAAATTATGATTCTCTATTTTTGGGTTTCAACTAATAAGTGAGTAGGAATTCTCTTCCAAAAAGGAATAAAAATAATAATAATAATAATAATAATAATAATAATAATATTAACTTGTAGAGTATTATTAAATAGTTAATTCTCATTAGAATTATCTTAGAAAAGTTATCTTCGTAAATTACTATGACTTACAAATGAATATTTAAAACTCGTTATTAACGAACGGTTTCTCGTAAATTTTGTAAGGGTGCAACTGTGTCAGGAAATTAATTGGGCCACATAATTCATGTTGCATATAGAGTATAAGTGCATTTGTTGTGAGAATTAACTATGTATTAATTAGGATTATTTGCGTATTTGTAGACACCCAATTCGTAGGCGACGAGTTTATCGAGTACGAGTACTAGGACTCTTCTTGTTGCGCGTGCACCACTCTACCAGTTTCGGTAAGTTCGTATGTACAACACCTTAATTGTCAAAATGTGAATTTGGCGTGCGTTGTTTCCAAACTACAGTCTTGCTAAATCTCTTGAGATTTGAATTACTATACGAATTGATCACACGTTGAGATTCATTATTTTGAGAACTTTTGAATATTCCTGTTTGGAAAATATGCGGTAATGATACGATATTTGAATCAAATGATACGGTTCTATAATGACGGTTGAATAATGCACGATAATATAAATGGGGCGATGTACAGAGGATGTGCGTGGAGGCTGCGGCCGGAGGCGCTTTCATGCGAACCTCCTCGGGAGATAATCCTGCGTGATTACATACCCGGCCCCCGTCTTTGATCGTCATACACCGAGGTGATGCGGTCACGGGGTTATATAAGGCGTGAAAACTATGGAGTACTACTTATGCCTGTGTGGGTCACTACGGTATAGGGGTGTCGACACTTAAGGTCTCATAGTTATGGTTTGAGCGGGGTAGCGTTGGGTTACCCACAACGCTCGGGGTGAACTGGGATTCGTGATATCCCAAGAGGAACCCCTATTGTGATATTATTGCATCGTGACCTCTCTGTGGACATTCGTTACCCGCTGGTCTCTTATACGTCCAGCTAAACTAATGATTAAAAATGTGGAATCAGTTATTAATACAGCTCATGTGGGTTTACTCCAGTTTTACATGTTGATTACATATTCGTGTAGCCAAAACTCGTTTTACATGTTGTAGTATGATTCTTACTCAGTTTTTACTGACTTCAAATTTTTCTGCGGTCGGCTTTTGCTATTTCAAAACCCGCAGGTTACCTGGAGGGGGACGCTCACGACTACTGATGGACTCATGCTATGAACACCTAGTGTTTCACTTAGTATCTCAATTTCACCAAATAATGTACTTTAATCTTTTCAGACTCTGTCACTATGCTACCTTTTAATTTGTAATAAAAATTATGCTGTGGATTATCGATGACCGTACTAACTGTGAACCGGCGATCCTCTTCCGTTCCCAATGGGGTTTACCTCCTCGGGTGGAGGCACCTTTCCAAATGTACGGTTCGGCCGGCCCTATGATTTGGGGGTGTTAAAGCTGGTATCAGAGCCGACGGTTCTAAGTTAGTGTGATCATTCGATTTCCACTAAATAAGATTTTCAAATTTAAAATGGACATAGGACAACTAAAACCGGTATTAAAATTGAACAAGCCGGGGGTTGTTGGGTAGCTTATTTCCTGATTAACTTTATAACTGCTGGATATGATGATTACAGTTGGCTAGCAAAGTTGATTGCTACGATGTGCTTAATTGGCGATATTCTTGGACATGTGTGATCACGATCGCCTGTTTATTTGATGAATCGATAGTAGTACACGTAGACTTTAGAACCTTTATACGGCCTTATTCTTTTGAATGGCCTCATACTCGAGTGTTATATGCATGTGAATAAAATAGAAATTATATTGAGTAAGATTATATTCGTAAGGTACCATGCGATTTGCCGATCCTCATCGCTACTATACCAGGTGGCGCAAGACTCAACAATCCGAAATGAGCCAAGGAAACCAACCACCTCGAGCGGAACCGGCCCCAGAGTATGACCCGATCCGGTTTCAGAACATGGAACAAGCAACACTGACTTTGACTCAGATCCTGCAAAATACCCAAGGCGGGGGAAATGACATAATGAGAAGGATCGCGGAGCTCCGACCCGACTTCTTTTATGGGACCGAGGATCCGACAATCCTGGAGAACTGGATCCGCGACTTTGGAAAGACGCTAATCTCGGCACGCTCCCCAGAGGACCAGCGAGTGGAAGTAGCCGTGTACTACTTCAAGAAGGAGGCTGGCAACTGGTGGTCTGCCAAGGGAAGAGATCTCCTCACACAACCAGGATTTGGCTGGGAACAGTTGAAGACAGCACTGGGCGAGCGATTTTACCCCGATCATGTCAAGACTCGAAAGCTTAAGGAGTTCTTGAATCTGACACAAGGGAATGATAGCATCTCTGAATACTATGATAGGTTCATGGAACTCATGCGGTTTGGAGGAGAGATCGTTCCGACAGAAGCGAGGGCAGTCAAGAGGTTTGTGGAAGGCCTAAACTTCCAAATCAAGAGGACCTTGGGTGTGACTCGTTTCGAGACACTCCATGAAGCTTACGGAGCAGCACAGGACGTGCAGCGGATGTTCGATGAGAACTTTGAGGAGAGCAGGAAAAGAAAAGCTGAATCACCCCAGAACCGCGGCAACGGAAACAACAGTGTAGACAAGAGGAACCGGCCCAACCCAACCCATCAGTTTGGCCATCGAAACATTGGAGGGCAGGGCCCGGCACGAATCTACCACTGCAGACGATGCGGAAACAACCACCCAGGAGTAGACTGTTGGGGAGAGAAGGTGACTTGCCTCAATTGTGGAAAGAAGGGTCATCGAAGGTTCGAATGCTTGTCAAGGCCTATGGGGTACAACCAGGGAAGGAACTTCAACAACCGTGGCAACCATAATGGAGGAGGAAATGGTGGAAATGGGGGATATCGTCAAGGCTTCAACCAGGGAAGAAACAACAACTACGGAGGTAACCAGTATGGAGGGAATCAACGGAACTACCAGCAGGGTGGAGGTTACAACAGTGGTGGCTCTAACCGAGGAAACAACTGGCAAGGTGGGAATGGCTACAACAACCAAACCCAGGGGAGCAATGTCGCATCAGCTTCAACGGCACCAGCAGCCACAAGCCGTAACCCAACTGGGACCATCAACGTCATGAACCAGACCCAAACAGAGCAAGCTAACGTGGTGACTGGTACATTCCTTATCCTTTCTACCCCTGCCTTTGTCTTATTTGATTCAGGAGCCACATTTTCATTCATATCATCCGCATTTGTTAAGAAACTAGATTTACCTGCTCCCACACCCATATCTATTGCAATATCTGCCCCTAATGGAGAAGTTGTAACTTGTAACACCTTGTATCCCAAAGTCAAACTAGAAATCCTAGGCAAAGAACTACCTGCGGACCTGATCCTTTATGACCTGGGTAACTTAGATGTCATCTTGGGTATGGGCTGGCTGGGCAAGTACAAAGCAACCATAGAATGTGCCACTCAAAAGGTCGGGTTTCGTGGACCTAAGGGTGAGCGTCTATCCTATAGAGGCATACCCAGCGGACCCACAATCCAAATTGTGTCTGCCTTAGCCATCCTCTCAGAATTAAAGAAAGGGCATCAGGCATACCTTTGTACGGTCCACAATCAAGAAAAGGAAGGGGAAAAGCTAGAGAACATCCCAGTGGTGAGCGAATTTCCTGACGTGTTTCCAGAAGAGCTACCAGGAAGGCCACCAAAGAGGGCAGTGGATTTCACGATCGACTTAATGCCAGGGACGGGGCCGATTTCCAAGGCGCCGTACAGAATGGCACCAGCATAGTTGAAGGAATTAAAGGAGCAACTCAAGGAGTTGTTGGACAAGGGATTCATCCGGCCCAGTGTCTCATCGTGGGGAGCACCAGTCTTGTTTGTGAAGAATAAGGACAGAAGTTTGAGGCTTTGCATAGACTATCGTGAATTGAACAATGTGACTGTCAAGAATAAGTACCCACTCCCCAGGATCGACGACTTGTTTGATCAACTACAAGGAGCCGATACATTTTCAAAGATTGACTTAAGGTCAGGATACCACCAGCTCAGGATAGCAGAGAAGGATATTCCTAAGACAGCGTTCCGAACTCGCTATGGTCATTACAAGTTCACAGTGATGCCATTCGGTCTGACTAATGCACCATCGACGTTCATGGAGTTGATGAACCGTGTTATACAAAAGTACCTGGACAAGTTTGTCGTAGTATTCATCGACGACATTCTGGTCTACTCCAAAGGGAAAGAAGAGCACGAGCAACACTTAAGGGAGGTACTGGAGACGCTAAGGGAAGAGAAGTTATATGGAAAGCTGTCAAAATGCGAGTTTTGGCTTGACAAAGTGCCTTTCCTGGGGCATATCATATCCAAGGAAGGTGTGTCAGTGGACCCAGGAAAAGTAGCCGCAGTAAGAGACTGGCCAACACCAAAGAACGTCACCGAGATAAGGAGCTTCTTGGGATTGGTAGGATACTATCGAAGGTTCGTGAAAGATTTCTCAAGAATCGTGAGGCCAATGGCTAACCTGATGAAGAAGACGACCAAGTATGTGTGGGATAGCAAGTGTGAAGAGGCGTTCCAAACACTCAAGGATAGATTGACGTCAGCACCTGTGTTGACCTTGCCTACTGAAGGAGGAGAATTTGAAGTTTACAGCGACGCGTCTAAGCATGGCCTAGGATGTGTTTTGATGCAGAATGGGAAGGTGATTGGTTATGCGTCTAGGCAATTGAAGCCGTACGAGGAGAACTACCCCACTCATGACTTGGAGTTGGAAGCAATCGTGTTCGCATTGAAGATTTGGAGACATTACCTATACGGTACGACTTGCAAGATCTTCACGGATCATAAGAGCTTGAAGTACATTTTCACGCAAAAGGAGTTGAACATGCGGCAAAGAAGGTGGTTAGAATTGGTAAAGGATTATGACCTACAAATCCAATACCACGAAGGGAAGGCCAATGTTGTGGCGGATACTTTGAGCCGAAAGACGGATCACACAGTAAACGCTTTATGGAATCTTCCGCATGAGCTTTATGAAGATTTTTGACGGTTGGAGATCGAAGTATGTGCAAAGGGAAGCCCGGATAATATGCTATGCAACTTGACGATCGTGCCAGATATATTCGAGGAGATAAAAGAAGGACAAAAGGAGGATGCTTTCCTGCAACAGATTAAGGAAAAGATCAAGAACGGCGAAGCACACGATTTCAAGGTTGACGAAGACGGTAGCCTGAAGTTCAAGGGAAGATGGTGTGTACCTATGAAATGCGCGGAAGTAAAGGAAAAGATCATGAAAGAAGCTCATCATTCGCCCTATTCAGTACACCCAGGAGAAGACAAGCTATATAAGGACCTGAAGAAGAACTTTTGGTGGAAGGGCATGAAGAAAGAAGTAGCGGATTTCGTGTCTCGATGCCTTACGTGTCAAAAAGTCAAGTTTGAACACAAGAGACCAGGAGGGATGCTACAACCGTTAGATGTGCCAGTATGGAAATGGGATTCCATCTCGATGGACTTTGTTACAGGATTGCCAGTCTCGACTAATGGGATGAATCAGATTTGGGTGATAGTAGACCGCCTAACGAAGACAGCAAGGTTCATTCCCATGAAAGACACGTGGGATATGGAAAAGAGAGCGGATGCGTACATCAAGAATGAGGTGCGATTACATGGAGTCCTGAGTTCAATCGTTTCAGACAGAGATCCAAATTTCTTGTCGCACTTTTGGAAGGAGTTGCAGAAGGCTATGGGTACGGAACTCAGATTCAGCACAGCTTTTCACCCAGCTACGGATGGACAGACCGAAAGGACGATTCAGACGCTGGAGGACATGTTGAGAGCTTGCATCTTGGACTTTGGAGGATCATGGGTAGACAAACTACCGCTAATAGAGTTCTCTTACAACAACAGCTATCACGCCAGTATAGGGATGGCTCCCTACGAAGCACTTGATGGGAGGAAGTGCAGAACGCCGCTTTGTTGGAGCGACATCAGCAAGACCATCATTCTAGGACCACAAATGATCGAAGAGTCGACAAACAAGATTCGAATAATCCAGCAAAGGATGAAGGCAGCACAAGATCGACAAAAGTCTTACGCGGACTTGAAGAGAAGACCATTGGAGTTCAAGGTGGGAGACAAAGTATTTCTGAAAGTTTCCCCAACCAAAGGTGTCATGCGATTCAATCAGAAAGGAAAGCTAAGTCCCAAGTTCATCGGACCATATGAAGTATTGGAACGTATAGGAAAGGTTGCTTATCGTCTGAATCTTCTTAACACCCTTGGCCGAGTTCACGATGTTTTCCATATCTCTCAACTTAAGCCTTACATTCATGACCCGAGTCACATCCTCGACCCTGAACCAGTGGAACTTGACCCGTCTCTTTCTTACGAGGAGCAGCCCATCAATATTCTCGATCGGAAAACAAGGACTACCCGCAACAAGTCAACTACACTGGTCAAATTTCTTTGGTCCAACCACTCACATGAGGGAGCTACGTGGGAAGCAGAAGCTGACATGATGAAACGTTACCCCCACCTATTTGACTATAAACAAAAATAGAGAACCGAGTATGTAACCCTACGATTTTGTGCCCTTACGTTGTGCTAAACACTTGATCGTATTCCATAATATGTTATGACATCACATGTGCTTTCCATGACATTATTTGCGGATTTCATGACATGCATATATGTGCACCCTGTTACACACGAACCCTCGAATCGGATAGATGATTCTTAATGATAGTGTATAGTTGTAGCTTCGAGGACGAAGCTTTCTTTTAAGGGGGATATGATGAAATACCGTAAATTGCTAATAGGGGGTGATTGTGCATTTTCTTAAAATTGTTTATTACAAAGGGTAAAAGACAAAAACCACCCCTCGAGTATGGGGTATATACAAAAAAACCCCTCGTGTTCGGGGATATACAAAAACCACCCCTGTTAACGTCGGACGTTAGACAAATACCACCCTTCTGTTACAATCAGTTAGTACAGGGGTGTAATATGACCTTTTTAATGACTATTTTTCCCCTAGTTGTATTTTTGTATTTATTGTGGTTTATGTTGTTGGTGTTCTTCATCACCACCACATCAACCACCAACACACCACAAGAAACACCAACACCAACCAGACACAGCAACACCACCAGAAACACAATCACCACCAGAAACACAACAACCACCACAAAGAAACCCAGAGAAAAAGTTCCCAACTTTTTACCCCTCTTTGTGTTTTTGGGTTTATTTTGTTGATGTTTTTGGTGTTCTTGACCACCTCTACCACCGCCGCCGCCGCCGCCGATTTCTCCAAAACACCCACTGCTTGAACTACCACCACAACTGATTTCTCCAAATATAATGAATAGAAAAAAAAAGATAGATATTCATTAAGAAAGTAAAAATTGAGAAAGAAGAAAAACTGAAAAACAATCATGTGCGGATCAAATGAGGAAAAAGAATTAGAGAAAAGGAAGAAGAAAATTGGGAACCCAACCCACACAGCCGCCTCTCATTCCCTCTCGATCTCAGAACCCAACCCACCACCATCGACGGCTCTCTCTCTGCCTCCACCACCATCGACGGCCTCTCACCCATCCCTCTCCCTCTCTCCCCAACTCCACCAATCACCACAACCCAACCCACAACAACAAGCTCCTCCCACTCCTCATCTACTTCCACGGTGGCGCGTTTCTCTCGCAGACGAGATCTGGTTCACAGCCACCATATAAGGTAAACAACACAACTCTTCTTAGTTCCTAATTCGTCTTTACTTTATCTCTCTCGACAAAGATCTAGATCGATCTGGTGCTTTATGCTTGACCTTCATCACTCGCCCGACGATTTCGGACTCTTTTTGTTTCGTTGATTCAGACTCCAGACCTCTCGATTCGTGTCTCTTCTTCTTTCTCTAGAGGCTCTAGAGAGAGAAAGCTGCTGTTTACAGCTAAAGCTATCTCGAAACTGACTCAGTCGAGTGATTGAGTCCGAGTTCAGAACTCGCCCTCGAAATTTCACTGCAGTAGAGCTGAAACCGAGTGGTGACGTCAGCCCGATTTTCGCGGCCGCCTCTCATTCCCTCTCGATCTCAGAAGATCCAGAGGGGATGGGCAGAGAGAGCCGTCGATGGTGGTGGAGGCAGAGAGAGAGAGGGGGATGGGTGGGAGGGCGTCGATGGTGGTGGAGGCAGAGAGAGAGAGGAGGAAGGAGATAGAGGCAATTAGGTTAAAGTGGGGGAGAAAGTAGAAAACACGTGTATTTATAGTGTGGCATTTTTTGCCAAAATGAGGGTAAATATGTCTTCTTACCTTTCTGTTAGTGTGCTGTTAGTGACAGGGGTGGTTTTTGTATATCCCCGAACACGAGGGGTTTTTTTGTATATACCCCATACTCGAGGGGTGGTTTTTGTCTTTTACCCTATTACAAAATTGAGGCTAAAACTTATATTACTAGAAACTACGGGGGGAGTGGTTGTCTTTTACATGAACTAAAATATAATAATGTATTATACAATATATTTATACGTATATTTATACCGGTACGAGTACAATATACGTTAGGTAATGTATACAATACCTATACTAATAGCTACAGAAAATTATAGCAATAAAATAATCATAACAATGGAAAGAAAAAAATAAAAATAAAATAATGATAAAATAATAATCTACACCCTCCTGTGATTTATCCCAAACCCCAACACTTTCTCATCCCCTAACCATTTTTCTTTTTTTATTATTCTCTCTCTCTCTCTCTCTCTCCCGTCACCTCTCTACCCCTCCCTCTATAACTTCTCCTCCTTCTCCTTCGGCACAACACCACCCCACCCGAGACCACCTCCACCCTCACCACACCATCACCTCCCTCCCTCCATCTCACTGTCTCTGTTTTGCCGAGAGACACAACCCACACCATCTGTAATACCCCGTTTTTATACGGGTAAATTAATAGCTATTCGTGAAGTTTAAATGTGAATTGGGGGTGATATTTGTAATTTAAGAAAAGATAAACTAGTTAACTCAAAGGGGTGGTAGTTGTAGTTTGAAGAAAGTCAAACACCTAAAGGATAAATTAATAAAAGAGAATTAAATAATATATATATATATATTAAAAAAATAAAAAAAAAATGGAGAAAACTTTCTCCCAATCTCACGGCAACACTGTTGAATCATCTCCCAAAAATCAAGGAGAATTGTCTTGTTCTCCATCTCCTTCTTCAAAAGCTCTCCCTCCCTCTTCTCTCACCCGTCACCACCACCAACACCATCGCCACCTCCACCGACAACACCCCATGGCCACCACCACTTCCTCCTCCAACTCTCTCTGCCCCTCTCTGTCTCTCTCTCTCTCTCCCTCTCCTCTGTTCTGCCCGGCGAGAGACACAGCAGCAGCAGCGGCACAAGGCCGCTGCCTCCTCCGACGAAGAGACCCACCTCCATCACCGGCAACACCACATCTCCCTCTCCATCCCTCTTCATCCTCCATCGATCTGTCCCTCTCTATCCCTTCTCTCTGTTCTGCGCGGCGAAGGAAACCCAGCAGCAGCGGCGGCATCAATGGCCGCTGCCGCCGCCGGAGAAGACCCACCACCAAGACCACTTCGCTTCTCCCTCTGTTCTCGTTCGATCACCCTCTCAATTCCGACCAGAAGCACGACGAAGAGAAACAGAGGTAGAAACAGAAGCAGCAGCGAGCCACCACCGCCGCCGGAGAAGGGCCGACGGGAACACCAACCCCCACCACCAACGCTCTGTTTCTCCCTCTCCCTCTCACTCTCTGAGCTCGCCAATATCGTCCCCTCTCTCGGACGACCAGAAGGGGAACAGAAGCATAGCAGGCCGGAGCTGCCTCCGCCGCCGGCGCCACCTCCATTAACGCCGCCACGAAGCTCAGCCCGAGCTATCCGGCGCGACCCGTCCCCTCCCATTGATTCCAAACGACTCCTGGAGACCCAAGGAGATCATTACCAGCCTCAATCGGAGTCCAGAACGCCAGTATCAACGCCGACGTAGAGCACTACGACCACCATCAACGGCGGACTTGAACCGCCTCATTTCTCGACCGTTTTCAGAAAATTTTGGCTTAGGTACACTCTAAATCATCCAATTTTACGTTTTAGTCAATTAAAATACAATCTTGCTAGCTAGAATCGAATCTAGGATGAGAAATTGTACGTGTATACACTTTTAGAAAAAGTGTCATTTCTTGAAACTTAGGGGTACAAAGTGTCTTTTCACTAAACTGGATATAGTTATGGGAGGGGGGTTATTGTGAACTTTCCGAAAATCTAAGGATATTTAGTGTGGCATCTAAAACTTTTATTCTAGTAGGAGGGGGTTTTGTTGTCTTTTGAGGAAAAAATATATTTACACAACTATTCACACACACACACATGTGTGTGTATATATATATATATGTATATATATATATATGAAATTAAAGAGAGATGATTTGGAATTAAATTAATTTCTGAATTTTATAATTCTTATTTAAGTATGAAAAAATAAAAAAATAACTTGACTAGTAAAATTTTACAATAAATAATTATTACAAAGAAAACTAGAGTCATTTAATATACAACGCCTACTTATTCGATAATCAATATCGTTTTGTTTAACTAGCTAATCTCAAAGTATTGTAAATTGACATTCTAAATATGCTTGTCTAAATATCACTTTTCTAGAATAAAATAAGTTTATGAATAGATTCTTGACTTAATGTTTTATCTTTCTCTAAATTAAAAATAAATATTAAACAATACTTATTTTCCCAACATATATATATATATATATATTTATATTATCATCTCCTAAACAAGTTAGTATATAGTATTTTTATTTTTCTATTAAGAGTCTACATGCAATAATAAATTTTGTTAAAATAGCAATTTCTTTCTATAAATAATTTATTCTAGAAAAGTTAAGTGTAGTTGTTAGAATATTGAAGAATAAAGTGTGGTTCTCTATAATAACGTCGAAGCTAGCATTTTCTTATTGTAAGAGTTTATAGTTAGGAAATCCTAAAGGCAAATGTATTGTTTTCCCACTATTTAAAAATACAAGTGTTTTAATTGTGAAATTGAATAGTAATATTAGATAATTATAATTTAGGGATATGATTATTATAAACTAGCACACACTTGACAATTATAGCCACAAAGAAATATTTAGACGTCATATTAAATTAAATTGGACTTTTCCCACGTCCTCACTTGCATATTACGTGATAGTCAGACTCTCGATTAATTAGAAATTATAAATTGTAGGTGACGAATTTGTAGACGAGGGCTACGCATACCCGTAAGAGCTTACGTGCTATTTCCCGTGTTATTGAGGTGAGTAAACATGCCAAGTCTAGCGCGCCCAGCTTCTTTCGTGTCGAAATATGATTTTATAATTTGTCTCAAAATGTGTTTTATGACATACACGCTTTACTTGAGATTTGGATTGTGTTGAGATATTTTCTTTGAAATTTGACACGTGAAAATAATAACGCGTAATAACGTAAAGTGGAAAGAGTTGTGCGGGGAAAACTTATTATTGACGTGTTGGCTTTAGCCACTCGGCCTGTGATTATTATTGTCGTGTTGGCTTCGTCCACTCGGCCTGTGATTATTATTGTCGTGTTGGCTTCGTCCACTCGACCTGTGTACTTTAACCCGGTCGCAACCTGCCGGGTCGTTCCATGTACTCACCACTCTGGCCGCAAGAAGTCTTAGGGGGGTGCCGGCACTTAAGGTCTTGGATGCTTGTGATGGATTATTCTTCCCCGTATCAACTAATGGATTTTATGGTTTGGATATTGGATATTAATGGACATGGAAATATTGAGATTTAAATGTCTTGGATATTGGATATGGATTTAATTATGATTATTGGAGATTTTCTGAAAACTTACGAGAACTCGGGAATGTCTTACTATTACTCTGTCTTTTACTTCCGCTGTATTTCCATTTAAAGTTAAATACTTGTGAAATATTTACTCTTCGTCCATTTATTTTGTTACTTGAGTTAAAATATCTCTTTCCCGATTTACGTGCTTGGGTGTTACTCATTCAGTATTTCATTGCTGACTTTAGAAACTGCGGTTCCTGTTTTAATTCCCACCGCAGGTCTAGATGGAGAAGGCTTGGCTTAGGACGGGGAAAACGCGAACTCATCTAGTTGTATCAGCACGCCTAGTAATCGAACTCTTAGATTTTTTTAATTTTTTGTAATAATGTTTTAAGACGATGTGCGAAACTTTTATCATATGTAATATATATATGGCAGTGTTTGTTCTTGATTTCCACCGATTCATATTATAGTAGCACCCACCCGGGCTCTCCGGTCCGGAACGGAAAGTCTGGGACCCAAGGGGTGTTACAGGTGGTATCAGAGCAGGCAATCCAAAAAGGGGAATTAAACCTGTAGGGCAACTTAAAAGGGACATAGGACAAAATTATTAAAATTGGAAATCCGATTTGGGTTATGGGTAGCTTAAGTGTTAGTATACTAGGTCCCAACCCTCACCCTTTGATACTATTATTTGGTTTGATTTGAGTAATTCGTTCGTGGTAGATTGATGTTATTCCTGTGATGGACAATGAGAAGTTTGGATTACAGTAATTAGATTCTGCATTATGAATTATGTGTCGTCTTATCTGAGGAGAAGAGTTATATGAGTATCCATTACAAGTGTTATTCCTATGAAGGAGAATAAAGATTATGGAATAAGGGAACCAGATTATGGATTTCAGATAATATACTGATTAATTTGAGAAGATGAGTTTCATGTGTATCTCTGAGAAATTTTATATGCTGCATGTTTGATGTCACTTTGCGTGTGATACTTAACCTGATAATTGTGCATGAAACCATAGGTAATGGCCTAGAGATGTGACTAATAGACCACTACAGTACTAATTATACCAGGAAGATTTGACATGGATATAAGGCTTATAACAACAACCACCTGGGGTAAATTCTTATTCAATGATAATGTTGCTAGGATATGTGACCCTTATAAGAATTCTACGGAAAGTATGAAATTTTGACCATAGGAGACTCTGAGCTTACATGATTTAACATGAATGCTAAGATATCTGACTAGTGAACCCTAATTTCATTAGCTATGTTTGTAAGGAATTTGATGAGGTATTCGAGGAATTGGTTGGGATGGTAATTCGGATTTAGGGGTCAAGAATGAGGTACTTCAAATGATCAAAGTGATTTATCATAGAAACGGTCGAGGAAGTTCCCACCCACCCACACCTAAGACAAGTAACTATAACCCAAGTTATCGAGCCTTTGAACTAGAATATGTCAGTCTCAGTTATTAGATGGTTTTGATGGTTGATTCGATTATACTTGTCCATGAGTTGTACTCGAGAAACAAAACTAGACTAATTCTTCATAAACGATTTAGGGGTTCTGAGGATACCTAGCTATGTTAGGCGATACTTGGAGTCTAGTTACCTTAATATTACTTGAGGATCAGGATGTCCATTCGGTTATGTCTTGCTTTTGGAGCTATGACACTCACTTGGAAAGAATAATATTTAAAATGTGAAATAAATATTGTAGGTTCACTGATGATCGTCTACATTACTTGGATGATGCCTATGACAGACCTAGATAGATTTATTCTAAATTTTCATATTTGGTGTTATATTGGAGTTTCGATTTGAAGATTTTTATCAAGGTTTAACTCACATTTTAGAAGTCCACATTTGGAATATTTTATAGTGATGACTCGGGAGCTATTTTTCTACTAAGATAAATATTAGAAGCTTTTTATATTGCTTAACTATCTCAGAAATACTTGGAGTACCGTTACAATGTTTAGCTAGCAATTAGGACGTGTGGATTATTTTAAGAGTTATATGCTACGTGTATGCGACCTTCAGGTTCTAACGTTTTGTTGAAGGGGAATATTGTACGTTCTTCAATCTTGCGCTGTTTAGCTTATAAGGTGTGGTATTCACTTTATGGGGATGATAGTATGAGTTTCTAGGAAGGAAATGTCAATAAAATTTAGGTTTTTGTCTAAGAATTTGGGGGGCATATTATAGCTTTACGTTTGGGGATTTGTTTGGGTATAGGCATGATGTCAGTCAGTGTTTCAAGTTATTTGATTCCTGTGAATCCACGATTAAAATTCAAGTGATAAATTTGAAGAGTCATGTATTAAAAACATCATTTGGGATTTGGTTAAAACACTAGGTGGAAGCGTATGGGTTATGATCACGTGGATGGAATAGAAAGTATTTAATTTCCGCTATGAGAAATAATTGTTCATCGAACCCTGATTTTGTTATAAATTGAATCGGGTTATTGGATTTATACTTGTTCATGATTGGGGGTAGTTCTTGTATTTTCAGAAAAGTTAAGGGTGACTTGGATAGCCTAATAAAACTGTTTTGGAGGGTGATTATAAGTCATTTATGAAAACTTGGGAGATATGGTTGTTATTTATACGAAAGATGTTTTTGTTATTAAAGTTATATGTGTATTATTTAATACGAACTATTATTATTTTCTTGAAAAATAAGCAAGATAAATTATATAGTTGATTTAATCGTATAAATTTAGTGTGATTAAATAAATATTACTTATAAATTAGTGTTTTGAGTAAATACGTTATTTGTTTAATAGTGATAAAATAAAATAAGTTAGAAAGTTAAATAGGAAAAAAATTAACTTTTAAGTAAACTCCTCTATTTATAAACAGTTAAAGCTTGACTATTATTTCTAGATATTATAAACTATTTCTCCAAAATGATGTCATAAATTACGTGTGAAACACTTGTTTTATTTGAATAAAACCTATCATGAGAAATATTGCTCCAAATATGGTCTTAAGACATAATTATAAACTTCAAGAGTAGAAAGTTAGTAACAAATTTGCACAAATGACCAGCCCTAAAGTTAAAAAAATATATATATCTATTAGCTCGAATGTTTGACTTTTCATAAGATGTTTACATATGAGTTGACAATATGTGATATGAGATGTATGAACTGTATATGAATAAGTGCTAGTGTGAACGTTTGATGAAAGACAAAGATATGATGAGAAGTATGTGGGCATATTATTGAGATCATGATATTGTGATAGCCAGGCAGGCTTACTCAGGGAAATTGATTTAAGAATTTGACATGGCAACATAGTAGAATCACATATTTAATTGCCCGATTTGGGTCAAAGTTATTTTTCAAGGAAGAGGAAAGATATATAGTAGAGGACTTACGTGAAATTCTTTTGTACATTGCCATACCCATAAATATGTCCCACGTGCCACACTACAAGCTTATATGGAAATGATATGTTATGTGTTCTATTGTAAGATATATGTTAGGAGAGAAAATAAGATTATGGTGTAGAGAGCAAGACTAATAGATCACACGTTTACAACTCCATAAAGAGTCCGAAATCAGACATCCTTATCAATGATAGTATTCATAGAGATAGTTAAGCCTTCTAGTAATACAGATGAAATAAGAAAATAACCCAAATTAGAACCTACTTACCATAAGGTTACTTGTAGAGGGGACTAGAATTACGATCGAAAGGAAGTAATCACTTCGACAACATCGACACGACGAGCAGACTCATGTGATACCACAAACGAATGAACCTAAAGGTAAGCGATCTAGACAGTTCTATACCCGCCAACCTAGGCAAATCGACCCAACCATCAGGAAAACAAATAAAAAGATGAGAGGACTGATAACTCGGTATTAGAGTTATATTTCTTACACGTTTTACATCGTTTTGCATGATTTCCGGGTTGATTATATTGGTTTTTACACTACGAATAGAGATAAAACGAAGAAGTTTAGCTTTGAGCGTTAATTTGTTAATCCAAGTGGTACTCGCGTTATTTTATGTTATTTTGTCACGTTTGATCGCACGGGTTGTGTTTCGTGTTGTTTGACAGGAAACGATACTTGAGAGATTAAGCGGAGAGGAGAAACGAGTTTTGGAATATTTGCGTGAGCTTGGGAGAAGAAGAACATGAGGAAGAATGGAAAAGGGGGCCTAAGTGTAGTTTTCAGAAGTTTTAAAAACTACACTCAGCACCCCCTGAAGAAAACACATCAGTGCCTTAGAAAAATTTGGAGCAACATGATGAAATCAACTCTCTGTATTTCACGATCAGCTATCAAGATCGCAGGATCAAGTGGAAGATCAGATGAGCAGATCACCTGATCGCTCGATCAACGCCCAATTGACCACCGTTCAACCACCACCGTTCGGACCCGATCCCGAACCAATACACAATCAAACCCACCACATCCACCTCTGCAACAACCATAAACACAACCTGTATCTACATCTCCTGAACCCCCTTGCCATCAACGAATTACACAGCCACCACCAATTGACCAAATCAGAACCAATTCGCCATGGCCTTCTCTCCAATTCCCAACCAATCACCACAGCCACCTATCTCGAGACCACAGCCACCGCAAGAAGACCTCAGCCCACAATCAGCCATGGCCGTTCAAGAACCCAGCAGAAGCAAGAGAGGGAAGAAGAAGACTCGGCAGCAAACAATCCGGCAGCAACAGAGAGCAAGAACAGAGCAGAGAAGGAGGAAGAAGGATCGCAAGAACTGAGGCCCAATCGCCGAAGCCATCACAGACCCATGAAGCCGTCGGCTTCAATCTCAGACCCACCTAAAATCAGCCATCAAAGCCGAAGCAAAACCCAGAGAAGAAAGCGGAGCCCAAGACCAGAGACGAACCCAGAAGAAGCAAAACAAAGAAGATTAGAGGAGAAAGAAGAGCAGCGAAGCAGATCAACTCCAGGGGTATTCGCACGAAACCCATGCCAGAGGGTCTTCTGTTCGCTAATTTGGGTATGTGAGAGCTTGGGGCAAACACACAAATAAGAAGAGTTGAAGAAAATTAAAAGGAACGGGGCTCTCTCTTTGTTATAACAGCCCTAGGGTTTGTTGATTAAAAAGTCAAGGTTGGGGGGTTAAAGTGTAAAAAAGAATAGTTTTCTATTCCAAGTGATTCACGGGTTTGTGAATGAAAGATTAAGGGGGCTGATTTCTATTGAGGATGGGACGCCATTCAAGAGAACAGACAAGAAAAGAAAAGGAGGACGACACAAGCGAAGAAAACACGAAGAAGACGAAGACGGAAAAGACTACGAAGATCGAATCTTAGTTTGTTTATTCTTCCCTCTTTTAATCTTTGATATGGAGAAAATATTTTTGTTTGTCTACTCAATGAGTAGCTAAACCTCTCTAGCTAGATAGTTTATGGAGAACTAGGGTTTATATTAGATTTTCCGGATTTGAAGTTTGATTCATGTTTTGGACTTAATTCTTCCTATTGTTCTAGTTAATTCAACAAGTTCTTGTTCTTAGTTGTTAGTTTGTATGGTTTGATCACCCAATACATGCTAGTTATCTAGGTTTGTTGCACGACAGTGAACATAACCCGGATTTGTGAAGAACGTTGTTGACATTCTCGTAGTTTCTTGAGACCGACAGGAGATAGAGACTTGAATGACCGTGTGTGGGTTGTTTCGGTTAGTCGTAGTTAGGATTAGCATAATCAGTGGACCGACAGGACCCGGTGAGCGAACGTGGCTAGCTGACTAGAACGTAATGGTAGACAGAGGTGGACCGACAGGACCCGAAGTAGACCGTAACGTAGATTTGCGTGAGATCGACAGAAGATCGTAATGAGTGTGAACCGGTATAACTAGACATAGGTAGAGTGTTTCAAATCATAGTCCGAAAACGTCTAAATGCCCTAGGGACCCTAAAACTATCTAGTGTTCTCCATATTGGTATTAATCAGCATTCGAAAATTCAAAAATATTAATCTCGTTTGTTATTTAAATTTCAGTCACTTGTTTGAGGGTGACGAAATCTTAAATCAACCAATTTCTTCCTCCGGTTACATTAACTTTAAATTAATCATCTAGCTAAATAATCTCAGACTGTCCCTGTGGGTTCGAAAACCTGAGTTTTAATACTCAATCTTTATTACTTCGACCGTGCACTTGCGTATACACGTAAGAAATCGTGTCAAGTTTTTACGTAAGAAATCGTGTCAAGTTTTTAAGATTGAGTATTAAAACTCAGGTTGTCGATCTAACTCACAAAACCCGATTCTCACACTCCCTCACCAAAATCCAAGGAACCACACCGAATCTCAATACTCCGGCCCTCATTCCCTCAATCTTGGTGCAACGCCGTTCTCGCGGCCACAAATGTGAAGAAGTGATCTCGAACAATAGCTAATCTCCCCGGTCTTCAATTTCAAGCTTGCTCCTTTATTCCCTTTCAATTTCACTTTCACTTTCTATTTTACTCTTTTTTCTTTTCTCTCTCTCTCTTTTTTTTTCATTTCCACACAATCACATTAAGCACATGGAGCCGACAATACGATAGTAATATCCAAGGAGATCAAATGTCAAAATTAGATAACATGGGGGTGGAATGTGTCAAATTAGTGATGTAACATAGATGTCGACACCCCCACACTTGATGCAAAGCAAATCACGAACCCAGTAGTCAATGTGTAAACGTGCTTTTCGAACCGATCCTCCTCATCACCTAAGATATAGAGAATATAAATAAAGCATAAGCACGACCTCCTATAAGATCAACCAACCCCCACCCCATGACGTGCGGAAGAAATATCACGCACTACGGTACTCCACCTGTGATCGTGGTGTAAGGACACGACTCACCGCCACACCGAAGTGTGCTACCGTCTCTAACTCACCCTCACATCCCCTCAAAAGACGACATGTAAGAGAATCCACATAAGATGTATCAAATCAGCTCACCCTCATCAAACCTCCCTAACTCAACTCCCTCTATCATGACGCATAGGAAAGGACCATTCTAACAAGTGATGAAAGTCACAATGAAAGGCTTCCTAGGCTAGAGGCTGTGAATAAAAGGGGTAAACGAATCAATAGGGGTAACTAGTGGACCTAGGAGATGGAGACGGAACGTGAGGCCCCCATAAACATCACTCGCACAGCTGTTCCGTTGCCACTACGAGGAGGGTTGACGACTACCTAAGTGACGGTGGTGTAGCGCTAGTAGGATAACTAGTCTGAGAGGCAGCTACTCGCAGTTCTAATGTGCATTAGCCCTATAAGTCTTCCTACTCCAGATTCTCGCATCTACCTCACCTCTGATTTTCATACTCCTAAGGAATTCTATCATTAAGCCCTCTCCACATTCACTCTCTTCGATTGCCCTTTCTCAAAAATTTAAAATTTTATGAATTTTTTTTCCTTTTTTTTATTATTATTTCCTAACTCTATATGCTTTTGGCCAACTCGATTAAACACAAGATTTGGTAGGGGACTCAATAAAGTAAAAGTGCTAAAAAAAATGCATGCTAACAATCCTAACACAATACGACACTATATCAAACACTCTATACTAACCACATGTACTCCACAATACGACACAACTGCATGTAACTGGCGATGCATAACTGACATGGCTAGCAAAATATACACAAATCCCCCCACACTTAAGCGTTTCGTTGTCCTCAACGAATATAGATAAATAATAAGAGGACTCATCGCTTAAATGTGTTGGCGGTGGATCTACACTATTATGGCTCAAAACGTAGAACATAGAGAGTTAGAGGTACCTGGGGTGCCCGGACCTACATGGGCACCGTTGCCGCGAAACTGCAACAAGAAGGGGTCTTGTGGACCGTTGACAGTTTCCGGAAAAGTCTCACCTCGCGTCCGGATTCCGATGCGCCTACTCACATTCTCTATCACACGCATCAAGAAGGGGAACCCGGAGCGTCTTTTGTACCTGTGTCCCTGCACACTGATTGAAAGTATTAAAGCAACTCTCTCTCACCCCTCAAAATCAAATATGGAGAACTAAAAGCAAAAACAGAAACACATTGCATCCTACTCTACATTGGGTTGCCTCCCAAGCAACGCTTTGTAATTTAAGGTCGACGGCCCGACCCGGTTACCTCAACCAAAAAGAATAGTGGAGACTGCTTTATCCTTCCACTTCTTCTTCTTCCACCATCTCTTCTCGATAACTTCACGTGCACCCCTGTGCTGTGCAGATGGTGGAGAGTTGTAGAAGCTGATTTTTTTTTCATCTTGCAATTTATCTTCTTTATCAGCTTCCACCAAGTACCACTGGGCTCATATGCATCGTTCTCCATAAAGTCATCCCAGTAATACCTTTTTGGTGCTAGATGATCTTCAAATGACCCATGCAATTCAACCACACTCCCACACTTGCTGACTTCCAAGTCCTTGACTATGGCATATGGATGATCAATAGAATCGCCCATAGAACAAGAGATTGGGAGTTGCTCATCAAATTCTTCCCCATACGAATCCCCATACAGTAATTGTTCCAGCTCATCGCAGACTTGTGTGACATAAGATATGGAGAATTCATCATTAATCGGAGTTGGGGCTTTTACCTCAATATCACTGAGCACAAGTGTGTCACCAGCTTCATCGTCGACACACCACAGGCTTCCAATTTCGGTGTCTTCCCATTCATACCAAGGATGTGAGGGAACCTGCGGTCTTGGCTCGCAATACGGCAGATCTTCCCATCTTCGGCACACAGGTCCACCCCAGTCTGAATCAGAGTCTGAGTCCTCATATATGGAAGAGTCCACCAATGGTTCCTGGACACTGCAGTCTTCGTTAAGCTCAGTTATCTCTTCTTCCACTTGTGGTGGGGATGATGAAGGTTCAATTTTTAGCTCACTGTCATATGGCACGATTTCTTCTTGTGGCTCTTGAATGCTTGATTCCCCTGCTGTTGACAGTTTTTCTATTCGCTTCTTTATCCTCTCCAACATCTCCCTCACGTATTCCCTACCTGTGGCTGAATCCTCTTTTGGTAATTGTGCATCTATGGACAAAAATTTGGCGCAAACTTCCATGTCATTCATAATACTACGCCGTTCTGCCATATCCGCTGATGAGTCTTCCTGGTGCTGATGAAGCTGGGGGGCATGTACTCGACATGAGTCTCTACGTTCGTGCCAAATGCCGCATACGTAGCACCAAGTTATGCATGCGTCCTCGTCTTCATGGTTACCCCTGCAGTGGAAACAGTAGGGGTGACCCGAATAACACTCTTCGCTCCACATGCTCATATTGTCTCTTGCTTCCTGCGTTCCTGATAAACAAACTCACAAGACACCCGTGAAGCACAGAGATATAGAATAAAAATAATAAAACTAAAACTAAGATAAAAGTACTCTAAACTAACTCCTAACAAAATAATCTACCGCTTTCCCCGGCAACGGCGCCAAAAACTTGACACGATTTCTTACGTGTATACGCAAGTGCACGGTCGAAGTAATAAAGATTGAGTATTAAAACTCAGGTTGTTGAACCCACAGGGACAGTCTGAGATTATTTGGCTAGATGATTAATTTAAAGTAATGTAACCGGAGGAAGAAATTGGTTGATTTAAGATTTTGTCACCCTCAAACAAGTGACTGAAATTTAAATAACAAACGAGATTAATATTTTTGAATTTTCGAATGCTGATTAATACCAATATGGAGAACACTAGATAGTTTTAGGGTCCCTAGGGCATTTAGACGTTTTCGGACTATGATTTGAAACACTCTACCTATGTCTAGTTATACCGGGTCACACTCATTACGATCTTCTGTCGATCTCACGCAAATCTACGTTACGGTCTACTTCGGGTCCTGTCGGTCCACCTCTGTCTACCGTTACGTTCTAGTCAGCTAGCCAGGTTCGCTCACCGGGTCCTGTCGGTCCACCGATTATGCTAATCCTAACTACGACTAACCGAAACAACCCACACACGGTCATTCAAGTCTCTATCTCCTGTCGGTCTCAAGAAACTACGAGAATGTCAACAACGTTCTTCACGAATCCGGGTTATGTTCACCGTCGTGCAACAAACCTAGATAACTAGCATGTATTGGGTGATCAAACCATACAAACTAACAACTAAGAACAAGAACTTGTTGAATTAACTAGAACAATAGGAAGAATTAAGTCCAAAACATGAATCAAACTTCAAATCCGGAAAATCTAATATAAACCCTAGTTCTCCATAAACTATCTAGCTAGAGAGGTTTAGCTACTCATTGAGTAGACAAACAAAAAGATTTTCTCCATATCAAAGATTAAAAGAGGGAAGAAGAAACAAACTAAGAGTCGATCTTCGTAGTCTTTTCCGTCTTCGTCTTCTTCGTGTCTTCTTCGCTTGTGTCGTCCTCCTCTTTTTCTTTTCTTGTCTGTTCTCTTGAATGGCTTCCCATCCTCAATAGAAATCAGCCCCCTTAATCTTTCATTCACAAACCCGTGAATCACTTGGAATAGAAAACTATTCTTTTTTGCACTTTAACCCCCCAACCTTGACTTTTTAATCAACAAACCCTAGGGCTGTTATAACAAAGAGAGAGCCCCGTTCCTTTTAATTTTATTCAACTCTTCTTATTTGTGTGTTTGCCCCAAGCTCTCACAGACCCAAATTAGCGAATGGAAGACCCTCTGGCATGGGTTTCGTGCGAATACCCCTGGAGTTGATCTGCTTCGCTGCTCTTCTTTATCCTCTAATCTTCTTTGTTTTGCTTCTTCTGGGTTCGTCTCTGGTCTTGTGCTCCGCTTTCTTCTCTGGGTTTTGCTTCGGCTTTGATGGCTGATTTTAGGTGGGTCTGAGATTGAAGCCGACGGCTTCATGGGTCTGTGATGGCTTCGGTGATTGGGCCTCAGTTCTTGCGATCCTTCTTCCTCCTTCTCTGCTCTGTTCTTGCTCTCTGTTGCTGCCGGATTGTTTGCTGCCGAGTCTTCTTCTTCCCTCTCTTGCTTCTGCTGGGTTCTTGAACGACCATGGCTGATTGTGGGCTGAGGTCTTCTTGCGGTGGCTGTGGTCTCGAGATAGGTGGCTGTGGTGATTGGTTGGGAATTGGAGAGAAGGCCATGGCGAATTGGTTCTGATTTGGTCAATTGGTGGTGGCTGTGTAATTCGTTGATGGCAAGGGGGTTCAGGAGATGTAGATACAGGTTGTGTTTATGGTTGTTGCAGAGGTGGATGTGGTGGGTTTGATTGTGTATTGGTTCGGGATCGG
This sequence comes from Linanthus parryae, assembly GCA_023055425.1. Classification (NCBI taxonomy): domain Eukaryota; kingdom Viridiplantae; phylum Streptophyta; class Magnoliopsida; order Ericales; family Polemoniaceae; genus Linanthus; species Linanthus parryae. The sequence goes on along the minus strand of JALGPY010000005.1, from coordinate 109,317,143 downwards.
GTCCGAACGGTGGTGGTTGAACGGTGGTCAATTGGGTGTTGATCGAGCGATCAGGTGATCTGCTCATCTGATCTTCCACTTGATCCTGCGATCTTGATAGCTGATCGTGAAATACAGAGAGTTGATTTCATCATGTTGCTCCAAATTTTTCTAAGGCACTGATGTGTTTTCTTCAGGGGGTGCTGAGTGTAGTTTTTAAAACTTCTGAAAACTACACTTAGGCCCCCTTTTCCATTCTTCCTCATGTTCTTCTTCTCCCAAGCTCACGCAAATATTCCAAAACTCGTTTCTCCTCTCCGCTTAATCTCTCAAGTATCGTTTCCTGTCAAACAACACGAAACACAACCCGTGCGATCAAACGTGACAACATAACATAAAATAACGCGAGTACCACTTGGACTAACAAATTAACGCTCAAAGCTAAACTTCTTCGTTTTCTCTCTATTCGTAGTGTAAAAACTAATATAATCAACCCGGAAATCACGCAAAACGATGTAAAACGTGTAAGAAATATAACTCTAATACCGAGTTATCAAATCCCCCACACTACCTTTTTGCGCGTCCCGAGCAAAATCAATCCTCACACTACGTTTTAATCCACCGAATTGCATACAATTACACTAGCCATATGACACACACAACACACACACACAATGCAATCTACATGACTATACAATGCAACTCGATTATTAAACAATGCAAATACTGAAATAACACAATTTTTTCTTCAGTTAGATTGGGCAATCTCAAAAAATAAACCGGCAAGTCATAAGGCTCTCATATTCCCTCGGAAGTTCTATAACTTTGGTGATCGGTAGAACTTGCGGCCAGTTTCGTTAGACAGAACGGGCACGAACACAAAATATGTTGCTTCCGCACACTCATCAAACGTATCCCTAGCACTTTACCTCCCGAGCTATTTATCCACGGGTTAAATTGCTGACGGTTTAGGACGGGTAGGATAGGATATTCAGAAGCGTAGTCCTAGACGTCATGATCTAACTCACAAAACCCGATTCTCACACTCCCTCACCAAAATCCAAGGAACCACACCGAATCTCACTACTCCGGCCCTCATTCCCTCAATCTTGGTGCAACGCCGTTCTCGCGGCCACAAATGTGAAGAAGTGATCTCGAACAATAGCTAATCTCCCCGGTCTTCAATTTCAAGCTTGCTCCTTTATTCCCTTTCAATTTCACTTTCACTTTCTATTTTACTCTTTTTTATTTTCTCTCTCTCTTTTTTTTTTCATTTCCACACAATCACATTAAGCACATGGAGCCGACAATACGATAGTAATATCCGAGGAGATAAAATGTCAAAATTAGATAACATGGGGGTGGAATGTGTCAAATTAGTGATGTAACATAGATGTCGACACCCCCACACTTGATGCAAAGCAAATCACGAACCCAGTAGTCAATGTGTAAACGTGCTTTTCGAACCGATCCTCCTCATCACCTAAGATATAGAGAATATAAATAAAGCATAAGCACGACCTCCTATAAGATCAACCAACCCCCACCCCATGACGTGCGGAAGAAATATCACGCACTACGGTACTCCACCTGTGATCGTGGTGTAAGGACACGACTCACCGCCACACCGAAGTGTGCTACCGTCTCTAACTCACCCTCACATCCCCTCAAAAGACGACATGTAAGAGAATCCACATAAGATGTATCAAATCAGCTCACCCTCATCAAACCTCCCTAACTCAACTCCCTCTATCATGACGCATAGGAAAGGACCATTCTAACAAGTGATGAAAGTCACAATGAAAGGCTTCCTAGGCTAGAGGCTGTGAATAAAAGGGGTAAACGAATCAATAGGGGTAACTAGTGGACCTAGGAGATGGATACGGAACGTGAGGCCCCCATAAACATCACTCGCACAGCTGTTCCGTTGCCACTACGAGGAGGGTTGACGACTACCTAAGTGACGGTGGTGTAGCGCTAGTAGGATAACTAGTCTGAGAGGCAGCTACTCGCAGTTCTAATGTGCATTAGCCCTATAAGTCTTCCTACTCCAGATTCTCGCGTCTACCTCACCTCAGATTTTCATACTCCTAAGGAATTCTATCATTAAGCCCTCTCCACATTCACTCTCTTCGATTGCCCGTTCTCAAAAATTTAAAATTTTATGAATTTTTTTTCCTTTTTTTTATTATTATTTCCTAACTCTATATGCTTTTGGCCAACTCGATTAAACACAAGATTTGGTAGGGGACTCAATAAAGTAAAAGTGCTAAAAAAATGCATGCTAACAATCCTAACACAATACGACACTATATCAAACACTCTATACTAACCACATGTACTCCACAATACGACACAACTGCATGTAACTGGCGATGCATAACTGACATGGCTAGCAAAATATACACAAATCCCCCCACACTTAAGCGTTTCGTTGTCCTCAACGAATATAGATAAATAATAAGAGGACTCATCGCTTAAATGTGTTGGCGGTGGATCTACACTATTATGGCTCAAAACGTAGAGCATAGAGAGTTAGAGGTACCTGGGGTGCCCGGACCTACATGGGCACCGTTGCCGCGAAACTGCAACAAGAAGGGGTCTTGTGGACCGTTGACAGTTTCCGGAAAAGTCTCACCTCGCGTCCGGATTCCGATGCGCCTACTCACATTCTCTATCACACGCATCAAGAAGGGGAACCCGGAGCGTCTTTTGTACCTGTGTCCCTGCACACTGATTGAAAGTATTAAAGCAACTCTCTCTCACCCCTCAAAATCAAATATGGAGAACTAAAAGCAAAAACAGAAACACATTGCATCCTACTCTACATTGGGTTGCCTCCCAAGCAACGCTTTGTAATTTAAGGTCGACGGCCCGACCCGGTTACCTCAACCAAAAAGAATAGTGGAGACTGCTTTATCCTTCCACTTCTTCTTCTTCCACCATCTCTTCTCGATAACTTCACGTGCACCCCTGTGCTGTGCAGATGGTGGAGAGTTGTAGAAGCTGATTTTTTTTTCATCTTGCAATTTATCTTCTTTATCAGCTTCCACCAAGTACCACTGGGCTCATATGCATCGTTCTCCATAAAGTCATCCCAGTAATACCTTTTTGGTGCTAGATGATCTTCAAATGACCCATGCAATTCAACCACACTCCCACACTTGCTGACTTCCAACTCCTTGACTATGGCATATGGATGATCAATAGAATCGCCCATAGAACAAGAGATTGGGAGTTGCTCATCAAATTCTTCCCCATACGAATCCCCATACAGTAATTGTTCCAGCTCATTGCAGACTTGTGTGACATAAGATATGGAGAATTCATCATTAATCGGAGTTGGGGCTTTTACCTCAATATCACTAAGCACAAGTGTGTCACCAGCTTCATCGTCGACACACCACAGGCTTCCAATTTCGGTGTCTTCCCATTCATACCAAGGATGTGAGGGAACCTGCGGTCTTGGCTCGCAATACGGCAGATCTTCCCATCTTCGGCACACAGGTCCACCCCAGTCTGAATCAGAGTCTGAGTCCTCATATATGGCAGAGTCCACCAATGGTTCCTGGACACTGCAGTCTTCGTTAAGCTCAGGTATCTCTTCTTCCACTTGTGGTGGGGATGATGAAGGTTCAATTTTTAGCTCACTGTCATATGGCACGGTTTCTTCTTGTGGATCTTGAATGCTTGATTCCCCTGCTGTTGACAGTTTTTCTATTCGCTTCTTTATCCTCTCCAACATCTCCCTCACGTATTCCCTACCTGTGGCTGAATCCTCTTTTGGTAATTGTGCATCTATGGACAAAAATTTGGCGCAAACTTTCATGTCATTCATAATACTACGCCGTTCTGCCATATCCGCTGATGAGTCTTCCTGGTGCTGATGAAGCTGGGGGGCATGTACTCGACATGAGTCTCTACGTTCGTGCCAAATGCCGCATACGTAGCACCAAGTTATGCATGCGTCATCGTCTTCATGGTTACCCCTGCAGTGGAAACAGTAGGGGTGACCCGAATAACACTCTTCGCTCCACATGCTCATATTGTCTCTTGCTTCCTGCGTTCCTGATAAACAAACTCACAAGACACCCGTGAAGCACAGAGATATAGAATAAAAAATAATAAAACTAAAACTAAGATAAAAGTACTCTAAACTAACTCCTAACAAAATAATCTACCGCTTTCCCCGGCAACGGCGCCAAAAACTTGACACGATTTCTTACGTGTATACGCAAGTGCACGGTCGAAGTAATAAAGATTGAGTATTAAAACTCAGGTTGTCGAACCCACAGGGACAGTCTGAGATTATTTAGCTAGATGATTAATTTAAAGTTAATGTAACCGGAGGAAGAAATTGGTTGATTTAAGATTTCGTCACCCTCAAACAAGTGACTGAAATTTAAATAACAAACGAGATTAATATTTTTGAATTTTCGAATGCTGATTAATACCAATATGGAGAACACTAGATAGTTTTAGGGTCCCTAGGGCATTTAGACGTTTTCGGACTATGATTTGAAACACTCTACCTATGTCTAGTTATACCGGGTCACACTCATTACGATCTTCTGTCGATATCACGCAAATCTACGTTACGGTCTACTTCGGGTCCTGTCGGTCCACCTCTGTCTACCATTACGTTCTAGTCAGCTAGCCAGGTTCGCTCACCGGGTCCTGTCGGTCCACCGATTATGCTAATCCTAACTACGACTAACCGAAACAACCCACACACGGTCATTCAAGTCTCTATCTCCTGTCGGTCTCAAGAAACTACGAGAATGTCAACAACGTTCTTCACGAATCCGGGTTATGTTCACTGTCGTGCAACAAACCTAGATAACTAGCATGTATTGGGTGATCAAACCATACAAACTAACAACTAAGAACAAGAACTTGTTGAATTAACTAGAACAATAGGAAGAATTAAGTCCAAAACATGAATCAAAATTCAAATCCGGAAAATCTAATATAAACCCTAGTTCTCCATAAACTATCTAGCTAGAGAGGTTTAGCTACTCATTGAGTAGACAAACAAAAAGATTTTCTCCATATCAAAGATTAAAAGAGGGAAGAAGAAACAAACTAAGAGTCGATCTTCGTAGTCTTTTCTGTCTTCGTCTTCTTCGTGTCTTCTTCGCTTGTGTCGTCCTCCTCTTTTTCTTTTCTTGTCTGTTCTCTTGAATGGCGTCCCATCCTCAATAGAAATCAGCCCCCTTAATCTTTCATTCACAAACCCGTGAATCACTTGGAATAGAAAACTATTCTTTTTTACACTTTAACCCCCCAACCTTGACTTTTTAATCAACAAACCCTAGGGCTGTTATAACAAAGAGAGAGCCCCGTTCCTTTTAATTTTCTTCAACTCTTCTTATTTGTGTGTTTGCCCCAAGCTCTCACAGACCCAAATTAGCGAACGGAAGACCCTCTGGCATGGGTTTCGTGCGAATACCCCTGGAGTTGATCTGCTTCGCTGCTCTTCTTTCTCCTCTAATCTTCTTTGTTTTGCTTCTTCTGGGTTCGTCTCTGGTCTTGTGCTCCGCTTTCTTCTCTGGGTTTTGCTTCGGCTTTGATGGCTAATTTTAGGTGGGTCTGAGATTGAAGCCGACGGCTTCATGGGTCTGTGATGGCTTCGGGGATTGGGCCTCAGTTCTTGCGATCCTTCTTCCTCCTTCTCTGCTCTGTTCTTGCTCTATGTTGCTGCCGGATTGTTTGCTGCCAAGTCTTCTTCTTCCCTCTCTTGCTTCTGCTGGGTTCTTGAACGGCCATGGCTGATTGTGGGCTGAGGTCTTCTTGCGGTGGCTGTGGTCTTGAGATAGGTGGCTGTGGTGATTGGTTGGGAATTGGAGAGAAGGCCATGGCGAATTGGTTCTGATTTGGTCAATTGGTGGTGGCTGTGTAATTCGTTGATGGCAAGGGGGTTCAGGAGATGTAGATACAGGTTGTGTTTATGGTTGTTGCAGAGGTGGATATGGTGGGTTTGATTGTGTATTGGTTCGGGATCGGGTCCGAACGGTGGTGGTTGAACGGTGGTCAATTGGGTGTTGATCGAGCGATCAGGTGATCTGCTCATCTGATCTTCCACTTGATCCTGCGATCTTGATAGCTGATCGTGAAATACAGAGAGTTGATTTCATCATGTTGCTCCAAATTTTTCTAAGGCACTGATGTGTTTTCTTCAGGGGGTGCTGAGTGTAGTTTTTAAAACTTCTGAAAACAACACTTAGGCCCCCTTTTCCATTCTTCCTCATGTTCTTCTTCTCCCAAGCTCACGCAAATATTCCAAAACTCGTTTCCCCTCTCCGCTTAATCTCTCAAGTATCGTTTCCTGTCAAACAACACGAAACACAACCCGTGCGATCAAACGTGACAAAATAACATAAAATAACGCGAGTACCACTTGGATTAACAAATTAACGCTCAAAGCTAAACTTCTTCGTCTTCTCTCTATTCGTAGTGTAAAAACAAATATAATCAACCCGGAAATCACGCAAAACGATGTAAAACGTGTAAGAAATATAACTCTAATACCGAGTTATCAAGGACCTTCTAACTAAGAATGGTGGAGAAAATTCGAAGAGACCTTGAAAGTTAAACTAAATTTCAGATGATCAACCCGCTATGTTGGTGTGGTAAAGGATCTCAGTAATGTGTGAATTGGTAATCCTTTACGAGTTGTTTGGAGTGATCTAATTGAACGATGTACTTGGGTAGCTTAAGTTTCCTTTCTTATAATATATATGTTCCTCATAAATTCTCCATTTGAAGTCTTGATATTAAATTCATGGTTTGGAGCTTTCCACTCAGGTTTAAGTCATGATTCGCAAGGGTTGTCTAAATCTTAACCCATAGCCTGGGAGTTTGATGTTCAGTATCATATTTTCTTTTGTAATTTATCGCAGAAGTTTTGAGAACTTTGGTTAATGTTGCAAATCTCGGGTCAGAAGCTAAATTCCAAAGAGTATGAAGAACCGTGTTATTAAGAAGTCTTAAACAATATCTCCTAAAAATTTTCCTATGATAATTTAAGTGCTTGGTGTCTGCTAAGGTACTATTGTTACGTCGGGCCATATGACATTCTGGAGAGAATTAGAGAAGTTGCGTACCAACCAGACATACCTTCGTATTTCGGACGGGTATACAATATCTTTCACGAGTTGCAAATAAATAAGTATGTACACTATCCCTCTCACGGGATGGATCCCGAACCAATTGAGTCAGACCCGTCTTTGACATATGAAGACCATCCTGTCAAGATCCTCGATACCGAGACAAGGGACACGCGTACCAAGAGCGTTAAGCTAGTGAAATTCTTTTGGACAAATCATCAGACGGAAGAAGCTACTTGGGAAGCAGATGATGAAATGAAAAAGGGGTAATCGCACCTCTTTGACGAGGTAAACCGAGTTCCGAGGACGTCACTCCTCTAAGGGGGAGAGGAATGTAACCCTTTAATCAATCCTCGTGCCGCATTGAACTAGATATCAATAAAATTAATATATTGTTTGAGGTGACCGTCTCTACAGGTAGTATTATGTGAATTGGTTGACGTGGATTGGCTGTTACATTAGATGTAAAATCTCATATTAGCATTACGTGGGTTAGTTGGTTTGCGCTTCGAGGACGAAGCTTTATTTAAGGGGGGGAGGATGTAATACCCCGTTTTTATACGGGTAAATTAATAGCTATTCGTGAAGTTTAAATGTGAATTGGGGTGATATTTGTAATTTAAGAAAAGATAAACTAGTTAACTCAAAGGGGTGGTAGTTGTAGTTTGAAGAAAGTCAAACACCTAAAGGATAAATTAATAAAAGAGAATTAAATAATATATATATATTAAAAAAAATAAAAAAAAAATGGAGAAAACTTTCCCCCAATCTCACGGCAACACTGTTGAATCATTTCCCAAAAATCAAGGAGAATTGTCTTGTTCTCCATCTCCTTCTTCAAAAGCTCTCCCTCCCTCTTCTCTCACCCGTCACCACCACCAACACCATCGCCACCTCCACCGACAACACCCCATGGCCACCACCACTTCCTCCTCCAACTCTCTCTGCCCCTCTCTGTCTGTCTCTCTCTCTCTCCCTCTCCCCTGTTCTGCCCGGCGAGAGACACAGCAGCAGCAGCGGCACAAGGCCGCTGCCTCCTCCAACGAAGAGACCCACCTCCATCACCGGCAACACCACATCTCCGTCTCCATCCCTCTTCATCCTCCATCGATCTGTCCCTCTCTCTCCCTTCTCTCTGTTCTGCGCGGCGAAGGAAACCCAGCAGCAGCGGCGGCATCAATGGCCGCTGCCGCCGCCGGAGAAGACCCACCACCAAGACCACTTCGCTTCTCCCTCTGTTCTCGTTCGATCACCCTCTCAATTCCGACCAGAAGCACGACGAAGAGAAACAGAGGTAGAAACAGAAGCAGCAGCGAGCCACCACCGCCGCCGGAGAAGGACCGACGGGAACACCAACCCCCACCACCAACGCTCTGTTTCTCCCTCTCCCTCTCACTCTCTGAGCTCGCCAATATCGTCCCCTCTCTCGGACGACCAGAAGGGGAACAGAAGCATAGCAGGCCGGAGCTGCCTCCGCCGCCGACGCCACCTCCATTAACGCCGCCACGAAGCTCAGCCCAAGCTATCCGGCGCGACCCGTCCCCTCCCGTTGATTCCAAACGACTCGTGGAGACCCAAGGAGATCATTACCAGCCTCAATCGGATTCCAGAACGCCAGTATCAATGCCGACGTAGAGCACTACGACCACCATCGACGGCGGACTTGAACCGCCTCGTTTCTCGACCGTTTTCAGAAATTTTTGGCTTAGGTACACTCTAAATCATCCAATTTTACGTTTTAGTCAATCAAAATACAATCTTGCTAGCTAGAATCAAATCTAGGATGAGAAATTGTACGTGTATACATTTTCAGAAAAAGTTTCATTTCTTGAAACTTAGGGGTACAAAGTGTCTTTTCACTAAACTGGATATAGTTATGGGAGGGGGGTTATTGTGAACTTTCTGAAAATCTAAGGATATTTAGTGTGGCATCTAAAACTTTTATTAGAGTAGGAGGGGGGTTTTGTTGTCTTTTGAGGAAAAAATATATTTACACAACTATTCACACACACACACATATGTGTGTGTGTATATATATATATATATATATATATATGAAATTAAAGAGAGATGATTTGGAATTAAATTAATTTCTGAATTTTATAATTCTTATTTAAGTATAAAAAAATAAAAAAATAAAAAAAATAACTTGACTAGTAAAATTTTACAATAAATAATTATTACAAAGAAAACTAGAGTCGTTTAATATACAACGCCTACTTATTCGATAATCAATATCGTTTTGTTTAACTAGCTAATCTCAAAGTATTGTAAATTGACATTCTAAATATGCTTGTCTAAATATCACTTTTCTAGAATAAAATAAGTTTATGAATAGATTCTTAACTTAATGTTTTATCTTTCTCTAAATTAAAAATAAATATTAAAGAATACTTATTTTCCCAACATATATATATATATATATATATATATTTATATTATCATCTCCTAAACAAGTTAGTATATAGTATTTTTATTTTTCTATTAAGAGTCTACATGCAATAATAAATTTTGTTAAAATAGCAATTTCTTTCTATAAATAATTTATTCTAGAAAAGTTAAGTGTAGTTGTTAGATTATTGAAGAATAAAGTGTGGTTCTCTATAATACCGTCGAAGCTAGCATTTTTTTATTGTAAGAGTTTATAGTTAGGAAATCCTAAAGGCAAATGTATTGTTTTCGCACTATTTAAAAATACAAGTGTTTTAATTGTGAAATTGAATAGTAATATTAGATAATTATAATTTAGGGATATGATTATTATAAACTAGCACACACTTGACAATTATAGCCACAAAGAAATATTTAGACGTCATATTAAATTAAATTGGACTTTTCCCACGTCCTCACTTGCATATTACGTGATAGTCAGACTCTCGATTAATTAGAAATTATAAATTGTAGGTGACGAATTTGTAGACGAGGGCTACGCATACCCGTAAGAGCTTACGTGCTATTTCCCGTGTTATTGAGGTGAGTAAACATGCCAAGTCTAGCGCGCCCAGCTTCTTTCGTGTCGAAATATGATTTTATAATTTGTCTCAAAATGTGTTTTATGACATACACGCTTTACTTGAGATTTGGATTGTGTTGAGATATTTTCTTTGAAATTTGACACGTGAAAATAATAACGCGTAATAACGTAAAGTGGAAAGAGTTGTGCGGGGAAAACTTATTATTGTCGTGTTGGCTTTAGCCACTCGGCCTGTGATTATTATTGTCGTGTTGGCTTTGTCCACTCGGCCTGTGATTATTATTGTCGTGTTGGCTTCGTCCACTCGTCCTGTGTACTTTAACCCGGTCGCAACCTGCCGGGTCGCTCCATGTACTCACCTCTCTGGCCGCAAGAAGTCTTAAGGGGGTGCCGAAACTTAAGGTCTTGGATGCTTGTGATGGATTATTCTTCCCCGTATCAACTAATGGATTTTATGTTTTGGATATTGGATATTAATGGACATGGAAATATTGAGATTTAAATGGATTGGATATTGGATATGGATTTAATTATGATTATTGGAGATTTTCTGAAAACTTACGAGAACTCGGGAATGTCTTACTATTACTTTGTCTTTTACTTCCGCTGTATTTCCATTTAAAGTTAAATACTTGTGAAATATTTACTCTTCGTCCATTTATTTTGTTACTTGAGTTAAAATATCTCTTTGCCGATTTACGTGCTTGGGTGTTACTCATTTAGTATTTCATTGCTGACTTTAGAAACTGCGGTTCCTGTTTTAATTCCCACCGCAGGTCTAGATGGAGACTGCTTGGCTTAGGACGGGGAAAACGCGAACTCATCTAGTTGTATCAGCACGCCTAGTAATCGAACTCCTAGATTTTTTAATTTTGTGTAATAATGTTTTAAGACGATGTGCGAAACTTTTATCATATGTAGTATATATATATGGCAGTGTTTGTTCTTGATTTCCACCATTTCATATTATAGTAGCACCCACCCGGGCTCTCCGGTCCGGAACGGAAAGTCTGGGACCCAAGGGGTGTTACACCATCCCCAACCACCGCCGCTGCCACCGGCGAGAAGACCCACCCCCAACGCCAAACAACAACATCACCACCACCACCACCCTCTCTCCCTCTCTTCTCCCCTCCATCTCTCCCCTGTCTCCCTCTCTGCCCGGCGAGAACACAGTAGCAGCGGCCGCTGCCTTCTCCGACCAACCACCACCAACACCGGCATCACCACTACCACCATCTCTCTGCCTCTCTTCTCTTACCCCCAATCGCCCTGTCTCTCATCAGTTCGAACCCAGCAGAAATAAGAAGAAGCGGCAACGAAGGCCGCTGCCTTTCCGACGGGAGACCCACCGGCGAACCATCACCACCACCACCACTTCTGTCCCTTGCCTCTCTCGCCCTCTCAGTCACTCCAACTCTCTGCCCAGAACCAGACGAAGAAAAATGAGGCAGCAGCAGTAGCAGAGCAGCCAAGAAAGCCCCACCGTCGCCGGTCGGCCATTAACGCCGGCGACAAGCTTCGGGGATTTGGACCCGAGGCAGCCCAGCCCTATTTCTCGATCTCTTCGAGCTCCTGAGACTCCAAGGACCACAACTAGGCGGTTAAACGCGACCAGAAGTAGCCGGAGAAGCCACGTCGAGAACCACCGCCAAGTCCGCCGGCGGCAAGTTCGACCCGCTCTGTTTCTCAACCGATTCGCTTCGTTCTTGGCTTGGATACACTCTAAATCCCCTCCTAGTCCGTTTTTAATCATCAAAATCGAATTTTCACAGCTTAAATGTAGATTGCATCGGGTAGATTTGGGTTGTATATGTGTTGCCGATTGAGTATTATCTGGGGGGTCATTTTGTAGTTTCAGAAACTTAGGGGAGTAGTTATTGTAAATCCAGAACTTATTATTTTCTCTTTGGGGGTTGTTTATGTCATTAAAAGAAACTGATTATATAATGGTGGGGGAGGTGGTTGTAGTTTGGCATTTCAATTTTATTTAACAAGCAATTTAATAACATAATTTTTGAAAATAATAATAGGAGTAATAAATAAATTTAATGAATTAATAATTGGATTACCAAAATAGTTTTATTACAATAGATACTTATGCAATTTTTATCATGCTTTCCTAATAAGTAAATTGTAAACTATGAACCTTGTTTTCTTTATGAATAGACAAGTTAATTAATTTAGAAATAATATTATAAAAAGAAAATATATAAATATATTAGTTTTATTAAAATAAATGGGCCATAAAAAATAATAGCATGCTTTTCTACAAATTAAAATAGCTAAGTAATATTGTATAGGTATGGAAGAGCCTTATTTAGTAATAATCACAATACAATTAATCCTTGAGATGAAAATAAACAAGTCCCAATATTTGATAAATAACAAACATTTTATAAGTATGTCTCTTGAGATAACATTTTTAAGAGAATTTATTTGGAATGATATAATAAGACATCTTCTCCATTAAATTATGATTCTCTATTTTTGGGTTTCAACTAATAAGTGAGTAGGAATTCTCTTCCAAAAAGGAATAATAATAATAATAATAATAATAATAATAATAATAATAATAATAATAATAATAATAATAATAATAATAATAATAACTTGTAGAGTATTATTAAATAGTTAATTCTCATTAGAATCATCTTAGCATAGTTATCTTCGTAAATTACTATGACTTACAGATGAATATTTAAAACTCGTTATTAACAAACAGTTTCTCGTAAATTTTGTAAGGGTGCAACTGTGTCGGGAAATTAATTGGGCCACATAATTCATGTTGCATATAGAGTATAAGTGCATTTGTTGTGAGAATTAACTATGTATTAATTAGGATTATTTGCGTATTTGTAGACACCCAATTCGTAGGCGACGAGTTTATCGAGTACGAGTACTAGGACTCTTCTTGTTGCGCGTGCACCACTCTACCCGTTTCGGTAAGTTCATATGTACAACACCTTAACTGTCAAAATGTGAATTTGGCGTGCGTTGTTTCCAAACTACAGTCTTGCTAAATCTCTTGAGATTTGAATTACTATACGAATTGATCACACGTTGAGATTCATTATTTTGAGAACTTTTGAATATTCCCGTTTGGAAAATATGCGGTAATGATACAATCTTTGAATCAAATGATACGGTTCTATAATGACGGTTGAATAATGCATGATAATATAAATGGGGCGATGTACAGAGGATGTGCGTGGAGGCTGCGGCCGGAGGCGCTTTCATGCGAACCTCCTCGGGTGATAATCCTACGTGATTACATACCCCGCCCCCGTGTTTGATCGTCATACACCGAGGTGATGCGGTCACGGGGTTATATAAGGCGTGAAAACTATGGAGTACTACTTATGCCTGTGTGGGTCACTACGGTATAGGGGTGTCGACACTTAAGGTCTCATAGTTATGGTTTGAGCGGGGTAGCGTTGGGTTACCCACAACGCTCGGGGTGAACTGGGATTCGTGATATCCCAAGAGGAACCCCTATTGTGATATTATTGCATCGTGACCTCTCTGTGGACATTCGTTACCCGCTGGTCTCACTAATGATTAAAAATGTGGAATCAGTTATTGATACAGCTCATGTGGGTTTACTCCAGTTTTACATGTTGATTACATATTCGTGTAGCCAAAACTCGTTTTACATGTTGTAGTATGATTCTTACTAAGTTTTTACTGACTTAAAATTTTTCTGCGGTCGGCTTTTGCTATTTCAAAACCCGCAGGTTACCTGGAGGGGGATGCTCACGACTACTGATGGACTCATGCTATGAACACCTAGTGTTTCACTTAGTATCTCAATTTCACCAAATAATGTACTTTAATCTTTTCAGACTCTGTCACCATGCTACCTTTTAATTTGTAATAAAAATTATGCTGTGGATTATCGATGACCGTACTAACTGTGAACCGGCGATCCTCCTCCGTTCCCAATGGGGTTTACCTCCTCGGGCGGAGGCACCTTTCCAAATGTACGGTTCGGCCGGCCGTATGAGTTGTGGGTGTTGATACGCAAATTACGGGCTATTCGCAAGTATACGAAATCAAGTAGTACCGGGTGTATTTCAACTCGGGCTATCGATCCCACAGGGACTGTCTCGGGTTTTCTCGAGTAATCAGTTTTGGTTGACAAAGTGTAAAAAAAAAACGAGGAAAAGGGTTGTGTTTGTTGTTACGGAACTACGTAAAACTAAAAACGCAAAAACGTAAATATATTTTTTGTGACGTTTTCTGGAATAAACTTGCCTTTTGTACTCTAGGGTTGATGGGAACTAGGCTCCAGGATCCCCTCGGGTTTCTACATATTTTACGTTTTTCGGTTTGATATGGAAACACTCAGCAGTCTCGTTATCTGTGCAACGTACCGATTGTGCAGTGACCTTTCAGATTCCACAAGTAATCCCGATCCTACAGACGTTCGGATTCCTGTTAAGCTGCCTAAGTCTGCAGTCTCGTTCTAAGCCTGTTAGGGTTTCTAACCTGTCCTAATGGCCCGGGTCAGATTCTCCAACAGTCGGTCTCACGTTTTTCTATGCTAGCTCTATCTCCCTTTCTCTGGTCGGTCCATCAGGGTAAGGTACTTAATCTTTCTTTTCTTCCTAACCCTAACCTGACGTTTTCACGTACAGGCTCGGGTCTATAGCAATTCCGGTTCGCGAATCCGATCATGCATATATGATAACAGTCAAAGACAGAATAACAGATAAAGCTGCTGAATTTAAGATAACAATCATGAATCCATAATCAAACGTCTATAATAAAAACTGGGTACGAAACCCTAGGTTCACCGAGAACCTAGGTAAAAGGTTTAGTTACTAAGTGACATAAATAAATAACAACGTTTCTGAATAAGAGAGATAGTGAAATCAAACGCGTGCTGTAGATTCTGAATTCCTTCTTCCGTGCTCACCGAGAGTGCTCTGCTATGAGCACTGGACGAGTCTTTATATAGTGCTGGAGGCGTTTCTGGAAACTGCCGAAATTACGAAACTGCCACTGGGCAGAAACCGCCTCGGGAAACGGGTCGTCTGCCACCGCCTCGGGAAACGGGCCAACTACGCAAGATAGCTGCGTAGCTACCTGCGTAGGTAGCTGCGTAGCTACCTGCGTAGGTAACTACCTCCTCGGTTTGCGCGCCAAACTCCTCGGGATGTCTCGGGATGACTGCTGAGCCTTTGGGAGTGTGTTTCGTCCATCTCGGGATGCGTGCCAAACTGCTCGGGATGCCTCGGGATGCGTGCCAGGCTCCTCGGGATGCGTGCCCATCTCCTCGGTAAACGTGCCAATCTTCTTGACTTGCATGCTCGGCTTCTCAGCCTTCTTGGACTCTTCACCCGCATGCCTGCTTCATTTCCGACTCCTGCACAAGTCCAGTCCCTGCATCAACGACACGAAACAAAACCCGTGATCATATCTCGATATGCGTGAAATAAAGCAGTTTATGCGTCTAGGAGATAAAAATAGCAAAACGTAAATTCCCGAGTCAAACGGGGCAGAAATCGACTAAAACACTCATTTAGGACGAAAATACCCCTCAAATTGGGTTAACCGATAACTCCTAGTGAGGAGCTATCAAACTACCCCCGCACTAACCTTTGCTCGTCCCGAGCAAACATCCTGAATACTGCCCTGAAATGCATACATATCTGTCTTGCAAATACCCCCTGCAAGTTCGAACCAAGACCTTTTCCCTTCCATCAGTTTGCATACTCTTTCTACCCGTCCATATAAACCAGACGACTCGATCAGAAACTGACTCAGAAAGAATATATACAGACTCAAATACCGACTCAATTATTTACAAAACAAATATTTTTCTGGGCAAGATCGGGCAATCTCATTAACGCAAAACGGTACATCAACCAAACCTCACCTTTTCACCAGGAAATACCTACCCACACAGGATCGGTGAGATAACAGATTATACAAGTGGATATCCACCACTGGCACCTATTACTGTTACTTTTCGTACTCAACATGGGCAAATCCATAGTATACCTACCATCCGAGCTATTTCCGAATCTGGGATCCTAAGTCTAACAGGCAGGATGTGTAAGTGTATATCAGGGTACGGTATGTTCCCACTTGTTACGACATTCTCACTGTTCCCAACTCACACCCCTCACCAAGTTCCCGAAACTGACAGAAACACCTAAGTTTCTGCAACTCAATTCCCAGTCCCCGGTGTGTCTTCGCCGTTCTCGCGGCCACGAATGTGAAGCGGTGTCAATTTTAGAACAAAGTACCTACTCAGCTTTTTAAACTACGAAACAAACTGTACAACTGTAAAATAGAACTATTTTATTTTTTTCTTTTATCATTTTTTTTTCAACAATTTATATACACAACGTAACATACACAATAATATACGAACTAAAGCTGAGTAGTACAAAATATCAATGTGGCGGGGGACGTAAAATGTCCTCGAATGAAATCACCCCCGCACTAGTCATGAAGCGTCGATCCTGTAGTCGTATAAGAAAACGTGCAGTCCCACCGAACCTCCTCATCACCAAAGACGTAGAAACCCGGCACGACCACCAATAAAATCCCACAACCCCGGTACCCATTTTGTGCGGAAAGATGTCTCGCACGCGACTTCTCCTCCTGTGATCACTATGTAGTGCAGTGAATCACCTACGCAAATCAATGCAGTCGCCTCTAACTCACCCTGTCTCACCCTCGAAAAACGTGCCAAATGTCAAACTGTCCACAAAATCTGTCATGAAGCTATCCCTGTCAGAACACCCTCCCTAACTCACTCCCTCCGTCGTAACGCGCATAAACAGCCAACTAAACAATGATGTAGGTCATGAAGAAGGCTTCCTAGGCTAACGGGGTGATATGAATAAAAGGGGTAAACGGCTTCACGGGGTTTACTAAGTGGACCTAGGGCTAAGAAACAGGGCAGTGGGCCCGTTATGAGCCAATCACTCCACCGAAAAATGCGATGACCGTGATGGCGCCCAAAGGCGGGTTGTCGACTACCTAAGTGACGGTGGTGTAGCAACTAGTCGGATTTTTCGCCCAAGTGATAACTACTCGCGGATTCCTAGGTGCACAAGCTCTCACTCAATCTACTACACCTCGGTGTGATTTACCTTCCAGTGAAAACACTATCATTGGTTATATCCCCTCTTTTGCTAATTTAATTGCCCTTTCTCAAAATTTTCTGATTTTCTATTTTTTAATTTTTTTAATATTTTTAATTTTTTTTCTGTTTTTTTTCTTAACTATATACAATGCAAGGCCAGAAATTTGTGGTGGGTAGACTCAAAAATAAAAACGTGCTGACTCAATAAATAAACTCAAAACTGCAAATGAACATGAAAAAACGTGCAGACCTGGTTAATGCAGACACGACCACCACCCCCACACCAAAGAGGTGGCATGCCCTCATGGCACTCACTCGGACTCGTCTGGAACATAGGGCGGGTCTGACCCGGACTCGGAAGTACCGGACATGCTACTGACAGAACTGCTGGTAGACCGAAACCTAGGACTGCTAGGCTCAGTGGGTCTCGTGCAACGGGCCCCTCGGCGCGCTGGCGCTGGCGGCGTCTGGTATGACTGAGTGTCCTGGGGTGGGCAGTATGACCCAGAGTCGGACCAACTGTCAGAATGTGCCGGGGCCGGAGCCGGGGCATCGTCATGGTGACTCGACTCCGCCTCACCAGACCAACTGGTATCGAACTCACTGGAGTAAGTCGATGGAAAGAATAACGGTAGCGAGACCAGTCGGCCCGCGCTCCAGCTGCCTCTCTCGAAGCGCGGTCATCGCAGCAGCCTGATCCTTTCCCCTCTTGTAGTTGGTCCTCTGGTTGTGCTTTAGCAGTCTCCACATCTTACCAAACTTCTTCTTGCACATGTCCTTAATGGACGCTCTGCCAGACTCGGCCCTCTCATCAATCTGGGTAAGATTCTGCTCAAAGGCAGTCCACGGAGGAATGGTAGTGTCAGAAGCTCGGGTCGACCGACTACGGTCAGGGGCAGCAGCCCGGGACAGTCTAAAAGGCTCGGGGGCATCGGTACGAAATGGCCTGCTACGCTCAGTGGCAGCTGCCCTAGATGGCCGGGGAGGCTCGGGAACCGCGGTCCGGGATGGCCGAGTAGGCCGGCTAGGCTCAGGCTCGGGAACAGGGATCCTGGTCGGGCGAGTGGGCCGACTAGGCTCAGGCTCGACGGGCCCACTAGACTGACCGTGCTCATAAGTCGACCGAGATCAATGTAGTCGGGTCGGAAACTCTCTCATGACAGGACGCTCCTGTGTGGAACGCCTCGCCGGGATAGGGGTAGGATCTGGTGCCATGTACCCCTGGGTTGGCTGGTAACTAGAGAGCGGGGTGGGGTCATGGACAGGGCCCCCCCTCTGTCGAGCGGCGCGCCTTCTGGGCGCGGGGGCGGGGGGCGGTCCAATGTCAGGGTCCGAGTAAGGGGCCTGCCCATCCTCGTCCATCGGGTCATCACCCGGCTCATCCTCATCTAGGTCCACAAACGCATCGACCGGCTCGGGTGCCCTATGGTTTCCTATGGCCCGTCTACCTACTCGCCAGAATGGCCGGAGAGAGGAGGGGTCTAAATCTCTCTGAACCTCGATGACAATCTCGTTCTGGGCAGCCAATCTGGTAATCAGGCTGCAAAACCCAAAACCTCGCCGGCTATGCGTGTTGGCTCTCTCTCTAATGTTCGACCAGATCCGGGCCGCTATGTCGACCCGGTGTCGGGACATGAAGCAGTATACCAGAAGTACCACTTCGTAGGGCAGCTTAGTGATATGCTGAATCCCTACTACCCGGTTCACTCCAAACTCAAACCACCACCATGCTGGCGGACTCAAAAACGTGCCATGTAACCTCCCGTTGGTCTCCCAGCGGGCCTCATCCGCCCCTTCACACAGAGTCCTCAAGAGCTCCTCTTGCGGAGGAGAGTCC
Organism: Linanthus parryae; assembly: GCA_023055425.1. NCBI lineage: Eukaryota > Viridiplantae > Streptophyta > Magnoliopsida > Ericales > Polemoniaceae > Linanthus > Linanthus parryae. The sequence goes on along the minus strand of JALGPY010000005.1, from coordinate 109,298,139 downwards.
TGAACGAGCATATCGTACGCACACCGACCCTCGAATTCGCCAGGTATACCATACGCCCAGCGGATTGCGAGGGGCGTCAGCCAAATAAACCCCCTACGACAGTATACCCAGTTCGGGTACAACTCTGTCTCCCCGAACTCCTGATAGATGAGGTTACAGAAAAATTCCCGAGTGAGCGCAGAACTAGCCCTCTCGGGGAAGTTCTCTAAGGCACAGCCAAAGAGATCGTGCCGTCTAGCATAATTTCTCATAGCTAACGCCATCCTCTCGTCATCTACCTCGAACCTATAGTCCGGTGTCAACCCTCTTTCTAAAGTCTCTAGATAGTCTAGATGGGCCTGGTAACTCACAAACCGAAAACTGTCAAAGTAGGTCTCGGTAATCTGCTCGTACGGGATGTCAATGGAAAAAGGCAAACGAAAATTAGACGTCGCGGGTCTCTCAAGCCAGTCCATAACAGCTAACGAAAGCAGAAAATTCAGAAATTAAATATTGTTTTTTTCAAAACGCAGAAAAACGCTTTCAAAATGCAGATACGCAGTCTAAACAGCTAAATATGCAGCTTAAACAGTCAATTACGCTACCCTATGCTAATTTGCAGTTAACGGTCAATTACGTAAAAATTTTGTTAAATACGCAAGTAACAGTTAAAAATGCAGAAAAGCAGCTAAAAACGCAGTATACAGTCAAAAACAGCTAAGTACGCAGTATGCTAAACCCGGGTACGGGTTGGTACCGAAAACTGAAAAAATAGCAAAAGAAGAAATTTTTGAACCTGAGCACTCGGAGCGAGTCAACGAGTGCAAAAACTGTCGCCGGAAAAATCGCCGGAAAATTTTTCTCGCCGGAAAAAATTTCTACTTGGGCACCGTGTAGGCCTCGCCCTCCTCTTCGACGTTTCTTCTTTGTGTTTTCTCAAGTTTCGACCCGAAGCCGACGAATCTGGAGTTTTTCTCCAAATTTTGACTTGACCCCCACACCAATTCGGACACTGTTTTGCAGCTTCAACCACACCAAAATGATCCCGTTCTCACGAGGATCCCAAAAACGTGCTCGGTTTTTGATTTGGTGAAATTTTGACTTTTGAAGGTGGAGAGAAAATGAGGAAAGAGAGAGCTTGAAGGTGATAACAATAGAGGAAGTGGCTGGTGAACCCGTCCACTGAAATTTGGGCAATAAGTGGCTCTTTTTTAAAAATGGCAAAAAACTCCCCCGAAGTTCGGTAAAATGGCACTTTGACCCCCTAAGGCTTTGTAAGCTCCACTTGCTTCCCCTGCTGCGTGACTTGCTGGTTGGGCCGCGTATTTGGGCCGCCTGCGTGGCTGGGCCGCGTATTTGGGACGGCTGCGTGGCTGGTCCACTTTTTTTTTTTTTTTTTTTTTTTTTCTTGCGTAATTAGACCTGCAGGCTGCGTACCTGCAGGTTTGACTTGCGTAACTGGCCTTCTGGACCAGTTTTTCTGCACTTCTTTGGGAGAAGTGTCACTTTGAATGCGTGTCGGACCTCTCGGTTTTGACCCGCACATTTTTCTGCTTGCGTTTTTTTGCTTAAAATTTCCTGCACAAACTTGTCTACCCATTAACACACACTCATCTCGCCTCTCTCAAAATTCAGAACGTAAAATAAAAACTGTAATAAATAAATAATTAACGTAATCCGATGGGATGCCTCCCACCAAGCACTTGTGATTTACGGTCGATGGCCCGACCCGATTACCTCTCACGGGTCGTCAAAGTAGACGGCGTCCACTTTGGCGACTTCAACTGTCTCGAGATATGGCTTGATCCGGTTCCCGTTCACCCTGAAACTGGACTCGTCTTTTGGATTCTCCAGCTCAAATGCTCCCCATGCAAATATCTTCTTGATGATGAACGGTCCCGACCATGGAGACCTCAACTTGCCCGGAAAGAACCGCATCCTCGTGTCGTAGAGAAGCACTTTGTCGCCTTCGTTGAACTGCTTCGGCGTGATCCGCTGATCATGCCACTTTTTCGTCTTCTCTTTGTAGATTTTAGCGCTCTCGAATGTCGTTCTGCGGAATTCCTCTAATTCCAGCAGCGCCATTTTCTCTTATCTCCCGCTAGATTCTGGTCCATGTTGAGCAGTTTGATGGCCCAATATGCTTTGTGCTCCAACTCAACCGGCAAGTGGCACGCTTTTCCAAACACGAGCTGGTATGGCGACATTCTCAGCGGTGTCTTGAAAGCTGTCCTGTAGGCCCATAGTGCATCGTCCAGTCTTAGGGACCAATCCTTCCGGCCGAGATTCACCGTCTTCTCGAGTATGCTCTTGATCTCTCTGTTCGAAACCTCGGCCTGCCCGTTCGTTTGAGGATGGTAAGGCAGTGACACCTTGTGAACCGACACACCGTACTGTTTCAGAACTTTGGCAAAAACTTGATTAGTGAAGTGTGATCCCTCGTCACTGATCATCGCCCTGGGCGTCCCGAACCGAGTAAAAATGTTGCGTTTCAGAAAACGCTCAACCGTAGCTGCATCATTTTTCTGACACGCAATCGCCTTGATCCACTTCGTCACATAATCCACTGCCAGCAGAATGTAAAGATTTCCCATCGAAGACGGGAACGGACCCATGAAGTCAATCCCCCATACATCAAACGGCTCTACCTCCTGCCACACGGTCATCTGCATCTCGTCCCGGTGTGACGTTTTTCCTGTCCTCTGGCACCTATCACATCCCTGCACATAGTCGTGACAGTCTTTGAAGATTGTCGGCCAGAAAAAATCGGACTGCAGTATTTTATGCGCCGTGCGCGTTCCCCCAAAATGACCCCCACACTGTGCTGAGTGGCAGTGTTTGATCATGTTCCAGGCTTCGTGGGTCGGAATACACCTTCTCAGAATGTTGTCGGCCCCCTGCTTGAACAGATACAGGTCATCCCAGAAATACTGTCGGCACTCGTAAATAAACCGTTTCCGCTGAGACGGGGTAAGATCCTCGGGAACCGTGCCAGTTACCAAGTAATTGGCTATGGCGTAATACCACGGTCTCCCGAGCTTAACTGCCATAATATGCTCGTCCGGGAAATTTTCCTGAATCGGGACTCGTTCCGGCTTGGTGTTTTCCAGTCTCGAAAGGTGGTCAGCAACTACGTTCTCGACTCCCTTCTTGTCTCGAATCTCCAATCAAATTCCTGCATCAGTAATACCCACCGCAACAGTCTCGGTTTCGCGTCCTTCTTGTCCAGCAGATACTTCAGGGCGTTGTGATCAGTAAAAACGATCACTTTGGACCCGACCAAGTATGGCCGGAATTTGTCCAGGTCATGGACTACGGCCAGAAGTTCCTTCTCAGTCGTATCGTAATTCATCTGGGCGTCCTTCAACACCCTGCTGGCATAGTATATGACATGGCAGACTTTGTCTTTCCGCTGCCCCAAAACTGCACCGACTGCGTAGTTGCTGGCGTCACACATCAGCTCAACGGCAGTGACCAGTCCGGTGTCGTGATTACCGGGGTTGTGGTCAGCTTCTCCTTCAGATGGTCAAAGGCATGCCGACACGCTCCGTCAAAATCAAAAGTCACGTCTTTCCCGAGTAGGGCGCAGAGCGGCTTCGTGATCTTGGAGAAATCCTTGATGAACCGTCGGTAAAATCCCGCATGCCCCAGAAAACTCTTGATCGCCTTCACGGTTGTCGGGTACGGAAGCTGCTTGATCACCTCGATCTTGGCCCGGTCCACGTCGAGTCCCTTACTGGAAATTTTGTGACCCAGCACGATACCCTTGGTGACCATAAAGTGACACTTTTCCCAGTTCAGAACTAGGTTCGCCTTCTTGCATCGGATAAGAACCTGGGATAAGTGACCGAGGCAGTCTTCAAAACTGTCCCCGAACAGTGAAAAATCGTCCATGAATACCTCCAGATTTTTCTCAATCATGTCGGAGAATATGGCCATCATGCATCGCTGGAACGTGGCGGGTGCGTTACACAACCCGAACGGCATACGACGCAACGCAAAAGTACCGTACGGGCAGGTAAACGTCGTTTTCTCTTGATCGTCCGGGGCGATGTAAATCTGATTGTACCCCGAATAGCCGTCCAGAAAACAGTAATAGGCGTGGTGCGCCAACCTGTCCAGCATCTGATCCATGAACGGTAAAGGGAAGTGATCCTTTAACGTTGCCTCATTCAACCTCCGGTAATCCATGCAAATCCGCCACCCCGTGGCGGTGCGTTGTGCAATCTGCTCCTGAGCCTCGTTCTGCACTACCGTGATACCCCCTTTCTTGGGCACGCACTGGACCGGGCTGATCCACGTGCTGTCCGAGATGGGGTAAATAATTCCTGCTTCCAGCCACTTCATGACCTCCTTTCGCACCACATCGCTCATATTCGGATTCAGTCTCCGCTGGGGCTGAATCACCGGTTTTTTACCTTCTTCAGTTCTGATCTTGTGCATGCAATAGGAGGGGCTGATCCCCCTGATATCCGCAATCGTCCAGGCGATTGCTTCTTTGTGCTCTCGCAGTACGTCCAGCAGTTTCTGCTCCTGTTCCTGAGATAGATGAGACGAAACAATTACGGGCAGTGTATCGTTATCCCCAATGTACGCATACCTGAGATGACTCGGGAGCTGTTTAAGCTCCAGTGTAGGCGGCTCCTTGAGTGACGGGATCAGAGCCAGTTTCTGCCCACCGTCTCCGTCCAAGTGCAAAGTGATCCAATGTTCCGTCTTCATGGCCTGCTCACACCGGGTCTTCTCTTTGTCTGACGAGTACATGTTGTCGATTTCTTCCCACATCTTGTCCATCTCGTCCTCATCCAGACCTCCGTCCACTACCTCAACGGCATAGATGTCCTCGTGATCATAGTAGTTAGGCAGTTGAAGATTTTTGAAAACATTGAATGTTACCTTGTCTTCATTAATCTGCATCGTCAATTCCCCGCTCTTGCAGTTAATCATAGCCTCTCCGGTGGCCAGGAACGGTCTGCCCAGAATGAGCAGTACCTCTCCTGCCACCATGTCCAGGATCACGAAATCTGCCGGAAAAATCAGTTCCCCAACTTTCACCAGAATGTCTTCTATGACCCCATATGCCTATTTGACGGACCTGTCCACCATCTGCAACATGATCCTGGTGGGTCTCGGTTCACCGACCTTCAAGCTTCTGAAAATTGTCAACGACATCAGATTGATGCTGTCCCCTAGGTCACACAGGGCCTTTCCTGTATATGCGTTTCCCAGGGTTACCGGGATGACGAAGCCGCCAGGATCCTTCCTCTTCTTTGGTAACCCATTCTTCACACAATTGCTCACTTCTGCCGTCAGATTTATCGTCTCCAAATCGCTCATACGCCTCCTCCCGTACAGGATATCTTTGAGAAACTTGGCATACGTGGGCATCTTTGCCAACGCCTCTGCAAAGGGTATGTTGATTCGGAGCTGTTTGAACATCTCGAGAAATCTGAGGTAGTCTTTGCTATCATCCCTCTTCCGTGTCTTCAAAGGATACGGCACCTCTTTCGAGACGGGTACCGTTTCTGCTTCCTTCTCCGTCTGCACTGCATCCTTCTCAACCAAGCCCTTTGGCTGGGGGCGGTCGGCTGAGTTGCTTTCCCGGCCAAATACTTCGTGTTCGATTTCCTTCGACTTTTCTGCACGTGCATGGCTGGGGTACGGTGGATCCTGGAGTGCTATTACACTTCAGGTGGTGATGGCATTTTCTGAGCACGTGGATTGTTGACGGTGGTAGAGGGTAAGTTTCGTGGTGCTCTCTCGGCTTGCTGCTGTGCAAGCTGTCCGACTTGGACCTCCAGTGTCCGTAGTGCGGTTTTGGTCTGGTGCAGGTCGGCAGTCAAAGTGTTGACCGCTGTGTCAATTTTTGCATCGGACTGCGCAAACCTGGCGTGCATGGCCTGCAACGTGGCGTCCAGTTTACTCATCTGCTCCTCGAATCGCTCTGCTGTCAATACCGGCTGGGCCGGCTGAACCGGGGCTGTTGTCGGATTGGCCAGCTGCACCGGTGGCTTGTGCTGGAACCCTGGTACGTACATCCCAGAATTAGGATTTCCGTACCAGAAACCGGGATGATCTCTCGTGCCCGGTCGGTACCGGCTCGGGTCCCACTGCTGCTGCTGGGAATAGTTAACATCCTCCTTCCTTAGATCTTCGATAGCCGCGTCTACCTCTGGACCGTCTACCGCTGCAACCGTCTTCTTCTCAGAATACACTTTCTGCACTAAGTCCGTGACAACCTTGGTCAGGTTGTCGATACGATCATCTGCAACCGGCTCGGCCATGGCGGTGAGTCTGCGTTCGTCAAACAGGCGGTATCCTGTTTAGCTAATTGCTTCATCAATTCATAGGCTCCGTCCTTGTCCACATGGTACAGAAAGTTGCCACCGGCTTCTCTGTCAATTCTGTTAGCGTTGTCCCTGTCGAGGGCATGGTAGAAAACCTGCAGAATTTTTGCGTCCCCGAAACCGTGATTCGGGCACTTCTTCACCAGTCGCATCAATCTCTCCCATGCCTCCACTACCGTTTCTCCCATCTTCTGACTGAACGACAAGATCTCGCTCTGCAGTTTAATCACTCGGGAGGCGGGGAAGAACTTGGCCAGAAAATCCGAAACGCACCCTTCCCAGGTTGTGATGGATTTGGGCGGTCGGCTTTCGAGCCAGTCCTTGGCGGCCCCGTACAGGCAGTACGGAAACAGGATCAGTTTAAGTGTATCGGCCTCGACCCCTCGGTACTTGACTTTGTTGCAGTAATCATCGAACTTCCCGATGAACTCGTTCTGATCTCATCGACTTTACCATGGAACGGACAGTGCGTCTGTGCCGTCTGGATGGTGGAGGATTTTAGGTCAAAGTGCTCCGCCGTAATCGGAGGCACTACTATGGCTGGTTCGTGTCCTCCGGACGGGACCTCGAAATTTTCCACCAACGCTTTTCCTGATCGGTTGTACGTCCTCTGATGGAGCATGGACTTGAAGCCTGCTGTGACTAGCTCTTCAATGTACCGAGCCATCTCGGCTGGGGTACGTGTCTCAGGTTCAGCCTCTTGGCCAGTGACTGTCGGGGTAGCAGGATTGCCCGTGTGAGCCATTCTGCTTTCTTGGTGTCTGCGGTTCTGCTCTGTAAACAACTTTTCTGGGTTGTCGAGCGGTGTGAGCAAATCGCGAGGCAATCTGGGCATTCAATCAAGGTTCCTAAAAAACGAGATTACGAGCAGTTAGATAAGAGAAAAAAGAAAAAAGAAAAATAAAAACTCTGAAAACTAATTCTGACCACTAAATAAACCCTAAAATAGTCCCCGGCAACGGCGCCAAAAACTTGATACGCAAATTACGGGCTATTCGCAAGTATACGAAATCAAGTAGTACCGGGTGTATTTCAACTCGGGTTATCGATCCCACAGGGACTGTCTCGGGTTTTCTCGAGTAATCAGTTTTGGTTGACAAAGTGTAAAAAAAAAACGAGGAAAAGGGGTTGTGTTTGTTGTTACGGAACTACGTAAAACTAAAAACGCAAAAACGTAAATATATTTTTTGTGACGTTTTCTGGAATAAACTTGCTTTTTGTACTCTAGGGTTGATGGGAACTAGGCTCCAAGATCCCCTCTGGTTTCTACAGATTTTACGTTTTTCGGTTTGATATGAAAACACTCAGCAGTCTCGTTATCTGTGCAACGTACCGGTTGTGCAGTGACCTTTCAGATTCCACACGTAATCCCGATCCTACAGACGTTCGGATTCGTGTTAAGCTGCCTAAGTCTGCAGTCTCGTTTTAAGCCTGTTAGGGTTTCTAACCTGTCCTAATGGCCCGGGTCAGATTCTCCAACAGTCGGTCTCACGTTTTTCTATGCTAGCCCTATCTCCCTTTCTCTGGTCGGTCCATCAGGGTAAGGTACTAAATCCTGTCTTGTCTTCCTAACCCTAACCTGTCGTTTTCACGTACAGGCTCGGGTCTATAGCAATTCTGGTTCGCGACTCCGATCATGCATATATGATAACAGTCAAAGACAGAATAACAGATAAAGCTGCTGAATTTAAGATAACAATCATGAATCCATAATCAAACGTCTATAATAAAATCTGGGTACTGTAGGGTTTTGATTCATGGATGCGCAACGGAAGCATAAATGTAATACTCTGGATTTTCTGCATGGGTATTTATGTAATTTACGCTAGTCTATAATACGTTTACTTTTAACTTTCATCAAGCGAGTAGTTAACTATACGCTCCAACTATTTTGATAACTTTAGTTTACTCTTATTATGTTACTATTAGAAAGATTACTTCTTTTATTCAAATGAAAAGTTGTCTTAAATTTAAATAAATCGTTTATTTTATTTATTATCACTTCAATTTATAAGTAATGTTGTATTTATAAGATTTTACTATTTCTTTCGAAGTATTATCGTATATTATTTTCATGAGTTATATTATTCTAAAACTATTTAGGAATTTTGAATTCACAATTATACGTTAAGTTGTATTTCAAATATTTATCCTTGTTTACTTAGTTACGTAAAAGAATGTTATTTTTACCCCAAATGCCGTTCCGATATTTTAATCAAAAATCGTTTAGTTAATCCATCCCGTCTAAATTAATTGTCGCGTCTGATTTATTTAACCGAGTATTCAAAATCGTTCGCATTTTTAGTTGTCCGTCGCGTGTCGGATCCCGCATCAACCATACATGTATATCACCCAATAACTATTTTAAAAGAAAAATTAATTAGTAGAGCTTTGACATCAGATTTCTTTGTGCTTACATCACCATTTCACCCACAAGCTTTTTACCTATATAACTCTGCCTTGTCTTCTCTTCTTCTTCTTCTCGGCAACAGACCCATCACCATCACCATCACCATCAGACATCACCGCCACCTGCACCTCCCACTCTTCTCTTCTCCTCTCCCTATCTCTCTCACCCCTCTCTTCTCTGCCCCCAAGCAACCCACCAGAAACTCCCGTCGCCATCACCACCAAACCTCCATACCGCCACTGCCTCTGCACCAACCACCTCCACCTCTCTGCCTCACTCCCTGTTCTCCCCTCTCTGTCTCATTCTCTTCTCTCTGTTTACCCGAGAAAAACCCAGCAAAACAACCACCATTCTCCACCCCCGACGCCATTGTTGCCGCCACCGCCGAGCTCCAACTCATCCTCTGTTCACTTCCATTCTGCCCCGCCTTCTCCCTGCCTCCGTGCGCCTTCGACGAGCCCAGCCACCGGAGTGACTGAGCTCAGCCCCGTGACCACATTGTCGTTGATTTCCCACTTTGTTTTCCTCGAAACTTTCCGGTAAACATTATGTCCTTATCTTCATTAGTGTTCATGTTCATACGCATATATACATGTACATTTATCGGCATGTTCGTGTGTCTGTGTGTGTCCATTAGAAATTTTAGCTTATTTACTATATAGTTCATGATGTGTATGTATATATAGACTTTAGAAACTATTTAGGTAGTCTGACTATGGTGGGTGGGACCGTTGAGTATGTATGTGGTGGTGTTGTTACTGTGAAAATGAGAAGATGATTTTAGTAGCAGGCTTTACAAGTTCTAACTTTTGTGGTATTGGATCATATAGGTAATGTATAATTTGGTAGTTGGGTTATGTGTGTTTTAAGTAGTTCCTCCCATTTAGTTTTTGATTTATTACACACTAAGAGATAATTTCACCAATTAATATTTTGCTGTAATTTTCTTTTCTGGAAGAACATCATTTACCAACCCTTAGGGATTTTCATAAATGTAATGTTAAATTCACTTCTTTTTCTTTTGTTGTTACGCTATAATGTTATTTACAAATAATACATAAGTGTCAAAATTTTCAGAAAATATAAAGGTAAGATATATGTAATAAGATATTTTTTTTTTCTTTTTCTTAATATATATGATAAAAGTGAAATCTTTTTATTTCTTAAAACAATGGAAAGTTATATGTAATAACATTAATAATAAGAAGAATGGCGGTAATTATAATATTAAATAGTTTCTCTTCTAAAAAAAAATATTATTATTATCGGGTTAGTTTCGTAAGATAAATTAGGAGTTTCTAGATACGTTAGGGGTATTCGATTAGGCTTTCGCTTTCTATCATACAGGACATATGCATTGTCTGCTTTACGATACGAACTTGTTTGTGATTAGGAATTTATGTGTATGATTGTAGAGCCTATCTTCGACGACGTAGTTGAACCGGACGTTGTTTCCGAGTAGCTGCATAGATAGCACTTTTGGCCCTCACGGTGAGTATTCATGCTTAGCGTTGCGTGCTTATCTTCTTTCGTGTCAAAACGTGACTTATTTCTTGTCTCAAAATTATACCTGTGAGTTCACATGCTTAATTTTCCGTGCCAATTCTTATAATGCGATATACTTGTTTAATTCAAAATTACTGTCATACTTTCCCTAGTTGTCAAACTTGTCGTACTTGCTTTTAAATCGTCACTTTATTTAAAACTGTCCAAATGTCACTAAGTCAGAATTCATTAATAACGTAAAGTGAAAGAATCGCGTATACCGGAACCAGTTGGGTCTACGACAGTGCTATACGCCTACGTCGTGTTACTTCACGTTACTTCAGGGCATGATCCTTGGGCTCCTCCCTAAAATCCTGGGACTCCGTGTGCCCCGACTCCTTTCGCCGTAGGCTGGAGTACAGCTTCTAGTACTACCCTTCTGACAAGCTCTTAAGGGGGTGTCGACACTTAAGGTTTAGTTGACTGCGTGATCTATGATGACTAGCGTGATCGGAGAAACACTGATCCACAACGCTTGGTAGAGAGGTTGGGTTACAAGAACCCCCTAAAGGCCAGTATCATCGGTTACTATTTACCCTGGTCTCTCTTGGATACTGCGACTTAATAATATGACTTGTTTCATTCCATGTTTGGGAACTTATCTCGGTAAACAAATCGGCTACTTGTAGTAACTTTCAGTTTGGAAATAACAACTTTCGAGAACTCTGATAATCGTCACTTCTACCCGTACTTATATTTCTGGAAATTGTTCAAAGTCTTTACTCTGATGTTTATACTTACACTCCTGTTACTGTTTAAACTCTTTTAAATACAAAACCCCGTAGCCTGTCTCAGCCACTCTGTTTTACATGCTAAGTTGTTTATTCACTCAGTTTTTACTGATACTCGAAAAACTGCGTCCTTGTGTTTCTTTTAATTCCCCGCAGGTTTATGATTGGTTGCTTGGGGTAACGCGCTGGGATCACGACTCGTTCTCACTTGCAAGCAGTAACACTTAGTAATTAACCGGAGAGTTCTTTTGTTGTAAAATGTATTTTGTTAGGCTTGCCGTCCAGTTTGGAACTAGTCACCAATGTTGTAAACTTTTATCGTAATTAATCAGTAGTTGGATGTTTCTTTTCACTTGCTTATCGTTACTACTCCTTGTACGAAAGGATAAAATCCCCTTTACGGAGGGCATCATCCCGGTCTCCAGCTCATTTGGAAATCGGGGGTGTTACAGTTGGTATCAGAGCAGTACATCCATTAGGACTGTAGGGAGAAAACATTTAAAAACTAAGATTTTTGAAATTTTCTACAACCGAGTTTGAACTTGATTAGGGCAACGTAAAAGCTAAGTAAAATAAAGATAAGCCGGGTGTATGGGTGTTCTCTTTTACTTATTCGGACATGCTAATTGTTATCTGTTATATGCTTCATGCTGCTATGATGCTTTATATGCACTTTAGTTTCTTTACGTACTCCTAGGATGATTTACCTTAAGAGAACCTTTAAGTGAACGAAGTATGGGACTGATAGACTGTTTATCTTACCTTGTAGATGGTTGTATGAATCCGTACCCCGACTCGTGATGAACTTAGAGACAACTATCCTGCCAGTACCCAGCGAAGGCCTGAGGAGACCATCACCCAATTCTGCAATAGGGTAGAAGCGCGATGTGAGTTGTGGGCCTTTAAGTACCATCGAACCGATAATTTCTTCCATAATCTGGTGAAGGTGCACTGCATCCTAGCATCTCTGCCAAGTGTTGAACCTTACCTGGCCCTTAAGCATGAGTATCGCGGCATTGTGAACCAATCTTTGAGGCCCCAGCCTGCTGGCTACCGTCATGATGGTGGATGGACAGTAACCCCAGAGTCCCTTTGTGCCCGTTTGGTGCAGGCCGAGATGCATTGGGCTGACCCAAACAACCCTAGGTCGGAGATTGAGACCACCGACTACGAGACTTTCGACGACTAGCTAGTAGGGATCCCCACCCTCCCACTCCTTTGTAAAGGACCCTTTTGTTAGTCTGGGCACTCATGCCAACATGAACATTCCATGCTTGTAAATTATGTAGGTCGTGTACGTTGTTTGGGGATGGTTGTATTCCCCTATTCTGAACTTATGTGTGTATTTGTAGGGATTGAGGGTGGTATACCCTCGCTTTTGGTAATGTATGATATGCAATCCCGCTTTGATTAATTCCCTACTTGTGATGGATCTATTTCTCATATGTCTGCGAATCTCGATAAGATGACTTAAGTGGTTAAGATTCATTGTATAATTGTTTTTACGACATTATGTAACTGCTCAAAAATATTTTATATGCCTTATTCTTGTCATACCTACTTTCATACTCCCGCATCGCGTAATGGATAGACTTTAGCTATAGACACGCGTCTAATAGGAGACCCTGCTACGTTACCAGGATTAACCGGCTCCAATGGAAGGACAAGAAGCAGTTAACTTGCAACTGACTCAATTGATCAACCAGTTAGGCCAAGTCATCCAGGCCACAAGCATAAACATCGTCGACCCGAATAACGAGCTCGTAATTCAGCGGAGCGTGCTAACAAGGAGCTATGAAACCTTGTCTAAAGCTTATGGAATGGCGGCAAACATCCTTAGGGCCGATCAGGTACCGACACAACTGTCGGGAAAGAGAAAGGCGGATGGTCCAGAAGGTAGCAATGGAGCTGACAGGCGTCTCAAGTCCCGCATTGGTGAGGGAAGCAAGATCACACACCACGTGGTGGGCGGAAACCCACACAACGAGGTGACGAGACCAACTCGCCACTTCTATTGTAAGAGGTGCATCGGGGATCACCCAGGAGTTAATTGTGATGGAAAGAAGGTGACGTGCAACTATTGTGGCATTTTGGGCCACAGGGGGTATGAGTGTAACAAAAGAAAAGCAGCGAATCACCTACAAGGCGATTGTGGAGGAAACCAACACTTGGACAATGTGGATGTCAAAAATCACATAAATCAATCAGCGGAACTTGCTCGTAACTCCAACTGCAAAAGGTGTGGTCGCAAACACCGAGGTTACGCTTGCGATGGTGCGCCTTTGGCCTGTAGATTCTGCGGCATCCTAGGCCACATATCTAGCCACTGTAGGAAGAGAATAGCGACCGAGCGTAAGCAATGATTCAATAAAGAGAATGCAGCTTCGAGCAACAACCAGGGGCCATGTGACCAAATCTACATAATGAACCAGATGGCAGAGGGAACGCCTAACAACATGGTGACAAGTACACTATGTTTCCAGAATTCCTTCATTTTGCTTTATATTAGGAACAAATAGATACTTGTAGAAACCCTTTGACCTTCGAGGACGAAGCTCAGTCCTAAGTGGGGGAAGATGTAACGACCCAGTTTTATCCCTGCATTCATTTTCCTGTTAATTATTTCTTTAGTGGTGACTTCCAATAGAGACCTATAATTTCTAGTACCACGTTCAAGCTTCGAGGACGAAGCTTAGTCCAAGGGGGGAAGGGTGTAATACTCTGGATTTTCTGCATGGGTATTTATGTAATTTACGCTAGTCTATAATACGTTTACTTTTAACTTTCATCAAGCGAGTAGTTAACTATACGCTCCAACTATTTTGATAACTTTAGTTTACTCTTATTATGTTACTATTAGAAAGATTACTTCTTTTATTCAAATGAAAAGTTGTCTTAAATTTAAATAAATCGTTTATTTTATTTATTATCACTTCAATTTATAAGTAATGTTGTATTTATAAGATTTTACTATTTCTTTCGAAGTATTATCGTATATTATTTTCATGAGTTATATTATTCTAAAACTATTTAGGAATTTTGAATTCACAATTATACGTTAAGTTGTATTTCAAATATTTATCCTTGTTTACTTAGTTACGTAAAAGAATGTTATTTTTACCCCAAATGCCGTTCCGATATTTTAATCAAAAATCGTTTAGTTAATCCATCCCGTCTAAATTAATTGTCGCGTCTGATTTATTTAACCGAGTATTCAAAATCGTACGCATTTTTAGTTGTCCGTCGCGTGTCGGATCCCGCATCAACCATACATGTATATCACCCAATAACTATTTTAAAAGAAAATTAATTAGTAGAGCTTTGACATCAGATTTCTTTGTGCTTACATCACCATTTCACCCACAAGCTTTTTACCTATATAACTCTGCCTCGTCTTCTCTTCTTCTTCTTCTCGGCAACAGACCCATCACCATCACCATCACCATCACCATCACCATCAGACATCACCGCCACCTGCACCTCACACTCTTCTCTTCTCCTCTCCCTATCTCTCTCACCCCTCTCTTCTCTGCCCCCAAGCAACCCACCAGAAACTCCCGTCGCCATCACCACCAAACCTCCATACCGCCACTGCCTCTGCACCAACCACCTCCACCTCTCTGCCTCACTCCCTGTTCTCCCCTCTCTGTCTCATTCTCTTCTCTCTGTTTACCCGAGAAAAACCCAGCAAAACAACCACCATTCTCCACCCCCGACGCCATTGTTGCCGCCACCGCCGAGCTCCAACTCATCCTCTGTTCACTTCCATTCTGCCCCGCCTTCTCCCTGCCTCCGTGCGCCTTCGACGAGCCCAGCCACCGGAGTGACTGAGCTCAGCCCCGTGACCACATTGTCGTTGATTTCCCACTTTGTTTTCCTCGAAACTTTCCGGTAAACATTATGTCCTTATCTTCGTTAGTGTTCATGTTCATACGCATATATACATGTACATTTATCGGCATGTTCGTGTGTCTGTGTGTCCATTAGAAATTTTAGCTTATTTACTATATAGTTCATGATGTGTATGTATATATAGACTTTAGAAACTATTTAGGTAGTCTGACTATGGTGGGTGGGACCGTTGAGTATGTATGTGGTGGTGTTGTTACTGTGAAAATGAGAAGATGATTTTAGTAGCAGGCTTTACAAGTTCTAACTTTTGTGGTATTGGATCATATAGGTAATGTATAATTTGGTAGTTGGGTTATGTGTGTTTTAAGTAGTTCCTCCCATTTAGTTTTTGATTTATTACACACTAAGAGATAATTTCACCAATTAATATTTTGCTGTAATTTTCTTTTCTGGAAGAACATCATTTACCAACCCTTAGGGATTTTCATAAATGTAATGTTAAATTCACTTCTTTTTCTTTTGTTGTTACGCTATAATGTTATTTACAAATAATACATAAGTGTCAAAATTTTCAGAAAATATAAAGGTAAGATATATGTAATAAGATATTTTTTTTTTCTTTTTCTTAATATATATGATAAAAGTGAAATCTTTTTATTTCTTAAAACAATGGAAAGTTATATGTAATAACATTAATAATAAGAAGAATGGCGGTAATTATAATATTAAATAGTTTCTCTTCTAAAAAAAAATATTATTATTATCGGGTTAGTTTCGTAAGATAAATTAGGAGTTTCTAGATACGTTAGGGGTATTCGATTAGGCTTTCGCTTTCTATCATACAGGACATATGCATTGTCTGCTTTACGATACGAACTTGTTTGTGATTAGGAATTTATGTGTATGATTGTAGAGCCTATCTTCGACGACGTAGTTGAACCGGACGTTGTTTCCGAGTAGCTGCATAGATAGCACTTTTGGCCCTCACGGTGAGTATTCATGCTTAGCGTTGCGTGCTTATCTTCTTTCGTGTCAAAACGTGACTTATTTCTTGTCTCAAAATTATACCTGTGAGTTCACATGCTTAATTTTCCGTGCCAATTCTTTTAATGCGATATACTTGTTTAATTCAAAATTACTGTCATACTTTCCCTAGTTGTCAAACTTGTCGTACTTGCTTTTAAATCGTCACTTTATTTAAAACTGTCCAAATGTCACTAAGTCAGAATTCATTAATAACGTAAAGTGAAAGAATCGCGTATACCGGAACCAGTTGGGTCTACGACAGTGCTATACGCCTACGTCGTGTTACTTCACGTTACTTCAGGGCATGATCCTTGGGCTCCTCCCTAAAATCCTGGGACTCCGTGTGCCCCGACTCCTTTCGCCGTAGGCTGGAGTACAGCTTCTAGTACTACCCTTCTGACAAGCTCTTAAGGGGGTGTCGACACTTAAGGTTTAGTTGACTGCGTGATCTATGATGACTAGCGTGATCGGAGAAACACTGATCCACAACGCTTGGTAGAGAGGTTGGGTTACAAGAACCCCCTAAAGGCCAGTATCATCGGTTACTATTTACCCTGGTCTCTCTTGGATACTGCGACTTAATAATATGACTTGTTTCATTCCATGTTTGGGAATTTATCTCGGTAAACAAATCGGCTACTTGTAGTAACTTTCAGTTTGGAAATAACAACTTTCGAGAACTCTGATAATCGTCACTTCTACCCGTACTTATATTTCTGGAAATTGTTCAAAGTCTTTACTCTGATGTTTATACTTACACTCCTGTTACTGTTTAAACTCTTTTAAATACAAAACCCCGTAGCCTGTCTCAGCCACTCTGTTTTACATGCTAAGTTGTTTATTCACTCAGTTTTTACTGATACTCGAAAAACTGCGTCCTTGTGTTTCTTTTAATTCCCCGCAGGTTTATGATTGGTTGCTTGGGGTAACGCGCTGGGATCACGACTCGTTCTCACTTGCAAGCAGTAACACTTAGTAATTAACCGGAGAGTTCTTTTGTTGTAAAATGTATTTTGTTAGGCTTGCCGTCCAGTTTGGAACTAGTCACCAATGTTGTAAACTTTTATCGTAATTAATCAGTAGTTGGATGTTTCTTTTCACTTGCTTATCGTTACTACTCCTTGTACGAAAAGGTAAAATCCCCTGTACGGAGGGCATCATCCCGGTCTCCAGATCATTTGGAAATCGGGGGTGTTACAATAAACAAACATAAAACCATGCAAAACCCTCCAAGGATCACAAGTCAAGAAACATAACGATGGTAAGGGATAGAAATCATAAACACACCTTTGGGTTCTCCTTGATGACTTCAAACGCGAATTGTGTCACGTTTTCTATGGTTGATCCACGCCTAGAGTTGATCCTAGAATCTCCCAAGTCCTTGGTGCTAGCCCGGAAGAGGAAGAGGAAGAAGAATCACGCAAAACGAGACCCAAAAGGAGGGTCTCGGCCTCCTTTGGCCGACAGGGATGGGGCGGCGGCAAGGGGGCGGTCGGGCCTCCTTGTTGCTTGCTCTCTCTCCTTTTGTTCTCTCCCACTCTTGTTATGTTCACTAATGAGCATAAGTTATGTGGGAAGGAAGGAAGGAAGGTCCTTTATATAGTCCAACAAATCCATGTCAACTACCTAAAGGACTTATTCTAGTCCTACTAGAATTCATTTTAGTCCCTTCCTTGCAAATTAGTCCCTACTAAGTTTGCAAGGGTTTGCAAAGTGATCCTTCTAATTAATTAATCCAATTAATTAATTCCCAAATCTAGTTCAACTCTATGTAGCGTGTGACCCCATAGGTTCTATCTAGTTGGTAGCAACTATTTGCTAATATGGAGCGGTCTCTAGCAAAACATCCATTCTAGCCAACTAATAGAATAGTCATATTGACAACCTTTTGTACAAGTAATTGTCTCATCCCTTTGTCTCTATATCCGGATTGGACACGAGACATACAAGTCACACTCGTATATCCAATCCATAGTTTCTCGATCCATGGGAATAGCCTTATTCGTGCCAATAACATCAATATCCCATATTGATTTATTTGAGTCTGGCCAGACATTCTATAAGCACTATCCCTCGAGTGGCCTAGGATATTTGCTCCCGTTATGTGGGAGGGACAAATTCTATCTACGTCCACTACGATATCTAAGCTTGCTTCTTATTGTATCCATTACACGCCTTTATAACTACCCAGTTACGGTGTAGCGTTTAACGCTACCAAGATCACAATAATCCACAACTAGAATATCTAGTGACTTCAAGTCTAAGGATGACAATACCATTGCACCGCGAGAAGCGCTTGTGACTCAACATAACGTGTATGTAGCCTTCTCGGAGATGGGTCAATCCAGTGCAACATTCCCTAATGCACACCTATGTGTTGGATCGTGATATCTCCATATCAATCCAACCCCATACTAGTCTATAGATGATTGTCCCATTTAATCATTATACTTGACTAGGGATTTAAGATAAACAACACAATGGTAAATCTAAGGACTTCATTATATTAAATATCCAATAAATAATAAATGAATTTCTAGCCACAAATAATTCATACTAAACTAGATTGCCTCTAGGGCATCTATTCCAACAGTCTCCCACTTGCACTAGAGCCAATCTGGCGCATCTCGTATGCCCATACTCCTACTGTGCCCTTCATGCTTCCACTGCGTGAGAGGCTTTGTAAGCGGGTCTGACAGATTATCATCTGTAGGAATCTTGCATATCCGAACGTCTCGTCTATCGATAATATCTCGAATCAGATGAAACTTCCTGAGCACGTGCTTGGACTTCTGGTGCGATCTGGGTTCCTTTGATTGCGCGATCGCCCCAGTGTTGTGACAGAACAACTCAACTGGATCCGCAATGCTAGGGACCACACCAAGTTCAGAAACAAACTTTCTGATCCAAACAGCCTCCTTTGCTGCGCCATTTGCAGCAATGTACTCAGCCTCTGTTGTAGAATCAGCCACCGTCTCTTGCTTGGAACTCTTCCAGCTCATCGCGACTCCATTTAGGCAAAACACATATCCCGATTGTGATCTAAAGTCATCTCTGTTGGTTTGGAAGCTTGCATCAGTGTAACCCCTTACACGCAACTCTTCCTCACCGCCAAATATCAAGAAAGCATCTTTAGTTCTTCTCAAGTACTTTAGGATGTTCTTGACTGCAATCCAGTGACTCTCACCCGGATTGGATTGGTATCTGCTTGTCATACTCAAGGCATATGACACATCTGGTCTAGTACATAACATGGCGTACATGATAGATCCTATGGCTGAGGCATAGAGAATTCTACTCATGCGTTCCTTCTCGATCTCATTGGAAGGACAACCACTCTTCGAAAGAGTGATTCCATGTGACATGGGCAAGAATCCCTTCTTGGAATCTTGCATGTTGAACCGTTTCAACACCTTGTCAATATATGTACTTTGACTTAGGCCTAGCAACCTTTTAGATCTATCCCTATAGATCTTTATACCGAGTATATAGGCTGCTTCCCCTAAGTATTTCATTGAGAAACACTTTCTTAGCCAATCTTTCACAGATTGCAGCATGGGAATGTCGTTTCCAATGAGTAGTATGTCATCCACATACAAGACCAGAAAAGCTACAGAGCTCCCACTAACCTTCTTGTAGACACAAGACTCATCTTCGTTTCTGATGAAGCCAAACTCTTTGACCACTTCATCAAAACGTCGATTCCAACTCCTAGAAGCTTGCTTCAATCCATAAATGGATCGTTGCAGCTTACAGACTTTGTTGGCTTGCTTTGGATCTTCAAAACCCTCCGGCTGTATCATATACACGTCCTCGAGGAGATTCCTATAAAGGAATGCTGTTTTGACATCCATCTGCCAAATCTCATAGTCGTGGTATGCTGCAATTGCAAGTAGGATTCAGATGGATTTGGTCATAGCGACTGGTGAAAAGGTTTCATCATAGTCAATACCATGAATCTGTCTGAATCCTTTAGCCACCAATCGGCCCTTATAGGTAATCACATTACCATCCATGTCGATCTTCTTCTTGAAGACCCACTTGCACCCTATGGGCCGCGCCCCATCGGGTGGTTCCACCAAAGTCCATACTTTGTTGGTATACATGGATTCCATCTCGGATTTCATGGCTTCCAGCCACTTCTGAGAGTCTGGGCCACTCATGGCCTCCTCATAGGTAGTAGGCTCATCATCTATGAGCATCATGTCACCGGAATCGATTACGAGAAGTCCATACCTCTCGGGTTCCGGGCGCACTCTACTAGATCTACGAAGCTCTTGTGTTACCTGAACATGTGGCTCCACAACTGCTTGTGGTTCCTGTTCATGTTCCATAATCGGTTCAGTGATTTGTGGTTCTTGAACCTCTTCAAGTTCTACATTCCTCCCACTTGCTTCTTTAGAGACAAACTCTCTTTCTAGAAACACGCCGGTCCGAGCAACAACCACTTTGTTCTCGGTTGGATTGTAGAAGTAGTATCCCTTAGTTTCCTTAGGGTACCCCACAAATTTACACTTATCCGATTTGGGCCCCAACTTGTCTGATTGTAACGTTTTACATAGACATCGCAGCCCCAAACCCTCATGAACGACAGCGTGGGACGCCTCCCATTCCACATCTCATATGGCGTCTTCATGACTGATTTAGATGGAACACGGTTAATGGTGAAAGCTGCACTTAATAGAGCGTAGCCCCAAAATGATAATCGAAGATCGGTTTGACACATCATAGATCGAACCATATCCAATAGGGTCCGATTCCTCCTCTTGGACACGCCATTCCATTGTGGCATTCCGGGTGGAGTGAGTTGGGACACGATCCCACACTCTCTAAGATAGTCGTCAAACTCTTGGCTCAAGTATTCTCCTCCACGATCCGATCGTAGGGCCTTGATACTTTTGCCAAGTTGCTTTTCTACTTCATTCTTGAATTCTTTGAACACTTCAAAGGATTCGGATTTTGCCCTCATAAGGACACAAATCCATATCTACTGTAATCATCAGTAAAAGTAATGAATTAGACATAACCACCCCTGGCAGACGTGGCAAATGGCCCACACACATCGGTATGTATGAGCGCCAAATGCTCACTAGTCCTCTCACCTTTCTTATTGAAAGGGGACTTTGTCATTTTTCCCAATAAACAAGCCTCACATGTCTCATATGATTCAAAATCAAATGAGTCTAGTAATCCACCCTTATGGAGTCTAGATACACGTTTCTCATTTATGTGGCCTAAACGACAATGCCATAAATAAGCAGGATTTAAATCATTTATTTTAATCCGCTTGGTATTAATGTTGTAGACATGATTGCTTAGATCAAGGACATAAAGTCCATTAAATAATTGCGCACTAAAATAGTGAATATTATTTAAATAAAAGGAACAACAATTGTTCTTTATTGAAATAATAAAACCGACCTTGTCCAAACAAGAAATAGAAATAATGTTTCTGCTCATAGCAGGCACAAAATAGAAATTATTTAATTCTAAAACTAATCCTGAAGGCAGAGATAGCTCGCACACGCCTATGGCCAACGCAGCAACCTTTGCTCCATTCCCAACGCGCAGTTCTACCTCCCCTTTATCCAATCTCCTACTTCTCTTTAGATCCTGCATATTTTGACAAATATGAGATCCACATCCAGTATCTAATACCCATGATGTAGAGAAAGTTAAATTGACATCTACAACAAAAATACCTGGTGGTGGTGGAATCACTATTCCAAGCCTCTTGTCCTCCAGATATTTTGGGCAGTTCCTCCTCCAGTGTCCAGGCTGACTGCAGTAGTGACACTCACCTTTAGTCACGGCCTTGGCAATGCCACCAACAGGCTTAAGGGCAGGTTCCTTGGACTTGGCAACTGACTTGCCTTTGCCCTTGGAGGAAGAGGCAAACCTTTTGCCCTTTCCTTTCTGTACCATCATTATGGCCTTGCCCTTACCCTTGTTGATGCTCTGTTCAGCCGTCCTCAACATGTTGAGTAAATCTGGCAGTGGTTTAACGATCTCGTTCATGTTATAGTTCATAATGAACTGTCCATAACTCTCGGGCAACGATTACAACACGATATCGGTTTCCAACTCTTGGCCGACCGAGAACCCCAGTCGGGCGAGATTCTCCAGGTACCCGATCATTCGGATTACATGGGGTCCCACCGGGTTCCCTTCTGCCAGATGACATTTGAACAGTGCCTTTGAGACCTCATACCTCTCTACCCTCGTCTGCTCTTGGAAGAGCTGCTTTAGATGTTCGATCATATCGACAACATTCATGTTTTCGTGTTGCTTCTGAAGCTCAGAAGTCATGGTGCAAAGCATAAGGCAGGCCGCATCATTAGCGTCATCAACACGCTTCTGATACGCCTTTAAGGCAGCAGGTGTTTGGTTCTCTGGACCTTCTGGAACATGCTCCTCTATTGCGTACAGTTTCTTCTCTTGCTTGAGAACAATTCTCAAGTTTCTGTACCAATCAAGGAAGTTGGTTCCAGAGAGCTTGTTCTTCTCAAGGACAGATCGTAGGGAATGTTGTGAACTCGATGAGTTGTTTGCCATTTGGAATTCTACAAAAAGGAAAATACGCAAGTTTTAGTATTTGCGAATTTTTGACTATATTCAATAATGGCTAGTTTATCAAATATAGCTCCCACTATTTTTCTACGGATTAATAACCCTCAAGATATTAATGCGGAAAATATCATTATATTTTCTAGTGGGCCAAGATCCATCTTTCATCTCCTTATGAGCTTGCTTTGGCAAGTCACCCATAATTTGACTACTTTAGGTAGGAACAATTCCAATTGCATCTCACATGCAACTCTTGGTTCAATTGGGCAAATAACTCCTTATTTATCCATCCATATGGATAATCCCAATTGATTGCCTCTAGGTTTCTTAATCAAATTAATAGCCTAGTTGTGTTCAACCTCTTATCTAAACAATTGCACATTGTTACATGACATCGCATTCCATCATGATGAACCAAGTCGCCATGCTTTGGCACGCACGAACTTGGTAAATAATGATGATAATGAGTGTTTAAATAACAAGAAGGCAAGAACAGAATATTTGAATTTTGAGGGATTTTAAATTCAATTCTTAATTGTTTTTGTTGATCAATATCAACTAATCTATCTATTTGAGTTTGGGCACAACTCCAAATAATAGATCCGGGTTGTCTAATTATCTTATTATCCTAATTGCATGCATCATCCATACACCAACCACACAATAATATGACAATAAAATAAACAACCACAAAATAGAAATTAAACGTGATGTGGATATGGCCTTTTCTAGACTAAGATAATTCCAAGCCAATGGAATTATCTATGAACCCTAAAGCAAACACATCTCCATGCGTCTTGACCTTTGGTCCATCCTTCATAGTCTTGTGGAATGATCCATGCTCCATGCTCCATCTTTTGTGGCTTCTTTGGCTTTGGGCTTCTTTTCTCCAATCTTGGCTAACAATCTACTTTATCTAGCACTACCTAACTTCTATACTAAATAAAATAAATCTCACAAGTTGAGAAAAAAATGGCACGCAGACCATAAAACCCTAATTAATTATTACAATTAATTGATCAGCTCGCAGGCCGTAAACCAAACCACAAAATTTAAACATCCACATCAAACCACATCCTAAGGCCATATCCAATCACCATGCGATTTGCACATAAACAGTTAAAATCCAATTTTAACGCGCTTGGTCAATTTTAATTAATTTTAGGATTTCTAGGGTTAAAACGGTCCATGGGCCCAACAATCAAATTGCTCGGGCCCAAAAAAGTGAACCACAAGGCCCTAGGGCCGGCCCGGCCCAAAACCCACAAGCCTAGGCCCGCGGGTTAGGGCCGCCCGACCCCTAGGGTGGCCAAGCTTGGGCGGCAAGCAGGGGGGCGGTCCCTAGGGGGGGCCGAACCTTCTTGAGGGAGTTGTTTCCAAAACAACTCCCTTGCTTGGTGCCCAAGTTTGGTTGTTTCCTTGTTTTGGGAGAACTCCTTCTTCCCCAAGGATGCCCAAACCCTAGATCTAAGATCCTAAAATTTCTCAAACTCACCAATTCATGCATCCAATGCAAAAATTGGATCTTGTTATGATTAATTATTGACAAATTGCATCCCATGCTTGATTTGTCTTGTTTTACGCGATAAACAATCAAATTAAGGTGTAAAACAACTAAAACGTAACACATAAACCACGTTTATGCTCTACGACCTGTGGCTCTGATACCACTGTAGGGTTTTGATTCATGGATGCGCAACGGAAGCATAAACAAACATAAAACCATGCAAAACCCTCCAAGGATCACAAGTCAAGAAACATAAGGATGGTAAGGGATAGAAATCATAAACACACCTTTGGGTTCTCCCTTATGACTTCAAACGCGAATTGTGTCACGTTCTCTATGGTTGATCCACGCCTAGAGTTGATCCTAGAATCTCCCAAGTCCTTGGTGCTAGCCCGGAAGAGGAAGAGGAAGAAGAATCACGCAAAACGAGACCCAAAAGGAGGGGCTCGGCCTCCTTTGGCCGACGGGGACGAGGCGGCGGCAAGGGGGCGGTCGGGCCTCCTAGTTGCTTGCTCTCTCTCCTTTTGATCTCTCCCACTCTTGTTATGTTCACTAATGAGCATAAGTTATGTGGGAAGGAAGGAAGGAAGGTCCTTTATATAGTCCAACAACTCCATGTCAACTACCTAAAAGACTTATTCTAGTCCTACTAGAATTCATTTTAGTCCCTTCCTTGCAAATTAGTCCCTACTAAGTTTGCAAGGGTTTGCAAAGTGATCCTTCTAATTAATTAATCCAATTAATTAATTCCCAAATCTAGTTCAACTCTATGTAACGTGTGACCCCATAGGTTCTATCTAGTTGGTAGCAACTATTTGCTAATATGGAGCGGTCTCTAGTAAAACATCCATTCTAGCCAACTAATAGAATAGTCATCTTGACAACCTTTTGTACAATTAATTGTCTCATCCCTTTGTCTCTATATCCGGATTGGACACGAGACATACAAGTCACACTCGTATATCCAATCCATAGTTTCTCGATCCATGGGAATAGCCTTATTCGTGCAAATAACATCAATATCCCATATTGATTTATTTGAGTCTGGACAGACATTCTATAAGCACTATCCCTCGAGTGGCCTAGGATATTTGCTCCCGTTATGTGGGAGGGAAAAATTCTATCTACGTCCACTACGATCTCTAAGCTTGCTTCTTATTGTATCCATTACACGCCTTTATAACTACCCAGTTACGGTGTAGCGTTTAACGCTACCAAGATCACAATAATCCACAACTAGAATATCTAGTGACTTCAAGTCTAAGGATGACAATACCATTGCACCGCGAGAAGCGCTTGTGACTCAACATAACGTGTATGTAGCCGTCTCGGAGATGGGTCAATCCAGTGCAACATTCCCTAATGCACACCTATGTGTTGGATCGTGATATCTCCATATCAATCCAACCCCATACTAGTCTATATATGATTGTCCCATTTAATCATTATACTTGACTAGGGATATTTAAGATAAACAACACAATGGTAAATCTAAGGACTTCATTATATTAAATATCCAATAAATAATAAATGAATTTCTAGCCACAAATAGTTCATACTAAACTAGATTGCCTCTAGGGCATCTATTCCAACAGGTACGAAACCCTAGGTTCACCGAGAACCTAGGTAAAAGGTTTATCTACTAAGTGACATAATTAAATAACAACGTTTCTGAATTAGAGAGATAGTGAAATCAAACGCGTGCTGTAGATTCTGAATTCCTGCTTCCGTGCTCACCGAGAGTGCTCTGCGATCACCTTCTGTAAGTTTTTTTTTTTTTTTTTTTTCTGTGATGAGCACTAAACGAGTCTTTACATAGTGCTGGAGGCGTTTCTGGAAACTGCCGAAATTACGAAACTGCCACAGGGCCGAAACCGCCTGGGGAAACGGGTCGTCTGCCACCGCCTCGGGAAACGGGCCAAATGGGCAAGATAGCTGCGTAGCTACCTGCGTAGGTAACTGCCTCCTCGTTCTGCGCGCAAAACTCCTCGGGATGCCTCGGGATGCGTGCCAGGCTCCTCGAGATGCGTGCCCATCTCCTCGTGAAACGTGTCAATCTTCTTGACTTGCATGCTCGGCTTCTCAGCCTTCTTGGACCCTTCACCCGCATGCCTGCTTCATTTCCGGCTCCTGCACAAGTCCTGTCCCTGCATCAACGACACGAAACAAAACCCGTGATCATATCTCGATATGCGTGAAATAAAGCAGTTTATGCGTCTAGGAGATAAAAACAGCAAACCGTAAATTCCCGAGTCAAACGGGTCAGAAATCGACTAAAACGCTCATTTAGGACGAAAATACCCCTCAAATTGGGTTAACCGATAACTCCTAGTGAGGAGCTATCAAGTGTTAAAGTCTGAATTTTTAAAACTTTGTAAAGAGCTTCAAAATTTGGAAAACACGCATATTTTTTCAATAAGAAGTGATCATGGAAGAGAATTTGATCAACTAGAGTTTAATTTATTCTGTGCCAAGTTTGGTATTTCTCACAACTTTTCTGCTCCTAGAAATCCTCAACAAAATGGTTTAGTTGAAAGGAAAAACAGAACTCTTGAGGACACGTGTAGGACAATGCTTTTAGATAACAACTTTCCAAAGTATTTTTGGGGCAGAGGCTGTCAATACTGCAAATTATATTTTGAACAGATGCCTGATTAGGACTTTTTTGAAGAAGACTCCTTATGAACTTTTCAGTGGCATAAATTCAAACGTTTATTTTTTCAAACCTTTTGGCTGTACTTCTTTTGTTCACAAAAATGGTAAGGATAATCTTGACAAGTTTGATTCCAGGAGTGATGAAGGTATTTTCCTTGGTTACTCTTTGACTAGAAAAGTTTACAATAAGAGAACCAAGCTTGTTGAGGAAAGCATACATGTTACATTTGATGAAAGCAATGATGCTTCTTTGAGTGAAGGTTTTGCAGACTTGAATTTGAACAAGCATGATTCAGAGGATGAAGCAAATCCAGAGAATGGTTCTAAGACTAACATGTAAGAAACCGGGAGAGATTATCAAAACCTTAAAAGTGGCTCTCAAATCATTGAAACAGAACATAAAGAACACAGAGTGGTCAAGCCACTACATCAAGCTCTCAAGGCCATGAAAGATTCCTGGAGAACCACAACCCTAGACACAGAGAACGAAGTTAAAATATTTGTCATCTCATCCAACAGAAAATGTCATTTCTGATCCATCCACTGGTACAAAAAGATATCATTTAAAGAAATTATGTGCTTTTAATGCTTTTGTGCCTCTTGTATAACCTTGGACTGTGAAGGAAGCACTACAAGAAGCAGACTGGATCATTTCAATACAAAGTAAACTGAATTAATTTGGGAGGAACAAAGTCTGGAATTTAGTTCCTCCTCCCAAATATCAGTCTGTTATTAGAACTAGGTGGGTGTTCAGAAACAAGCTGGATGAAATTGGTAAGGTTATCGGGAATAAGGCAAGACTAGTAGCTCAAGGCTACAACCGGAAAGAAGGTATTGATTATAAAAAGACTTTTGCTCCTGTATCCAGGTTAGAAGCAGTAAGAATGTTACTTGCATTTTCATCACATAAGAACATCAACACTTTTTCAAATGGATGTTAAATGTGCATTTCTAAATGGTTATCTGCAAGAAGAAGTATATGTTGCTGAACCTCCTAGTTTTGAAAGTGATGAGTTTCTAAATCATGTTTATAAGCTTGACAAAACTCTTTATGGTCTTAAATAAGTTCCAACAGGTTGGTATGAAAGATTGTCAAAATTATTACTTGAAAGGTTTCAAAAGAGGCTTGGTTGACGAAGCACTTTTGATAAAGACTCGTGAGAAAGAAATTTTAGTAGTACATGTATATGTTGATGATATTCTATTTGGTGCTACTAATTATTCTATTTCCAAGTTTCTCAAGTCTTATGAGCATGGAATTTAAGATGAGCTTGATGGGAGAGTTAAATTTCTTTCTTGGAATTCATGTACATCAAATAAAGAAGGGAATTTTTCTACCTCAGAATAAATACACCAAGGATTTGCTGAACAAGTATAATATGTCTCTATCCAAGGTAGCCAAAACTCCCATGAGCTCTACCATGTCCTTAGACAAGAATCAAAATGGTAAGAGTGTGAACCAGAAAGAGTTCAGAGGTATGACTGGTTCACTACTCTATCTTACAGCAAGTAGGCCAGACATTATGGGTCCGTTTGGTATATTGGTTTTTTTTGGTTTTTGGTTTTTCCACCAGATAGTTTATTAATTGTGTTTGTTTTGAATGGTTTAAAACCCAGTTTTAAACTTTTTTTTTTCAACTTTTGGAATGGAGAAAAAAACAAGTTTTGTTGATTTTTTTTCAATTTTTCTTTCTATTTTCAGCTCACCCTATATTGCCCTACATTCTTTATATTTTCAAAGTTACATTAGGTCATTCTCTTATCAAATTTATGTAATAGTTTCTCAACCATTTTATGCTTATACTTCTATTTCATGAAACATTAAGTCTTGAATCTTGACGTGATCGAAATTTCATGAAACCTTTAACTTTTTGTTGAATCCAAGTACGTTTTATGTTTTATTTTTTGAATGTTACAATACCGTTAATTTGTTCTTCGATTTTGAGCTTTCCTTAAATCGTTGATGCTCATAAAAATCACTAACTTTTTCAACTTGAAATTGATCCTCGTGATTCTATAAAGAAAATATAAGTGGAGGGTATATGTGTCATTTAATATACTACATCTAGTTTAAAAACGAATACCAAACAAATTTTATCAGTTTTTAATCTAGATTAAAAAGCATCACCAAATACACCGGTTTAAACAGAATCTCCAAAAAAACAACAATATTCCACCACAATCTAAAATCCAGTTTTTCCACCAAAAATCATTCTACCAAACTTACCCTATGTTTAGTGTTCTTATGTGTGCTAGATTTCAAGCTGATCCTAAAGAGTCTCACTTAGTTTCTATCAAAAGAATCTTTATATATCTCAATGGTACCAAATACTTAGGGCTTTGGTAACCTAAACAATCTAACTTCTCTCTATGTGGCTATTCAAATGCTGATTTTGCAGGATACAAAGTTCACAGAAAAAGCACTTCAGGATGTTGTCGATTCCTTAGATCATCTCTGATAAGCTGGCATTCTAAAAATCAAAATTCAGTAGCTTTATCAACAGAAGAAGCTGAATACATGGCAATAGGAGCTTGCTGCTCACAAGTGATGTTGATAGCTCAACAGATGAGAGATCTGGGTTATGACTTCAGAGATATTCTCATCAAATGTGACAACACTATTGCTATCTCAATTACAAAAATTCCAGTACAACATTCAAGAACTAAGCACATTGATGTCCGACATCACTTCATGAGAGATCATGTGGAGAACGATGATGTATCTCTATTATTTGTGCTAACTAACATGCAGTTTGTAGATAGCTTCACTAAACCACTGCCAGATGATAGATTCACAGCCCTGATATTAGAACTTGGCATGTTGAATAAGTAAGCCCTGATTTAGGGGGAGCATAAAGTAAGTTCATTGTGTTACAATGTTTTGGAAAGTTTTTTAAAGTCTTGAAAATCTTTTCAAAGTCTTGGAAATTTTGTCTGCTGTATAACATTTTTTCAAGGACTTGAAATCATTTTCAAAGCCTTGAAAATAAATATGTTTACTATATAGTTCAATGAATGGATCACTAATGCTGGGTGTTATCTCTGTAGATAATTGCCTAGAACTATTTTTACCCTTTTTAATGAATATTTTTCAAATCAGAATAATACTATTTCTATCCCAAACGAATTTGAATTTCGATCAAATTTTCTTTCCTTAAAAGATTTGGGAATATTCCTTCTTTCACTCAAACTCTTCAATATTTATATCGCCTCTTTTCTCTCTTCCTTCTATCATTCATGCGTCTCTTTTCTGAACCCTAACCCTAGGGACTCACAGAGATCCTCTCAAAGAATCATAATGGCTTGAGGCTCAAAGAAGAACACCGTGAAGAAAAGAAAAGCTGGAGAAGAAAGGGAAGTTCAAGCTATCAGTGACAGCTCAAGTTCCAGAATTTTCAGTGCACCAAAGAATCCCTTTCCTCCTCCTAAGAAGAAAAGCAAGAAGGACAAGGTGGATCAGACTGCTACTTCCAGCAAGAAGAAGTCAGATCCTGCAGATTCTTATGGATAACAAAAGGGTGTTCAGATTGGTAGTCCAAAGAAGGTGAAGAAGGTAAAAGAGGCGCAAAAATCAGGCAAGGGAAAGGAGATACATACATCAGAAAAAGACAAGGGGAAGAAGATCTAAAGTTCTGACACATAAAAAGGAAAGGAGATTCAGATTTACACTGAGAAGAAATCATCATCTGGTAAGAGATCTATTTCTAAAACTTGTTTCATCAATCATGCTGCTCATGGAATCTGGTTAGATGGTTTTGCATATGCACCTATTGCTTACTGTAGTATGATCAATACCAGCATGCTGGATAGTATGGATTTGGAGTGTATTAGGAGATTGAAACAGAGTTCAATTTGGAAAATCCTAAACCCTTATGACGTTGCATACCCTGGGCTTACCAAACTCTTTTATCTAAATCTAAAGCAAGTGAATTCCTTGGGTTTAACTGTAGACGCTAAGTGACTCTTTTATTAAGTCTGTCATGCCGCGGTATCAATTGCTCCAAACTTGAAATGGGAGGATGAGCATAGCTGTAGACGCTATTACATACGAGTATGAGTGTGTCTGCTTATATATACCTTCAATTCACGACTGATCACGATACAACAGAAGACTATAATTGTAGAGCCAATTAGAACGACAAACGTGGTTGCTGACCATTGATTCGGAAGTCGATCCATGTAGTTAACGACATGCTAGCCTTGCCAGACTAGCTATGTCACGAGTTGAGAAAACTCAAAATTGAAGTGGTGGATCGAGGGGGAGTGAAGAACCTGCTTGGGAGTATAAAAATTGTACTAGAATTATTTGAGGAAATAAGGAGTAGCCAAGGAGGAGATGTTAAACTGGAGAGAATCAAGAAGAAGATTGCCAGAGGACAAGCCATAGAATTTCAGATTCAAGAGGATGGAAGCATCCGCTTCAAGGGAAGGTGGTGCTTTCTTTATAAATGTACATAAATCAAGGAAAATCTGATGCGTGAAGCACACAACATACCATACTCAGTACATCTCAGAGGTGACAAGCTCTACAAGGACTTGAAGAAGACATTCTGGTGACCAAACATGAGGAAGGAAGTAACATAATTCGTATACTGATGTTAAACATGTTAGAATGTGAAGTTTGAATACAAGAGAATGGGAGGCCTAGTTGAGCCATTCGATGTCCCAGTTTGGAAGTGGGATTCTATTTCGATGGATTTTGGGACTGCCTTGCCGACGTAGAACAGTGGACTCAATCAGATTTGGGTAATAGTAGACAGATTGAACAAGACAGGGAGATTCATTCCAACGACGGATAAGTGGAAGATGGATTAGATAGTTGATAATTTTTGACAGAGATCCTCACTTCCTCTCCATGGACCCAATTAAGATTTTGTACAACTTTCCACCCAGCTACGGACGGACAGACATGAAGTACAATTCAAACTTTGGAAGACATGCTTAGGGCTTGTGTTATGGACTTCCAAGGATCATGGGTCGACATATTGGCACTAATAGAGTTCTCATATAACAACATATATCACACTAGTATTGGCATGGCACCGCACGAGCGTTTTTATGGAAGGAAGTGTCGGACACCTTTATTCTAGAGTGACATCAGTGAAATCATGGTTATTGGTCCACATATTATTGAAGAAAATGACAGACCAGTGAGACTCATCCAACAATGAATGAAGGCGAAACATAGACAAAATTCCTATGCATATCAGAAGAGGAGACGTTAAAGTTCCAAGTAGGTGAAAAAAAAATCTTTAGGTTTCACCTACAAAAAGGGGTAACAAGATTTTATTAGAAGGGGAAGTTGATCCGAGAGTTTATTATACCATACGATATTCTGGAAAAAATTAGGGTATCTGCTTACCGACTAGACCTACCATCCAACTTTGGGCGAATACAAAATGTCTTTCACATATCACAGCTGAAGAAGTATGTACATGACTCATCCCGTGTATTGGACAATGGACCAGTGGAGTTAGACCCGTCTATGACGTACGAGGAACATCCTGTCAAGATCCTACATACCAAGACGAGGGACACGCGTAACAAAAGCATTAAAGTGGTAAAGTTCCTATGGTCAAACCATCAGACATAATAGGCTACTAGGGATGTCGAGGATGAGATGCGAAAGAAATATCCATACCCGAACGAGGCTACTAGGGATGCAATATTAAGTATGCCGTACCAACAGACATAAGAGGCTACTAAGGATGCAGTATTATGTCTGTCAATTTAGTCATAATATATATTAAGATGACAATAGTAGTTTATCAGGTTTGATAACTCGTGATATATCTTGTATATGACGTTTCTATAAATATATTTGTCTCGGTTAGTTTAAACAAATAATGTATTCCGGACTCGGGTAGACAAATATGAGACTTCTTATAGATCAATAGAAGAAGATTGATCCAGAGACTCAATTCATAACAAGATCAGACTAACCTGGATTTATTCTAGAATAGATACAGCAACTTTAGAACATAAATCAAAGCTGGGGGAAGCTGAAGTGTCTTCGAGAAGCCGTGGAAGCCTAACCCTTTGTTGGGTTTTCTACTGCTGGTGGCCGAACCTTAGTGGGATGTCTCTCTCTCTCACACACAAACGAGTTCTAGAGGCTAGCATAATAATACTTCCGCTTCTGCTTAACTTTCTCTGAACCTTGGCCTTCTATTTATAAAGTGAGTTACTTGTTTTCCAAGCAAGAGAATTCTGGAGAAAATTAATTATGAATTTGAACTTTTAGAAATTATATTAAAGTCAAAACCTATATATAGAGTAATCAATTATTAAATAAATGACTTTACTTATAAAGAAAATATAATTTTTATAAAAGAAAGATTCATTCTTAATTTCAAACTAAATAAAGAAATTATTATAAAATAATTATGCTTTTAATAAAAGAAATCAATTTCTTAGAATATATATTAAGATGTCTACTATTCTTCTTTGGTGGTCAGGAAAAGATTCGCAATCAACACAAATTAAATATTTCATCTAAAATTTCAAATAATAAAATAAAATTTATATATTATATTATGGTCGATATATGTATATATATATATAGATATATCAAATAATATAGTAAAGTTCAAAAGTCTCAGAATAATATTATGACTATATTCAATTTGATTTATAGTGAAACTTTTCTAATTAACTTTAATTAGTAAACTGATTAAGTACATAACAGAGTGTTAATATGAAAGTACATCGCATTATGATCATTATCACAAAATGTATTATTTTTATAAAATATGCCTTTTATTCCAAATTAAACTATCATTACTTGGAAGACAAGAAATAAATGTTAGTGAATCTCTATTGAACAATAATTAACTGATTGAAAGTGCCAAAAGAGTTAGAGAAAAAAATCAAAGAGCTTTGAGGAGCTCAATCTGGTCGCCCTAGGTGATGCACGACCTCCTAAGAACCCCTGCAAAACAATAGGTGTGTCAGAAAGCTTTTGGTACTCTTTGGTCTTTTTGTCTTTTTGCAAATATTTTAGTCAATAATTACTTGAATTGATGTTATAGAAATGATCCGGGATCTAATAATGACTCAGAAACTTGTAGGATAATACCTGAAATCCAAGGATCACAATACTGATGATTTATGATGAGTTCTTGCTGAGCAAGATTCAAGTAGCCTGAATCGTCTGCAAGAACATGGGTTAGCATTGCACCATATCTAAATAACGAGGCTCAGATCAATTATAATATTCCTACACAATGCACTACATGATCTGAGTTATTTTCTTCATAAATTGACACACTTTGAAACAATATGAGATCCTAGTTGTGCACAAGAGATTCCGGCGGGGAGACCTCCGTATGCACCGTGTGTAGTGGATCAAGGATCGCACAGGAAGAGTGGGGTTGTGTGTAGGGAGAGAGTAAGGCAATAGCAATGTCTGAGAGAGAGACAGAGGTTTGGCAGAGCTTCCGCGTATGGCAAGTGTGTTCTCCTTTGTATGGAAAGGTTGACGATCTATATATACTGGAGAACGTGACCGTTGTAGTGTGGTTAATGCGCCCATTAATGGCGGCTTAATTAGCTTAACCATAACGGCACGTTCGTCCGAGTATATAGGAACCGTTAGAGCACGTGGTGCGCGAATACCGGAACCGTTACGAGGTTGACCGGGTTTGACCGGATTGACCGGGTTTATGGAGCTCGTGCCATAAATCTCTCAAAACAGTTACTAAAGGTCGCGCGCGGGCTTGGCTCGCACGCGACAGGGCTTACTCTAGCCTCCAAACCACAAAGTCCCTACAAGTCCCGTGCAGTGGTATGCGAGGGCTCTGTCTCGCAGCCCCCACATGGGTCAGCTCGGCTGGTGATCCAGTGTGTGTGGAGCACAATATGGTGTGCTGGATGGCTGCCACGTGGCCAAGATCTGTCATGTCAGAAAGCAGTATCTACATTAGCCCCCTTTCTGCGCGTGAAGGCTCATAGCCGTATAGACTTCCATGCGCGGAAACCAACATACGCGTCTCCGCCACGCACCAATTCAAATACGGGTAGATTTAGCCCCCGTGCGTGTCATTATGACCTAAAACCCCTAGAGTCGTGCCGTCTGACCTTTAGGGTTTTAGGCGTGACGTCAGCTTGTCCTGTGATTGCGCGATTCGACGGTGACGGTTGCGATTCGACTATCGAAAGGACGCAACCCTTCATTGTTTTGGATAAATACCTTGTATCCCCCATTATTGCAAAGCATCACTTCTTTCTCTTAAAGTGAATGGTACCCGGAGATCTTCGAGAGCAGATCCAGATAATCAATCACCAGTTCAGAACTGCAAATCGTATTCTTCAATTGTGCATATCCAAGCAGGCTTCAAGAAAACAAGGTTGGCCTCGTTTACTTTTGATTTAAGATACCAGTGTTTGCCTTGAACTGCGTTGAATCTGTAAACCCATGAAATTTGTGAAGAGGCTTTGATCTTTGAACCCGCTTCGTTTTAACCTTTCAACAATATTGGATCTTGCAACTCCCCAATTTCTGAAACCGATACCGGAACTGTTCGTCTTCCTTTGCATAGATCTTGAATTCCAAAATTCAAACTGAAGTGTGGTATTTCTCCCTCCTTTTTCTTGCTCTTCCACAGGAATGGCCAAGACAAGAGTAACCAGACCCGTCAAGGAAGATGAAGAGATACCCGACCTTCCGCAGGCCTTGTGGCGAAAAGCCCCCTTTTTAGGCGGCAAAGATTTCTACCATGCGAGGGTAAAGGCGAAGAGGATGCCTGATCCTATTCCAGTTGAGCGATTGCTGACGCTGACTCGCCCAGTTAACTCAGCCTTGCTCGAATTGGTTGGTTCCGAGGACGTAGTTCGATTGGGGATCGAGAACGGGCACTTCCCATATACTGCGATTTCTACTCAGGCGTTCGTCCAGAAATTGGACTATATGGATGAGTGGATTGACCACGTGTTGGATCATCACGCCGTGACTCTCAATGAAGCCGGCGTATACTTTGCTATCCATGCTATGAAGGGTGCTGCCGTGAAGTTGGATCAGTCCATGCTTCTAGACCTTATGTCCCGTTACTCGCCTGCGACTCATACGTTCCATTTTGCTGAATTCGAGGCTGCCCCCACGCTCGAGGACGTTCAGATGCTGTACGAGCTTTCCCCCATGGGCGAAGTGGACCCTCTGAGTCCCTTGAGGACATCTGCGGAGATTGCCTTGTACACGCAGATGGAGGAATGCCTAGCAGAGGTGAAGAAAATCTCCACTCGGTGGACTACTACGAAGCCTCTTCCGAACTGGCAGTTGGTCGATACGTCTGCGAAGAATACCTGGAACAAATGGTTGCAGTACTTCTTCCGAGACTACGCGAACAGCAGCATCACTAAGAAACTTCTGGGTGAGGACCCAGAGGCCGAGAATTACGTAGAGGGCAAAGGCTATCATTTGACCCTTTGTGCTTTTCTCTGTGCTTGGCTGTCGAGGTATCTAATTGATGGCCACCCCCATGACGGAGTCTTCTACCATGTGTTGCCACTTGCTGTGAGGCTCGCTCTTGGCCAGAGGGTCGCACTTGGACCCTTGGTCTTGGGCACGCTGTACTATAGACTTGATCAACTGGTTCTGGCTATGAGGGAGTCGCGTGGCCGCCTCGATGTGCTGACTTTCGTCAATATTTCCTTTTTGACAATGTGGGTTTTCGAGCGCTGGCCGTCTTATGCTCCAACTGCTCTCCAACTTGACAAGTGGTGTCCCCCGGGCGAGACAGAAGCACGCAACAGTGGAAGAGCTGCGAGATGGTTTGGGACAGGCAACACCAAGTGCGTTTGGAGTTTGATATGCGACAAACGGAAGGAGTTTACTGCCAGGCCCTATGCCACGCGCATTGAGAACGTGCGATGGTTCCCAAAGCTGTACCCCTCTAAAGGCATGGTCTTTTCAGAAGAGCTTCTCTTTGAAGGGAGACCTCATTTTCATGAGCGCTACCGCGAGTTCTTTTGCTGGTGTCTGCGAGGTTCCCTTCCTGCCCTTGCAGAGCATATTCGTGAACTCGCGCCGAGGTATGAAAAGCTTACCGTGGACGTTGACCCCACTCGAGTTTCTCCTCAGTTTGGTTTTGATGCGGTGGCCCCATCAATCTGGCCCCAGTCCATTGTCAGAGGATGCTACAAGCGCTTGCTAACAAAGGAGTGCAAGACGGTTTTCATGAACAACCTTCCTTTTGAGCAGCCTGCGGGAACCCGCGAGGGTGGTTGTTCCCAGAACTGGCTCGCATACTGGGTTGCCCAGCAAACGAGGATTGAGACGGAGTCGGCCGCGCAGCCAGGTAGATCTCCCTTGATCAAAAGGAACTCTTTTCCGTTTCGCCCTACTTGCAGTCTGAGCGAGTCTGAGTATGGTTGTTACTCACTGTGGGATCGGGAGAACCATTTGTGCCCTGATGTCATTCTGAAGGAGCAAGTTGCCGCAATTAAGAAGGGCGATACGCATGTCGTCAGATATAGCAAGGCATTTGCGGAGGTAAGCGGTTTCTCCACATGCATTAAGCTTCTTGATTTCCTTATGCTGACATCTTTACTCTGTACGGTTGTAGTGTCATGTGCGGCGATTCGCATCTGGCGATCGCTCCAAGTCATTGGTCAACGCCATCGTTGCCACCAGGAGAGAAGGGCAGTCGTTCCGGCTATCGTGGAGGATGGAACCTGAGCTCGAAATGAAGATTCGCGCGGTCATGAATGCTTTTGCTGACTCGCTGATAGACAATCCTCCGGCTCCGTCTCCTCCTGGAGATGACCCGTCTCCTCCAGCGACTGCGGCGCCAAGAGTGAAGAGACCTAGGCAAAAGGGAATTACGATTTCTTCCCCTAGGAATGCCCCAGCTTCTCCCCCAGTGAGGTCCCTTTCTATCAAGGACAAAGGCAAAGGTCGCATGCCCAGCAAAGTGCGGAAAGATCTCGCAGTTGAGACCTTTGTTCCATTCAATCAAGAGGAAGAAGAAGATAGGCAGGAGCCCCAAGCGAGTGATGAAGAAGAAGTAACAGTTGTGATGCATGAGGAAGAATCAGGAGGTACCTCCGTCGCATTTCCTTTCCCGTTATCGTAACTTCTTTGCACTTCTTTTCTTTAAACCAATTGGGTATTCGCAGATGATGATGATGAAACCATTGGTGGCCTTGCGGCCAAGAGACAAAAGAGAGATGCCCATTCTGGCATTCCAGATGAGCCCATAAGCGAGGACGTTCTTGCTGAGTCCCAGAAGACAGCCGCGGAGGCTGCTGAAAGAAGAAGGCGGCGAGAAGAAGAGGAGCTTGAGCGTGTGAAACAGCGGAGCCTTGAAGAGCAGCATGTTGACGACTTAGTGCGTCCAGTTGGCGAGGAAGACGAGCTTCCCGAAGAAGTGGCCCCTCATGCGGAAGAGGAAGATGAGGTTCCCGAAGAGGATGCAGCGGCCTTGGAGCAAGTCCAAGCAGACTTCGAAGAGATCGCAGGTGGCGATAAAGGTGAGATCTTCAATCTCGCAGTAACTTATAGAGATGTTATTATGGGTGCGTTAAAGCATGGTGTGTCAAAGGCTGACATTCGCCGTTGGTTAGTAGGCAAATGCGGAGAACCCTCAGGTAACTATTTGAGTGATACGCACGTACTAGGCTCTTTGCAACTTAAGGCAGAATCATGACTGGTTTATTCGCATCCCAGGTCACGCTTCTCTTAAAGACTTGCTTAGTGAGGACACACTGATAGGGCATGGTTCCACGTCCTTAGTGTATGATGAGGATACCTCAATCCCACCTTCGCGTGGAGGTGCTTTCTCTTAGCTTTAGCAAAGATAGCAAAATAACTTATAACGCAAGTTACCTCATGTCATCGCATTTAATGTCGCAGGTTATGCTGAAGAACCAGAGCTGGGGCAGAGAAGTCAGCCTTCTGCGTCCTATGTTCCAATTCCGAGCTCCCATACCGAGAAGCCCGTCGCAGCTGCTGACCACACGGGTGAGCCTCTTGAGGACATCATCGAGCTTTCCGACGATGCTGGAGTTGACACTGTGTTGATGGATGAAGATGTCCATGCTAGTGCTGAGGTAGGAAGGACAAGTGCTGCTAATGTTCTCGCATCTGAGAGCGTCCTTCGCCAAGCGACTTCGGCTGTCCCTTCGCCTTTGGCGACGACTGAGCCCGAGGCACCTATTCCTGCGTGGAGCATTTGGGGCTCTGACACGCTCCAACTGCAAGTGCACAGCTGTCGTGTGTAGTAATAAACCGGAAATCCGGGTTGTCGAACCCAAGGGACTTTGTTTAAATTAATTACTATTCTAAACCTTATGTGGGCACGTCGCAAGTTGCGTTTTTATCTAATTCTAAAAAATTAAACGCAAAGTTCTCAATTAACCAAGTGAAATAGTTCACGATTAATAAAGAATGAATTTTAGGGTTTTATCAAATAAGAGAAAAGTACCGGGAATTCTCTAGGTTCACTAGGTTGATCTAAATTTATATTTTGAGTTGTAAAACAACCACGTGTCATTCACTATTAATCAAGCAATGTTAAACTTACCGAGTTACCAAGCAAGTTCACTATACTTTAACTAACCAAACCGAGTTACCAAGTCTAATTTAGCTTCAAGTATGCATTAAAACCATATTTCTGCTTTAACGATCCTAGTTAACGATGCCGAGTTACCAAACATTGATACGACTAGGTGAATTATTCAATTTACCGACTAATTCTCACGGAGTTACCACGTGAAAACTAATTGAATTTACCTCTACGTTAGCTACTCGCAAAGATAATATAATTAAGAACGTAAATAATCCATAATAGCGAATAAACACGTGAGATTAAGCTAGAGCATGCATTACAATCATCAAGACATCAATTTTAGATCAAACCCTAGCTACACCAAACGAGAATTCCCAGCAAAAAGTGTTTAGCTACTCATATTCATAATCAAAACGACAAGTCTAATGAGTTTAAACATAAAAATCAAGAAAAGACGAGAGTTTAGAATCCAAACGAATGATCCAAAGCTCCTAAACTCTCCCAAAGGCTTCTTGATCTCCAAAAGATGTCTCTAATGTCAAAAAACTACTGAAAAAGTCGACCTAAAAGGTTTAAATACGTTTCCATAATCTTATTACAAAGTTTGGATAAACTACGAAAAAGCCCCAAAAATTCTGCACTTTCCAGCGATCTCTTCGCACGAAGACATTTGTCTTCGCACGAAGAGTCTTCGTACGAAGACTTCTGCCCT
The DNA here is from genome assembly GCA_023055425.1 of Linanthus parryae. NCBI lineage: Eukaryota > Viridiplantae > Streptophyta > Magnoliopsida > Ericales > Polemoniaceae > Linanthus > Linanthus parryae. Next base: position 109,258,302 of record JALGPY010000005.1, on the reverse strand, counting down.
TCGTGCGAAGGTCTTCTCACAGAGATACTGCGAGCTTGTTTTGGAAGAGAATTCAGCCGAGCCAAAATTTGGCTAAGTGTTTTGTCTTCGCACGAAGACAAATGTCTTCGCACGAAGACTTCTGTTCCAGCCCTCTTTTTGCTTCCTTTGACTTTCCTCTTCCTTCCTTCTTCCATTGACTTTCCTTCGATTTCCTTTGACTTTCTCCTTCCTTTTGACTTGCCTTTGAGTTCCTTGTTTCCGAAGTTCGCTTCCATATCCCGCATGATCCTCCAAGCCCTGTTTTCCTGCGAATCACAACACGAATACACAACCCGCGATCATATCACAATAAAAGCTCAAAAAATCTAAAGAAACGCCCGGATTTAACAAGTAATGCATATGAACTCACATTATCACATTTAAGCTCAATTTACTCAAAAGACGACGAATTCTCCATGATAAGCACGCAAAACGTAGAAATAAAAGGCATAAAATAACTCCGAAAACGGAGTTATCAACTACCCCCACACTACCTTTTTCTCGTCCCGAGCAAATCTCCCAAGTCAATTTCATTTCTCTCAAGCCAAAACTTTTCTCGCTTTCCCGCAATTCATCCAACTTTGCATACTCATCTAATTACTCATTGCATAACTTCCCTACGCCATTTGCATACTTTCACCTCACATTGCATACAAAACCATTAACACTTGCATACTAATCCGAGTAGAACAATTCACCAACCATCCTCTTTACTAGTCGACACGACTCGATTATACACAATGCACCTATATGCAAATGCAATATTCACAATGCAAGTATTGAAATAACAATTTTTTTTTTCTTTTGTGAGATTGGGCAATCTCCATTAGCTTAAACCAATTCACACGAAGCGATGAGAAATCTAGACACAAGGAATGATTCGAAATCAAATTCGACAACACGAATTCCCCTTAGCTAGTATAGAGAACCTAACTTTACTAATTACAAGAATGCAATACCTTTTCATGTGTGCCACAAAATAAGAGGCTACTCTAGGCTAAGCCACGTTCAAGGTTCGAGCTCCTAATCCGCTAACGGGTTTAGAATGATGAGGCTTTAGGGACAAATAGGATAATAATCAAACACAAGTCCTAAAGCGTCACATTCTCACAAATACCGTAGCTCACACACCCTCACAACAATGATAGAAACCAAGCCCGAAACTCACCATCTCCGGCCCTCGATCCCCTCACACCCCGGTACAATTACGATCCCCGCGGCTATTGTCATGAATAATGTATAAGCCAAAATTTCCCGTTCGTGAACTAGTCGCTTCTCCACTCGTTCTTCCACAAAGCTTTTCATTCTTCCTTTATTCAACTCTCCTTTTTTTTCTCTCTTTTCTTTTTTTTTCTGATTTTTTTTTTTTTAATAATCTCTCAAAATCCTGCACAATTCCTTCAATATCTGTCTCGAGTGATCTTCCAAGTGCCAAGCTAACATATGATCGTAAGGAGAGACAATATCCAAATCAACACGTATAAATCACAAATATATGTCTCTCCCTATCTCGATGAAATCCTCGGTGTAACAAACAAAGCCGCTAACATAATAGAACACGCGTGGGGATGGAGTCGTCGCAAGCGCAATCTCGATGTCCGAAGTCAAATGTCGACACCCCCACACTCGAATGTAATCCTGTCCCCTCTCAAGTAGTCAATCAAATATCTGTCTCGTGCCTAATCCAACCAAACCTCCTACACCATGATGAGTAAGATCCGGTACCTAGCACGATCCACCTATTAAATTCCCCCAACCCAAGTTTTGTGTGTATTAGATGGTACACACTCACGGCTCTCCTCACTTGTGTCCATGTTGTAATGCCATGGAACACCGCCACACCGAAGTGCGCAAGCCTACTCTCACTCACCCTCGCATTCCCCTCGAAGATCACAAATGAAATGCATGCGATATGTAAGACTCACACAAGTATAGCATGAAGTACTCCCTCATCGAACCCCCTCAACTACAACACCCTCGTGACGCACTAAAGCGGTGATTCTAACCAATCAATGATGAAGGCTAAGAATCGTCACCCTAAGTCCAAAGGTTGTCAAAGAATCCATGGTTCAAATCAGGGTTTACTAGTGGTCCTACAAGGTAAGTTCTATAAGCAGTGAGTGCTCTAATACACACCTCGCACAGCTGTTCTGTGTGCCACTACGAGGCGGGTTGGCGACTACCTAAGACGTACACAAGAACGTTCGGCTTGTTTAGCTCACACCTAGCTCAACTCTTGTAAGAAAATTAGGCACACACTTTAGATTTGACAAAATTAAGTTCGTGTGTAAAATAGGCACACATTCCCGTAAAGAAAGTTTCTCTATACTTACTAAGGGAAACTCACATCGTCACTCTCGATCGCAATTCACGCCCTATGCCTAAAAGTCTCACACTTCTCGATTTTACCGAATTTTCAGCTTCTTTCGATTGCCCTTTCTCAAATTTTTAATTTTTTTGGTGTTTTCACATTTTTAGTTTTTTTTTTTTTTTATATATATATATACCTACACTATATGCACGGCCAACTCGACTACTGACTCAATAATGGTGGGAGGACTCAATAATACCAAAACGTGCACGCAAAAAGATGAATAATAAAAAGAAAAAATAAGGACATAACCAAAAATTTCTAACTCTACATGCTGACACGGGCGATGCAAAGACACTCAACACTGACTAGTAAAAAGGACTCAACCACCCCCACACTAGAATGCATCGTTGTCCTCAACGATAACACGAGGACTCAACAATTCTAGCACGAGGGCACTCTCCACTACTCGTCATCTTCTTCCTCCTCTTCATCCTCTTCCTCATCATCTTCTTCTTCCTCATCCTCACTCGGCGGAACCGGATACTCAAATTCATCCTCCTGGAACCACGGATCCGCCGTCGGGACCGGTGGAACAAACTCCCTCGCCGCCTGACCACTCGACTGTATGACCCACTGGCCCACCATCTGGATTAATCCCCCCAGCTTCGCCTGATTGTCCCGAGTGTGGGCAAACTGGCGTCTTCTCTCGAGTCTATCCCGGGCCATCTCCTCTCTCAGGTGGTCATAAGCAACCTGGTTATCAAACCTAGAGGTGTTCATCCTCCTACCCTTGCCCTTCTTCCTTGCTGTCTCATCAAACCTATGCCACTTCCTAGCAGTAAACGGTTTCAAATCCATGTCTCTCCCAATGACTACTTCGGCAGTTTTGGCTAGGTGAGTAAGCAAGCAAGTATGACCGGGACCCAACTTGTTAGTCCTCGACACGCTCTCAAGACAATTCTCCCAAATCAGTTTAGGGATGTTGATTCTAACTCCGGTGTAAAGACAGAGAGCCCAGACCGATAGGCGGAAAGTGTAACTACGGTTTCGTGTGATTCCCAAAACCCAGTTCTCTAGCAATTCACAGCACCACCTAGCCTCCGGCCTATAATGCTTCTTTTCGGCCTTCCAATGAATCACCTCCCCTTTCCTGTCCCATGGATCAACCCCTTTCGCAAAACAAAAAGCATTTAAACGAGACCAAAGATTCTCACTACGAAGAACCGTCTCGTACCCACAACCCTCTTTCAATGCGGGGAAACCCATGGCTAAAGCGATAGTCTCTGGCGTGAAGACTATCCACTCGTTCCGACAGTACACAAGACGAGGGTCTTGGCTCTCACCATCTTTTGCATAACGCAAATTGAAACAAAACTCTCGCGCAATATGCGAACTAGACGGCCCTACTAGCTTAAACCAATTGGTAAGCTTCTCGCGCTCAAAAATTTCCTTGATTGCTTGAGGCATGTCCTCGTGCAATGGAAATGCCTTTTCGGGTTGCCCGTTCTTAGTCAAGTAGGTATCTTTGCGAGAGTCAAGATGGGCCTCATAAGTGACGAAACGGAAGCTATCATAGTACCCGGGCCCAATACTACTTTCTTTCAAATTAGCCTTAGCCTTTCGTCGGCCTACAATGCCCGGTTTAGCCGGGAAAGGGGCATTCAAGATAGCATATTGGGGAATGGGCGGTATTTCTAATTGAGGCTCGCCCGACCCCGATGCTTCTTGAGAAGTACCCTCTCCCGTCTTCCGTTTCTTTCCACCCGCCATTAAGGATACAATTTCAATTTAAACGAGAAATTCAACTATTGTGCACGTGACAAGAAGTGTGTACTGAATGAAACACGTAGGCACGTAAGAAAATAATTCCTAGGACTTTACGCAATCGCCCCCAAAGTACGCTACTAAGCGCAACAAAAAAAAATATTTGGGCTTTTACTCAATTTGTGCCTAAAACTCGAATATTGAAATAACGAGGTTTAGAGTGTACCTACGTGTCCGGAGTAAATCTTACGGACACAAAAATTTCAAAATTTGACAAACCGGGCTGATTTTGAAGTTCCGGAAGAATTTGTCGAAACTTGGAATTGGTTGATGCTCCGTACTCCTTGTGTAGTCCCCGTTAGTGTTGCCTTCTTGACCGTAAGCTGAATCAAGCTCCAACTTGTCCAATTCCTCAATTTTGCTTCAAAACCCTACCTTCTTCCTCCTCTGATTTCTCTCTTGTCTCTCAATCTCCCTCAAAACCACCTCTCAATCTTTGTTCTCCTCTGAATTGCGAGCAAAACCCTTGGTGGTTTGCTGAATTTGGTGAAGAATCAAGGGAGGGGGGCGATTTGGCTGTCGCGGCTATGGAGGAGTGAAGAACTGCTGAAGATGGAGAATGAGGGAGAGGGACGTGACGTGCTGATGATGAAGCTTCAAGGCTCGGGGAAAAAGTCTAAAAAGCCCTTAGTACTTTGCCTCCATCCTTTGTCCGTGCGTGGCTAAGAAGACTTTTCACCCGATGTCTTCGTGCGAAGACAAATGTCTTCGTGCGAAGAGTCTTCGTACGAAGACATTTTGTCTTCGCACGAAGGTCTTCCTATATAGATACTGCAAGGTGATATAGGAAGACAATTCAGAGCTTCAAAATTTTTCTAAGTACAAAGTCTTCGTACGAAGACAATTGTCTTCATACGAAGACAATGCTGGAGCTTGCCAAAAACATCCTTTTCGTCAAATTTTCGCGCATCCGATCGTGCCTTTGCTTTCTGAAGGATCTCCTCGACCTCGAGACTCCCTTTTTACCTTAAAACACTCCCAAAATCCGGGGAATATTTCATTTGTCACTTTCACGCGTTCCAAGGCACGTTTTGCATTTCCGGATGCTTTTGGCCTCGTTTTACTCGCTAAAGCATCCTTTTTGGTGTAACTTCTTCATCCGGACTCCGATTTGCGCGATCCACCTGTCTACAGAAAGCTCTCGACCACCCCCACACATTGGCATTATTCAATCCTTATTTCAGTCTGTCCTTCATAATTTCACCTCGTAATCCGTGCCGGCGTGCTAGCTTTCTCCGTTCACTAATTAAATTCTTGCGCAAATCAAGACGGGGAGTCCGGGAACATGATCTTCCCCAGGTGCGTGTGTTGAATAGGTGCAGGAATGGCTTGTATCTTCAATTCCTTCACTTCGGATCCCGATACGCGTATTGGGCTGCAAATCTTGACTTTTTACTCTGTTTCGCACGCGCGCATCAAGAAGGGGGATCCGAAATAGGCCTTTCAACTCGTATTCCTGCACATACTCATTGGAACCATATTAAATCCACTCTCTCGCACCTCTCAATAAAATCAAACCGAATAAAAATTACAAAACAGTATTAAAACCTACTCTAAAGCAATAAATAGGTTGGGTTGCCTCCCAACAAGCGCTTTGTAATTTAAGGTCGACGGCCCGACCCAGTTACCTCAGAGATTTCTCAAATTGCGGGATTTGCATGAAGCCATTCAATGACTCCAATGAAATTCCCGTCCACGTACGGTTTTGCTCTCTCGCCATTCACCTTAAACCTGTTCCCATTTGCATCCTCTACCTCAAGAGATCCCCATGGATAAACTGCAGTAATCGTGTAGGGACCACTCCACCTAGATTTCAATTTCCCTGGAAACAGCTTTAGTCTGGCATTGAAGATCAATACTTTCTGTCCTACCTTGAAGTCTCTCGGGATGATGTGCCTGTCGTGCCACAGTTTTGTCCTCTCCTTATAGATTCTCGCACTTTCATACGTCATCAATCGAAATTCTTCAAGTTCAAGTAGCGCTTGCTTTCGTAGCTCACCTGAGAGCTTAGCGTCCAAATTGATCTTCTTCAAGGCCCAGAATGCCTTGTGCTCAAGTTCCACCGGAAGATGACATGACTTCCCAAATACTAACTGGTAGGGAGACATGCCTAAAGGAGTCTTGTAAGCAGTCCTATACGCCCATAAGCTATCATCTAAATGCAGAGACCAATCCTTGCGTCCCGGGTTGACTGTCTTCTCCAGAATCCCTTTTATCTCTCGGTTAGAAACTTCTGCTTGCCCATTCGACTGCGGATGATAAGCCAGTGATATCTTATGCGTCTTTACCCCATATTTGCTCAAGACATTAGCAAAGACTTTATTTACGAAATGCGATCCTTCATCACTGATTATGGCTCTGGGAGTTCCAAACCGTGTAAAAATGCTCTTTCGCACGAATCTCTCTACAGTAGCTCCATCGTTTTTGGGGCAAGCCATTGCCTCCACCCACTTGGTCACATAATCCACAGCTAACAGTATATAAAGATTGCCAAGTGAAGACGGGAATGGTCCCATGAAATCAATGCCCCAGACATCAAAGGGCTCTACTTCCAACACGAAATTTTGAGGCATCTCGTTTCGGTTGGAGATATTGCCGGTTCTCTGACATCGATCACATTGCTGTACAAATAGATGAGCATCTTTATGTAAAGAATGCCAGTAAAATCCACTTTGCAATACCTTTGCCACAGTACGCGTTTTGCCAAAATGTCCTCCGCAATTCAATTCGTGGCAGTGTCTAAGAATGTCCAAAGTGTCTGGCTCAGCTACGCATCTTCTCAACACATTGTCAGCTCCCAACCTAAACAAATAAGGGTCATCCCAGAAATAGTGTCGTGCATCTGCGAAAAATTTCTTTTTCTGATGGAAAGACATGTCTTTCGGGACAATCTTGAGCGCCTTGAAATTCGCCAAATCCGCAAACCAAGGCACAGCTGCTACCACTACCATAAGTTGTTCATCTGGAAAATCTTCTCTAATCGGCACATCTTCTTGTTTTTCGTTATCCAGTCGTGACAAATGGTCTGCAACAACGTTCTCTACACCCTTTTTGTCCTTTATCACTATGTCAAACTCTTGCATTAACAACACCCATCGGATCAATCTAGGCTTCGCATCCTTCTTTGCAAGAAGATATTTGAGGGCTGCATGGTCCGTGAAAATAGTCACCTGAGAACCCACAAGGTATGGACGAAACTTGTCCAATGCGAAGATAATAGCCAACATATCTTTCTCCGTGGTGGCATAATTAACCTGTGCAGTATTAAGAGTACGACTAGCATAGTAAATTACATGAGCTACCTTGTTTTTCCGCTGTCCCAGCACTGCTCCCACCGCGTAATCGCTGGCATCACACATAAGTTCGAACGGTAAGGTCCAGTCTGGGGTGGCTATAATGGGAGAACTAATCAGCTTTTTCTTGAGCAAATCAAAAGCTGTTTTGCAGTCTTCATTGAAATCAAACACGACATCTTTCTCAAGCAAACCAGATAAAGGCTTTGTGATTTTCGAAAAGTCCTTAATGAAGCGCCGATAGAAACCTGCATGTCCCAAGAAACTCCGTACCCCTTTGACAGACGTAGGGTAAGGAAGCTTCTCAATCACCTCAATCTTCGCCCGGTCTACCTCTAAACCTTTACTGGAGATCTTGTGCCCTAATACTATTCCCTCGGTCACCATGAAATGGCACTTCTCCCAGTTGAGCACTAGGTTGGTGTCAATACATCTGTCCAGTACCCGAGCTAGCTGCTGGAGACAGTCTTCGAACCCATCACCATAAAGCGAAAAATCATCCATGAAGACTTCAAAATTTTGCTCCATCATGTCTGAGAAGATAGACATCATACACCTCTGAAACGTAGCTGGGGCATTGCATAGCCCAAAGGGCATGCGTCTGAATGCAAAAGTCCCATATGGACAAGTAAATGTCGTCTTCTCCTGGTCAGCTGGCTCAATCGCTATCTGATTATACCCAGAATATCCATCCAAAAAGCAGTAGTGTGAATGGTGCGCCAGCCTATCAAGCATCTGGTCCACAAATGGGAGGGGAAAATGATCCTTCAAAGTGGCATCATTGAGTTTGCGGTAGTCCATGCAAACTCTCCACCCAGTAACGGTACGGGTGGCAATTTGATCACCTTTTTCCCCTTCCACCACAGTTATACCTCCTTTCTTGGGGACACATTGTACCGGGCTAGTCCACGTGCTGTCGGAAATCGGATAGATGATACCTGCTTCCAACCATTTAAGCACCTCTTTCTTCACCACCTCCTGCATGTGAGGGTTGAGGCGGCGCTGAAATTGAACTACCGGCTTCTTGTCATCCATGAGCCTGATCTTATGCTGGCAAACTGTGGGGCTGATCCCCTTAATATCTGCTATGGTCCATCCCATAGCTGCTTTCCTCTTATGTAGTACCTTGAGAAGCTGCTCCTCCTGTTCCCTGTCCAAACATGCAGATACAATCACAGGTAAAGTATCATTAGATCCCAAGTATAAATATTTCAAATGAACAGGTAAAGGCTTTAATTCTAAAACAGGAGCAGTAATAAGAGAAGGAGTAAGAATCTTCCTGCTTCCCTCATTAAAGAGGGGTAATGGTGGGCGCCAATGAACATCTAAAGCTTGCTCTTTCTTGCTGGAATCAAATAGAGCAAGCTCTTCATAGAGTTGCTCCAACAAAGTATCGTCCTCCTCGTCCAGCGTGTATGCCTCCACCCCAAAGCACTGCTCGCTCACCGCGTATGCGGGAAACTTCATAGCCTCAAATACATTGAAGGCCACCTTCTCATCGTTGATCTGCATAGTCAGCTCCCCATTGGCCACATCAATGATAGTTCTCCCAGTGGCCAGGAATGGACGGCCTAAAATAAGAGGAACATCATCGTCGGCTTCCATGTCCAAGATCACAAAATCCGCTGGGAAGATGAGTCCTTCAACTCTCACTAATACATCCTCTAAAACACCCCTGGGGCGTTTTATTGTGCGATCAGCCATCTGCAAGCACATCCTGGTAGGCTTAGGATCTCCCACACCAAGTTGCTCAAAAACCGACGTGGGCATCAAATTAATACTTGCACCAAGGTCACATAATTCTCTCCCATGAAATGCGTCTCCCAATGTAACAGGAATGATGAAACCGCCCGGATCTTTCATCTTCTTTGGTAGCGCTTTTTGCACAACTGCGCTACACTCCTCATTCAGAGTTACGGTTTCAAAGTCATCCATGCGCCTCCGATTAGAAAGGAGGTCCTTGAGAAATTTGGCATATTTAGGCATTTGTGAAATGGCCTCCGCAAAAGGTATATTAATGTGCAGTTTCCTGAAGATATCCACAAACTTCTTGAAATGCTTTGCATCCTCTTGACTCTTCAATCTTTGCGGGTATGGTACTCGCACACTGTATTCCTCCCTTGGCTTCTGTTTTTCATCCGACTTCCTCACCGTGTCCTTTGATTGGGGATTCACGGTAGGCACGGGAATCTCTTCATCCAAGGCTTTCTCAGTGGCCTTAGTTGCCTCAGCTCGCGCGTGGCTAGGATATGGGGGATCCTCAGTAGTGATGCCACTGCGAGTTGTGATGGCATTAGCTGCTCATTAGGTGTGATGGTATTTGCTGGAAGCATACCTGGTGGAAGCTTGATATTTTGATTGGCGATCTGCCCAATCTGAGTCTCGTGGCTTTTCATTGTGGCTTGTATTGAGACAATCGTGCTCTCCATCCTGTCTTGATTAGCTAGGAGCTTTCTCAATAGAGCATTCGTCTCTTGATCTTCTTTTTGTGGAGCCTGCTGTTGTGGAATTTGCCTTTGCGCTTGATATGGACCATTGGGACTCTGGCCGGGTGCATATAATCCACTGTTTGGATTGGCATAGCTGAAGTTGGGATGATTACGATTGTTGGGATGATAGGTGTTAGGCCATTGCTGCTGTCGCATAAAATTCACATCTTCAACACTATTATCATATCCCTGGCTTTCATCTGCTAGTAATTCACCCATGGGCTTCTGTGTTGGAGGATGCATACCGTGAAATGCTGAGGTCATGGATTCCAGTTTTTGTTCCATCGATTCAATCTTGTTGACTAAGGATGTATCCCCCGGTTTGGAGTACCTACGCGTTTCAGATCGTGTAGACTCTCTCTTTGACGCGTTGTTCAGCAGATCTTGAGCTCGTTGTGCTCCAAGTCCCATAACATTACCTCCAGCTAGCATATCTAACTGGTCAGCTGTCTCCTTGTCTAATGCGGTGTAGAAATAATGGAAGAGCTTGTGCCATGGCTCTCCATGATTCGGACATCTACGGAGAATTTGGCTGAACTTCCTCCACGCATCTCCCAACGAGCTGTCTTCATCCTGAGTGAATTTTGCAATCTCAGCCATCTGCTGAGCGACTCTGGATGGTGGCAAATACTTCCTCAGAAACTCATGACAGCAATCCGCCCATGTCACTATGCTACCAGCTGGCAGCTCCATAAGCCACTTCTTGGCTTTTCCAGATAAGGAGAAGGGAAATAGTAATAGCTTAACTGTTTCATCTGGAACTCTTTGGTCGTGCAGGGTTGATGTGATTTGCTCAAATACCAGCAGATGGTGATTGGGATCATCTCCTGGAGCTCCGTTGAATGCGCACTCATCACGAACCATATTGATCATATGTTGGCGCAACTCGAAGTGTTGGGCATTGATCTGAGGCCTGACAATGGTAGGCTGATAACACGCTGGAGTAGTTCTGAAATAATCCACCATAGGGCGTTCTTCAATCTCAGCATTGTTTTGCCTGTTGTTTTCCCCATTATTCCCATTATTGTTTCCACCGATGTTCGCCACTTGTGCCCCCACACCATGACGTGGTTGTGGATTTGGGGGAGCCAAACGATCCATCCTTGCCTGCATCTCAGCCATTTGAGCTCTCACCTCCTCAGCTTCCGCGGCTCTGTTTGCAGCCTCCTCTACAGCTGCAGCTCTAGCTGCTTCCGCATCTTGCATACCTTTGCGGATTCTCTCAAACTCAGCTCTCGTCTCTTCATCCATAACTACTGAGCTTGAATTCCTCTTGTCTCTACGTTGTGCTTTTAATAAGGATTCCGGGTCTTCAAACATTGTATACAAAGGCTCGTCTCGAGAACGGGTCATGCACCGTGTAAATCAACCTGAAATCACGAAATACGCAAAACGTAGGTGAGTAACGGATATAAACAATAAATTAAAATCCCTAAGGCTAGGAATTATAACTAATTTAGCCGAAGTCCCCGGCAACGGCGCCAAAAACTTGACACGCTCCAACTGCAAGTGCACAGCTGTCGTGTGTAGTAATAAACCGGAAATCCGGGTTGTCGAACCCAAGGGACTTTCTTTAAATTAATTACTATTCTAAACCTTATGTGGGCACGTCGCAAGTTGTGTTTTTATCTAATTCTAAAAAATTAAACGCAAAGTTCTCAATTAACCAAGTGAAATAGTTCACGATTAATAAAGAATGAATTTTAGGGTTTTATCAAATAAGAGAAAAGTACCGGGAATTCTCTAGGTTCACTAGGTTGATCTAAATTTATATTTTGAGTTGTAAAACAACCACGTGTCATTCACTATTAATCAAGCAATGTTAAACTTACCGAGTTACCAAGCAAGTTCACTATACTTTAACTAACCAAACCGAGTTACCAAGTCTAATTTAGCTTCAAGTATGCATTAAAACCATATTTCTGCTTTAACGATCCTAGTTAACGATGCCGAGTTACCAAACATTGATACGACTAGGTGAATTATTCAATTTACCGACTAATTCTCACGGAGTTACCACGTGAAAACTAATTGAATTTACCTCTACGTTAGCTACTCGCAAAGATAATATAATTAAGAACGTAAATAATCCATAATAGCGAATAAACACGTGAGATTAAGCTAGAGCATGCATTACAATCATCAAGACATCAATTTTAGATCAAACCCTAGCTACACCAAACGAGAATTCCCAGCAAAAAGTGTTTAGCTACTCATATTCATAATCAAAACGACAAGTCTAATGAGTTTAAACATAAAAATCAAGAAAAGACGAGAGTTTAGAATCCAAACGAATGATCCAAAGCTCCTAAACTCTCCCAAAGGCTTCTTGATCTCCAAAAGATGTCTCTAATGTCAAAAAACTACTGAAAAAGTCGACCTAAAAGGTTTAAATACGTTTCCATAATCTTATTACAAAGTTTGGATAAACTACGAAAAAGCCCCAAAAATTCTGCACTTTCCAGCGATCTCTTCGCACGAAGACATTTGTCTTCGCACGAAGAGTCTTCGTACGAAGACTTCTGCCCTTCGTGCGAAGGTCTTCTCACAGAGATACTGCGAGCTTGTTTTGGAAGAGAATCCAGCCGAGCCAAAATTTTGCTAAGTGTTTTGTCTTCGCACGAAGACAAATGTCTTCGCACGAAGACTTCTGTTCCAGCCCTCTTTTTGCTTCCTTTGACTTTCCTCTTCCTTCCTTCTTCCATTGACTTTCCTTCGATTTCCTTTGACTTTCTCCTTCCTTTTGACTTGCCTTTGAGTTCCTTGTTTCCGAAGTTCGCTTCCATATCCCGCATGATCCTCCAAGCCCTGTTTTCCTGCGAATCACAACACGAATACACAACCCGCGATCATATCACAATAAAAGCTCAAAAAATCTAAAGAAACGCCCGGATTTAACAAGTAATGCATATGAACTCACATTATCACATTTAAGCTCAATTTACTCAAAAGACGACGAATTCTCCATGATAAGCACGCAAAACGTAGAAATAAAAGGCATAAAATAACTCCGAAAACGGAGTTATCAGGCTCGCAGGTTGGGAATGCAGTCGCAGCTGGCGCGGCCTACACTCTTCCTCCCGACTACGAGAGATTGGAGCTCGCAGCTGATAGGAGAGCTATGGAGCGGGGGCAATCTTCGAACAACCCGGCAGCCCGCATTCCTTCCCTTCATGAGATTCTGGAAGGAACTGGTAAGTAGAGCTTTACTGTTCGCACGTCGCATTATTCGCTTGCGAGTTTTGACATCATAACCTATTTTTGACGTCTCTTCAGGTTTGAAGCAAGCCGATGTAGACTGGGTGGTTCGAATGCGTCTGACCTACCCCCGATCATTTGTGAGATCTCTGGAGATCGGGCCTTTTGACAGGAGGCTGTTCCTTACTGAAGCCATTTGGATATTGGAGCAGCTGTCTGCGGCTACACCTGCGACCATTTCGGTCCAGAGTGCTGAATTGCTATGTGGCCTGTGCCAAAATCTCGTGACCAAAGTCCAAGGTAGAATGGGCTTCAAGTTTCTCAAGGACCGAGTCACGCTGATTCGCGCAGCCATAACTTTGAAACTCGGTCACCAGAATCTCGCAGCTGAGATGCAGAAGGTGGAGCAGCAGAAGCAAAAGGTTGATGAAGCTCTGAAGTTGTATCATGAGATGAATGCCAGGTGCGAGCTACTGAAGCAAGAAGTGAAACAAGTGGAGAAGCTGAGCGAGCAGTTCGAGCCCCAAGACTCCTTAATCAAGAATTTGCTTTGATTTATCGAATTTTGCAAAAAATAGCAAGAAAAATAGCTGAAACATTAATGTAATGTCTTGAACATTAATGTAAAGTTGCTAGGGTTTCTCCGATAGGCTTATATGATCGATTATGATCGCATAGGTTGCTATCATAACAGATAGGCTTTTATGATCAATTAAGATCGTACTTGTATAGGCTGCTATCGTAACAGATAGGCTTCTATGATCGATTAAGATCGCATCTGCATTGGCTGCTATCGCGAGAGATAGGCTTTTATGATCAATTAAGATCGCATCGCACTGGCTGCTATCGTAAGAGATAGGCTTAGATGATCACTTAAGATCGCATTGCATCGGCTGCTATCGTAAGAGATAGGCTTAGATGATCACTTAAGATCGCATTTGCATTGGCTGCTATCGTGAGAGATAGGCTTAGATGATCACTTAAGATCGCATTTGCATTGGCTGCTATCGTGAGAGATAGGCTTAGATGATCACTTAAGATCGCATTTGCATTGGCTGCTATCGTGAGAGATAAGCTTAGATGATCAATTAAGATCGCATTGCATTGGCTGCTATTGCGGCGAATAAACCATTGTCAAAAGTAATAACAAACTGAATAGAGCAACATAAACAGCTTGAAATGTGAACTTCTCATTTGGGAGAATTCTTTTATTACAACGCTCTCATATGGGAGAGATGAGATTACAATCCTCTCATATGGGAGAGGAGATTGCGTAAATCGTAGCCACATGAGACATTAAACAACGTTATCATAGAACGTATGAAATGAGAGAAGTCAGGGATAGTACTTCTTGATCCAGCGCGTGTTGACTGAACTCGGAGTTGAGGTTGTGTCGTGCAACCTTCGTATGCTGCAGTAGCCACTATCGAAGACTTCTGTGACTTCGAAAGGTCCTTCCCAATTAGCTGCGAACTTTGGGTGAGTTGCTTCTCGCATACAGTGGTCTGATGCGCGCAAGACCAAGTCTCCGACTGCGAAATCTCTTCGCTGGACTGTCTTGTTGTAGGCGCGAGCGATTCTTTCCTGGTACCGCTTGTTGGTCCTTTTGGCTTGTTCTCGCTTTTCTTCCAGCAAGACTAAGTCATGATCGCGTTGATTTTCATAGAGTGCATGGAAGGCCAGCCTTGCCGAATTGACTCTAACCTCCGCAGGTACTACAGCTTCGGCCCCATAACATAGTAGAAATGGCGAGTCCCCTGTGGGTGTCCTTGGAGAAGTTCTGTAGGCCCACAGAGCTATGCTTAGAGAGTCGGCCCACTTCTTGTGGTCATCTGCGACCATCTTGCTCAATATTCTCAACAGCGTCTTGTTAGTCGCTTCGGCTTGACCGTTTCCCTTTGGGTAATAAGGGGTAGAACATATCTGCCTGATATTGTACTCCGCTAATTTCGCAGCTACCTGGCGATTAACAAAAGGAGTACCGTTATCTGAGAGAATGGTGTTTGGGATTCCGAACCTGCATACGATGCTTTCCTGGATAAAGTTGACCACAGCCATCGCATTTGCCGTCTTTAGTGGTATTGCTTCCACCCACTTGGTGAACAGCTCGGTTGCGGTGAGAATGAAATGGTTCCCGTGCGACGTCGGTCGGATGGGACCGATGAAGTCCAAAGCCCATGTGTGAAATGGCCATGGCGTCCCTAGTGCATGTAGATCCACAGCGGGAGCGTGCACCAGGTTCCCTTTGAATTGACATTCCTGGCAGCGTCGTACTTTGGTGCGGCAATCGACCTCCATCGTGGGCCAGAAATACCCAATCGAGAGGAGCTGCCTGCATAATTTTGCACCTCCTTGGTGTTCCACCTGATGAGAAAGGTCCATGACTTCTTGTGCTTCTCTGTCGTCTAGACATCGCAGCAAGTTGCCCTCGTGACCTCTTCGCCAAAGTAGGTTTTCCTGTACCACATATCGAGACGCTTTCCTTTTCAATTTTTCGGCTTCCTTTCTCGATTCGGGCACGGTGCCCTGGGTGAGGAAATCGAACAGTGGCTTCCTCCAGTCCGTGTCGTCATCGATTAGGGCGACGAGTAGAGAATCTTTGATTAGTGCGCAACTTTCGCACTTCCCTTGGATCAGGGCTGCAGCTGTTGACATGTCTGGCCAATGAATGCCATATCTCTGAGCCTTTCTGTAGATTGACACCTCGCTTTCTCCGCAAGCGTGTTGGTGAATCTTTTCTAACAGCTGTTGTCCCTCTTGCTCGGAGACACATCGCATGAGTATTCCCCCAGGACCCTTGTAGTAAAGGGCATTGTCGTGGATGCAGTATCCTTTTGTGAGTGCCCAGCTTTTGCTGCTGGTGCCTTTCGCAATAGCTTGCAGGATTGGTTTTTGCCAGTCTGCGTCATCCATGTGTTCGTCGTCGCACGCATCTTCTGTCAATGCCGACGATGTTCGCACTTCGATGGAAATCTTTGCGGGGCACTTGTCTATGCTGACCTAAGATCCCAGAGTTGCTAAGGCGTCTGCGTGCCTGTTGTCTGCTCGGGGCTTGTGCTCGTACTTCACATCGCAGAATTGTTGCATCAGCTTCTGTACTAGGGTGCGATAAGACAGGAGGTTGATCTCCTTCAAACCATATTCGCCCGAGGCTTGCTTAACAATCAGCTTGGAATCTCCCATGATTGTTAAGTTGCTCACTTCCAAAGCTTTCGCCGCACGGAGCCCCACAATGAGAGCCTCGTATTCCGCTTCGTTGTTTGTGACTGCGAAGTTGAGCTTTGCGGACATCTGTATGACTTCCCCATCTGGCTTTGTCAAGACTATCCCAATGCCTCCGCCTTTCCGGGTTGACGAACCGTCGAAGTGGAGAGTCCAATAGGGCACGTCGATTGCGTAGATCTCAGGGCCTTCGAGCTCTTCTTCGATCACGGGCTCATGGCTGTTATCTGGGAACTGTGCCAACAGATCTGCTACCGCCTGCGAATTGATCGCTCGTGGTCGCACACATGTGATATCGTATTTGGAAATGGTCATGTACCATTTCGCCAGTCTTCCTCCCGGAGTAGTGTGAGTTAGCAAGTATCTTATGGGGTCGCTCTTGGTGACCACTACTACTTTGTGTGATGCAAAATAGTGCTTCAACTTTTCTATCACAAAGAATAGGGCAAGGCAATGACGTTCGATGTCTGTGTACCTCGATTCAGCAGGCTGCACGATGCGGGAGATGTAGTAGATAGGCCTCTCTTGGCCTTCATACTCTTGAGCCAAGAGCGCTCCTATAGATCTCCTTGTAGATGTCAGGTATAGCAGAAGCGATGATCCCAGTTGAGGCGCGATCATTATCTTTGAGGACGTGAGTAAATCCTTCAGCTTTTCGAATGCGGTTTCGTGCTCCGGAGCCCAGTTGTACGCGGCGTCCTTCTTGAGAAGAGTGCTGAAACAGCATGTGATTTCGGCAATTGCTGGGATGAACCTCCGCAGATAGGATAGCTTTCCTAAAAATGTCTTCAATGCACTCTGATTATGGGGCGGCGTCATGCCAGTGATAGCTGATACTTTTGCGGGGTCGGGCTCTATCCCTTGGCGATGAACCACACATCCCAAGAATTTCCCTGATGTTACCCCGAACGCGCATTTCATGGGATTCATCTTCAGTTGAAAGCGCCTGCATCTATTGAACACTTTTCGCAGATCTGCGAGGTGGTCTGCTTCGTGCTTGGATTTAACCACCAGGTCATCCACGTAGAATTCCACCTCTTTGTGCATCATGTCGTGAAATAGAGCCATCATGGCTCGCTGATAGGTCGCGCCCGCGTTCTTATGGCCGAACGGCATCACCGTGTAGTTGAATACCCCTACAGGAGTGATGAATGCAGTTTTCCGCGCATCTTCGGGATCCATCTTGATTTGATTGTACCCGCTGAAACCGTCCATGAAACTGAACATGCGATGGCCTGCTGTTGAATCGATGAGCAAATCGATGTTGGGCAGTGGAAAATCGTCCTTAGGGCAGAAGCGGTTGAGATCTCGGAAGTCCACGCAGATGCGGAGCTGTCCGTTCTTCTTCACCACTGGCACGATGTTGGCCAGCCATGTGGGATGATGATTCGGCTCTATGAATTTGGCATCTAGGAGTTTGACAATCTCCTGCTTGATCTTGACGTTAAGCTCCGGCCTGAAGCTCCTCGTGCTCTGCTTGACTGGTTTAGACCCGGGGATGATGTCTAAACGGTGCATGGTGATGCTTGTATCCAGACCTGGCATTTCATCATACTCCCATGCGAACACATCCTTGTATTCAGTTAGGAGCTGTAGCAGCCCTTGTTCTTCTTCGCTTGTGAGATCCGCGCTCAGGAAGACTGGCCTTTTCTTTTCCTCGTTCGGGCTGAGGAACACTTCCTTTAGCTCTTGCTTTTGCGGTCTTGGCCTGTCTTCCATGCATTCAGGCGCTTCTTTGAGTTTCTTGTCTGGAGTGCCTTGTGTTGGCTCTTCTGTTAGCGCAATTTGCTCGATTTGATTGATTTGCCCAGGGATATCCCCATGCCCGCGTGAGGACATCCCCGCGCACCTTCATATGCGGTAGCATTTCTTCCCATTGGCATAGAAGCTCTCTATCTCCTTGCCCTCGGGGTCATGCTTTGCGATCCTCTTCAGAGTGTACACGTTCTTCCGATGATATGCGATACGCGGCGCCTCTTCGCGTGTAGGCGGCTTTTCCTTGGCATCTTCCCTCGTCACCATTACCCCTGCAGGCGATTGGTCCTTGATGTCCTCCCAGAGAGGCAAAGGAGTAGGGTTGAACGGTCCGGGTGTTTGCTCATCTGCCATTTCAGTGAACCACACCCCCTCACTGAGATGTGCTTCGTCCAAGTTGAACGGGTTTGTTGAAGCCGGTATCTCGACTATTCTGTCGTTCCAGATGGCTTTCATAACCTGGTGAGCCGTCGAAGGGACTGCGTCGAAGCGATGAATCCAGGCTCGACCTACAATCATGTGGTATGTGGTGTTCGCGTCTATGACATAGAACTTTGCTGAGCACTTGATTTTGCCAATCTGAACGCCCAGGCGGATCCATCCGATTGTCATTCTAGAGTCGCTTCCGAATCCCACCAGCGGAGATGGACGTCTGACTACCTTATGTTCGGGGATCCCTGCTAGCCTCAGTGTGTGGAGCGGAACGACGTTGACCGCTGCTCCTCCATCGACGAACGCTCGTTTGAACTCGACGCCATTGATGATGGCGGTCACGTACAGAGGTCTCTGGTGACTCGCATCCGTCTTTTTGTCGCTGGCAGAAAAGGTCATAATCTTTTCCATAGAGCGGGATGCCCTGATGACTTTCCCGTTGGAGACTACAAGGTCCTCCTCGTAGTCCTCTGCTATTCTCAAAATCGCTTTCGTCATATCAGTTTGGCACTTCTCGGAGAAATTCATTTCATCGAAGAATTTGTTGAAGCCATGCGACCCTTTCATGCGGTCGGCACGTTCATCCTCTGTGTCCATGCTATAGTCTTCGTCTTCATGGACCTCGGCGACGATGGGCAGGCCATCCTCTGCGACTTCTTCCAAGTCGACGATCGAGATCATGGCGACCTCTTTGCCCTTCGAGCCCGGTTCCGCATGCGCGGGAAGCGGGTTGTTGCGCACGTCCTTCCGGTGGTCGCTGACGATGAGCTCGCCGTTCTTCATCTTCTGATCGAACGCGAACCTGAGTTTCTTGCACTCGGCGGTGGGATGCATGACCTTGCCGTGGTACTCACACCACTTAGGGTCCCTCACCATCTCCTTGGAGGGTGTTTTCTCGAGCGGTGGCAGGACGCCATCCTTGCACCACTGTCGGCAGAGGTCACTTGCTTCCTCTACCGAGCATGGCAGAGGCGGTACATCGAAGTTCGCAACCTTCGCTTGTTTCTGGGGCGAAACTGTATTGACCTCAGCTTCGCGTCCCCGCTTGTAGCTAAACCTTCCGATCTTGTAAGTGGTGCCGCTCGCAGGTCGCTCTGGAGCGCTCTTCTTTTTCTGTCTCTCGACTATGGGCTCGATGTTCTTCGTGCATTCGATTAGCTTTGAAAACGTAGGTGTTTGCAGATTGATGAGCATACCTTTGTATTCATCGCGCATGCACTGCAGGCATATCTCTACAAGACGGCTTTCGGGCATTGGATCTTTGCACTCCAAGGATTTCGCCCTGAATTTCTTGATGAAGGTGATTCCGTCCTCTTCGCGCTTCTGGTACATCCGCGAGAGATGGATCATCGTCACCTTTTCTTCCATCTGGAAGAACTTGGTATAGAACTTCTGGACCATGTCGTCCCAAGTCTTCACGGATCCGGCCTCCAATGTTCGGTACCACTTGTATGCTACGTTCCCCAGAGACTTTGGGAACTCTCGCATCAGCAATTTGGGATCAGCTCCGTACGGACCCATGACATCAATGAAACGCATGACATGCTCGTGAGCGTTTCCGTTGACATCTTCGAACTTATCCCATTTAGGAGCCTTGTACCCCGCCGGGTTAGGCATGAGATAGATCTCTCGTGGAATGGGTGGATCGTTGTCTAACTTCGGGATAATGGTATCCGCGAATGACTGATGAGCCAGGATAGTGTCCACGCGTTTCTGCAAAGACGTCATGCATTCTGGAATGCTCCCCTCGGTAGTTGACGGAGGGGTTGCCGTAGGTGGTGGCGACACATACGCCGCCGGAGGATTGGGAGCATATTGGCTACCCGCATTTCCCCAGATCATCGTTGGGGGAGGCAAAGGGTACTGCAGAGTTGGGTTGGACGCCAAAGTCGATGGCTGAGGAGCGTGAGCAGCAGGAGGCAGCATCTGTGCCGTTGATCCCTGAACCGAAGGCAGCTGCGTAGCTGACGGTGGAGTCTGCAGATGAGGGTTGGGAGGTGTGGCTGACACTCCCAATCCTGGAGCGGTAGGGGTTCCTCCTCCCTGAGGGATAGCGGTGGCTGGTGGAGGATTCGGCGCAAGGGTGCCCAGAACGGCCAAGATTTGTTCTAATTGCGCAGATTGAGACTTGAGAGCTTTCGCCTGACTTTGGACAGTAGCGTCCAAAGACTCTAACGTCGGTGCTTCGCCGGGAGTTGTTGGAGTACGGCGGGTCTCGTCTCCCGAGGGAGTTTCGGTGGAAGGCGATCGGTTGCTGACATCATCCTCCTGAGACATGGTTGCTTTTGTTGGTAAGTTCACGTCGGGTTCACCAAAAATGTGCACAAGAGATTCCGGCGGGGAGACCTCCGTATGCACCGTGTTTAGTGGATCAAGGATCGCACAGGAAGAGTGGGGTTGTGTGTAGGGAGAGAGTAAGGCAATAGCAATGTCTGAGAGAGAGACAGAGGTTTGGCAGAGCTTCCGCGTATGGCAAGTGTGTTCTCCTTTGTATGGAAAGGTTGACGATCTATATATACTGGAGAACGTGACCGTTGTAGTGTGGTTAATGCGCCCATTAATGGCGGCTTAATTAGCTTAACCATAACGGCACGTTCGTCCGAGTATATAGGAACCGTTAGAGCACGTGGTGCGCGAATACCGGAACCGTTACGAGGTTGACCGGGTTTGACCGGATTGACCGGGTTTATGGAGCTCGTGCCATAAATCTCTCAAAACAGTTACTAAAGGTCGCGCGCGGGCTTGGCTCGCACGCGACAGGGCTTACTCTAGCCTCCAAACCACAAAGTCCCTACAAGTCCCGTGCAGTGGTATGCGAGGGCTCTGTCTCGCAGCCCCCACATGGGTCAGCTCGGCTGGTGATCCAGTGTGTGTGGAGCACAATATGGTGTGCTGGATGGCTGCCACGTGGCCAAGATCTGTCATGTCAGAAAGCAGTATCTACACTAGTTTAAACAAATTATGACTAATCATGTTTCAATCTCACCCTTTGTCAAATCGGGGACAAATTCTCTTTTTGAATTTCTAATGTAAAACAAACTATACTACTCTCCATCAATTTGCATCGTCTTGCTTCATCATGAATGCTCCAATCTTTGTCAACTAGGAATAAATTAACTTTGTCTTCAAAGTTTGTCACATTCATCATTATTCTTTCAACTCCTGCATATGTAGTACTCCTTACAAACAACGAAGTGTAATATGTCATATGTATTGTAACATAAAATGATAATAATAACAACAACTATGCATGAGCAAGTATTCATGATACCAACTGATATCATTATGATGGACAATGTACTTGTTTGTTTCTCATATTCATATAAAATGAAAAAATTCAAGATATCATCGATAATTTTTTTAGATCTCTATCCAATAAAACATCATAGTTGGAGTAGCATGGAGAATATTGAATAAATTAAATACACACTAATTGATTCATCATAGTGAATAAACATCAAACGACTCATAACCAATTGGAAACGTCACTAATCAAATATAACATTCTCATGCACAAAACATATATTTTTTATTCCACTTTCAGTAAAGTGAAATAAAGCTCCTACATATCTAAATTCGAAACTACTCCCCCTATTTTGAAAAGAATTTGACGAAAGGACTATTTATTTAATTGAACGAAACTAAACAAATACCAAACATCCAACTAAATTAAACGAAACTATGGGAAAATCATTAAAGACCGCAATTGTCTGAACGTTTCTTCAAACATGACAAACATGCATCATCCTTAATACACTCATGCTTGGTCGAAGACCCTTTCTATGAAACCTTCGAGACAAATATCTTCCATCTTCATGAGAGCTATCCTAAAAGTTATAAGTACGCTTTCACTTAGATGAAGACACCCAACCCTTAGGGGCTGCAACCACAATTTTCTAAAAATTCGGATGCTCGTCTTCAAATAACATAGTAGAGGGATTTTCTACCTCATCTTCTTTACGACACCCAATTTCACGCAAAAACTGTTCATCCGATGAAGTATACCAAGCACGATTAAGTCTAGAAGGACTAAAAAAAGAGTCGATCAAAGATTCAAACTTTAGATTGAGAATCAAAATGTTTCTTCACAATTCAAGCACGATGCATGAAACCAATGACCCTCTTCTAATTTCTTCAAATCTTCATCTTTCAACCATTTAGATTGAAGAACCAAAACCCTACAAGTTCTCCTATGAACACCATCCCTACGAAGAATGTGTGTTTTAAAGTTAATACTTTCTCTATGATTACGTGCAGATAAGCATTCAAAATTTTGATTGGGGTCATCAAAGGACAGATGAGAGTCATGGAATTGTTCTAGGCTATCCAAGAAGAGAAAAAACGAAAAAGAAAACACCAAGAACACACCTAAAGAGAGCTACGAGATGCTCTTGGCTAGGACAAGTAGAAAATCTGCACAAGGTGACTGACGGGTTAATGGAGGGTGTTGGTTGAGTCCAAAACCTTTGGTTTAGGTCAAATCCTTCACTCCTATGTGCTTAAATAGGTTCCTAAAGACTCATGGGAGTCTGAATCCTACCGAAACTCATATTCTAGGCATGGAAACAATTCCTAAAACTAGGACTCTAATCTAGCTGAGATATAGAATTTTGGTAAAGGATAGGAGTGTAAAGGAATTAAAATTATGCAAGATATTTAAAATTTCCCATCCAAAAACTCAAATCGGACTTACGCCGCTAAGGAGGCCGAAGTTTCTAAATTACAAAGATAAAAATCAACCTTTATTGAGAAATTGCTATCAAATTGTGAAAATTAGTTATTTTGACAATCTTCTACACAAAATAAGTCTCCCCAGATAAAATTAAACTAATAACACGTGTTAGGGAGTCAAAAAAAATTAATTAGGGATTTATTCAAAAATCTCTTGTTGAAAATAATTTTGTTTCATTAAACATCCTTCATGACTTCAAAACATTCACTGAAGGTAAATGATTCTTTGTGAAAAATCGTGGATCACCTAAAGAATACTTGATTTTTTTTCACAAAAATAAAGTAGAGAGTATAGAGAAAAATCTCTTGACCAAAAATAATGTCCATACCCATAATACACACAAAAACAGAATTGTATTTGTTAGAAGTTGATACTATTAATATAAATTAAATTATTTAAGAATTATAATTAAATTTCTCTTTTAACAAATCGTGTTAGTTAGAAATATTTTCTTACATTTTCAATAAGTATTCTAAGTAATATCAGAGGAATATTTGCAAAATATTATAATGTTATTATTAAATATTTATAATAATAAGTTAAACAATTTGCATGACTAATAACTTAGCCTTGTTTTATAAATATAGCGAATATTATTTAGCTTGCTATTATATTTTAGTTTCTATTAAGTAGAAATCCGTGTTATTTAGTGTTGTAGTTAACCCAAGTCGTTGTCGAGAGTTGTCTTGTCATGAGAGCGAGTTAGACGTCATCCTTACTCATTCATATAGGGATTAGCGTTAATGTATCATGCATATAATATAGGGCATACTACATTAGTTGAATGTGATCTTGAATTATTATAGGTGACGAATTTAGAGACGAGGGATTCGCCTCCGAATAGAAACTTCTTGTAGTAGTTGTTGATTTGCTTGAAGGTAAGCTAATATGACTGAACTTGCATGCCTTTAATTTTTTCGTGTCAACGTGTCTAAATATTTGTAATGCTTTGAATACTATCTTGTTACTTGCTTTTTTTGGAAACAAATTATATTTCAGGAAATACTACTCTCGAACTGTCACACGAAATGAAAAGACGTAACAACGTAAAGTGGAAACACGTTGTATGGGTATTCGATTGACTTTGTGAATTTTGCTCCGACGGAGTATGGATGCGCCTAGCAGACATTGATATTTATTAAGCCCGAATGCAATTTTCCACGGGTTTCCCCCACTGTTACTCGCTTGGGACAATAGTTTACCCTGTAGGTGGTGTCAAAACTTAAGATATAGGTGTTGAGGATTATGATTTGGATTTGAATTGGTATTCTACCTCGTTATAATATAACTAGTTGAATCTTTTGTAAGTATGAAAACTTGTTATTTTGATGATAAGATTATGGAAATATCTATTATGAAAAGCCCTAACATACAAGCCATTGTCGGTTATTGAAAATATCATTCTAGAGGTATTTTGAAATACATGAATGGTTGCTTACAGCAAAATAACTCGCGAAGATTGGTATCCCACTCTACTGTGTTTTTAACTCATGCTATCATAATCTATTTACATGCTTGGGCGTTTGCTTACCAAATGTTTTTGTTGATGCTTTCAAAATTGTGGTGTCTGCTTTCTCTATTTTAACACCACCACATGTACACAGACTAGGGATTTTTGGGAGCATGAAGCGGTGGTTGAGTGATCACATAATTGATAGTTCACTTTAATTAAATATTTGGATATTAGTTTCACGTAATGTTTAGTTTTGGACGCCCTGTTTGAGGCTAAATTTAGTAATGAACAATCTTGTTTTGATTTTAGTTAATTCTCCTTGAATTGATTTACAGCTTTAAAAATCTGGGGTGTTACAAAAAATCAGGCTGACAAACTCACAGTTGAGGAGACCAATATAAGCCCTTGATATGCCCAATGTTTGAATTCAAGACCTCTAGGAAAATTCATGTGAACCCGACCAACCCAATTACAACCCGAAGGTGTATCGCCCCATTCCTTGACGTGGATGATGATGTCATAAAAGAAAGCAGGATGAACTTCATCAAGTGTTCCTTGTAGATCTCATTCGTATGAATTTTTTAAGTGGCAACTGCATTAGTCAATTTAAGTGGCAACTATTCATAATGTCCATCATGCGTTTTGAATAGTGTGTTGTACTTATATTTTATGTCTGTTCTTATTTGGTGATAACCAGCCCTTGGATTCAACTTAGAGAAGATTGTAGCCCCTTGTAGCCCATCCAACAGTTCCTCAATGCCATATATGGGGGTATTGTAACTCCTTGAATGATCTTTTTTTCGAGAAACAGAGAATTGACATTAATTAGATATATGGATAGAGTGGGCGACACATAATATGATACATTGTATTCGTCTCATAGACGTATGTTCACCAGTGAAATATGCTACCAGATTCTATGTCAATAAATTTACTAAAAGTAGTACACTCCATCACATCAAATGGGTATAGCATCTCCAAACAAAGAGCAATGACATCCATACCTATAGCAATACCTCTAAGTAACACCTATTGCTCGATCCATTGCTTCCTCCAAATATCAAATGAGGACATATCGTCTTCACTAATCACCATCCATAAAGAACCGCCCGAGTACAATCAACCCTGAACATAATCATTGAAATTTGAACAACACTTGTCATGTAAATAGAAAAATTTGCCAAAATGTAAAAATACTTCGTATATAATTTTTTTTTTTTTTTACTAAAAATGTAAAAAGTAAATACCAGGTTCAACATCTCAATAAAGGTTACTGCAAAGTAGTGCATCCCATTACACCAAATAACCCAATTGTTGGTTAGATGTATGGATCACTCAAATTTGCATGAATCAGTCACTTTCGTTCATTGCTCACCCAAGGAGTCACATAACTAAGTAGTATCGCCTCGTCTAAATAGAAATGTTAATGAGATTTTAACATTACTTGACATGCATTAAGGCAACAACTTTTTTTAGGAACAATAGATGATTCCAAATATAAAAGACATTATGTTCCTCATTAAAATGCCAGTTTGAGTTAAAGAGATTGCCCGATATAAGAAAAGACAAAAATATATGTTGTAAATAATTGCATTGCATTACATCTTGTTACATTGTTGAGTCTTAATTCATTGAGTCGATTCTACTAGTTTAAAGGATCCGTATGCAACTTTGGTGGATTGGTTTGATTTGCGATACACTCGGATGCTCGTGACTCGGTTGCCATGTTTGAGATTTGCTCGGAACGCGCAAAATGTAGTGTGATGTGAAAGAAGTTGATAACTCTCTCTTAGGAGCTATACTTCATGCTCACCTACTATTTGGTGAGGGTAATTAACTAATCTAGGCGTCATGATGAGCTGAAATGTGACATATTTGCATAAATAAGCTTTATGTGCTTTATTGCTAGTCCATGAGTTTTTATGCATATTTGGATCGAAATATCACATATATTTACATAAATATATGTGATTTCTGTTTTAATGGTGATGGTCATTATTTCGAATTAAATGGTGATTCTTATGATTTCCTTAAACTCAACGTTGATGTTGCTATTAATAAGGATAGGAGACATGAAGGTGGAGGTGCGGTCATTTGAGATCATTAGGGTTAAGTGGTTCAAGCTTTACACTATCCGGGGGCCGTATACGGAAGACTGTCTTAGCAAAATCAAATTCACTAATAAAGGCTCTCTCTTTGGCCTATGAACAGTTTCTTTAAAAAAATATAATTTATCAGAATCCTTGCTATTTACTTTAGCATTGAAGAAGCCTAGGAGCTCATACACATAATCTTAATGGAGATTTTTTGAGAGAAATCTTAATGGGTATTTTGAGAACTCGTACATAAGAGGCTTCTCGGTTGCACTTGCGGATGCACGTTTGACCCAGGGTGGGCCTATGGCCAGCATGTTTTTTTTTCTCTATTACTATTTTTCTGGTAAAAAAAACTTCATATATGCCCCTTCTGAAATTGCACTAAGTACACTATATTTTTTTGAGAAGTCCCAAAAAATCTATTTAAACGACTTAACACTAACTATATATTAACTTAGCCCAAAGTTTTCACTAAATATAGATTCAGACCCAAAAATTATGTCACATTGTCTTACTTTGTAAGTATAAATTGTGTTCTCCCGATGAATAATTCTGCATCCACCCCTGCTCGTTTTCTTTTGTTGAGACAGATTGTAATACCCATGTTGACCTCTTTGCACAATTTTTTTAAGGGAAGCTTAGCACAACATTTTATGTCTATGCAAAATTTTAAAAGCATTATGTTGAAGGATAAATGACACAAACCACCCTTTGATATGGCAAATTACAAGATTAATATCATGTGGTTTGAATAATACCCAAAACTACCCATATGTTAGTCCAAACTTGTGTCACATACCACCCCGTTGTCGATACAACAGATGGGTCGACACCTTACATGTAACTTGAGACATTCTTACCCTTACAATGAGTGAAGTGACATATATGCCAATCACTTTCTCATAATAGTCCAATCTATCCCCCTTCTGTCACCTCTCTTTGCAGCTCACCACCACCACAACGACCAAAAGATGACGGCATCTTTCCAGTTTCTTCTTCCACTTTGCAATCTTCAACCATCACTCTAGAAACAGAAAATAGATAAAGGAACAAACCTTGTTCATCTACTTTGTCATGAGCGACCTTTCACTCTAAAAAGGTGCATGCAAACAACCAATATTTTTTTTTCAGATTAGGTAAAATTTATTTAGATTACAAAAGCTCGAAATCAGAATCTTTTGTAGGAAAAATCGAAGCTCAAACCCAACTACCAACACAACTCTTTCATTACGAGATCAAAGAGCCGAGTTATATTTATATCTCAACCTCCAACCACAACCAATTGCCGGTTTCAACGATAAACGACACCTCGAACAATAAAATTGAAAGGAAACCCATCACAGAAATTAGAGAAGATAGAGAGACAAAGATCTTTATCCACGTTTTTCCTCTCCTAAAACAATGGGTGTAATTTTGTACAAATAGAAGGGTAAAAATATTGTTTTTTGTCAACATGATACTAACTTGGTAATTGACCATACTACAGGGGTGGCTTGTGTCATTTACAAAATCCCTTCTCTACTAGTGCAGCCAGTGGATATTTCCTCTCCTCGGCTTAATAAAAGCTCATCTTTCTCCTCAGAACCCTAAGACCATCCACAACCGTCAGCTCCCCCAAGCCCACCTGTTCCCACCTTAACCCACTATTAATCTTCTTATATTTACAATTCTACCATAATAGCTGCAACAGTCAAAACACTATTCATCCTCTTCTATTATATTTTATTAAAACTACACTACTGTATAGTTAAATACACAAAGCACCACAACTTTAGTCAATAAGACAACCGCAACCCTATATTTTTATTAATTTCACTACTATTGACTAATGTTATTTTATCATATGAAATTTTGAGAATAAATATAAACATAAAAAAAACATAGACATTAATAAACATGGGGTAAACATAAAAAAAAGAAAATGTTACATTAATAATACAAAAACATAAGTAAAACATAAAAAAAAAAATACTTTTTATGTATTTTTTTTTCATTTTGTGACTTTTTTATATTATGTGTTTTTATTAGTTTTAATAATTTTTATTATGTAATTTTGTGTTTTTATTATTTAGCTTTGTAATTAGTTCCAATAAATGCATTTCCTTAAACATAAATTATTCAAACACAACATTTGCATACAAAACTACTATACATGGGGTCAAATTTGTAATAAATATAAAATACTTTTATTCACAGGGGGTTAAAATGTAGTTTACAATAAATCAATGTACCACCCGTGAACAAAACAAAAACCCGGTAAACAAATCAAACTCTTCCCTGCCCCACCGACCTCGAGCTCGCCTGCAGTCTCCTCCGAGCTCGCCTCTAAGCCCTCTTTTCAGGGACCAGAGTGAAAGGGTTAACAAATTGTGGTTGTATGTTTAGGACTAAACTGCAATGAGTCCTAAACGGTGGTCGTTTAATTTGGGGAAGCAGTAGCCGTTAGATTAAGTAGAAGGTTTAATCTCAGCCGTTGTTGTTTTTTGCCGTTGGAATTCAAAATCTTAAACTGAACGACACCGTTCAGCTTAAGTTGTCAGCGGTATCAACACAGTCAGCAGCTTCCTCGCTGTTGATTGGCTAGAACAGATCTCTTTTGCTTACGTGTGTAGACCGTTAGGTAGTTTGGTAAATTGCACCTACCTACCCCTCGCTATTTATAGCCGGTTCTGTAATGAAAATGGTACGTTTTATGACATAACATTTCCTTCCCCAATTGCTATCTTCTTTCTCAAACCCTTCTCTGGATCTCTCTAAGAATTCAGAGAATTTCTTCTCTTCTGTTGAATTCTCAGGCCACAATCCGGCCGGTGATGTGAGTCGTGAGGTCGGGTACCTCACATGTTGGTATCAGAGTCTGGTTTCCACCAGTAATTGCTTGGAAGATAGCCAACACCAGGAGTCAGAAGCATTCATCCATGGATACAGATTCGAAGGTAATGGTGCTCGAGGAGAGACTCCAAGACTATGACGAGTTGTTGGAAGGAGTACGAGCTCAG
Source organism: Linanthus parryae (assembly GCA_023055425.1). Taxonomy (NCBI): domain Eukaryota; kingdom Viridiplantae; phylum Streptophyta; class Magnoliopsida; order Ericales; family Polemoniaceae; genus Linanthus; species Linanthus parryae. The sequence continues at coordinate 109,228,474 of JALGPY010000005.1, read as the reverse complement.
GTACTACAGATGGATGAAGGTATACACAATCAATTTCATAGTATTAGATCTAAGATGAAATATGATCTAACTGAGGATTTAAACTCCATGGAAAGGAAATTTGATGATCAATTTAAGAAGATCATGAACTGCTATAATTTACTATCTAATCAAAGAGATAAAGAGAAACTAGCAAGTTATTCTGAGGTTCTGAATGATGGACATAGGACTCCCTTGTCAATTGGTAAAAAGCACGAAGGATGCAGTAACACCACTAGAGAAATCAATGCAGAAGAAGCTAATGTGTGTGTGAAGAACTTTTCTAATGGTAGCATTCCTCTGCCTAAGATTGAATTCCCCAAATTTGGAGGTATTGATCCACTAGGGTGGTTACAAAAGGTAAACATATATTTTCAAATTTACAAGATGAATGACTGCCAAAACTAGTGATGGCCTCTCTACACTTAGAAGGTGAAGCTGATTATTGGTTCAGATCTGAGTTTGAAGACTTGAACAACACATCTTGGACTCAGTTTAGTACAATGCTATGTGGTGAATTTGCTGAACCTGGACCTGAGAATGTATTAGGGTTGTTTAATAAACTTCTGCATCACACCACAGTTGCTGAATATCAGTCCACGTTTGAAGCTCTCAGACCAAGAATCAAACCCTTACAAACCTGGGCTGACGAGAAGTATTTTGTGAGAAGCTTTCTGAGTGGCTTAAGGGAAGATCTACAGAAAGCAGTACAGTTGCACTTTCCTACCACATTATCACAAGCTAAAGCCATTGCCAGACTAGAGAAGGGGCGTGTGGAGTCTCTAGAAAAGCACATATCTAGGAGAGGTGTTGCTAAGAGTCACACTAGCACCAACAACTAGGACAAATCCAAGAGCAACAACCCCAAAGAAGAAGTCAGCTCCAAAACTGCTACGTCCATATTCAAAAGATTAAGTGCAGCTGAAATGAAGGAAAAAAGAAACAAGAAGTTATGTTCTACTGTGATGAAAGTTACACACCAGGGCATACATGTGCTAAGAAGTCATTATTTCTTTTGATTTGAACTGAATAGGAAGAGGAGGAAATGGAACCAGAAATGGATAGGGAGCTAGTTCATGTAGAGAACAAAACTACCCCGCCTGTTACTGAAGAAGAAAAACCATTGAGCATCTCTTTACATGCAATGTCGGGTTGCACAAGTGCAGAAACTATTAGAATCACTAGGCATATTAATGGGAAGGAAGTGCATATCTTGATAGAAACAGGTAGCACTCACAATTTTATAGACCAGGGTACAACCAGAAGAGTGAATTGTGTCAGTCAAAACACCAAGGAGATGCAAGTTTCAGTGGCTGATGGGAGTAAGATCAGCAGTACTGCAGTGTGCATAGAGGTGAAGCTACAACTACAGTCATGCACTATAAACATTGACCTGAGAGTACTACCCGTGGGAAGCTGTGATGTGGTGCTGGGAGCTCAGTGGTTTAGAATGGTGAGTCCTATTTCTATGGATTTTAACAAAAGAACTTCTGGCTTTCAGCTGAATGGACAAGAAGTGGTATTGCTATCACACAATGGGGGATCCCTCATACATGAATCACATTTGCAAGTGATCCACGGATATTACCAAAAAAATGAGCATTGCATTGCTGCACATTTATTCTCATTTGGTGCAGTACAACATAACCCTGACACTCCACCAGAGTTACAACAACTTATACAACAATATGAGGACATTTTTGCTGAACCTACCCAGTTACCTCCCACCAGATCTCAAGACCACAAGATAACACCCACAGAGGGAGCTAAGCCTGTCTGCTTAAGGCCTTACAGGTACCCTTATTTGCAGAAAATGAGATAGAAAAGATGGTCAAGGAAATGCTACAAAATGGAATTATTCAACCCAGTACCAGCCCTTTTGCTGCCCCTGTTCTGTTAGTCAAGAAAAAGGATGGTACCTGGAGATTCTGTGTAGATTATAGGGGTCTTAATGACATTACCATAACAAAAATCCTATACCTGTGATTGATGAACTCATGGATGAGTTAAGAGGTGCAACCATCTTCTCAAAGCTAGATTTGAGATCTGGGTATCATCAGGTAAGGATGTCTGAGAGTGATGTCTACAAGACAACTTTTAGAACTCATGAAGGACTGTATAAGTTCAGGGTAATGCCCTTTGGGTTAACAAATGCCCCTGCCACTTTTCAGTGTTTGATGAATGATGTGTTCAGAGAGCAACTCAGAAAAATAGTCCTTATCTTCTTTGATGACATTTTGGTGTACAACTGTTCAGTAGAAGAACATAAACAACATTTGAAATTGGTGTTTGATATTATGATGGAAAATCATCTTTTTGCCAAATACACCAAGTGTTCCTTTGGATTATCTGTAGTAGAATATTTGGGACACATTATAAGTCAAGAAGGGGTACAGACTGATCCCAAGAAGCTTAATGCCATGGAAGAATGGCCCATTCCAAAGACCATTAAAGAATTAAGGGGATTCTTAGGGTTTACTGGATATTATAGAAGGTTTGTGAAGGGTTATGGTGGGTTGGATAGGCCACTCACTCAAATACTCAAGAAGGGTCAATTTAATTGGTCAGAGGAAGCCACATAAGCATTTCTCACCCTCAAACAAGCTATGATCACATCCCCTGTACTGGCTTTGTCTAAATTTGATGACATGTTTGTGGTTGAGACAGATGCCTGCTATGATGGCATTGGGACAGTTTTAATGCAACACAATAAACCTATAGCCTATTTCAGCAAGGCACTCTCAGCTAGGCATCTGGGGTTGTCAACATATGAGAAAGAGCTATTAGCTCTGGTTCAGGCAATCACTAAGTGGAGGTCCTATTTAGAAGGGGGGGGGGAATTCATCATCAAGACTGATCATCACAGTCTTAAGTACCTGTTGGAGCAGAAACTTACTACAGTTCTACAGCAGAAGTGGATATCTAAGCTCTTGGGGCTGCATTATGAGATTCAGTACAAGAAAGGTCAAGAGAACAAGGTAGCTGATGCTTTGTCTAGAAGGCTCACTCAAGAGGTGGAAATCCCAGCTTAGTGTTCAGCCATATCTACTATCACTCTTCATTGGTTGAAAGAAGTAAAGGCAAGTTATGAAGGAGATTCGTGGGCCATTGACAAGATGACTACTTTTGCAATAGATGGAAATGCTCTCCCCAGATTCAAATTACAAGATGGGGTTCTCAAATAGCAAGGGTTACTATATGTAGGTGAACACACTGACTTGAGAGTGCAGATCATTAAGGAGCTTCACAACACTGGAGTAGGTGGTCATTCAGGGATTTTAGGCACTTACAAAAGAGTGAAAATGCTCTTTACTTGGCCAGGGTTAAAAAAACAAGTTAAGTCTTGGGTGAAGAGTTGTGATATATGTCAAAGGATGAAGTCTGAGCACCTACCCTATCCAGGGTTACTGCAACCACTTCCTATTCCAGATATGGGCACTTTACTTGACAGGCTATCCAAATATGGGCACTTTATAGCCTTGAGTCACCCTTACCAAGCTGAAGGAGTTGCAGAAGTGTTCTTCCAGAATGTGTTCAAACTACATGGCCTCCCTGCATCTATTGTAAGTGATAGAGACCCTATCTTCTTTAGTCAATTTTGGAATTCCTTGTTTAAGATCATGGGAACACGGCGTAAGTATTCCACTGCCTACCACCCCCAACCTGATGGTCAAAGTGAGAGGCTTAACCAATGTTTGGAGGTCTATCTCAGATGTATTACTGGAGATAGGACAAGGAAATGGGTCAAATGGCTAAGTTTGGCTGAGTGGTGGTATAACACCAACTTCCACAGTGCTCTCCAATTAACTCCCTTTGAAGCTCTATATGGGTTTAAACCCCAACATTACAACTTCCATCAATTAGACAAGACTGGTGTGGAGTCTATAGACACTTTTATTAATGACAGAGCCAAGCTGTTACAATTGCTCAAGGGCAATCTCTCCAAAGCTCAAGAAAGGATGGTGCATTTTGCTAATAAGCACATGAATGAAAGGGAATTCAGGGTAGATGACTGGGTTTTTCTCAAGCTCCAACCTTATAGACAAAGTCCAGTTGAGCTCAGGTCTAATTACAAATTGTCAGCAAGGTTCTATGGTCCCTTTCTGGTTTTTTAGAAAATTGGCAAAGTGGCTTATAGATTGAAGCTGCCTTCCCATTCCAGGGTACACCCTGTCTTCCATGTTTCCCAATTGAAGAAGGCTATTGACAACTATTCTGCTTCTACTGACTAACCTGCTGTTGGTCCAGATGGTCAATTCCTGGTTGAATCCATTGCCATTTTAGATATGCAGTTAAGCAAACAAGGAAATAGCTCTACTGTGAAGGTTCTGGTACAATGGTTGAATCTCACCCCAGCTGAGGCTACCTGGGAAGACTATTACCAACTGAATGCTCAATTTCCCAATTTTCAAGCTTGAAGTCAAGCTTCTTTTCAAGCAGAGGGCACTTGTCAGGGACCAGAGTGAAAAGGGTTAACAAACTGTGATTGTATGTTTAGGACTAAACTGCAATGAGTCCTAAACGGTGGTAGTGTAATTTGGGAAAGTGTAGCCGTTAGATTAAGTAGAAGGTTTAATCTCAGCCGTTGTTGTTTTTTGCCGTTGGAATTCAAAAGCACGACACCGTTCAGCTTAAGTTGCCAGCGGTATCAACACAGTCAGCAGCTTCCTCGCTTATGATTGGCTATAACATATCTCTTTTGCTTACATGTGTAGATCGTTAGGTAGTTTGGTAAATTGCACCTACCTACCCCTCGCTATATACAGCTGGGACTGTAATGAAAATGGTACGTTTTATGAAAATAACATTTCCTTCCCCAATTGCTATCTTCTTCTCAAACCCTTCTCTGGTTCTCTCGAAGATTTCAGAGAATTTCTTCTCTTCTGTTGAATGCTCAGGCCACAATCCGGCCGGCGAAGTGAGTCGTGAGGTCGGGTACCTCACATCCGAGCTCCGCCTCCAAGCTCGCCTCCTACTCACGTCCCCGACCTCCATCCCCCACTGCTGTGGATGGTCTAACAGTGTCTCTCTCTCCCGCTCGAATTTGAAGATATAAATTGCAAACCCAGTTGAACAACAGGTACAATTACACACTGAATTCTGTTCTTGTTCAATTGTTGATCGATTTTGTGCTTGCCGGTTCCCTTTGGGGTTTTCTTCGTCAATCGAACAGTTCGACATCTTTCGCAACAGCTTCGGTTGCATCTCTTTCAAATCGTATTGCTTATGTTCTCATGCCTTAGTTTGTCCTTCCTTATTGCTGGTAATTTCGTAGCTTGTGTGAATTGCGAGGCTGTTTGAAACAAATCTGATGATTTTGTGTGTATGAGTTGATTTGTGTAGTACTGGTCAATCAGCCCTTTGAATGGGTATTTTGTGTAAATTTGTCATATTCTCAATTCAGGATTTGGGGCAATGTCAGACAGAGACGATGATTCAGCAGGGCATAGGGTAGTCTCTGTACAGGGCACTGGATTTTCTAAACGTCAGAGATTGAGCAGCTATCTTGAAGACCGTATCAGTTACTTGCCCGATGAAATTCTCGTATCCTTGCTCTCTCGGTTGGAAACAGAAGAAGCAGTGAGAACCAGTGTTCTAGGTAGAAGATGGCGATATCTCTGGAGACGCACCATGTCGCTCGCATTTCAATTCAACGACAGGGAGAGCTATCTTTACGATTTAGACCTATGTAAAGTTGAATGCCATAAATTTGTTCGTCGGGTCAGTCACATCCTGGAGTCACATCTTGCCGCAACTATAGATGATTTCACAATTCGGATGTACCTGATTGATCCAGAACGCTATTCAAACGACATAGACTCGTGGCTGACCTTTGCATTTCAGAAGAAAGTTAAACGGCTGAGCATTGATTTAGGATGCGATTGGGCCTATATGGGAGGCAAATACATTGTCAGGGCTCCAGTTACGGGGATAGTTGATTCGTTGACATGCCTCCGCCTGACATGTGTATATGTGACGGGTGAATTTCTGGAATCACTACTCACCATTTACTGTCCATGTCTTGAGGAGTTGGGGGTAGACGACTGCAGTGGTTTAGTTAAATTTACAGTTTCTGGCCCATCTCTGAAGCTCAAGGTTTTACAAGTACAAGATTGTGTCGATTTGAAACATCTTTATATCCACAACGTAAATCTAGCATCACTTTGTTATGGTGGACTAGAAGAAACACGTATCATCATCGACAACACACCCAACCTTGTCAAAGCGCATTTTTTCATGTTTCATGACTTTAAGAAGTTTACTCAAGATATGGCCAATCTCTCCCAGCTAGAGACTCTCACATTGCACTACCCTAGTTTTCCCTTAAAGGTCTCTCTCTCTCTCTCTCTCTCTCTCTCTCTCTCATCCGATAGAACTTTATTATTATTTACTAATTTCATTTCATTGCATAGAGGAACAAGGTTAGGAAATTTCCCAAATTTCCCAAGTTAATGAATCTCAAACGTTTGGAATTGGTGCTGAGTGCTAAAATCTTCTGTGGCCGCTTATGTGCTCTCCTACTGAAGGCATTTCCATTCCTCACTGAACTTAAAGTTGAGGTAAACAATCTTCCTTAATTTGGAATTGGTGTTTAGTATGACATTTTTTGATGAATTTTAGCTCGTATGGGCTACTAGCTCAGGTGAAGCTGGTATAACAAGTTTTCTTTGAATTTTACCTTTGATCTTTTAGCCTATACAGTAAACCCTTGATAAATGATTATTCAATAAACAAATAACCTTGACAAATGAATATTTTTCTCGGGTCCCGACTAGGGCAAAAATGCTAAACGAATGTTTGATAAACGAATAACCTCGCTAAATGAATAATATTTTGAGGTTCGAAGAGTATTCATTTATCAAGGTTTTACTGTAGTATAAAATGTTGTTGGAAAAAAAAACTAGGTTGGAGGAGTATCTCTTGAAGCTTAGCTATTTTAACCAAAGGACCATATTATGCTCTTATCTTTTTAAGAAATGACATCGGATATTCATTCACTTTCCCTACGGTACATTGAAAGGCATATAAGTAGTTGTCACTAAATTACGAACTTTTTTACTTATTCTACTGCACTAATTTTTTTATCGAACACTTCAAGCCATCATTTTAAAAATCGGACCTGGCATCGAATCTGTGAGGCACTGGTTTACGGTTCAACCGGTCGAACCAGTGGTTCAACCGGTTAGACCACACTTTTTTAATAATATATATTTATGTACTTATAGATAAATATATAATAAAAATAATTTAAATATTATAAACAACTTGAGAATGACTAATTTATCGATTAAATGCACTATTTTTCCAAATCTAAGTTCATGTACATGAAAATAATATCTTCCAAAGTAATAAAAATAACAACACTTTGTTAACACTTTATGTATTACTGTAATTGTTATTTATACCTTTGAGTTGAAATAACACTGCTTAAAAAAATAAAAGATAGGATTTTTGAGTACTGTTGGTTGAAGAACAGTTTTTTAATAGTATAAGATCATTGAACTTTGAAATTTTAAACAAAGTGATAACTTTATTCGAAAAATAAGATGGTGTCTTCTTATCATGTACTATTGTTATAATATATAATGGCCTTGCCTGTACTTGCTTGATTGCGTACAAGAACAACCATGGCACATGGTGCTTTTTTTTTTTTTTTTTTTTTTTTGCCGAACATCAAGAACATCAGATTATATCCAAGAAGTAGTACAATATTTTCAGACTATTACATCCAACGAAAACTAAGAAACCCAAACCTACTACTAACAAGACAGACTACATCTGACAAAGAGAGCCTGAAGCTCTAACCCCAACAGAAACATGAAGATAAGAAACACCTAACTACAACAAGAAGACTAGAGATAAGAACAATAACAACTAGAACATAAATTCCAAACGCCCAGAAGCATAATCGGGGCTTCACAAGATCACTTCAACACCAGCACATAAGAGCCCACGAACCCTGAAATAAGGCATAAAAACATCACATAGAACAACAAACTTGGACAAATACAAATCATAAGTACTCCGAAGGGGTGATGCAGGAAAATCAGAAGCACCGAATGTCAAGCTCCAGAGGGTGAACGGAAATTGAAGATAAGCCTGAGCATCTTAGCGGGACGAAAACATCCATATGACGAATCCCACAAAACATCAGAGCGCCGTTTCGCAATCAGAACCCTTTGGATAACCATTGGAGGATCAATATCCATGTTGCTAGCAGCCATAAAACCCTGATCCAAATCAGCTCTAGGTTGGGGAACTGAGGTAGGATTACGGGTTGGAAATCGGGATTTGTTGAGAGGGTGATATTGGTTCGTAAAAGAATCTGTGGGAGGGTTAACGTCATGGATCGGTTTGCAAGATTGATTAAAGTGGTGGGATGAGTTTTTTATCGGGTGTCGAATATGAAACACGGATCTGGGTTTTCAACTGGACCGGGTTGGAACATGGTGATTTTTTTTTTTTTTTTTTAATCATTTATTTTGTTATAATATATATTTCGTTTGTCCCTTATTGCAGTTTAAACTCTTAGAGGAATCTGAGAAAGAAAGAGAGGTACGAAACCTGAAGCATCCACACAAACACCTCAAGGTTGTTGAATTGACTGGCTTTATTGCATCTGAGCTTGACCTGGGATTTGCCTTATACGTAATAAACAACACAGAATCACTCAAGAAGATGATCATTGATATTGACAAGTGGCGAGCAAAAATAAGCCGAGCCACAGCTTTGGTCGGAGAGCGCCTGGAAACAAGATTGGCCCCTGGGACTCAAATTGTTGTCAAGTAGATCAACATTATCTACAGCCTACCTTTCGTTGCACTCTCATAATGAGAATGATGTAGTTTGATTAATTTCAGGTACTATGTAATCATTATCGACAACCTACCTTTTGAACATGGTACACAGTCTGGATATTTATGGTGCACCGAGGGACTACTTTGGTGGGCGCACACACACATATATAATTTCTAGGCTGTTCCAGTTTATTGTCTTCTTGATGGCTGATAGTGCTTCAAGCATTGCTAAAAATATTCTCCAGATTCATGTTATCAATTTATTAGTTTGTTGTAAAACATCAAAATCATATTTGTATATACGAGATTTCATATATTTTGTTGTTTTTCTTCCTTCAATATTTGTTCTGAAATATGAATTATATAGTATGAATATTTTAGTGGCTTCAGAATTCTCCTTTTACCATGAAAAAGCAAGAGAATCTGTATTGGTTTTCCAGGTTAGTCACGCTGCAGCATTAGTGCCTGTTTGGATTTGTATTTTCTTATCTGCTTGAAAATACATATTATATGTGTGTTATGAATGCTGAAACGAGATGGAGACGAGAGAGACAAGTATTATGGATAAAATAATGTTGTGTATTATTCCTTAACAAAACACCCTTTATGTATCAAGTATGGGAGTCAATCAGTATCGAATATACATGAGTGTACAATATATTGTGAATATTTACTATATTAAATACATATTCCATAATACTCCACATTGAATATTCACTAATTTGATGTTCCGCTAAAACCTTGTCAAGCAAAATCCATTGGGATAAAATTTCTGACGTAGGGAAAATAGTACATTTTATGAGTAGGAGCTTGGTCCAATCTTGAACTCATCCATGGCTGCATGCCTCGTTAAAACCTTTCTAAGAAAAACTTTTGTGGGATAAAAAACCTCAGCTAAAGAAAAAAGAGTACGTCGCCTTGTTTTTTAGTCTCCCCCTCTTTTTTGAATCATCTTGATGTCAAACTTCATACCTGCATAGTAAACTTATGGGAAATACACAATGTATAACGTAATATCATATGTTTCATAAGAGATCCTTAGAAACTTAAAGAGGTTCCCTCAAGACCTTTGGATCTTGAAGCCACTCGTCAGTCTAACCACCGGATAAAATGATCTCAAACAATCTTTTGTTTGTTACTGGTCTGGAACTCTTTAACCTGCTCGATGCTCGTATATCTAATCTATGGTTTTGTATTAGGACCATCTCTTTATTAATTTTCAATAATAACGACAGGAAATCTGTTTCATGGGATTGTTCCTTACACAATCTACACATATGTCGATAACAGCTCGAGAGCAAAGTAGTCCACTTCCCTCATCGCTCATGCCTTTGGTTCATTAAAAAACCCTTTGGCCACTTTTGAAATCTTTTTTTGGGGGATTTGAACAGATGAATTTGATGAAGAACATTGGGACTCATTGGCACTTAAACTTATTAACTTTTTCTTAAGTGTGATGTTACTCCTTCAAATGCTAGTATTGCATATAAACTTGCCCTCAACCCTCAGTTGGTTTAGTCGTGAAGAGATCATAAACATTACTCTATGATTTGATTATCACCATTCAAGTAAACCATAGCTACGTCATTCTCTCGGAAGAAGGTAACTGATATCTCTTTACCTAGTTTGCTAGTGTTTTTTTATGTTGTCTTCTCATGGAATCGACTGATATGTTTTTGGGTTTCGTAATGTTAAGTGATGTGTTAGCAAAATGTTGCTGGAACTGTGTGTTAACCATGGTTTTCAAGGCACCATTTGGAGGTATTTACAGAAAAAAATTAGTTTGTTATTTTTTTTTTATTTTTTTTTCCACTTCTGCAGCTGTCTCTTGTGGTGTGACTGATTTGCAGTACTAGTCTTAATTACGTTTGAATGTGAAGAATAACATTTATACTCGGTTCTGATTCATATTCTTTTCGACTTCTCTGTAATATGGTCAGACCCACTTGAAAGCATTGCATCCAAAAGGAAGATTTGGGCCTAACTAATATAGAGAAGAAGATTAGCTGTCATCGTTATGTTGCTCATGGGATTCTACATCCATCTAATCTTATTTATTGAGACTAATAATGTCTGTAGCAAGCTATTCTTGGTTCCGTTTCAGCTCACTACAAAACGAGTCTTGATCTTTCATGTGTTATCAATTAAGGGGTTGTAAAAGTGTGCTTAGTGGAGTAGTATATTCTTGGTTCCATTTCGATAATAGAAGAGCCATCTCTTCTTCTTTGGAGACAATATGATATCGTGAGGCTCTAAGAAATAACACTGTCTCCACAACCTCTCTATTGACTCAGATTATCTATGATTGCCCTCCACTAAAGCAAGACTCAAGTGAAGTTGTATTTACTTTGAAAGAATTTGGTGTTTCATGCAGAACTTCATCTATGATGACGTGTCAGCTAATTGTTTACCCCCGTCACAATCCAATGTTTTATACTGATAGTGAGGATATATACTTCGATTTTCATTTGATTAGAAAACAACTGGCAGTTCATCAGTTACTAATCGCGCAGCCTGCTGATGTTTTCCACTAAACCTCTACATATATTTTGATGTTTTATGATGTGCTCTTGTTTCCTATACATCCATGCAGAAGTTTCAGTCACTCTGGCTCAGTTAGTTTGAGGGAGGTTAGCAAGTTGCCTTTGTAGTGTTAGGCAACGGAGTTGTATATATCCTTTTGTGCAACGGGTCAGTGTAATTTCTCAATTTCTGATCTTCTTTTACTTGAAAATTCTTTTTAATGCTAATATAAGAATATGGTACTGGTAGGTAGATAAAAAGGTCATATTATAGTTATTGCTTTGTTTTTTATTATCAAATATTTTGAAGTCAGGCGTTCTGATCATAGTATGAATGTATAGTTTAAGTTGTTCTTGAATCCGGAAGCTTAGTATATTCATAATTCTCACCATAATGGATGTTCCGGCTATTTTAAGTTCTTGAATCCGAAAGCTTAGTATATTCATAATTCTCACCATTATGGATGTTCCGGAACCTCAATGATGCAGCTTACGTGGTTCGTGACATCTTGAATGAATGTGAAACCGAAGTCATCAGAAGGGAAAGTGAAGCCTAACTAGTTACCCTGTTGTGAAGTTATTGTTCTGTCACAAAATTGAGAATATGCTGAAAGATATAATTCAGAAGATAACTACAATAGCTGATGAAATAATGAAGTTCCATTCATATGATCAAAGGGTCATGGTCTCATGGAAGGAGCCTTAAATTTGCTGATGGCAGCAGTCATGAAACCAGCTCATCTCTTCCTGGACTGCAGTTGTTTGGTAGACAAGATGATAAAGAGAAGATTGTGAAGGTGCTGACCGAGGGTGTATGGTGATTTTGCAGAATCTGGAAAGCATATGAAGTCTTCAGCCTTGATTTTCTGCATATAAGCGAGGGATGAGGAGTGGGTTTCCATAAGAGAAAGTGATATTTGGAATATTACCAAGCATAGAGCGAATGTACTGCCTTGCCTGCTCTGACGTTAAGTTATGATTATCATCTTTCTATGGGTTTCCATCAAGGGTTTGCTAATTGAAAGGGACAAGTTAATTCATCTTTGAAGGACTCATGCGCCTTCATTTCTTCCCAATGTACTGTCTGGCATATTTATTTATGGGTAAAAGACACTGACCATCCCTGAGTTTAGGACTAATTCCATCCCGTTACCCTGTGTTTTGGAAAAAAACTCTCCGCACCTTTTTTTGGATGGAGAGAAATAGGTGAGTAACAGCGCTATGAAAAAGACTATTTTACCCCTAACATTTTATAAAATTACCCCCTATATATTACCATAACCTCTCTCACATTCATTTCTAACCCTAATCCCTCTCTCCCTCCCCCACTTTCATTTTACCCATATCCTTCATCTGCTTCGTTCATCTGAAACCCACACAACCAAACCAGAGACTTCATCTTCTTCATTATCTTCTCTCTCTCTCTCTCTCGAGATCTTAAACCCACCGCACCTGAAACTTCCTCTCCTTCATCTTCTCTTCTCTCTCTCGATCGACCTCTTTCCTCCACAGATCTACCTCCCCGACGCGCGTCCACCTCACGGAACCGTATCCGTCGCTCCGGTTCTCGCTCGACCGGTCGAGCACTCCGAGCCGGAACCAGGTGGTGGTGAGGCCGCCGAGTAAGAATCCTCTGTCGACGCCGATGAAGACTCAGAAGCGGACGTGTATGTGCTCGCCGACGAATCATCCCAGCTCAACGCGCGGAGGACGGTGGAGGGAGATCTGGTGAAGAGAGCTCTCTCGACTCTGATTCGCCCGTCATCGCACCACCAGCGCGACGTGCGGCGTTTCAGCCGCGGCTGAGCCGACTCTCCAATATGTCGACATCGGAGTGGAATTGTTCCGTAATTTCTCAGTTCGTACAATATTTTCTTGAATGCTCCCCGAGTTTTTCACACGGAGGCGCCGGAGATGGAGATCTCCCTATAGATGCCTTTACTGAATAGTTCTACGTTTCTTATGTATATACAGAAGAATATATCAAATTTAATTTCAGTGTCTTCAATTAGCCATTAGAAACTGACATCTTCTTATCTTCTTATCACAAGCCTTGAATTGGGATTGACCAGAGAATAGGCTGGGTCGGTGTTTTTGTGAACTAGGGTTTTCTAAGTTTTTGTGATTGTTGGAGGATACTGTGGAAGGTGTGTTGTTTACAGAGTCCTGGACTTCAATTGATGAGGGGTCGTTGATGGGTCATTCTCGGCGGGAATTGGCCATTGATTGAAGAGGGTGATGAGTTTGAGGATGAAGAGGAGAATAAGAAGGTGAAGAGCTATTCAGAGGAGCTTGTTCTTGCTTCCTCATCTTCAGATTTCTCAATCTCCTTGCTTCTGCTTCTTCTTCAACTCTTTGAATACAGCTTTGTTCACTGCCAATATGACTTATAAGCAATCATCCTCATCCTGACTCGTGAGTTGCCCCTTTCACAGATCTTGAGTTCCTTTCTATGCACAATATGTTCGCAGTAAGGGTACTATGAGGGATTTCAGATCTTTATTAAATTTTGTGTGAAAAAAATGTTTCGGAAATTATGATTCTTGTTCTTGACCTTGTACATATATGTTTGTTCTTGTCATTTGTAATTGGCAACTTGTTGTGTCTAAATTCTTTGAGAATTTTATGCGTTCGTTCTTGTGTTTTTGATGTTCTTGGTGTTCTTGATGAACAAGTGTAATAAAGTCCAAACAAAACACACAGGGGCAATATGGTCTAAAAAAAGTCTATCTCCTACTTTTCTAACGGAATAGGACATAAGCGTGCTAAGTGTCCAAGGAATATTCCGTCAAATGGGTGCGGAGTGTCTTTTTTCAAAACATAGGGTAGCGGAGTGGAATTTGTCCTAAAATCAGGGGTGGTCAATGTCTTTTAAAAAGACACTGACCACCCCTGAGTTTAGGACTAATTCCATCCAGCTACCCTGTGTTTTAGAAAAAAACACCCTGCACCTTTTTTTGGATGGAGGGAAACAGGTGACTAACAGCGCTATGAAAAACTATTTCACCCCTAACATTTTATAAAATTACCCCCTATATATTACCATAACCTCTCTCACATCAATTTCTAACCCTAATCCCTCTCTCTCACTCTCTCCCCCACTTTCTCTCTTCCCCTCTTCACAACCGCCCTTTTTCTTCCTATCCCTCATCTGCTTCGTTCATCTGAAACCCACACAACCAAACCAGAGACTTCATTTTCTTCATTATCTTCTCTCTCCCTCTCTCGAGATCTAAAACCCACCCCACCAGAAACTTCCTCTCCTTCATGTTCTCTTCTCTCTCTCGATCGACCTCTTTCCTCCACATATCTACCTCCCCGACGCGCGTCCACCTCACGGAACCGTAGCCGTTGCTCCGGTTCTCGCTCGACTGGTTGAGCACTCCGAGCCGGAACCAGGTGGTGGTGAGGCCGCCGAGTAAGAATCCTCTGTCGACGCCGACGAAGACACAGAAGCGGACGTTTATGTGCTCGCCGACGAATCATCCCGGATCAACGCGCGGAGGACGGTGGAGGGAGATCTGGTGAAGAGAGCTCTCTCGGCTCTGATTCGCACGTCATTGCATCACCAGCGGTGGCGTGCAGGATTTCAGCCGCGGCCGAGCCGGCTCTCCAATATGTCGACATCGGAGTGGAATTGTTCCGTAATTTCTCCGTTCGTACAATATTTGCTTGAATGCTCCCCGAGTTTTTCACACGGAGGCACCGGAGATGCAGGCGGCGGCGGAGGCGGAGATGGAGATGGAGATCTCCCTATAGATGCCTTTAGTGAATAGTTCTACGTTTGTTATCTGTACATACAGAAGAATATATCAATCCAATTTCAGTGTCTTCAATTAGCCATTAAAAACTGACATCTTCTTATCTTCTTATCAGAAGCCCTGAATTGGGATTGACCAGAGAATAGGTTGGGTCGGTGTTCTTGTGAACTAGGGTTTTCTTAGTTTTTGTGATTGTTGGAGGATGCTGTGGAAGGTGTGTTGTTTACAGAGTCCTGGACTTCAACTGATGAGGGGTCGGTGATGGGTCATTCTCTGCGGGAATCGGCCATTGATTGAAGAAGGTGCTGAGTTTGAGGATTAAGAGGAGAAGAAGAAGGTGGAGAGCTATTCAGAGGAGCTTGTTCTTGCTTCCTCATCTTCAGATCTCTCAATGTCCTTGCTTCTGCTTCTTCTTCAACTCTTTGAATACAGCTTTATTCACTGCCAATATGACTAATAAGCAATCATCCTCATCCTGACTCGTGAGTTGCCCCTTTCACAGATCTTGAGTTCCTTTCTATGCACAATATGTTTGCAGTAAGGGTACTAAGAGGGATTTCAGATCTTTATTAAATTTTGTGTGAAACAAATAATTCGGAAATTATGATTCGTGTTCTTGACCTTGTACATAAATGTTTGTTCTTGTCATTTGTAATTGGCAACTTGTTGTGTCTAAATTTGTTGAGAATTTTATGGGTTCGTTCTTGTGTTCTTGATGTTCTTGGTGTTCTTGATGAACAAGTGTAATAAATTCCAAACAAAACACACAGGGGCAATATGGTCTAAAAAAGTCTATCTCCTACTTTTATAACGGAATAGGATATAAGGGTGCTAAGTGTCCAAGGAATATTCCGTCAAATGGGTGCGGAGTGTCATTTTTCAAAACAAATGGGTAGCGGACTGGAAATTGTCCTAAACTCAGAGGTGGTCAATGTCTTTTAAAAAGATACTGACCACCTCTGAGTTTAGGACTAATTCCATCCCGCTACCCTGTGTTTTGGAAAAAAACACTCCACACCTTTTTTTTGGATGGAGGGAAACGGGTGACTAACAACGCTACAAAAAAGACTATTTTACCCCTAACATTTTATAAAATTACCCCTGATATATTACCATAACCTCTCTCACATTCATTTCTAACCCTAATCCCTCTCTCTCTCTCCCCCACTTTCTCTCTTCCCCTCTTCACAACCGCCCTTTTTCTTCCTATCCTTCATCTGCTTCGTTCATCTGAAACGCACGCTACCAAACCAGAGACTTCATCTTCTTCATTATCTTCTCTCTCTCTCGAGATCCGAAACCCACCCGCACCAAAAACTTCGTTTCCTTCATCTTCTCTTCTCTCTCTCGATCGACCTCTTTCCTCCACAGATCTACCTCCCCGACGCGCGTCCACCTCACGGAACCGTAGCCGTCGCTCCGGTTCTCGCTCGACCGGTCGAGCACTCCGAGCCGGCACCAGGTGGTGGTGGGGCCGCCGAGTAAGAATCCTCTGTCGACGCCGACGACGACATAGAAGCGGACGTGTATGTGCTCGCCGACGAATCATCCCGGCTCAACGCGCGGAGGACGGTGTAGGGGGATCTGGTGAAGAGAGCTCTCTCGGCTCTGATTCGCCCGATATCGCACCACTAGCGCGGCGTGCGGCGTTTCAGCCGCGGCCGAGCCGGCTCTCCAATATGTCGACATTGGAGTGGAATTGTTCCATAACTTCTTAGTTCGTACAATTTTTCCTTTAATCCTCCTCGAGTTTTTCACACGGAGGCGGCGGAGGCGGAGATGGAGATGGAGATCTCCCTATAGATGCCTTTACTGAATAGTTCTACGTTTGTTATCTGTACATACAGAAGAATTATCAATCCAATTTCAGTGTCTTCAATTAGCCTTTAGAAACTGACATCTTCTTATCTTCTTATAAGAAGCCCTCAATTGGGATTGACCAGAGAATAAGCTGGGTCGGTGTTTTAGTGAACTAGGGTTTTCTGAGTTTTTGTGATTGTTGGAGGATACTGTGGAAGGTGTGTTTTTTACAGAGTCCTAGACTTCAATTGATGAGGGTTTGTTGATGGGTCATTCTCTGCGGGAATTGGCCATTGATTGAAGAGTGTGCCGAGTTTGAGAATGAAGAGGAGAAGAAGAAGGTGGAGAGCTATTCAGAGGAGCTTGTTCTTGCTTCCTCATCTTCAGATCTCTCAATCTCCTTGCTTCTGCTTTTTCTTCAACTCTTTGAATACAACTTTGTTCACTGCCAATATGACTAATAAGCAATCATCCTCATCCTGACTCGTGAGTTGCCCCTTTCACAGATCTTGAGTTCCTTTCTATGCACAATATGTTCGCAGTAAGGGTACTAATAGGGATTTCATATCTTTATTAAATTTTGTGTGAAACAAATGTTTCGGAAATTATGATTCTTGTTCTTAACCTTGTACATAAATGTTTGTTCTTCTCATTTGTAATTGGCAACTTGTTGTTTCTAAACTTTTTGAGAATTTTATGGGTTCGTTCTTGTGTTTTTTATGTTCTTGGTGTTCTTGATGAACAAGTGTAATAAAGTCCAAACAAAACACACAGAGGCAATATGGTCTAAAAAAAGTCTATCTCCTACTTTTCTAACGGAATAGGACATAAGGGTGCTAAGTGTCCAAGGAATATTCCGTCAAATGGGTGCGGAGTGTCTTTTTTCAAAACATAAGGTAGCGGAGTGGAATTTGTCCTAAACTCAGGGGTGGTCAATGTCTTTTAAAAAGACACTGACCACCCCTGAGTTTAGGACTAATTCCATCCCGCTACCCCATGTTTTGGAAAAAAACACTTCGCACCTTGTTTTGGATGGAGGGAAACGGGTGACTAACAGCGCTATGAAAAAGACTATTTTACCCCTAAAATTTTATAAAATTACCCCCTATATATTACCATAACCTCCCTCACATTCATTTCTAACCCTAATCCCTCTCTCTCTCTCTCTCTTCCCCACTTTGTCTCTTCCCCTCTTCACAACCGCCCTTTTTCTTCCTATCCTTCATCTGCTTCGTTCATCTGAAACCCACACAACCAAACCAGAGACTTCATCTTCTTCATTATCTTCTCTCTCTCTCTCTCTCATTATCTTCTCTCTCTCTCTCTCTCTCTCTCTCTCTCTCTCTCTCTCTCTCTCTCTCTCTCTCTCTCTCTCTCTCTCTCTCTCTCGAGAGAGAGAGAGAGAGAGAGAGAGAGAGAGAGAGAGAGAGAGAGAGAGAGAGAGATCTGAAACCCATCCCCACCAGAAACTTCCTCTCCTTCATCTTCTCTTCTCTCTCTCTCGATCGACCTCTTTCCTACACAGATCTACCTCCCCGACGCGCGTCCACCTCACGGAACCGTAACCGTCGCTCAGGTTCTCGCTCGACCGGTCGAGCACTCCGAGCCGAAACCAGGTGGTGGTGAGGCCGCCGAGTAAGAATCCTCTGTCGACGCCGACGACGACACAGAAGCGGACGTGTATGTGCTCGCCGACGAATCATCCTGGCTTAACGCGCGGAGGACGGTGGAGGGAGATCTGGTGAAGAGAGCTCTCTCGGTTCTTATTCGCCCGTCATCGCACCACCAGAGGCGGCGTGCGGCGTTTTAGCCGCGGCCGAGCCGACTCTCCAATATGTCGACTTCGGAGTGGAATTTTTTCGTAACTTCTCAGTTCGTACAATTTTTGCTTGAATCCTCCCCGAGTTTTTCACACGGAGGCGCCAAAGATGCAGGTGGCGGCGGAGGTGGAGATGGAGATGGAGATCTCCCTATAGATGCCTTTACTGAATAGTTCTACATTTGTTATCTGTACATACAGAAGAATATATCAATCCAATTTCAGTGTCTTCAATTAGCCATTAAAAACTGACATCTTCTTATCTTCTTATCAGAAGCCCTGAATTGGGATTGACCAGAGAATAGGCTGGGTCGGTGTTTTTGTGAACTAGGGTTTTCTGAGTTTTTGTGATTGTTGGAGGATACTGTGGAAGGTGTGTTGTTTACAGAGTCTTGGAATTCAATTGATGAGGGGTCGTTGATGGGTCATTTTCTGCGGGAATTTGCCATTGATTGAAGAGGGTGCCGAGTTTGAGGATGAAGAGGAGAAGAAGAAGGTGGAGAGATATTTAGAGGAGCTTGTTCTTGCTACCTCATCTTCAGATCTCTCAATCTCCTTGCTTCTGCTTCTTCTTCAACTCTTTGAATACAGCGTTTTTCACTGCCAATATGACTAATAAGCAATCATCCTCATCCTAACTAGTGAGTTGCCCCTTTCACAGATCTTGAGTTCCTTTCTATGCACAATATGTTCGCACTAAGGGTACTAAGAGGG
Source organism: Linanthus parryae (assembly GCA_023055425.1). Classification (NCBI taxonomy): domain Eukaryota; kingdom Viridiplantae; phylum Streptophyta; class Magnoliopsida; order Ericales; family Polemoniaceae; genus Linanthus; species Linanthus parryae. The sequence continues at coordinate 109,209,042 of JALGPY010000005.1, read as the reverse complement.
ATTTCAGATCTTTATTAAATTTTGTGTGAAACAAATGTTTCGGAAATTATGATTCTTGTTCTTGACCTTGTACATAAATGTTTGTTCTTGTCATTCGTAATTGGCAACTTGTTGTGTCTAAATTTGTTGAGAATTTTATGGGTTCGTTCTTTTGTTTTTTATGTTCTTGGTGTTCTTGATGAACAAGTGTAATAAAGTCCAAACAAAACACACAGGGGCAATATGGTCTAAAAAAGTCTATCTCTTACTTTTCTAACGGAATAGGACATAAGGGTGCTAAGTGTCCAAGGAATATTCCGTCAAATGGGTGCGGAGTGTCTTTTTTCAAAACATAGGGTAGCGGAGTGGAATTTGTCCTAAACTCAGGGGTGGTCAATGTCTTTTAAAAAGACACTTACCACCCGTGAGTTTAGGACTAATTCAATCCCGCTACCCTGTGTTTTGGAAAAAAACACTCCGCACCTTTTTTTGGATGGAGGGAAACAGGTGACTAACAGCGCTATGAAAAAGACTATTTTACCCCTAACATTTTATAAAATTACCCCCTATATATTACCATAAACTCTCTCACATTCATTTCTAACCCTAATCCCTCTCTCTCTCTCTCTCCCCCACTTTCTCTCTTCCCCTCTTCACAGCCGCCCTTTATCTTAATATCCTTCATCTGCTTCGTTCATCTGAAACCCACACAACCAAACCAGAGACTTCATCTTCTTCATTATCTTCTCTCTCTCTCTCGAGATCTGAAACCCACCCCCACCAGAAACTTCCTCTCCTTCATATTCTCTTCTCTCTCTCTCGATCAACCTCTTTCCTCCACAGATCTACCTTCCCGACGCGCGTCCACCTCACGGAACTGTAGCCGTCGCTCTGGTTCTCGCTCGACCGGTCGAGCACTCCGAGCCAGAACCAGGTGGTGGTGAGGCCGCCTAGTAAGAATCCCTTGTCGACGCCGACGACAACACAGAAGCAGACGTGTATGTGCTCGCCGACGAATCATCCCGTCTCAACGCGCGGAGGACGGTGGAGGGAGATCTGGTGAAGAGAGCTCTCTCGGCTCTGATTCGCCTGTCATCGCACCACCAGCGGCGGCGTACGGCTTTTCAGCCGCGGCCGAGCCGGCTCTCCAATATGTCGACATCGGAGTGGAATTGTTCTGTAACTTCTCAGTTCGTACGATTTTTGCTTGAATCCTCCCGAGTTTTTCGCACGGAGGCGTCGGAGATGCAGGCGGCGGCGGAGATGGAGATGGAGATCTCCCTATAGATGCCTTTACTGAATAGCTCTACGTTTGTTATCGGTACATACAGAAGAATATATCAATCCAATTTCAGTGTCTTCAATTAGCCATTAAAAACTGACATCTTCTTATCTTCTTATCAGAAGCCCTGAATTGGGATTGACCAGAGAATAGGCTGGGTCGGTGTTTTTGTGAACTAGGGTTTTCTGAGGTTTTGTGATTGTTGAAGGATATTGTTGAAGGTGTTGTTTACAGAGTCCTGGACTTCATTTGATGAGGGGTCGTTGATGGTCATTCTCTGCAGAAATTGGCCATTGATTGAAGAGGGTGCGGAGTTTGAGGATGAAGAGGAGAAGAAGAAGGTGAAGAGCTATTCAGAGGAGCTTTTTCTTGCTTCCTCATCTTCAGATCTCTCAATCTCCTTGCTTCTTATTCTTCTTCAATTCTTTGAATACAACTTTGTTCACTTCCAATATGACTAATAAGCAATCATCCTCATCCTGACTCGTGAGTTGCCCCTTTCACAGATCTTGAGATCCTTTCTATGCACAATATGTTCGCAGTAAGGTTACTAAGAGGGATTTCAGATCTTTATGAAATTTTGTGTGAAACAAATGTTTTGGAAATTATGATTCTTGTTCTTGACCTTGTGCAGAAATGTTTGTTCTTGTCATTTGTAATTGGCAACTTGTTGTGTCTAAATTTGTTGAGAATTTTATGGGTTCGTTCTTGTGTTTTTGATGTTCTTGGTGTTCCTTATGAACAAGTGTAATAAAGTCCAAACAAAACACACAAGGGCAATATGGTTTAAAAAAATTCTATCTCCTACTTTTCTAACGGAATAGGACATAAGGGTGCTAAGTGTCCAAGGAATATTCCGTCAAATGGGTGCGGAGTGTCTTTTTTCAAAACATAGGGTAGCGGAGTGGAATTTGTCCTAAACTCAGGGGTGGTCAATGTCTTTTAAAAAGACACTGAACACCCCTGAGTTTATGACTAATTCAATCCCGCTACCCTGTGTTTTGGAAAAAAACACTCTGCACCTTTTTTTGGATGGAGGGAAACGGGTGACTAACAGCACTATTAAAAAGACTATTTTACCCCTAACATTTTATAAAATTACCCCCTATATATTACCATAAACTCTCTCAAATTCATTTCTAACCCTAATCCCTCTCTCTCTCTCTCTCTCCCCCACTTTCTCTCTTCCCCTCTTCACAGCCGCCCTTTATGTTAATATCCTTCATCTGCTTCGTTCATCTGAAACCCACACAACCAAACCAGAGACTTCATCTTCTTCATTATCTTCTCTCTCTCTCTCTCTCTCGAGATCTGAAACCCACCCCCACCAGAAACTTCCTCTCCTTCATATTCTCTTCTCTCTCTCTCGATCGACCTCTTTCCTCCAAAGATCTACCTTCCCGACGCGCGTCCACCTCACGGAACTGTAGCCGTCGCTCTGGTTCTCGCTCGACCGGTCGAGCACTCCGAGCCAGAACCAGGTGGTGGTGAGGCCGCCGAGTAAGAATCCCTTGTCGACGCCGACGACAACACAGAAGCAGACGTGTATGTGCTCGTCGACGAATCATCCCGTCTCAACGCGCGGAGGATGGTGGAGGGAGATCTGGTGAAGAGAGCTCTCTCGGCTCTGATTCGCCTTTCATCGCACCACCAGCGGCGGCGTACGGCTTTTCAGCCGCGGCCGAGCCGGCTCTCCAATATGTCGACATCGGAGTGGAATTGTTCCGTAACTTCTCAGTTCGTACAATTTTTTCTTGAATCCTCCCGAGTTTTTCGCACGGAGGCGTCGGAGATGCAGGAGGCGGCGGAGATGGAGATGGACAATTTTTAATTGGCAACTTGTTGTGTCTAAATTTGTTGAGAATTTTATGGGTTCGTTCTTGTGTTTTTGATGTTCTTGGTGTTCCTTATGAACAAGTGTAATAAAGTCCAAACAAAACACACAAGGGCAATATGGTTTAAAAAAAGTCTATTTCCTACTTTTCTAACGGAATAGGACATGAGGGTGCTAAGTGTCCAAGGAATATTCCGTCAAATGGGTGCGGAGTGTCTTTTTTCAAAACATAGGGTAGCGGAGTGGAATTTGTCCTAAACTCAGGGGTGGTCAATGTCTTTTAAAAAGACACTGAACACCCCTGAGTTTAGGACTAATTCAATCCCGCTACCCTGTGTTTTGGAAAAAAACACTCTGCACCTTTTTTTGGATGGAGGGAAACGGGTGACTAACAGCACTATGAAAAAGACTATTTACCCCTAACAATTTTATAAAATTACCCCCTATATTTTACCATAACCTCTCTCACATTCATTTCTAACACTAATCCCTCTCTCTCTCTCTCTCTCTCCCCCCCACTTTCTCTCTTCCCCTCTTCACAGCCGCCCTTTTTCTTCCTATCCTTCATCTGCTTCGTTCATCTGAAACCCACACAACCAAACCAGAGACTTCATCTTCTTCATTATCTTCTCTCTCTCTCTCTCGAGATTTGAAACCCAACCCCACCAGAAACTTCCTATCCTTCGTCTTCTCTTCTCTCTCTCAATCGACCTCTTTACTCCACAGATCTACCTCCCCGAAGCGCGTCCACCTCACAGAACCGTAGCCGTCGCACTGGTTCTCGCTCGACCGGTCGAGCACTCCGAGCCGGAAACAGATGGTGGTGAGGCCGCCGAGTAAGAATCCTATGTCGACGCCGACGACGACAAAGAAGCGGACGTGTATGTGCTCGCCGACGAATCATCCTGGCTCAACGCGCGGAGGACGGTGCAGGGAGATCTGGTGAAGAGAGCTCTCTCGGCTCTGATTCGCCCGTCATCACACCACCAGCGGCGGCGTGCGGCGTTTCAGCCGCGGCCGAGCCGGCTCTCCAATATGTCGACATCGGAGTGGAATTGTTCCGTAACTTCTCAGTTCGTACAGTTTTTACTTGAATCCTCCCCGAGTTTTTCACACGGAGGCGCCGGAGATGCAGGCGGCAGCGGAGGCGAAGATGGAGATTGAGATCTCCCTATAGATGCCTTTACTGAATAGTTCTACTTTTGTTATCTGTACATACAGAAGAATATATCAATCCAATTTCAGTGTCTTCAATTAGCCATTAGAAACTGACATCTTCTTATCTTCTTATCAGAAGCCCTGAATTGGGATTGACCAGAGAATAGGCTGGGTCGGTGTTTTTGTGAACTAGGGTTTTCTGAGGTTTTGTGATTGTTGGAGGATACTGTGGAAGATGTGTTGTTTACAGAGTCCTGGACTTCAATTGATGAGGGGTCGTTGATGGGTCATTATCTGCGGGAATTGGCCATTGATTGAAGGGGGTGCTGAGTTTGAGGATGAAGAGGAGAAGAAGAAGGTGGAGAGCTATTCAGAGGATCTTGTTCTTGCTTCCTCATCTTCAGATCTCTCAATCTCCTTGCTTCTGCTTCTTTTTCAACTCTTTGAATACAGCTTTGTTCATTGCCAATTTGACTAATAAGCAATCATCCTCATCCTGACTCGTGAGTTGCACCTTTCACAGATCTTGAGTTCCTTTCTATGCTTAATATGTTCGCAGTAAGGGTACTAAGAGGGATTTCAGATCTTTATTAAATTTTGTGTGAAACAAATGTTTCGGAAATTATGATTCTTGTTCTTGACCTTGTACAAAAATGTTTGTTCTTGTCATTTGTAATTGGCAACTTGTTGTGTCTAAACTTTTTGAGAATTTTATGGGTTCGTTCTTGTGTTTTTTGATGCTCTTGGTGTTCTTGATGAACAAGTGTAATAAAGTCCAAACAAAACACACAGGGACAATATGGTCTATAAAAATTCTATCTCCTACTTTTCTAACGGAATAGGACATAAGGGTGTTAAGTGTCCAAGGAATATTCCGTCAAATGGGTGCGGAGTGTCTTTTTTCAAAACATAGGGTAGCGGAGTGGAATTTGTCCTAAACTTAGGGGTGGTCAATGTCTTTTACCTTTTATTTATTTATTTTGCACATGCAATCATTTTCATGAGCCCAAAATCTGCTTTCTATATACTAGTGCGCGAGTTTGCTTGTGTGCCCTTTTGGCTGGATTATAATTTGAAGCTGCTCTAGTTTGGGATCCCTAAACTTGTCACTCTTTCTGTGATGCAGCGCGATCTTACTACTAACGGAAAACATCTTCTTCTTGTTTATCCCGGGTGAGTGAAAGCGTTCTCGAGCCTTGCAACAGCAGTTAAGAGTAGCCTAGTAAGACAGTGGCACCAGAATGGTCAAAGCACCCCGGTCCTGCTTTATCATTTCGGAAAATAGTATGATTAAAATCACCAATAAAAACTAGAGGACCATTTGCAGGCAGAGAACACAAAAGAGCTTCCATCTCTTCCCAAACAGGAGTTGAGGGTGCCCATATACAAGGTTTTGGTTTTTGAAACTTTATTTACTTTGTTTGTTGTGTTCTTTTTATTTCTTTTCCAGTGTGGCTTCTTTGTAATATCTCACACTTTTTTAAGTATAGTTTATTTTCTCGTGTGGCTTTATTGTAATCTCATGCTGTGTTTGATGTATTTTTCTCTATTTCTTTTCCAGTGTTGCTCTCTTGTAATCTCAGTTTGACGAGACAACAAAGTTTTTTTTCTTTTTCTTTTATCTGTTGGAAATTGAATTCGTGTTCAACGGAAGCAAAAACATAAAGGGCCAAAGACAACGAATTCATTGTTTTTTCTTGCTTTAGAGAATCAAGAAAATATCTCAACAATATCTACCTCTAGTTTCATTCTGCAATCATGCGAATTACTTTATGTTTTCTCAAAATTTTCAATGTGCAACTGAATGTAGTAGCATGCTGCTCTCCTGGTACTTACTCACATGTGGTAACTACTCGTACTGAGGAGGTTGCCTCCATCTCTCCAGGAGGATAGAGAAGGAGTGCGTCTCTATTAAATAAAGCTATGCGTTGGAACATACTTAGGGATGCCAACGGGTCGGATCCGGATTGGACAAGCCCTTTCCCGATCCAGATCCGACTGACAGGAGTGGTATTCAGATCATGTCCAGATCCGTACGGGTCGTAACTAGATTCGGATCGCATTGGATGGGGTTTCAATTAGTTAATCCAAATCCGATCCGAAGGTCCATATAGTATGTGGCTGGATCATATTCGGATTGGATCCGGTTCGGGTTTGCAACAAAACACAATAAGTAAGATAAAAAAAATAAATAATATTGTTTACTCTAAGTTATGTTCGTAAGTTAAGAAGTCTAAAACACAAAAGAAAAAACTTTGTAGGTTTGAGTTAGTGTTGAATTCTTCTAGGAAGAGTAAATGGGGAGGAAATAGGGTTATATTTGTAGAGTACATATACGTCGGATCGGATCGGGTCGGTGTAAGTTCTAGAAAGTCCTCAACTAGACATATCGATTATCTCAGTATATGTAGAACTATACAAATTATTTACATAGCAAGTCCCTATACATTGCGTAAGATATATTATGCTATTACGCCCCCTCAATGAGAGCGGGAAGTGGACAACAACTCATATTGGATCGGAAGCGCTCAAAGAGATGACGGGGAAACCCCTTTGTAAATATATTAGCGTACTGGTAGTCAGCCGGGATGTGTAAGACACAAAGTTGTCCCAGACAAACCTTAAGCCAATCTCAATGTGTTTAGTTTGCTAACGCTGAACCGGATTGCCAGAGAGATAAAAAACACTCACTTTGTCACAATACACAACAGATGCAGGTGGCGGACGGACCGAAGCTCAATGAGAAGATTGCATAGCCAACACAACTCAGAGATGGCATTGGCAACTCCATCGTATTCAGCTTCAGCACTAGAGCGGGATACAATGGCTTGACGTTTGGAGGATCAACTGAGAAGGTTGTCACCGTAGGAAGCACAATAACCAGAGGTGAATCGCTGAGTGTCAGGGCAGCCAACCCAGTCAGCATCTGTATAGGCTGTCAGACCGGTGGGAACCGAGGTAAAAATTCAAAACAAGTGATCGAGAGTGCCGCGGATATAACGAATAATGCGCTTCAGTGCATGAAAATGAGGTTCATGACGGTCATGCATGAAGAGGCATATCAGCTACACGACATAAGACAACTCAGGGCGAGTGAAAGTGAGATACTGCAATGCACCTATCAAGCTTCTGTACAGAGTACTGGCGGGCTAGAACCCCCGGTGAGCTTGACACCGGTGTCAACATGGGTGGCGACGGATTTGCAGGCTGTCATCGAAGCACGAGCAAGAAGGTCCATATCATACTGTCATTGAGGCAAGAACAAACCTAGGGAGTCCAGAGAGACAGAAATACCCAAAAAGTGATGGAGGGGTCCGAGATCTAACATGTAAAACTCACAAGAAAAATGTGTAACTAATTGCTGAAGGATGTCCGATGAGGAGCCAATAATGATAATATCGTCCACATAAAGAAGGATATATATATATATCTTCAGATCCGTGATGTAAACATAGAGCGACTCATCAGTGATGGTGAAATACCCCATCTTTCATTATAGGGTTACAAATAGTATTTTGGGGACTTTGAGGGGAAGTGTTATGAGTAGAGAGCCTTTTGGGGATTTATTGTGAATTTATGAGAAGTTGTGGACTATTTGGAGAAGTATTATAAAAATGATTTGGACTAGATTGAATTAGTGAGTTACCATAGAACTGTTTCCATAAAATCCTAGAATCTTTTTCCTACTCTTATTCTTTTCCTTTTTCTTCTCTATTTCTGTCTTTTCTTTTCTTCTTCTCCTTATCGTGCCCTCATACACATCTCTCTTTCTCTCTCTTGGACCCGCCGCCGGCCGCCTCCTTGTGCTCTTGATTTCTCTTTGGCGTTCGTGAATTCTCTATTCGATTGATACGGATGCAGGTACAACCGGTAGTGATGGCAGTGATGACGATGGCGATGGTGATGTTTTGCATGACAAATTGGTGGTTCGTCCTAAGCGTAGTGTTGGTCCGCCAACATATCTGAAGGAATACGTCCAGCCAAAGAACATACGGTAGTCATGTTATTTTATTTTAATAATTAGCTGTGATGTGATTTATTTTTACCCGGGGTTTCTTTACGTTTCTTTACTCGGGTTAGGATTTGGTGGATTTGGGTGAACCGTCAGGGTTAGTGAGTCATAAAAAGGGTATAGAATTTTCTTCAGATCAACAATAAGAAAATTCCTACCCTAACTCTCTCTCTCTCCCTCTCTCGTTCCCCTTCATCCTACGGTGCTGAGATCCATTGTGACCGACTTGGTAACAAGTGATGCTTTCATTGCTTTCGTCAGACGTTGCTCCTCGCGACGATCGGAGAACTCAACCCTCCACAATCATGAGCAAATCCGAAGGAACTCCAGCTACATCCAAGCTGCCCCTTCCGCAAGAAGAGTGTCTGAAGACTTTAAATAGCCTCCAACGGGATCTTTTTGCTCAAGACAAACGATGGGAAGCAGCTATGAAGGCTGATTCAAACACAATCCGGGCAAAGAACGCTGCACTAGACCGGCGATGGGATTCAAATATGGCCGAACTCAAGGAAGAAATTCAACAGTTGACTAATCGACAGGCCGGCCTCCCGTCCCTGGCGCCATTACCGCCACCAGTCCGTGTCCTCCCAACCACCAGTTCGCGCGCGGGGTGGAAGACTCCTTCGTCGCGCACGGGTGCCAATTCGGGGACTGATAGTACTCGGTGTACACGCGTGGATTCTCCACGATTCAAAGGGGATGATCCTGTGGGATGGATATTTCGGGTTCAAAAGTACTTTGATATTTATAGAACGGACGCGGATTGTTTAAAAATCGTGGCGATGTTAATTGATCACCCTGCATCGGAATGGTTCTGGTATTACCAATCGAATAATTCAATCGCAACGTTGGATTTCTTGAGCGCGGTGAAGAAGAGGTTTGACCCGGTCCACTACGAAGACTACTTGGTTTTACAGTCTAAGGTTCAACAGGATACTACGGTCATGGCTTATCAGAAGGCGTTTGAGACCGGTCTGAACAAAATTTCGGGTGTTGAGGAATCCGTGATTATCTCTCTGTTCCGAGGCTGCATTAAACAGCCACTCAAGCGCGAGTTGACGTTACGTAATCCCCACGCATTGGCGGAGGAATTTTGCCTTGGCTCGTGAGCTATCGTCCGGACAGGAAGAATTGTTACAAGCATATATTCCGGAGAGAACTAGGAATCCCTCACATAACCGAACCCCGTCTCCCTCCCCGCATCCCATACCAGCTTCGGCCACCTCTTAGCCCAACCCCTCCACGAAAGGTCTTTCGATACCCCGTCTCACTAGGGAGGAAAAAGCAGAACGCTCGCTAAGGGCTTTGCTGGTATTTTGATGAGAAGTTATCGCACACTCATGCTCATGCGTGTCAACGCAAGTTTCTAATATTGGAGCTAGAGGGGGATGAACGGGATGATGCACCCGTGCCGGTTGAGGAAAACGACTCAAGGGTTATCATCGACAATATTTCCCATTTACACACCATGGCAGGTAATTCTCACCCTCGCTATTTGAAGCTAACAGGTACTATTGGTGATGTGAGTGTTCATATCCTTATTGATGGGGGCAGTACACACAATTTCATCCACCCTGCCATGGCCGAGCACTTATCGCTTCTTCTACACCTGTCTTCCAGTTTCGTGTTTATGTGGGTAATAGTGAGTCGTCACGATGTGCTTACTATTGTCCCAATACCCCACTGACACTTCATGGTTTGATTTTCGAGGTGGATATATATGTTCTCTTAGTTCACGATATTGACGCAGTTTTGGGGGTTCAGTGGCTGTAAACTTTGGGGGAGATTTCGCACGAATGCAGCAAACTTACTATGTACTTTATGTGGCAGGGAAAACAACTTGTATTATCAGGTGTGGATCAAGGTCCGCACCCAATCTCATACAATGCCCTTTCAGAGTTGTTTTGGCCACCTCAGGAGGTCGAGTTGTATGAGCTCGTCACCATCCCCGTACCGTCTGACCCAGGGACAGTTTGGAATGAGTTTCCAGCCGATGTTCCGACCCATGTGCTCACGGTTCTACATGAGAACCGGGCGGTTTTCGCTGTTCTAATTGATTTACCATCGGCAAGGCAGCAGGATTATCGTATTCATCTTGTTCCGGGGTCCAAACCCGTCAATGTTAAGCCCGATCGCTACCCCTACTATCAGAAAATCAGAGATTGAACAGAATTTTTGTGAGATTCTCCTACAGGGTATTATTCGGCCGAGTCATTGCGCTTTCTCGTCTCCTATGCTTTTAGTATGCAAGAAAGATGGGACGTATCGCTTCTGGGGCACTGAATGCGGCCACAGTTCTGTAGGGATTTGATCATGGATACGCAGCGGAAAAAGATAATTTATCCATTCAATACCCTCCAAGGATCACAGGAAGAGAAGCATAACGATGGTATAGGAAGAATCATGTTACACGCCTTAGGGTTTTTCCTGTGATGACTTGTAACGTGAATTGTGTCACGTCTCTACGGTTGGTCCACGCCTAGATTTGTGATCTAGATCTTCCTTATCCTTTGTGCTAGATTGGACCGGAGGAAGAGGAAGAATAAATCACACAACCGGGTAACAAAAAGGCTTCGGCCTCCTTGTTTTGGCCGACGGGGACGGGCGGCGCAAGGGGGGTCGGGTTCGGCTCTCCTTGTTTCTTGCTCTCTCTCCTTTATTCTCTCCCAATCAAGTTATGAACAATGGTGCCATAAGTATGTGGGAAGGAAGGAAGGAGCATCCTTTATATAGTCCAAAAAATCCTTGTCAACTACCTAAAGGCCCTCTTGTAGTCCTACTAGAATTCGGTTTAGTCCCTTCCTTGCAAATTAGTCCTACCAAGTTTGCAAGGTGTTGCAAAGTGGTCATTTTGATTAATTAATCACATTAATTAATCCCCAAATCTAGTTCAACTCTATATAGCATGTGACCCCATAGGTTCTATCTAGTTGGTAGCAACAATTTGCTAATATGGAGCGTTTCCTAGCAAGACGTCCATTCTAGCCAACTAATAGAATAGTCATCCGACAAACCTTGTGCAAGTAATTGTCACATCCCTTTGTCTCCATATCCGGATTGGACACGAGACATACAAGTCACACTCGTATATAGAATCCATAGTTTCTCGATCCTGGGATTAGCCTTATTCGTGCAAATAACATCACTATCCTATATTGATTTATTTGAGTCTGACCATAATTCCATAAGCACTATCCCTCGAGCGGCCTCGGATATTTGCTCCCGTTATGTGAGAGGGACAAATTCTATCTACGTCCACTACGAATTCTAAGCTTGCTTCTTATTGTATCCAGTACACACCTTTATAGCTACCCAGTTACTGTGTAGCGTTTGACGCTACCAAAATCACAATAATCCACAACTAGATAATCTAGTGACTTCAAGTCTAAGGATGACAATACCGTTGTCACCAAGAGAAGCACTTTTGACTTTACATAACATGTATGTAGCCTTATCGGAATGCGTCAATCCAGTGCGCCATTACCCTTAATGGACACCCATGTGTTGGATCATGATATCTCCATATCAATCCAACCCCATACTAGTCTATAGATGATTTTCCGATTAATCATTATAATGGACTAGGGATTTTAAGATAAACAACACAATTGTAAATCTAAGGACTTCATTATATTAAATATCCAATAAATAATACAATGAATGTTCTAGCCAAAATAAATTCATACTAAACTAGATTGCCTCTAGGGCATCTATTCCAACTGTCTCCCACTTGCACTAGGCCAATCTGATGCATCTCTTATGCCAATGCTCCTAGTGTGCCCTTCATGCTTCCACTGAACAAGCGGCTTTGTAAGTTGATCTGACAGATTCTCATCTGTAGGAATCTTGCATATCCGAACGTCTCCTCTATCGATAATATCTCGAATAAGATGAAACTTCCTGAGCATGTGCTTGGATTTCTGGTGTGATCGTGGCTCCTTTGATTGCGCGATCGCCCCAGTGTTGTCACAGTACAACTCAACTGGATCCGCAATGCTAGGAACCACACCAAGTTCAGAAACAAATTTTCTGATCTAAACAGCTTCCTTTGTTGCGCCATTTGCAGCAATGTACTCAGCCTCTGTTGTAGAATCAGCCACCGTCTCTTGCTTGGAACTCTTCCAGCTCACCGTTGCTCCATTCAGGCAAAAAACATATCCGATTGTGATCTGAAATCATCTCTGTTGGTATGGAAGCTTGCATCAGTGTAACCCCTTACACGCAACTCTTCCTCACCGCCAAATATCAAGAAGGCATCCTTAGTTCTTCTCAATTACTTTAGGATGTTCTTGACTGTAACACCCCCAAAATGACCAAGCCGGAGGCCCGGGGGGGGGGGGTGTCACTCCGTACCCGAGATTAAACCCGGATACAAGGAGATTTAAATGTGGTTCTCAAGCAACATCCATAAAGTAATTAAAACCAAACATTATTACAACCCAATTATTCGTGCCTCAAACCCGGGCATAAATCAAACTAGAGTATTAACAACTAACCAAAAGAGAGTTCTAATTATTGAAAAGAAACGACTAATGAATTCGGTGATGAAACGCGTCCCCCGCTAAGCCAAATATTCACCACCTAGACATGTGGTGCAGAAATAAAAAGTAACACCACAGTACAAAATCAACATATAAATACTGGCAAGCAAACACCCAAGCATGTAAAATGATGATGAGACAAGTTATAAGAACAGTAACCAATTTTACGAGTAGGAGTTCATTTCAAACACAGTGGAAGTAAAGTTTGAATCTTGTAAGAAAAGCATGTGAGTTACCAATTCCATAATATTTCCAAACCAATTCATTATCCATTAGGGGAAATCCAAACCACATATTAATTCCTTTTCCATTAATACGATCAAAACTAAAACCATCTTATGAATTTGTTGTGACGGGGGAAAACCAACCATCTCGCAAGCATCCAGGACCTTAAGTGTCGACAACCCCCCCCCCCCCAAAGACTCTAGCGGCCAGAGGAGTGAGTACAAGGAGCTATCCGGGGACTTGCAACCGGATTAAATAAAATATATTGAACGAAAGACCGAGGTCAACACGCCCAATGCCAATAGTAACCAATAATAAAGGTCCCCGCACAACTCTTCCACTTTACGTTATCTCCATTATTATAATCTTGGTGATATTTTCAAGAAAAGCATTTAGCAAGTAAAATCAGATATTTGAATAACACGTAACACATAAATTCATTTTGAGACGTGAAGTAATAAAATCATTTGACACGAAGGGAGTTAGGCACTCTAGGCCTGGCATGTAGTACTCAACATACCCGTCGTCTGTGAACTCGTCGCCTACAAGTTAACAATACTCTAATCAAATTACAATACTTTAATAATACTATTGAAAACTATACTACATGCATATGACGCTCAATGATTTAGGGTTCTAACACCAACCTAACATTACCAAGTAAACCGATACACAAGTGGTTAGGACGATTGGTTCCAAGCCGATAACCAACTCTACTAGCCGGTTCAAGTTTAGCATCCAATAGGCTAATTAATTTTAAACAATGAGGTTACTAATTAACTAGATTCACGTTATACTAGTCACAACTCACAAATCCTCTCAAACACATGTACTTAGGTTCAAGACCATAAAACGAGTGTTAAAACTCCCAAAATGCAACTAATCTCCATGTCTAGACACTCTTTAATAAACCCGCCAGCATTAGTGACAATTTCAGCAACTTTTGGCGACTAAAAACAACCCTATAGCGACGAATTCCAACCTTTTAGCGATCAGACAGATTGTTCATAAGCCTTAGGACATTCAAATATGCGTCTAACGGTCTCGGTTTCAATTCCAATTCAATTACCGGGCGATTACAACTCGCCTTACGAACCCAACACATAAAACAAGTGATAACTTCTAGTTAATCCTATTGTTTCGACTTGATTTTACCTCCCACACAAACTAGGGTTTTTGGGTGTGATATGAACATGAAAGATTATGATGATTCATGAAGAATAACACGATAATAATCCAAAATAAAGAGTGATTACAATCTGAAATTATAGAACAACTTGCTACTTACGTGAACGTGAGAGATTTGAGAGATTGAGTAGCGGAGATGAGGGCAGCGATGGTGAACAAGGCTTCCGGAAAAGATCAAGAGAAAAGAGAAATCAAGATGTGAAGGAGAAGAAGAAATTGCAGCAAAGAGAAGAAGAAGAAGAAGAAGAAGAAGAAGAAGAAGACACGGACGGAGAAGGAGGAGAAGAAAAGAGCAAAAGAAAAAAGAGAGAGAGATTACCTGACGGAGAGATAGAGAGAGACGGCGGCGACGGCGGTGGCTGAAGCCGCTGCTACTGTTGCTGGCGTCTGGCAGAGAGGCAGAGAGAGTGAGAGGGTTTGGGAGAGTGAGAGAGAGAGACGTGAGAGATAGAGAGATAGAGAGATTGAGGGTTTGATTATAATTGGAAAAAAAATCAAACTCATTTGGGAAGAAACCCGATTGAATTGGAAACTTCAGGTATGAAGAAAATTGGGTCAAAATATGTTACCAATCTGTGGGAAAAGACACTTTCCCACCACAAGTTTAGGTAAAAAGACAACTACCTCCCCCCTAATATCATAAAGGCACTAAAACTTTTGATTAAAGTCAAAAATACCTCAAATGCTAGCAAACCTTTATAATTAACTTCCAACATTTGAATTTAACTCCCCAACACATATAATAATAACAAAAATACCCATAGTCACAAAACGGGATATTTCATCCTTCCCTCCTTAAAGAAAGCTTCGTCCTCGAAGCTTAAACCAAATCCTCAACAACCAATAAGGTATGAACCTCCACTCAAGGGTACAACTACCAAATGCAACCGTAAGGTCATGAATGATATGCAATATACTATAAGCTGTACTGTATTAAAAACCGAAGGATTGCATCCTCTCCCCCTTAGAGGTGTGACGTCATCGGAACTCGAAGTACCTCGTCAAAAAGGTGAGGGTACTTCTTCCTCATATCATCCTCCGCTTCCGAAGTTGCCTCTTCAGTGAGGTGATTTGTCCATAAGACCTTTACAAGCTTGACACTCTTGTTGCGGGTGTCCCTTGTCTTGGTGTCTAGAATCTTAGCAGGATGCTCCTCATAACTCAAAGACGGATACAATTCTATTGGTTCGGGATCCAACACATGCGATGGGTCAGGCACGTACTTCTTCAGCTGAGATACGTGGAATACATTGTGAACTCGACCTAAATTTGATGGTAGATCCAATCGATAAGCCACTTCCCCAATATTCTCTATGAAATCATATGGTCCAATGAATTTCGGGCTCAACTTCCCTTTCTGACTGAACCTCATGAATCCCTTAGTAGGCAAAACTTTAAGGAATGCCTTTTCTCCAATTTGAAACTCCAATGGTATCCTCTTTTGATCAGCGTAGGACTTCTGTCTATCCCGAGCTGCCATCATTCGCTGCTGGAAAAGTCTCACCTGGTCTGTCAGCTCCTCAATTAACTGTGGACCAATTACCATTGTCTCGCTTATGTCGCTCCAACATAGTGGCGTTCTACACTTCCTTCCATACAACGCCTCGTGCGGTGCCATTCCAATACTGGCGTGGTAACTGTTGTTGTAGGAGAATTCTATCAACGGTAATCTATCAACCCATGAACCTTGAAAGTTCATAACACAAGCCCTTAGCATATCCTCCAATTTTTGAATTGTCCTCTCAGTTTTTCCATCAGTAGCTGGGTGGAATGCCGTGCTGAATTTCAACTGGGGTCCCAATGCCTCCTGGAGTGCTTTCCAGAAGTGAGAAATAAATTTGGGATCCCTGTCGGAAACTATAGAGCTTGGAACTCCATGGTACCTCACAATGTTCTTCATACGCGCATCGGCTCTTTTTTCCATGTTCCATGTATCTTTCATCGGAATGAACCTTGGTTTCTTGGTCAATCTGTCAACTACGACCCAAATTTGATTCAGTCCACTCTTTGATGTTGGAAAAGCAGTCACAAAATCCATCGAAATTGAATCCCACTTCCAATATGGGACATCCAATGGTTGAACTAAGCCTCCCATTCTTTTATGTTCAATCATATCAGGACGTTATGGACCAGAAGGAATATCACATATTTTCTAATTTGGAGTTTCAACATGATTTTTGGTAGGTTGAGTAAAAAACACCCATTAAGTGTAGTCTCCAGTTCCATACATAATATTTACATCTTCAAATATTCAAGCAGAAATTTAATTCAATTTGAAAAATATTGGTTGGTGCTGCTTTGATGATATATCAGTCTCACCATTTTTTGTATAGATTAAATCAAGATGAAAAAGGTGGAAAACTTGATATTTAGTCTTCAATTTGTTCTTAAATCTGATTTGACTACCCGGCCAAGCTTTCAGAGAATTCCAATGTTTTCCATGAAAGTAATTGGAATGTTTTCTTAGGGGGCTTTCTGGGTTGTAATCAGCAGCCTTGTCTTGACAACATCTCATATGTATACACTAAGCATTGTGAAACTCTTGATAAATGACCTCTTCGGGACATGCTGCTTTTCCTTTGTCTTTGGTCTTGAATTTTTTTTTCTTCATGAACCCAACATTCTCCTGCATCAAAGAAGAGAATTGTATTCATATCATCAAGGAGAATCAAAGACTAGAAAAGATAAAATTTCGTGTTAGCTTAATTTTCAACGACATGGTCGCCATATTTTTCGGCGACGGAGATCAAAGTCAGAAAGTTATAGGAAGAGGGAGGAGGATGGTGGAGGATGATGAAGGAAAAGGAGGCGTTTGAACTTGTAAGATGAGTAGTAGTAACTTGGTTGAATTTTGAAGTAGGGAAGGAGAGTGAAAGATTTGAGGTTCAAGACAGAATAGCAATTAGGAACAGTGTGTGAAATTCCCATGGAAGACTACTGCAACTATTTTTATCTCCATACAGCATGGACCACCTTGGATAGAATATGGTTGTACAATGTCCAAATGGAGTGGTGACAAAAATAATTATATTTTAGTGATGTAGCGTTCTTTTATGGTTAGATAGATTACTATGTAGTGATGAAGTTACAGGGTTTTGTGTTGCACCTTCCCATTGTTACTTCCAGGGTTCGAATAAATCATATCAATAATACAGTTCAGATCAGTTTCAGTAATAAGTTGCTTTCTTAGCTAATAAGGAAAGGATAGTAATAAGTTGCTCGTAGTAGAGAAATAATGCAATTATTTTGTTATTCAAGTAAAACTGCAATCAGTTTTTCCTACTTTTCAGCTAAATATAACATTATATCCGTTTATACCTATGTGGCAGATGAACTCAGGACAACCAGAAAGAGTGCAAAAGCAGGATGGCGCGAGACGAAGCCTTATCTCAATGATGGAAAAGCGTATGTAGTGTATTTTCTTTCATTTGTACTACTTTGAGAGACCTTTAGAACGTGCTTGGTAACATTTTTCGCCAATTTAGTTTAGTTGTTTTTATGAAACAGGATGCTATGAGTTTCAAGTCCACGTTGCAGGTATCGGCCTAGCCCGATCTTTCTTTCACGGAGTTGACGTTGTGACGTGGCATAATATTTCATATCATGCGATTCTCAACATGTTGGAGTAACCTTATGAGAGCATCATCGACCTCTTTGCAAAAATGGAAATCGTTCCAAAGCTTCTGTAATTACCCTCGTCATCCTGCTAACTTCTCACTCCCATTTGAAACTTTAAGGCTTAAGTAAACCTAAAAGAACACTGAAAGATGACAACAAATAGAGCTCTTAGAAAGGCAGTTGTATTGTTCTACTTCCAATTAAGCATGATGGAAAATGATTCCACCTTCATTTATACATGAGCTTTCCTTTGGAATGATCTAGATAGTCTACGATCTACCGGCGGAGATGAGATCCTAGAAAGTTCCCACCTCCTTATAGTGCCATATTTACAACTGAAGGATCTAAATACAAGCTAAGTGTTGGGATTCTAGAGAAATCAACAATCATTTCTCGTTTGTGGAAAGTTCTATAGTTTATCTTTCAGTGTATAGAAGTTGCAATTCAATCCTAAGTACCCATCAAATAAGAAGTGTCGGTTTATGATTTCTGGTTGTTTCCAGTTGTTGTCAATTCCAATTCAAAAAATCGCACATGTACATTTATGTATAGGTAAATGTATGTGATGCTAACCCAATTCTTGCAGGTAGTTTGAGTGTCTTGAGTTCAGAAAACAAGACCTCTTTCTAAGGGTATTCATGTAATTTCCTAGTGTCAAGCATTTTTCTTAGGTTTAGGGTTTTTCTATAGAATCCGTCCAATTGTTGAGGGATTAAACTGTCACAATAATCTAACAAAGAAGCCAAACAAAGGAGTTTGACCTATCCACGACCACCGTCAACGTGCGTTCACCCTTGTGCCGCTTGGCTAGATCAGCTCACATCGTTGACTTCTCTTGTTGACTCGTTAGGCAAGTTTAGTCGCTCTCATCTATTCTTCTAGATTTTCTAAAATATCGATATTTTCCTTCCATGGGAGAGAGTTTTATTAGGAATTAAAAAAATACATCTTTAATCTAATTATAATTAGTGATATTAATCACATATTTTAAGAGAAGTGGTTTCCTGTTAAATGTTTATGACTTTTGTTAGTTTTCTGATTAAAGTATATTTGAAGAGTTTTAATATAAATACTTTTCTATATAGTGATAAGAGTTTGATAAAGATTATATTTCCTCTTTTACTGTGCATTATGACTACATTAACTAAAATTCAGCTAACTATACATGTCTTATTAACTAAAGATCTTCTCTTAGTTATCAAGTAATAGCCCTCAACGATTTTGGTTTAATGAATATCTTTTAAATGTGGGAGATATTATATTTATGATTTTTCTTAATAAATAATGAAGACTTCTTATGAAATAAATATATTTTATTTAATTAAATATTTTCTATCTTTTACAGATTGACTACAATTATAATATTGGATATTTAGTATGAATCTATCCCAATACAACCTTAGAGCGCGGATATTCTATTTTCCTGCTAAATTTGCTTCTTCGACTTCCGTTCCGTTGCTCATTCAAGGTGGCGGATAATTACTTATCCTCCCAGATTCACCTACACCTTGAAAACTTTATAACAGAGTACTATAAATTCACTCAGTGTTGGAGCTGTCAACGTGCCAGGTTAAGTGGCTAAATCGGTCCACTGTAACCGTATTGAAAAAAATTGTAACCATAACTAGCGACCCCAACCGTAACGGTAAATGCGTTAGTAGTGGTCATGGCCGGTTAGAGACATATACGACCACCTAACTGGTGTAACCAGCCCGTCGAATAACCTGAATTGTAACATGCATGTGAGCATAATCGGCCCAACACCGTTAACCATTGTTAAACGAACACGGTTAACCACTACAGTGGTATCCAAATGGCTAATTTAATCTCCCCATGTGCGTCTTGTCACATCAACCTTGTACCGAAGGAAATTGAAGACAACGATAATAATGAGTGATTTATTGAATGTACACACATGTTTCACACTTTGATTTTTAAGATTTCTATAATAGACATAATATGTAAGTTCGGGAGCCCAATGAGACATTGATTCATCTTGTTGGAAGCCATGTGAGCTTGTAAAAATAGTTTAGTTTTAAAGTTTGCAAGTTCAAGAGGATACAAACAGATTGTGGAGCGTCATATCGCAAGTTGCAGAAAGGTCCAAATATGTGATGCGATTATTTACGTGTATGCGCAAGTGCACGATCAAGTAATATAGGGGTGGTATTTCAAACCCGAGTTATCTATCGCGCGAGGACATACTCAAGAATATTTAGCTAGAAGATTATATTAAAGTACTATAACAAGGAGGAAGATTTGTGGTTTTAAGAAGTCGTCGCCCCCAAACAAGCGACTGAAACTCAAATGAAAACTACGCTAATATTTTTGTATTTTTTTATTTTAATTATAAAGGATGGAGAAAATACTAGGCAATCTATGGAACCCCGATGTTCTTAGACAGTTTCAGATTTTTTACTGAAACACGCTACCGTCTAATTAGTTGCGTAGGGTAATAATAATGACAATCTCTTGTCGTTCGCATGTCGTTTTACCAGTTGCGCACAAGAGATTCCGGCGGGGAGACCTCTGTATATACCGTAAGTAGAGAATCAGAGATAGCACAGGAAGAGTTGGGTTGTGTGTAGGGAGAGAGTAAGGCAGTAGCAATGTCTGAGAGAGAGACAGAAGTTTGGCAGAGCTTTCGTGTATGGCTAGTGTGTTCTCCTTGTATGGAAAGGTTAACGTCCTATATATAACGGAGAATGTGACCGTTGTAGTGTGGTTAATGCGCCCATAAATGGCGGCTTAATTAGCTTAACCACAACGGCACGTTCTCCCGAGTATATAGGGACCGTTACAGCACGTTATGCGCGAATACCAGAACCGTTATGGGGTTGACCGGGTTTGACCGGATTGACCGGGTTTATGGAGCTCGTGCCATAAATCTCTCAAAAGCAGTTACTAAAGGTCGCGCGCGGGCTTGGCTCGCACGCGACAGGACTTACTCTAGCCTCCAAACCACTAAGTCCCTACAAGTCCCGTGTAGTGGTATGCGAGGGCCCTGTCTCGCATCCCCCACATGGATCAGCGCGGCTGGTGATCCAGTGTGTGTGGAGCACAATATGGTGTGCTGGATGGTTTCCATGTGGCCAAGATATTTCAGCTCACAAAGCACTATCTACATTAGCCCCCTTTCTGCGCGTGAAGACTCATAGCTGTATAGACTTCCATGCGCGGAAACCAACATACGCGTCGCCGCCACGCACCAATTCAAATATGAAAAAATTCAGCCCCCCGTGCGTGCCATTATGACCTAAAACCCCTAGATTCGTGCCGTCTGGCCTTTAGGGTTTTAGGCGTGACGTCAGCTTGTCCTGTGATTGCGCGATTCGACGGTGACGGTTGCGATTCGACTACTGAAAGGACGCAACCCTTCATTGTTTTTGGATAAGTACTCTGTACTCTCCATTGTTGCAAAGCATCACTTCTTTCTCTTAAAGTGAATGATACCCGGAAGTCTTCGAGATCAGATTCAGATAATCAATCACCAGTTCACTCTTGTCAATCGTCTTCTTCAACTATGCGCATCCAAGCAAGCTTTACCAAAACAAGGTTGGCCTTGTTTAATTTCGTTTAACATACCGATGTATGCTTTGAACTGTGTTGGATCTGCAAGCCCATGACATATTATCTGTTGAAACTTGTGAAGAAGCTCCAATATTTGAACCCAATTTTGATTTAATCCTTCAATGATAAGGACCTTGGATGTGGGGTTTTGAAATCCCTGATAATGCAATCCTCTAATTTCTGAAATTGATACCAGAAACTGTTCATCTTTCTTCCCATAGATCTTGAATCTCGTCGAAATTCAGACTGAAGTGTGGCATATTTCTCCCCCTTTTTTTCTTGCTTTTCCGCAGGAATGGCAAAGACAAAAGGAACTAGACCCACCAAGGAGGACGAAGAAATACCTGATCTTCCGCAAGCTCTATGGCGAAAAGCCCCCTATCTGGGTGGCAAAGACTTCTACCACGCGAGGGTTAAGGCAAAGAAACTGCCTGCTTCTGTCCCCAATGAGGGATTGCTAACATTGACTTCTCCAGTTAACTCAGCCTTGCTTGAGTTGATTGGCTCCGAGGACGTGGTTCAATTGGGAATCGAAAATGGGTACTTCCCATATGCTGCGATTTCCACCCAAGCTTATGTCCAGAAATTGGACTACATGGATGAGTGGATTGACCATGTGTTGACCGATCATGCTGTGACCCTCAACGAGGCCGGCGTATACTTCGCCGTTCGTGCTATCAAGGGTGCTGTTGTGAAGCTGGACCAGTCCATGCTTCTAAACCTTCTTTCTCGCTACTCGCCTGCGACTCACACTTTTCACTTTGCTGAGTTCGAGGCTGCCCCCACGCTCGAGGACGTACACATGCTGTATGATCTATCTCCCATGGGTGAAGTGGACCCTTTGAGTCCTTTGAGGACGGATGCGGAGATTGATTTGTACACGCAGATGGAGGAGTGCTTGTCAGAGGTAAAGAAAATCTCCACCCGGTGGACCACTACCAAAGCCCTTCCTGACTGGCAACTGGTTGACACGTCTTCGAAGAATACTTGGAACAAATGGGTGCAGTACTTCTTTCGTGACTACGCGAACAGCAGCATCACCAAGAAACTTCTGAGTCAAGACCCAGAGGCCAAGAACTACGTGGAGGGTAAAGGCTATCACTTGACCCTTTGTGCTTTCCTTTGTGCCTGGCTGTCGAGGTACTTAATCGATGGTCACCCGCACTATGGGGTATTTTATCATGTTCTGCCGCTTGCTGTGAAACTGGCCCTTGGTCAGAAAGTCGCACTCGGACCCTTGGTCTTGGGCACACTGTACTACAGACTGGATCAGCTAGTTGTGGCCATGAAAGAATCGCGTGGCCGCCTCGACATACTGACTTTCGTTAACATTGCCTTCTTGACAATGTGGGTCTTTGAGCGATGGCCTTCCTATGCCCCTACTGCTTGTAAGCCCAACAAGTGGTGTCCCCCAGGCGCGGTGGAGGAGCGTAACAGCGGCAGAGCTGCAAGGTGGTTCGGAGCAAACAATACCAAGTGCGTTTGGAGCCTGATATGCGACAATCAGCGAGAATTCATAGCCAGGCCCTATGCCATGCGTATTGAGAACGTGCGATGGTTTCCAAAGCTGTATCCTTCCAAGGGTGTCGTCTTCTCGGAAGAGCTCCTCTTCGAAGAGGGAGAGCATTTCCATGATCGCTATCGCGAATTCTTCTGCTGGTGTCTGCGAGGTTCCCTTCCTGCTCTCGCAGAGCATATTCGTGAGCTCGCGCCAAGATATGAGAGGATTACCGTGGATGTTGATCCCACTCGTGTTTCTCCCCAGTTCGGCTTTGATGCGGTGGCACCATCAATCTGGCCACAATCTATTATCAGAGGCTGCTATAAGCGTTTGTTGACAAAGGAGTGCAAAACAGTCTTCATGAACAATCTTCCCTTTGAGCAGCCAGGTAACCGCGAGGGTGGTTGTTCCAAAAACTGGCTCGCATACTGGATCGCCCAGCAGACGAGATTTGAGACGCAGTCGGGCCCCCAGCCAAACAGAGCTCCTTTGATCAAAAGAAACTCTTTTCCGTTTCGTCCCAACTGCAGTCTGGACGAGTCTGAATATGGTTGCTACTCATTGTTAAATCATGAGAACCATTTGTGCCCTGCCATCATTCTGGATGAAAAGATCGCCGCAGTTAGGAAAGGCGACTCGCATGTCATCAGATATAGCGAGACTTTTGCTAAGGTAAGCAACTTCTTTTGCATGTGCTGAGCTTCTTTATTTTCACCTATTGACATCTTTACTACTTGCTGTAGTGCCATGTGCGGAGGTTCGCATCTGGTGATCGTTCCAAGTCGCTGGTCAACACCATCGTTACCACAAGAAGACAAGGACATACGTTCCTGCTAGCTTCGAGGATGGATCCTGAGGTCGAAACCAGGATTCGCGCAGTCATGAATGCTTTTGCTGACTCGCTGATAGACAATGCTCCGGCCTCGTCTCCACCCAGAGATAATCCGTCTCCTCCAGCGACTGCCGCGCCGAGAGCGAAGAGACCCCAGGCAAAAGGGAATTACAATTTCTTCCCCTAGAAGTTCTCCAACTTCCCCTCCAGCGAGGTCCCTTTCTGCCAAGGACAAAGGCAAAGGTCGCATGCCTAGTAGAGCGCGGAAGGAGCTCACAGTAGAGACCTTCGTTCCATTCGGCCAGGAGGAAGAAGAGGAGAGGCGGGGGCCCAGAGAAGGTGATGAAGAAGAATAAAGAGAAAATGTGATAAATGAGGAAGAATCAGGAGGTATTTCCATCGCGCTTCCTTTCTCATTATCGTAACTCTTTTGCAACTTGATTCTGAACCAATCATTTCTTCGCAGATGATGATGATGATGAGACCATCAGTGGCCTTTTGGCCAGGAGGCAGAAGAGGGATGCTGATTCTGGTGTTTCTGACGAACCCATAAGCGAGGACGTTCTTGCCGAGTCTAGGAAGACAGCTGCGGAAGCTGCTGAAAGGAGAAGGCAGCGAGAAGAGGAGGAGCTCGAGCGTGTGAGGCAGCGGAGCCTCGAGGAGCAACATGTTGACGACTTAGTGCGTCCAGCTGATGAGGAAGATGCGCTTCCCGAAGAGGTGGCTCCTCAAGCAGAAGGGGAGGATGCGGCTCCCGAAGAGGATGTGGCAGCCTTAGAGCAAGCCCAAGCAGATTTTGAAGAAATCGCAGGCGGCAATAAAGGTGAGATTTTTAATCTCGCAGTAACTTATCGAGATGTTATTGTGGGTGCATTAAAGCATGGTGTGTCAAAAGCTGACATCCGCCGTTGGCTAGTAGGCAAGTGCGGTGAACCCTCAGGTAATCACTTGATCAATATGCATGAACTAGACTTAGCAACTCGAAACATAATCATGACTAGTCTCTTCGCGTCCCAGGTCACGCTCATTTTAAAGGCATGCTTAATGAGGACACACTAATAGGGTATGGTTCCACGTCTTTAGTGTATGACGAAAATACTGCAATCCCACCTTCGCGTGGAGGTGCTTGCTCTTAGCTTTAGCAAAGATAGTAAAATAACGTACAATACGAGTTACCTCATACCATCGCATTTTGTATCGCAGGCAATGCTGATGAACCCGTGCTGGAGCAAAGGAGTCAAACTTCTGCGTCCTATGTCCCGGTGCCAAGTTCCCATACCGAGAAACACGTCGCAGCTGCTGAATACGCAGGAGAGCCTTTTGAGGACGTCATCGAACTCTCTGATGATGCCGAGGCTGACACTGTGCTAATGGAGGAAGATGTCCATGCTAGTGCTGAGGAAATGAGAACAAGTGCTGTTGATGCTACCGCATCTGGGAGTGTCCCTCGCCAAGCAACTTCGGCTGCCACCACGCCTCCAGCAATGACTGAGTCGGTGGCTCCTCTTCCTGCGTGGAGCTTTTGGGGCTCGCAGGTCGGGGCTGTGATCACACATGGTGCGGCTTATACTCTTCCCCCAAATTATGAGGAGTTAGAGCTCGCAGCTGATAGAAGGGCTATGGAACGAGGACAATCTTCGATCACTCCAGCAATCCGCATTCCTTCTCTTCATGAGATCCTTGAAGGAACTGGTAAGTCGTGGTTTGCTGTTTGCATTTCGCATTCTTCATTTGCAATTTTGATAGCGTGACTTGGCTTTGATATTGCTTCAGGTTTGAAGCAAGCCGATATGGACTGGCTAGTTTGGATGCGCCTTGCCTACCCCCAATCATTTGCGAGATCTCTGGAGATAGGGCCTTTTGACAGGAGGCTGTTTCTTACCGAGGCCATTTGGATTTTGGAGCAGTTATCTGCGGCCACGCCTGCGACCATTTCTCCTCAGAGTGCTGAATTGTTTTTTGGCATGTGCCAAAATCTTCTCGCCAAAGTTCAAGGCAGGCTGGGTTTCAAGTTTCTTATGAAAAGGGTCACCCTGATTCGCGCAGCCGTAACTTTGAAACTCGGCCACCAAAACCTCGCAGCTGAGAAGCAGAAGGTGGAGCAGCAAAAGCAAAAGGTTGAAGAGGCTATGAAGCTCTATCATGAGATGAATGCCAAGTGCGAGCAATTGAAGCAGGAAGTGGAGCAGGTGGAGAATCTGAGCCGTCAGTTCACCCCTAATGACTCCTTGATCAAGGGTTTACTTTGATTTTTGAATTTGAAAAGTATCAAATAAATAGCTGAGACATCAATGTAATGTTGCTAGGGTTTCTCCCCCTTCTTTTTTTAACAAAAGAATCGAAGTGCCCGTTTTGCCCTTTCCGGGATTTGATGGAATATCTCTGTGCATATCAATTTATGACGTCAGCAATTGATATTCTGCCTTGATTTTCGTGCTAATTTCTCATAAGATAAGCACGCTTTTCTTGGGAATTCCATCCGAATCATGACCATCCGTCATTAATTAGGATACGCAACTGAATCGTCGTAGCCTTTAGTAGGGTAATTGATCGTTACCGCTTTTCAAGGCGTAAGTGATTGACCTTACCCTCTTTTTGAATTCTGCTGACTCATCTTGGCAACTGAAGAGTCTCCACAAGGTCTATATAAACCCTGCCTTTTGCCATTTGGGTTCTTCATCCCAAAAATGTGCTTTGCCGTGAGTCCTTAGGACTGCTGGCTTCAACGCTTATTTTTCGTTGATTCATGGCAACTTCAAGTCATGAAACCTGAGTTTGCGCTTTGTGCTATAGAAATAGTTTCCAAGATCCGGTTTATGAGGCTTACTGATCTTTGTAACCTTCATAAAGAAGATGGAGATAATATTTCATATCTGTTCGAAGAATTTTCTTCGTCTATGATGTTTGCAGGTCATGTTTCCGGCCGCCTCCCGTTCAGGTGCAGCGCCGTAGTGACCTTGCTACCGACTCGTAATGAACGGCGGGATTCTCCTCCAGCATCCCTGGAGGAGGATTTCTTGCCTCCTCGTTCTTGAACTCAGGAAGCGAGCCAATGCCCTTGTCTATCAGGACAAGGAGCCCAGTACCAGAGGAATGACTGCTTTCCCTGTTTTGCACGGCTGCATACGCCGGAACAGGTGGTTCCTCTGGTACATATCTTGATCAGACAGGGGCCTTGCCAGATCCTGAGATCCTAGACGTAGCGTCACCCAGATCTTGCTGCTAGGGATGTAGCGAATGGCGAGTTGATCTCTTCGCAGGAGCATCCTACTTGCTACAGATCTTTGGCCGCAGATCTGTGTATTGCATAGTCGGTGCTAGGACCATTAGGTTCATCCTTTTTCAGTTAGGATTCCCTCGATGTGTAACTTCTCGCTTGTAAGTTACTTCTTGAATGCATTGTAAGCCATGTTGGCTGCGTAGTTAGGTTCGAGCTTTTCGCTTGTAAGCTGCTATCTAGACAGATAAATTGTAAGTCTTTTTGACTCATAATGACAAACCGCTTTTGTATGATCTGCTGTCTTGTTACAACAAAATACAATTTCGCATGCGTATCGGCAGATTTCGCCTTTGGAGTGATATTTGAACACTTTGTATTGTTTTTAGATCGTTCAAGATCGTGTTTTCGCAGCGGTGCCATCTTGGCAGATGGGCTTGTGATTTGCTTTCAGATTCAAATGCAAGTGCTATCACATCAGATAGGCCTTTGTAGATCACTTAAGATCATTTTCATGATGTTGCTGTCACAATAGACAGACTTAAGAACGAATTTTAAATCGCATTTGTATAGCGCTGCTATCGTGGCAGATAGGCTTGAAAGATCCTTTAAGATCACGTTCGCATGGGCTGCTATCGTGGCAGATAGGCTTAAAAGGTCGACTTAGATCATTTTCGCATGAGGTGCTATCGTATCAGATAGACTTAGAAGATCAATTAAGATCATTTTTCGCATGAGCTGCTATCGTGGCAGATAGGCTTAGAAGATCAGTTAAGATCACATTTGCGTAGGCTGCTATCATGGCAGATAGGCTTAGAAGATCAATTAAGATCGCATTTCGCATAGGCTGCTATCGTGACAGATAGGCTTAGAAGATCAATTAAGATCGCATTTGCATAGGCTGCTATCGTGACTGATAGGCTTAGAAGATCAATTAAGATCGCATTTGCATAGGCTGCTATCGTGACAGATAGGCTTAGAAGATCAATTAAGATCGCATTTCGCACAGGTTGCTATCGTGACAGATAGGCTTAGAAGATCAATTAAGATCGCATTTCGCACAGGTTGCTATCGTGACAGATAGGCTTAGAAGATCAATTAAGATCGCATTTCACACAGGTTGCTATCGTGACAGATAGGCTTAGAAGATCAATTAAGATCGCATTTCAAATGAGTTGCTATAGTGGCGGATTGCCCGTTGGTAACAGTAATAACAAACTAAATGAAGCAACATTAACAGCTAGAAATATGAAGTTCTCATTAGGGAGAAGCCTTTTATTATAGTGCTATCATATGGGAGAGATGAGCTTACAATTCTCTCATATGGGAGAGAAGATTGTGTGAATCATAGCTATACAAGACATGAGGCAACGTTATAATAAAACGCATAAAATGAGAGAAGTCAAGGATAGTACTTCTTAATCCAACGCATGTTGACTGAGCTTGGGGTTGAGGTCGTTCCGTGCAACCTCCGTATGCTGCAGTAGCCACTGTCAAAGACTTCTGTGACTTCGAAAGGTCCTTCCCCATTGGCTGCGAATTTTGGGTGAGCCGCCTCTCGCATGCAATGGTCAGATGCGCGCAGGACTAAATCTCCAACTGCGAAATCTCTTCGCTGGACTGTTTTATTATACGCACGAGCAATCCTTTCCTGATACCGTTTGTTGGTCCTTTTGGCTTGCTCTCGCTTTTCCTCCAGCAAGACTAAATCATGATCGCGTTGATTGTCGTACAATGCGTGAAAAGCCAATCTCGCCGAATTAACTTTCACCTCCGCAGGTACCACAGCCTCAGCTCCATAGCATAGGAGGAATGGTGAGACCCCTGTGGGTGTCCTTGGAGAAGTCCGGTAAGACCACATGGCTATGCTTAGGGAATCAGCCCATTTCTTGTGATCATCTGCGACCATCTTGCTCAAGATCCTCAACAGCGTTTTGTTGGTCGCTTCAGCTTGCCCGTTCCCTTTCGGATAGTAGGGGGTGGAACATATCTGCCTGACATTGTACTCTGCTAGCTTTGCAGCCACCTGGCGATTAACAAAAGGAGTACCATTATCTGAAAGGATGGTGTTGGGAATTCCGAACCTACATATGATGTTTTCTTGGATGAAATTGACCACAGCTAGCGCATTTGCCATCTTCAGTGGTATCGCCTCCACCCATTTGGTGAACAGCTCAGTTGCGGTGAGAATAAAATGATTCCCATGCGAAGTTCGTCGGATGGGACCAATGAAATCTAGAGCCCATGTGTGAAACGGCCATGGTGTTCCCAATGCATGTAGATCTACAGCGGGAGCGTGCACTAGGTTACCTTTGAATTGACACTCCTGGCAGCGTCGTACCTTGGTGCGGCAGTCGGCCTCCATAGTGGGCCAGAAATATCCAATTGAAAGGAGTTGCCTGCATAGTTTCGCACCTCCCTGGTGTTCCACTTGATGAGAAAGGTCCATAACCTCTTGTGCTTCCCTGCTGTCTAGACATCGCAGCAAGTTTCCCTCATGGCCTCTTCGCCAAAGTAGGTTTTCTTGTACTACGTATCGAGATGCTTTCCTCTTCAATTTCTCAGCTTCTTTTCTCGATTCGGGTAAGGTGCCCTGGGTAAGAAAGTCAAAGAGTGGTTTCCTCCAATCCGCATCATCATCAATTAGAGTGAGGAGTAAAGAATCTTTGATCAGTGCGCAACTCTCGCACTTCCCTTGTATCAGCGCTGCGGCTGCTGACATGTCCGGCCAATGAATGCCATATCTCTGAGCCTTCCGATAGATTGACACCTCACTTTCTCCGCAAGCATGTTGGTGAATCTTCTCTAACAGCAGCTTTCCCTCTTGCTCGGAGACGCATCGCATGAGTATTCCGCCAGGGCCCTTGTAGTAAAGGGTGTTGTCATGTATGCAATACCCCTTTGTGAGTGCCCAGCTTTCGCTGCTTGTGCCTTCTGCGATGGCTCGTAAGACTGTTTTTCTCCAGTCCGTATCATCCATGTGTTCATCGTCGCACATGTCTTCTGTCAACGCCGACGATGTTCGCACTTCGATCGAGATCCTTGCGGGACATTTGTCTGTACTAACCTTGGATCCCAAGGTGGCCAAAGCATCTGCATGGCTGTTGTCTGCCTGGGGCTTGTGCTCGTACCTCACATCGCAGAATTGCTGCACCAGCTTTTGTACCAAAGTCCGGTAGGACAGAAGATTTATCTCCTTCAAGCTGTACTCGCCCGAGGCCTGCTTGACAATTAGCTTGGAGTCCCCCATGACCGTCAGGTTGCTTACCTCCAAAGCCTTCGCTGCACGCAGTCCCGCTATGAGGGCTTCATATTCTGCCTCGTTGTTGGTGACTGCAAAGTCGAGCTTTGCGGAAATCTGTATGACCTCCCCATCTGGCTTGGTCAAGACTATCCCAATGCCCCCGCATTTCCTTGTTGACGAACCGTCGAAATGGAGCGTCTAATAGGGTACGTCGACTGCATATATTTCAGGTCCCTCGAATTCTTCTTCGATCACGGGCTCGTGGCTGTTATCGGGGAACTGTGCCAACAAATCCGCCACCGCCTACGACTTGATCGCTCGCGGTCGCACGCATGTGATATCGTATTGAGAGATGGTCATATACCATTTCGCTAATCTTCCCCCAGGAGTGGTGTGAGTCAGAAGATATCGTATGGGATCACTCTTGGCGACCACCACCACTTTGTGCGACACAAAGTAGTGTCTCAACTTTTCTATCACGAAGAACAGGGCAAGGCAATGACGCTCGATGTCCGTGTACCTTGATTCAGCGGGCTGCACGATGCGAGAGATGTAGTAGATGGGCCTTTCTTGGCCCTCGTACTCGTGAGCCAAGAGTGCTCCTATGGACTTCCTTGTTGACGTCAGATACAGCAGAAGCGGTGATCCTAATTGAGGTGCGATCATTATTTTTGAAGACGTCAGCAGATCCTTCAGCTTCCCAAACGCAGCTTCATGCTCCGGAGTCCAGCTGTATACGGCATCTTTCTTGAGAAGGGCACTAAAACAGCAGGTGATTTCAGCAATCGCTGGGATGAATCTCCGCAGATATGATAGCTTTCCCAAATATGTCTTCAAGGCACTTTGGTTATGGGGCGGCATCATGCCAGTAACGGCTGATACTTTCGCAGGATCAGGCTCGATTCCTTGGCGATGCACTACGCATCCCAAGAACTTCCCTGATGTTACCCCGAACGCGCACTTCATGGGATTCATCTTCAGTTGAAAGCGTCTGCATCTATTGAACACTTTCCGCAAATCCGCCAGGTGATCTGCTTCCTGCTTGGATTTAACCACCAGGTCATCCACATAAAATTCCACTTCCTTGTGCATCATGTCGTGGAACAGGGCCATCATGGCCCGCTGATAGGTTGCACCCGCGTTTTTGAGACCGAACGGCATCACTGTGTAGTTAAATACCCCCACTGGAGTGATAAATGCAGTTTTCCGCGCATCTTCAGGGTCCATTTTGATCTGGTTGTACCCGCTGAAGCCGTCCATAAAACTGAACATGCGATGACCTGCCGTCGAGTCAATAAGCAGATCAATGTTGGGAAGTGGAAAATCGTCTTTTGGGCAGAAACGATTGAGATCTCGGAAATCCACGCAGATGCGAAGCTGTCCGTTCTTCTTTACCACTGGCACAATGTTGGCCAGCCATGTGGGATGGTGATTCGGTTCTATGAACCTGGCCTCCAGGAGTTTGACAATCTCCTGTTTGATCTTCACGTTAAGCTCCGGCCTGAAGCTTCTTGTGCTCTGCTTTACCGGCTTAGACCCCGGGATGATGTCTAAACGGTGCATGGTGATGCTAGTGTCCAGACCGGGCATCTCATCATAATCCCATGCGAACACATCTTTGTATTCAGTTAGAAGTTGTAGCAGTCCTTTCTCCTCCTCGCTTGTGAGATCCGCACTTAGAAAGACTGGCCTTTTCTTGTCTTCGTTTGGGCTTAGGAATACCTCCTTTAGCTCTTGCTTTTGCGGTCTGGGTTTGTCTTCCATACATTCGGGTGCTTCCTTGAGCTTCTCGTCTGGAGTGCTCTGCATTGGTTTCTCTGTTACCATAACCTGCTCGATTTGGTTGATTTGCTCAGGGATATCCCCATGCCCGTGTGAGGACATCCCCGCGCACCTTCATATGCGATAGCACTTCTTCCCGTTGGCGTAGAAACTCTCTATCTCCTTGCCTTCGGGGTCATGCTTCGCAATTCTCTTCAGAGTGTACACATTCTTTCGCTGGTAGGCGATCCGCGGCGCCTCTTCCCGCGTGGGCGGCTTTTGCTTGGCATCCTCCCTTGTCACCATTACTCCCGCAGGTGACTGATCCTTGATATCTTCCCATAGGGGTAAAGGAGTAGGGTTGAATGGTCCCGGTGTTTGCTCGTCCGCCATCTCGGTGAACCACACCGCCTTGCTGAGATGTGCTTCGTCCATGTTGAATGGATTCGTTGATGCCGGTATCTCGACTATTCTGTCGTTCCAGATAGCTTTCATGACTTGGTGAGCTGTTGAAGGAACCGCGTCAAAGCGATGAATCCAGGCTCGACCTATGATCATGTGATACGTAGTGTTCGCATCTATGACATAGAACTTCGCTGAGCACTTAATTTTGCCGATTTGGACGCCCAGGCGGATCCATCCTATCGTCATTCTGGAGTCGCTTCCAAATCCCATCAGCGGAGATGGACGCCTGACGATCTTGTACTCGGGGATCCCTGCTAGCTTCAAAGTGTGGAGCGAAACGACGTTGACCGCTGCTCCTCCATCGACGAATGCTCTTTTGAACTCGACGACATTGATGATGGCCGTTACATACAGAGGCCTCTGTTGGCTCGCATCTGTCTTTTTGTCGCTGGCAGAAAAGGTCATAATCTTTTCTGTAGAGCGAGACGCCCTGATGACTTTCCCGTCGGAGACTACAAAATCCTCCTCGTAGTCCTCCGCTATCCTCAAGATTGCTTTCGTAATTTCTGTGCGGCACTTCTCCGAGAAGTTCATCTCGTCGAAGAATCTGCTAAAACCATGCGACCCCTTCATTCGGTCGACACGTTCGTCCTCCGTGTCTACGCTGTAGTCCTCATCATCATGGACTTCGGCAATGATGGGTAGACCATCCTCTGCGATCTCTTCCAAATCCAAAATCGAGATCATGGCGATCTCTTTACCTTTCGAGTCTTGCTCCGTATGGGCAGGAAGTGGATTGTTGCGCACATCCTTCCTGTGATCGCTGACGATCAGCTCGCCGTTCTTCATCTTTTGGCTAAACACAATCCTGAGCTTCTTACAATCTGTTGTGGGATGCATGACCTTGCCGTGGTACTCACACCACTTCGGGTCCCTCACCATCTCCTTGGAGGGTGCCTTCTCGAGCGGCGGTAAGACACCGTCTTTGCGCCACTGTCTGCAGAGGTCGCTGGCTTCTTCCACCGAACATGGTAGAGGTGGTGCATCAAAGTTCACAATCTTCGCCTGCTTCTGGGGTGAAACTGTATTGACCTCAGCTTCGCGTCCCCTCTTGTAACTGAACCTCCCGATCTTGTAGGTAGTACCGCTCGAAGATCGCTCTGGAGCGTTTTTCTTTTTCTGCCTCTCCACTATAGGCTCGATGTTCTTCGTGCATTCGATTAGCTTTGAAAACGTTGGTGTTTGCAGGTTGATGAGCATACCTTTGTATTCATCTCGCATGCACTGTAGGCATATCTCTACGAGCCGACTTTCGAGCATCGGATCTTTGCATTCCAAGGACTTCGCCCTGAACTTCTTGATGAAAGTTATCCCGTCCTCCTCGCGCTTCTGATACATCCGCGAGAGGTGGATCATTGTCACCTTTTCTTCCATCTGGAAGAACTTGGTGTAGAACTTTTGGACCATGTCGTCCCAAGTCTTCACGGAGCCAGCTTCCAACGTCCGGTACCATTTGTACCCTACGTTCCCCAAGGATTTTGGGAACTCTCGCATCAGCAATTTGGGATCAGCTCCATATGGCCCCATGACATCGATGAAACGCATGACATGTTCATGAGCATTTCCGTTGACATCTTCGAACTTGTCCCATTTAGGAGCTTTGTACCCCACCGGGTTAGGCATGAGATAGATCTCCCGCGGGATGGGTGGATCATTGTCTAGCTTCGGGATGATGGTATCCGCGAATGATTGGTGAGCCAGAATAGTGTCCATGCGCTTCTGCAAAGACGTCATACATTCTGGAATGCTTCCCTCGGTAACAGGAGGAGGGGTTGCCGCAGGCGGAGGCGACACGTATGCCGCCGGAGGGTTGGGGACATATTGGCCGTTCGCATTGCCCCAGATCGCCGTTGGAGGAGGCAAGGGATACTGCGAAGCCGGGTTAGGTACCAGAGCCGGAGGCTGAGGAGTGTGAGCGGTGAGAGGCAACATTTGAGCTGTTGACCCCTGAATTGAAGGTAGCTGCGTAGTCGCCGGTGGAGTCTGCAGATTAGGGTTGGGAGGTGTGGTTGACACTCCCAATCCTTGAGCGGTGGAGGTTCCTCCTCCCTGAGAGACGGCGGTGGCTTGCGCAGGGTTCGGTGCAAGAGTCCCCAAGACAGCCATGATCCGTTCTAGCTGCGCAGATTGAGCTTTGAGGGCTTTCGCCTGACCTTGGATGGTGGCGTCCAAGGATTCTAGCGTCGGTGCCTCACCGGGGGTCGTAGGAGTACGGCGGGTCTCCTCTCCCGAGGCAGCTTCGGTGGAAGGCGATCTATTACTGACATCATCCGCCTGAGACATGGTTGCTTTTGCTGGTAGGTTCACGTCGGGTTCACCAAAATGTGCACAAGAGATTCCGGCAGGGAGACCTCCGTATACACCGTAAGTAGAGAATCAGAGATAGCACAGGAAGAGTTGGGTTGTGTGGGGGGAGAGAGTAAGGCAGTAGTAATGTCTGAGAGAGAGACAGAAGTTTGGCAAAGATTTCGCATATGGCTAGTGTGTTCTCCTTGTATGGAAAGGTTAATGTCCTATATATAACGGAGAATGTGACCGTTGTAGTGTGGTTAATGCGCCCATCAATGGCGGCTTAATTAGCTTAACCACAACGGCACGTTCGCCCGAGTATATAGGGACCGTTACAGCACGTTATGCGCGAATACCGGAACCGTTATGGGGTTGACCGGGTTTGACCGGATTGACCGGGTTTATGGAGCTCATGCCATAAATCTCTCAAAAGCAGTTACTAAAGGTCGCGCGCGGGCTTGGCTCGCACGCGACAGGACTTACTCTAGCCTCCAAACCACTAAGTCCCTACAAGTCCCGTGCAGTGTTATGCGAGGGCCCTATCTCGCAGCCCCCACATGGATCAGCGCGGCTGGTGATCCAGTATGTGTGGAGCACAATATGGTGTGCTGGATGGTTGCCATGTGGCCAAGATCTGTCAGCTCAGAAAGCACTATCTACACCAGTCAGTCGACTAAAGGTCATGTCTTTCCACCGGCGTCTACCAATATGGTTCTAAACGCCTAAGTGTAATCGGGTCACTTGTTTCTTTCGGTCCACCAATGCCCAAGCCTAACTCCACACGATCGAAACTACTCACACACGACTAGTCCTATTCATCTCACATTTCAGTCTCAATGATTCGGGACTAACTTCTTGCTCTCGGTCATATCTGGGTAAATTCTCCGTCGGGCACCCACCTAGAACACTAGCTTAACCTATTTGCGACTCCGATTACGCTAAGTATTAAGTTCAGAATAAGAAATCCAACTAACACGACGATAATCCTTAAGCTTAGGATTCGTCTCTTTCTTGCGTAGGTACAAGTCTTCATCTTCGACGGACCATATCTTTCACATCAGATCTCCGCTTTAGTTCTGTGACATATCGTTGAAAATATTGAGTCTACTTTTATTTTCCGCCGGTCCCACTCCAAAATTAAATGTAGAAATCAAGATATCATCGATATAGGGAAGGTTTGTCACTTTTGCTCCTCCAACTTTGTTTCTCTTGCTTCCTCTTGAGCTTGCTTTGTTTCTGAATTCCGTTTCATGCCTCCTAGCAATCCTTTAGTATCCGTTCCTATCAAGTCAACATGAACAACCATGAAAAGCAATTATATTTGACAAATAAGATCTAAAAGTGCATAGAAACGCCCGAAATACCAATTATGTTCAACTCAACTTCTATGATTTCGCCACATTCATAGCATAAAACTCATATTTTTACCTAGAAACCACGCAAACGGTAACGAATAATGTAAGAAATATAACTTTAATACAGATTTATCAGTATGTATTGAGTTCCCCACTGAAGTTGACAACCGCAACATTCCGGCCGTTCACATCAAGAACACGCAGGGAACCAAAGTTTTAATTCACAACATGCTCCAGAACCAGAGTCATACCTGATGGGATCGGATAATTTTTTGCCATTGCTTTCAAGAATGTATGAAATGAATGGTTTCCTCTCAAACATTCATGAAAGAAAATACCGTGCACACGAATATGAACCAATGTAACATGTCTTAATTTCTGCTTCGTGTTATTGCCATTGCTTTCAGCTTCAATCATATGGCATCCATCATTCATCACAAACTGGGCAAGATCATGCATGGCATCATTTTTCTTCCTCAATGGAAAATGACATATAGTGTAACTCGTTCCATACCCAATTTCCAACATCTTCCACCTTTTATGTACCTTTGGATGAAAATGAAGCGATCAAAAGTTGAAATAGCTTGTCCTTCTTAATATTTGAACCCTTGAGAAACAGAACTCAGTAGGAAAATCCTCTCTTCAATTCCAATGGAAGGTTAACCCCAAAGCAGGCAAGGCACATTAATTTCTGATGCATTGCGTTTAGGAATGGCAATATGGTCTGATCTGATTCGAGATCCGAGCGATCCGAGCCGAATGGATTAGGTCCGAATCCGATCCAATTGAAAATGGATTTGATCTGGATCAGAAGAGCCCAGATCCGGTCAAATTTGGATATGGGTTTGGATTTGAGGGCAGATTCAGCAAGGATCCGACTAATAACATAATATGTATAAAAATAATGTATAGGTACTTGCTATGTATATAATTTGTATAGTTCAACATACACTGAGATAATTGATATTTCCAGTTGAGGACTTTGTCAAACTTACATGGTATCAGAGCCCTAGCTCTCGTTTCCATCATCTTCTCCATCCCATCGCGAGTGCAGCTGCCATCGCCTCCATGCGCCGTCACCATGTGTTAACTTCGTATTCGGAGTTATATTCGGATAGGATACACTACAATTTTGGGTGGTCTTCGGTGCTTTTATGCTTGATATTGACTAATTATTGGAACTTTGAACATGATTGAGTGTTTATATGTAAATCTGTAATCCGGGCGTTTTCTCGCACGATTTATGCTATATTTGTCGCATGTGATCTTTCGGTATTTTCCGTGTTGTGTATTTCAGGAACCGAGAGCTTGGAGCAGGAATTTTGAGTGGAAGCAAACTTTAGAATAATAGGAAAGCTAAAAGACATTCTCGGGATTGAATACGGTGGAGGAATAGCTTTAAAAGATGAACGAAAAGGGAACTTGAAAAAGTGTTCATACGAACATAATGCCTTAGCCAAATTTCTGAAGCCAAAACTCTCATGAAACTCTCTGGAGCAAAGTAGGAAAATGTTCGCACGAAAATGTTCGTCCGAACGGATCGAGCGTTCGTACGAACACCCGAGAAAGTTCAACCATTTTTGGGGATTTTGTGTAATTTATGAAAATTTGATTTGAGAAACATATTGGGGATTGTTATTAGACCTAGGACTCTGTATTGTGGAGTCATTCATGTATTTTAATGGGAAATAAGAAGACGAAGGAAAGGAAGAAGAGGAAGCCGAAGATTCACCATTGAAGCTTCTTGTTTGATTTCTTCTTCCCTTTCTTTATTAATAGTTATGGAGAAACTCTCGTGTATTGCTATTATCCCTATGAGTAGCAAAACATTCTTAACGAAAAGGGAACTTGAACAAGTGTTTATATAAACGATGAATTTTCCAGATTTTATCTTAGTTTCATGCACGATGATTTCTTTCTATTGAATGAGTTTTAGTTCTTGAATCTTATTAGTGATCTTAGTTTATTGATATAATTAAGAGAAGATTTACAATCAATGAACTAGGGATTTTTCTTATACTGAATCATGCTTAAATGTTAGTTTCGTCCTTATTCAATTGCTCATAGTCTATGCTTAATTCTTAATGGGGATGGTGTAATTAACTGAAAACTAATTCGCTAGCGAATGCTCGACATAGATTCTAATTAGCCTTGATGAGATATGAACATCAATCCCGAATAACCAAGACCGAAAGGAGAAGTATTAGGATTGGCCATTGTGGGTATATCGTTAGGATTATTTAGCTATTCCGTGAAACTGTGGATCGACATGATCCGTTATCATATCAGTACATGACCTGCTAGAACGTACCAGTAGACAAAATGAGACCTACAAGAGATTTTACTCAAATGTGACATAAAATGATGTGATACCGAAAGGATATTTTCATAGCCTATTACCCGATTTGATTATGATAGAATTAACGTGAAATGACCCGTTTTTCATTATAGGATTAAAATAGTATTTTAGAGACTATGAGGGGAGTTATTATGAGTAAAGATTTCTCAGGGGAGCTATTGTGAATTAATTAGAAGTTGGATACTTTTTGAAGAAGTGGTATAAAGTTAGTTTGGACTAAAATGGATTAATTTAGTTTCGTTTGGGATTTTCTAAGAACCATAGAGTCCTTTTCCTACGCCTATTCTTTTTTCTTCTTCTATATTTCTTTACTTTTTCTTCTTCTCCTACCCGTGCCTACTCTCTCCCAAGCTCTCTCTTTCTCCCGTTCCTTCGACCCAAAGCCGCGACCGTAAGCCGCCGCCGTTGGCTCCTTTGGCTCTCATTTTCTCTTTTGTTTTGGTGAGTTCTTTATCTTATATTCTCTTAATCTCTATCTCTCAATCTCAAATATTTCTAATCTCTATTATGACCATCAATCAAGAGTTCCTTACCTAAGCTATTGTGTTGTGACATTTGATTTTCAGTTACACTGTTGAGGTCATCGTAACTATCCTATTACCCATATTTGAATCAAAATCGTAGTTCAATTCTTCATCTTAATACTTTAATTTTCAGATTCATATGTTTAGTCTCATAATTAATGAAGTTTTAGGATCAATAATTAATTTTTGGTATTAATTATTGTTGGATTGAATACTAAAAGCCATGCTTTTTGTATTGGATTATATGAATTTGATATTTATGAGAATGGTTTTGGGCAATATTTTTGCGTTATATTATTATTGTGCATAGTTGTCTATTGTTCTGCATAGTAGAAGATCTGGTGTGTAGAGTATAGCTTACACACAGAAGATCTTATCTTCGGTTCTTGTGGAATGAAAGTTGTGAGTTCACAATCTAGATGGAATTAGACAAACCATCAGAAAGATTGTAGCACATTGTTTTAGTAGGTCTATCTTGGCTACAGGAAATAGTATAGTTCATACTATAGTTTCAACTCAATGTGCTAGTATACTTTGTGTATATTGAACAGGACCAAGTTGAGATCATTGTCTTTGTACTGACATAACAAGATAAACTATGTCTCATGGTTATTATGATTACTTATTCTCTTAATCCTTAGATAGTCAATGTGCACATGTATTTAGTAGTTATTGCTTTGACAAGTCAAGTGAGTGAGATTCCTATGGAGTCAATAACCTTGATGAGTTGGGTGATACTATTGAGTCTATGGTGTAAATTGATATATCGAAGGAATCCATGTCCCGGTTATGGGATTGATGATATCCCCTTGATGAAGCTTATAAGTTTTGATTATGTCAAACCCTGCAGGTAGATTACTTGGTAATCTGGACATATCAAATAAGTTAAGTGGTAAGGATCAAGGAATTGGGAAGAGGTCGATTAAATGAATTAGTCAGTAATTAATTTAATCGACGGATATTTGTAATCTTAACATGGGGAGATAATAAGTATTTAATAACAGAAGCTCGAAATATTATTTTTTGAGAATATGGACAGGAGTGCAATATCAGTTATTTAGTGGTACTAACTGTTATTAGCTTTATTCGGGCTAGGTTCGGGTGGAACCAGAAGTCCTAATAAAGTTAGGAGCCTGATTCGTATTTTCTCCTCCAGGTCCCTCCCGTAGCCTATATAAGTGTCCTTAGTCTTCAGAATTCGTATGCTTAAGATACACACCGAAATCTAGGGTTTCGAGAGTTAGAGCAATTCGTCTGGAGGCCAAGAAGGATTTTGGCAGAAGCAAGCCCACACTTGCATCCAGGAGGAACTTCAGGAATACGGGAGAAGATCCAGAGGATTTCAGACCTACATCAACTAGCTTGGATGCAGGTATAAACCCTAATTCCGCCTAGTAGGGATTATAGCGTTCATGTTGAAAACGAAATTTTAATCGGTATAGCAGACATGCAATCGAACTGGTCCAGGGATTCGCCTCCCTTCAATTATGTCCACAGTTATTGAAAAATCCTAGTTATGGAGGGGATGTTTAATTAGTTGATTTGGGTGGTTTGATGATCCTAGTATGTGGGTAATAACTTGAAGTGGGTAATCATTGTGCATTGAAATTGATTAAAGACGGGTTGATTAACTAGATGCTTTGGATGTTAATTTATGTGAAAATTAGGAATATTAGTATTAGATGCGGTAAAAACAACAGTAGCAGAATTGTGACTAGTAACTTAAAAGTGAACATTTCTTTTGATCTGGGAAGCAAAATCCGAATCTGTTTGATGCTAGACTTATTTTACATAGTGTTTTGGATATAATGAGACTATTTTTGAGCCATATAATTCAGTAGTGGGGTTCGTAGCCTCCAAGGCTTCATCTCCACCCTTCAATCAATCCCAAGACCTTTGAATCGTTGATTTGCAGCGTCCTCAGGAACCCTAGGTGATTTGGCGCTTTCTTGGTTCCTTCCTTTTGGGCCGAATTGAGGTTTGGGTTATGTATAGGATTGGATGGAGTGATTTGAGACCGGTCACGCTTGATTTGGTGAAGAAATGAGGTCAGGGTTAGCTTCGAAGAAGCTTCGGTCGAGCTTCAATGGTTGCTGGGTCTTCTTCTTCTGTGATGCGTCGGGAAGAGAGAGAGAGAGAGAGACGCGTGAGCTGAGTGTTTCATT
The DNA here is from genome assembly GCA_023055425.1 of Linanthus parryae. Taxonomy (NCBI): domain Eukaryota; kingdom Viridiplantae; phylum Streptophyta; class Magnoliopsida; order Ericales; family Polemoniaceae; genus Linanthus; species Linanthus parryae. The sequence continues at coordinate 109,167,923 of JALGPY010000005.1, read as the reverse complement.
GCTGCAAATTGCATATTTCCCCCCTAAGTTTGCTGGGGCTTTAAAATACCCCCAGCGCTTGAAACATAGGCCAAAATGACCCCCTTGCTGTTGTATCTCTTCAAAATAGCTCTTTATAACTTTGCAGAGCTCCATTTACGCCCCCAATTCCGTTAGAATCTTCTCTCTTTTGCCCTTGAACGTGACTTTAGCCATCTAACTTGGTTTCTTTGACTCTAGCTCTTCAATTTTTGGCCTCTAACTTCCTTTTTCTTCTCACTTGGGCCTAATTCCTTCTTCATGTCTTTTAGCCCTCCAAATCTCGTTACTCCATCATTTAAACTTTCCCAAACTAACCTCTTGTATTCCAAAACATGTCTTTGCCTACAAAACAAGCTAAAAACAACAAATTCTACGAAAACAAGTATAATTCTAGAAAGAGAGATAAAATAGATAGATTACACATATTAGCAAGTTATGAAGAGTTCATTAACATACTAAAACATGTAATTTTAAGTCGTTAACATGCAGTGTAACTGAGTTCTCATCAATAATTTGGTTCGTTTTGTCCGCGTATGTAGCTAGCCTAAAAACTAGTGAACCACGTTAATTATCGTGATGTTCTTCATCTTGTTCTTCGTCTAATCTCTCTTCTTGGTTCATAACAAGTGGCATCGTGCTTCCGCAAAGCATACTCTAACATTATCCATTCTTTCCTTCACCAGATTGTCCATCCTGTTGTTGCACCTAGTGTAAGAAGGGCCTTCATAGCTAAGTTCCATCATATCTAAATGATCAATCGTGCTCTGGAATCTTTGAATTCTCCAGTTTTTTACCATAGAACCTCCAGACGTTTCACCATGGCTCCCAATGTCATTGAAATCTCCCATCATAAGCCAGGCTCCTTTCACATTCTTACCAAGGTCTTTAACAGTTGCCCAAATCCTTTTCTTTTTCTTCTCTCTAGTGTCCATGTAAATGAATGTCCACCATTCCTCATTATCTTCAAAATTGATTTTTGAATGAATTTTGTTACTATCACTGTATAAGATATCAACTTCTATACTATCAATCCACCAAAGAGAGACCCCCCCCCCAACCTTTTCGGGTATTTCATAGTGTCTCTGAGGGAATATGAGATTTCTTCTAACTCTTTCAAGGTAGTTTCTTTTACTCTTAGTCTCCATGAGAAAAAGGAGACTAGGACGATAGGTTGTTGTCAACCCTCTTAGCTGCTGGACTAGCAGAAATTGCTCCAAACCCTGACAGTTCCAACTGATAGCTAATATGGGGATTGTGGCTATTTTTGGTCAGCCACCACCACCCTCTCAAAAGCAAGTCCTTGCCTGTATTTGTTACGTACAAAAAGGACCATGGCACGTGGTGTTTTTTTAATCATTTATTTGTTATATATATTTCGTTTGTCTCTTATTGCAGTTTAGGCTCTTGAAAGAATCTGATAAAGAAAGACGGGGTACGAAACCTGAAGCATCCGCAAAAATTTTACTAATAATAGACTAAAATAAAATGTCCTTAGCTTAGTTCTTTAGATTTTTAATGGTGTTCGTCATAAGTTAGAGCATCTCCCACAGTTGACATCAAATTTTACACTAAATCCTATATTTGGATGAGAAAAATGGTTTGGCCTCCCACAGTTAACCCTCAAAAACACCATTTCACCATTTTTGGTGGAAAAATAGAGTTTTTGGTCTCCCACAGTTTTCACCAAATTTTACATCAAATAGCTATTTCACCATTTCATCAAATTTAGAGAATGGTATTTTTGGCCTCCCACAACAAATCATCAAATTTATCACCAAATCATGGATTTCATACTATTAAAATAAAAATAAAAAATTATTACCAAAACAATATTACACGAAATTGAAAAATGATTAAATAACACTTCAAAAAATCTAAAAGTAACCAGTCTAATCTATTTGACCATGATTATCCCATAACTGTGCAATGAGTCTTCTTCTTAGTTCGTTATGAGCTCCTTGGTTTATCAAGTCTTGATGTTGACCTAGAAATTGGATAAATGTTGAATTAGTGATATCTCTTGCAACCTCGACATGCGGTACGGATGGTGAACTTTCATAATCAAGATTTATGAGAATGTGAGAAGCATCAAAAGTGTAGGTGTTCTATTAAATTTCATGCAAAATTGGCTGAGCCGATGCACATGAATGACTCATCTTCTCCTCCCGAAGATGACACTCATTTATCCAATGCTTCTGACGGTGGGGATTCACAAAAAATAGAACCCAGAACAACATCAACGAAGGCAAAAAAAAAAAAAAAAAAGACTCAACAAAGAAAAGGAACCGATGTGGCAAGAAATGATGAGTAACACTGCAAGGACCAACGAACTTTTAGAAAAACAACAACTAGACTTCGTTCATCTCCAACAACGAAGGGAATCACGTGCAGATTTGTTGGTAAGCATTAAGCAAGAGAAATTTGCTATGAAAAAAATAGAGCTCGAGTTAAAGCAACATGCCCAAGAATTACAACAAAATGAACAAGATATCATGACTATGACAAATGATTTGAGTAATCTTACACCAAGAAGCTTAAAATTTTGGACTCGCAAGAAAGATGCACTTTCTGAGGACGATGACATGCCTAGAGTAGCAAGGAACTTAAACTTTAGTGCATGGGCGAGTGGAGGAAGTAACGGTGAATCGTATGTCCCGGAACCTCCTAGCAATAACGATCAGACGTATCCTCGACCAGATGCAAGTTATCCCAATTTCAGCTACGAAAACGAGGATTACAACTAGATTGTCACGCAGACATGGCACATTCCATTATTATGTCACTTTGTTCTTCATTCTTCTTTCTTCGTTTTCTTAGTTTGACTATGTGTTTTAAATTCCTGCTAATAATATGATATATTTTCATTTTTCTGAGTTTATAATAATGCATTATTCTTGTCGTCATTTTTGTTTATATTTTAACACTAATCAATTGTCTGCACACACTTAATAGTTAATAGTTCAGGTAAGTCTTTCTCTGAATTTGTTCCCACTTCAATCTTATTTGGGGGGGGGGGGGGGGGGTAGGTTCAAATTTTTTTTCTAATTTTATATATTTGCATGCCATACTAAATGGAAATATGTACAAGAAGGTTACTGAAGTTCTTGAAGATTAACATCAGTGTATTATGTTCGGCCAAACCTGTTGCAACTAAATTTCTCCAAACGAGTAATTATCTGTGGAGACACACCACGTCACTCGCATTTCAATTCAACGACAGGGAGAGCTATCTCCACGATCTAGACCTATGTAAAGTTGAATGCCATAAATTTGTTCGTCGGGTTAGTCACATCCTGGAGTCACATCATGCCGCTAGTATAGATGATTTCACAATTCGGATGTACCTGATTGATCCTGAACGCTATTCAAACGACATAGACTCGTGGCTAACCTTTGCATTTCAGAAGAAAGTTAAACGTCTGAGCATTGATTTAGGATGCGATTGGGCCTATATGGGAGGCAAATACATTGTCAGGCCTCCAGTTACGGGGATAGTTGATTCGTTGACATGCCTCCGCCTGACATGTGTATATGTGACGGGTGAATTTCTGGAATCACTACTCACCATTTACTGTCCATGTCTTGAGGAGTTGGGGGTAGACGACTGCAGTGGTTTAGTTAAATTTACAGTTTCTGGCCCATCTCTGAAGCTCAAGGTTTTACAAGTACAAGATTGTATCGATTTGAAACATCTTTATATCCACAACGTAAATCTAGCATCACTTTGTTATGGTGGACTAGAAGAAACACGTATCATCATCGACAACACACCCAACCTTGTCAAAGCGCATTTTTTCATGTTTCATGACTTTAAGAAGTTTACTCAAGATATGGCCAATCTCTCCCAGCTAGAGACTCTCACATTGCACTACCCTAGTTTTCCCTTAAAGGTCTCTCTCTCTCTCTCTCTCTCTCTCTCATCCAATAGAACTTTATTATTATTTACTAATTTCATTTCATTGCACAGAGGAACAAGGTTAGGAAATTTCCCAAATTTCCCAAGTTAATGAATCTCAAACGTTTGGAATTGGTGCTGAGTGCTAAAATCTTCTGTGGCCGCTTATGTGCTCTCCTACTGAAGGCATTTCCATTCCTCACTGAACTTAAAGTTGAGGTAAACAATCTTCTTAATTTGGAATTGGTGTTTAGTATGACATTTTTTGATGAATTTTAGCTCGTATGGGCTACTAGCTCAGGTGAAGCTGGTATAACAAGTTTTCTTTGAATGTTACCTTTGATCTTTTAGCCTATACAGTGAAACCTTGATAAATGAATATTCAATAAACAAATAACCTTGACAAATGAATATTTTTCTCGGGTCCCGACTAGGGCAAAAATGCTAAACGAATGTTTGATAAACGAATAACCTCGCTAAATGAATAATATTTTGAGGTTCGAAGAGTATTCATTTATCAAGGTTTTACTGTAGTATAAAATGTTGTTGGGAAAAAAAACTAGGTTGGAGGAGTATCTCTTGAAGCTTAGCTATTTTAACCAAAGGACCATATTATACTCTTATCTTTTTAAGAAATGACATCGGATATTCATTCACTTTCCCTACGGTACATTGAAAGGCATATAAGTAGTTGTCACTAAATTACGAACTTTTTTACTTATTCTACTGCACTAATTTTTTTATCGAACACTTCAAGCCATCATTTTAAAAATCGGACCGGGCATCGAATCTGTGAGGCACTGGTTTACGGTTCAACCGGTCGAACCAGTGGTTCAACCGGTTAGACCACACTTTTTTAATAATATATATTTATGTACTTATAGATAAATATATAATAAAAATAATTTAAATATTATAAACAATTTGAGAATGACTAATTTATCGATTAAATGCACTATTTTTCCAAATCTAAGTTCATGTACATGAAAATAATATCTTCCAAAGTAATAAAAATAACAACACTTTGTTAACACTTTATGTATTACTGTAATTGTTATTTATACCTTTGAGTTGAAATAACACTGCTTAAAAAAATAAAAGATAGGATTTTTGAGTACTGTTGGTTGAAGAACAGTTTTTTAATAGTATAAGATCATTGAACTTTGAAATTTTAAACAAAGTGATAACTTTATTAGAAAAATAAGATGGTGTCTTCTTATCATGTACTATTGTTATAATATATAATGGCCTTGCCTATACTTGCTTGATTGCGTACAAGAACAACCATGGCACATGGTGCTTTTTTTTTTTTTTTTTTTTGCCGAACATCAAGAACATCAGATTATATTTAAGAAGTAGTACAATATTTTCAGACTATTACATCCAACGAAAACTAAGAAACCCAAACCTACTACTAACAAGACAGACTACATCTGACAAAGAGAGCATGAAGCTCTAACCCCAACAGAAACACGAAGATAAGAAACACCTAACTACAACAAGAAGACTAGAGATAAGAACAATAACAACTAGAACATAAATTCCAAACGCCCAGAAGCATAATCGGGGCTACACAAGATCACTTCAACACCAGCACATAAGAGCCCACGAACCCTGAAATAAGACATAAAAACATCACATAGAACAACAAACTTGGACAAATACAAATCATAAGTACTCCGAAGGGGTGATGCAGGAAAATCAGAAGCACCGAATGTCAAGCTCCAGAGGGTGAACGGAAATTGAAGATAAGCCTGAGCATCTTAGCGGGACGAAAACATCCATATGACGAATCCCACAAAACATCAGAGCGCCGTTTCGCAATCAGAACCCTTTGGATAACCATTGGAGGATCAATATCCATGTTGCTAGCAGCCATAAAACCCTGATCCAAATCAGCTCTAGGTTGGGGGAACTGAGGTAGGATTACGGGTTGGAAATCGGGATTTGTTGAGAGGGTGATATTGGTTCGTAAAAGAATCTGTGGGAGGGTTAACGTCATGGATCGGTTTGCAAGATTGATTAAAGTGGTGGGATGAGTTTTTTTATCGGGTGTCGAATATGAAACACGGATCTGGGTTTTCAACTGGACCGGGTTGGAACATGGTGCTTTTTTTTTTTTTTTTTTTTTTTTAATCATTTATTTTGTTATAATATATATTTCGTTTGTCCCTTATTGCAGTTTAAACTCTTAGAGGAATCTGAGAAAGAAAGAGAGGTACGAAACCTGAAGCATCCACACAAACACCTCAAGGTTGTTGAATTGACTGGCTTTATTGCATCTGAGCTTGACCTGAGATTTGCCTTATACGTAATAAACAACACAGAATCACTCAAGAAGATGATCATTGATATTGACAAGTGGCGAGCAAAAATAAGCCGAGCCACAGCTTTGGTCGGAGAGCGCCTGGAAACAAGATTGGCCCCTGGGACTCAAATTGTTGTCAAGTAGATCAAGATTATCTACAGCCTACCTTTCGTTGCACTCTCATAATGAGAATAATGTAGTTTGATTAATTTAAGGTACTATGTAATCATTATCGACAACCTACCTTTTGAACATGGTACACAGTCTGGATATTTATGGTGCACCGAGGGACTACTTTGGTGGGCGCACACACACATATATAATTTCTAGGCTGTTCCAGTTTATTGTCTTCTTGATGGCTGATAGTGCTTCAAGCATTGCTAAAAATATTCTCCAGATTCATGTTATCAATTTATTAGTTTGTTGTAAAACATCAAAATCATATTTGTATATACGAGATTTCATATATTTTGTTGTTTTTCTTCCTTCAATATTTGTTCTGAAATATGAATTATATAGTATGAATATTTTAGTGGCTTCAGAATTCTCCTTTTACCATGAAAAAGCAAGAGAATCTGTATTGGTTTTCCAGGTTAGTCACGCTGCAGCATTAGTGCCTGTTTGGATTTGTATTTTCTTATCTGCTTGAAAATACATATTATATGTGTGTTATGAATGCTGAAACGAGATGGAGACGAGAGAGACAAGTATTATGGATAAAATAATGTTGTGTATTATTCCTTAACAAAACACCCTTTATGTATCAAGTATGGGAGTCAATCAGTATCGAATATACATGAGTGTACAATATATTGTGAATATTTACTATATTAAATACATATTCCATAATACTCCACATTGAATATTCACTAATATGATGTTCCGCTAAAACCTTGTCAAGCAAAATCCATTGGGATAAAATTTCTGACGTAGGGAAAATAGTACATTTTATGAGTAGGAGCTTGGTCCAATCTTGAACTCATCCATGGCTGCATGCCTCGTTAAAACCTTTCTAAGAAAAACTTTTGTGGGATAAAAAAACCTCGGCTAAAGAAAAAAGAGTACGTCGCCTTATTTTTTAGTCTCCCCCTCTTTTTTGAATCATCTTGATGTCAAACTTCATACCTGCATAGTAAACTTATGGGAAATACACAATGTATAACATAATATGATATGTTTCATAAGAGATCCTTAGAAACTTAAAGAGGTTCCCTCAAGACCTTTGGATCTTGAAGCCACTCGTCAGTCTAACCACTGGATAAAATGATCTCAAACAATCTTTTGTTTGTTACTGGTCTGGAACTCTTTAACATGCTCGATGCTCATATATCTAATCTATGGTTTTGTATTACGACCATCTCTTTATTAATTTTCAATAATAACGACAGGAAATCTGTTTCATGGGATTGTTCCTTACACAATCTACACATATGTCGATAACAGCTCGAGAGCAAAGTAGTCCACTTCCCTCATCGCTCATGCCTTTGGTTCATTAAAAAACCCTTTGGCCACTTTTGAAATCTTTTTTTGGGGGATTTGAGCAGATGAATTTGATGAAGAACATTGGGACTCATTGGCACTTAAACTTATTAACTTTTTCTTAAGTGTGATGTTACTCCTTCAAATGCTAGTATTGCATATAAACTTGCCCTCAACCCTCAGTTGGTTTAGTCGTGAAGAGATCATAAACATTACTCTATGATTTGATTATCACCATTCAAGTAAACCATAGCTACGTCATTCTCTCGGAAGAAGGTAACTGATATCTCTTTACCTAGTTTGCTAGTGTTTTTTTATGTTGTCTTCTCATGGAATCGACTGATATATTTCTGGGTTTCGTAATGTTAAGTGATGTGTTAGCAAAATGTTGCTGGAACTGTGTGTTAACCATGGTTTTCAAGGCACCATTTGGAGGTATTTACAGAAAAAAATTAGTTTGTTATTTTTTTTTTATTTTTTTTTCGACTTCTGCAGCTGTCTCTTGTGGTGTGACTGATTTGCAGTACTATTCTTAATTACGTTTGAATGTGAAGAATAACATTTATACTCGGTTCTGATTCATATTCTTAATTACCTGTCATCGTTATGTTGCTCATGGGATTCTACATCTATCTAATCTTATTTATTGAGACTAATAATGTCTGTAGCAAGCTATTCTTGGTTCCGTTTCAGCTTACTACAAAACGAGTCTTGATCTTTCATGTGTTATCAATTAAGGGGTTGTAAAAGTGTGCTTAGTGGAGTAGTATATTCTTGGTTCCATTTCGATAATAGAAGAGCCATCTCTTCTTCTTTGGAGACAATATGATATCGTGGGGCTCTAAGAAATAACACTGTCTCCACAACCTCTCTATTGACTCAGATTATATATGATTGCCCTCCACTAAAGCAAGACTCAAGTGAAGTTGTATTTACTTTGAAAGAATTTGGTGTTTCATGCAGAACTTCTTCTATGATGACGTGTCAGCTAATTGTTTACCCCCGTCACAATCCAATGTTTTATACTGATAGTGAGGATATATACTTCGATTTTCATATGATTAGAAAACAACTGGCAGTTCATCAGTTACTAATCGCGCAGCCTGCTGATGTTTTCCACTAAACCTCTACATATATTTGATGTTTTATGATGTGCTCTTGTTTCCTATACATCCATGCAGAAGTTTCAGTCACTCTGGCTCAGTTAGTTTGAGGGAGGTTAGCAAGTTGCCTTTGTAGTGTTAGGCAACGAAGTTGTTTATATCCTTTTGTGCAACGGGTCAGTGTAATTTCTCAATTTCTGATTCTTCTTTTACTTGAAAATTCTTTTTAATGCTAATATAAGAATATGGTACTGGTAGGTAGATAAAAAGGTCATATTATAGTTATTGCTTTGTTTTTTATTATCAAATATTTTGAAGTCAGGCGTTCTGATCATAGTATGAATGTATAGTTTAAGTTGTTCTTGAATCCGGAAGCTTAGTATATTCATAATTCTCACCATAATGGATGTTCCGGCTATTTTAAGTTCTTGAATCCGAAAGCTTAGTATATTCATAATTCTCACCATTATGGATGTTTCGGAACCTCAATGATGCAGCTTACGTGGTTCGTGACATCTTGAATGAATGTGAAACCGAAGTCATCAGAAGGGAAAGTGAAGCCTAACTAGTTACCCTGTTGTGAAGTTATTGTTCTGTCACAAAATTGAGAATATGCTGAAAGATATAATTCAGAAGATAACTACAATTGCTGATGAAATAATGAAGTTCCATTCATATGATCACAGGGTCATGGAAGGAGCCTTAAATTTGCTGATGGCAGCAGTCATGAAACCAGCTCATCTCTTCCTGGACTGCAGTTGTTTGGTAGACAAGATGATATAGAGAAGATTGTGAAGGTGCTGACCGAGGGTGTATGGTGATTTTGCAGAATCTGGAAAGCATATGAAGTCTTCAGCCTTGATTTTCTGCATATAAGCGAGGGATGAGGAGTGGGTTTCCATAAGAGAAAGTGATATTTGGAATATTACTAAGCATAGAGCGAATGTACTGCCTTGCCTGCTCTTACGTTAAGTTATGATTATCATCTTTCTATGGGTTTCCATCAAGGGTTTGCTAATTGAAAGGGACAAGTTAATTCATCTTTGAAGGACTCATGCGCCTTCATTTCTTCCCAATGTACTGTCTGGCTTATTTATTTATGGGTAAAAGACACTGACCATCCCTGAGTTTAGGACTAATTCCATCCCGCTACCCTGTGTTTTGGAAAAAAAAACTCTCCGCACCTTTTTTTGGATGGAGAGAAACAGGTGAGTAACAGCGCTATGAAAAAGACTATTTTACCCGTAACATTTTATAAAATTACCCCCTATATATTACCATAACCTCTCTCACATTCATTTCTAACCCTAATCCCTCTCTCTCTCTCTCCCCCACTTTCATTTTACCCATATCCTTCATCTGCTTCGTTCATCTGAAACCCACACAACCAAACCAGAGACTTCATCTTCTTCATTATCTTCTCTCTCGAGAGAGAGATCTGAAACCCACCCCGCCAGAAACTTCCTCTCCTTCATCTTCTCTTCTCTCTCTCGATCGACCTCTTTCCTCCACAGATCTACCTCCCCGACGCGCGTCCACCTCACGGAACCGTAGCCGTCGCTCGGGTTCTCGCTCGACCGGTCGAGCACTCCGAGCCGGAACCAGGTGGTGGTGAGGCCGCCGAGTAAGAATCCTCTGTCGACGCCGATGAAGACTCAGAAGCAGACGTGTATGTGCTCGCCGACGAATCATCCCGGCTCAACGCGCCGAGGACGGTGGAGGGAGATCTGGTGAAGAGAGCTCTCTCGGCTCTGATTCACCCGTCATCGCACCACCAGCGGTGGCGTGCGGCGTTACAGCCGCGGCCGAGCCGACTCTCCAATATGTCGACATTGGAGTGGAATTGTTCCGTAATTTCTCAGTTCGTACAATATTTGTTGAACGCTCCCCGAGTTTTTCACACGGAGGCGCCGGAGATGCAGGCGGCGACGGAGGCGGAGATGGAGATCTCCCTATAGATGCCTTTACTGAATAGTTCTACGTTTGTTATTTTTACATACAAAAGAATATATCAATCCAATTTCATTGTCTTAAATTAGCCATTAGAAACTGACATCTTCTTATCTTCTGATCAGAAGCCCTGAATTGGGATTGACCAGAGAATAGGCTGGGTCGGTGTTTTTGTGAACTAGGGTTTTCTTAGTTTTTGTGATTGTTGGAGGATACTGTGGAAGGTGTGTTGTTTACAGAGTCCTGGACTTCAATTGATGAGGGGTCGTTGATGGGTCATTCTCTGCGGGAATCGGCCATTGATTGAAGAGGGTGCTGAGTTTGAGGATTAAGAGGAGAAGAAGAAGGTGGAGAGCTATTCAGAGGAGCTTGTTCTTGCTTCCTCATCTTCAGATCTCTCAATCTCCTTGCTTCTGCTTCTTCTTCAACTCTTTGAATACAGCTTTGTTCACTGCCAATATGACTAATAAGCAATCATCCTCATCCTGACTCGTGACTTGCCCCTTTCACAGATCTTGAGTTCCTTTCTATGCACAATATGTTCGCAGTAAGGGTACTAAGAGGGATTTCAGATCTTTATTAAATTTTGTGTGAAAAAAATGTTTCGGAAATTATGATTCTTGTTCTTGACCTTGTACATAAATGTTTGTTCTTGTCATTTGTAATTGGCAACTTGTTGTGTCTAAATTTTTTGAGAATTTTATGCGTTCGTTCTTATGTTTTTGATGTTCTTGGTGTTCTTGATGAACAAGTGTAATAAAGTCCAAACAAAACACACAGGGGCAATATGGTCTAAAAAAAAGTCTATCTCCTACTTTTCTAACGGAATAGGACATAAGCGTGCTAAGTGTCCAAGGAATATTCCGTCAAATGGGTGCGGAGTGTCTTTTTTCAAAACACAGGGTAGCTAGATGGAATTTGTCCTAAACTCAGGGGTGGTCAATGTCTTTTAAAAATACACTGACCACCCCTGAGTTTAGGACTAATTCCATCCAGCTACCCTGTGTTTTGGAAAAAAACACTCCGCACCTTTTTTTGGATGGAGGGAAACGGGTGACTAACAGCGCTATGAAAAAGACTATTTTACCCCTAACATTTTATAAAATTACCCCCTATATATTACCATAACCTCTCTCACATTCATTTCTAACCCTAATCCCCCTCTCTCTCTCTCTCTCCCCCACTTTCTCTCTTCCGCTCTTCACAACCGCCCTTTTTCTTCCTATCCCCCATCTGCTTCGTTCATCTGAAACCCACACAACCAAACCAGAGACTTCATCTTCTTCATTATCTTCTCTCTCCCTCTCTCGAGATCTGAAACCCACCCCCACCAAAAACTTCCTCTCCTTCATCTTCTCTTCTCTCTCTCGATCGACCTCTTTCCTCCACATATCTACCTCCCCGACGCGCGTCCACCTCACGGAACCGTAGCCGTCGCTCCGGTACTCGCTCGACCGGTCGAGCACTCCGAGCCGGCACCAGGTGGTGGTGGGGCCGCCGAGTAAGAATCCTCTGTCGACGCCGACGACGACACAGAAGCGGACGTGTATGTGCTCGCCGACGAATCATCCCGGCTCAACGCGCGGAGGACGGTGTGGGGGGATCTGGTGAAGAGATCTCTCATGGCTCTGATTCGCCCGTCATCGCACCACCAGCGGCGGCGTGCAGCGTTTCAGCCGCGGCCGAGCCGGCTCTCCAATATGTCGACATCGGAGTGGAATTGTTCTGTAACTTCTCAGTTCGTACAATTTTTGCTTGAATCCTCCCCGAGTTTTTCACACGGAGGCGCCGGAGATGCAGGCGGCGGCGGATGCGGAGATGGATATGGAGATCTCCCTATAGATGCCTTTACTGAATAGTTCTACGTTTTTTATCTGTACATACAGAAGAATATATCAATCCAATTTCACTGTCTTCAATTAGCCTTTAGAAAATGACATCTTCTTATCTTCTTATAAGAAGCCTTGAATTGGGATTGACCAGAGAATAGGCTGGGTCGGTGTTTTTGTGAACTAGGGTTTTCTGAGTTTTTGAGATTGTTGGAGGATACAGTGGAAGGTGTGTTTTTTACAGAGTCCGGGACTTCAATTGATGAGGGTTCGTTGATGGGTCATTCTCTGCGGGAGTTGGCCACTAATTGAAGAGTGTGCCGAGTTTGAGAATGAAGAGGAGAAGAAGAAGGTGGAGAGCTATTCAGAGGAGCTTGTTCTTGCTTCCTCATCTTCAGATCTCTCAATCTCCTTGCTTCTGCTTCTTCTTCAACTCTTTGAATACAGCTTTGTTCACTGCCAATATGACTAATAAGCAATCATCCTCATCCTGACTCGTGAGTTGCCCCTTTCACAGATCTTGAGTTCCTTTCTATGCACAATATGTTCGCAGTAAGGGTACTAAGAGGGATTTCAGATCTTTATAAAATTTTGTGTGAAAAAAATGTTTCGGAAATTATGATTCTTGTTCTTGACCTTGTACATAAATGTTTGTTCTTGTCATTTGTAATTGGCAACTTGTCGTGTCTAAATTTTTTGAGAATTTTATGCGTTCGTTCTTGTGTTTTGATGTTCTTGGTGTTCTTGATGAACAAGTGTAATAAAGTCCAAACAAAACACACAGGGGCAATATGGTCTAAAAAAAAGTCTATCTCCTACTTTTCTAACGGAATAGGACATAAGCGTGCTAAGTGTCCAAGGAATATTCCGTCAAATGGGTGCGGAGTGTCTTTTTTCAAAACACAGGGTAGCTAGATGGAATTTGTCCTAAACTCAGGGGTGGTCAATGTCTTTTAAAAAGACACTGACCAACCATGAGTTTAGGACTAATTCCATCCAGCTACCCTGTGTTTTGGAAAAAAAACACTCCGCACCTTTTTTTGGATGGAGGGAAACGGGTGACTAACAGCGCTATGAAAAAGACTATTTTAGCCCTAACATTTTATAAAATTACCCCCTATATATTACAATAACCTCTCTCACATTCATTTCTAACCCTAATCCCTCTCTCTCTCTCTCTCTCTCCCCCACTTTCTCTCTTCCCCTCTTCACAACCGCCCCTTTTCTTCCTATCCCCCATCTGCTTCGTTCATCTGAAACCCACACAACCAAACAAGAGACTTCATTTTCTTCATTATCTTCTCTCTCCCTCTCTCGAGATCTAAAACCCACCCCACCAGCGGTGGCGTGCGGCGTTACAGCCGCGACCGAGCCGACTCTCCAATATGTCAACATCGGAGTGGAATTGTTCCGTAATTTCTCAGTTCGTACAATATTTGTTGAACGCTCCCCGAATTTTTCACACGGAGGCGCCGGAGATGCAGGCGGCGACGGAGGCGGAGATGGAGATCTCCCTATAGATGCCTTTAATGAATAGTTCTACGTTTGTTATCTGTACATACAAAAGAATATATCAATCCAATTTCATTGTCTTAAATTAGCCATTAGAAACTGACATCTTCTTATCTTCTTGTCAGAAGCCCTGAATTGGGATTGACCAGAGAATAGGCTGGGTCTGTGTTTTTGTGAACTAGGGTTTTCTGAGTTTTTGTGATTGTTGGAGGATACTGTGGAAGGTGTGTTGTTTACAGAGTCCTGGACTTCAATTGATGAGGGGTCGTTTATGGGTCATTCTCTGCGGGAATCGGCCATTGATTGAAGAGGGTGCTGAGTTTGAGGATTAAGAGGAGAAGAAGAAGGTGGAGAGCTATTCAGAGGAGCTTGTTCTTGCTTCCTCATCTTCAGATCTCTCAATCTCCTTGCTTCTGCTTCTTCTTCAACTCTTTGAATACAGCTTTGTTCACTGCCAATATGACTAATAAGCAATCATCCTCATCCTGACTCGTGAGTTGCCCCTTTCACAGATCTTGAGTTCCTTTCTATGCACAATATGTTCGCAGTAAGGGTACTAAGAGGGATTTCAGATCTTTATTAAATTTTGTGTGAAAAAAATGTTTCGGAAATTATGATTCTTGTTCTTGACCTTGTACATAAATGTTTGTTCTTGTCATTTGTAATTGGCAACTTGTTGTGTCTAAATTTTTTGAGAATTTTATGCGTTCGTTCTTATGTTTTTGATGTTTTTGGTGTTCTTGATGAACAAGTGTAATAAAGTCCAAACAAAACACACAGGGGCAATATGGTCTAAAAAAAAGTCTATCTCCTACTTTTCTAACGGAATAGGACATAAGCGTGCTAAGTGTCCAAGGAATATTCCGTCAAATGGGTGCGGAGTGTCTTTTTTCAAAACACAGGGTAGCTAGATGGAATTTGTCCTAAACTCAGGGGTGGTCAATGTCTTTTAAAAAGACACTGACCACCCCTGAGTTTAGGACTAATTCCATCCAGCTACCCTGTGTTTTGGAAAAAAACACTCCGCACCTTTTTT
This sequence comes from Linanthus parryae, assembly GCA_023055425.1. Taxonomy (NCBI): domain Eukaryota; kingdom Viridiplantae; phylum Streptophyta; class Magnoliopsida; order Ericales; family Polemoniaceae; genus Linanthus; species Linanthus parryae. Next base: position 109,152,790 of record JALGPY010000005.1, on the reverse strand, counting down.
TGGATGGATGGAAACGGGTGACTAACAGCGCTATGGAAAAGACAATTTTACCCCTAACATTTTATAAAATTACCCCCTATATATTACCATAACCTCTCTCACATTCATTTCTAACCCTAATCCCTCTCTCTCTCTCTCTCCCCCACTTTCTCTCTTCCCCTCTTCACAACCGCCCTTTTTCTTCCTATCCCCTATATGCTTCGTTCATCTGAAACCCACACAACCAAACCAGAGACTTCATTTTCTTCATTATCTTCTCTCTCCCTCTCTCGAGATCTAAAACCCACCCCACCAGAAACTTCCTCTCCTTCATCTTCTCTTCTCTCTCTCGATCGACCTCTTTCCTCCACATATCTACCTCCCCGACGCGCGTCCACCTCACGGAACCGTAGCCGTCGCTCCGGTTCTCGCTCGACTGGTTGAGCACTCCGATCTGGAACCAGGTGGTGGTGAGGCCGCCGAGTAAGAATCCTCTGTCGACGCCGACACAGAAGCGGACGTTTATGTGCTCGCCGACGAATCATTCCGGCTCAACGCGCCGAGGACGGTGGAGGGAGATCTGGTGAAGAGAGCTCTCTCGGCTCTGATTCGCCCGTCATCGCATCACCAGCGGTGGCGTGCAGGATTTCAGCCGCGGCCGAGCCGGCTCTCCAATATGTCGACATCGGAGTGGAATTGTTCCGTAATTTCTCCGTTCGTACAATATTTGCTTGAATGCTCCCCGAGTTTTTCACACGGAGGCGCCGGAGATGCAGGCGGCAGCGGAGGCGGAGATGGAGATCTCCCTATAGATGCCTTTACTGAATAGTTCTACGTTTGTTATCTTTACATACAGAAGAATATATCAATCCAATTTCAGTGTCTTCAATTAGCCATTAGAAACTGACATCTTCTTATCTTCTTGTCAGAAGCCCTGAATTGGGATTGACTAGAGAATAGGCTGGGTAAGTGTTTTTGTGAACTAGGGTTTTCTTAGTTTTTGTGATTGTTGGAGGATACTGTGGAAGGTGTGTTGTTTACAGAGTCCTGGACTTCAATTGATGAGGGGTCGTTGATGGGTCATTCTCTGCGGGAATCGACCATTGATTGAAGAGGGTGCTGAGTTTGAGGATTAAGAGGAGAAGAAGAAGGTGGAGAGCTATTCAGAGGAGCTTGTTCTTGCTTCCTCATCTTCAGATCTCTCAATCTCCTTGCTTCTGCTTCTTCTTCAACTCTTTGAATACAGCTTTGTTCACTGCCAATATGACTAATAAGCAATCATCCTCATCCTGACTCGTGAGTTGCCCCTTTCACAGATCTTGAGTTCCTTTCTATGCACAATATGTTCGCAGTAAGGGTACTAAGAGGGATTTCAGATCTTTATTAAATTTTGTGTGAAAAAAATGTTTCGGAAATTATGATTCTTGTTCTTGACCTTGTACATAAATGTTTGTTCTTGTCATTTGTAATTGGCAACTTGTCGTGTCTAAATTTTTTGAGAATTTTATGCGTTCGTTCTTGTGTTTTTGATTTTCTTGGTGTTCTTGATGAACAAGTGTAATAAAGTCCAAACAAAACACACAGGGGCAATATGGTCTAAAAAACAGTCTATCTCCTACTTTTCTAACGGAATAGGACATAAGCGTGCTAAGTGTCCAAGGAATATTCCGTCAAATGGGTGCGGAGTGTATTTTTTCAAAACACAGGGTAGCTAGATGGAATTTGTCCTAAACTCAGGGGTGGTCAATGTCTTTTAAAAAGACACTGACCAACCATGAGTTTAGGACTAATTCCATCCAGCTACCCTGTGTTTTGGAAAAAAACACTCCGCACCTTTTTTTGGATGGAGGGAAACGGGTGACTAACAGCGCTATGAAAAAGACTATTTTACCCCTAACATTTTATAAAATTACCCCCTATATATTACAATAACCTCTCTCACATTCATTTCTAACCCTAATCCCTCTCTCTCTCTCTCTCTCTCCCCCACTTTCTCTCTTCCCCTCTTCACAACCGCCCCTTTTCTTCCTATCCCCCATCGGCTTCGTTCATCTGAAACCCACACAACCAAACAAGAGACTTCATTTTCTTCATTATCTTATCTCTCCCTCTCTCGAGATCTAAAACCCACCCCACCAGCGGTGGCGTGCGGCGTTACAGCCGCGGCCGAGCCGACTCTCCAATATGTCGACATCGGAGTGGAATTGTTCCGTAATTTCTCAGTTCGTACAATATTTGTTGAACGCTCCCGAATTTTTCACACGGAGGCGCCGGAGATGCAGGCGGCGACGGAGGCGGAGATGGAGATCTCCCTATAGATGCCTTTAATGAATAGTTCTACGTTTGTTATCTGTACATACAAAAGAATATATCAATCCAATTTCATTGTCTTAAATTAGCCATTAGAAACTGACATCTTCTTATCTTCTTGTCAGAAGCCCTGAATTGGGATTGACCAGAGAATAGGCTGGGTCTGTGTTTTTGTGAACTAGGGTTTTCTGAGTTTTTGTGATTGTTGGAGGATACTGTGGAAGGTGTGTTGTTTACAGAGTCCTGGACTTCAATTGATGAGGGGTCGTTGATGGGTCATTCTCTGCGGGAATCGACCATTGATTGAAGAGGGTGCTGAGTTTGAGGATTAAGAGGAGAAGAAGAAGAAGGTGGAGAGCTATTCAGAGGAGCTTGTTCTTGCTTCCTCATCTTCAGATCTCTCAATCTCCTTGCTTCTGCTTCTTCTTCAACTCTTTGAATACAGCTTTGTTCACTGCCAATATGACTAATAAGCAATCATCCTCATCCTGACTCGTGAGTTGCCCCTTTCACAGATCTTGAGTTCCTTTCTATGCACAATATGTTCGCAGTAAGGGTACTAAGAGGGATTTCAGATCTTTATTAAATTTTGTGTGAAAAAAATGTTTCGGAAATTATGATTCTTGTTCTTGACCTTGTACATAAATGTTTGTTCTTGTCATTTGTAATTGGCAACTTGTTGTGTCTAAATTTTTTGAGAATTTTTATGCGTTCGTTCTTGTGTTTTTGATGTTCTTGGTGTTCTTGATGAACAAGTGTAATAAAGTCCAAACAAAACACACAGGGGCAATATGGTCTAAAAAAAAGTCTATCTCCTACTTTTCTAACGGAATAGGACATAAGCGTGCTAAGTGTCCAAGGAATATTCCGTCAAATGGGTGCGGAGTGTCTTTTTTCAAAACACAGGGTAGCTAGATGGAATTTGTCCTAAACTCAGGGGTGGTCAATGTCTTTTAAAAATACACTGACCACCCCTGAGTTTAGGACTAATTCCATCCAGCTACCCTGTGTTTTGGAAAAAAACACTCCGCACCTTTTTTTGGATGGAGGGAAACGGGTGACTAACAGCGCTATGAAAAAGACTATTTTACCCCTAACATTTTATAAAATTACCCCCTATATATTACCATAACCTCTCTCACATTCATTTCTAACCCTAATCCCTCTCTCTCTCTCTCTCTCCCCCACTTTCTCTCTTCCCCTCTTCACAACCGCCCTTTTTCTTCCTATCCCCCATATGCTTCGTTCATCTGAAACCCACACAACCAAACCAGATACTTCATTTTCTCCATTATCTTCTCTCTCCCTCTCTCGAGATCTAAAACCCACCCTACCAGAAACTTCCTCTCCTTCATATTCTCTTCTCTCTCTCGATCGACCTCTTTCCTCCACATATCTACCTCCCCGACGCGCGTCCACCTCACGGAACCGTAGCCGTCGCTCCGGTTCTCGCTCGACTGGTTGAGCACTCCGATCTGGAACCAGGTGGTGGTGAGGCCGCCGACTAAGAATCCTCTGTCGACGCCGACGACGACACAGAAGCGGACGTTTATGTGCACGCCGACGAATCATCCCGGCTCAACGCGCCGAGGACGGTGGAGGGAGATCTGGTGAAGAGAGCTCTCTCGGCTCTGATTCGCCCGTCATCGCATCACCAGCGGTGGCGTGCAGGATTTTAGCCGCGGCCGAGCCGGCTCTCCAATATGTCGACATCGGAGTGGAATTGTTCCGTAATTTCTCCGTTCGTACAATATTTGCTTGAATGCTCCCCGAGTTTTTCACACGGAGGCGCCGGAGATGCAGGCGGCCGCAGAGGCGGAGATGGAGATCTCCCTATAGATGCCTTTACTGAATAGTTCTACGTTTGTTATCTTTACATACAGAAGAATATATAAATCCAATTTCAGTGTCTTCAATTAGCCATTAGAAACTGACATCTTCTTATCTTCTTGTCAGAAGCCCTGAATTGGGATTGACAAGAGAATAGGCTGGGTCAGTGTTTTTGTGAACTAGGGTTTTCTTAGTTTTTGTGATTGTTGGAGGATACTGTGGAAGGTGTGTTGTTTACAGAGTCCTGGACTTCAATTGATGAGGGGTCGTTGATGGGTCATTCTCTGCGGGAATCGGCCATTGATTGAAGAGGGTGCTGAGTTTGAGGATTAAGAGGAGAAGAAGAAGGTGGAGAGCTATTCAGAGGAGCTTGTTCTTGCTTCCTCATCTTCAGATCTCTCAATCTCCTTGCTTCTGCTTCTTCTTCAACTCTTTGAATACAGCTTTGTTCACTGCCAATATGACTAATAAGCAATCATCCTCATCCTGACTCGTGACTTGCCCCTTTCACAGATCTTGAGTTCCTTTCTATGCACAATATGTTCGCAGTAAGGGTACTAAGAGGGATTTCAGATCTTTATTAAATTTTGTGTGAAAAAAATGTTTCGGAAATTATGATTCTTGTTCTTGACCTTGTACATAAATGTTTGTTCTTGTCATTTGTAATTGGCAACTTGTTGTGTCTAAATTTTTTGAGAATTTTATGCGTTCGTTCTTGTGTTTTTGATGTTCTTGGTGTTCTTGATGAACAAGTGTAATAAAGTCCAAACAAAACACACAGGGGCAATATGGTCTAAAAAAAAGTCTATCTCCTACTTTTCTAACGGAATAGGACATAAGCGTGCTAAGTGTCCAAGGAATATTCCGTCAAATGGGTGCGGAGTGTCTTTTTTCAAAACACAGGGTAGCTAGATGGAATTTGTCCTAAACTCAGGGGTGGTCAATGTCTTTTAAAAAGACACTGACCACCCCTGAGTTTAGGACTAATTCCATCCAGCTACCCTGTGTTTTGGAAAAAAACACTCCGCACCTTTTTTTGGATGGAGGGAAACGGGTGACTAACAGCGCTATGTAAAAGACTATTTTACCCCTAACATTTTATAAAATTACCCCCTATATATTACCATAACCTCTCTCACATTCATTTCTAACCCTAATCCCTCTCTCTCTCTCTCTCTCCCCCACTTTCTCTCTTCCCCTCTTCACAACCGCCCTTTTTCTTCCTATCCCCCATCTGCTTCGTTCATCTGAAACCCACACAACCAAACCAGAGACTTCATTTTCTTCATTATCTTCTCTCTCCCTCTCTCGAGATCTAAAACCCACCCCACCAGAAACTTCCTCTCCTTCATCTTCTCTTCTCTCTCTCGATCGACCTCTTTCCTCCACATATCTACCTCCCCGACGCGCGTACACCTCACGGAACCGTTGCCGTCGCTCCGGTTCTCGCTCGACTGGTTGAGCACTCCGATCTGGAACCAGGTGGTGGTGAGGCCGCCGAGTAAGAATCCTCTGTCGACGCCGACGACGACACAGAAGCGGACGTTTATGTGCTCGCCGACGAATCATCACGGCTCAACGCGCCGAGGACGGTGGAGGGAGATCTGGTGAAGAGAGCTCTCTCGGCTCTGATTCGCCCGTCATCGCATCACCAGCGGTGGCGTGCAGGATTTCAGCCGCGGCCGAGCCAGCTCTCCAATATGTCGACATCGGAGTGGAATTGTTCCGTAATTTCTCCGTTCGTACAATATTTGCTTGAATGCTCCCCGAGTTTTTCACACGGAGGTGCCGGAGATGCAGGCGGCGGCGGAGGCGGAGATGGAGATCTCCCTATAGATGCCTTTACTGAATAGTTCTACGTTTGTTATCTTTACATACAGAAGAATATATCAATCCAATTTCAGTGTCTTCAATTAGCCATTAGAAACTGACATCTTCTTATCTTCTTGTCAGAAGCCCTGAATTGGGATTGACCAGAGAATAGGCTGGGTCAGTGTTTTTGTGAACTAGGGTTTTCTTAGTTTTTGTGATTGTTGGAGGATACTGTGGAAGGTGTGTTGTTTACAGAGTCCTGGACTTCAATTGATGAGGGGTCGTTGATGGGTCATTCTCTGCGGGAATCGGCCATTGATTGAAGAGGGTGCCGAGTTTGAGGATGAAGAGGAGAAGAAGAAGGTGGAGAGATATTCAGAGGAGCTTGTTCTTGCTTCCTCATCTTCAGATCTCTCAATCTCCTTGCTTCTGCTTCTTCTTCAACTCTTTGAATACAACTTTGTTCACTGCCAATATGACTAATAAGCAATCATCCTCATCCTGATTCGTGAGTTGCCCCTTTCACAGATCTTGAGTTCCTTTCTATGCACAATATGTTCGCAGTAAGGGTACTAAGAGGGATTTCAGATCTTTATTAAATTTTGTGTGAAACAAATAATTCGGAAATTATGATTCGTTCTTGACTTTGTACATAAATGTTTGTTCTTGTCATTTGTAATTGGCAATTTGTTGTGTCTAAATTTGTTGAGAATTTGATGGGTTCGTTCTTGTAATCTTGATGTTCTTGGTGTTCTTGATGAACAAGTGTAATAAAGTCCAAACAAAACACACAGGGGCAATATGGTCTAAAAAAAGTCTATCTCCTACTTTTCTAACGGAATAGGACATAAGGGTGTGTCCAAGGAATATTCCGTCAAATGGGTGCGGAGTGTCATTTTTCAATACATAGGGTAGCGGAGTGGAATTTGTCCTAAACTCAGGGGTGGTCAGTGTCTTTTTAAAAGACACTGACCACCCCTGAGTTTATGGCTGATTCCATCCCGCTACCCTGTGTTTTGGAAAAAAACACTCCGCACCTTTTTTTGGATGGAGGGAAACGGGTGACTAACAGCGCTATGAAAAAGACTATTTTACCCCTAACATTTTATAAAATTACCCCCTATATATTACCATAACCTCTCTCACATTCATTTCTAACCCTAATCCCCCTCTCTCTCTCTCTCTCCCCCACTTTCTCTCTTCCGCTCTTCACAACCGCCCTTTTTCTTCCTATCCCCCATCTGCTTCGTTCATCTGAAACCCACACAACCAAACCAGAGACTTCATCTTCTTCATTATCTTCTCTCTCCCTCTCTCGAGATCTGAAACCCACCCCCACCAAAAACTTCCTCTCCTTCATCTTCTCTTCTCTCTCTCGATCGACCTCTTTCCTCCACATATCTACCTCCCCGACGCGCGTCCACCTCACGGAACCGTAGCCCTCGCTCCGGTACTCGCTCGACCGGTCGAGCACTCCGAGCCGGCACCAGGTGGTGGTGGGGCCGCCGAGTAAGTATCCTCTGTCGACGCCGACGACGACACAGAAGCGGACGTGTATGTGCTCGCCGACGAATCATCCCGGCTCAACGCGCGGAGGACGGTGTGGGGGGATCTGGTGAAGAGATCTCTCATGGCTCTGATTCGCCCGTCATCGCACCACCAGCGGCGGCGTGCAGCGTTTCAGCCGCGGCCGAGCCGGCTCTCCAATATGTCGACATCGGAGTGGAATTGTTCTGTAACTTCTCAGTTCGTACAATTTTTGCTTGAATCCTCCCCGAGTTTTTCACACGGAGGCGCCGGAGATGCAGGCGGCGGCGGATGCGGAGATGGATATGGAGATCTCCCTATAGATGCCTTTACTGAATAGTTCTACGTTTTTTATCTGTACATACAGAAGAATATATCAATCCAATTTCAGTGTCTTCAATTAGCCTTTAGAAAATGACATCTTCTTATCTTCTTATAAGAAGCCTTGAATTGGGATTGACCAGAGAATAGGCTGGGTCGGTGTTTTTGTGAACTAGGGTTTTCTGAGTTTTTGTGATTGTTGGAGGATACAGTGGAAGGTGTGTTTTTTACAGAGTCCGGGACTTCAATTGATGAGGGTTCGTTGATGGGTCATTCTCTGCGGGAGTTGGCCATTAATTGAAGAGTGTGCCGAGTTTGAGAATGAAGAGGAGAAGAAGAAGGTGGAGAGCTATTCAGAGGAGCTTGTTCTTGCTTCCTCATCTTCAGATCTCTCAATCTCCTTGCTTCTGCTTCTTCTTCAACTCTTTGAATACAGCTTTGTTCACTGCCAATATGACTAATAAGCAATCATCCTCATCCTGACTCGTGAGTTGCCCCTTTCACAGATCTTGAGTTCCTTTCTATGCACAATATGTTCGCATTAAGGGTACTAAGAGGGATTTCAGATCTTTATTAATTTTTGTGTGAAACAAATGTTTCGGAAAATATGATTCTTGTTCTTAACCTTGTACATAAATGTTTGTTCTTCTCATTTGTAATTGGCAACTTGTTGTGTCTAAACTTTTTGAGAATTTTATGGGTTCGTTCTTGTGTTTTTGATGTTCTTGGTGTTCTTGGTGAACAAGTGTAATAAAGTCCAAACAAAACACACAGGGGACAATATGGTCTAAAAAAAGTCTATATCCTACTTTTCTAACGGAATAGGACATAAGGGTGCTAAGTGTCCAAGGAATATTCCGTCAAATGGGTGCGGAGTGTCTTTTTTAAAACATAGGGTAGCAGAGTGGAATTTGTCCTAAACTCAGGGGTGGTCAATGTCTTTTAAAAAGACACTTACCACCCCTGAGTTTAGGACTAATTCCATCCCGCTACCCCGTGTTTTGGAAAAACACACTTCGCACCTTCTTTTGGATGGAAGGAAACGAGTGACTAACACCGCTATGAAAAAGACTATTTTACCCCTAACATTTTATAAAATTACCCCCTATATATTACCATAACCTCTCTCATATTCATTTCTAACCCTAATCCCTCTCTCTCTCCCCCACTTTGTCTCTTCCCCTCTTCACAACCGCCCTTTTTCTTCCTATCCTTCATTTGCTTCGTTCATCTGAAACCCACACAACCAAACCAGAGACTTCATCTTCTTCATTATCTTCTCTCTCTCTCTCTCTCTCTCTCTCTCTCTCTCTCTCTCTCTCTCTCTCTCTCTCTCTCTCTCTCTCTCTCTCTCTCTCTCGAGATCTGAAACCCATCCCCACCAGAAACTTCCTCTCCTTCATCTTCTCTCCTCTCTCTCGATCGACCTCTTTCCCCCACAGATCTACCTCCCCGACGCGCGTCCACCTCACGGAACCGTAACCGTCGCTCAGGTTCTCGCTCAACCGGTCGAGCACTCCGAGACGGAACCTGGTGGTGGTGAGGCCGCCGAGTAAGAATCCTCTGTCGACGCCGACGACGACACAGAAGCGGACGAGTATGTGCTCGCCGACGAATCATCTCGGCTTAACGCGCGGAGGACGGTGGAGGGAGATCTGGTGAAGAGAGCTCTCTCGGTTCTGATTCGCCCGTCATCGCACCACCAGCGGCGGCGTGCGGCGTTTCAGCCGCGGCCGAGCCAGCTCTCCAATATGTCAACATCAGAGTGGAATTGTTCCGTAACTTCTCAGTTCGTACAATTTTTGCTTGAATTCTCCCCGAGTTTTTCACACGGAGGCGCCGGAGATGCAAGCGGCGGCGGAGGCGGAGATGGAGATTGAGATCTCCCTATAGATGCCTTTACTAAATAGTTCTATGTTTGTTATCTGTACATACAGAAGAATATATCAATCCAATTTCAGTGTCTTCAATTAGCCATTAAAAACTGACATCTTCTTATCTTCTTATCAGAAGCCCTGAATTGGGATTGACCAGGGAATAGGCTGGGTCGGTGTTTTTGTGAACTAGGGTTTTCTGAGTTTCTGTGATTGTTGGAGGATACTATGGAAGGTGTGTTGTTTACAGAGTCCTGGACTTCAATTGATGAGGGGTCGTTGATGGGTCATTCTCTGCGGGAATTTGCCATTGATTGAAGAGGGTGCCGAGTTTGAGGATGAAGAGGAGAAGAAGAAGGTGGAGAGATATTCAGAGGAGCTTGTTCTTGCTTCCTCATCTTCAGATCTCTCAATCTCCTTGCTTCTGCTTCTTCTTCAACTCTTTGAATACAGCTTTTTTCACTGCCAATATGACTACTAAGCAATCATCCTCATCCTGACTCGTGAGTTGCCCCTTTCACAGATCTTGTGTTCCTTTCTAAGCACAATATGTTCGCAGTAAGGGTACTAAGAGGGATTTAAGATCTTTATTAAATTTTTTTTTGAAACAAATGTTTCGGAAATTATGATTCTTGTTCTTGACCTTGTACAAAAATGTTTGTTCTTGTCATTTGTAATTTGCAACCTGTTGTGTCTAAACTTTTTGAGAATTTTATGGTTTCGTTCTTGTGTTTTTGATGTTCTTGGTGTTCTTGATGAACAAGTGTAATAAAGTCCAAACAAAACACACAGGGACAATATGGTCTAAAAAAAAGTCTATCTCCTACTTTTCTAACGGAATAGGACATAAGGGTGCTAAGTGTCCAAGGAATATTCCGTCAAATGGGTGCGGAGTGTCTTTTTTCAAAACATAGGGTAGCAGAGTGGAATTTATCCTAAACTCAGGGGTGGTCAATGTATTTTAAAAAGACACTGACCACCCCTGAGTTTAGGACTAATTCCATCCCGCTACCCTGTGTTTTGGAAAAAACACTCCGTACCTTTTTTTGGATGGAGGGAAACGGGTGACTAACAGCGCTAAGAAAAAGACTAGTTTACACCTAACCTTTAATAAAATTACCCCCTATATATTACCATAACCTCTCTCACATTCATTTCTAACCCTAATCCCTCTATCTCTCTCTCACCCCCACTTTCTCTCTTCCCCTCTTCACAACCGCCCTTTTTCTTCCTATCCTTCATCTGCTTCGTTCATCTGAAACCCACACAACCAAACCAGAGACTTCATCTTCTTCATTATCTTTTCTCTCTCTCTCTCTCTCTCTATCTCTCTCTCTCTCTCTCTCTCTCGAGATCTGAAACCCATCCCCACCAGAAACTTCGTCTACTTCATCTTCTCTTCTCTCTCTCGATCGACCTCTTTCCTCCACAGATCTAACTCCCCGATGCACGTCCACCTCACGAAACCGTAGCCATCGCTCCGGTTCTCGCTCGACAGATCGAGCACTCCGAGCCGGAACCAGGTGGTGGTGATGCCCCCGAGTAAGAATCCGCTATCGACGCCGACGACGACACAGAAGCTGACGTGTATGTGCTCGCCGACGAATCATCCCGGCTCAACGCGCGGAGGACGGTGGAGGGAGATCTGGTGAAGAGAGCTCTCTCGACTCTGATTCCCCCGTCATCGCACCACCAGCGGCGGCGTGCGGCTTTTCAGCCGCAGCCGAGCCGGCTCTCCAATATGTCGACATCAGAGTGGAATTGTTTCGTAACTTCTCAGTTCGTACAATTTTTCTTGAATCCTCCCGGAGGTGGAGATCTCCCTATAGATGCCTTTACTGAATAGTTCTACGTTTCTTATGTATATAAAGAAGAATTTATCAATCCAATTTCAGTGTCTTTAAATAGCCATTAGAAACTGACATTTTCTTATCTTCTTATCAGAAGCCCTGAATTGGGATTGACCAGAGAATGGCTGGGTCGGTGTTTTTGTGAACTAGGGTTTTCTGAGTTTTTGTGATTGTTGGAGGATACTGTGGAAGGTGTGTTGTTTACAGAGTCCTGGACTTCAATTGATGAGGGCTCGTTGATGGGTCATTCTCTGCAGGAATTTGCCATTGATTGAAGAGGGTGCCGAGTTTGAGGATGAAGAGGAGAAGAAGAAGGTGGAGAGATATTCAGAGGAGCTTGTTCTTGCTTCCTCATCTTCAGATCTCTCAATCTCCTTGCTTCTGCTTCTTCTTCAACTCTTTGAATACAGCTTTTTTCACTGCCAATATGATTAATAAGCAATCATCCTCATCCTGACTCGTGAGTTGCCCCTTTCACAGATCTTGAGTTCCTTTCTATGCACAATATGTTCGCAGTAAGGGTACTAAGAGGGATTTAAGATCTTTATTAAATTTTTTTTGAAACAAATGTTTCGGAAATTATGATTCTTGTTCTTGACCTTGTACAGAAATGTTTGTTCTTGTCATTTGTAATTGGCAACTTGTTGTGTCTAAATTTGTTGAGAATTTTATGGGTTCGTTCTTGTGTTTTTTATGTTCTTGGTGTTCTTGATGAACAAGTGTAATAAAGTCCAAACAAAACACACAGGGGCAAAATGGTCTAAAAAAAAGTCTATCTCCTACTTTTCTAACGGAATAGGACATAAGGGTGCTAAGTGTCCAAGGAATATTCCGTCAAATGGGTGCGGAGTGTCTTTTTTCAAAACATAGGGTGGCGGAGTGGAATTTGTCCTAAACTCAGGGGTGGTCAATTTCTTTTAAAAAGACACTTACCACCCGTGAGTTTATGACTAATTCAATCCCGCTACCCTGTGTTTTGGAAAAAAAACACTCCGCACCTTTTTTTGATTGGAGGGAAACAGGTGACTAACAGCGCTATGAAAAAGACTATTTTACCCCAAACATTTTATAAAATTACCCCCTATATATTACCATAAACTCTCTCACATTCATTTCTAACCCTAATCCCTCTCTCTCTCTCCCCCACTTTCTCTCTTCCCCTCTTCACAGCCGCCCTTTTTCTTAATATCCTTCATCTGCTTCGTTCATCTGAAACCCACACAACCAAACCAGAGACTTCACCTTCTTCATTATCTTCTCTCTCTCTCTCTCTCTCTCTCTCTCTCTCTCTCGAGATCTGAAACTCAGCCCCACCAGAAACTTCCTCTCCTTCATATTCTCTTCTCTCTCTCTCGATCGACCTCTTTCCACCACAGATATACCTTCCCAACGCGCGTCCACCTCACGGAACCGTAGCCGTCGCTCCGGTTCTCGCTCGACCGGTCGAGCACTTCGAGCCGGAACCAGGTGGTGGTGAGGCCGCCGAGTAAGAATTTTCTGTCGACGCCGACGACAACGCAGAAGGTGACGTGTACTCACCGACGAATCATCCCGGCTCAACGCGCGGAGGACGGTGGAGGGAGATCTGGTGAAGAGAGCTCTCTCGGATCTGATTCACCCGTCATCGCACCACCAGCGGCGGCGTGCGGCTTTTTAGCCGCGGCCGAGCCGACTCTCCAATATGTCGTCATCGGAGTGGAATTGTTCCGTAACTTCTCAGATCGTACAATTTATTCTTGAATCCTCCCCAAGTTTTTCGCACGGAGGCGCTGGAGATGCAGGCGGCGGCGGAGATGGAGATGGAGATCTCCCTATAGATGCCTTTAGTGAATAGCTCTACGTTTGTTATCTGTACGTACAGAAGAATATATCAATTGTCTTCAATTAGCCATTAAAAACAGACATCTTATTATCTTCTTATCAGAAGCCCTGAATTGGGATTGACCAGAGAATAGGCTGGGTCGGTGTTTTTGTGAACTAGGGTTTTCTGAGTTTTTGTGATTGTTGGAGGATACTGTGGAAGGTGTGTTGTTTACAGAGTCCCGGACTTCAGTTGATGAGGGGTCGTTGATGGGTCATTCTCTGCAGGAATTGGCCATTGATTGAAGAGGGTGCTGAGTTTGAGGATGAAGAGGAGAAGAAGAAGGTGAAGAGCTATTCAGAGGAGCTTGTTCTTGCTTCCTCATCTTCAGATCTCTCAATCTCCTTGCTTATGCTTCTTCTTCAACTCTTTGAATACAGCTTTGTTCACTGCAATATGACTAATAAGCAATCATCCTCATCCTGACTCGTGAGTTGCCCCTTTTACAGATCTTGAGTTCCTTTCTATGCACAATATGTTCGCAGTAAGGGTACTAAGAGGGACTTCAGATCTTTATTAAATTTTGTGTGAAACAAATTTTTCGTAAATTATGATTCTTATTCTTGACCTTGTACATAAATGTTTGTTCTTGTCATATGTAATTGGCAACGTGTTGTGTCTAAATTTTTTGAGAATTTTATGGTTTCGTTCTTGTGTTTTTGATGTTCTTGGTGTTCTTGATGAACAAGTTAATAAAGTCCAAATAAAACACACAGGGGCAATATGGTCTAAAAAAATTCTATCTCCTATTTTTCTAACGGAATAGGACATAAGGGTGCTAAGTGTCCAAGGAATATTCCGTCAAATGGGTGCGGAGTGTCTTTTTTCAAAACATAGGGTAGCGGAGTGGAATTTTTCCTAAACTCAGGGGTGGTCAATTTCTTTTAAGAAGACACTTACCACCCGTGAGTTTAGGACTAATTCAATCCCGCTACCCTGTGTTTTGAAAAAAAACACTCCGCACCTTTTTTTGGATGGAGGGAAACAGGTGACTAACAGCGCTATGAAAAAGATTATTTTACCCCTAACATTTTATAAAATTACCCCCTATATATTACCATAAACTCTCTCACATTCATTTCTAACCCTAATCCCTCTCTCTCTCTCTCCCCCACTTTCTCTCTTCCCCTCTTCACAGCCGCCCTTTTTCTTAATATCCTTCATCTGCTTCGTTCATCTGAAACCCACACAACCAAACCAGAGACTTCACCTTCTTAATTATCTTCTCTCTCTCTCTCTCTCGAGATCTGAAACTCACCCCCACCAGAAACTTCCTCTCCTTCATATTCTCTTCTCTCTCTCTCGATCGACCTCTTTCCACCACAGATCTACCTTCCCAACGCGCGTCCACCTCACAGAACCGTAGCCGTCGCTCCGGTTCTCGCTCGACCGGTCGAGCACTCCGAGCCGGAACCAGGTGGTGGTGAGGCCGCAGAGTAAGAATCCTCTGTCGACGCCGACGACAAAACAGAAGCGGACGTGTACTCACCGACGAATCATCCCGGCTCAACGCGCTCAGGACGGTGGAGGGAGATCTGGTGAAGAGAGCTCTCTCGGCTCTGATTCGCCCGTCATCGCACCACCAGCGGCGACGTGCGGCTTTTCAGCCGCGGCCGAGGCGGCTCTCCAATATGTCGACATCGGAGTGGAATTGTTCCGTAACTTCTCAGTTCGTACAATTTATTCTTGAATCCTCCCCGAGTTTTTCGCGTGGAGGCGCCGGAGATGCAGGCGGCGGCGGAGATGGAGATCTCCCTATAGATGCCTTTACTGAATAGCTCTACGTTTGTTATCTGTACATACAGAAGAATATATCAATCCAATTTCAGTGTCTTCAATTAGCCATTAAAAACTGACATCTTCTTATCTTCTTATAAGAAGCCCTGAATTGGGATTGACCAGAGAATAGGCTGGGTCGGTGTTTTTGTGAACTAGGGTTTTCTGAGTTTTTGTGATTGTTGGAGGATACTGTGGAAGGTGTGTTGTTTACAGAGTCGTGGACTTCAATTGATGAGGGGTCGTTGATGGGTCATTCTCTGCAGGAATTGGCCATTGATTGAAGATGGTGCTGAGTTTGAGGATGAAGAGGAGACGAAGAAGGTGAAGAGCTATTCAGAGGAGCTTGTTCTTGCTTCCTCATCTTCAGATCTCTCAATCTCCTTGCTTATGCTTCTTCTTCAACTCTTTGAATACAGCTTTGTTCACTGCCAATATGACTAATAAGCAATCATCCTCATCCTGACTCGTGAGTTGCCCCTTTCACAGATCTTGAGTTCCTTTCTATGCACAATATGTTCGCAGTAAGGGTACTAAGAGGGATTTCAGATCTTTATTAAATTTTGTGTGAAACAAATGTTTCGTAACTTATGATTCTTATTCTTGACCTTATACATAAATGTTTGTTTTTGTCATATGTAATTGGAAACTTGTTGTGTCTAAATTTTTTGAGAATTTTATGGGTTCGTTCTTGTGTTTTTGATGTTCTTGGTGTTCTTGATGAACAAGTGTAATAAAGTCCAAATAAAACACACAGGGGCAATATGGTCTAAAAAAATTCTATCTCCTATTTTTCTAACGGAATAGGACATAAGGGTGCTAAGTCTCCAAGGAATATTCTGTCAAATGGATGCGGAGTGTCTTTTTTCAAAACATAGGGTAGCGGAGTGGAATTTGTCCTAAACTCAGGGGTGGTCAATGTCTTTTACCCTTTATTTATTTATTTTGCACATGCAATCATTTTCATGAGCCCAAAATCTGCTTTCTATATACTTTGTGTGCGAGTTTGCTTGTGTGCCCTTTTGGCTGGATTATAATTTGAAGCTGCTCTAGTTTGGGATCTCTAAACTTGTCACTCTTTCTGTGATGCAGCGCGATCTTACTACTAAAGGAAAACATCTTCTTCTTGTTTATCCCGGGTGAGTGAAAGCGTTCTCGAGCCTTGCAACAGCAGTTAAGAGTAGCCTAGTAAGACAGTGGCACCAGAATGGTCAAAGCACCCCGGTCCTGCTTTATCATTTCGGAAAATAGTATGATTAAAATCGCCAATAAAAACTAGAGGACCATTTGCAGGCAGAGAACACAAAAGAGCTTCCATCTCTTCCCTAACAGGAGTTGAGGGTGCCCATATACAAGGTTTTGGTTTTTGAAAATTTACTTACTTTGTTTGTTGTGTTCTTTTTATTTCTTTTCCAGTGTGGCTTCTTTATAATATCTCACACTTTTTTAAGTATAGTTTATTTTCTCGTGTGGCTTTATTGTAATCTCATGCTGTGTTTGATGTATTTTTCTCTATTTCTTTTCCAGTGTTGCTCTCTTGTAATCTCAGTTTGACGAGACAACAAAGTTTTTTTTTTTTTTTTTTTTTTTTTATCTGTTGGAAATTGAATTCGTGTTCAACGGAAGCAAAAACATAAAGGGCCAAAGAAAACGAATTCATTGTTTTTTCTTGCTTTAGAGAATCAAGAAAATATCTCAACAATATCTACCTCTTTCATTCTGCAATCATGCGAATTACTTTATGTTTTCTCAAAATTTTCAATGTGCAACTGAATGTAGTAGCATGCTGCTCTCCTGGTACTTACTCACATGTGGTAACTACTCGTACTGAGGAGGTTGCCTCCATATCTCCAGGAGGATAGAGAAGGAGTGCGTCTCTATTAAATAAAGCGATGTGTTGGAACATACTTAGGGATGCCAACGGGTCGGATCCGGATTGGACAAGCCCCTTCCAGATCCAGATCCGACTGGCAAGAGTGGTATTCAGATCATGTCCAGATCCGTACGGGGCGTAACTAGATTCGGATTGCATTGGATGGGGTTTCAATTAGTTAATCCAAATCCGATCCGAAGGTCCATATAGTATGTGGCTGGATCATATTCGGATTGGATCCGGTTCGGGTTTGCAACAAAACACAATAAGTAAGATAAAAAGAATAAATAATATTGTTTACTCTAAGTTATGTTCCTAAGTTAAGAAGTCTAAAACACAAAATAAAAAACTTTGTAGGTTTGAGTTAGTGTTGAATTCTTCTAGGAAGAGTAAATGGGGAGGAAATAGGGTTATATTTGTAGAGTACATATACGTCGGATCGGATCGGGTCGGTGTAAGTTCTAGAAAGTCCTCAACTAGACATATCGATTATCTCAGTATTTGTAGAACTATACAAATTATTTACATAGCAAGTCCCTATACATTGCGTAAGATATATTATGCTATTACGCCCCCTCAATGAGAGCGGGAAGTGGACAACAACTCATATTGGATCGGAAGCGCTCAAAGAGATGACGGGGCAACCCCTTTTTAAATATATTAGCGTACTGGTAGTCAGCCCGGATGTGTAAGACACAAAGTTGTCCCAGACGAACCTTAAGCCAATCTCAATGTGTTTAGTTTGCTAACGCTGAACCGGATTGCCAGAGAGATAAACAACACTCACTTTGTCACAATACACGACAGATGCAGGTGGCGGAGGGACCGAAGCTCAATGAGAAGATTGCATAGCCAACACAACTCAGAGATGGCATTGGCAACTCCATCGTATTCAGCTTCAGCACTAGATCGGGATAAAATGGCTTGACGTTTGGAGGATCAACTGAGAAGGTTGTCACCGTAGGAAGCACAATAACCAGAGGTGAATCGCTGAGTGTCAGGGATGCCAACCTAGTCAGCATCTGTATAGGCTGTCAGACCGGTGGGAACCGAGGTAGAAATTCAAAACAAGTGATCGAGAGTGCCGCGGATATAACGAATAATGCGCTCCAGTGCATGAAAATGAGGTTCATGACGGTCATGCGTGAAGAGGCATATCAGCTACACGACATAAGACAACTCAGGGCGAGTGAAAGTGAGATACTGCAATGCACCTATCAAGCTTCTGTACAGAGTACTGGCGGGCCAGAACCCCTGGTGAGCTTGACACCGGTGTCAACATGGGTGGCGACGGATTTGCAGGCTGTCATCGAAGCACGAGCAAGAAGGTCCATATCATACTGTCATTGAGACAAGAACAAACCTAGGGAGTCCAGAGAGACAGAAATACCCAAAAAGTGATGGAGGGGTCCGAGATCTAACATGTAAAACTCACAAGACAAATGTGTAACTAAATGCTGAAGGATGTCCGATGAGGAGCCAATAATGATAATATCGTCCACATAAAGAAGGATATATATATATCTTCAGATCCGTGATGTAAACATAGAGCGACTCATCAGTGATGGTGAAATACCCCATCTTTCATTATAGGGTTACAAATAGTATTTTGGGGACTTTGAGGGGAAGTGTTATGAGTAGAGAGCCTTTTGGGGATTTATTGTGAATTTATGAGAAGTTGTGGACTATTTGGAGAAGTATTATAAAAATGATTTGGACTAGATTGAATTAGTGAGTTACTATAGAACTGTTTCCATAAAATCCTATAATCTTTTTCCTACTCTTATTCTTTTCCTTTTTCTTCTCTATTTCTGTCTTTTCTTTCTTTTCTTTTCTTCTTCTCCTTGTCGTGCCCTCATACACATCTCTCTTTCTCTCTCTTGGACCCGCCGCCGGCCGCCTCCTTGTGCTCTTGATTTCTCTTTGGCGTTCGTGAGTTCTCTATTCTATTGATAGGGATGCAGGTACAACTGGTAGTGATGGCAGTGATGACGATGGCGATGGTGATGTTTTGCATGACAAATTGGTGGTTCGTCCTAAGCGTAGTGTTGGTCCGCCAACGTATCTGAAGGAATACGTCCAGCCAAAGAACATACGGTAGTCATGTTATTTTATTTTAATAATTAGCTGTGATGTGATTTATTTTTACCCGGGGTTTCTTTACGTTTCTTTACTCGGGTTAGGATTTGGTGGATTTGGGATTCAAATATGTCCGAACATCGTCCCTTGCTTTTTCCTCCCTTTGAATCGTGGAGAATCCACGCGTGTACACCGAGTACTAACAGGTCTTTCGATACCCTGTCTCACTAGGGAGGAAAAAGCAGAACGCGCGCTAAGGGCTTTGCTGGTATTTTGATGAGAAGTTCTCGCACACTCATGCTCATGCGTGTCAACGCAAGTTTCTAATATTGGAGCTAGAGGGGGATGAACGGGATGATGCACCCATGCCGGTTGAGGAAAACGACTCAAGGGTTATCATCGACAATCTTTCCCATTTACACACCATGACAGGTAATTCTCACCCTCGCTATTTGAAGCTAACAGGTACTATAGCTGATGTGAGTGTTCATATCCTTATTGATGGGGGCAGTACACACAATTTCATCCACCCTGCCATGACCGAGCACTTATCGCTTCTTCTACACCTGTCTTCCAGTTTCGTGTTTATGTGGGTAATAGTGAGTCGTCACGATGTGCTTACTATTGTCCCAATACCCCACTGACACTTCATGGTTTGATTTTCGAGGTGGATATATATGTTCTCTTAGTTCACGATATTGACGCAGTTTTGGGGGTTCAGTGGCTGTAAACTTTGGGGGAGATTTCGCACGAATGCAGCAAACTTACTATGTACTTTATGTGGCAGGGAAAACAACTTGTATTATCAGGTGTGGATCAAGGTCCGCACCCAATCTCATACAATGACCTTTCGGAGTTGTTTTGGCCACCTGAGGAGGTCGAGTTGTATGAGCTCGTCACCATCCCCGTCCCGTCTGACCCAGGGACAGTTTGGAATGAGTTTCCAGCCGATGTTCCGACCCATGTGCTCACGGTTCTACATGAGAGCCGGGCGGTGTTCGCTGTTCTGATTGATTTACCATCGGCTAGGCAGCAGGATTATCGTATTCATCTTGTTCCGGGGTCCAAACCCGTCAATGTTAAGCCCGATCGCTACCCCTACTATCAGAAAATCAGAGATTGAACGGAATTTTTGTGAGATTCTCCTACGGGGTATTATTCGGCCGAGTCATTGCGCTTTCTCGTCTCCTATGCTTTTAGTATGCAAGAAAGATGGGACGTATCGCTTCTGGGGCACTGAATGCGGCCACAGTTCTGTAGGGTTTTGATCATGGATACGCAGCGGAAAAAGATAATTTATCCATTCAATACCCTCCAAGGATCACAGGAAGAGAAGCATAACGATGGTAAAGGAAGAATCATGTTACACGCCTTAGGGTTTTTCCTGTGATGAACCGTAACGTGAATTGTGTCACGTCTCTACGGTTGGTCCACGCCTAGATTTGAGATTTAGATCTTCCTTATCCTTTGTGCTAGCTTGGACCGGAGGAAGAGGAAGAATAAATCACACAATCGGGTAACAAAAAGGCTTCGGCCTCCTTGTTTTGGCCGACAGGGACGGGCGGCGCAAGGGGGGTCAGGTTCGGCTCTCCTTGTTGCTTGCTCTCTCTCCTTTATTCTCTCCCACTCAAGTTATGAACAATAGTGTCATAAGTATGTGGGAAGGAAGGAAGGAAGGATCATCCTTTATATAGTCCGAAAAATCCTTGTCAACTACCTAAATGCCCTCTTGTAGTCCTACTAGAATTCGGTTTAGTCCCTTCCTTGCAAATTAGTCCTACTAAGTTTGCAAGGTGTTGCAAAGTGGTCATTTTGATTAATTAATCATATTAATTAATCCCCAAATCTATTTCAACTCTATATAGCACGTGACCCCATAGGTTCTATCTAGTTGGTAGCAACAATTTGCTAATATGGAGCGTTTCCTAGCAAGACATCCATTCTAGCCAACTAATAGAATAGTCATCCGACAAACCTTGTGCAAGTAATTGTCACATCCCTTTGTCTCCATATCCGGATTGGACACGAGACATACAAGTCACACTCGTATATAGAATCCATAGTTTCTCGATCCTGGGATTAGCCTTATTCGTGCAAATAACATCACTATCCTATATTGATTTATTTGAGTCTGACCAGAATTCCATAAGCACTATCCCTCGAGCGGCCTCGGATATTTGCTCCCGTTATGTGAGAGGGGAAAATTTTATCTACATCCACTTCGAATTCTAAGCTTGCTTCTTATTGTATCCAGTACACACCTTTATAGCTACCCAGTTACTGTGTAGCGTTTGACGCTACCAAAATCACAATAATCCACAACTAGATAATCTAGTGACTTCAAGTCTAAGGATGACAATACCGTTCTCACCAAGAGAAGCGCTTGTGACTTTACATAACATGTATGTAGCCTTATCGGAATGGGTCAATCCAGTGCGCCATTACCCTTAATGCGCACCCATGTGTTGGATCATGATATCTCCATATCAATCCAACCCCATACTAGTCTATAGATGATTGTCCTATTAATCATTATAATGGACTAGGGATTTTAAGATAAACAACACAATTGTAAATCTAAGGACTTCATTATATTAAATATCCAATAAATAATACAATGAATGTTCTAGCCAAAATAAATGCATACTAAACTAGATTGCCTCTAGAGCATCTATTCCAACAGTCTCCCACTTGCACTAGAGCCAATCTGATGCATCTCTTATGCCAATGCTCCTAGTGTGCCCTTCATGCTTCCACTGAAAAAGCGTCTAAGTAAGTTGATCTGACAGATTCTCATCTGTAGGAATCTTGCATATCCGAACGTCTCCTCTATCGATAATATCTCAAATAAGATGAAACTTCCAGAGCACGTGCTTGGATTTCTGGTGTGATCGCGGCTCCTTTGATTGCGCGATCGCCCCAGTGTTGTCACAGTACAACTCAACTGGATCCGCAATGCTAGGAACCACACCAAGTTCAGAAACAAATTTTCTGATCTAAACCGCTTCCTTTGTTGCGCCATTTGCAGCAATGTACTCAGCCTCTGTTGTAGAATCAGCCACCGTCTCTTGCTTGGAACTCTTCCAGCTCACCGTTGCTCCATTCAGGCAAAAAACATATCCCGATTGTGATCTGAAATCATCTCTGTTGGTATGGAAGCTTGCATAAGTGTAACCCCTTACACGCAACTCTTCCTCACAGCCAAATATCAAGAAGGCATCCTTAGTTCTTCTCAATTACTTTAGTATGTTCTTTATTGTAACACCCCCAAAATGACCAAGCCGGAGGCCCGGGGGGGTGTCACTCCGTACCCGAGATTAAACCCGGATACAAGGAGATTTAAATGTGGTTCTCAAGCAACATCCATAAAGTAATTAAAACCAAACATTATTACAACCCAATTATTCGTGCCTCAAACCCGGGCATAAAACAAACTAGAGTATTAAAAACTAACCAAAAGAGAGTTATAATTATTGAAAAGAAACGACTAATGAATTCGGTGATGAAACTTGTCCCCCGCTAAGCCAAATATTCACCACCTAGACATGTGGTGCAGAAATAAAAAGTAACACCACAGTACAAAATCAACATATAAATACTGGCAAGCAAACACCCAAGCATGTAAAATGATGATGAGACAAGTTATAAGAACAGTAACCAATTTTACGAGTAGGAGTTCATTTCAAACACAGCGGAAGTAAAGTTTGAATCTTGTAAGAAAAGCATTTGAGTTCCCGATTCCGTAATATTTCCAAACCAATTCATTATCCATTAGGGGAAATCCAAACCACATATTAATTCCTTTTACATTAATATGATCAAAACTAAAACCATCTTATGAATTTGTTGTGACGGGGGAAAACCAACCATCTCGCAAGCATCCAGGAGCTTAAGTGTCGACACCCCCCCCCCAAAGACTCTAGCGGTCAGAGGAGTGAGTACAAGGAGCTATCCGGGGACTTGCAACCGGATTAAATAAAATAAATTGAACGAAAGACCGAGGTCAACACGCCCAATGTCAATAGTAACCAATAATAAATTTCTTAATAGTAGAATGACTAGTCCAGTTCCCCAGGAGAATCTAGCTTGTAAAGTGATATCAGTTCGTTATATTGAGGTAGTTAACTCGACTAGTCGTTAACATGAAAGAAAGTGGTTTTAGTGGTTTTTGTTCCTTCTATCTCGGTACAAGCCCCTTTCGTCCCCGCGCAACTCTTCCACTTTACGTTATCTCCATTATTATAATCTTGGTGATATTTTCAAGAAAAGCATTTAGCAAGTAAAATCAGATATTTGAATAACACGTAACACATAAATTCATTTTGAGACGTGAAGTAATAAAATCATTTGACACGAAGGGAGTTAGGTACTCCAGGCCTGGCATGTAGTACTCAACATACCCGTCGTCTGTGAACTCGTCGCCTACAAGTTAACAATACTCTAATCAAATTACAATACTTTAATAATACTAGTGAAAACTATAATACATGCATATGACGCTCAATGATTTAGGTTTCTAACACCAACCTAACATTACGAAGTAACTCGATACACAAGTGGTTAGGACGATTGGTTCCAAGCCGATAACCAACTCTACTAGCCGGTTCAAGTTTAGCATCCAATAGGCTAATTAATTTTAAACAAGGAGGTTACTAATTAACTAGATTCACGTTATACTAGTCACAACACAAAAATCATCTCAAACACATTTACTTAGGTTCAAGACCATAAAACGAGTGTTAAAACTCCCAAAATCCAACTAATTTCCATGTCTAGACACTCTTTAATAAACCCGCCAGCATTAGTGACAATTTCAGCAACTTTTGGCGACTAAAAACAACCCTATAGCGACGAATTCCAACCTTTTAGCGATCAGACAGATTGTTCATAAGCCTTAGGACATTCAAATATGCGTCTAACGGTCTCGGTTTCAATTCCAATTCAATTACCCGGCGATTACAACTCGCCTTACAAACCCAACACATAAAACAAGTGATAACTTCTAGTTAATCCTATTGTTCCGGCTTGATTTTACCTCCCACACAAGCTAGGGTTTATGGGTGTGATATGAACATGAAAGATTATGATGATTCATGAAGAATAACACGATAATAATCCAAAATAAAGAGTGATTACAATCTGAAATTATAGGACAACTTGCTACTTACGTGAACGTGAGAGATTTGAGAGATTGAGTAGCGGAGATGAGGGAAGCGATGGTGAACAAGGCTTCCGGAAAAGAGCAAGAGAAAAGAGAAATCAAGATGTGAAGGAGAAGAAGAAATCGCAGCAAAGAGAAGAAGAAGAAGAAGAAGAAGAAGAAGAAGAAGAAGACACGGACGGAGAAGGAGGAGAAGAAAAGAGCAAAAGAAAAAAGAGAGAGAGAGATTACCTGACGGAGAGATAGAGAGAGACGGCGGCGACGGCGGTGGCTGAAGCCGCTGCTGCTGTTGCTGGCGTCGGGCAGAGAGGCAGAGAGAGTGGGAGGGTTCGGGAGAGTGAGAGAGAGAGACGTGAGAGATAGAGAGATGAGGGTTTGATTATAATTGGAAAAAAAAATCAAACTCATTTGGGAAGAAACCCGATTGAATTGGAAACTTCATGTATGAAGAAAATTGGGTCAAAATATGTTACCAATCTGTGGGAAAAGACACTTCCCACCACAAGTTTAGGTAAAAAGACAACTACCTCCCCCCTAATATCATAAAGGCACTAAAACTTTTGATTAAAGTCAAAAATACCCCCAAATGCTAGCAAACCTTTATAATTAACTTCCAACATTTGAATTTAACTCCCCAACACATATAATAATAATAAAAAATACCCATAGTCACAAAAGGGGATATTTCATCCTTCCCTCCTTAAAGAGAGCTTCGTCCTCGAAGCTTAAACCAAATCCTCAACAACCAATAAGGTATGAACCTCCACTCAAGGGTACAACTACCAAATGCAACCGTAAGGTCATGAATGATATGTAATATACTATAAGTTGTACTATATTAAAAACCGAAGGATTGCATCCTCTCCCCCTTAGAGGAGTGACGTCCTCGGAACTCGAAGTACCTCGTTAAAAAGGTGAAAGTACTTCTTCCTCATATCATACTCCGCTTCCGAAGTTGCCTCTTCAGTGAGGTGATTTGTCCATAAGACCTTTACAAGCTTGACACTCTTATTGCGGGTGTCCCATGTATTGGTGTCTAGAATCTTAGCAGGATGCTCCTCATAACTCAAAGACGGATACAATTCTACTGGTTCGGGATCCAACACATGCGATGGGTCAGGCACGTACTTCTTCTGCTGAGATACGTGAAATACATTGTGAACTCGACCTAAATTTGATGGTAGATCCAATCGATAAGCCACTTCCCCAATCTTCTCTATGAAATCATATGGTCCAATGAATTTCGGGCTCAACTTCCCTTTGTGATTGAACCTCATGAATCCCTTAGTAGGAAAAACTTTAAGGAATGCCTTTTATCCAATTTGAAACTCCAATGGTCTCCTCTTTTGATCAGCGTAGGACTTCTGCCTATCCCGAGCTGCCATCATTCGCTGCTGGAAAAGTCTCACCTGGTCTGTCATCTCCTCAATTAACTGTGGACCAATTACCATTGTCTCGCTTATGTCGCTCCAACACAGTGGCGTTCTACACTTCCTTCCATACAACGCCTCGTGCGGTGCCATTCCAATACTGGTGTGGTAACTGTTGTTGTAGGAGAATTCTATCAACGGTAATCTATCAACCCATGAACCTTAAAAGTTCATAACACAAGCCCTTCGCATATCCTCCAATTTCTGAATTGTCCTCTCAGTTTGTCCATCAGTAGCAGGGTGGAATGCCGTGCTGAATTTCAACTGGGTTCCCAATGCCTCGTGGAGTGCTTTCCAGAAGTGAGAAATAAATTTGGGATCCGTGTCGGAAACTATAGAGCTTGGAACTCCATGGTACCTCACAATGTTCTTCATACACGCATCGGCTCTTTTTTTCATGTTCCATGTATCTTTCATCGGAATGAACCTTGCTGTCTTGGTCAATCTGTCAACTACGACCCAAATTTGATTCAGTCCACTCTTTGATGTTGGAAAAGCAGTCACAAAATCCATCGAAATTGAATCCCACTTCCAATATGGGACATCCAATGGTTGAACTAAGCCTCCTATTCTTTTATGTTCAAGCATATCAGGACGTTATGGACCAGAAGGAATATCACATATTTTCTAATTTGGAGTTTCAACATGATTTTTGGTAGGTTGAGTAAAAAACACCCATTAAGTGTAGTCTCCAGTTCCATACATAATATTTACATCTTCAAATATTTGAGCAGAAATTTAATTCAATTTGAAAAATATTGGTTGGTGCTGCTTTGATGATATATCAGTCTCCCCATTTTTTGTATAGATTAAATCAAGATGAAAAAGGTGGAAAACTTGATATTAAGTCTTCAATTTGTTCTTAAATCTGATTTAACTACCCGGCAAAGCTTTCAGAGAATTCCAATGTTTTCCATGAAAGTAATTGGAATGTTTTCTTAGGGGGCTTTCTGGGTTGTAATCATCAGCCTTGTCTTGACAACATCTCATATGTATACACTAAGCATTGTGAAACTCTTGATAAATGACCTCTTCGGGACATGCTGCTTTTCCTTTGTCTTTGGTCTTGAAATTTTTTTTTCTTCATGAACCCAACATTCTCCTGCATCAAAGAAGAGAATTGTATTCATATCATCAAGGAGAATCAAAGACTAGAAAAGATAAAATTTCGTGTTAGCTTAATTTTTCAACGACATGGTTGCCATGTTTTTCGGCGACGGAGATCAAAGTCAGAAAGTTATAGGAAGAGGGAGGAGGATGGTGGAGGATGATGAAGGAAAAGGAGGCGTTTGAACTTGTAAGATGAGTGGTAGTAACTTGGTTGAAGTTTGAAGTAGGGAAGGAGAGTGGAAGATTTGAGGTTCAAGACAGAATAGCAATTAGGAACAGTGTGTGAAATTCCCACGGAAGACTACTGCAACTATTTTTATCTCCATACAGCATGGACCACCTTGGATAGAATATGGTTGTACAATGTCCAAATGGAGTGGTGACAAAAATAATTATATTTTAGTGATGTAGCGTTCTTTTATGGTTAGATAGATTACTATGTAGTGATGAAGTTACAGGGTTTTGTGTTGCACCTTCCCATTGTTACTTCCAGGGTTCGAATAAATCACATCAATAATAGAGTTCAGATCAGTTTCAGTAATAAGTTGCTTTTTTAGCTAATAAGGAAAGGATAGTAATAAGTTGCTCGTAGTAGAGAAATAATGAAATTATTTTGTTATTCAAGTACAACTGCAGTCAGTTTTTCCTACTTTTCAACTAAATATAATATTATATATGTTTATACCTATGTGGCAGATGAACTCAGGACAACCAGGAAGAGTGCAAAAGCAGGATGGCGCGAGACGAAGCCTTATCTCAATGATGGAAAAGCGTATGTAGTGTCTTTTCTTTCATTTGTACTACTTTGAGAGACATTTAGAACGTGCTTGGTAACATTTTTCGCCAATTTAGTTTAGTTGTTTTTATGAAACTGGATGCTATGAGTTTCAAGTCCACGTTGCAGGTATCGGCCTAGCCCGATCTTTCTTTCACGGAGTTGACGTTGTGACGTGGCATAATATTTCATAGCATGCGATTCTCAACATGTTGGAGTAACCTTATGAGAGCATCATCGACCTCTTTGCAAAACTGGAAATCGTTCCAAAGCTTCTGTAATTACCCTCGTCATCCTGCTAACTTCTCACTCCCATTTGAAACTTTAACGCTTAAGTAAACCTAAAAGAACACTGAAAGATGACAACAAATAGAGCTCTTAGAAAGGGAGTTGTATTGTTCTACTTCCAATTAAGCATGATGGAAAATGATTCCACCTTCATTTATACATGAGCTTTCCCTTTGAATGATCTAGATAGTCTACGATCTACCGGCGGAGATGAGATCCTAGAAAGTTCCCACCTCCTTATAGTGCCATATTTACAACTGAAGGATCTACA
Source organism: Linanthus parryae (assembly GCA_023055425.1). Taxonomy (NCBI): domain Eukaryota; kingdom Viridiplantae; phylum Streptophyta; class Magnoliopsida; order Ericales; family Polemoniaceae; genus Linanthus; species Linanthus parryae. The sequence goes on along the minus strand of JALGPY010000005.1, from coordinate 109,124,663 downwards.
TACAAGCTAAGTGTTGGGATTCTAGAGAAATCAACAAGCATTTCTCGTTTTTGGAAAGTTCTATAGTTTATCTTTCAGTGTATAGAAGTTGCAATTCAATCCTAAGTACCCATCAAATAAGAAGTGTCGGTTTATGATTTTTGGTTGTTTCCAATTGTTGTCAATTCCAATTCAAAAAATCACAGATCATGTACATTTATGTATAGGTAAATGTATGTGATGCTAACCCAATTCTTGCAGGTAGTTTGAGTGTCTTGAGTTCAGAAAACAAGACCTCATTCTAAGGGTATTCATGTAATTTCCTAGTGTCAAGCATTTTTCTTAGGTTTAGGGTTTTTCTATAGAATCCGTCCAATTTTTGAGGGATTAAACTGTCACAATAATCTAACAAAGAAGCCAAACAAAGGAGTTTGACCCATCCACGACCACCGTCAACGTGCGTTCACCCTTGTGCCGCTTGGCTAGATCAGCTCACATCGTTGACTTCTCTTGTTGACTCGTTAGGCAAGTTTAGTCGCTCTCGTCTATTCTTCTAGATTTTCTAAAATATCGATATTTTCCTTCCATGGGAGAGAGATTTTTAGTAGGAATTAAAAAAATACATATTTAATCTAATTATAATTAGTGATATTAATCACATAGTTTAAGAGAAGTGGTTTCCTGTTAAATTTTTATGACTTTTGTTAGTTTTCTGATTAAAGTATATTTGAAGAGTTTTAATATAAATACTTTTCTATCTAGTGATAAGAGTTTGATAAAGATTAGATTTCCTCTTTTACTGTGCATTATGACTACATTAACTAAAATTTAGCTAACTATACATGTCTTATTAACTAAAGATCTTCTCTTAGTTACCAAGTAATAGCCCTCAACGATTTTGGTTTAATGAATATCTTTTAAATGTGGGAGATATTATATTTATGATTTTTCTTAATAAATAATGAAGACTTCTTATGAAATAAATATATTTTATTTAATTAAATATTTTCTATCTTTTACAGATTGACTACAATTATAATATTGGATATTTAGTATGAATCTATCCCAATACAACCTTAGAGCGCGGAGATTCTATTTTCCTGCTAAATTTGCTTCTTCGACTTCCGTTGTGTTGCTCATTCAAGGTGGCGGATAATTACTTATCCTCCCAGATTCACCTACACCTTGAAAACTATTATAACAGCGTACTATAAACTCACTCAGTGTTGGAGCTGTCAACGGGCCAGGTTAACTGGCTAAATCGGTTCACTGTAACCGTATTGAAAAAAATTGTAACCATAACTAGCGACCCCAACCGTAACGGTAAATGCGTTAGTAGTGGTCATGGCCGGTTAGAGACATATACGACCACCTAACTGGTGTAACCAGCCCGTCGAATAACCTGAATTGTAACATGCATGTGAGCATAATCGGCCCAACACCGTTAACCATTGTTAAACGAACACGGTTAACCACTACAGTGGTATCCAAATGGCTAATTTAATCTCCCCATGTGCGTCTTGTCACATCAACCTTGTACCGAAGGAAATTGAAGACAACGATAATAATGAGTGATTTATTGAATGTACACACATGTTTCACACTTTGATTTTTAAGATTTCTATAATAGACATAATATGTAAGTTCGGGAGCCCAATGAGACATTGATTCATCTTGTTGGAAGCCCTGTGAGCTTGTAAAAATAGTTGAGTTTTAAAGTTTGCAAGTTCAAGAGGATACAAACAGATTGTGGAGCGTCATATCGCAAGTTGCAGAAAGGTCCAAATATGTGATGCGATTATTTACGTGTATGCGCAAGTGCACCATCAAGTAATATAGGGGTGGTATTTCAACCCCGAGTTATCTATCGCGCGAGGACATACTCAAGATTATTTAGCTAGAAGATTATATTAAAGTACTATAACAAGGAGGAAGATTTGTGGTTTTAAGAAGTCGTCGCCCCCAAACAAGCGACTGAAACACAAATGAAAACTACGCTAATATTTTTGTATTTTTTTATTTTAATTATAAAGGATGGAGAAAATACTAGGAAATCTATGGAACCCCGAGGTTCTTAGACAGTTTCAGATTTTTTACTGAAACACGCTACCGTCTAATTAGTTGCGTAGGGTAATAATAATGACAATCTCTTGTCGTTCGCATGTCGTTTTACCAGTCAGTCGACTATGGGTCATGTCTTTCCACCGGCGTCTACCAATATGGTTCTAAACGCCTAAGTGTAATCGGGTCACTTGTTTCTTTCGGTCCACCAATGCCCAAGCCTAACGCCACACGATCGAAACTACTCACACACGACTAGTCCTATTCATCTCACATTTCAGTCTCAATGATTCGGGACTAACTTCTTGCTCTCGGTCATATCTGGGTAAATTCTCCGTCGGGCACCCACCTAGAACACTAGCTTAACCTGTTTGCGACTCCGATTACGCTAAGTATTAAGTTCAGAATAAGAAATCCAACTAACACGACGATAATCCTTAAGCTTAGGATTCGTCTCTTTCTTGCGTAGGTACAAGTATCCATCTTCGACGGACCATATCTTTCACATCAGATCTCCGCTTTAGCTCTGTGACAATCGTTGAAAAGATCTTTGAGTCTACTTTTATTTTCCACCGGTCCCACTCCAAAATTAAATGTAGAAATCAATATATCATCGATATAGAGAAGGTTTGTCACTTTTGCTCCTCCAACTTTGTTTCTCTTGCTTCCTCTTGAGCTTGCTTTGTTTCTGAATTCCGTTTCATGCCTCCTAGCAATCCTTTAGTATCCATTCCTATCAAGTCAACATGAACAACCATGGAAAGCAATTATATTTGACAAATAAGATCTAAAAGTGCATAGAAACGCCCGAAATACCAATTATGTTCAACTCAACTTCTATGATTTCGCCACATTCATAGCATAAAACTCATATTTTTACCTAGAAACCACGCAAAACGGTAACGAATAATGTAAGAAATATAACTATAATACAGATTTATCAGTATGTATTGAGTTCCCCACTGAAGTTGACAACCGCAACATTCCGGCCGTTCACATCAAGAACACGCAGGGAACCAAAGTTTTAATTCGCAACATGCTTCAGAACCAGAGTCATACCTGATGGGATCGGATAATTTTTTGCCATTGCTTTCAAGAATGTATGAAATGAATGGTGTCCTCTCAAACATTCATGAAAGAAAATACCGTGCACACGACTATGAACCAATGTAACATGTCTTAAGTTCTCCTTCGTGTTATTGCCATTGCTTTCAGCTTCAATCATATGGCATCCATCATTCATCACAAACTGGGCAAGATCATGCATGACATCATTTTTCTTCCTCAATGGAAAATGACATATAGTGTAACTCGTTCCATACCCAATTTCCAACATCTTCCACCTTTTATGTACCTTTGGATGAAAATGAAGCGATCAAAAGTTGAAATAGCTTGTCCTTCTTAATATTTGAACCCTTGAGAAACAGAACCCAGTAGGAAAATCCTCTCTTCAATTCCAATGGAAGGTTAACCCCAAAGCAGGCAAGGCACATTAATTTCTGATGCATTGCGTTTAGGAATGGCAATATGGTCTGATCTGATTCGAGATCCGAGCGATCCGAGCCGAATGGATTAGGTCCGAATCCGATCCAATTGAAAATGGATTTGATCTGGATCAGAAGAGCCCAGATCCGGTGAGATTTGGATATGGGTTTGGATTTGAGGGCAGATCCAGCAAGGATCCGACTAATAACATAATATATATAAAAATAATGTATAGGTACTTGCTATGTATATAATTTGTATAGTTCAACATACACTGAGATAATTGATATTTCCAGTTGAGGACTTTCTCAAACATACATGGTATCAGAGCCCTAGCTCTCGTTTCCATCATCTTCTCCATCCCATCGCGAGTGCAGCTGCCATCGCCTCCATGCGCCGTCACCATGTGTTAACTTCGTATTCGGAGTTATATTCGGATAGGATACACTACAATTTTGGGTGGTCTCCGGTGCTTTTATGCTTGATATTGACTAATTCTTGGAACTTTGAACATGATTGAGTGTTTATATGTAAATCTGTAATCCGGGCGTTTTCTCGCACGATTTATGCTATATTTGTCGCATGTGATCTTTCGGTATTTTCCGTGTTGTGTATTTCAGGAACTGGGAGCTTGGAGCAGGAATTTTGAGTGGAAGCAAACTTTAGAAAAATGGGAAAGCTAAAAGACATTCTCGGGATTGAATACGGTGGAGGAATAGCTTTAGAAGATGAACGAAAAGGGAACTTGAAAAAGTGTTCATACGAACATAATGCCTTAGCCAAATTTCTGAAGCCAAAACTCTCATGAAACTCTCTGGAGCAAAGTAGGAAAATGTTTGCACGAAAATGTTCGTCCGAACAGATCGAGCGTTCGTACGAACACCCGAGAAAGTTCAACCATTTTTGGGGATTTTGTGTAATTTATGAAAATTTGATTTGAGAAACATATTGGGGATTGTTATTAGACCTAGGACTCTCTATTGTGGAGTCATTCATGTATTTTAATGGGAAATAAGAAGACGAAGGAAAGGAAGAAGAGGAAGTCGAAGATTCACCATTGAAGCTTCTTGTTTGATTTCTTCTTCCCTTTCTTTATTAATATGTGACACGTTATGGAAAACGGGTCATTTCACGTTATGGAAAACGGGTAATAGGCTATAATGAAAAACGGATATTGTCATAGCCTATTCACCAAATGTGACATAAAATGATGTGATACCGAAAGGATATTGTCATAGCCTATTACCCGATTTGATTATGATAGAATTAACGTGAAATGACCCGTTTTTCATTATAGGATTAAAATAGTATTTTAGAGACTATGAGGGGAGTTATTATGAGTAAAGATTTCTCAGGGGAGCTATTGTGAATTAATTATAAGTTGGATACTTTTTGAAGAAGTGGTATAAAGTTAGTTTGGACTAAAATGGATTAATTTAGTTTCGTTTGGGATTTTCTAAGAACCATAGAGTCCTTTTTCTACGCCTATTCTTTTTTCTTCTTCTATATTTCTTTATTTCTTTACTTTTTCTTCTTCTCCTACCCGTGCCTACTCTCTCCCAAGCTCTCTCTTTCTCCCGTGCCTTCGACCCAAAGCCGCGGCCGTAAGCCGCCGTCGTTGGCTCCTTTGGCTCTCATTTTCTCTTTTGTTTTGGTGAGTTCTTTATCTTATATTTTCTTAATCTCTATCTCTCAATCTCAAATATTTCTAATCTCTATTATGACCATCAATCAAGAGTTCCTTACCTAAGCTATTGTGTTGTGACATTTGATTTTCAGTTACACTGTTGAGGTCATCGTAACTATCCTATTACCCATATTTGAATCAAAATCGTAGTTCAATTCTTCATCTTAATACTTTAATTTTCAGATTCATATGTTTAGTCTCATAATTAATGAAGTTTTAGGATCAATAATTAATTGTTGGTATTAATTATGTCCACAGTTATTGCAAAATCCTAGTTATGGAGGGGATGTTTAATTAGTTGATTTGGGTGGTTTGATGATCCTAGTATGTGGGTAATAACTTGAAGTGGGTAATCATTGTGCATTGAAATTGATTAAAGACGGGTTGATTAACTAGATGCTTTGGATGTTAATTTATGTGAAAATTAGGAATATTAGTATTAGATGCGGTAAAAACAACTGTAGCAGAATTGTGACTAGTAACTTAAAAGTGAACATTTCTTTTGATCTGGGAAGCAAAATCCGAATCTGTTTGATGCTAGACTTATTTTACATAGTGTTTTGGATATAATGAGACTATTTTTGAGCCATATAGAATTCAGTAGTGGGGTTCGTAGCCTCCAAGGCTTCATCTCCACCCTTCAATCAATCCCAAGACCTCTGAATCGTTGATTTGCAGCGTCCTCAGGAACCCTAGGTGATTTGGCGCTTTCTTGGTTCCTTCCTTTTGGGCCGAATTGAGGTTTGGGTTATGTATAGGATTGGATAGGGAGTGATTTGAGACCGGTCTCGCTTGATTTGGTGAAGAAATGAGGACAGGGTTAGCTTCGAAGAAGCTTCGGTCGAGCTTCAATGGTTGCTGGGTCTTCTTCTTCTGTGATGCGTCGGGAAGAGAGAGAGAGAGAGAGAGACGCGTGAGCTGAGTGTTTCATTGCTGCAAATTGCATATTTCCCCCCTAAGTTTGCTGGGGCTTTAAAATACCCTCAGCGCTTGAAACAAAGGCCACAATGACCCCCTTGCTGTTGTATCTCTTCAAAATAGCTCTTTATAACTTTGCAGAGCTCCATTTACGCCCCCAAGTCCGTTAGAATCTTCTCTATTTTGCCCTTGAACGTGACTTTAGCCATCTAACTTGGTTTCTTTGACTCTAGCTCTTCAATTTTTGGCCTCTAACTTCCTTTTTCTTCTCACTTGGGCCCTTAAGTCTTCAAATTAGGCGCTTTTAATTCCTTCTTCATGTCTTTTAGCCCTCCAAATCTCTTTACTCCATCATTTAAACTTTCCCAAACTAACCTCTTGTATTCCAAAACATGTCTTTGCCTACAAAACAAGCTAAAAACAACAAATTCTACGAAAACAAGTATAATTCTAGAAAGAGAGATAAAATAGATAGATTACACATATTAGCAAGTTATGAAGAGTTCATTAACATACTAAAACATGCAATTTTAAGTCGTTAACATGCATTGTAACTGAGTTCTCATCAATAATTTGGTTCGTTTTGTCCGCGTATGTAGCTAGCCTAAAAACTAGTGAACCACGTTAATTCTCGTGTTGTTCTTCATCTTGTTCTTCGTCTAATCTCTCTTCTTGGATCATAACAAGTGGCATCGTGCTTCCGCAAATCATACTCTAACATTATCCATTCTTTCCTTCACCAGATTGTCCATCCTGTTGTTGCACCAAGTGTAAGAAGGGCCTTCATAGCTAAGTTCCATCATATCTAAATGATCAATCGTGCTCTGGAATCTTTGAATTCTCCAGTTTTTTACCATAGAACCTCCAGACGTTTCACCATGGCTCTCAATGTCATTGAAATCTCCCATCATAAGCCAGGCTCCTTTCACATTCTTACCAAGGTCTTTAACAGTTGCCCAAATCCTTTTCTTTTCCTTCTCTCTAGTGTCCATGTAAATGAATGTCCACCATTACTCATTTTCTTCAAAATTGATTTTTGAATGAATTTTGTTACTATCACTGTATAAGATATCAACTTCTTTACTATCAATCCACCAAAGAGAGACCCCCCCCCCCACCCCCCAACCTTTTCGGGTATTTCATAGTGTCTCTGAGGGAATATGAGATTTCTTCTAACTCTTTCAAGGTAGTTTCTTTTACTCTTAGTCTCCATGAGAAAAAGGAGACTAGGACGATAGGTTGTTGTCAACCCTCTTAGCTGCTGGACTAGCAGAAATCGCTCCAAACCCTGACAGTTCCAACTGATAGCTAATATGGGGATTGTGGCTATTTTGGGTCAGCCACCACCACCCTCTCAAAAGCAAGTCCTTGCCTGTGCTTGTTACGTACAGAAAGGATCATGGCACATGGTGTGTTTTTTTTTAATCATTTATTTGTTATATATATTTCGTTTGTCTCATATTGCAGTTTAGGCTCTTAAAAGAATCTGATAAAGAAAGACCGGGTACGAAACCAGAAGCATCCGCAAAATGTCCTTAGCTTAGTTCTTCAAAAAAATATTAAATTTTCCCTGTTTGACCAACCTATCATGTACGAAAATTTACCCTCTTTCTGTTACACGTGTGGTTTAGTAGGTCACTTTCAGAAACAATGTCAAATTCCAAGTCCACATAAACAACAAAATGACAATACCACTTCACAAAAACCATCATCATCTACTGACCCCACATCTACTATCCCTTCTAAACCCTCCACTCTCTCTGATCAGCACAACAACGGCCACATGGACGAATTTGGGCCGTGGATGGAGACACGTCGAAAACAACGTCCTCCACGTACAACCCCTACTCCCTCAAAGTCAAATTTTACTTCTCAAAAATCCAACACTTTCACCCCTTTTCACAAAAGTAACCCCTCAATTAATGCTCATCAATTCTCTTCCATCACATTACCCTCTGCAAACCCCACCAACCCTAACCCCCGTTCTCATCCTTCACCGCTGACATCACCCAATAAAAAACAAACTCCATCATCATTACTTCACACACAACACGACTCCTCACCAAACACAGACTACTTAAATCTCCCTCACACATCACTCCCCACATCCCTTACCCCTCTGTTACTCACACCGTCCAACAACACACCCATCCACAATGACAACGCCGCCGCAATCACCGCCGAGAGCCACATCGGAGGAATCGGTCACCTCCAAAATCCAGGAAGTTCCCCAACTCTCCCGGGAACCAACTACGCCGGCGACCACACCACCACCATGCAACCACCTCTCAACCCAAAACCCGTTGACACCACCCATTTGGTTCTTCCACTGCCCCGACTGCAACCAACCAATACCCTTCCTCCCAGTTCCGATTCCACCCCCGGCATCACTCAACTGGCTCACAAACCAGATTCAAAGCTATGCCAAAGGCAAACAGACGGCAAACCCGACCACCAACCCACACTCACCGATCTCTGGATATGCCCCGATAGTCCATGAAACCGAGAATTTGGGCCCGAACCAGTACCTTCAAGTCCCCCACACCAACCACCGAAACTTTCGACACTGACCACAGCCGCGCCACCAACTCCAAACACCCATCTGAATTTTCGTCGGAGGAATCACAACAACCGTCCCCATCTTCCACCGAAAAAAAGAAACCCAGATTGGTTTCTTCCACCACCAGTTGCTACCCACCATCACCTAACTCAAGAACCACTCGCTCTAGCCATTCCAATGGAAACCGAAACAATCGCAGTCATCCATACAATCACTACTCAGTTTCCATTGTCCATGGTGTTCAAAAAGTGGCAACGTCTGAACCTTCCTTCCGAGGGGAGTTCAGTCAAAGTCACGCCTGTGGGAACCCAGAAAGATCCGATGGCCAACTGGAAGCAGATAGTCAACTCTCCCAGTAATCTCCTCCATGATCTACTTAAAAATCCCCCCATCATCCCCATGAAAATACTTGCTTGGAACAGTAATGGTACTGGCTCTTCTCGTTTCGAGATTCAATCACAGGATATTCTCAACCGCTTTGACCTGGAAATCTGTTTGATTTTCGAAACAAAAACCGGCGGCAGAGAGGCTATGGACCGCGCTCGAGGTCTGGGTTTCCTTGGGATACATATCATTGACGCCATGGGTCAGAAAGGTGGTATTTGGGTTCTGTGGAAACCACACCTTGTTGATATAAATTTTGTCGATGAAAGTTACCAGGTTGCTCATGCCGTTGTTCAGGTTCAACACACTCTTCATATTTTCTTTTTAAGTGCTGTTTATGCTTCTCATAAAGCTGTTAACCGTAGCTTACTATGGTCTAAATTTCGTCAAATTCATACTGTTCTTGATTTTCCTTGGCTTATTATCGGCGACTTTAACGACATTGTAAATCAGAATGAAAAATTTGGGGGTCGTACATACCGTACTACTCCAGACTCACTAGCTACGTGCATGCATGATTGTAGTTTACAAGACTTAGGTTTTAATGGAGTTCCCTACACGTGGACGAATAAAAGACTACTACCGAATTTAATTATGGAACGGTTAGATCGGGGGTTGGTAAACGACAAATGGAATATTTTATTCCCTAACAGTTTCGTCCAACATCTTCCACGTCTTCAGTCCGACCACAATCCTTTACTTTTACACACAGACCAATCACATACTAACAACTACAAAAAATATTTCCGTCTTGAATCCTACTGGATTAGACACTTTGCTTTCAATAATTTAATTCGACATCAATGGATGGAAAATAACAATTCTCCCTTCTGGGAGAAACTGATAGCCCTCCAACCACATATTCAAAAGTGGCATCAATATGAAAATCGAAATTTAAGGTCTTCCATTATTAATTTACGACAAAAAATTGAACAACTCCAAATTCAAAATGCTTTTCAACCGACACCTCACAACATAAGCCTAGAACAAACCCTTTTATCAAATCTTAATCAGCTTCAAAATGACGAAAAAGATTATTGGAAACTCCGCGCATGCTGCGACTGGCTTTCTGATGGAGATCAAAACACAACCTTCTTTCACCGTATTGTCCTACACAAACGACGACGAAATAAAATTACAATGCTCAAACACGATAACGGAGAATGGTGCTTTGATCCATCGACTATCCAAACCTTAATAACCACTCACTTTCACAATCGTTTTCGTTGTAATCACCTAAATGATCAACACCATCTAAACATACCACCCAACTACGTGGGATCAGCAGACTTTTCTCACCTCACTGACCCAATCACTATAGACGAGCTGAAAAATGCTGTCTTTTCAATGCAACCACACAAAAGTCCAGGACACGATGGCTATCACCCTTTCTTCTTTCAACATTTTTGGAATATTCTCCATCCTGAATTACTCTCCACCATCAACACTTACTTCACCAACGGATCTCTCCCAACTGAAATTAATCAAACACTACTAATTCTTATTCCGAAGCAATTAGCCCCTCAAACTCCGACGGATTTCCGACCAATTGGCATGTGCACAACTATCTATAAAATAATTACTAAAATTATTGTCAACCGTCTACGACCCCTCATCTCCGACTGGGTATCACCTACTCAAGCTGGATTTATTACGGGTCGTCGAGCCTCTGATCACATCATTCTTGCTCAAGAAGCAATGTACAGTATTGCCAAATGCAAAGCCAAAAAAGGTTACTTTGCGGCAAAACTTGATCTCTCGCAGGCTTATGACAAGCTCAATTGGAATTACTTATTCCAAACCCTTTTCAAACTTCAGCTCCCGCTACCACTAATACAATTAATTCACAATTGTGTCACTAATACTTCTTACTCTATTATATGGAATGGTTCACGAGGTACCTACTTCAAACCTACGTGTGGTGTCCGTCAAGGCGACCCACTGTCTCCATACCTATTCATCCTTTGTCTTAACAATCTTTCTCACGCAATTGAATTAAAAATTCAACAACACCAGTTCATCCCTCTGTTCCTGTCCAAACAGAACCTCCCTCTCAGCCATCTTTTCTTTGCCGATGACATTCTCTTCTTCGGAAAGGCCACAAAAAAGAATTTTCAAATTCTCACGAAATCACTTGAATCGTTATGTTACCATTCCAGTCAGACGATTAACCACAAAAATCAATTATTGTCTTCTCACCAAAGATTCCTCAACATCACAAACTTCAACTGTCAACCATTTGCGGTCTTCCAGTGGCTGATCAGTTAGGTATCTATCTTGGTGTCCCAATTCTCGCCAGGACAGGAAAAAAAACAAGATTACATTTATCTAATAGACAAATTCCACAAAAAACTAACAACTTGGAAATCCCAATTCTTAAGTTTGGCGGGCAGAAAAGTCCTTACTGCTCATAGTCTTAACACCATTCCCCAATACGTCATGCAAACTACACTTTTACCGACTGCGATTACGGACCAATTAGATCACATTCAGCGAAACTTTCTTTGGGGAGGCACTTTCCATGCGGCCTCTTGGGATCGGGTTACCCAACCTCTTCATCATGGCGGTCTAGGACTTCGCCAGACCAAACTTAACAACATAGCCCATCTTCTGAATCTTTGTTGGCGTATAGCCACTTCCGAGGATTCTTGGTGGGTTAAACATCTAAAATCTAGATATTTTCCGAATTCCCAATTCCTCACTTACAATATCTGTCCAGCTACGGCAAGTCCATTTTGGAAAAAATTATGTCTCATTAAAAATAAATATCTCCTTCCCCACATCAGGAAAATAATTGGCACTGGTGCCACCATCAACTTCTGGACCGACTTCTGGCTCCCCTTAGGACCTCTTCGATCCTTAGTTCAGGGACCACTCCCGCGACACCACGATACCCATACTGTTCAGGACTATCGTAAACCTGACGGATCGTGGAATATCGATGGCATCCATTTTCCACTGACTGACTACATAGTCGATCACATTACAAAAAAAATTTTCCCTTGCTTTCCTCGTCCAGACACCTTCATTTGGTCAACGCACGAGGGACACTGCACTACTAGGGCAGCCTATTGCACTCTTACAACGACAGATCCACAATCTACCAAATGGATTTGGACGCTACCGGCTGCACCAAAAATCAAATGTTTCATTTGGCGTATAATAAAAGGGCGCCTACCCATCAATACTAATCTAGGACCTACTCACGATCGGGCTTGTTCTCTTTGTAAGAATCACACTGAAACCCTTCTACATTTATTCCGGGACTGTTACTACACGTCTATTATATGGAAACACCTTCTCCCAACCCACAACGAATCCTTCTGGACAACTATGGACTACCGCCAGTGGATCCGCCAACAGACTACTCATACTAATTCTTTCACTTCCTCCAACACAACTTGGCCAACTCTCTTTTGTTACGCCATTTGGAACATCTGGGTCGCTCGGAATAATTTAGTTTTTAGAGACGCTGGATTCTACACTTTTACCATAATTAATAATACATACAACACCACACACAACTTCAACTTGTTCAAAAAAGACCGACCACAACACCACCATGTCTGTATTCAAGTTCATTGGCTTCCTCTGCCACTTGGATCACTAAAACTAAACACATACGGTTCTTTTAATTCCGAAACAATGACGGGTGGTGGTGGAGGTCTTTTGAGAGACCACGATGGAAATTGGATTTCGGGATTCTCAACGCGCATTAAGTTTTCTTCGGTTTTAGAGACAGAATGTGTTGCCCTATGGTTTGGATTATCACTTGCACAATCAAAAAATTACAATCACTTAATTATTGAACTTGACTCCTCAACAATGGTTCAACTTTTACAACATACATCCCACTTTCCGCACTACATTCACAATCTCTTGTTGGATTGCAGGCAAATCCTTCAGTTGCATTCGGACTGGAAGGTCCGGCACATCTATCGAGAGGCCAATCAAGTGGCCGATCAGCTGGCCGCGGAGGGCCAACTACTCTCTGAAGCTTTTGTGTTTCACTCGACGGCTCCACCAGGTCTTCAACAACTACTTATGAATGACATATTACAGCAATCAACTTCACGTCTCGTTTCTACAACAAATGCTCCATGATGGACGCCGCATCTTTTGGGATTTCGATCTACGGTTATCTGTTATGTTTTTAGTCAGTCTAAGCCAGGATGTTGATATACAGGTTTCCCTGCTTTTGTCTCAAACCATGAGTCTGCTAGTTAGTCACTTGAGGGAGTGGCTTTGTAACATACAAGGGGGCCATCCTGCTGTTTGTTTTGTTCCTCATGACCGACACGGTCATCTACATCACTCTGTCGGTATGTAACATAATGTAATATAAGTTTGTTTTGTTTCAAAAAAAAAAAAAAAAAAAACTTACACATCCACCGGAAAAAAAAAAGAATGAAAAACCCTTGCACAGCCACCGGTTACTACAAGCAGAGGCTCTCAGCCTCTCACCAGTGACCTGTTACTACACCAAACCACCATTGATTCCGATACGAACAACGCCGCACACCCACACTCTTAAATCACCACAGCCAATCACCCCCTTCCCTCGACCAAACACAGAACCGCCACTAAACCCTAGCATCCCCAACCAAACTCAGTTCTTGATTGAGAACCCAACTCAAATCAAAGAAAACCCAACCGGAACTCAGCAATTGTTTAGGACACAAGAGAGGGAAGGATGATGCGTATGAGGAACAATTAAACTTATTATAAATCAGCAATTGTGCTCCTCTCTGTTTGGAAACAGCCAGTTGCATTCTTCAAAATCAAAAGGTATCGCTGCTTATATGTTCTCATGCCCTTTGTTTGGAGAAATTTTTGTTTGCTCTAAGAGCAAATGATGTGGATTTGCTCTAACCATACATCACAGGACACGTCAGGAGGAAAGATAATGAGTGGCAGACAAAAGAAAGTGGATTCATACATGTTTCTGACGTGTCCTGTGATGTATTGCTTAGAGCACCATGTCATATTTGCTCTTGGAGCAAGCAATAATTACTCCTTTGTTTGTCCCTCCTTACCTTATTATTTTGTAGTTTCCTTTGTTTGTACTAAGTCAATCAGCCCTTTTGAATAAGTAATTTATATTCTTATATTTGTATGGAGCATGCATCACTATTGTTAATTTGATGAAGATACTTCAAGTAACAAAAACTGTATATTGAAGTTCTTGAAATATAAAATCACTGTTGTTAATTCGGTGTCCTGTAATGTTTTGCATGTATTGTGTAAAAACTGCGATGAATCCGGATCAAGTCCCCAACGGCGACCGGAACGGATCTCATAACTATGTGCAAGAATACTCATCTCATATTCTCAATTCAGGATTTGGGGCAATGTCAGACAGAGACGATGATTCAGCAGGGCATAGGGTCGTCTCTGTACAGGGCACTGGATTTTCTAAACGTTAGAAATTGGGCAGCTATCTTGAAGACCGTATCAGTTACTTGCCCGATGAAATTCTCGTATCCTTGCTCTCTCGGTTGGAAACAGAAGAAGCAGTCAGAACCGGTGTTCTAAGTCGAAGATGGCGATATCTGTGGAGACACACCACGTCACTCGCATTTCAATTCAACGACAGGGAGAGCTATCTCCACGATCTAGACCTATGTAAAGTTGAATGCCATAAATTTGTTCGTCGGGTTAGTCACATCCTGGAGTCACATCATGCCGCTAGTATAGATGATTTCAAAATTCGGATGTACCTGATTGATCCTGAGCATTGATTTAGGATGCGATTGGGCCTATATGGGAGGCAAATACATTGTTAGGGCTCCAGTTATGAGGATAGTTGATTCGTTGACATGCCTCCGCCTGACATGTGTATATGTGACGGGTGAATTTCTGGAATCACTACTCTCCATTTACTGTCCATGTCTTGAGGAGTTGGGGGTAGATGACTGCAGTGGTTTAGTTAAATTTACAGTTTCTGGCCCATCTCTGAAGCTCAAGGTTTTACAAGTACAAGATTGTCTCGATTTGAAACATCTTTATATCCAAAACGTAAATCTAGCATCACTTTGTTATGGTGGACTAGAAGAAACACGTATCATCATCGACAACACACCAAACCTTGTCAAAGCGCATTTTTTCATGTTTCATGACTTCAAGAAGTTTACTCAAGATATGGCCAATCTCTCCCAGCTAGAGACTCTCACATTGCACTACCCTAGTTTTCCCTTAAAGGTTACTCTCTCTCTCTCTCATCCAATAGAACTTTATTATTATATATTAATCTCATTTCGTTTCATTGCACAGATGAAGAAGGTTAGGAAATTTCCCAAATTTCCCAAGTTAATGAATCTCAAACGTTTGGAATTGGTGCTGAGTGCTAAAATCTTCTGTGGCCGCTTATGTGCTCTCCTACTGAAGGCATTTCCATTCCTCACTGAACTTAAAGTTGAGGTAAACAATCTTCCTTAATTTGGAATTGGTGTTTAGTATGACATTTTTTGGACTTTTAGCTCATATGGGCTACTAGCTCAGGTGAAGCTGGTATAACAAGTTTTCTTTGAATTTTACCTTTGATCTTTTAGCCTATACAGTAAAACCTTGATAAATGAATATTCAATAAACAAATAACCTTGACAAATGAATATTTTTCTCGGGTCCCGACTAGGGCAAAAATGCTAAACGAATGTTTGATAAACGAGTAACCTCGCTAAATGAATAATATTTTGAGGTTCGAAGAGTATTCATTTATCGAGGTTTTACTGTAGTATAAAATGTTGTTGGGAAAAAAAACAAGGTTGGAGTATCTCTTGAAGCTTAGCTATTTTAACCAAAGGACCATCTTATACTCTTATCTTTTAAGAAATGACATCGGATATTCATTCACTTTCCCTACGGTACGTTGAAAGGCATATAAGTAGTTGTCACTAAATTACGAACTTTTTTACTTATTCTACTGCACTAATTTTTTTACCGAACACTTCAAGCCATCATTTTAAAAATCGAACCTGGCATCGAATCGGTGAGGCACTGGTTTACGGTTCAACCGGTCGAACCAGTGGTTCAACCGGTTAGACCACACTTTTTTAATAATATATATTTCCGTACTTATAGATAAATATATAATAAAAATAATTTAAATATTATAAACAACTTGAGAATGACTAATTTATCGATTAAATGCACTAATTTTCCAAATCTAAGTTCATCTGCATGAAAATAATATCTTCTTAAGTAATAAAAATAACAACACTTTTTAACACTTTATGTATTACTGTAATTGTTATTTATATATTTGAGTTGAAATAACACTGCTTAAAAAAATAAAAGATAAGATTTTTAAGTACTGTTGGTTGAAGAACAGTTTTTTAATAGTAAGATCATTGAACTTTGAAATTTTAGACAAAGTGATAACTTTATTAGAAAACTAAGATGGCGTGTTTTTATCATTTATTTGTTATAATATATAATGGCCTTGCCTGTACTTGCTTGATTGCGTACAAGAACAACCATGGCACATGGTGCTTTTTTTTATCATTTATTTTGTTATAATATATGTTTCGTTTGTCCCTTATTGCAGTTTAAACTCTTAGAGGAATCTGATAAAGAAAGAGAGGTACGAAACCTGAAGCATCCACACAAACACCTCAAGGTTGTTGAATTGACTGGCTTTATTGCATCTGAGCTTGACCTGGGATTTGCCTTATACGTAATAAACAACACAGAATCACTCAAGAAGATGATCATTGATATTGACAAGTGGCGAGCAAAAATAAGCCGAGCCACAACATTGGTCGGAGAGCGCCTGGAAACAAGATTGGCACCCGGGACTCAAATTGTTGTCAAGTAGATCAAGATTATCGACAACCTACCCTTTGTTGCAATCTCATAATGAGAATGATGTAGTTTGACTAATTTAAGGTACTATGTAATCATTATCGACAACCTACCTTTTGAACATGGTACACAGTCTGGATATTTATGGTGCAATGAGGGACTTTGGTGGCCACACACACACATATATAATTGCTAGGCTGTTCCAGTTTATTGTCTTCTTGATGGCTGATAGTACTTCAGGCATTGCTAAAAATATTCTCCAGATTCATGTTATCAATTGATTAGTTTGTTGTAAAACATCAAAATCATATTGGTATGTACGAGATTTCATATATTTTGTTGTTTTTCTTCCTTCAATATTTGTTCTGAAATATGAATTATATAGTATGAATATTTCAGTTGCTTCAGAATTCTCCTTTTATCATGAAAAAGCAAGAGAATTTGTATTGGTTTTCCAGGTTAGTCACGCTGCAGCATTAGTGCCTGTTTGGATTTGTATTATCTTATCTGCTTGAAAATACATATTATATGTGTGTTATAAAAGCTGAAACGAGATGGAGACGAGAGAGACAAGTATTATGGATAAAAATAATGTTGTGTATTATTCCTCAACAAAACACCCTTTATGTATCGAGTGTGGGAGTCAATCAGTATCAAATATACATGACTGTACAATATATTGTGAATATTTACTATATTAAATACATATTCCATAATACTCCACATTGAATGTTCACTAATATGATGTTCCGCTAAAACCTTGTCAAGCAAAATCCATTGGGATAAAATTTCTAACGAAGGGAAAATAGTACATTTTGTGAGTAGGAGCTTGGTCCAATCTTGAACTCATCCATGGCTGCATGCCTCGTTAAAACCTTTCTACGAAAAACTTTTGTGGAATAAAAAACCTCAGCTAAAGAAAAATGAGTACGTCGCCTTGTTTTTTAGTCTCCCCCTCTTTTATGAATCATCTTGATGTCAAACTTCATACCTGCATAGTAAACTTATGGGAAAGACACAATGTATAACATAATATGATATGTTTCATAAGAGATCCTTAGAAACTTCAAGAGGTTCCCTCAAGACCTTTGGATCTTGAAGCCACTCATCAGTCTAACCATCGGATAAAATGATCTCAAACAATCTTTTGTTTGTTACTGATCTGAAACTCTTTAACCTGCTCGATGCTCATATATCTAATCTATGGTTTTGTATTACGACCATCTCTTTATTAATTTTCAATTATAACGTCAGGAAATCTGTTTCATGGGATTGTTCCTTACACAATCTACACATATGTCGATAACAGCTCGAGAGCAAAGTAGTCCACTTCCCTCATCGCTCATGCCTTTGGTTCATTAAAAAATCCTTTGGCCACTTTCGAAATCTTTTTTTTTTGGGGATTTGAGCTGATGAATTTGATGAAGAACATTGGGACCCATTGGCACTTAAACTTATTAACTTTTTCTTAAGTGTGATGTTACTCCTTCAAATGCTAGTATTGCATATAAACTTGCCCTCAACCCTCAGTTGGTTTAGTCGTGAAGAGATCATAAACATTACTCTATGATTTGATTATCACCATTCAAGTAAACCATAGCTACGCCATTCTCTCGGAAGAAGGTAACTGATATCTCTTTACCTAGTTTGCTAGTGTTTTTTTTATGTTGTCTTCTCATGGAACCGACTGATATGTTTCTGGATTTCGTAATGTTAAGTGATGTGTTAGCAAAATGTTGCTGGAACTGTGTGTTAACCATGGTTTTCAAGGCACCATTTGGAGGTATTTACAGAACTTTTTTTTTTTTTTTTTTAGTTTTTTTTTTCTTAGTTTTTTTTTTATTCCACTTCTGCAGCTGTCTCTTGTGATGTGACTGATTTGCAGTACTAGTCTTACTTACATTTGAATGTGAAGAATAACATTTATACTCGGTTCTGATTCATATTCTTTTCGACTTCTCTGTAATATGGTCAGACCCACTTGAAAGCATTGCGTCCAAAAGGAAGATTTGGACCTAACTAATATAGAGAAGAGGATTACCTGTCATCGTTATGTTGCTCATGGGATTCTACATCTATCTAATCTTATCTATTGAGACTAATAATGTCTGTAGCAAGCTATTCTTGGTTCCGTTTCAGCTCACTACAAAACGAGTCTTGATCTTTCATGTGTTATCAATTAAGGGGTTGTAAAAGTGTGCTTAGTGGAGTAGTATATTTTTGGTTCCATTTCGATAATAGAAGAGCCATCTTTTCTTCTTTGGAAACAATATGATATCGTGGGGCTCTAAGAAGTAACACTGTCTCGACAACCTCTCTATTGACTCAGATTATATATGAATGCCCTCCACTAAAGCAAGACTCAAGTGAACTTGTATTTACTTTGAAAGAATTTGGTGTTTCATGCAGAACTTCTTCTATGATGATGTGTCAGCTAATTGTTCACCCCTGTCAAAATCCAATGTTTTATACTGATAGTGAGGAAATATACTTCGATTTTCATTTGATTAGAAAACAACTGGCAGTTCATCATTTACTAATCGCGCAGCCTGCTGATGTTTTCCACTAAACCTCTACTGTCTACATATATTGATGTTTTATGATGTGCTCTTGTTTCCTATACATCCATGCAGAAGTTTCAGTCACTCTGGCTCAGTTAGTTTGAGGGAGGTTAGCAAGTTGCCTTTGTAGTGTTAGGCAACGGAGTTGTATATATCCTTTTGTGCAACGGGTCAGTGCAATTTCTCAATTTCTGATTCTTCTTTTACTTGAAAATTCTTTTTAATGCTAATATGAGAAGATGGTACTGCTAGGTAGATAAAAAGGTCATATTTTAGTTATTGCTTTGTTTTTTATTATCAAATATTTTGAAGTCGGGCGTTCTGATCATAGTATGAATGTATAGTTTAAGTTGTTCTTGAATCCGGAAGCTTAGTATATTCATAATTCTCACCATTATGGATGTTCCGGCTATTTTAAGTTCTAGAATCCTAAAGCTTAGTATATTCATAATTGTCACCGTTATGGATGTTCCGGAACCTCAATGATGCAGCTTACGTGGTTCGTGACATCTTGAATGAATGTGATACCGAAGTCATCAGAAGGGAAAGTGAAGCCTAACTAGTTACCCTGTTGTGAAGTTATTGTTCTGTCACAAAATTGAGAATATGCTGAAAGATATAATTCAGAAGATAACTACAATTGCTGATGAAATAATGAAGTTCCATTCATATGATCACAGGGTCATGGAAGGAGCCTTAAATTTGCTGATGGCAGCAGTCATGAAACCAGCTCATCTCTTCCTGGTCTGCAGTTGTTTGGTAGACAAGATGATAAGAAGATTGTGAAGGTGCTGACCGAGGGTGTATGGTGAATTTGCAGAATCTGGAAAGCATATGAAGTCTTCAGCCTTGATTTTCTGCATATAAACGAGGGATGAGGAGTGGGTTTCCATAAGAGAAAGTGATATTTGGAATATTACCAAGCATAGAGCGAATGTACTGCCTTGCCTGCTCTGACGTTAAGTTATGATTATCATCTTCCTATGGGTTTCCATCAAGGGTTTGCTAATTGAAAGGGATAAGTTAATTCATCTTTGAAGGACTCATGCGCCTTCATTTCTTCCCAATGTACTGTCTGGCTTATTTATTTATTTATTTATTTATTTTGCACATGCAAGCATTTTCATGAGCCCAAAATCTGCTTTCTGTATGCTTTGTGCGCGCGAGTTTGCGTGTGTCCCCTTTTGGCTGGATTATAATTTGAAGCTGCTCTAGTTTGGGATCTCTAAATTTGTCACTCTTTCTGTGATGCAGCGCGGCCTTACTACTAACGGAAAACATCTTCTTCTTGTTGATCCCGGGTGAGTGAAATCGTTCTCGAGCCCTGCAACAGCAGTTAAGAGTAGCCTAGTAAGACAGTGGCACCAGAATGGTCAAAGCACCCCGGTCCTGCTTTATCATTTCGGAAAATAGTTTGATTAAAATCACCAATAAACACTAGAGGACTATTTGCAGGCAGAGAACACAAAAGAGCTTCCATCTTTTTCCCAAACAGGAGTTGAGGGTGCCCATAAACAAGGTTTTGGTTTTTGAAAATTTATTTACTTTGTTTGTTGTGTTCTTTTTATTTCTTTTCCAGTGTGGCTTCTCTGTAATATCTCACACTTTTTTAAGTATAGTTTATTTTCTCGTGTGGCTTCATTGTAATCTCATGCTGTGTTTGATGTATTTTTCTCTATTTCTTTTCCAGTGTGGCTCTGTTGTAATTTCACTTTGACGAGATAACAAAGTTGTTTTTTTTTTTTTCTGTTTTTTTTTTCTTTTTCTTATGTTATTTATCTGTTGGAAATTGAATTCGCGTTCAACGGAAGCAAAAACGTAAAGTGCCAAAGACAACGAATTCATTGTTTTTTCTTGCTTTAGAGAATCAAGAAAATATCTCAACAATATCTACCTCTAGTTTCATTCTGCAATCATGCGAATTAATTTATGTTTTCTCAAACTTTTCAATGTGCAACTGAATGTAGTAGCATGCTGCTCTCCTGGTAATTTACTCACATGTGGTAACTACTCGTACTGAGAAGGTTGCCTCTATCTCTCCAGGAAAATAGAGAAGTAGTGGGTCTCTATCAAATAAAGCGATGTGTTAGAACATACTTAGGGATGCCAACGGGTCGGATCCTGATCGGACAAGCCCCTTCCCGATCCAGATCCGACTGGCAAGAGTGGTATTCAGATCATGTCCAGATCCGTATGGGGCGTAACTGGATTCGGATCGCATCGGATCGGGTTTCAGTTAGTTGATCCAAATCCGATCCGAAGGTCCATATAGTATGTGGCTCGATCATATTCGGATTGGATCCGGTTCGGGTTTGCAACAAAACGCAATAAGTAAGATAAAAAAATAAACAATATTATTTACTCTAAGTTATGTTCGTAAATTAAGAAGTCTAAAACACAAAAGAAAAAACTTTGTAGGTTTGAGTTAGTGTTGAATTCTTCTAGGAAGTGTAAATGAGGAGGAAATAGGGGTATATTTGTAGACTACATATATGTCGGATCAGATCGGGTCGGTGTAAGTTTTAGAAAGTCCTCAACTAGACATATCGATTATCTCAGTATATGTAGAACTATACAAATTACTTACATAGCCAGTCCCTATACATTGCATAAGATATATTATGCTATTATGCCCCCCTCAATGACAGCGGGAAGTGGACAAACGCTCAGATTGGAAGCGCTCGAAGAGATGACGGGGCAACCCCTTTGTAAATATATTAGCATAGTGGTAGTCAGTCGGGATGTGTAAGACATAAATTTGTCCCAAACGAACCTTAAGCCAATCTCAACGTGTTTAGTTTGCTAACGCTGAACCGGATTGCCAGAGAGATAAACAACACTCACTTTGTGACAATACACGACGAATGCAGGTAACGGAGGGACCTGAGCTCAATGAGAAGATTGCGTAGCCAACACAACTCAGAGATGGAAATGGCAACTCCATGGTATTCAGCTTCAGCACTGGAGCGGGATACAATGGCTTGACGTTTGGAGGATCAACTGAGAAGGTTGTCACCGTAGAAAGCGCAATAACCAAAGGTGAATCGCCGAGTGTCAGGGCAGCCGACCCAGTCAACATCTGTATAGGCGGTCAGACCGGTGGGAACCGACTTAGAAATTTAAAACAAGCGATCAAGAGTGCCGCAAATATAACGAATAATGCGCTTCAGTGCATGAAAATGAGGTTCATGAGGGTCATGCATGAAGAGGCATATCAGCTACACGGCATAAGACAACTCAGAGCGAGTGAAAGTGAGATACTGCAATGCACCTGTCAAGCTTCTGTACAGAGTACTGGCAGGCCAGAACCCCCGCTGAGCTTGACACCGGTATCAACATGGGTGGCGACGGGTTTGCAGGCTGTCATAGAAGCACGAGCAAGAAGGTCCATATCATACTGTCGTTGAGACAAGAACAACCCTAGGGGGTCCCGAGAGACAACAATACCCAAAAAGTGATGGAGGGGTCCGAGATCTAACATGTAAAACTCACAAGACAACTGTGTAACTAGATGCTGAAGGATGTCCGATGAGGAGCCAATAATGATAATATCGTCCACATAGAGAAGGAGATATACAGTTTCAGATCTGTGATGTAAACATAGAGCGACTCATCAGTGATGGTGAAATACCCCGTCTTTCATTATAGGGTTAAAAATAGTATTTTGGAGACTTTGAGGGGAAGTGTTGTTAGTAGAGAGCCTTTTGGGGGGAGTTATTGTGAATTTATGAGAAGTTGGGGACTATTTGAAGAAGTATTATAAAATGATTTGGACTAGATTGAATTAGTGAGTTAGTATAAAACTGTTTCCATAAAATCCTAGAATCTTTTCCCTACTCTTATTCTTTTCCTTTTTCTTTTCTATTTCTGTCTTTTTTCTTTTCTTTTCTTTTCTTTTCTTTTCTTTTCTTCTTCTCCTTTCCGTGTCCTCATACACGTCTCTCTATCTCTCTCTTTGACCTGCCGCCGGCCTCCTCCTTGTGCGCTTGTTTTCTATTTTGCTTTGGTGAGTTCTCTATTCTCTTGATACGGATGTGGGTACAACCGATAGTGATGGCAGTGATGGCAGTGATGACGATGGTGATGTTTTGCTTGACAAATCGGTGGTTCGTCCTAAGCGTAGTGTTGGTCCGCCAACGTATCTGAAGGACTACGTCCAGCCGAAGAACATACGGTAGTCATGTTATTTTATTTTAATAATTAGCTATGATGTGATTTATTTTTACCCGGGGGTTCTTTACCGTTCTTTACTCGGGTTAGGATTTGGGTGAACCGTCAGGGTTAGTGAGTCATAAAAAGGGTGTACAATTTTCTTCAAATCAACAATATGAAAATTCCTACCCTAAATCTCTCTCTCCCTCTCTCTTTCCCCTTCACCATACGGTGCCGAGATCCATTGTTACCGACTTGGTAACAAGTGATGCTTTCATTGCTTTCGTCGGACGTTGCTCCTCGCGACGATCGGCGAACCCAACCCTCCATAATCATGAGCAAATCCGAAGGAACTCCACCGACATCCAAGCCGCCCATTCCGCAAGAAGAGTGGCTGATGACTTTAAATAGCTTCCAACGAGATCTTTTTGCTCAAGACAAACAATGGGAAGCAGCTATGAAGGCTGAGTCCGACGCGATCCGACCAGAGAACGCTGCACTAGACCGACGATGGGATTCAAATATGGCCGAACTCAAGGAAGGCATTCATCAGTTGACTAATCGCCAGGCCGACCTCCCGTCGCTGGCGCCATTACAGCCACCAGTTCGTGTCCTCCCAACCACCAATTCGCGCGTGGGCTGGCAGCCTCCTTCGTCGCGCACAGGTTCCAATTCGGGGACTGATAGTACTCGGCGTACACGCTTGGATTCTCCACGATTCAAAGGGGATGATCCTTTGGGATGGATATTTCGGGTTCAAAAGTACTTCGATTATTATAGAACAGCTGACGCGGATTGTTTACAAATCGTGGCGATGTTAATTGATCACCCTGCATCGGAATGGTTCAGGTATTACCAATCGAATAATTCAATCGCAACGTGGATGGAGTTCTTGAGCGCGGTGAAGAAGAGGTTTGACCCGGTCCACTACGAAGACTACTTGGGTTTACTGTCTAAGTTTCATCATGATACTACGGTCATGGCTTATCAGAAGGCGTTTGAGACCGTTCTGAACAAAATTTCGGGTGCTGACGAATCCGCCATTATCTATCTATTTCGAGGCTGCCATAAACAGCCACTCAAGCGCGAGTTGACGTTATGTAATTGTAGGGTTTTGATTCATGGATGCGGAACGGAAACAATAATTAACCATGCAAAACCCTCCAAGGATCACAAGTCAAGAGACATAACGATGGTAAAGGAAGAAATCAATTAACACACCTTAGGGTTCTCCTTTGATGACTTCAAACGCGAATTGTGTCACGTTCTCTATAGTTGATCCACGCCTAGAGTTGATTTCTAGATCTCCCACTCCTTGGTTCTAGCCCGGAAAGAGGAAGAGGAAGAAGAATCACGCAAAACGAGACCAACAAGGGAGGTCTCGGCCTCCTTGTGGCCGACGGGGACGGGCGGCGGGCTAGGGGGCGGCGAGCTCCTTAGCTTGCTTGCTCTCTCTCCTTTTGTTCTCTCCCACTCAAGTTATGATCTAATGAATCATAAGTATGGGAAGAAGGAAGAAAGGTCCTTTATATAGTCCAACAAATCCTTGCTAACTACCTAAAGGACTTATTCTAGTCCTACTAGAATTCAATTTAGTCCCTTCCTTGCAAATTAGTCCCTACTAAGTTTGCAAGGTATTGCAAAGTGATCCTTATAATTAATTAATATAATTAATTAATTCGCAAATCTAGTTCAACTCTATATAGTGTGTGACCCCATAGGTTCTATCTAGATGGTAGCAACAATTTGCTAATATGGAGCGGTTTCTAGCAAAACATCCATTCTAGCCAACTAATAGAATAGTCATCTTGCCACCCTTTGTACAAGTAATTGTCTCATCCCTTTGTCTCTATATCCGGATTGGACACGAGATATACAACTCATACTCGTATATCCAATCCACAGTATCTCGATCCATGGGAATAGCCTTATTCGTGCAAATAACATCAATATCCAATATTGATTTATTTGAGTCTGGCCAGACATTCTATAAGCAATATCCCTCGAGTGGCCTAGGATATTTGATCCCGTTATGTGGGAGGGACAAATTCTATCTACGTCCACTACGATCTCTAAGCTTGCTTCTTATTGTATCCGGTACACGCCTTTATAACTACCCAGTTACGGTGTAGCGTTTAACGCTACCAAAATCACAATAATCCACAACTAGAATATCTAGTGACTTCAAGTCTAGGGATGACAATACCATTGCAACGCGAGAAGCACTTGTGACTTAACATAACGTGTATGTAGCCTTCTCGGAGATGGGTCAATCAAGTGTGGCATTACCCCTAATGCACACCTATGTGTTGGATCATGATATCTCCATATCAATCCAGCCCCATACTAGTCTATAGATGATTGTCCCATTAATCATTATACTGTACTAGGGATATTTAAGATAAACAACACAATTGTAAATCTAAGGACTTCATTATATTAAATATCAAATAAATAATAAATGAATTTCTAGCCACAAATAAATTCATACTAAACTAGATTACCTCTAGGGCATCTATTCCAATAGTCTCCCACTTGCACTAGAGCCAATCTGGCGCATCTCGTATGCCCATACTCCTAGTGTTCCCTTCATGCTTCCACTGCGTGAGAGGCTTTGTAAGCGGGTCTGACAGACTCTCATCTGTAGGAATCTTGCATATCCGAACGTCTCCTCTATCGATAATATCTCGAATCAGATGAAACTTCCTGAGCACGTGCTTGGATTTCTGGTGCGACCTGGGTTCCTTTGATTGCGCGATCGCCCCAGTGTTGTCACAGTACCACTCAACTGGATCCGCAATGCTACGAACCACGCCAAGTTTAGAAACAAACTTTCTGATCCAAACAGCTTCCTTTGCTGCGCCATTTGCAGCAATGTACTTTAACCTATGTTGTAGAATCAACCACCGTCTCTTGCTTGGAACTCTTCCAGCTCACCGCTGCTCCATTCAGGCAAAACACATATCCCGACTGTGATCTAAAGTCATCTCTGTCAGTTTGGAAGCTTGCATCAGTGTAACCCCTTACACGCAACTCTTCCTCACCGCCAAATATCAAGAAAGCATCCTTAGTTCTTCTCAAGTACTTTAGGATGTTCTTGACTGCAATCCAGTGACTCTCACCTGGATTGGATTGGTATCTGCTTGTCATACTCAAGACATATGAAACATCTGGTCTAGTACATAACATGGCGTACATGATAGATCTTATGGCCGAGGCATAGGGAGTTCTACTCATGCGTTCCTTCTCAATCTCATTGGAAGGACAACCACTCTTCGACAGAGTGATTCCATGTGACATGGGCAAGAATCCCGTCTTGGAATCTTGCATGTTGAACCGTTTCAACACCTTGTCAATATATGTACTTTGACTTCGGCCTAGCAGTCTCTTAGATCTATCTCTATAGATCTTTATACCGAGTATATAGGCTGCTTCCCCTAAGTCTTTCATTGAGAAACACTTCCCTAGCCAATCTTTAAGAGATTGCAGCATGGGAACGTCGTTTCCAATGAGTAGTATGTCATCCACATATAAGACCAGAAAAGCTACAGAGCTCCCACTAACCTTCTTGTAGACACAAGACTCATCTTCGTTTCTGATGAAGCCAAACTCTTTGACTACTTCATCAAAACGTCGATTCCAACTCCTAGAAGCTTGCTTTAATCCATAAATGGATCGTTGCAGCTTACAGACTTTGTTGACTTGCTTTGGATCCTCAAAACCCTCGGGTTGTATCATATACACGTCCTCGAGGAGATTCCCATAAAGGAATGCTGTTTTGACATCCATCTGCCAAATCTCATAGTCATGGTATGCTGCAATCGCAAGTAGGATTCGGATGGATTTGGTCATAGCGACTGGTGAAAAGGTTTCATCATAGTCTATACCATGAATCTGTCTGAATCCTTTAGCCACCAATCGGCCCTTATAGGTAATCACATTACCATACATGTCAATCTTCTTCTTGAAGACCCACTTGCACCCTATGGGCCGCGCCCCTTCGTGTGGTTCCACCAAAGTCCATACTTTGTTGGTATACATGAATTCCATCTCGGATCTCATGGCTTCTAGCCACTTCTGAGAGTCTGGGACCTTCATGGCCTCTTCATAGGTAGTAGGCTCATCATCTATGAGCATCGTGTCACCGGAATCGGTCGCGAGAAGTCCATACCTCTCGGGTTCCTGGCGCACTCTACTAGATCTACAAAGCTCTTGTGTTACCTGAACAGGTTGCTCCACAACCGCTTGTGGTTCCTGTTCATGTTCCATAATCGGTTCAGAGATTTGTGGTTCTTGAACCTCTTCAAGTTCTACAGTCCTCCCACTTGCTTCCTTAGAGACAAACTCTCTTTCTAGAAACACGCCGGTCCGAGCAACAAACACTTTGTTCTCGGTTGGATTGTAGAAGTAGTAACCCTTAGTTTCCTTAGGGTACCCCACAAATTTACACTTATCCGATTTTGGCCCTAGCTTGTCTGATTGTAAACGTGTTACATAGACATCGCAGCCCTAAATCCTCATGAACGATAGT
The DNA here is from genome assembly GCA_023055425.1 of Linanthus parryae. Classification (NCBI taxonomy): domain Eukaryota; kingdom Viridiplantae; phylum Streptophyta; class Magnoliopsida; order Ericales; family Polemoniaceae; genus Linanthus; species Linanthus parryae. The sequence goes on along the minus strand of JALGPY010000005.1, from coordinate 109,096,542 downwards.
GTGGGACGCCTCCCACTCCACATCTCATATGGTGTCTTCATGACTGATTTAGATGGAACACGGTTTAATGGTGAAAGCTGCACTTAATAGAGCGTGGCCTCAAAATGATAATGGAAGATCGGTTTGACACATCATAGATCGAACCATATCCAATAGGGTTCGATTCCTCCTCTCAGACACGCCATTCCATTGTGGCGTTCCGGGTGGAGTGAGTTGGGACACGATCCCACACTCTCTAAGATTGTAATACCCCGTCTAATTAACAAGGGTAAAACTAATTATAGAAGCCTAATTATAATTTTATTTTCAAAATAATATTTGGGTATGTTATTGAGTTTTGTTTGTATAAAATTTTAGAAGAATATTAGCATAGTATTGTATAATTAATACGAAAACGTTTCGTAAAAATCTTAGCTAATTTAATTTTAGCGCGTGTCCGACCACCGCGGGACTTGTAAAATTGTCACGCCCAATCACCTATAGATGGTGCTTCAGCCACACCCAATTATTGCCAACAAATGTTATTTAATTAAAAAGCTTCTCCAGGAGAACTCATCTCCTTCTTCCTCACGACACCATCACCGCCATCACCACCACCTTCGGGAAGCCACCATCACCGCCCCTGTCACATCAATCCTACTTGGGCTCCAAGTAAGCTCCTCTATATAAGCCACTCTCCAACCTCCCTCCTCACTCACGCCAGCAGCCACCATCACAACCACCACCTCCACCATCATCATCTTCAACACCACCACACCCTCGGCAAAACAAGAGAAAACCCACCAATCTCACTCCCTGCCCCATCTCTCTCTCACACACCCTCTGTTTCTTGAAGTTAGTAGCAGCAGCAGGGTGGTAGTAGCAAACCCACCACCGCAGCCACCAAGGCCGCCAAGCCACCCGACGAGAAGTGACCAAGAAGACCCACCTCCTCTCTCTCAACCCAGCAGTCTCTCTCCCTCTATCTCTCTCTCCATCTCTGTTCTCAAAACCCAGCAGAAACAGGAAACAACAGCAGCCTCTACCACCGCTGCCACCATCTTCTCCGGCGGCAAAAGCTCGAGCAAAACCCAACTGTTCGGGTTTTCTTCCTCACACCCATTCTCCCTCTCTGAGTTTCATACTCTGTTCAGAAACAGAGGGCAGAGGGAAGCAGCAGCAGCAGAAGCCACTGCCGCCACCGTTGGCAGCCATTGTTGCCGGCCAAAGCTTCGGCCGAACACCATCCAAGCACCGCAGCACCACCCAGCACCCAAGCCTCTTCCAGTGGACTCCTTGGACCCCGACTGAGTCAGTAGAAGGCTCAGAAGTGGCGGAGGAAGCCATTAAACCCGGCCACGAAGCCCCATCTCCGGCGACGACGCAGTGCTCTTCGACCCGACTCATAACTCGACCGTTTCGAGTGATTCTTGGTTCCGGTATGCACTACTCTTTGCCGCGAGTTGATTTATGTAGACAAAATCATGTCTTGCTTGCTCAATCCGAGTTTAGATCGATGAAATTGAAGTGTTGTTGAAATGGGGGTTAAAGTGTCTTTTTCGGAAACTTTATAACATGATAAAGTGGGGTGTTGGTTGTGTTTTCTAAAATCTATAGGGGGGCTGCATTAGTACTTATATTATATATACATTATTATTTTGTTTAAAGACTATTTTCTTAAATATTATTTCAAATAAACATTAAGTGAAAATGGGTTGGTAGTAAAAATATGTTTTGGGTGTAATAAATTACTTTTCTTGAAACAAAATAAGCTAAAAGAGATATTTGGGGGGAATATATAAATATTATGACACTTTTGTAAATAGTGAGTTGAGATAATTTCTCATCAAACTTTTATTAAGAATTAAATAACTATTTATAGATATAGAAAATGCTATTTTCATTGTGATATTATGCTTATTTTGATAAATACTAATAAATATCACTTTTGTTGTTATAATTCAAATTAGTTCTTAAGTATAAATTCATCTTTAGCTCATATTTTAATAATCTTATTGGCCACTTTTAAATAATAATAATAATAATAATAATAATAATAATAATGATAATAATAATAATAATAATAATAATAATAATAATAATAATAAAACTTATCTTCTAAAGTAGATATGTGGCTTCGTTTATAGAAAATCATGGCTAGATAATAAAACGATGGAAATTTAGCTAGCGGGTTTGGGTTGATATAAAGAAAATACTCTTTAAGACTTATAGCATTTTGTTTGAATATTTATTGACGTAGAAGATACGACTTGTAGGCGACGTCTTTGTAGACTCGAGCCATTGCTAGGACATGCTTTGCTACGGAAGTAAGGTAAGTGAACATGCCAAGCCTTGCGTGCCAAGCTCCTTTCGTGTCGCAAGTTGATTTTGATACTTGTCTCAAAATGTGGTTGGTATTTATTTACATGTTTTATTTGAGATATTCTTACATTTTTCAGAAGTTGATTTGCTTGATATTGTCTCACGAATAATAATAATAATTCGTAATTAACTTAAAGTGGAAAGAGTTGTGCGGGAGAAGCTTATTATTATTGCCGTGTTGACTTCGGTCACTCGGCCCGTGATCATATTTTATTTTTCACCCGGTCGCAACCTGCCGGGTTGCTCCATGTACTCACCTCTCTGGCCGCAAGAAGTCTTAGGGGGGTGCCGGCACTTAAGGTCTTGGAGTATGCGAGATGGATAGTAGATTCTTCCCCGTAGCAACACAGTTAATAATACAGTTCTTTGATATTTTGGAAAAGAAAAGAAGAAAGAGATTGGGACTAATCCTCCCGTTTGAAAGTTGAGAAAGGAAGATCTACAGAATGAGAATTTTATAAGTGTTCTTACTGGATGCGCCAGGTTCACTTCTCACAGTTTTACAATTTATATATGAGTTCTTGATTTACTCTGCAAGTTTACGTTTTATGATTTCCTTCCTCTTTATATTTATTGTAAAAAGAAAGTTATGCTTCATCTTCCGTTTTACGAGCTTGGGTGTCACTTACTCAGTATTTCAATGCTGACTTTGAAACTGCGGTTCCTGTTTTCCTTCCCACCGCAGGTTTAGGAGCTGGAGACTAAGGGATAGCCGGGTACGAGACTCACCTAGAAGGATCACGTCACGAATAGAATCTAGTATGGCTAGTGCTTAGTTAGCGAGCTAGGATGATGTATAGCTTTTGGAATCACATATGTAACGTTTAGAAACTTTCATGATGTTTAATGTTGTGTAATAACTAAATACTTTTGGAGTGTTATGCTTTTGATTCCCGCCGTCACTCTTAGCATCGCCCTCCCGGGCTTTCCGGTCCGGAACCAAAGGCTTGGGAATCCGCGGGCTGTTGCAAAGATAGTCGTCAAACTCTTGGCTCAAGTATTCTCCTCCACGATCTGATCGTAGATCCTTGACACTTTTGCCAAGCTGTGTAATGAAGTAGACATAACCACCCCTGGCAGGCTTGGAAAAAGGCCCACACACATCAGTATGTATGAGCGCCAATTGCTCATTAGTCCTCTCACCTTTCTTATTGAAAGGGGACTTTGTCATTTTTCCCAATAAACAAGCCTCACATGTCTCATATGATTCAAAATCAAATGAGTCTAGTAGTCCATCCTTATGGAGTCTAGATACACGTTTCTCGTTTGTGTGGCCTAAACGACAGTTCCATAAATAAGCATGATTTAAATCATTTAATTTAATCCGCTTGGTATTAATGTTGTATACATGATTGCTTAGATCAAGGACATACAGTCCATTAAATAATTGCGCACTAAAATAGTGAATATTATTCAAATAAAAGGAACAACAGTTGTTCTTTATTGAAATAATAAAACCATCCTTGTCCAAACAAGAAATAGAAATAATGTTTCTGCTCATAGCAGGCACAAAATAGCAATTATTTAATTCTAAAACTAATCCTGAAAGCAGAGATAGCTCGCACACGCCTATGGCCAACGCAGCAACTTTTACACCATTCCCAACGCGCAGATCTATCTCTCCTTTAGCCAATCTTCTACTTCTCTTTAGATCCTGCACATTTCGACAAATGTGAGATCCACATCCAGTATCTAATACCCATGATGTAGAGTCAGTTAAATTGACATCTACAACAAAAATACCTGGTGGTGGTGGAATCACTATTCCAAGCCTCTTGTCCTCCAGATATTTTGGGTAGTTCCTCCTCCAGTGTCCAGGCTGACTGCAGTAGTGACACTTACCTTTAGTCACACCTTTGGCAATGCCACCAACAGGCTTAAGGTCAGGTTCCTTAGACTTGGCAACTGACTTGCCTTTTCCCTTGGAGGATGAGGCAAACCTTTTGCCCTTTCCTTTCTGCACCATCATAATGTCCTTGCCCTTACCCTTGTTGATGCTCTGTTCAGCTAATCTGGTAGTGGTTTTACGATCTCGTTCATGTTATAGTTCATGATGAACTGTCCATAACTCTCGGGAAACGATTCTAACACGAGATCGGTTGCCAACTCTTGGCTGACCGGGAACCCCAGTCGGGCGAGATTCTCCAAGTACGCGATCATACGGAGTACATGGGGTCCCACCGGGTTCCTTTCTGCCTGATGAAACTTGAACAGTGCCTTAGAGACCTCATACCTCTCAACCCTTTCCTGCTCTTGGAAGAGCTGCTTCAGATGCTCGATCATATCGACAACATTCATGTTTTTGTGTTGCTTGTGAAGCTCACCAGTCATGGTGCATAGCATAAGGCAACCCGCATCATTAGCGTCATCAACACACTTTTGATACGCCTTTAGGGCAGCAGGTGTTTGGTTCTCTGGACCTGCTGGAACATGCTCCTCTATTGCGTACAGTTTCTTTTCTTGCTTGAGGACGATTCTCAAATTTCTGTACCAATCAAGGAAGTTGGTTCCAGAGAGCTTGTCCTTCTCAAGGACAGAACGTAGGGAATGTTGTGAACTCGATGAGTTGTTTGCCATTTGGAATTCTACAAAAGGAAAATACGCAAGTTTTAGTATTTCTGAGTTTTTGACAATATTCAATAATGGCTAGTTTATCAAATATAGCTCCCACTACTTTTCTACGGATTAATAACCCTCAAGATATTAATGCGGAAAATATCCTTATATTTTCTAGTGGGCCAAGATCCATGTTTCATCTCCTTATGAGCTTGCATTGGAAAGTCACCCATAATTTGACTACTTTAGGTAGGAACAATTCCAATTGCATCCCATATGCAACTCTTGGTTCAATTGGGCAAATAACTCCTTATTTATCCATCCATATGGGTAATCCCAATTGATTGCCTCTAGGTTTCTTAATCATATTAATAGCCTAGTTGTGTTCAACCTCTTATTCAAACAGCTGCACATTACTAGCTTGTGCCATCGCATTCCATCATTATGAACCAAGTCGCCATGCTTTGGCACGCACGATCTTGATAAATCATGATGATAATGAGTGTTAAAATAACGAGAAGGCAAGAACACAATATTTGAATTTTGAGGGATTTTAAATTCAATTTTAATTGTTTTGTTGATCAATATCAACTAATCTATCTATTTGAGTTTGGGAACAAATCCAAATAATAGATCCGGGTTGTATAATTATCTTATTATCCTAATTGCATGCATCATCCATACACCAACCACAAAATAATAAGACAATAAAGTAAACAACCACAAAACATAAATAAAACGTGATGTGGATATGGCCTTTTCTAGACTAAGATAATTCCAAGCCAATGGAATTATCTATGAATCCTAAAAGCAAACACATCTTCATGCGTCTTTGATATTTTGGTCCATCCCTCATAGTCATGTGGAATGCTCCATGCTCCATGCTCCATCTTTTGTGTCTCCTCTTGGTTTTGGGCTTCTTTTCTTCAATCTTGACTAACAATCTACTCTATCTAGCACTAGCTAACAACTATACTAAATAATATAAATCTCACAAGTTGAGAAAAAAATGGCACGCAGGTCATAAAACCCTAATTAATTATTACAATTAATTGATCAGCTCGCAGGCCGTAAACCAAACCATAAAATTAAACATCCACAACAAACCACATCCTAAGGCCATATCCAATCACCATGCGATTTACACATAAACAGTTAAAATCCAATATTAACGCGCTTGGTCAATTTTAATTGATTTTAGGATATTCTAGGGTTAAAACGGTCCATTGGGGCCAACAATCCAATTGCCCGGGCCCAAAAAGTGAACCGCCAGGCCCTAGGGCCGGCCGGCCCCTAGCCGACGCGGCTAGGCCGCGGGCTAGGGCTGCCCCGGCCCCTAGGGCGGCCTTGCTTGGGCGGCAAGCAAGAGGGGCGGTCCCTTTAGGGGGCCGAACCTCTTAGGGAGTTGTTTCCAAAACAACTCCCTTGCTTGGTGCCCAAGTTTGGTTGTTTCCTTGTTTGGGAAGAACTCCTTCTTCCCCAAGGATGCCCAAACCCTAGATCTAAGATCCTAAAATTTCTCAAACTCACTAATTCATGCATCCAATGCAAAAACTAGGTCTTGTTATGATTGATTATTGACAAATTGCATCACATGCTTAATTTGTCTTGTTATACGCGATAAACAACAATTTTAAGGTGTAAAACTATCAAAACGTAACACATAAACCACGTTTATGCTCTACGACCTGTGGCTCTGATACCACTGTAGGGTTTTGATTCATGGATGCGCAACGGAAAAAATAATTAACCATGCAAAACCCTCCAAGGATCACAAGTCAAGAGACATAACGATGGTAAAGGAAGAAATCAATTAACACACCTTAGGGTTCTCCTTTGATGACTTCAAACGCGAATTGTGTCACGTTCTCTATAGTTGATCCACCCCTAGAGTTGATTTATAGATCTCCCACTCCTTGGTGCTAGCCCGGAAAGAGGAAGAGGAAGAAGAATCACGCAAAACGAGACCAACAAGGGAGGTCTCGGCCTCCATGTGGCCGACGGGGACGGGCGGCGGGCTAGGGGGCGGCAAGCTCCTTAGCTTGTTTGCTCTCTCTCCTTTTGTTCTCTCCCACTCAAGTTATGATCTAATGAATCATAAGTATGGAAAGGAAGGAAGGAAGGTCCTTTATATAGTCCAACAAATCCTTGCCAACTACCTAAAGGACTTATTCTAGTCCTACTAGAATTCAATTTAGTCCCTTCCTTGCAAATTAGTCCCTACTAAGTTTGCAAGGTATTGCAAAGTGATCCTTCTAATTAATTAATACTATTAATTAATTCCCAAATCTTGTTCAACTCTATATAGCGTGTGACCCCATAGGTTCTATCTAGTTGGTAGCAACAATTTGCTAATATGGAGCGATTTCTAGCAAAACATCCATTCTAGCCAACTAATAGAATAGTCATCTTGACAATCTTTGTACAAGTAATTGTCTCATCCCTTTGTCTCTATATCCGGATTGGACACGAGACATAAAAGTCACACTCGTATATCTAATCCATAGTTTCTCGATCCATGGGAATAGCCTTATTCGAGCAAATAACATCAATATCCAATATTGATTTATTTGAGTCTGGCCAGACATTCTATAAGCACTATCCCTCGAGTGGCCTAGGATATTTGCTCCCGTTATATGGGAGGGACAAATTCTATCTACGTCCACTACGATCTCTAAGCTTGCTTCTTATTGTATCCAGTACACGCCTTTATAACTAACCAGTTACGGTGTAGCGTTTAACGCTACCAAAATCACAATAATCCACAACTAGAATATCTAGTGACTTCAAGTCTAAGGATGACAATACCATTGCACCTCGAGAAGCACTTGTGACTTAACATAACGTGTATGTAGCCTTCTCGGAGATGGGTCAATCCAGTGTGCCATTACCCCTAATGCACACCTATGTGTTGGATCATGATTCTCCATATCAATTTAACCCCATACTAGTCTATAGATGATTGTCCCATTAATCATTATACTGGACTAGGGATATTTAAGATAAGCAACACAATTCTAAATCTAAGGACTTCATTATATTAAATATCCAATAAATAATAAATGAATTTCTAGCCACAAATAAATTCATACTAAACTAGATTGCCTCTAGGGCATCTATTCCAATAGTAATCCCCACACATTGGCGGAGGAATTTTTCCTTGGCTCACGAGCTATCGGCCGGACAGGAAGAACTGTTACAAGCCTATGTTCCGAAGAGAACTAGGAATCCCTCTCATAACCGAACGCCGTCTCCCTCCCCGCAGACCATACCAGCTTCGGCCACCTCTCAGCCCAACCCCTCCACGACAGGTCTTCCGATACTTCGTCTCAATCGGGAGGAAAAAGCAAAACGCGCGCTAGGGGCTTTGCTGGTATTGTGATGAGAAATTCTCGCACACTCATGCTCATGCGTGTCAACGCAAGTTTCTAATATTGGAGGTAGAGGGGGATGAACGGGATGATGCACCCGTGCCGGTTGAGGACAGTGACTCAGGGGTTATCATCGACAATCTTTCCAATTTACACACCATGACAGGTAATTCTCACCCTCGCTCTTTGAAGCTAGCGGGTACTATTGCTGATGTGAGCGTGCATATCCTTATTCATGGGGGCAGTACACTCAATTTCATCCACCCCGCCATGGCCGAGCACTTATTGCTTCTTCTACACCTGTCTTCAAGTTTCGTGTTTATGTGGGTAAAAGTGAGTCGTTACGATGTTCTTATTATTGTCCCAATACCCCATTGACACTGCATGGTTTAATTTTCGAGGTGGATATGTATGTTCTCTTAGTTCACGATATTGACGCGGTTTTGGGGGTTCAGTGGCTGTAAACTTTGGGGGAGATTTTGCACGACTACAACAAACTTACTATGAAGTTTATGTGGCAGGAAAAACAACTTGTATTATTAGGTGTGGATTAAGGTCCGCGCCAAATCTCATACAATGCCCTTTCGGCGTTATGTTGGCCACCTCAGGAGGTCGAGTTGTATGAGCTCGTCACCATCCCTGTCCCGTCTGACCCAGGGCCAGTTTGGAATGAGTTTCTGGCCGATGTTCCGATCCTTGTGCTCACGGTTCTACATGAGAACCGGGCGGTGTTTGTTGTTCTGATTGATTTACCACCGGCTAGGCAGTGGGATTACCGTATTCATCTTGTTCTAGTGTCCAAACCCGTCAATGTTCAGCCTGATCGCTACCCCTACTTTCAGAAATCAGAGATTAAACAAAAAGTTTGTGAGATTCTCCAACAGGGTATTATTCGGCCGAGTCATAGCGCTTTCTCGTCTCCTATGCTTTTAGTACGGAAGAAATATGGGACGTATCGCTTCTTCATTGATTATAGGGCACTGAATGCGGCCACAGTTCCGGATCACTTCCCTATCCCTACCACTGATGAGCTGTTTGATGAGTTGAAATCATCCCGCTACTTCACGAAGTTGGATCTTCAATCAGGTTACCATTAGATCTGTATGCACGAGGATGGCGTCGGGAAGACGACCTTTCACACTCATGATGGGAATTTCGAGTTCGTGGTCATGCGGTTTGGTCTCACTAACGCCCCATTGACATTTCAGGCAACTATGAATTGGAACTTTCAGCCTCTCATGCGTTCCTTTTTCATTGTATTTTTTGATGATATTCTTGTCTACAGCACGACCCTGGAGTTACACGCAACATCTCGCCAATGTTCTCAATATGTTACCTGATAATTCTTTTTATGTTAAAATCTCGAAACGTTCTTTTAGCAGGACTAGTGTAGACTACTTGGGGCATGTGATTAACGAAGGGTAGGTTAAGGCTGATTCTCATAAGAATCATGCTATGGTTGCTTGGACGACTACGTCTACCTTCAAGCAGTTGCGCGGGTTCCATGGTTTGATTTGGTATCACGGCCGGTTCATACACGATTACGCCACCATCGCGGCACCTTTCACTGGTCTCCTCAAACGTGATGCCTTCCTGTGGACCATATAAGCCGAGAAGAGCTTTGCGGATTTGAAACAAGACATGAATTCGAAACCCGTGCTGTGCCTTCTTGACTTTACGCAGGCATTTGTGCTTGGAAAGGATGCGTCCGATACTGGTATTGGGGCGGTGTTACTTCAGCAGGGACATGCATTGGCATTTTCCAGTAAAAATTTGGGACCGCATCTTCGTGCTATGTCTACGTATCACAAGGAGTTGTATGCCATGGGAGAATCAGTGCAGAAGTGTCACAAGTATTTGCTCGATCTGGAGTTTGTGATTCGCAGCGATGAGCGCAGCCTGAAAGAGTTGTTTTCGCAGGTCATTCAAACTCCGAATCAGTAGTTATATATCAGGAAGTTGATGGGATTTCAGTTCCAAATAGAGTACAAAACTGGGCGCTTATAATCGGGTCGCTGATGCGCTGTCCACCTAGGTTCTCCGGGTGACCCGGACACGCTTTTAGTTTTTCCCTATAGCCATGCCGATTGTCACAAGCGCTTCTCATAGTGACAATGGTATTGTGATCCTTCGACTCGAAGTAACTAGGTACTCTAGTTGTGAATTATCATGTTTTGATATCGTCAAACGTTACACCGTAACTGGGTAACTATAAAGACGATAATCGGACATGGTATGAAGCAAGCTGAGAAATGGTATTGATGTATAAAGGATTTGTCCCTCCTGCATAACATGCATAAATATCCACGGCCACTCGGTGAGTGAGACTTAGGGAAATGCATGCCCATTCTCGAACAAATCAATATAAGATATTGATGTTATTTGTTTATCTAAGTCTACTCACAGATCGAGAAACTATGGATTCCATATCTTGGGTCCAATCCAGATAGATGAGCCAAAGGGATTATACAACATGGTAACATTGGTCACAGAGGTTTGTCAGATCACTAACTATTCCTATTAGTTGGGTAGAATTGATGTGTTGCTAGACACCACTCAATGTTTGTAATTGCTATTGCTGACGTAATAGGAACATGTAGGGTCATTCGCCAAAGGATTAGACTGGAAGTAGATGCTAATTACTTGGACTAATTAACAATTAAAGGAATCAAGGAACAAAGTGCAACATGATGCGTATTTAGTTGGACTAAATAGCAAAATGGACTGAAACGAAAGTTAATCCAAACTGTTGGATCTAATTAGTAGTGGGGCAGTTTTATTATTAATAAAGAGTTATTAATTATAAAAGAATAATTCCAGACCTAAGTTCATTACGATTAAAATTAGAGCAAGGGAAGGAGAACAAGAGGGATGTTGAACCCCTTCAAGGCCGACGACACCAAGAAGAGGCCGCCCCTCTCTCTCTCTCTATAGTGGGAGTTCCAGTTGGAGATCCTACAATGTGGACTTATGCAGAGGCGTGGAAATTATTTCTAAGCAAAGTGATCGTCCCCGTCTGGTATGATTGAGGTAACCTTTCTCCTTCATCACGCTATGATGCTTCACCTGCGATTCATGGAGGGTTTTGAGCAGAATAATTTTATAATATTTACGCCGTGTAACCTGCATCAAAACCTACAATAACATCAGAGCCACATATCGATTGCGCATAACGTGATTTATGTGGTTATCTGTTTTTATCAATTTTACACCGTTCTGTCAATTTTGCGTAAAAATTGATATTCGTATTATGATACGATTCGAATGTGATTCAATAGAGAATTAACTAATTTTACATATGATGTGAAAATTAGTGATTTTTGTATACATATGTTTTATAAAAATTGGTGATGAAACTTGGGTTTGGGCACCCTGTTGGAAGAAAAGGTGTTTCTGTCACACATTGGGGTTTAGGTACAAAGGAAAGGAGAAAATTTTGTTATTTCTACCCCAAGGTTACCCATCTCTTAAGAAAAAAATTGTTATTTCTATCCCAATTTAACTAAAATTTACCCGCGTTAAATTAGATTTTAACTGTTTTATGTGATTTATCGCATGGTGGTTGGATGTGGCCCTAGTTGCGTGGTTGATTAAATTTGGAGGTTTTTTTTTATGTAATTAATTTGTTAATTTACGGCATGTGTGTCGTCTTCTCTCTCGCCTGTGAGGTTCCTCTATTTAGTTCGTAAATGCTAGCTAGAATCAGATAGATAGAATATAGTCAAGGCATGGAGAAGAAGATCAGAGAACAAAGGAACACAAGACAATGGAGACCCACAAGCTAGGGAACATGGACTAAAAATAGAGGCACATGGACATGAGCTTGTTGTTTTAGGGTTTATAGATATTCTCGTTGGCTTGGAAATATCTTAGTCTTAGGGGCCACATCCATACCGCATTTATTTATTGTTTATTATTTATTGTCTTGTTTTATTTTGATGTGTGTATGATGCATGCAAAACGTAACAAGATAATAGTTGGAACAATTGGATCTTTTATTTGGGATTCCCCAATCCAGATAAGTAGATCAGTTGATATGATCAACAGTTGATATGATCAACAAATAAAATGATAAGAAAATCCCTCAATCTGAATATTGTGTTTTGCCTTCTCATTACTTAACACTCGTCAAAACCATGATGTATCAAACTCACACTTGCCAAAGCAAGGCGATTTGATTCATCATGGGATGGTGCGATGGGACAAACTAGTAATGTGAAATTGTTAAAGTAAGAGGATGAACACAACTATGCTACTTCAATAGGATTGAAAGCTTAAAGGCAAGGCAATTGTGATTATCTATGAGATAGACAAATAAGGAGTTATTTTCCCAACTGAACCAAGAATTGCATATGATGCAATTGGAAGGTGTTACTACCTAAATAATCAATTATTGGGTGATGTGCCAAAGCAGACTGAAGAGGAGGTGAAATATGGATCTTGGCCCACTAGAAGATATATGATATTTTACGCATTAATAGTGAAGGCTATTAATCCGAGAAAAATAGGGAGCTGTATTTCTTAATTTAAGTCATTGTTAAATATAGTACAAACGTCACAGTATTTTGCATAATCATTTATGTGTTGAATACCAATGGAATTAAACAAACAGACTCGACTTTATCTCTATGTTCTTGAGAATGAATAATTTCTGGAATCAATTTTCTAAACTGGTATAAAATTGAGAATTGTTCTAGATTTTTTTTTTTTTTTTTATATCGTAAAGCATAAAGTTTCCTTCCACTTACTACCCAAACAAACTAAATCCTAGTAGAAGGAACATAAAATAATGGTTCTTTTGATGTGACTTGTCTCATGTTAGCTACCATGAACTATGATCTTTGGAAGCAAGATGAGAACATGGAGGCGTATGAAATGATCATACATTTAAAGGAAGCTCTTTTCAAGAGATGGCTAAACATGATTGGTTTGAATTGTTGCTCTATTTTTGCATTTTACCTTCTCTTTCTTAGCACTCGTCATGATCAAGATGTAATGAAGTTCGGGCTTGCCAAAGCAAGACGACTTGATTCATCAAGATGTGACATGACGACACAAGCTAGTAATGTGTGACTGCTGAAGTAAGAGGTCAAACGCAGCTGAGCTATTTCAATAGGATTGAAAGCTTAGAGGCTAGGAGTTATCTATGAGATAGATAAACAATAATAAGTTATTCGACAAAATGGACCAAGAATTGCATTGGATGCAATTAGAAAATTAAAGCTTCGTTCATTAGCAATTTACTCAATATGATTGAGAATCGCTGAACAAAGTGATAATAAGGGAAAAAGCAAGCCATATTGATGGTTAAACTAAATGGGAGAGGACAAAAAGGTTTGCCCGGAACCCTAAGGATATAAACAAGTTGTTGCGAAAGCCAAATTGCCTTAAAGCCAAAAGGGCGGTGTAGTGGAAGAGGTGCCCAAAGTACATTGAAGGAAAAAGAATTATGAATTCCACTTTAGGTATATTTTTTATAAAATTCAATGTGTCTATCTAATCTGAAATTGTGAGTATGCAGATGTATATGTAGCTGAGATACTTTGAAAGGGGGGGGGGGGGGTTGAATAGAGTATACAAATTTTTTGCAAAACTTTCTAGGAAGATGAAAACTTGTGTAAACAATGAAGTTCAAGGCCTTGAAAACAAGTTCAAGCCCTTGGAAAGAATGCGGACAGTGTAAAGCAAGTATGGCTTTTCAAGGCCTTGAAAACAGGTTCAAACCCTTGAAAAATAAACAGTTTAGGTGCTGTAAAAACTATGAAAATGAATGAACTGCAAAAGTAAAAGAAAAGTGATTTATAGAGTTTAGTCCACTTGGACCTACGTCTCTAACTTAGGGATTAGATCCCTGCAGGATTTTCAACTCAATTCTTATTAATCAAAATCTAAGCCCTAGAACTCAAGCCCAGAGAGTTCACTTACTCTGTTACAGCTTGTGGTTTTCCCTAACCTGTCTTGTACCTTCTCTAGCTAACTGATTAACTAATAATTCTCTATTGTTCACCTTGAACAATCCTTGAAAATAGATGTAGAGATAATACATAAATTATCTACCAATATAGCTCAATACAGAAGTACTCTTAGAGTAGAAAACTGCAGTGAAAATGCAGTGAACTTGTGAATGGATTGGAGGAATGATGAACTTCTTTGATGCTTTGTCAATCCAGAATTCTTTCTCTGTTTTTTCCCGTTGAATGTTGTGTCCTGTTGCTTCGAATTTGAGCTCTATTTAAACTTCAAACAGCTCTGCAAATCTCCCCAGATTTTCAGCAACAACCTTCCTGTTTTGTAGGCAACAGAGTTTGACTACTTTGAAATCTTCTCCAACGGTTGGATGATCACAAATCTTCAGAGATTTTGTTGTAATATTTCACTTAAACGCCATGAGAAGCTGTCATACACGTCTGATTGATCACAGGATCAAAGTGTCCAATTATTTCCAAATCTGCAGCAATTCAGTTTAGGAAACAATCCTGCAAAACTTAGAAACAAAATTTCCTCTATTATCAAGGTCAAACAGATGATATCTAATGATTAAAAACGTGTTAGAACAATTTGTCTTTCATCATCTAATAACAATGAATTAGGCATATGAAAGAGCAAGAGGAAATCAACTCAGAGAGTTTACATAAAACTCTCCCTGAGAGTGTGCATACAGGTTAAGCAGTTTCAAGGCTTTGAATCCAGTTTCAAGGCCTTGAAAATAGGTGACTCTGAGACTTATTCAAGGCTTTGAAAGCTGATTCAAGGCCTTGAAATAGATGGGCTATTCCAAGCCTTGCACAACCTGATCTATGAATCTCCCTCTTGATGAAAGACAAACCAAACTATGTTTGATCCTTAGTCTCTGCAAAATAAACTGATTGGATCACAATATATAACACAGTATGTCCAAAAAGATCCAACTTATTCATAATACCAATAAAAACTTAAACAAATAGTTCAGCAAAAACCAAATTATCTTAGAGATAAAAATTAAATAACCTAGAATTTCTCCCCTTTTTGACTTTTATCAAAAAGAAAAGAGATGTTGGATCAAGTATCTGGAAAATTTTGAAAACTTTAAAGAAGAGAGAATGGGGAAGAAAGAGTATGAAAGATTAGGGTTCTTTCTCATCCTCTTGGTCCTCTGCTTCTTCCTCACTTTCTTCACTGTTGGTCTGAACTTCTTGAGATACCACATCTAATTCCTCAATGAACGAGCTGATCTTTTCAATAACACTATTGAATAGGAAGGTGAGTCCTTCCGGGGATTTCTTACCATGTTTCAGCTTCTTCTTTACAACTAACCTTTTCTGTTGAGGAGAGACGGTCTTGAGATTTTTCTGTCATGCTTTTGAGGTTTTTAAAGGCTGGGACGGATCCTTCTCATGTTTTCCCTTTGCTGGATATGGAGTACACTCCATAGGATCCTGAGTTTGTGTCTGAGTCTGAGTCTTGAATAAGGATTTCCTTTCCTTTTCCTTCACCCTCAGAGACTGTCTTCTTCTTGTCACTTTTATGGCTTCCAATATGGATTCCCTTCTGCTTCTCTTGTGTAGATGCCACAGTTTGTTTCTTCTTTGCTCGAGCCCGATCTTTTCTTATCATCTTCTTTGGTGGTGAAGAATCCTCTTCTTCATCAGTAAAGTTAGGCAGAGTCTTCACTGATCTCCTGAACCTCTTCCCAAAGTTTTAGAAACCGGACCGGCCAACGAACCGGTGAGGCACCGGTTCATGGTCGGACCGGTCGGACCGGTTCAATTGCACGTTTATTTAATAATATATATATATATTTATTTTTGTATAAAAATAGTAAAAATAATGAAAAATAGCTAAGTCACTTCAAAAAAGAAATAGCTGAAAAAATACTTGAATGTTTTAATTTGAACCTTATTTAGCGTTGTAACATTTTTATAGTAATATCTATGTTTACAAAAATAAACAAACGTACAAAAATAACTAAATTATGGTCAACAATAAATATATTTTGAGGTTTCTAATATATATAAATATATTGATTGACATAAACGAAATATATTTTGGGGTTTATATAGTCATAAATTTTTAGAACTTATTTAACTGACAAATAAAATAATCGTGTCTATTTTATCAAGGAACACATTTTCATTTCTTTATTGACAATTTTTATTAGTTGTGAAAATGTAAATTTATATGCTTAATTTCAAACTTACGATATAGTTTACGGATAAAATACTTTTTTTTTGCAAACTTTACGGATAAATTACTTTGGTAAAACATGATACTAATACTGGATCTATTCAAACGAGAATATATTTTGAAAAAGAAACAATAAAAATAAACAAAGAATAAAAAAGTAACTGGAAATTGGTTCCTCCATGCAAAGAAGAGTAAATACTTTCATTGATATCTTTCAACAGCAAAGCTGCGGTGGTCTAGTGGTAAGCGTCCCTCTCATCTTTAAAGAGGTCTGCTGTTCGAGTTGCACTGGCAGCTAAAGTTTACTTTTAATTAACGAACCGGGCGAATCAACCACCAGCCGGTTCGACCGGTTCGCCGGTTGAACCGGCGGTTTGGATGACGTGGCCCGGTTCGTCTGCATGACCGGTCTTATAGATGAACCGGACCGGCCTGGGCCCGGTTCGCCGGTCCGACCGGTCGAATCGGCCGGTCCGGTCCGGTTTTTAAAACTGTGCCTCTTCCACTGCTGCTTTTCTTTTCTTCTCTGATACAGGCTTTGAACCTCCAGCCATCTTGATTCTATCTGAGGCTCTCCTTGTGCTCATTAGGGTTTGGGAGAAGAATAGAGAGAGGTGGAGTGATACCGAATGAAAGAGAAGAGAAGAAGATAAATACTGAAAGAGTTTGAGTTTGAAAAGGAAACTAGTATCTTTCTGATCTCAAAAGATTTGTAATGATCAGAGAGACTTCAAAACTTTTATGCCGTTGGGAAATAAAATATAATAATGCTATTTTTGGCTAAAACATATTTTTGAAAAGGGTAGGGGCTATGCTAGGCAAATATCTACAGAGATATCACCCAACATAGAATGATCCAAGATTATTGACTATCAGTGTAGCAGACTTATTTTCAAGGCTTTGAAAAAGTTTTCAAGGTCTTGAAAAAACTGTAACACTGCATCAAGTTACGGTGAAGGCTTTGAACTGATTTTCAAGGCTTTGAAACTCAGTTCAATATTTTGAAAACATATAAACCTTACCTTTCATACCTGATGCTCCCCCTAAACCATCATCTTTGTTTAGCATTCCCTATTCCATTCTAAGAATTGAGAACCTTTCATCTGCTAATGGTTTAGTGAAGATATCCGCAATTTGCATGTTAGTAGCAACAAATTCAAGAGCAATTTCACATTTCTCAGCATGATCTCTGAAGAAGTGGTGTCTGACATCAATGTGCTTAGTTCTTAAATTTTGTACTGGATTCTTTGTAATTGAAATTGCACTAGTGTTGTCACACTTAATAGGTATGCCCCTGAAGTCAAATCCAATGTCTCTTAGCTGTTGAGCAATCCATAACACTTTTGAGCAACATGATCCTGCAGCTATACATTCAGCTTCAGCTGTTGATAGAGCAACTGGATTTTTTTCTTGGAATGCCAACTAATCAAGTATGATCCAATGAATTGGCAAGTTCCAGAAGTACTTTTTCTATCAACCTTGTAGCTTGCAAAGTCAGCATCTGAAAAACCATGCAAAGAGAAGTTAGAATGTCTTGGATACCAAAGCCCTAAGTCTTTGGTACCATTGAGATATTTGAATATTCTCTTCGCAGCAGTTAAGTGTGATTCTTTTGGATCAGCTTGAAATCTAGCACACATACACACACTAAACATAATATCTGGTCTGCTTGCTGTCAGATAGAGTAATGATCCAATCATGCCTCTATAATCTTTTATATTGACACTCTTACCAGCTTCATCCTTGTCTAAGGATAGTGTAGAACTCATAGGAGTCTTGGCTTCCTTACTTTGAGCCATGCTATATTTGTTTACTAAGTATCTTGTGTACTTGCTTTGACGCAAAAATATGTCCTTCTTCAATTGATGTATTTGAAATCCTAGGAAGAAGTTCAACTCTCCCATCATGCTAATTTCAAATTCCCTTCTCATAAGACTTGAGAGTTCTCTGCACAATTGATCATTAGTAGCTCCAAACATCATATCATCAACATATATCTGAACTACAAGTAAATCTTTCTCATGAGTCTTTAAGAAAAGAGTCTTGTCTACTAAACCTCTTTTGAAATCATTTTCAAGTAGAAACTTTGACAATCTTTCATACCAAGATCTTGTAGCTTGTTTCAAACCATAAAGAGCTTTTTCAAGTTTGTAGGCATGATCTGGAAACTTATCATTTTCAAAACCAGGTGGTTGTGCAACATAAAATTCTTCTTGTATAAAGCCATTCAAGAAAGCACACTTCACATCCATTTGAAACAGTTTCATGTTCTTGTAAGATGCAAAAGAAAGTAAAATTCTAATTGCTTCTAACCTTGCAACTGGAGAAAAAGTTTCCTCATAATCAATACCTTCTTCTTGATTGTAACCTTGAGCAACTAACCTTGCTTTGTTTCTGATCACACTGCCACTTTCATCCAACTTATTCCTGAATACCCATCTGGTACCAATAACAGACTGTTTTGTAGGTGGAGGAAGCAGGTTCCAAACCTTGTTCCTTTCAAACTCATTGAGTTCACTTTGCATAGCAATGATCCAGTCTGCTTCTTGTGAAGCTTCTTTCACAGTTTTTGGTTATACAAGAGAAATAAAGGAATTAAAAGCATATAAGTTCTTAAACTGTGATCTAGTTTGTGTACCAGTAGTTGGATATGATATGATGTTATCAGCTGGATGGGATGAGAGATATTTGAATCTCTTTCTTGGAGACCATGGTTCAGGCTCTCCATAGATCTTCTCTGGTCTTGAAGTAGTGGCTTTGTCACTTGAATCCTTATGATCATCTTTTTCAAGGCTTTGAGATTTACTTTCAAGGCGTTGAGCACCATTTTCAAGGTCTTGAAAATTTCTTCTATTTTCTTCTGAGCCTTTCTTGAATCCTAATGGATTCTCAGTGTCTTCCTCTGATTCATGCTTGTTCAAATTCAAGTCTGCAAACCTTTCACTCAAAGAACCATCATAGCTTTCATAAAAAATAACATGAATGCTCTCTTCAACCAGTTTTGTTCTTTTATTGTAAACTTTATAAGCTTTGCTATTCAGAGAGTAACCAAGAAATATACCTTCATCACTTCTTGCATCAAACTTACCAAGATTGTCTTTTCCATTGTTGTGGATAAAACAAGTACATCCAAAGGGTCTGAAGTATGAAATGTTTGGCTTCCTCCTTTTGAATAGTTCATAGGGGGTCTTCTTTAGAATAGGTCTGACCAAGCACCTGTTCAAAATATAGTTTGCTATATTCACAGCTTCTGCCCAATAATGTTTTGGCAACTTGTTCTCAAGAAGCATTGTTCTTGACATATCTTCAAGAGTCCTTGACGCGAATTACTAACGCGCTTAGACGCAAGTATACGATCAAGTAGTAAATGGAGTATTTTTAAGACTCCGAGTATCGAACCCAAGGGAATATACGATTATTAGCTAACTAGAGATTAATTATAAGATATCTATGTAACCGGTAAAAAGTGTTTGATTTTATAAGTTCGTCGCCCACAAACAAGCGACTTAAATTAAATGACTACTAACTAATTGTTTTTGTAGAAATTTCACTTTTAAACGAAAATTACTTGTGATGAAATACGATTAATAAAGAAGAACTAGGAAATTGATGGTCCCTAGGGTTGTTAACGATTTCCGGATTATACTTGAAACACTCTATGCACGTTCTAGTAACACCGGGTAATACTCATCATGATCTTCTCTCAATCTCACATGAATTTGCGCAATCAATAACCTTCGGTTCCTCTCGGTCCACCTACGTCTAACGTTGCTCTCTAATTGATTTGCTAGGCTCGCTCACTGGGTCCCGTCGGCCCACCGTTTTCACTAAGTTCTAACAATATCAACCGAAAGTACCCTCACACGGTTAATCAAGTTCCTATCTCCTCTCGGTCTCAAGAAACTACAAGTTTACCTATGCTATTCTTTAACACGTATCAACAAGCTCACTTTCGTGCAACTCTCTCAACAAGTAATATTCTACGGGTGATCAAGCCAAGAACATTAAGATTAAAGTACAAGAATATATAGGATAACTAGAACGTTCATAGCATTAAGTCAAAACATGCAACAAGTCGAAAATCCGGAAAATCATCCACAAACCCTAGTTTCCCATCAATCACCTAGCTTTAAAGAGTTTAGCTAGACATAGAAGCATTCAACATATTCAAAACAATGAAAGTCATGAAGAATAGACGAAGAAACGATGATCAAACGCTAAAATCTTCAATGTTGATGATGATCCAAGCTCCAAGCTTCGTCTCTCTTCTTCTCTAGCTCCCAAGACTCCAAAGATGCGTGAATAATTCCCAAAGTCCGTCCCTCTATCTTAGATTAAGGCCAAAGTCTTCAAACTTTCAAGAAATATCAAAAAAGCCCCAAAAATCCGCACAGGACCACTCTGTTCGTGCGAACAGACGACTGTTCGTGCGAACAGTCTTTTCCCCTTTGTTCGTGCGAACAACTTTGCTGTTCGTGCTTTTCAACAGTCAGTTTTTCTTCATTCTTGGCCTTAAAAAATTCTTCTAAGGCATTGTGTTCGTGCGAACAAAGATGTGTTCGCACGAACACTTCTTGAAACTTCCATTCTTTGCTTCTTTTTCTCATTCTTCCTCAATCGTCTCCATTCCCGAGCAATTCCTTGAGCTATCCTCTTGTTCCGAAGTTCGTTTCCGCTCCAAAATCATCGCTCCAAGCTCCCGGTTCCTGAAATACACAACACAAACACATACCGGAAGATCACATGCGATAAACAATGCATAAATTATACGAAAAACACCCGGATTACGAAATAAAGCTCAATAACTCTAATTTGCTCAAAACAACTAGGATTTGGCCAATTTCTCACACAAATGCACCGAAACGCTCGAAAAAAGGTAGTGAATCCTAAACAATATAACTCCTAATTCGGAGTTATCAAACACCCCCACACTCACCTATTGCACGTCCCGAGCAATCCAATCAAAGTCCAATCAAAATCTGACCACAATCCAACCAAAAACATCCTCCGATAAACCAACATCCCCACAATTGATATGAGTCGTGATTTGCATACTTACTAGAAACACCATTGCATACCAATCTTAACTATCCGAATCAGTAACGACACACGACTCAAAAATGCAACAAGGTGATGCAAATGCAAGACTACGACTCGATCCTACACAAACACATATATACAAAAAACGAATTTTTTATCTTTTTGGTTGAGATCGGGCAATCTCCATTGGCTTTAATCGAATATCATGAAGTGATGAGAACGCTAGGAACAAAGCATGAGTTGAAACTAAATTCGACAACGAGAACCTCCCCTAGTTAGTATAGAAAGCCTAACTTTACTAAGTACAAGAATACGCTACCTCTTCACGTGTGCCACGAAATAAGAACTACGCCAGGCAAAGCCACATCCAAGGTCCGAGCTCCTAATCCGCTAACGGTTTTAAAATGATGAGGCTTAGGGACATAAGGATAAGCTCGTCGTAATCAAATCCTAAGCGTCACATTCTCACATCAAATCCCACATGTCACACACCCTCACCACGATGATAGAAATCGAAAACTGAAGCTCACCACCTTCGGCCCTCAATTCCCTCAAACCCCTGTACACTAGTGATCTCTGTGGCCATCGTTGTCCGTCGTGCATGAAATGTGAACCGTCGTCAAAGTTGCTCCACCACTCGTTCCAATTCAAATTCAACTCAAAACCTTATTTCATCTCTCCTTTTTCTTTTTCTCTCTTTTCTTTTTTTCTTTTTCTGTTTTTTTTTTTTCTCTTTTTTTTTCACAATATATAATACATAACTCTCACAATGCCAAAAATCCATCACAAATATTCGAGTGGTCCTCAAATAATAATCAATTATGCTAGGAGAAGGAAGTACATAAATCGATGAATGAATATCACATAAAAGTATCATCTTCTCCTAACTCAATCAAAATCCATATCAAATCCAAGCCGCAAGAATCAATGAAGCACACGTGTGGGAGTGGAGTCGTCGCAAGCTCACACTCAATGTCCGGAGTCAAAAGTCGACACCCCCACACTCGAATGTCACCACGTCCCCTCTCAAGTAATCTCAAAGATGAATGTCTCGTCCCTAATCCAACCGATCCTCCTACACCAAAGTAATAGAAACCGGTACCTAGCACGATCCACCAATTAAGTTCACCCAACCCAATTTCGTGCGAATTAAATGTCACACACTCATGTCTCTCCACAACTGTGTCCATGATGTAATGGCATGGAACACCGCCACACCGAAGTGTGCAAGCCTACTCACTCACCCTCGCATCCCCTCGTAAATAATCAATGAAGTGCAAGCGAATTGTAGGACTCAATGAAGTGTCAGATATCACTCCCTCATCGAACCCCCTCAACTACAACTCCCTCGTGACGCATTAAAATGGTGATTCTAAACAATTTGTGATGAAGGCCAAGAATCGTCACCCTAGGTCCGAAGGCTAGAAAAGAATTCAAGGTTCAAATTGGGGCGTCTGATGGTCCTACAAGGTGAGTTCTAAAATCAGTGAGTGCTCTAGTACACGACCTCGCACAGCTGTTTCATGTGCCACTTCGAGGTGGGTTGGCGACTACCTAATACGTACACATGGATGTTCGGCTTGTTTAGCTCACACCTAGCTCAGCTCTTGTAAGAAAATAGGCGCACACTTTGGATTTGAAAATAATGTAAGTGTCGAAAATAGGTAGGCACTCCCGTAAAGAAAGTCTCTCTATACCTACTAGGGGGGACTCACGTCGTCACTCTCGGTCGCAAATCATGCCCTACGCCTAAAATCCTCACACTTCGCGATTTATCAAATTTTAGCCTCTTTTGATGCCCTTTTCTCATAATTTTCTCTTTTTAATTTTTAGGATTTTTTCAATTTTTGATTTTTTTGATTTTTTTTTCATATAATTCCTACTCTACATGAAAAGCCGACACGAACGAAACTACGCAACTGACTCGATAGGGTAGGTAGACTCAAATAAGCAAACATGCAATATAAAACACAAACACATACATAAACACATATATACACGACTAACACATCACAATACGACATAATATCATAACACACGACACAGACCACAAAAATATACACAATACGACCTAACAATCTATATGCGGACAAGGTGATGCAGACACGGACTGGCTAGTCAAGAATAAAACTCCCCCACACTAGAATACATCGTTTTCCTCAACGAATTTAGAAGGCAAACCGAGGAATCAGCATTTCTAATGTGAGGGGCGGTGGATCTACTCGGACCTGGTCCTCAGACTCCTCGTCTGCTGAACCAGGCTCCTCCTCTGCTAAACCATGCTCCTCAAAATCACTCGACTCATACCACAACTCATCACTGTCAGGGCTAGGGTCTAGGGTCACACTGCTCGACTGAGCCAACTGAGCTACCCACTTCCCAAGAGTCTTAAGTGAATCTCCTAATTTCTTCCGGCTGCTACGGTCATGAGCAAACTGCTTCTCATTCACCGCCTTAGACTCTAACATCATCTTGTGCATGCTCTGCAAAATAGCATCGGTGCTCGATGACTCGCCTTCCTTCTCCTTGCCCTTCCTAGACCTAGACACCTTAGGGGGTTTCAGATATTTTGACCACTCGCGCTCGGTTGGTGGAAAGATATCCAAATCACTCACCTCTACCCCTGCCTGTATAGCCAATTTGGTCATCAAACAAGTGTGACCCAGGGCCATTCAGTTTCCCTCCGATTTTCGTGCCATGATGTTGAGCCAAATCATTCTAGGAATGTCAATCCTCTGCCCTAACCACACACACATGTCCGTACAACACAAGCGGAATGTGAATCGGGGGTTAGGCGTGATGCCCAAGACCCAATTCTCAAGCATCTCGCGAACCCATTTAGCACGTGGGAGTAGGGCTTTCTTAAGTACCGTCCAACCCGTCAACTCAGCTTTCGACTTATCCCACGGATCCGTCCCCTCGCATGGAAAACAAAAAGCATAAACCATAGGAACTACATCGGGTCTCCTAATCATGTCATGGTACGCACACGGGGTGTTGGGGTCCAAATCTCGAAATTTGAGGGCCTTGCTAATCGTCTCCGGTGTTATACGCACCCAATTGCCCCGATAATACACCAACCTATCATCCTTACTCTCCCCCTCATCCCCAAACCTCAGATTAACGTAAATCTCTCTCGCAACTTGAGAACTAGACGGTCCACACAACTCAAACAATTTATCTAACCGCTCACGTTCATGAATTGCTATGAGTTCGGCAGGCATGAGTTTCAACTTGTCTATGGGGCAAGGTTTCTCAAACGCACCGTTTAGCTTGAGGTATCGGTCGCGGAAAGACGCAACGTGAGCATGAAAGCTCACAAACCGATAGGTACAATAATTGGTAGGTGTCACATTGGCATTGGCTATCTTAAGCCTCTTGTCCGACCTACCCTTTCTGAAACGAGGCCTAGGGGGCATTGGTTTGTTGAGTATGGGGTGTGGCGGAGATCTTGGCACCACATACTCGGGCTCTTCGGTAGGTATGATATGGGGGTCCTCAACTACCATCTCGTCCACATTGGACGGGCCTACTCTCCTAACGGGGGGAAAGACAGGGTCGTCAAACATGGCGGCTTTTCGTTTAGACATGATAAACAAGCAATGCAATTTCAACGACGACAAAGAAAGTACCTAAATAAAGAGAAGGATTAGGAGTACCTACGTGCCCGAAGCTGTTCTTACGGGCACGAATTTGCAGAAATTTTTGGCAAGAACCCGATTTGGTCGCCGAAATCTTTTGTTGGCTTTTTCCTATTGAGTGGCACTCCTAGCTTCCTCTTGTTGTCCCCGTCACTTCTTCCTTCTTCACCAAGAGCTGAATTGGACTCTTTCCTCTTCAATTTGAACTTGTCCCCGATGAACCCTAGGTGGGTTTTGTATTCTCCAAATCAGAAATTCTTCTTCTTCAATTGCCTACAACACCAAAGAGGTGGTGTTGGAGGCTTGCTTAGGCCGCCGGAAGTCCACCTAATCACCGGAGAATAGGAGGTGGTGGTTTTGGTGGTTGGTGATGAATCCGTTGGGGAGAGAGGAGGTGAGGCTGCCTTGGTCGCCGAAGAGAGAGAGAGAGAGAGACCGCCGGAGATGGTGGGACGGCCTGAGAGTCGACGGAGAGCCACCAAAAATTCACCGGAGATGTCAAGGGAGGAGATGATGGACGGGACTCAAAGAGGGAGAAGAGAGGGTTTTAGGTTGATGAATGAAGGAGAAGCCTCCTCTGTTGCCCGATGATACAAAAATTAACCCCTAAAATTCCAATTCTACCCCTATGCTACCCGTCCATAGCTGCTTGACCTTCTGTTCGTACGAACAGAAAGGATGTTCACATGAACACCCTTTTAAAGGGTGCTCGCACGGGAAACTTCTCTGTTCGTGTTTTCCAAAAGTGGCTTTTTTGCTCATTTTGTTCGTGCGAACATGGGGTTGTTCGTCCGAACAACCCTGCCTTCAGCTTCATATATATATATATATACATATATATATATATGTATATATATATATATATATATTTGATCCGCTTCCTTTGCTTGAATTCCACGAGGCTCCTTAGCTTGAATTCCATATGCTTCCCCTTGTCCTTGAGCCCATTTTTCGTGAAAAACTTCCCAATACTCTCGGGAATCTCATCGTGATCACATCAATAACTTTCTCGCTCTAATTCCGTCTTGCTTTTACATCCGGACTCCGATGTGCGCCTTTCAACGCGAGTTTACGCACATCAAGAAGGGGAGTCCGAATCGCGTATTCACCTGTAATCCTGCGGAGACTCAATTTAAATGTCAAATTCTCGCTCTCTCATCCCTCATAAAGAAAAATGTTCAGAAAAACACACACGACACTATTTAAAACACACTCTCTATACTAATGCATAAAATACGTTGGGTTGTCTCCCAACAAGCGCTTGTAATTTACGGTCGACGGCCCGAACCAGTTACCTCTTAACGATCACGGCTCTTCAAAGTAGATAGAATCCACTTTGGCCGGTGTTGGCGCTGATTCCAAGTACGGCTTAACTCTACTTCCATTGACGCGGAAGCATTCCTTCGTATGAGGATCTTCGAACTCAACCGCACCCCAAGATAAATTTGGTGGATCCGGAACGGCCCGAACCATCTAGAACAAAGCTTTCGCGGAAAGAGCGTCATGCGAGAGTTGAACAACAACAATTTTTGTCCCACACGAAGTTCTTTTGGTTTGAGACGACTGTCGTGCCATCTCTTTGTCTTCTCCTTGTATATCCTTCATAAGCCTGTAATCTCCATTCCTCAAGTTCAAGTAGCTTCATCTTCCGTGCTTGTCCTGCTAACTCGTGATCCATGTTAAATCGCTTGATAGCCCAGTATACTTTGTGCTCTAGCTCAACAGGGAGATGGCACGCCTTACCGAAGACGAGCTGAAATGGTGACATGTTCAATGGTGTCTTCCATGCGGTACGGTATGCCCACAATGCATCATCCAGTTTCACAGCCCAATCATTGCGCCCTGCATTGACGGTATTTTAAAGAATCCCCTTGATCTCCCTGTTAGACACTTCCGCTTGCCCATTGGTTTCGGGGTGATAAGGTAGGGAAACCTTATGGATAGACACCCCATACGACTTCAAAACTCTGGCAAACACTCGGTTTATGAAGTGTGACCCTTCATCGCTCACCATTGCCCTTGGTGTGCCAAACCGAGTAAAGATGTGCTTCTTCAGGAACTTCTCTACCGTCACTGCATCATTCTTGGGGCACGCAATTACTTCTACCCACTTTTTCACGTAATCCTCCGCAAGCAAGATGTACAGATTCCCATAAGAACGTGGAAACGGTCCCATGAAGTCTACGCCCCAAACATCGGAAGGCTCCACCTCAAGCCATTCAGACATTGGCATCTCATCTCGTTTGGAGATGTTACCTGTTCTCTGGCAGCTATCACAACCTCCAACCCATTCATGACAATATTTAAAAATAGTTGGCCAAAAGAAATCAGATTGTAGTACCTTCATGGCGGTGCGCGGACCGCTAAAATGACCTCCACTAGGTGCTGCATGACATTTCTTGATCACATCATAGTTCTCATGAGTAGGAACACACTTCCTGATGATGTTATCAGCGCCCATCTTGAATAGATATAAATCCTCCCAAAAATATTGCTTCACCACATACAAGAACCGCTTTCTTTTGCTGCACTGTCCATTCCTCAGGGATCTCCCCATTTGTCAGATTATTGGCAATCGCCCAATACCATGGCTCACTATCCCCCAAAGACATCAAGCTCTCATCAGGGAAGTTCTCTTGAATAGGCACCTTCACTTCCACTCCATTCTCAAGTCTTGAGAGGTGGTCCGCTACCACATTCTCAACACCCTTCTTGTCACGGATCTCTACATCAAATTCTTGCATCAAAAGGACCCACCACAACAATCTCGGCTTGGCATCCTTTTCATCAAGAAGATATTTCAGCGCCGAGTGATCTGTAAAAAAAATTACTTTCGATCCCACAAGATAAGGCCGAAATTCGTCAAGAGCAAAAATCACAGCTAATAGCTCCTTCTCAGTAGTGCCATAATTTAGTTGAGCCTCATTAAGAACTCTACTAGAATAGTAAATAACATGGCATACCTTTTCCTTACGCTGCCCCAACACTGCTCCAATGGCGAAATCACTGGCATCGCACATGAGCTCAATTGGTAAACTCCAATCCGGAGTTGTGATGATATGAGCTGAGGTGAGCTGTTCCTACAAAAATTCGAAGGCTTTCTTGCACGCTTCATCAAACACAAATGGGACATCTTTCCCAAGCAACTCACACATAGGCTTGCAGATCTTCGAGAAATCTTTGATAAACCTGCGATAGAAACCTGCATGTCCCAAGAAGCTTCTGACCCCCTTCACTGAAGTCGGATAAGGGAGCTGCTTGATCGTATCTACCTTTGCTTGATCAACCTCCAAACCTCTGCGTGAAATCTTGTGGCCAAGAACTATCCCCTCTGTGACCATGAAGTGGCACTTCTCCCAATTCAACACGAGATTAGTGTCTTCACAACGTACCAAGACACGGCCGAGATGATGTAGACAGTACTCAAAACTGTCACCAAATAAGGAGAAATCATCCATGAAAACCTCTAAATGCTTCTCAATCATATCCGAGAAAATAGCCATCATACACCGCTGGAAAGTGGCCGATGCATTACATAATCCAAATGGCATGCGGCGGAACGCAAATGTTCCATAGGGACATGTAAAAGTAGTCTTCTGGAGCAATGGCGATCTGATTGTAACCTGAGTAACCATCCAGAAAACAGTAGTACTCGTGGTGAGCCAAACGATCAAGCATCTGATCAATAAACCCCAACGGAAAGTGATCCTTTAGCATGGCTTCATTCAGATTCCTGTAATCCATGCCCACACGCCAACCAGTAACTGTCCGTTGATCAATCTGCTCATGCTTGTCGTTCTCCACCACATTCATCCCTCCTTTCTTAGGCACACACTGGACCGGGCTAGTCCAAGTTTTGTCTGAGTTCGGAAAAATAATGCCAGCCTCTAGCCACTTCATGACCTCTTTTCGTACCACCTCTTTCATGTGCGGATTCAATCTCCGCTGTGCTTGGATCAGCTTCTTTCCTTCTTCCACCCAGATCTTGTGCTGGCAATACACGAGGCTGATCCCCTTAGTATCTGCAATAGTCCATCCAATTGCTGCTTTATGCTTCCTTAGCACATTCAAAAGCTTCTCCTCCTGTGCCTGAGATAAAACAGAGGAAACAATTACGGGCAACGTGTTATCAATACCAAGAAAAGCATACCTGAGATGGCTAGGCATTGGCTTCAACTTAAGCACGGGTGGTGACTTGAGTGAAGGAACAAGAGCTAACTTTTTCTCCCCTTGCTCATATAAGTCCAGCTTGGTCCAGCTGCTCATGTGAAACAAATCCATGAGAGGACTCTGATCTTCATCCTTGTACATGCCATCAATTTCCTCCTACATCAATTCAGCTTCCTCATCTCCCATGTCATCATCAAAAACCTCTACGCTAAAGCAATCTTCATAATTATAACATGAAGGCATTTTCATTGCCTTGAACACATCAAAGACCACTTTTTCAACATTGATTTGCATAGATAGCTTTCCACTCTTCACATGTATAATAGACTCGCCTGTAGCTAGGAAGGGTCTGTCAAGAATTATAGGTACTTCGCCAACCTCTATGTCTAGGATGACAAAATCAGCAGGAAAGATGAGAGTACCAACTTTGACCAAGATGTCTTCAATCACCCCATATGCTCTACGAATCGATATATACGGACAAGGGCATCAAATTGATGCTTGCCCCAAAATCACACAATGCAGTCATAGTAAGAGAATTACCGAGAGTAACCGGTATCACAGAGCTCCCAGGGTCTTTCTACTTCTTAGGCAATCCATTCCTGACGCATTCAAAAGTCTCAGCCGTCAAATTAACCTGTGAAAAATCACTCATGCGTCTCTTCCCGGAAAGAATACCCTTGAGAAACTTGGATATGTAGGCAATTCCTCTGCAAAAGGAATGTTAATCTCCACTTTCTTGAATATATCAAGAAATCTATGAAAATCTAGAATCATCAATCTTTCTCGTCCTCAAAGGGTATGGAACTGCCTTAGAAACAGTAGTAGTGTCAATACATACCTCATCCTTCTCTTTCACCGCCTCCTCATCCGTCGCACCCTTTGATTGGGGGATCACGACATTAGTATCATCATCAAAAATCTCATGCTCTTTAGCCTTAGAAGCATCGGCTCTAGCCTGAGTTGGATATGGCGGATCTTTCAATGCAACCCCGCTTCGAGTAGTGATCGCATTGAATTGACAAGGATTATCTTCCGTATTGGATGGCAATGAACCTGGAGTTCTAGATGAGAGCTGAGTAGCAATCTGACCCACCTGTACCTCAAGAGAACGAAGAGAAGTCTTCGTAGCCTATAAATCCGCAGATACAGCAGTAACCTGTGTGGACATGTTGTTCACATTGGTGGTCATAGTATTCATATTGTCACTCAGTTGTGCCAATGCCTTCGTCAGATCAGAGATGTCTGAATTTGGCGCCACAACAGCTGTTGGTGGAGCCTGTGAAACTGGTGGCCTATGCTGGAACCCCGGTGCATATGTCGCTCCAGATTGATCCCCATACCTAAAGCCTAGATGATCTCTCGTGCCTGGTCTGTAATTCCCTTGATTCCAGTTCTGCCGCTGTCCGTGTGCCCCCACATAGTTCACATCCTCGCTCGCCATATGTGCCATTGCTGCATCGTATTCTGGCTCCTCAACACTTGCTACTGTCTTCTTGTCCTGATAAACCTGCTTGGCTAAGTCAGAAACTATCTTACTGATCCCATTCTTCCACTCATCATCTTTTTCTTCAGGCAACGCCGATAGTCTCCTAGAATCATAAAAATGTGTATCCTGCTTGGCCAGCTGTTTCATAAGTGCATAGGCTCCCTCTATGTCCACCGAATACATAAAATTTCCTCCAGCTTCCCTGTTAACCAACTCCTGATTATGACGTTCTAATCCGTGGTAGAAGACCTGCTAAATTCTGTAGTCCCCAAAATCATGATTTGGGCACTTCCTGATCAGATGCATAAATCTGTCCCACGCCTCTACCACGGTCTCATGGGCCTGCTGCTGAAAGCCTAGAATATCACCTTGTAGCTGAATTACCCGCTGAACTGGGTAAAACTTGGCCATAAATTTTTCCACACACTGATCCCATGTTGTGATCGAATCAGGTGCTCTCGACTCAAGCCACTTCTCAGCTGCACCCTTCAGACAATAAGGGAAGAGAATGAGCTTCAACGCTTCTGGTGTCACATTCTTTTACTTGACAGTCTTTATATATGCGTTTAACTTCCCAATAAAATCATTGGGGTCTTCATCCTTGTTCCCATAAAACTGGAACTGGTTGGTCACCGTATGAATCGTAGCTGGCTTGAGATCAAAATGTTCAGCCTTTATGTATGGCACTACAATTGCCGGATTATGTCCATACGTGGACGCCTGGAATTTCTCCACAATAGCTTGCCCATACTTGTTGTACGGTGTATGGGTGTTCTGATCATTCAACAACTTTGACAGCTCTTCCATCCACTGATTGAGCTGTTCATTTGTCAACTGTTCACCCATCGTGCTTTGTTTATGTCTTCTCCTCTGATCTCTGAATAACTGTTCTGGGTCTTCAAGTGGGGGCACAAGCTCTCTAGGGATCCTGGGCATACACCGATGACCTGAAAAACAGAATCAAATAAAAGTGAGAAAAACAAAATAGCTAATTAAACAAAAAAAGAGATATCTTAAATCAATTTCTACTAAACTAATAAACCGTTAAAGTCTCCGGCAACGGCGCCAAAAACTTGACGCGAATTACTAACGGGCTTAGAAGCAACTATATGATCAGTAAATGGAGTATTTTTAAGACTCCGAGTATCGAACCCAAGGGAATTTACAATTATTAGCTAACTAGAGATTAATTCTAAGATATCTATGTAACCGGTAAAAAGTGTATGATTTTATAAGTTCGTCGCCCACAAACAAGCGACTTAAAATAAATGACTACTCTCTAATTGTTTTTGTAGAATTTTCACTTTTAAACGAAAATAACTTGTGATGAAATACGATTAATAAAGAAGAAATAGGAAATTGATGGTCCCTAGGGTTATTAAAAATTTCCGGATTATGCTCGAAACACTCTATGCACGTTCTAGTTACACCGGGTAATACTCATCATGATCTTCTCTCAATCTCACATGAATTTGCGCAATCAATAACCTTTCGGGTCCTCTCGGTCCACCTACGTCTACCGTTTCTCTCTAATTGATTTGCTAGGCTCGCTCACCGGGTCCCGTAGGCCCACCGTTTTCACTAAGTTCTAACAATATCAACCGAAACTACCCTCACACGGTTAATCAAGTTCCTATCTCCTCTCGGTGTCAAGAAACTACAAGTTTACCTATGCTATTATTTAACACGTATGAACCAGCTCACTTTCGTGCAACTCTATGCACATTTCATCTTCCTTGAACTTGTTGGATGGCAATCCTCTTACCAATTCCTTGGAGATCAACTTGTTCAAGGTATGCAAACTAATATGACCAAGTTTCCTGTGCCAAAGCTTTGAATCCTCTTTCAAGGCCTTGAGACACTTCAAACATTCACCTGCAACTTTGTTAGTCTGAAAAGCATAAACATTGTTTCATCTGGAGGCTGTGAGAATGCAATCTCCTGATTTCTCACTTTGCACCACACATTTATCCTTATCAAATATAACTTTGTTGCCTTTATCACAAAGCTGAGATACACTAAGCAAATTAAATTTCAAACCTTCTACTAGATAGACATCAGAAATAGAATTTTCAGAATTTTTACCAACTTTTCTAATACCAAGAATGTTGCATTTGCCTTTGTCACCAAGTGTTATTGAACATTCTGATTGCTCCTTTAATTCTGAGAATAGAGATCTCTTTCCACTCATATGTCTTGAGCAACCACTGTCCATGAACCACTTCTGTTCTTTGACATTGGTGACTACCTGCAAACACCAATCACTTCCATACCCAAATGTTAGACCAAGTGTGGAATTTGGATTCATATTCAGGATCAATCATGTTATGTCGTCTAACCCCTTTAGGAACCCAAATCTGCTTAACTTGTCCTTTGAGTTGAAAAGGAAAAGTGTTCCTCATTATGTGAGGGTCTCTTCTTCTAAGAGGACAAGTCATCTTAACATGACCAGTTTTGCAGCAGTAATGACAAGTAGGAGAATTTTTATTTCCAGCTTTCACAAACCTGGTATTATTCCTTCTTGGAAAGTTTGGATTGAATCCAATACCAGCTTTGTGAACAGACTGTGAACATCCTCCAAGAATCAAGTTCAACTTGTGTTCTGACCCAACAAGCTTGATTTAGACTAATTCAGATTCTTGAAGTTTCTCAGTAAGAGTAGTCTTTTGTTTCTCTAAGTCATCAACCTGATGTCTTAGGTTAACAAGGCTATCACTCACTGAGGAGTTCTCAGTGACTACTTCCTTGACTTGTGTTTTCAAGGCTTTGAAACTGGTTTTCAAGGCCTTGAAATCACTATCAGTTTTCTTCAGAGAGATTTCAAGATTCTGATTTAGGCAAACAAGTTGTAAGTTTTATTTTACTTGATCATGAAATTTTCTTTCAAAAGCCTGATCTCTTTCAGATAATCTTCCTCATTCAAAAGCATTGTTCTGATATATTCTGAAAGAGCTTCTTTTAGTTTTGAAATTAGACAATATACCATCACCTCAATGTTTTTCTCAGAACTTTCATCATGCTTGTCTCTTCCTCAGATTCAGATTCACTAGAGCTATTTGAATCACTCCATGAAGCTATCATGTGTTTCTTTCTTCTGTCATGATCTTTATTTTGAAAGCTCTTGCTTTTCTTGTGTGGACAATCTCGTATCAAGTGTCCTGCATCACCACATTCAAAGCAGTTCATAACTTTTGATTTTTTTTGTGAAGAGGACTTACCTTTGTAGTCCTTGCTGCTGGATGATCTATGCCTTTCTCTGTTGAAATATTTATTTCCAAAGTTTTTCTTCATTTTTAGAATCCTTGTCAAGGATTTGGAAATCAAGGCAATTTGATCTTCATCATCACCATCCTCAGTTTCAAGGCTTTGTGTTCTCTCATTCTCTTTGGATTTGAGAGATAAGTTCTTGACACAATCTGGGAGTTCTCCATCAAATTCATTCATAGATATCTCATGTGTCAGAAGCTTCCCTTGTAGGTCATCAAGTTGTAAAATTGAGAGATTCTGAGCTTCTTCAATAGCTGTGGTTTTTGGTTCCCATTTTGCCTTTGGAAGACTTCTGAGAATCTTCCTCACCTTTCCTTCATTGGAAAAATGTGTTCCTAGTGAATCAAGGTTCTTGACAATATCAGTGAACCTCTTGAGCATGTCTATGATGGAATCATCTGCATTCATCTTAAACAACTCATATTGCCAGAGATAAATGTTGATTTTGGTTTGCTTGACTTGACTGGTTCCTTCAAAGGTAACCACAAGCTTATCCCAGATTTCCTTTGCAGTTGTGCAGCCAAAGATCCTGTTGAATTCATCTGTACTCAAACCACAATACAAAATGTTAATATCCTTGTAGTTCTTAGAAAATGATCTAACTAAGAAGAGGAGAGTCAGTCTTCTGTTTTGGGATATTTGATCCCATCTTTCTCTATGTAGAAAGTATGAGGTCCATTTTGGATAATGGTCCAAAGCTCTAGATCTTGATCAATAATGAACACTTTCATGAGAGCTTTCTAGTGAGCAAAATTTTCTCCACATAATAGAGGAGTTCTGTTAGCAGCTCTTCCCTATGAGAAACCACCATCACCTGCAGTACTCATGATCACCAGCTGATTAAATCTTATACAGTGATACAAGCTCTGATACCAATTTAAAGTGTGAGTATGCACATGTATATGTAGCTAAGATACTCTAGAAGGGGGGGGGTTGAATAGAGTATACAAACATTTTGTAAAACTTGCTAGGAAGATGAAAACTTGTGTAAACAATGAAGTTCAAGGCCTTGAAAACAAGTTCAAGCCCTTGGAAAGAATGCAGACAGTGTAAAGCAAGTATGCCTTTTCAAGGCCTTGAAAACAGGTTCAAACTCTTGAAAAATAAACAGTTTTGAGTGCTGTAAAAACTATGAAAATGAATGAACTACAAAAGTAAATGACAAGTGATTTATAGAGTTCAGTCCACTTGGACCTACATCTTTACCTCAGGGATTAGATCCCTGCAGAATTTTCAACTCAATTCTTATTAATCAAAATCTAAGCCCTAGAACTCAAGCCCAGAGAGTTCCCTTACTCTGTTACAGCTTGTGGTTTTCCCTAACCTGTCTAGTAACTGCTTTAGCTAACTGATTAACTAAGAATTCTCTATTGTTCACCTTAATCCTTGAGAATAGATGTAGAGATAATACATAAATGATCTACGAATATAGCTCAATACAGAAGTACACTTAGAGTAGAAAATTGCAGTGAAAATGCATTGAACTTCTGTGAATGGATTGGAGGAATGATGAAATTCTTTGATGCTTTGTCAATCCAGAATTCTTTCTCTGTTTTTTTCCGTTGAATTTTGTGTCTTGTTGCTTCGAATTTTAGCTCTATTTAAACTTTAATCAGCTCTGCAAATCTCCCCATATTTTCAGCAACAACGTTCCTGTTTTGTAGGCAACAGAGTTTGACTACTTTGAAATCTTCTCCAACGTTTGGATGATCACAAATCTTCAGATATTTTGTTGTAATCTTTCAGTTAAACACCACGAGAAGCTGTTATACACGTCTGATTGATTACAAGATCAAAGTGTCAAATTATTTCCAAATCTGCATCAATTCAGTTTAGGACACAATCCTGCAAAACTTAGAAACAAAATTTCCTGCATTTTCAAGGTCAAACAGATGATATCTAATGATTAAAAACGTGTTAGAACAATTTTATTTCATCATCTAATAACAATGAATAAGGCATATGTAAGAGCAAGAGGAAATACTCTAAGAGAGTTTACAGAAAACTCCTTCTGAGAGTGTGCATACAGGTTAAGCAGTTTCAAGGCTTTGAATCCAGTTTCAAGGCCTTGAAACTATTTTCAAGCCTTTGAGACTGATTCAAGGATTTGAAAGCTGATTCAAGGCCTTGAAATAGCTGAGCTATTCCAATACTTGCACAGCCTGATCTATCATCATCATAATAGGTATTTGATACTACGTGAGGATTCCACATTTATAGAAATGTGTAGGATCTCAAGAGAAGAAGACAAATGGATAAGGAATAGATACACCTACACGTGGGGAAATGAAGCAAGGGTTGCTGAATTAGCCGTAGGAAATTATCTCTACCTTCTTGAAATTGTCAATAAATTATACAAAAACGATTATGTCCCTGCTATGAGTAGGAACATTATCACAGTTTCTTGTTTGGACAAGAAAATGATTTTTCTATTACAATAATGGAAAAAAGTTGTTCCATTTATTTTAATAAAATAAATTATTGTAATGCTACTTTTTCTAATGGATTGTATGTCCCCGATCCTAGTAATTCCATCTACAACATAAATACCAATATGTTTAATATAATGATATGAACCCTACATATCTTAAGCATCCTCGTTTAGGCTACATAAACGAGAAACGCATCTCTAAATTCCATATGGATGGATTTCATGACTCATTTGATTATGAATCATATGAGACATGTGAGACTTGTTTATTGGGAAAAGATATGATCTTTTGGACTCATACATACTGATGTATGTGGACCACTAAACACAAGTGCTATAGATGATTTTCGGTACGTCGTCATATGTACTTATTCAGAAGATATGGATTTGGGTCTTATGAAGAAAAAATCACAATCCTTTGAAAATTTCATGGAATTCAAGAGTGAAGTAGGAAATCGGCTTGGTAAAAGTATCAAAGTTCTACGATACGATCGTGGATGAGAGTGCTCAAGTCAAGAGTTTGACAAGCATCTATAGGAGTGTTGGATATGATCCAAACTCACTCCACCTAGAACACCATTATGTAATGATGGGTCTAAGAGGAGAAATCGGACCTTGATGGACACGGTTCAATCATGATGCGTCAAACAGAACTTCTATTTTAATTTTGGGACCACGTTTACATAAGTTTTCACCCTTAACATTGCTCCATCAAAATTAGTTATGAAAACACCATATGAGATATGGATTAGAATGTTTCCTAGTATTTCATAAGAATTTGGGGTTGCGAAGTTTATGTATAGTGTTTAGGGTCAGATAAACTTGGACCCAAGTCAATAAAATGTGTTTTCTGAGATATCCTTAAGAAACAAAAGGATATTATTTCTACAATCCAATCGAGAACAAAATATTTGTTTCTCATCACTGTGTTTCTTGAAAGAGATTGTCTCTAAACGAAACAGTTGGAGGATAGTATAACTTTAAGGAGTTCAAGAACCACAACAGAAAATTGATCCTTTGATGGAACATGAGTAGGATCACAAGGCGTTGTGGAGCAACCTACTCAAGTAACACAAGAACCTCATATGTTAGGAAGGATGTGTCAAGGGGCTAGATAAATACGAATTTCTCATAATCTGGTGATGTATTGCTCATGGAGATGAGCCTACAACCTATGAAATGGCCACAAGTGGTCCAGACTCACAAAAATGGCTTGGAGCCATGAGATCCGAAATGGAATCCATGTATACCAAAAAAGTATGGACTTTGGTGGAACCACCTAAGAAGATAAGACCCATAGGGTGCAATTGAGTTTTAAGAAAACTAACATGGATGGTGTTGTGATTACTTTTAAGGGACGATTGATTGTCAAAGGTTTCCTGGGAGCTCTTAGTATGGACTATGACGAAACCTTTTCCCCAGTTGCGATGCTTAAATCCATTCGCACATTGCTTGCAGCAATCTATCTACGGATGGAATCAAGCTACTGGATTTGGAATCTTGCATTTAAAGATGCAATCAAAGAGTTTGGTTCCATCAAGAATGATGAAAAATCTTATGTTTACAAGAAGGTTAGTGGGATCACCGTTATACTTCTGGCCTTATATGCGGTAGACATACTGTTCATTGGAAATGATGCCCCTATTCTGCAATCTATTAAAGATTGGCTAGGGAATCGATTTTCAATTAAATGACTTAGGTGCAGCAACCTATGAAGATCTATGGAGATAGATCAAGAAAGTTGTTCGGCTTAGGTCAAAGTACATATATTGACAAAGGTGTTGAAACGATTCAACATGAAAGAATATGTGTTATGACCTATGCCACATGGAACTAGTCTTTCGAATTCTAATTGTCTTACCAATAAGATTGAGAAGGACCATATGAATAAGATTCATAGGATACGCCATGTTATGTGCTAGGGACATACATGTCATTTGATCATGAGATGAAGATACCATTCATATCCAAATGAGAGTCATTGAATAATTGTCAGGAACATCCTTGTGTACTTCACAAGAATTAAAAATGAGTTTTTGATATATCGAGGATAGGAGGGGTTCACTGTAAATGGTTACACTGATGCGAACTTCCAATCCAACAAGAATGATTTCAAATCATAGTCAAGTTTTGTGTTTTGCCTTAATAGAGAGACTGTGAGCTGGAAAGGTTCCATGCAAGATTCAGGGCCATCAAAAGAATCCTAAAATTGGGTAAAATCGAGGAGTGTGAGAACTTTAGGAATAGGGCGTGACTTGCGACCGAGAAGTGCGATGTGAGTTTCCCCTAGTACGTATAGAGAGACTTTCTTTACGGGAATACCTGCCTATTTGTATACACTTACTTGATTTTCAAATCTAAAGTGTGTGCTTTGTTTTCTTACAAAGTTGAGCTACGTGTGAGCTACACAAGTCGAACGTTCATGTGCACGTCTTAGGTAGTCGCCGACCCGCCTCGTAGTGTCACACAGAACAGATGTGCGAGTATTCGTATTAGAGCACTCAGTTCTTGTTAGATCTCACCTTGTAGGAACACTAGAAAACCCTATTTGAACCTTGGATTATTTGCTAGCCTCTTGCCCGAGGGTTACGATTCTTGGCCTTCTTCACAAAAAGTTTAGAATCGCCACTTAGTGCGTCATGAGGGAGTTGTAGTTGAGGGGGTTCGATGAGGGAGAGCTTTATTGTATATACTTGTGAGTCTTACATGATCGCATGCGCGTTAATTGATATTATTGAGGGGTTGCGAGTGAGTAGGCTTGCGCACTTCGGTGTGGTGGTGTTCCATTTCATTACACCATGGACACAGTTGTGGAGAGCCGTGAGTGCGTGACGTCTAATCCTCACGAAAATGGGGTTGGTCGATCTTAATCGGTGGTTCGTGCAAGGTATCGGTACTTCCGTATTCGCGGTGTAGGAGGATCGGTTGGAATAGGCACGAGACAGACATTTATTGACTACTTGAGAGGGGACATGGATATATGCTAGTGTGGGGGTGTCGACTGTTGTCTACGGATATCGAGATTGCGCTATTTACGACTCCACTCCCACACACGTGCTTTGATTGTTTGCGGGTATGTTTGGTGGCACCACATACTTCATCGAGTTAGGGGGAGATGACACTTATTTGTGATACATATTCATAGGATTGTTTATTTCCTCCCCCTTAACTTATTTGGTTGGCTACTCTTGGAAGACCACTCATACAATTGGAAGAATATTGTTGATTTTGAGAGATTAAAAAAAAAGGGGGGAGAAAATTCAGCAAAAAAAAAAAGAAGAAGAGAAAAAAAAATATAAAACAAAGATAGGATGAATAAATGAATAAATGTTTTTTGATGGAAATCGAGTGGTGGGAGCTACTAGTTCATTGATGGCAGTTTGCATATCGTGCACGATTCGCAACGGTGGCCTCGGAGATCGTTATTTTACCAGGGTTTAAGGGAATCGAGGGCCGGAGACGGTGAGTTTCGGGTTGCGGTTTCTATCATCGTGGTGAGGGTGTGTGAGACGTGGGTTTAAATGTGAGAATGTGACGCTTTAGGATTATATTTCATGATTATCCTTAAGCCTCATCATTCTAAAATCGTTAGTGGTGTAGGAGCTCGGACCGTGAATGTGGCTTAACTTAGCGTAGCCTCTTATTTTGTCGGCACACGCGAAGAGGTAGGTTATTCTTGTACTTAGTAAAGTTAGGATTTCTATACGAACTAGGGGAAATTCTCGTTGACGAGTTTAGTTTCAATTCACTCCTTGTACCTATATTTCTCATCACTACATGATAACCGGTTTGAGCCAATTGAGATTGCCCGATCTCACAAAAAAAGAAAAGAAAAAAATGTAATTTTAATAATTGCATTGTTTATACTGCATTTTTATGTAGTTGCATTGTGTATTATCGAGTCGTGTCGGCTATTAAAAGGTTTATGTGGTTTGATCTTCTCCTCGGACTAGTATGCAAATGGTTGTGAGTATGCATTGTTGGCATAAGTATGCAATTGACGTAGGGATTGTATGCAAAGTTTGAATGAGAAGTGAGGAAGTGAGTTGAGAGATTAAGTGTTGGATTGGATATTTGCTCGGGACGAGCAAAATTTAGTGTGGGGGTAGTGGATAACTCCGTTTTCGGAGTTATTTTATTACTCGTTTTTCTGCATTTTGTGTGCTCAACATGGATACTTCGTCGTCTTTTGAGTAAAATGTGCTTAAATTGCAAGAATTGAGTTTATGTTCGTTAAATGTTGAATCCGGGCGTATCTCGTATATGTTTGATGCTTTTATTGTGATATGATCGCGGGTCCTTGTTTGGTGTTGTGATTGGCAGGAAAGAGGATGCGAGGATCAAATGGGATGAAGAAACGAGCTTCGGAAACGAGAAACTCAAAGAAAAGAAGCCAAAGAAGTGCAGACCACACGCTCTTTGTGCGAAGAGTAATTGTGTTTGCACGAAGAGAAGGAGTTAGCCAAATTTCAGAAAAGTCTCAGAAGTGTTCTTGAGCTAGCTCTCTGTCTCAAAATCAAAAGGCCTTCGCACGAAGACTGTAAATCTTCACACGAAGACTTTAACTCTTCGCACGAAGACCTAAGCACGATGGGAAAAAGGTTTTCGCATGAAGACCTTCGCACGAAGAAATCGAAGTCTTCGCACGCGGAGACTGGTTAGCGGGGTCGTTGTGAAATTAAGCAAAACTTTGTCCAATCTTTTTGGAAACGTATTAGAACGAGTTAGGGTGTATTGTTTCAGGATATTTTAACTTTGGGAGCATTGTGGAAGATTTGGATCCTTCGTTTGCTTTCTAAACTTATTCTATTCTCTTGTTTCGGTTCATAATCATTAGACTTTTTATTGTGATCATGTGTGCTAGTAGCTAAGCTTTTATTTCGTGATATCTCGTAGGGAACTAGGGTTTGATCACCACGTTTTGTGGTTTATGGATTTGGTTTCATGCGTTCGAGCTTAATCGACTATGTTCTTTTTTTTAGTTATGCATGCTTTATGAACTTTATATATCGTTCGTGTTGTTAGACGTGGCAATATGATTGAGTTAGGTTTTGAATACTAGAGGAACCACTATTCTTTACCGGAACTTGAAGCATGCCATGGCTTTATCTAGGGTTGAGGAATATTGCTAGTTAGCTAAGAACTAAGAGTAGACAACGAAAACGTAATGCGTGTTTGAACTTGAGTAGACTAGAGGAATCATATACAAGGGTTCAAACACAGGTGTTGGTTGAGGAATCTTCAACATCAATTGTGCTCGTTTAAATACGTAAAACATATTCGTGTTATCAAAAAATAAATCCTAAGGGGTGTGAGATCCTTAGTTTACCCATAGAGATATCTTGAATTTGTCACGTAATTAAGAAAACTATCAAAAGCAATCTTTGTTAATTGTGAAGCAATTCATCTGAGTAATCTGGATACTTGTTCTTTTCAATTTTAGTAGAATAGTCAAACAAAAACTCAACGCGTTGTGCCCACATAAGGTTTAGAGTTATTAACTAGTTTAGAAAGAAGTCTCTTGGGTTCGACAACCTGGATTACCGGATTATTACTACACTCAAAATTGTACACTTGCAGTTGGAGCGTGTCATCTTTCATCAAGGGGGAGATTGTAAGTTCACAGTTTGTTCACAGTAGTTTCAAAGCCTTGAAATACTATGAACATGAACTGGGCATAAACTGAGGGGGAGTTTCTACTCCAAAGCCTCTCTAATCTTTTGCACTTGACCTGGCTATATTATGTGATGAAATAAAAACTTAATATGTGTTTAAATTGAATTAATCTCATTTTTTGCCTAAGTGGTTGCAGGGATTATTAGCTATCTGTTTTGCTGGAAAATTTCCTTATGTCCTTGTTGCATAAAAGGAAATCAAGTCTGCAGATTGATCCTACTATTATGGAATGATGTCCGGACTTACCTAAGACCCGAAGATGGAAGATCAGATCAAAATCAAGTTATAAAATCAAGTCACTAGCCGTTGCAATCAAGCTGTTGAGAGTCAAAGATCTGCAGAGTGATTTTAGGAATCTGTTTCAGAGGTTACTATATATTCTGCAATTCAAATAAGCAGAATAAGAACTAAAACAAGAGAACTAAGAGACATACACGAGCAGAGAGAATTATAGAAGTTCAAACACTCTCAGAGTATTTACAAGCAACATTGAAGAAGATCACACACTCACTCAATCCAATCCAGTTTCCAGAAGAACATTTCAAGCTTCACAGCTTTACTGTTTTTACAGTGTTCTTCATCTGAGCTTCATTTGCATATCTACTTGTATATTACATTATCATTTGATCTTGTGGTGTTGTTCAAGAGTAACAACAATATATTTTTATTGAATTAGTTAGCTACGGAAGGTACTGGATAGGTTAGGAAGAACCTAGGGCTGTAAAGAGTAAGGCACTTCTCTTGGCCTGAGATCTTGCTTAGCTTTTGATTAATAATAATTCAGTTGAAATCCTAGAGGGATTAGATCCCTCATGCGGGGAGTAGGTCACTTGGGACCAAACTTCGTATCAAATCATTGTGTTCCGTGTATCACAGTTTCAGTCCTATACTTGTCTTCATAAATGCTTCAAAGGTTGTAGTTCAAAGCTTTGAAAGGCTTTTCAATGCCTTGAAAAAATACCAGTAACTTTCAGACAGTCTATTTTTTATTTCAAAGCCTTGAAACTGAGTTTAAAGCTTTGAAATACTTGTAGCTCTTTACAATTTTTTAAATCCACACTTTTGGCAAAAGTTGTCATACTCTATTCACCCCCTTCTAGAGTATTTGATCCTGTATTTGCACACCTGTATTCAGTCTTCAATTTCCATGTCTGCTTAATTTCACCTTAAACCACATCACATGCAATAGGGTACATTCCATCATTCACATCTATCCCCACAGCTGATAGAAGTTGGTAGGCCCTCTCAAGTGACAAGCATCCACATATATTTCCGACCTACAATGCAACAAAAATTCCTTCTTGCCAGCAGCAAGACATATGTACATTCTTTTGAAGTGAAACATTAGGCTGCCTAAACCATATTTCTTTGTTGATCCAGGATTTTTTCTGTGCAATTCATGCTCGTAGTCCCTCACTCTTCTGTATTCCTCCTTAAATCTCCCAGTCACCATCAGTCTTGCAAGTTTTCTAGCCCTATTGGCCTTGATCACACCGATTTCAACCTCGTAAGTTCCTTTATATCCTCAATTATCTCACTAATCTTATAGTGT
Source organism: Linanthus parryae (assembly GCA_023055425.1). Classification (NCBI taxonomy): domain Eukaryota; kingdom Viridiplantae; phylum Streptophyta; class Magnoliopsida; order Ericales; family Polemoniaceae; genus Linanthus; species Linanthus parryae. The sequence goes on along the minus strand of JALGPY010000005.1, from coordinate 109,052,825 downwards.
GGATCTCTCCTTATATTATCCATCATCTTAACTGCAACCCACCTACTATCAACCATTCTTGAATGATATGCTTTACTTCAATCATGAATATTTATGAATGTCTTCACTTGTAATGCATTTATTTCCTTTTTATTGCTTGCATACAACTTCCAAGGACAAGTAGGGATACACTTTTATAAAAACCTTTATGGATTCTTGCTCTTTCTCCTTCACATTATAGTTCTTGTTGATCTTGTAGTTGGTCACAACTTTTCTGAACTATCTATAATCTTTGAAAATCATCCCAGTAATGAACACATGGTTATTCATGTCTGTTTGCCTCCTAAACTCAACATACCTTTTCTTCTTAGGTGGTGCCTCCTCCCTTTCTATCCCACTTTCACTTCTAGTGCTTACATATGATTCTTGTAGTTGGTCACAACTTTTCTGAACTATCTTGTAGTTGGTCACAACTTTTCTGAACTATCTATAATCTTTGAAAATCATCCCAGTAATGAACACATGGTTATTCATGTCTGTTTGCCTCCTAAACTCAACATACCTTTTCTTCTTAGGTGGTGCCTCCTCCCTTTCTATCCCACTTTCACTTCTAGTGCTTACATATGATTCTTGTGGGTCGTCACCATCACTATCCGAAATGTCATCTACTTCTTGCCCAAATAAGCTCATTGGAACAATATCGTATTCGAGTGGTTGACCATATTCAGTGCACTTCTTATGCTCAAGTCTCATATTTTACTTAGGTTTAGTTGTTGATGAATTCAAGTTATGGACTTCGTGGTCCTTTTTTGGGACAATTATTTCTTGGTCATGCACAAAGATGTTCCAGAAACCCTCCCCACTAGGATCCCCATAGTTTGGATCATACATCTCAGGTAACTCTTTATTGTCATCCTCTTCTTCCCCCACTTCTTTACTATCCCTTTCAGCATTCGATTCAAGTATATTCTCCTCTAACCTGGATTTCATGTTTACCTCTACCCCTTCAACTTGATATTCCTTAAGCCTGCACCAACATCATCAGTAGCTCCTAGTCTGCCATTGGGCTCATCATTTAGCTCATTTAAATTGTCATCCTCTGCTATAAACACAGGGACTTCAACAATGTTTTCCAGAAGAGGGGGATTTTCAACATTGACAACACTTTCATCAAGGGGAACATGCTGCTTTTCCCCAGCTTTGGTATGAGTAAAGTACACATGAATGCCATATCCTTTAGATGCAAAATCAGAAATCTTTAGATCATCGTTGTCACCTGTGAATTTTTTTGATCCCTCATAAAATTTTACTCCACACAGAGTAAAACACTTGATCAACATTGAATATCCCAACATCTTTCAATAAGTCTGTCGCTTCTTCTTTCGACAATCTATCAGGATCAACTTTGCACTTCAAAATTCTACCATTCAAGTATTTACGGAAGCCTGATTGTGATGTTGTTACCCCCACCATTGTAGTGCATCTAGATAGTGAAGATAACATCCATAATTTCTGAAACAATAAGGAGAAAAAGAGAGTCTTAGTACATATTTGGAGCATAATAATTAATAAACAATATCGTCTTTTACAAATAAACAACTTCACTCAATGTGGAAACTATTTTAGAAGTCTTCCCCAGGTCACTGTTTGGAAAAAACACTAGAATCTTAATATCAAGGATATGATGTTTCTAGTCCAGAAAACAAAGTGACAAACCTGCTGATTCGCTACACTTCAAAGTCCGTATAACAAAAAATATGCACCTCGAAATGGCGTATGTGGCACCAGTAAAATCCCAAATCATATGTCATAAATCAAATAAAATAGCCAGTTTTCACAAAGCACATATCACATGGGACATATATGCCATTCTTAGCTAACGCAAAGGATCATCAACAACAATAACAAGTGAGACATAATCAAGCACCAATACATAGAATTGGCGATCGTGGCACCAACATTGGCAGGGAATAATCAAACCAAATCATGTGTCCTGAATGAGATAGAATAGTCTAATTTCATAAAAACACAAATAAAACCTGTGACCTAGATTTTGCTCTTAGCTACCTAGAAGGACCGATGTCTTATGATAACAAATATAATTAAAAACTGGAGCATAATCAAGCACCAATACATGGATGAATAGGAAAATTCATACACCGGTAAAAATGAAAATTTGATAGATCTTAATTAGATAGTTCTTTGTTAGATATTTTATTTAGGTCTTAGTTTAGGCTTCAAGCCCAAATTGTTTTATAGCATGACATCAACAATACCCCATTGCACATATTTCAGAATGACAGTATTGTATATAAATATATGTAGGCAAAAAATGGATTTACCCTCACGAACTTCTATCTTTTATAGTAGGACATCATCAATAACGGCCCCATTGCACATATTTCAGAATGGTAGTATTGTATGTATATGTGTACGTGTATATTATAGCTAACATATGTCATATATAGTTAGAAAATACATGTTCGAATGTGCTCTAGGAAAAATAACTTTTCACTTATCTCTATTGTGCTTCCTTTTAGTCCTCCATCTCTTTCTCTCTGTCGTTTGTTTGTAAGTGTGTCTTTCGTGCTTGTTTTAGCGTCCGTTCTTCGTGTGAGTTTGATTGTGATTAGGGTTTTAAAGTAAGCTCCAAATTTTGTATATTCCCCTATATTGTCTTGATCTCTTTGTCTTCTTCATCTGGGGTTTCTCATTGCATTCTGCTTTAATGTTGTCTCTTGCGCTTGGACTGTGGATCCCTCTTACAGAACTTAGTAGTGAGCCAATCGCCCGGAACTCTGCCTCTCTTCTTAAACATTGCTAGGAGTGTGAAGCTTTCAACCGATTATTTTTTTCTCTATCAGATAGAAGTATATTAATTGGGAGTCCAATAGGGTTTAATGACTCATGTAATCAATAAGGGCAATGTTGTCAACGAGTATTCAATATCTGCATATTTTTATCAATTAAAATCTCAAAAAATGTAAAATATTTGCAAAATTAACTTCCTAGGGTTTAAAACAAACGGAATCATAAAATTGAAAATGGAATGAACCTAAAAATAGAAGTTCATGGGCTAAATCATTTTTTGCCTTATCTAAAAGATGAATACAAATGGGCGGTGTGTTACCATCTTTACTTACATTTTGGTTGATACGATGTGGTCCAAGTTGATATTTGTGAAACCCTAGGGACACAAATGCAAAATGATGAGGACAATATTAGTTTAATTTCACATTACAACTTTACTCTTGTAAGAAAAGCATTAGTCACCGGCGTAATTTTTGTCTCAAGTAGTGCAATTAACCTGAGTAGGACACTTTGCAAATAGGACAAATTTACAGGGTAAAGAAATTCAAACGTCTTGACTACATCTCATATGTATACACTAAGCATTGTAGAACTCTTGATAAATGACCTCTTCGGGACATGCTGCTCTTCCTTCGTCTTTGGTCTTAAAACTTTTGTTTTTCTTAGGAACCCAACATTCTCCTGCATCAAAGAGGAGAATTGTATTCAGATCATCAAGGAGAATCAAAGACTAGAAAAGAAAAATTTTTGTGTTAGATTAAATTTTCAATGACATGGTTGCCATGTTTTTCGGCGACGGAGATCAAAGTCAGAAAGTTATAGGAAGAGGGAGGAGGATGGTTGAAGATGATGAAGGACAAGGAGGCGTTTGAAATTTTAAGATGAGTAGTAGTAACTTGGTTAAGTTTGAAGTAAAGAAGGAGAGTGGAAGATTTGAGGTTCGAGACAGAATAGCAATTAGGAATAGTGTGTGAAATTCGCATGGAAGACGACTGCGACTATTGTTATCTCCATACAGCATGGACCATCTTGGATAGAATATGGTTCTACAATGTCCAAATGGAGTGGTGACAAAAATAATTAGGTTTTAGTGATGTAGTTTTCTTTTATGGTTAGATAGATTACTATGTAGTGATGAAGTTACAAGGTTTTGTGTTGCACCTTCCCATTGTTACTTCCATGGTTCGAATAAATCATATCAATAATAGAGTTCAGATTAGTTTCAGTAACAAGTTACTTTTTTAGCTAATAAGGAAAGGATAGTAATCAGTTGCTGGTAGTAGAGAAACAATGCATTTATTTTGTTATTCAATTACAACTGCGATCAGTTTTCCTACTTTTCAGCTAAATATAACATTATATCCGTTTATACCTATGTGGCAGATGAACCCAGGACAACAAGAAAGAGTGAAAAAGCTGGATGGCGCGAGACAAAGCCTTATCTCAATGATGGAAAAGCGTATGTAGTGTCTTTTCTTTCATTTGTACTACTTTGAGAGACCTTTAGAACGTGCTTGGTAACATTTTTTGCCAATTCCGTTTAGTTTTTTATGAAACTGAATTCTATGAGTTTCAAGTTCACGTTGCGGGTGTCGGCCTAGCCGGAGCTTTCTTTCACGGATTTGACGTTGTGACGTGGCATACTATTTCATAGCATGCGATTCTCAACATGTTGGAGTAATCTTATGAGAGCATCATCAAACTCTTTGCAAAATTGGAAATCGTTCCAAAGCTAATGTAATTACCCTCGTCGTCGGGCTAACTTCTTCTCACTCCCATTTGAAACTTTAAGGCTTAAGTAAACCTAAAAGAACACTGAAAGATGACAACAAATACAGTTCTTAGAAAGGGAGTTGTATTGTTCTACTTCCAATGAAGCATGATGGCAAATGATTCCACATCCATTTATACATGAGCTTTCCCTTGGAATGATCTAGATAGTGTACGATCTACCGGTGGAGATGAGAGCCTAGAAAGTTCCCACCTCCTTACAGTGCCATATTTACAACTAAAAGATCTACATACAAACTAAGTGTTGGGATTCTAGGGAAATCAACAAGCATTTATGTTTCTTGTTTGTGGAAAGTTCTATAGTTTATCTTTGAGTGTACAGAAGTTTCAATTCAATCCTAAGTACCTATCAAATAAGAAGTGGCGGTTTATGATTTCCGGTTGTTTCTAACTGTTGTCAATTCCAATTAAAAAATCGCAGATCACGTACATTTATGTATAGGTAAATGTATGTGATGCTAACTCAATTCTCGCAGGTAGTTTGAGTGTCTTGAGTTCAGAAAACAAGACCTCTTTCTAAGGGTATTCATGTAATTTTCCTAGTGCAAGCATTTTTCTTAGGTTTAGGGTTTTTCTATAGAATCCATCCAATTGTCGAGGGATTAAACTGTCACAATAATCTAACAAAGAAGCCAAACAAAGGAGTTTGACCTATCCACGACCACCGTCAACGTGCGTTCACCCTTGTGCCGCTTGGCTAGATCAGCTCACATCGTTGGCTTTTCTTCTTGACTCGTTAGGAATGTTTAGTCGCTCTAGATCTATTCTTCTAGATTTTTTAAAATATCGATATTTTCCTTACATGGGAGAGAGTGTATTAGGAATTAAAAAATACAACTTTAATTTATTTATAATTAGTGATATTAATCACATATTTTAAAAGAAGTTGTTTCATGTTAAATTTGTATGACTTTATTAGTTTTTTAATGAAAGTATATTTGAAGAGTTTTGATATAAATACTTTTATATATAGTAATAAGAGTTTGATAAAGATTATATTTCCTCTTTTACTGTGCATTATGACTACATTCACTAAAATTTAGCTGACTAGACATGTCTTATTAACTAAAGATCTTCTCTTGGTTATCAAGTAGGAGTGATGATCTCACAAACTCGTGTTCATTGATACTATCATGAGAACGTGACGTGGCATAATCACATCCACACATATCTTTTCATTAAGGAAGGAGAAATCACAATCGCATATTATTTAAGATTTAGAATCATAATAAATATGTATCTCCTTCCATAATGAAATCAAATTTATGGATGTGAGCATGCCATGTCGCGTTCTCATGGTAGTATCAATGAACACGAGTTCGTGAGATCACCACTCATCAAGTAATAGCCCTCAACGATTTTGGTTTAATTAATATCTTTAAATGTGGGAGATGTCATATTTAAGATTTTTCTTAATAAATAATGAAGACCATAATCGGCCCATCACTGTTAAACGCGGTTAAACGAACACCGTTAACAGATACAGTGGTATCCAAATGGCTAATTTAATCTCCCCCATGTGTGTCTTGTCACATCAACCTTGTACCGAAGGAAATTGAAGACAACGATAATAATGAGTGATTTATTGAATGTACACACATGTTTCACACCTTGATTTTTAAGATTTCTATAATAGTCATAATATGTAAGTTCGGGAGCCCAATGAGACATTGATTCATTTTCTTGGAAGCCCTATGAGCTTGTAACAATAGTTGGTTTTTAAAGTTTGCAAGTTCAAGAGGAAACAAACAGATTGTGGAGCGTCATACTGCAAGTTGCAGAAAGGTCCAAGTATGTGACGCGATTATTTACGCGTATGCGCAAGTGCACGATCAACTAATATAGGGGTGGTATTTCAACCCCGAGTTATCTGTGGCGCGATGACATAGTCAAGATTATTTAGCTAGACAATTAGAGTAAAGTACTATAACAAGGAGGAATATTTGTGGTTTTAAGAATGAATTAAAAGAATGAATTCTTTTATTGGTGTTCTTACTTTATTCATCAAGTTCGCTCTTTTATTATTTATTTCATCGTTATATATATATATATATATATATATATATATATATATATATATATTGTGAAAAGAAAGTTATGCATCATCATCTGTTTTACGTGCTTGGGTGTTACTTACTCCGTATCTCATTGATGACTTTGAAAACTGCGGTTCCTGTTTCCTTCCCACCGTGTTTTTAGGAGCTGAGGATTGTGGTGTAGTTGGGTACGTGACTCATCTAGTTGGATATCACCACGAGTAGTAATGTAGTATGGTTAGTTCACCATAATGTATTAGCAATTAGAGACGCGTGTAATACCTAGAGACATTATGTAATGTTTAATAATATGTAATATATATTTTGGGATGTTATGATTTTGATTTCCGCCGTTACTTTTAGCATCGCCCTCCCGGTCTTTTTCGATCCGGATAAGGGGGTTGTTACACTATGTCTGGGATGGGCATGGCTAACAATGGAATCCACGAAAGCGTGGCAGCGTCATTGGCCGCATCGTGGCTGCAAATCCCTCTGAAGGGGAGCGGTTCTTCCTACGCATTTTTTTAACTCACATTAGAGGCGCAAAATCATATGATGATCTTTGCAGTCTTCGAGGTAATGGTACAAGAGGTTTGACAGCTTCATGTTGAAGATTGGTCACAAGAAGTCCGAGTATAATTATTGCGTGTATCACAACATTTTGCGAGGTCAGACACATATCTACCCAATTCTGTGTGTGTATGATATCTTAATTGCAATCCAGGATATGAGGGACATACGAGAATTGAAGAGGTCTCTCAGTGCGGAATTCGAGATGAAAGATCTTGGGGATGCTCGGAAGATTCTAGGAGTCCATAGAGATAGGAAAAATAAGAAGAATATTTTCCTATCATAGCAGGGATACATCGAGAATGTCATGGGGAGATTCAGGATGTTATCAGCTAAAGCTATAGATACTGCTATGGCAATTAACAACAAGGTAGGAATGTACACCGTTCAGATTCAGGAGGAGAAGGGGTACATGTAAAGGTTCCATATGCTAGCGCAGTTGGAAGCTTCATGTATGCTATTGCCTGCACTCGACCGGACATAACATTCGCTGCTAGTATGGCAAGTCGTTTTATGGATCAACCGAGTAAGGATCACTGGCAAGTGGTGAAGCATAAATGCAGGTCCTTAAGGGTACGTCAGACATTGGCTTGTGCTATGGGGCTAACGAAAATATCTTGGTTGTTGGGTTCTCGGATTCGGACCATGCAGGTGATATTGAAAGAAGGAGATCAATGACTGACTATGTGATTGCGCTGGGAGGTTCTGTAGTTAGTTGGAAGGCTAACCTACAACCGAGGGTGACTTTTTTTAACCACGGAAGCAAAGTATACGGCTCTAATGGAAGCTACAAAGGAGGAAATTTGGCTTAAAGGAATGGTCAATGATCTAGGCCTACTTCAAGATCAAGCAATAGCCTACTGTGATAGCTTGAGGCGATTTGCTTGATTAAGGACCGGGTTCATCATGAAAAGACCAAGCATATCGACGCAAGACATCATTTGTTAAGAAGCGAGAGCAAGATTAAGGTAATGAAGGTGGGGACAACAGACCATCCCGCAAATATGTTCACGAACCCAACTCCCGGGAGCAAGTTCCAGCATTGTCTGGAATTGCTCAACATCATGAGCTAGTGAGGCCCTTCCAGCATGTCAGACCTGGTGGTGGTCCGGTGACTCTCTATGACGAGATACATTGGGAGCGAAGAAGGCAAGCTTTATTTACGAGAAGAGGATCGATTGTTACTGGTGAGAATTCAAGTAAAGGTGGAGCTTTGTTTGTTTGTGCCTTGAATTGTGAAGAAATCACTAAGAGCAAACAAGAACCAAATGAAGCTAAAGAAACTAAGGGAAAACAAGGGTGCAAACTTCGAGATTAATGTAGGTCGCACGACCTGTGTTGGGGTCTAGCGTTTTGTAAATGTTTCCTATTAGCTCTAAGACGGTCCTGGGTCGGTTCTAAGCACTTTAAAAGGTCTCCTAAGTGTCTTAGACCATTATGCACTGTATTGTTTATCGTTTCCCTTGATAACTCTCGTGTTTGCTTAATTTTTTGTTCCGTTTTTATCGTTTGTGAGGCGTGAGTGTCGTAACATATCAAATGGATTTAAATAGTGTGCAAATTATTTTTTTCTTTTTTAAGACTTATTCACAAGCTCATCTACGTAGAATTTATCTTAGCACACTACACCATTACTTCACGTAAGTGGTTGGATGTGAGAACACAAATTAAATTAAATAGATAAATAATTAAATTGAACTTAATTATAGAAATTGTAAATTAAAATACTGAATGTTCCATCTAAAATGTTGATAAGATAATTTTCCATTGAAATATCAATTTAATATAGGGTAAAAGACATTTTTCATCCTCTGACTATGGACAAAATACCTTTCCCCCTGATTTATGAAAAAAATACTTTTCCAAGCCTTATCCAAGCCCTTAGATCCCATTATCCAAGCCAAAGCCCGAGTTCTGTAACTCGGGCGGGCTGGGCGGGTTGACACCCTTATCCAAGCCCAAGTCTGAGTTCTGTCGGGGTTGCCCAAGCCCAGCCCAGCACGAGTTAGGAGCATCGCTAGCCCGTCCAAGCCCAAATTCGAACAAACTAATTCGGTTTCGGGTTGAATTCGGGGTAGCCCATTCAACCAAATAAATTAATATAATTATCACATTCAACTCAACTAAAAGTGTCCCCTTAAAGTTAAGTTAATGACTTACATATACAAATAGATACCGAACGTAGACGCTTTAACTTTTTATTATTTAATGCTAAAAAATAATGACTAAATGTTAGAGTGAATTAAAAAATTATCCATTTATGCAAGTGAATAATAAATATTTTGTGAAAAAAAAAAGATATATTAGTTAAGAACATAAACATAATTAAAAATAGCACTAATAATGTATAGAAAAATAATATATTCTTGACAAAAATGCTATATAATACCCTCTAAATATAAAGGTTATAGCTAATGAGTATACAAATCGGGTAATTTGGGCTAGCCCATCGTTTAATATTCGTACCAAGCCCGACCCTAATTGCAATTCGGGTTGAAATTTTTTGTCCGAGCCCGTCCAAATTACTCAAAACAAGTGGCCAAGCTCGACTTTAGTCCGGGCTTTGTTCAGGTCAGTCGGGTTCAGCCCGCCCAAGTTGCACCCTAATTTGGACCCGCGGGGAGAGGGGCATTCCAATATTGTATTTTAGGAAATCCTCCTCTCCTTTGACCCTTTTAGGTAACTCCGAAAGACCCAAACACATATGGAAACGAGGGGAGACCATTCTTTTTCTTTTTTTGGTGTAAAGTGGGACCTATCAGAGCTCAGTAAGTTTATCTAGTCAAAGGACAGTATCAGCAGATCAATTGGAACCTGGGGTCGTGTGCGCATACAGAGAATTTGCTGATATAAATTAGCGTTTGGCTTTTGGGTGAAAGACACGGGCTGGTGCAAACTATATTCTTCTCTCTTTTTTTTTCATAGAATTCGTTTTGCTGATCATGGTTATTATGTTATGCTCTCAATCCTATTAGGACTTGGATCGAGCATCACCATTGCAGAATCGTATAAATAATAATCAGAACCATTGTGTTTTGGTCGATTTATTTATTTAGTCGTGTTCTTTCAATCAAGCACTACAAGTCTACAAACCACAGGTATAGTTACAACCCTTACAATTTGTTGACCAAATTGATCTTAGATTTCTATTCCGACTCTCTTGATATATATGTAAACTGTTTCTTGATGTATCCTTCTTACTCTTATGATTTTACATAAACTGCAAATAATTGTTCAATTAAATTTTGGGTATGATTCTATCACTTATGAGCAACCTTGATCGGTTTTACTCTCTCAACAGGGTTGCAGGCTATTGTGGCTGCTGTTTCATACTATTTTTAGGGCACCAGTGTTTTTACTTCATAGTTCATACTACGTTGGTTTCTTCTCTAAGTCCACAGTTTGACTTTTGAACTCGTAACTGGGTCACTTTGACAGGGCGAGCTGGATAGCAAAACGATATAATTTTGTCGGTTTTTTCATGGTGTTATAGAAGAAAAGTTAATCTACAGCACCATGAATAAATTATCAAAAAGTTGCATCGTTTTGCTATCCAAATCACCGGGTCAAAGTGACCAATAGTGGTAAAAGTCAAAACGTGGACTTAGAGAAGAAACTACAATTTTCTTGTTCTTCTTTATGTCTGCCTATCAATCATGAAACGATGAAAGTTTCGATCAGTCCTGTACAACGCCTTCAATCCTTTTGATTAGTAACATCTATCTGTTCACATGATCTAGTACCTTTAGCGTGTCTTACAAAAATATGAGGTTTTAGCAATTTTGGAAACAAAGAAATTCGCTCTGCGGTTCAAACAAAGGTTTTGATGTAGGAGAGTGTCAACAGTTTGTTTTCTACATTCTATTAGGTAACCTCAAGTAGTATTGTCATTGTGACCTTCAACCTTTTCTGTCCAATTTCTTCAGATTTGGAAAGAAAGATGGATTGTTTGGTGTATGCGGAGAAGATGGACGAGATGGAGTATAGGAAGACAAGGAAGACTAAACGGATCTATAAGAAGGCGAGAAACCGTTGTCATCCAAGCATGGGTCGGTTACTACAGGAGCAAGTGGAATATCTGGAAGAAGATTCTAGTACAGAGGTTTCAACAGCATGTTGTGTGGCTTCTTACAAGGATTGGTGTGTCATTCTAGATTCCGAGCACTGCTTTCTCTGGAATTCTACATCACGCCAGAAGGTTCAACTCCCAACAATAACAACGAAGCTGAAGAGTCGATCCTTTAAGTGTATTTTCACGGCTCCTCCAACTAAAGTACACAGTGCGGTGTTCTTTTTCTTTCAGCATGAACCAGTCTTTCTTTATTGCAAAGTTGGTTCTTCTTCTTGTTGGACTGAGTACACGTACTCTAGAGACCCAGAATGTGTTCGTTCTGAAGCCATTTTTTGCAACGGCAAGATATTTGCTACGAGGAAAAATACTAAACTATTGTTTGAGTTCGATCCATGGTCGACAACCTGTAGACAAAACCGCATCACCTCGGATGACCAAGATATTGACATGGATCCAATAATGCAAAACTTGGTTGACGCAGGGGGTGAATTATTTCTTGTTCAAAGGTTCTCCATATCTAGACTTGAAATCTACAAATTTGATTTTTCATGTGGCAGATGGGTTCAAGTGCACGACTTAGGAAACCTTGTCTTCGTGCTTAGCTCTCTTCATTCTGCTTCATTCGACGCTGAGGAGTTAGGAGTTCAAGGAAATTGTGTTTATTTTACCGGAGATGACTTCGAGTGCTTGTATTTATTCAACCTTGGAGATGAAACTCTATCCATTATGCTCAATCGTCCTGATTCAGGTTCTATTTGGCTTTCGTTGGAAGGACAGATTCCTGTTTTGAGGTACTATCAAAAATTCAAAATTAACATCTTCTGATCTTTTGTTTCAAGTATCCACCAAGTACTAATGTTATGATGCAACATAAATTCTTATCTAGACTTCTAATGGATGGCGTGATTTGTAATTCGAGTTGTTTACTTTCCTTGTAGGCTTACCGCGGAACAACACAATGAAGAAGAGTTGAACGGATACAACAATGTTGGTGGTGGTCATGCAAAAGAGGATGAGATTACAGAGGAGGACAATAGCATATTTTCTCTACTTCCTTCGGACGTATTGGGGGATATTGCAAAATGTTTAGTTGGAGGCGTGAATTATATGAATTTCCGTCTTGCTTGTCGAAGATGGAGTTTGATTGCCCCTCCATGCCGTTGGAGTCACGTCGATTCAACTACTACTATGCCTTATCCATGGCTCATGTTCTTTTCTGATCAAGTACATGATACATTCAAGTTTTATGATCCAAGAGACGAGGTCACCTATCACATGAAAACCGCTGAGGTTCCACCAGATTGTGTAATCCGCGACACAATGGATGGGTGGCTTCTCGCTACTCATGGTGAGAATTCCGTTTTCCTCTTTGAGCTCTTCACAAAGAGAAAAATCCAACTTCCCGATCTTAATAATTACACAGTTGGCTGTGATATAGCTGGCATGTGGTTGTCTGTTCCACCGATCTCCTCCAACTATATGGTATTTGGCATCCGTCGCACAAGACCTGGGCAGTGTTACTTTTTTCACTACCATCCAAACATTGGACGTTGGGCTTTTTCTCGGATTATAGAATTCACACCAGCACTATGCAATCTAGTTCTTTACCAAGAGCTGGTTTCTTGCTTGGGAGAGGACGGAAGATTTGGAGCTTATAAGATCCAGGAAAGTGACGGAAGGCCCAATTTGGTGGTTTATAACCAAGATCAGAAACTAGTGTTCCCTACACCCGTTTCACGAAGCTTTTTAGTTACTACCAGCAGTTGTAAGGATTTCCCTGTCCTGGCAGTTTTTGTTGGTATTTTGGGTAGATGGGTACATGTTTACAGTTTCAATCCGAATAAATTTGAGTGGGTGAAGCTGGACCATCTGGGTAACCTAGCGTTGTTCGTAAGTGAAACTAGATCTCTAGTTATAGAGACAGACGATGAAGAAGAAGCAACTGCAGCCATGAAGAACAGAATCTATTTCCCCGTCTTCAGCAACAACAAATTGATATATTACTCCATGGATAGTCGTACATTTCACACCAGTGAAGATGATGAGAAACTGCATGCTGATTTTGTTTACACGAAAGAACAGTTGAATTGCACATGGTTTCTTTCTAGCTTGGTCCCCCGACCTTGTAGCTGAATGGTTTCATGGCATGTTCTTCTGTTTTTAGTCGCAGCATTTCTTTCTATTGTAAGATCTGGGCAATTTAGGCCGGCTAAACTACTACTTGTAGATTGTTTCTTATTGCAAGAGAAAAGAAACTTTTATACACGAAGAATAAAGCATAAAAAGTTCAACACGCGCACCGGGATAGATATTGTTAAAAAGTTTTATCTTGAAAAGTATGCTACCTCAGTTTTCGTTGGGTAATGTTAGAATTCAGAAACTATATATACTTTGAATTGAATAAAACCATTCCAGATATTCTAAAAAATTAAAAACAGAATAAAACCATTCAAGATAGTCTAAAAATTAATAACAGACCACCAATGTGATATTCCTGCAAGAACTATACAATACACCTATATGTTTCCTGCAAGAACTAGACAATAAACCTCCAAGAAATAATTAACTGAAGGTAACTATAACTTGTTGGAGATGATGAATTTTATATTTCATAGAACTTCGCCAAATAGCCCAGTGGCATGCCACTGGACAGTCCGCATTAACTCTTGCTTAAGAAAGGAAAAACAACAACGTCGATCTCACCTCTGCATACTCTGGAGTGGAAGCCAAAGCTGCAAGGAAGTTAAAGCAACCTTATATAGACAAATTGAACATCTAACAGTAGAAGACAACAGAAGACAACTTCAGTGCTCAAAGCCACCACTGGAAAGCATCTGAGGGGACTGATAATACAAAGACATATTTTGTTTAGGTACCTACATAGTAGGTTGCTAGCAACTCGCCTACACATCATTCCAGCTCATTGAGATCAAACCACTTTATGCACTGACCAATGCCTTTTCTAAATACCTCAAATGCTTCAAGGAGAGATCGCCGTGAGGACTTTACAGTCTCAGGGCTCGAGCTGAAAGTCAAATCGTTAATGGAAAGCAAGATGAAAGCTCAGATTATACGTTTAAATCGAGAAGCAGTTTAGCTATTCAACAGCAGAGTTAACTACAGATGCATTAATTGTATTCCTCTTTCTACTAGAAAAACAAAAATCCAGTTTGCAAAATCTCGACATCAAAAGTGCCACTAAACATTACCATGTAATAGAAGCACAGTAATAAACAAAAATATGAATACCAATCCCAACTTAAGTCAGAGGGCGAGGCTCTTGTAGATACACATGGTCTCACGATGCACATGATCTCTAGTTATGCATATTGCACTTAGACTGTCACAGAGCACTATAGCTTGATCTTTAGGCAAGCCTAGATCATTGACCAACAAATTCCTTCTTTTGCTGCTTCCGCTAGAGCCATGTACCTCGCCTCCGTGGTCGACAAAGTCACCGTCTGCTGTAGGGCCGCCTTCCAACTCACAAGAGAACCTCCCAGAGTGAAAACAAAACCGGTCATTGACCGTCTACCGTCCACATCTCTAGCATAGTCCGAATCCGAGGAACCTGTGATCAATATCCCCTTCTAGTTTTATGTTGGAAAGTATGACACCTCAGCCTTCGTTGGGTAATGTTAGAATTCAGAAACTATATATACTTTGAAGTGAATAAAACCATTCCAGATATTCTAAAAATGAAAAATAGACCACCCATGTGATATTCCTTAAAAATTACATCATAAGAGAAACTCTGAATTAGAAACATGACTCACAGGGAACGTTCAATGATAAAACTTTGTGTCGTTCAGATGAGGTTTAAGAGCTTTCAGGACTTGCTTATCGTTTGGTTTTAGGTACCGATCCCATGTAAACTCAGTCCCAAGACAACCTCAGAGTGTGTAGGTCTTGTTTTCTGTCTAGATTTAGCTTCTTCCCCCTTCCATTGAGTTACTCACTCTTTCAAAGAGTTATAAGTTCTCCTCCGATATCTAAGCACTACTGCAGTTCACCTGAACCTTGACCGGGTATTGTTACCTACTATAAAGTAGTCATCATTCAGCTGGTGTAACCTTCGCAGGTTTCATGGCGCTTTCAATCATGTCACACAGTCGTCTTTCATAACAGACTGGCAAGCTCGTGCATGAGATGGTACATTCTGAAACAAATCAAAATTTCTTCGTCTTTGAAAAACATATCTCTTGTGCAGCAGCTCATTCCAAATCACATTTCCAACATCTTCGTTGTTATGATCCGGCAGAGCTTAGAGAACGATGATAACGATGAAAAACAAGAACACACCGATATAACGTGGTTCACTAGCGATGAGCTAGCTACATCCATGACCCGAAAAACCCTGATTTTATTGAGATAAACCCACGAATACAACCCACACATGTAGAGCACGACCTATAGCCTTTATATAGGCCTACTATACAGCTTGTGCCCAAAGAATTGTCCAAAACTGACCTAGAACACGTAAGGAAACAATTCCAAAATTGCCAGCCTGCGGTCCAGGTCGTGCGACCTGGCCCAGAGGTCGTGCGACCTGGTTTTGAGGTCCTGCGACCTGATCCATGTGTGCTGCTATTTTCTTCTTCGTCTTCCTTCTCTTCGTCTTGATTTTCCGATTGGCCTTGTTTCCTTGTCCATCTTCGTCGCCTAACACATCGTCAAGCTTCTCGAGCCTATTCAAGGCATATTCCCAACAAATCTCCACCTTGCCTTGAATTCCCTCATCCGCTTGCGCTTGAATTAGCGGCTTCTCTCCAATAGCCCCAATATCACAAGTTGTTCCATCTTCGCCAAGATTCTACAACATGTGCCCCCAGCTATGCTCCAACTTCTGTCTTGTTCCTGTAACCTAACGCTATTGATGCTCCAACTACGGCCGAGTTCCTGCAATCGAAACCCTTGCTTGTTGTTCCAACTCCCACCGAGTTCCTACAACATGTTTGTTTGTTGTTCCGACTCCCACCGGGTCCCTACACCAAACCCCCCAGCACGTGTCCCCTTCACATTCCATGTCTCTCGTTAGAGACTCCCCTATTCCATCATCCACCTCCTCTTCAAGAGAATGGATTCCCCCTTGCCCCCATAGGGGGCCTAGAGCACGAAGTCACCCGCCACACCTGCAGTTAAGTCTGGAAACGCCTTTCCCTTCGGACACTCCCTTTTCTAATGACCTTCTCCTTACACAATGAACATACGTTGTTTGGAAACTTAGAACCCTTGTTCCTCCTTTTTTCATAACCTACTTTGGATGCCATGGATGCACCCGACCCCGGAACGTCGTACTCCCCATATGCGGCCCTCTGCCGCATCTCCCTTGTCTGAAGAGCTGATCTTACCTCCTCCAACGTAAGAGTCTCTTTTCCCAGCACAAGCACTCTGCACGAACCCCTCATAAGACGGTGGTAGAGACACCAAAAAAATCAGTGCAACATCTTAATCACTTATCTTCTCATTACTGTTTCCCAACTCAAGCAAAATAGTATTAAGACGATCCAAGTGATCTCTTATATATGTACCTTCCCCCATGCGTAGACCAAAAAGTTTTTTCTTCAACATCAACTTCTCGGTGAGCAACTTCTTCTTGTATAGGCTCTCCAACTTGCTCCATAGTTTCTCAGCAGTCTCTTGATCCCCAACCTCCGTGATCACGTCGTCTGCCAAGCACAACATGATCGTTGAGTGTGCTCTTTCCTCCAACGTCTTGTGCTCCTTGGTGGTTGTAGAAGCGCCATCTTTATCTTCTGACAATGAAAACCACAGGCCTTGCTGCTTCAATAAAGAACGTACCTTGATATGCCATAAGCTGAAGCTGTTTCTCCTCATGAACTTGACGATCTTGGTCGTCCCTCCAGTCATCTTCTCTGCAGCTCCTTTTCTAGATCCGTAATCCCCAAACGCCTGCTCCACCTTGATCGCGAAACCGCAGCTATTAATTTCACGGATTGTGAAACCCTAGCCCTATAGCTACACCTTGATCTTGGAACACCACAACCTAAGCTCTAATACCAGCTTGTTATGATCCGGGCAGAGCTTAGAGAACGATGATAACGATGAAAAACAAGAACACGAGAACACACCGATATAATGTGGTTCACTACGATGAGCTAGCTACCTCCACGACCCGAAAAACCCCAATTTTATTAAGAGAACCCCATGAATACAACCCACACATTGTAGAGCACGACTTATAGCCTTTATATAGGCCTACTATATAGCTTGTTCCCAAATAAACGTCCAAAACTGACCTAGAACGCGTAAGGAAAGAATTCCAAAATTTCCAGCACGCGGTCCAGGTCGTGCGACCTGGTTTTGAGGTCATGTGACCTCCCTGATCCATGTGTGCTGCTATTTTCTTCTTTTTCTTCCTTCTCTTCGTCTAGATCCCCCGTTTGGCCTTGTTTCCTAGCCCCTCTTCATCGCCTAACTCGCCAAGCTTATCAAGCCTATTCAAGGCATATTTTCAACATTCTGCATCCAATTTTACCCATGGGAAGAAAAGAGTCATGAATCCTCCAAAGATGAATTAGATTTTCCTTTTCGATCAGCAAACCGTTAATGGAAACCCATAGAAAGATGATGATAAGTGTTGGAATAGATGCCCTAGAGGCAATCTAGTTTAGTATGAATTTGTATATGGCTAGAAAATTCATTTATTATTTATTGGATATTTAATATAATGAAGTCCTTAGATTTACAATTGTGTTGTTTATCTTAAATATCCCTAGTCAAGTATAATGATCAATGGGACAATCATATATAGACTAGTATGGGGTTGGATTGATATGGAGATATCACGATCCAACACATAGGTGTGCATTACGGAATGTTGCACTGGATTGACCCATCTCCGAGAAGGCTACATACACGTTATGTTGAGTCACAAGCGCTTCTCGCGGTGCAATGGTATTGTCATCCTTAGACTTGAAGTCACTAGATATTCTAGTTGTGGATCATTGTGATCTTGGTAGCGTTAAACGCTACACCGTAACTGGGTAGTTATAAAGGCGTGTACTGGATACAATGAGAAGCAAGCTTAGAGATCGTAGTGGACGTAGAGAGGATTTGACCCTCCCACATAACGGGAGCAAATATCCTAGGCCACTTGAGGGATAGTGCTTATAGAATGTCTGGCCAGACTCAAATAAATCAATATGGGATATTGATGTTATTTGCACGAATAAGGCTATTCCCATGGATCGAGAAACTATGGATTGGATATACGAGTGTGACTTGTATGTCTCGTGTCCAATCCGGATATGGAGGCAAAGGGATGAGACAATTACTTGTACAAAGGTTGTCAAGATGACTATTCTATTAGTTGGCTAGAATGGATGTTTTGCTAGAGACCGCTCCATGTTAGCAAATAGTTGCTACCAACTAGATAGAACCTATGGGGTCACACGCTACATAGAGTTGAACTAGATTTGGGAATTAATTAATTGGATTAATTAATTAGAAGGATCACTTTGCAAGCCCTTGCAAACTTAGTAGGGACTAATTTGCAAGGAAGGGACTAAATTGAATTCTAGTTGGACTAGAATAAGTCCTTTAGGTAGTTAACAAGGAGTTGTTGGACTATATAAAGGACCCTCCTTCCTTCCTTCCTATAACTTATGCTCATTAGTGAACATAACAAGAGTGGGAGAGAACAAAAGGAGAGAGAGCAAGCAACAAAGGAGGCCCGACGCCACCCTTGCCGCCGCCCTCGTCCCCGTCGGCCAAAAGAGGCCGAGACCCTCTTTTGGGTCTCGTTTTGCGTGATTTCTTCTTCCTCTTCCTATTCCGGGCTAGCACCAAGGAGTTGGGAGATCTAGGATCAACTCTAGGCGTGGATCAACTATAGAGAACGTGACATTATTCGCGTTTGAAGTCATCAAGGATAACCCAAAGGTGTGTTTATGATTTCTAACCCTTACCATCGTTATGCATCTTGACTTGTGATCCTTGGAGGGTTTTGCATGGTTTATTTTTGATTATGCTTCCGTTGTGCGATCCATGAATCAAAACCCTACAATAAGTTATCCTCACGGCATACAAGGCATTAGTACATTCACTCTATGGTAATTTCCACATATATCACTTACTTTTATGGAAACCCACTCCTTCTCCTCCCTTGTGAAGCACATTAGTCCTCCAAGGGATTTTGGAAGCTAAAGGAACACACCACACTTCTTCACAATCATTTTACCGATAGCCACAAGGAGGTCGGAACAACAACAACCATAAATCATCTACTGAATTATAGCTTTCAACCTATTCTCAATTTTTTGATGGAATGATAACCTCACAACAGGGTAACAAGTTAGGCCATCAATTTCCCTTCTGATGAATTCGGTTTCACATTCATTCAAGATGTCACAAACAATGTAAGCTGCATCTTTGAGGTTCCGGAACCAGTTCTGGTTGGCTTTGTTTAGATACCTTTTTTGTTTAAAGGTTGCTTTAGCCTTTAGCTTTACATTCACTATCCAGAAAGGCTTTCCTTATAGAGTGCTTGCAAGCTTCCTCGTCAACCCCAAAAGCAATTTCACCTACTTTTGGATCAAGGTTGTCCGATTTGAAACTGCAAATAAATTAGCCAAAACATCCATTATGGTGAGGATTATGAATATACTAAGTTTTCATTTTTAACAACAACTCAAACATGTTGCCTAACACTACAAAGGCAACCTGCTGGCCTCCCTCAAACTGAGCCAGGGTGACTGAAACTTCTGCACAGACGAAAATAAATGAAACAAGATTAAAATAAAGTAGCGGCACATCCTGAAACATCAATATAGGTAGAGGTTTAATGAAAACATCAGCAGGCTGAGCCGTGTAGGAACATGCGGGATTAGTAACTGATCAATTGTTGGATGTCCTGTTATGAATTGGTGATCAAAACCTAGCGTGGAATGGTCAAAGCAACGAACAACAAATCAAGGGAAATAAATCGCAGTGTTTCGGATTGCCAGGAGGTTGTGCGCCTTCTGACTAGGTCGTACGAATTTTATTGGTTCAGCAGGAGGTCGTGCGACCTTTTTCATTCGTTTTTATCATTTTTCTTCATCATTTTTCTTCCGTTGCTTCATCACTTTTCTTTCATTTTTATCGCTCTTCTTGTTTCTAACGAGTGGTATCCGAGCCAGGTTGTTGGGTTAGGGTTTGGTGAGAAGTGATGTAACACCTGCTAATCCTTATAGGGTAAAATTGTAATATTTTAAATTTTTGAGTTAATTGTGTAATTTACCTGTTCAACAGTGTTTGCTGACAACTATGCAAGCAGAAAATGTTCTTTTAAAGTTCTTATCAGCAGAACTTGCTGACATTTAGAAAGAAAGGAAATGTTTGAAGAATGAGATTTCTTATTTGGGCAACTGTGCAATAACTGGAGAAACTGGGGCCATTCGTATTTTTTTCAAAAGTAAAATTTTAGTAGCAACTTGCCAAATTGATCATTACTGGTAGACATGGGGTATTTTCAAAGTAATTATAAATGTTAGGGACAAAGTTGAAATTTCTTAGAATCTTTTACTTTTCCTTTAATTATAGTCCTACCTATTTTTTTGTGGAAATTTTACATGCACCCCCAATTGCATGACTGCCTCTTGGCAAACCCAACTTGACACCTCATGAATGATGTGGCAGCCTCTCAAAGCAGCCCTCAAAATTCTAGAATCATCTCCTCCTCTCCACTTTGTTCTTCAGCCTTCAACTTCATCATCTTCATCCACTTTACCAAGAAACCACTGAACCACCAGCACATCTCTTCCTCTTGCAAAAATGCTGCTACCGGAAGTATCCCTCATCACAAGCATCAAATGCCTCAATCAATTTGCAGTTTCATCAAAAAACGAGGGAGAAAAGAAAGTTCGAATACAAGAACCCTAACGTGGGTTAAAGAAGGTTGTGGAATCATGATGCCCTTCCTCAAGAAAACGTTGGGTTTTAGAGGTTCTAACTCGGCATTTATTCAGCTCTCGCCACCTGAAACTGGGCTCTACCTCCTGAAACAGCTATAGCAGTTAGGCTCGATAATTCCTTTTTTTGGGTTGCATCATCCTGCTCCTTGTGGTTCTATTGTGTTCTATGTAATATCTTGTCCCACATCATGATATTTTAGATTGATATTGTTGTTTAGATGTATATATGGTTGGGGGATCGTAACATCGTGTCCCACGTATGAGATTTGTGAGTTTGACATCTGGTATATGGTAAATTTTGTGGATTACTACTAGCATCTTCAAGGCTTAAGCATTTTCATCCTGTGGTACGGGTAAAGAAGTTGCTGGGAAAGTATTCCACGGGTTGTTACATGTTACAATTGGTATCAGAGCTAACCCTAGTCTCGCAAGGGCACCGTGGCGGTTCGCCGCCAGCCAAGGGGATACGTGACTGGGCACACTTGACGAGGACGTCGAGCATATAAGGTGGGGGGATTGTAATATCCCGTCCCACATCGAGATATTGTGGATTATATATATATATGGTTGGGGGATTGTAACATCATATTCCCCATCGGAGATTTCTGAGTTTGACATCTGTCATATGGTAAACCTTGTGGATTACTACTAGCACTGAAAGACAGTATGTAGGTATGTGATACATGATCAATACTCTAGAAGGGCGTTGAATAGAGTATGACAACTTTTGCAGAAAGAGTGGTTTTAAAACAAAAGTGTGAAGATCAGAAAGTATTTCAAGGCCTCAAACTCAAATTCAAGACCTTGAAACCAAAATAGATAGTGAGAAAGTTACTGATCTTTTTCAAGGCCTTGAAATGTCTTTTAAGGTTTTGATTGAAAACCCGTTTCAAAGAAGTTGAAAAGGTAAGTGTAGAACTTAAATGTAAAGGCAAGGAACATAATGATTTTACAGGGTTCAGTCCTCAATGACCTACGTCTCCGCCTGAGGGATCTAAATCCCTGCATTATTTCAACATACTTCTTATTAATCATAAGCTGAGCCCTAGATCTCAAGCATAGAGAATTCCTTTACTCTGTTACAATTTTTGGTTCTCTCTAACCTATCCAGTACATGCTCTAGCTAACTGATTCAATAAGAATCTCTTGTTGTTCCATAGGAACAAGACCACGATATTAAATGATGAAGTAATAATACAAATGATATACAAATGAAAGTAAAGAAGGAAGAACACTGTAAATGCAGTGAAGCTGTGAAGGTTGAAGTGTTATTCTATAAACTGAAATGGATTGAAGGAGTATTTGATCTCCTTCAGTGTTGCTTGTCAATCCTGTGAGAGTTTCTTTGCAAGTAATCCTCTGTATTCGTGTATCTCTCAAATTGTGTCACTTTTCTTGGAATTTTGAACTGCATCATATATTGGAACTTCAAACAGAATTTCCTAAAAATCCTCCAGAGAACTTTGACTCTCAACAGCTCAATTCCAACGGCTAGCTGCTTGATCTCCTCTCTGATTTTGATTTTATCTTCCATCTGTAGACTTAAGAAGGTCCATACATCATACCATAATAGTAGGATCAATCTGCAGTCTTCAATTGACAAGTACACAATCCAGTAAATAAGGAAACTTGCTAAACCTGCATACACAAGGTTAGCTAGCAATACATGTAAAAAATAACTCAAGATAATATTGCAATAAATAATCAAATTAGGTTTGTCTTTCATCATACAACATATCAAGATCAAGTGCAGAGGATTAAAGAAGGTTTGGAGTAGAAACTCCCCCCTTAGTTCTTGCTCTGACATTTTCAAGGCTTTGAGATGAGTTTCAAGGCCTTTAAACTCATTGTGAGAAGCATGTGAACTTACAATCTTGCCCTTGATGAAATAGAAAACCAATAACCCTGTATAAATTGTATTTTTTTGTAATAAGATAACCATTAGTAACATGGCAGTAACAGTTTATATAAGATCAAAATCAAATATCATAGGTAGCAGTTATAAAGCCTAAGCCATTGTTGAAACAAAAACAAACTAAGTTACCAATCCAGAAACACAAAGTACTAAGGAGTTCACAAACCAACTGCTACACATCCAAACCAGATAAAAACTAAAGTATCCCATAAATTTCTCCCCCTTTTTGAATTTCATCAGAAAGGTTGAGAAAATGTTGGATCGAACTGTTTTTGAAAAACTGAAATACTTAAAGAAATTATTTTGAAAGAGGAAGGATGATTTCAAGGCCTTGAAAAGAGGTTCAAGGCTTTGAAAATAAGAAAGAAAGGCTAGAATCAAGGTTTTGGGTCTTCATCTCCCTTAGGCTATGCAGCTTCCTCTTGATCACTTTCTTCTTCATCCTCGTCATCCTAATGTTGTTCTCATTCTTATGCCACATCTTCACCAGTCTCATCATCAACCACATTTCCTTCAAACAACTCTGCTGAAGTCATAATTTTTGGAACATTTGCTTTCTTTTTCTCCTGCTTCAGTTCTTTGAGAGGCATGTCAGAGTCCACACTATCTTCTTCTTGTTCCCCATCCCCAGTAGTCTTTGCACCTGCATCTGTATCTCCAGCAACCAGCATTCCAGCACCCTTATCCCTATCTTCATCCTCATTACTGTGTTCATCAAACAAATTAGTCGTACAACCTGCCTTCTTTGATCCTTCTGGAGCCTGTGAGACTTCTTCTTCCACATGAATCAAGTTGATACTTCTGAAGATACTCTCAAGCATATACTTCGTCTTTTTCAACTCGGTACCCAACTCATATTGACCATGCTTTAATTCATCCAACTCACTCTCAATGAAGTCTAACCTTTGAAGAACTATGGATTGGGCCTGAGATTGAGAGGGTAGGTTGATGAAGAGGATAGATATTTAGGCTTAGGCAACTTCTTACCCTGCAACTCTTCAGCAAACAAATCAGGGTAGAACTTCAATGCTCCCTCACTGGTTTTCACAATTCGAATCATTTGAAAAGCTTTTTCATCAAGCATTCCAAAACCAGTGTTGATTGTCTCTTCCCAGAAGGGGATTTATTCTCAGCGTAGATCTGAAGTTCCTTACAAGTGTCCTTCTATGATTCTTGAATCTCCTTGTCAGTGACCTTCTCCTTTCCTTTGTCTGTTTTCTGAGGCTTCTTCTTCACCTTCTTAGGGCTACCAATCTGAATGCCCTTATGTTTCTTAGAAGTAACTGTTGGATCTGACTTCTTCTTCTTGCTGGAAGCAGCAATCTGATCATCTTTGTCTTTCTTGCTTTTCTTCGGAGGAGGAGGAGAGAGTTGCAAAGATTCTCTAGGAGTTATGGAACTGGATCCATCACTTATTGCTTGAACTTCATCTTCTGCAGCTTTTCTCTTCTTGCCGGAGCTTTTCTTTGAGCCTCCAGCCATCTTGATTCTCTCAGAGGTTTTTCGTGAGTCCATTAGGGTTTGGAAGTTTTAGAAAAAAAAGACATGAGTGATAGAAATGATAGAGAGATGAGAGAAGATAACTACGGAAGAGTTTGATGTTGAAAAGGAAACTGAATTTTCCATAAATATTTGAAGAATGAATGTTTGTGAGAAATTCAAACTCTGTGTGCGACGTGTGGAGGGAAATAAAATAATGCTGATTTGGAAAATTTTGTTTTAAAAGGTAAAAATAATATTAGGCAATTATCTACAGAGATAATACCCATCATCGGAGATCCATTCATTGACTATATAGTATACAGTTTTGTTTTCAATGCCTTGAAAATTGTAATACTTAAAGCAAATAAAATCAAGGCTCTGAAAATCTTTTCAAGGATTTGAAAAACTTTCCAAAACTTTGAAACATACAATTCTTACCTGATACTCCCCCTAAACCAGTGCTTCCTTGTTTAACATGCCCATTTCTAATCTCAATGATTTGAATCTATCTTCCGGCAAAGGTTTAGTGAAGATATCTGCAAGCTCCATGTTATTAGGAACAAATGACAAAGATACATCACCTTTATCCACTTGAACTCTGATGAAATGATGTATGACATCTATGTGTTTAGTTCTTCAGTGCTGAACTGGATTCTTAGTAATTGATATTGTGTTGTCACATTTAATGGAAATATCTCTGAAGTCATAACCCAAGTCTCTCATTTGTTGTGCTATCCATAGCACTTGAGAGAGAAAAGCTCCAGCTGCTATGTATTCTAGCTTCTCTTGATAAAACCACTTAATTTTGCTTCTTAGAATGCCAGCTTAAAAGGGATGATCCAATGAATTGGCAACACCCTGAAGTGCTTTTTCTATCAACTTTGTATCCTGCAAAATCAGCATCTGAGTAGCCATATAAAGAGATGTTAGACTGTTTTGGATATCAAAGCCCTAAATCTTTGGTACCATTGATATATCTAAATATTCTTTTGATAGAAACTAAGTGTGATTCTTTAGGATCTGCTTGAAATCTAGCACACATACAAACACTAAACATGATGTCTAGCCTGCTTGGAATAAGGTAGTGTAGTTAACCAATTATACCTCTGTATTCTTTCTTGTTCACACAGTTACCATTATGATCCTTGTCTAGAGTAGAACTCATGGGATTTTTGGCAGCCTTGGATTGAGAAAAGTTATACTTGTTCAGCAAATCCTTGGTGTACTTACTCTGGTGTAGAAAGATCTCTTTCTTCATTTGTTGCACATGAAGTTTGTTAATGATCTAAAATTGCATGTTTTAGTAGGTTAATGAATTTTAATTCTTCATAACTTGATTTTATGTGTAATTTACGTGTTATGTCACTAATTCTAGACTTATGCTCGTTTTTATAGTTTTGGTTGGCTTTCTCTCATTTTGTAGGAGAAATCGTTCTTTGGAACGCAAGAGGCTAGCTAGGGGGAGCTTGAATGATGAATAAAATAGATTTGGAAAGCTAAGAGCCATGAAAAATGAATTAGAAGTGCATAATTTGAAGATTCAAGGGCATATGTCAGAAGAAAATAGAAGACTTTGGGACAAATATTGAAGATTTAGAAGTGAAGAGGCCAAATCGTAAGTCAAAAGTTGGTGAAAAGGGTCAATTTATGAGGAATCTGATGGATATGTGGCTTAATTGAAGTTTTGCAAACTTATTAAGGGATATTTTGAAGGGTTACTAACTGAATGGGGTTATTTGTGCCTTTATTTTGAGCGTGTGGTTACCTTAAGCAGATATTAAAAGGTTCCGGGACATTTTAAAAGGCCCCAGTAAAGAGAGGGGCTAAAAATGCAATTTTCTCAAAAATAGATCAGCCTGCGTTGTCTTCTCCCCAGTCACGCCATGAACAATGCTTGCAGCCATTGGAGTACGACCGAAGCATCGACGAAGCTCTCTCAAGCCCAACAACTTCACCAAATCATCTCAGTTCGTCCCAAAAATAACCCACCCCTCAGTTTGTCCCAAAAATAAACAAAGAGAAATGCCAAAATTGCCTTGGGTTCTTGAGACGATTCAGAGAAGATTAGATGAATTGGAGGGTGAGGATGAAGCCTTGGAGGCTAAGAAACCAATCCCTAGCATCTATATAAACCGAGAATGAAGAAATGTGGGTTTGGGCACACATCTTCGGTCACAGTACGCAATTTTGGGGTACTCTGTTTCTCCTCTCTCTCTCTCTCTCTCTCTCTCTCTCTCTCTCTCTATCTCTCTCCGATTTCACCTTATTCTGGGCTTGTTCTTGAGCATCTGAGATATTCAGGGCCAAGAACAAGAGAAAGAGAGGGAGAGAGGAGGTCGATTATGAGATTGGGAGTGTCAAATTCGGGTCTTCTTTGGTTGTTCTGATGTCGTTCATACTCTTTTGATGTTGTTATTGCTATTCTTGGTACTGTAGCAGCATGAGAAGCAGTAGTTATAGATAGGTGTTCATTTCTTAGTTTATCTTGGGTAGCTTGAATCAATTTGAGGCTATTTTGATCTAGACTTTGTGGCTTAATCTTATGTTTTTGTAGTTGAATTTAGAGATAAGCTTGTGTACTCTTCACCTTTAAGCTTAAATTCTATGAAAATCTCTTTGGATAAGCTTGTGAAATCTCTTGTTCAACTCATAACATGAGTGGCTAGATAATATGTTGGGTTTATTGGTGAAGTTGGATGACTTGTGTGCAATGAATTCAATTGTCTTCAAGTATTCATAAGTTTGGATGTCGAGTTCATTGAATTCGTTTGTCAAAAAGACAAATCCGAATTGTGTCTTGATCTTGTATGTGGACACACTTGGAGGAGTACATATCCTTGCTGCTTGACATAACTCGATTTTGGGTTCCGCTCTTGAATTCATAAACTCGACATTCATCTTTGCTTTAGAATCCATGTTTCTTCACTTGACACAACTTTTGGGTATTGAACTTCACTTGCATGTTCTCTAGCGAAATCAATTGACCCAACTTCACTTTCATAGCGACTAGAACACCTTCAAATCCTAGTTTTTTTGTCTTTGTTTTCTTTGTTCTTTAACAAGAATTCTTAACTTGCTCCAGCACTTGTGGTGGATTTTGATAGCTTTTCTAGCTTTAAAGCCAATGAGAAGTTGCTTTATTCATTTTCATTAGCTCCTTATTTGAGTTTTAATTAGTATTAGTAATTCATATTGTCTAACCCTCCTCTCCTTGTGGATTCAACTCCGGTCTTACCGGATATTACTTGAAACGGTATCCTATACTTGACAATTTATCGAATAAGTTTTTGGCGCCATTGCCGGGGAGCGGCTATGCTTTAGATTTGATTTGCTATACTTTATTAGTAGTTGGTAGTTTTCTTAACACTTCACTCTAGTTGCTTGTGGTTGGTTAAGCTTGGGAGGCATATATCTTGTCATTCCACTCATCTACTTGCTTGAAAAGATGTCTCATGAATGTTTTGGACTTGGTGAGATGTGGTCTAGCATGCGTTGTGACATTTGTTGTAGAGATGGACATGATGCAAGGAATTTCCCTAAAGTCCCTTCATATCCTTATTACTACGCATTTACTCGCCATGAAAATCATTCTAAGGAATCAATTCATTCCAAGCGTGAGCGTCCTTACAATAATGGTGATTATTTTTATAAGAATGATCATTATTGGCATGATAGTAGGTCACATGCATACACTCTCATGCTTCTTGTCCACAATCACCTCTTTCCCACACTTACATGTTTTCGAACTCCTATGAATCTTGCACTTATGAATATAGTGACATGAATTGTGAATCAAGTCTAGGAAAGGATTATTTTGAGAGTGAAGCTTATGTTAATGAGGAACTAGAGAGGCCTATAAGTAGTTATTTTGAGAAGACAATGCAAAAATATTTTTAAGGCACAAAAGAAATAGTAGAAGCATATTCTCACTTGGCCGATAGAGAGGAATCAAAACATTCAAAATCTCATGATGATGAGTCTCTTGCATATAGTTCTCACTTTTTACAAGATTCACCATTACACAAGTCTCCTGTTCCCATTCACACACATCACGAGCTTACTAAAGATCAAATTTTGAATGATGTGTTTGATGATGGAGTTGTTGCTCTTAGAATATGAAATACCCTACTTCACTAGTGAAGGGGGATTTTTTATTTTTTTTCTTTCTTAAAGTATTTATTTTGAATATTTGTCTTTTACATAAACTAATATACATTATCATGTATTTATACTGTATATATATTAATACAAATACATGTATTCATACTTGCAACTACATCGTACAATACTATGTGTGAATACGTATAAAAATACTTGTACAATACCTAAAAAAAATATAATAATATCAATAATAATAAAACCTCACATTCTTCAACAACTCTGAAATTTTCCATCCCCCAACAATTTTTCCTCTCCAGCACGTAATCTCACCCCCCACTGCCTCTGTTTATTTATCTCCTTATTCTTCTTCCTCACACCCGACACCACCCCCATCACCACGGCCACAGCCATCACCACCTCTATGACTCTCTCTCCCTCCCATGTCTCCCTCTCTTTACCTATGTTTTGGCCGGTGAGAAACACACCAGCAGCAGCGGCATAAGGCCGATGCCTATTCACGTGACCTCGACGGGAATCACGAGCCACCACCACCATCGCTTCCTCCCTTTTTCTCCACTCTCATCCTCTTCGTGGGAACTCTCCGGAGCCACCAGAGGAAGCCATAGAAGCATATGCTATAGCTTGAGCAACAGCCAAAGGAGTCGCCGCCGTCCACCATTTTTTTCGGCGTCAAGCTTTGGCCCAACCAATCTAGGGCCACCCACCCTACTTTCAGTATCTCTCTCGGCTATTGGAGGTCCGACGAGCCTCCAGGAGGTCCCATCCACGCCCATAACTAAGTTTGGCGAAGCACCAACGCCGGCAACCCCGACGGTGAACTCGACCGGCCGCATTTCTTGACCGATTCTCTCCGTTCTTGGTGTGGGAAAGAGGTGATTTTGAAGAGAAATTTATTTGTAAACTAAATAGTATTTTTGGGATAACAATAAAGTTAAAAAGGTTATAAGTATCCGTAAGTATTATTCTTGCTCCATATTAAACTTAAATTCTCATTGTAATAAGTGACTCTCTTTCAAAAGAAAAAATCATTGTCAATATCAATATTAGTTAAATAATATTTTATTTATCTTATTAAAGTGTCCTCCTAAATTTTTATAGAATAATATTTGGACTTACCAAATTATTGTAACTTTTTTTAAGGGTACAAATGGTTTGGGAAAATTAATCGGGGGCATGCATTGCATACAAAGCATATTGTGTTAATAAGTTATATGTATTAATTAGGATTATTTTCATATTTGTAGACATCCAGTTCGTAGACGACGAGTTTATTGAGTAGAGTACTAGGACCTCCCTTGTCGCGCGTGCGCTACTCATTATCGGTAAGTTCATATGTACAACACCGTAACTGTCAAAATATGAATTTGGCGTGTGTTGCTTCCAAGCTATAGTCTTGCTATATCTCTTAAAACTTGGAATATTTTATGGATTGATCACACATTGAGAATCATGATTTTGAGAACTCTTTGAATATTTCCGTTTGGAAAATATGAGATTGTTGTACGATCTTTGAATCAAATATTACGGTTCTGTAATGACGATTGAATAATGCACTATAACATGAATAGGGCGATGTACAGAGGATGTGTGAGGAGGCTACGGCCGGAGGCGCATGTGAGTAGATCCTTCTCAGGTGCTAATCCTACGAGATTACATACCCGGCCCCCGTGGTTGGTTGTCATGCAACGAGGTGCTGCACTCCCGGTGTTATTCATATGTGAAAATTATGGAGTACTACTTATGCATGTGTGGGTCACTACAGTATAGGGACGTCGACAATTAAGGCCTCATAGCTACTATTATGAGCGGGGATTGATGTAGGGGCTCCCATAACGCTCAGGTAAATAGGGATCAATGATATCCCATGAGGCACCATATTGTGATATATTGCATCATGACCTCTCTTTGGACATTCGTTATCCGCTGGTCTCTTATACGTTCAGCTAAACTAATGATTAAATTTTGGAATCAGTTGTTGTTACAGTTGATGTGGGTTTACTCCAGATACATGTTGATTATATAATTGTTGGCTCGAAACTTGGTTTACATGTTGTAGTATGTTTCTTACTCAGTTTTTACTGATTACATTTTTTATGCGATAGACTTTTTCTATTTCAAAACCCGCAGGTTACCAAGAGGGGGACGCTCAATACTATTACTAGAAACTCATGCTGCAAACATCTAGTACTTCACTTAGTAGTTATATCTCACTGAACAATGTACTGTTATCCTTTCAGACGCTATCACTATGTTATCTTAAATTTGTAATAAATTATGTTGTGGATTATTGAAGACTGTACTAAATTCAAACTGCCGATCCTCCTCCGTTCCCAATGGGATTTATCTCCTCGAGCGGAGGCACCTTTCCAAATGTATGTTTCGGGCGGCCGTATGATTTAGGGGGTGTTTCGGTATAGGTGATTGTATACATTTCTCATTTGCACATTCTAAAGAAGCATGTGATAGTGATATTGGTAGTGAGATTCATGTTTGTGACGATGACTCTTCAAACCAAGACATGAGTGGAGCAATTTTGGATGACTCACATAGTGACACATGTGAGGAGGAGTCATAAAATATAAACCATTCATGTGACGAGTTAGAGGTCAAATTTGATGCAACCATTCATGAACGAAATGTTGTCTTGTCTTGTGCTCATGAAGAGCCTATTACTCACCGGAGTTCTAATGATCATGAGCATTACTTGTTTTGTGATGACTTAGAGGATACTCTAGGAGAAACCCCTCCACTAGAAATTGTGGGAGGACCTTCGAGTAAGTTGTGGGTTTCAAGTGTTGATACTCCGATTCATGTAGACTCTTTTACTACATCTTCCAAAGAATTGTATGAGCTTACTTGGGAAGAATTGGAATTTTTGTATGGTAGTGAATTTTCCTACTCATCTCTTCTCTTGGAAGATATTTTTAACTTTGATGAAGAGGAGAGACTATTGGCTCAACTTGACCAAGTCAATGATCCAAATCATGAGCCTAAGGTTTTGGATGTGGTTTCATGTTCTCAAATGATTTTACCTCTCTCTTGTGATGCCACATCCCTAAATTCATATGTCATGTTTAAAATTGATGAGATTGTGAAATCACAAGTTGCCACTATCTCTCAAATTGTAGCTCAAGTGAAAAATTTGTAACTTATGAAAAATCTTTCTATGATTCAATTCATTTGAGGATTTCAAACCCTTTTCTTAAGTTGTTGCATGATATAACAACATGCTTTAACTTTGTTGTTAGATTTTCCTTGCATCTCTTATTCATCTTTTGTGTCTTGCCCCTACTTCTCCTCTCTATTCTTATTTATGAATCAAACTTTTTAAGGAATAAGCACTTTGCTAAGAATGAAGTAGAGGCATGGCATGGAAAGAAGTTTCCAAGATTGGGGGTGGGATAGCATCATTTCTTTGTTCCACCTCCCTAGTTGTACATTAATAAATTAGTTTATCTTTATTTCTTGAATTTTTTTTTCCTTTTCTATGAACATGTTGTAGGTTCTTCTTGGAGGAGGACTTGTGCTTGGTGGCTCAGAAAGCAAAAATGAGGTCCATCTATCCCTTGCCTCTTGTATGAAACTGTTGATATGTCATTGTCACGCACATTGAGGACAATGTGACATTTTAGTTTGGAGATGGATTCTAGATTTAATTAGTTGGTTACTTTCACTTTATTTTTCTATATTGTAGCTTACATTATGTTGAAAAATAAAAAAAAATGAAAATTTAAAAAAAAATCATGAAAATTGAACAAAATTGATAATTTCGAAAAAGATTGTGTGAACCTTTCATGAAAAGCATCCCTCTTTTCCCGTGTCAATCCAAATATTTTTTTTCTTTTCTTTGGTAGCTTTATTAATTTAAACATTTCATCTTGAGTCTAGATTTTATTTTATTCTTTGATAGCTTTTGTTGAGTCTTAGAAAGTTATAGTTGAGTTAATTATTTTGAAAAAAGAAAAAAACAAAAAAAACAAAAAAGAAGAAAATAAAAAAATGAAAAATGTGAAAAGGGGGACTTTAAGAAATCTAGATGTTTTCAAATAAGAAGTATCTTAGTCCATGTTCTTTTTATCTTTATTTTAATAATTAATTCTTTGCTTATATTCAAAACATCTACACCAATATCCGACATTCCGCGATCTCATGCCTTCTCACAAAGCGACACACTAAATTTACGTTTCATGTTTAAGTTCTTCAAACGAAGTTGACCACATAAACGTTGACGTCTTACTACTTTTGATAAATGGTGCATTCTCTAAAGCTATTTGAACTCTACAAAAAAAATGATTTTATTCTCATTATTTTTTGCCGTGAAAACTTAGCCCATTGGAGTGGTGGTGGCCACTGACTATCCCATGCGATGTCTAAGAAATAGAAGGGGTGTTCAGGTATAAATGTTACATCACGACCTAAATGGCTCCCTTGCTTTAGCCTAAAAAACCCACTCGCTTGTATATTCCTTTCTTTTGTTGTTGGTCTTGGAGAGCCTTGGATTGGAGGTGGAAATATGTGGAAAAAATACCATTGCTATAAATCTAAAAAAATTGAAATGATGAAAATTCCACCACCTCCCAAAAAATCCACAAAATGATCATACCAGCCCACAACCACATCCCCCATTCTAAAAACTCATTTTTGTTCAAAGCTTTGGAGGTCCATCCTACATGGGTGCTTTTGGTTAAATATGAGAATGACAAGTTTCATGTGGTCCTTATATTTTAAGGCATACTTTCTCGCAAAAGTTTTGTGTTCCGCATGAGTCAACTTCTACCAACCACCGCCAACATTTGTATGAGTGTATGCTTAGACGTCCATAGGCTTCTTTCTCAAAAAAATTGGACTTTGAGAATTTATTTTAGGAAACATTGTGCATTCTTCTTTTTTCCCCCACCAAAAAAATTAAAATTAGCTAGTAATTTTTAGGACTTTGTTTTATTTGAAGTTCTCACTTAGGATAGAAAATGTGTGTGTGTGTGTGTGTGTGTGTGTGTGTGTGTGTGTGTGTGTGTGTGTTTGTAAATATTTGAGTCTAGTTTAGGATTGAGTTGAGCCTTGTCTAGTTGACTATGTTTCTCTCATAAATTGCTTTTATGTGTAATTTACGTGTTATATCCCTAATTCTAGACTTATGGTCGTTGTTGTTGTTTTGGTTGGCTTTCTCTCATTTTGTAGGCGAAATCGTGCTTTGGAATGCAAGAGGCTAGCTACGGGGAACTTGAATGATGAATAAAATAGATTTGGAAAGCTAAGAGGCATGAAGAAGGAATTAGAAGCGCCCAATTTAGAGATTTAAGGGTCTATGTGAGATGAAAATAGAATATTATGGGACAAATATTGAAGATTGAGAAGTGAAGAGGCCAAATCGCAATTTAAAAGTTGGTGAAAAGGGCCAATTTATGAAGAATCTAATGGATAGGGGGTTTAGCTTAAGTTTTGCAAACATATTAAGGGTTATTTTGAAGGGTTACAAACTGAATGGGGTTATTTGTGCCTTTATTTTGAGCGTGGGGGTCTCTTTCAGCAGATACTAAAAGGTTTTGGGCCATTTTAAAATCCCCCATCAAAGAGAGGGGCTAAATATGCAATTTTATCAAAAAATAGATCAACATGCGTTTTCTTCTCCCTGGTCATGCCATGAACAGTGTTGGCAGCCATTAGAGTACGACCGAAGCTTCGACAAAACTCTCTCAATCCCAACCACTTCACCAAATCGGCTCACAATTGTCCCAAAACACTCCCTATTCAATTCTCTACATAACCCACCCCTCAGTTCGGCCCAAAAATCAACGAAAAGCCCCCCAAATTACCTAGGGTTCTTGAGACGAAGAGAATCGACAATTCTGATAAGATTAGGTGAATTGGAGGGTGAGGATGAAGCCTTGGAGGCTACGAAACCAATTCCTAGCATCTATATAAACCAAGAATGAAGAAATTTGGGTCTGGGCACACACTTTCGGGCACAGTACGCAATAGTCGGGTACTTTGTTTCTCCTCTCTCTCTCTCTCTCTCCGATTTCACCTTATTCTGGGCTTGTTCATGAGCGCATGAGCTCTCTCTTCAGCTTATTTTGGGCCAAGAACAAGACAAAGAGGAAGAGAGGGAGAGAGGAGGTCGATTCTGAGATTGGGAGTGTCAAATTCGGGTCTGCTTTGGTTGTTCTGCTACTGTTCATACTATGTTGTTATTGTTCTTGCTATTCTTTGTACTGTAGCAATAACAGCAGTAATCGTACATAGGTGTGTAGGGTTTTGATAACTGATACGCAGCGGAATAAACAATTATTAATCCAATCGAGACCCTCCAAGGATCACAAGTCTAGAAGTCATAACGATACTAAGGGTTTAGTATCAAAATACCTTTTGGTTCTCCTTTTATGACTTCACTCGTGAATTGTATTCACGTCTCTATGGCTAGTCCACTCCTAGCATAGAATCCTGATCCTTCAAGCCTTTGTGTTCTCTAGGATTG
The DNA here is from genome assembly GCA_023055425.1 of Linanthus parryae. NCBI lineage: Eukaryota > Viridiplantae > Streptophyta > Magnoliopsida > Ericales > Polemoniaceae > Linanthus > Linanthus parryae. The sequence goes on along the minus strand of JALGPY010000005.1, from coordinate 109,017,655 downwards.
AATGAGGAAGAAGAAGAAGAAGAAGAAGAAGAAGAAGAAGACGCAACAAGGCACGAAAGAACCTCAGGCTCTCTTTGTGGCCGACGGGTAGGGGGCGGTCCCAAGGGGGTTCGGCCTCCTTTGGGATTTGCTATCTCTCCTTGCTTTTCTCTCCTACTCACTGTATGCTATGAGCATTAGTTATGAAAAAAAGCTAGGGGTGTCCTTTATATAGTCCAACAACTCCTTGTTGACTTCATAAAAGCCCCTATCAGAATCGTGTTCATACACGGATTAGTCCAACTTGCAAATTAGTCCTACTAAGTTTGCAGGTAGTTGCGTAATGATCCATCTATTTAATTAATCATATTAATTAATTCCCAAGTCCGGTATAATTCATAGGGAGTGTGACCCCATAGGTATCTACTTAGTTGGTAGTAACAATTACTAACATTGAGCGACCTCTAGCAAGGCATACACACTACCCAACTAATAGAAATAGTCATCCGACAAACCTTGTGCAAGTATTGTCTCATCACTTCGTCTTTATATCCGGATTCAACACGAGATATACAAGTCACACTCGTATATCCAATCCTTAGTTTCTCGATTCTAAGAATAGTCTTATCCGTGCAGATAACATCAATATCCTATATTGATTTATCTGAGTCTGGCCAGACATTCTATAAGCACCATCCCTCGAGTGGCCGTGGATATTTCTCCCGTTACGTGGGAGGGACAATTCTATCTACGTCACTACCATCTCTAAGCTTGCTTCCTTTTTGTATCCGACTAACGCCTTTATTACTACCCAGTTACGGTGTAGCGTTTGACGATGTCAAAACACAATATTCCACAACTAGAGGATCTAGTGACTTCAAGTCTAAGGATGACAATACCGTTTTCACTATGAGGAGAACTTGTGACTTTACATCACCTGTATGTAGCCTTCTCGTTATGGGTCAATCCAGTATGCTATTACTCCTAATGCATACCCATGTGTTGGATCGTGATATCTCCATATCAATCCAACACCATACTAGTCTATAGCTGATCTTCCTGTTAATCAATATAATCGACTAGGGATATTTAAGATAAACAACATATTTACAATCTAAGGACTTAAATATATTAAATATCTCCATAAATAATACAATGCATGTTTCTAGAACAAAAACACTATTCATACTAAAAAGATTGCCTCTAGGGCACCTATTCCAACAGTCTCCCACTTGCACTAGAGCCAATATGGCGCATCCCATAGGCCCATAGATCTAGTGTGCCCTTCATGCTTGCACTGAACAAGCGTCTTGGTAAGCAGATCTGACAGATTCTCATGTGTAGGAATCTTGCATATCTTCACATCTCCTCTATCGATGATATCTCGAATGAGATGGAATTTCCTGAGTACGTGTTTGGATTTATAGTGTGACATGGGTTCCTTTGATTTTGCGATCGCCTCAGTGTTGTCACAATACAACTCTACAGGATCCGAAATTCTAGGAACCACACCAAGTTCAATAATGAACTTCCTAATCCAAACAGCTTCCTTTGTTGCGCCACTCGCAGCAATGTACTCAGCCTCAGTTGTGGAATCATCAACCGTCTCTTCCAGCTCACAAATCCTCCATTGAGGCAATACACGAATCCCGAATGCGATCAGAAATCATCTATATCGGTTTGGAAGCTTGCATCCGTGTAACCCCATACACGCAACTCTTCCTCCCCTCCATAGATCAAGAACACATCCTTAGTTCTTCTCAAGTACTTTAGGATGTTCTTGACCACTATCCAGTGACTCTCACCCGGATTAGAATAATATATGCTTGTCATACTCAACGCGTATGACACATCTAGTCTAGTACATAACATGGCGTACATGGTGGATCCTATGGCCGAGGCATAGGATACCATACTCATGCGTTCCTTCTCAATCTCATTGGAAGGACAATCATTCTTCGAAGAGTGATTCCATGCGACATGGGCCAGAATCCCTTCTTGGAATCTTGCATTTTGAACCGATTCAATACCTTATCTATATATATACTTTGACTTAGGCCTAGCAGCTTCCTCGATCTATCTCTATAGATCTTGATACCAAGTATAAGCTGCTTCCTGTTGCTTCAAAAGTGTGATTTTGGAAGTAATCATTTAAGAGTGATGAAAGACAAAGTATCTCTACATCATCAAGGCTCCAAGGCCTTGAGATATTGTTCAAAGCTTCAAAGATTTGACAACTGCTTTCTTATGAACTCTGATCTGACAATCTTGTGTTGCAGGTGTTCAATCTGATGCTTAAGATCAGATAATTGTTGCAAATATTCTAGTTATCTATTCTTCATATGTTTAACATATTGCATATATCAGAATTAGATTGAATCAAAGAACTTTGGTGATACAGTTGAAAAACTGTGAAGAATGTTCAGAGCTCCAAGGCCTTGAGATATGCCTTGAGCTGCCAATATTTTTCACAAACCTAACTCGATTCTTTCTTGCAGGATTTGATTATTGTTATTATGTTGGTTTAATGACTTTAAAATGTCTTAAAGTGGTTTGTATTGGTTTATATGATTGATTGGTAATCAGGTTAATGGCTTATCTATTTGATTCAGTTTTGTTCATAAATTGAATGTCCAAACAGACTTAGTGTTGTTATATATATTTGGATTTTGTTTGTTGCTATGTTTAAAGTTGTTGCAGGGTTTTCAAATGTGCAATCTTATCACAATAAACTCCAACGGATATCTACTCAGAGCTGTTGAGAAATGCTGTTAAATAGGATGAGGATTTGAAGGAACAGAGATCCTAAAATCTCTCATTCAGTTGCTGGAAGTAGATAAAAAGACTGGTTTGAATTTTAAAGAAAGAAGAAGCTTACAGAGAACAGAAATCAAGTGAAAAGAAGGAGAGTTACATTCGTGGAAGATCAGAAAATCAATCCTCACAACTTCAAGCTTCAATCAGTGCTTCCAGAAGATCATTCATTCCAGTTTTCCTGAAGAACACATCCAGGCTTTCTCAGCTTATTCATCTATTTTGTTCTTCTATATTGTACCTTAATCTGCTTATCTTCTGTATATCTTATACCTCACAAGACCTAGTTGTTAGTTGTTCAAGTGAACAACAAGAGGTTCTTGTTAGCTCAACAGTTAGTAGCTGATACTAGATAGGTTTGGAACCACAAGGTGTATAGGTGTAAGGGAGTTCACTTAAGCTTGAACATCTAGGGCTGTTTCTGTGTGAGTAATAAGAATTTTTTTCCCAATCCTGGTGGGATTATATCCCTCGGGCAGAGATTAGGTCCATTGGGACTGAACTCTGTCAATTTCCTTGTGTTCTTTACTTTACAGTTTAGCTATTTATTCTTGCAAGTGATCTAAATCAAACTAGGGTTTACAAACTATTGTGAACGTGTGCTAGTTCAAGGCCTTGAAGCTTTCTTCTATACTTAGGAAGTTTCTGACTAATCTTACAAAATCTCAAAGCCTTGAGATTTCTGTCTTTTATTTGCATTACTTAGTTAAATTCTGTGTTTTAGCAAAAAGTTCCCATACTCTATTCAACCCCCCCTCCTTCTAGAGTATTTTGATCCTGTAATTAGTCTACATTACAAACTTTCACTTCCCCTAAGTCTTTCATTGAGAAACACTTTTCTAGCCAATCTTTCACCGATTGCAGCATAGGAATGTTGTTTCCAATGAGTAATATGTCATCCACATACAAGACCATAAAAGCAACAGAGCTCCCACTAACCTTCTTGTAGACACAAGATTCATCTCCCTTCTTGATGAAGTCCAAATCTTTGACCGCTTCATCAAAACGTCGATTGCAACTCCCAGAAGCTTGCTTTAATCCATAAATGGATCGTTGTATCTTATAGACTTTATTTGCATGCTCTGGATCCTCAAAACCACCAGGTTGTCTCATGTACACATCCTCGAAGAGGCTTCGATATTGAAACGATGTTTTGACATCCATCTGTTAAATATCATAGTCGTAGTAAGCTGCAACAGCAAGTAGGATACGGATGGATTTAGTCATTGCGACTGGTGAAAAGGTTTCATCATAGTCTATACCATGAATTTGTCTGAATCATTTTGCCACCAATCGGCCCTTATAGGTAATCACATTACCATCCATGTCGGTCTTCTTCTTGAAGACCCGCTTGCACCCTATAGGCCATGCCCCTTGGGGTGTGACACGCTTTCTTACGTGTTACCACAAGTGCACGGTTCAAGTAATATACGATAATGCTTCAACCACGAGTTATCTATCCCACAAGGACAGACTTGATATTATTTAATTAGTTATTTAGATTAGAGTACATTAATGAGGAAAAAAAGATTGTGATTCATAAGCTGTCACTCTCAAACAAGTGACTGAATGTAAAATAACAACTAAACTAATATTTTTTAGGTTTCTATTTTATTAAACAAATATCGAAAATTAGGCAATCTCTAGATCACCTAGGGATGTAGACGATTTCTGAATTACCTATGTAACATGTTAATCCTATTCTAACTAAGCTGGGTAGTAGTACTGAGAATCTCCTCTCGGTCTCATGTCGTTCTACATCACGGTTTACTCAGTGTCTTGTCGGTCCACCTACATCTACATTCCGTTCTAGTAGGCTAACGACATGCACGGCAATGCGTCCTCTCAGTCCACCGTTGCACGAAACAGCCGAATCTCACCTACTGAATCTACCCACTAAGGCCAATCCTACACACTTCTCTTCTCAATCTCTGTGGTTAGGATTGATGTTCAAATCTCATCACAACTAGGTCTAAGTTGCTCTCACGTACTCGCTAGCTAATTGACAAGTCCGGTTGATCACTCCATTCTCGCCAAGGCTTAAGCACAACATATTAACAAGTAGTTAAAACAGATATTAACTTTAAGCAAGATTACGATTCATGAGAAAACCTATTTTCATTGATAATTAAATCACGAGCTAGACGTGTAAATAGTCTAGATTCAATAACACATCCATGAAAATGAACATCCAGTCATTAATCGTAATCAAATATGCATGAAACAAAGTCTAAATACGGGAAAACATAATCGTCTACATAAACCCTAGGCTCTCTATAGAAGCATAGAAAAGCTTTTAGATACTACTTGAAATCGTAGCAAAGCAATTGAGTTTCTCCAGAAGAAGAAGAAGAAGAAGAAGAAGAAGAAGAAGAAGAAGAAGAAGAAGAAGAAGAAGAAGAAGAAGACGAAGAAGACGAAGAAGAAGAAGAAGAAGAAGAAGAAGAAGAAGAAGAAGAAGAAGAAGAAGAAGAAGAAGAAGAAGAAGAAGAAGAAGAAGAAGAAGAAGAAGAAGAAGAAGAAGAAGAAGAAGAAGAAGAAGAAGAAGAAGAAGAAGAAGAAGAAGAAGAAGAAGAAGAAGAAGAAGAAGAAGAAGAAGAAGAAGAAGAAGAAGGAGAAGGAGAAGAAGAAGAAGAAGAAGAAGAAGAAGGAGAAGAAGAAGAAGAAGAAGAAGAAGAAGAAGAAGAAGAAGAAGAAGAAGAAGAAGAAGAAGAAGAAGAAGAAGAAGAAGAAGAAGAAGAAGAAGAAGAAGAAGAAGAAGTATCAAACGATGAAATACTCGAAGATGTGAGTGAATCGCCTCATCCTAGAGCTCCATTGCGTCGTTCCTCTCTTCCCATCCGTGCGTCAATGAGTCTCCAGGCCACCTACATCTTTATTTAGCCAAAATCAATCATTAGACTTTAAAAGTTGCGCTTTTTCATCAAGAATCGGACTTTAGTGTCAGGGCATTTCGGACCGAAATAGGGTGCATTTCAGGCCGAAATGCACTGGCAAGTTGCTCCTGCATTTGGCCTCTAACTTCTCCATGCCATAACTTCTTCGTCCTATCTCCGATTAAGCTCTGTGACCTATAGTTGGAAATCTCATTAAGTCTACTTTCGTTTGGCACAGGTCTCACTTAAAAATTAATTGTAGAACTCCAGATATGATCAAATTAGTGCAGACTGTTCACTCCGGATTCTCCAACTTTGCTTCTCTTTGTTTCACTTGAGCTCCCTTTGTTTCCAAAGTACACTCCTTGCCTCGTGGCAACCGATTAGCATCCGTTCCTGTCAAGACAACATGAACAAACATACCAAGCGATCAAATTTGACAAATAAAATCTAAATCTGCATTGAAACGCCCGGACTAACAATATAACACATATGCAGCATCAAGTGATAATACGCAACATATTCTCTACAATTAAGCTCAAATATATCATTATAATGTGGAAAATGGAGGTAATATATAGCTCCTAAAAGGCGCTATCAAATTCCCCCACTCTACCTTCTTGCTCGTCCTTTCTTCCAAGATTCACATTTATATTTACTTTGCCTTAGACACAACGACTCAAACACCGCACTATGCAATCTACATGACTTTAAACAATGCAACTCGATTATGACCAATGCAACGAAAAAAAGAACACTATTTTTTTCTTTTTAGTTAGAGATTGGGCAATCTCGACAAGCAAACCGGCATGTCATAAGGCTCTCATACTCCCTTGGAGATTCTATAACTTTGGTGATCGATAGAACTTGCGGCCAGTTTCGTCAGACAGAACGGGCATGAACACAAAATATGTTGCTTCCGCACACTCATCAAACGTATCCCTAGTACCTACCATCCGAGCTATTTATCCACAGGTTAAAATGTTGACGGCTTAGGACGGGTAGGATAAGATATTTAGAAGCGTAGTCCTAGACGTCATGATACAACTCACAAAACCCGATTCTCACATTCCCTCACCAAAATCCAAGGAACCCCACCGAATCTAACTACCCTGTCCCTCATTCCCTCAATCTTGGTGCAACGCCGTTCTCGCGGCCATGAATGTGAAGAAGTGATCAAGATCCATAGCTAATCTCCCCAGTCTTCAATTTCAAGCTCGCTCCTTTATTCCTTTCACTTTCAATATCTATTTTTTTCTCATTTCTGTTTTTTTTTTTCTTTTTTTCACAACACAATAAATCACATGGAGCTCATAATAGTAGTAACTATCCGAGGACATAAACATCAAAGCAGATAATGTGGGGGTGGAATGTGTCAAATCAATTATGTAATCAAAATAGATGTCGACACCCCCACACTCGATGTAAACCATAACTAAAACCCGGTAGTCAAAGTAAAAACGTGCTATTTCCAACAAATCCTCCTCATCACCTAAGATATAGAGAATATGAATGAAAAACCAAGCACGACCTCCTATAAGATCAATCAACCCACACCCCATATCGTGCGGAAATGATATCACGCACTACGGTACTCCACCTGTGATCGTGGTGTAAGGACACGACTCACCGCCACACCGAAGTGTGCTGCCATCTCTAACTAACCCTCACATCCCCTCAAAAAACGACATGTAAGAGAATCCATACAAAATATATCAAATTAGCTCACCCTCATCGAATCTCCCTAATTCGACTCCCTCTATCATAACGCATAGGAAGGGACCATTCTAACTAGTGATGCAAGTCACAAGGAAAGACTTCCTAGGCTAGAGGTTGCGAATAAAAGGGGAAAATGGATCAAATTGGGGTAACTAGTGGACCTAGGAGATGGAGACGGGACGTGAGATTCCCCCCCCCCCCCAAACATCACTCGCACAGCTGTTCAGTTTCCACTACGAGGAGGGTTGACAAATACCTAAGTGACGGTGGTGTAGCGTTAGTCGGATAACTAGTCTGAGAGGCAGCTACTCGCAGTTCTCAAGTGCATTAAACCTATAGCCTTCCTAATCCAGATTATCGCGTCTACATCACCTCAAATTTTCATACTCCTAAGGAATTTCAATAAGTGAGCCCTCACAACATTCACTCTCTTCGATTGCCCTTTTCTCAAAAAAATCCAATTTTTTTGGATTTTTTCATTTTAATTTTTTAAACTCTATATTGTTGGGCCAACTCGATTAACAAACATATATGGGCAGGTGGAATCAATAATTAAAAGTGCAAACAATATATATACAATGCAATAATTAAACGTGCACGTGCAATCCTAACTCTGACACCTACGTTCAAACTGACTCACTAGTGTATATGTAACATGGTTATGCAAGTTTAGGCTAGCAAAGATATATATAAACCCCCCAGACTTGAGATAATCATTATCCTCAGTGAATTTTGAGTGTCCCCCCAAAGGACACGATCCCCAATTACAAGGAAGAAAGAGAAAAATTCAACTGTTTGCAGTGCATTTCGAGCCGAAATGAAATGGGGTGCATTTCGGCCCAAATTGATCTTCAAAAACCAAAACTGTTGGGTGTTTTTATTTCGGGCCGAAATGAGGGGAAATTCGGGCCAAAATGGGGGGAATTTTGGGCAGAAATGCCCTGGGACTAACCTCTCTTTTTCTTCAATTGACTCCACTTTTCGGACTCCGAGGCGCATTCTACACCTCAAGAAGGGGAATCCAACACCTATGATTCCTCGTGCACTTCTGCGCACTCAATTCAAATCTCATAACTCTCTCTCTCTCATCTCTCACAATCAACTATGGAGAACTCAAAAACACAAACTAAACAAAATAACAAATATCCTAATCTACATTGGGTTTCCTCCCAAGAAGCGCTTGTAATTTAAGGTCGACGGCCTGACCCGGTTACCTCAACCGACAAGGAACATGAAGGATGCTTTATCCCTCCACTTCTTGTTCTTCCACCATCTCTTCTCCGGAACCTCACGTGCACCCATGTGTTTTGCAGATGGTGGAGAGTTGTATAAGCTGTGTCATTTCATCTTGCAATTTATCTTCTTGATCAACTTCCACAAAGTACTAATGGGCTCATATGTGTCTTTCTCCATAAATTCATCCCAATAGTACCTCTTTGGTGCTAGACGCTCTTCAAATGACACTTGCATCTCGTTCATACCCACACACTTGACGTTTTCAAACTCCTTGACTATGACATATAGATCGTCAATAAGATAGCCAATAGAACAAGAAATTGGAAGTTGGCCATCACGTTCTTCCCCAAAAGACTCTCCATACACAAGTCTTTTCAACTCATTGCGTACTTGATTTGTATAAGATATGAAAAATTCTTCAAAAAAATGAGTAGGGGTTTTTACCTCAATTGTAATGGACACTATTTCTTTGCCAACTTCATCATCAGCACACCACAAGCTCCAATGTCGGTGTCATCCCAATCATGCCAAGGCTAAGTGGAGGTTCCCTTGCACAAATCATCGCCTCCTCCCATGTTGGACACATAATTCCACCCCAGTCCGAATTAGAGTCTGAGTCCTCATGAGTGGCAAAGTCCACAACTGGTTCGTGGACATTGAACTCTTCGCTCGGCTCAGGTACTTCTTCTTCCATAACTGCAGCTTGCGATGCGGATTCATGTTCTTGCTCCATCCTAGCCATCAGTTTCCTTTGCATCTCTAAGACCGCTGGTAGCCAATGAGGTTCATCCGAATCTTCTTGTGACGGTGACCAAAGAGGCTCAATTAAGGGCTCAATGTGTGGTAGAGGGTCCTCTTGAGGCTCTGATGTATTCAAGGACATTTTTGTGACACGCGCTTGGATCTCCTCCATAATTTTGCACAAGTCTACCATACTGACTTGTGAGTCCTCTCGGTGCTTAAGTTCGGGTTAATCAAATATGCATGTGTCTTCATACTTGTGATCATTATTGCGTTTGTAGCACCAGATCATTGAGCATGAGTCATCTCTGTGCCAAACTCTGCATCTAGCACAATAGTAGGGGTAATCAGATATCCCCTCATAATCCTTGTCGCTCCACATGCTCATTACGTCTCTTGCTTCCTGTGTCCCTGCGAAACAAACTCACAAGATACCCGCGAAGCACAGAGATAAAAACAAAATAAAAATAAACTCAAACAAAAGTACTCTAAACAAACTCCTAGCAAAATAATCTACCGATGTCCCCGGCAACGGCGCCAAAAACTTGACACGCTTTCGTACGTGTTACCGCAAGTGCACGGTTCAAGTAATATAGGGTAATATTTCAACCCCGAGTTATCGATCCCACAGAGACAGGCTTGAGATTATTTAATTGGTTACTTAGATTAGAGTACATTAATATGGAAAAAAGATTGTGATTCATAAGTTGTCACTCTCAAAAGAGTGAGTGAATGTAAAATAACAACTAAACTAATATTTTTTTGGGTTTCTATTTTATTAAACAAATATGGAAAAACTAGAAAATCTCTAGATCACCTAAGGCTGTAGGAAATTTCCGAATTAGCTACGTAACACATTAATCCTATTCTAACTAAGTCGGGTAATAGTACTGACAATCTCCTCTCGCTCTCATGTCGTTCTGCATCACGGTTTACTCGGTGTCCTGTCGGTCCACCTACATCTACCGTTCCTTTATAGTAGGCTAACGACATGCACGGCAATGCGTCCTCTCGGTCCACCGTTGCACAAAACATTAGAATCTCACCTACCGAATCTACCCACTAAGGCAAATCCTACACACTTCTCTTCTCAGTCTTAGTGTTAGGATTACTGTTCATATCTCATCACAACTAGGTCTAAGTCGCTCTCACGCACTCGCTAGCTAATTAACAAGTCCGATTGATCACTCCATTCTTGCCAAGGCTTAAGCACAGCATATGAACAATTAGTTAAAACATATATTAACTTTAAGCAACATTACGATTCCTGAGAAAACCTATTTTAATCTATAATAAAATCACGATCTAGACGTGTCAATAGCCTAGATTCAATAACACATCCATGAAAATAAACATCCATTCATTAATCGTAGTCAAATACGCATGAACCAAAGTCTAAATCCGGGAAAACATTATCGTCTACATAAACCCTAGGCACTCTAGATAATCCTAGCAAAACTTTTAGCTACTACTTGAAATCTTAGCAAAGCAATTGAATTTCTCCTTAAAAAGTAGCATAAGAGAAGAAGAAGAAGAAGAAGAAGAAGAAGAAGAAGAAGAAGAAGAAGAAGAAGAAGAAGAAGAAGAAGAAGAAGAAGAAGAAGAAGAAGAAGAAGAAGAAGAAGAAGAAGAAGAAGAAGAAGAAGAAGAAGAAGAAGAAGAAGAAGAAGAAGAAGAAGAAGAAGAAGAAGAAGAAGAAGAAGAAGAAGAAGAAGAAGAAGAAGAAGAAGAAGAAGAAGAAGAAGAAGAAGAAGAAGAAGAAGAAGAAGAACGATGAAATTCTCAAAGATGTGCGTGAATCGTATCCTCCTAGAGCTCCGTTGCATCGTTACTCTCTTCCCATCCGTGCAACAATGAGTCTCCAGGCCACCTAGGTCGTGGCAACCGATTAGCATCCGTTCCTGTCAAGACAACATGAACAAACATACCAAGCGATCAAATTTGACAAATAAAATCTAAATCTGCATTGAAACGCCCGGACTAACATATTAACACATATGCAGCATCAAGTGATAATACGCAACATATTCTCTACAATTAAGCTCAAATATATCATTATAATGTGGAAAATGGAGGTAATATATACCTCCTAAAAGGCGACATCAAATTCCCCCACACTACCTTCTTGCTCGTCCCGAGCAACACTTTCTTCCAAGATTCACATATATCTTTACCTTGCCTTAGACACAACGACTCAAACACCGGAATATGCAATCTACATGACTTTAAACAATGCAACTCGATTATGACCAATGCAACGAAGTAAAGAACACTATTTTTTTTAGTTAAAGATTGGGCAATCTCGACAAGAAAACCGGCATGTCATAAGGCTCTCATATTCGCTTGGAGATTATATAATTTTGGTGATCGGTAGAACTTGCAGCCAGTTTCGTCACACAGAACGGGCACGAACACAAACTATGTTGCTTCCGCACACTCATCAAACGTATCCCTAGCACCTACCTTCCGAGCTATTTATCCACGGGTTAAAATGTTGACGGCTTAGGACGGGTAGGATAAGATATTTATAAGTGTAGTCCTAGACGTCATGATACAACTCAAAAACCCCGATTCTAACACTCCCTCACCAAAATCCAAAGAACCCCACCGAATCTAACTACCCCGTCCCTCATTCCCTCAATCTTGGTGAAACGCCGTTCTCGCGGCCACGAATGTGAAGAAGTGATCAAGATCCATAGCTAATCTCTCTGGTCTTCAATTTCAAGCTCGCTCCTTTACTCCATTCACTTTCAATTTCTATTTTTTTCTAATTTTTTTTTTCTTTTTCTCACAATACAATAAATCACATGGAGCTCATTATAGTAGTAAATATCCGAGGAGATAAACCTCAAAGCAGATAATGTGGGGGTGGAATGTGTCAAATCAATGATGTAATCAAACTAGATGTCGACACCCCTACACTCGATGTAAACCATATCAAAAACCCGGTAGTCAAAGTAAAAACGAGCTATTTCCAACCAATCCTCCTCATCACCTAAGATATAGAGAATATGAATGAAAAAACAAGCACGACCTCCTATAAGATCAATCAACCCCACCCCATATAGTGCGGAAAGAACATCACGCACTACGGTACTTCACCTGTGATCGTGGTGTAAGGACACGACTCACCGTCACACCGAAGTTTGCTGCCGTCTCTAACTCACCCTCACATCCCCTCAAAAACCGACATGTAAGAGAATCCACACAAATTATATCAAATTATCTCACCCTCATCGAACCTCCCTAACTCGACTCCCTCTATCATGACTCATAGGAAGGAACCATTCTAACTAGTGATGCAAGTCACAAGGAAAGGTTTCCTAGGCTAGAGGTTGTGAATAAAAGGGGCAAATGGATCAAATTGGGGTAACAAGTGGACCTAGGATATGGAGACGGGACATGAGGTCCCCCTAAACATCACTCGCACAGCTGTTCTGTTGCCACTACGAGGATGGTTGACGAATACCTAATTCACGGTGGTGTAGCGCTAGTCGGATAACTAGTCTGAGAGGCAGCTACTCGCAATTCTAAAGTGCATTAGCCCTATAGCCTTCATGCTCCAGATAATGGCGTCTACCTCACCTCATATTTTCATACTCCTAAGGAATTTCAATCACGCGATTTCCATACATCTCTGGCTCCTGGCACACACTACTTGACCTACGAAGCTCTTGTGTTACTTTAACAGGATGCTTCGCAACCTCTTGTGGTTCCAGTTCATGTTACATAGCAGGATCAGTAGTTTGTGGTTCTTGAATTTCTTCAAGCTCTACAGTCCTCCCACTTGCTTCTTTAGAGACAAATTCTCTTTCTAGAAACACGCCGGACCGAGCAACAAACACTTTGTTCTTAGTTGGATTGCAGAAGTAATATCCCTTAGTTTCCTTAGGGCATCCCACAAACTTACACTTATCCAGCTTAGGCCCGAGTTTGTATGATTTTAAACGCTTTACATAGACATCGCAACCCCAAATCTTCATAACAACACTGTGGGACGCATCCCACTCCACATCTCATGTGGTGTCTTCATGACCGATTTAGATGGAACACGGTTAATGGTGAAAGCTGCACACAATAGAGTGTAGCCCCAAAATGATAATAGAAGATCAGTTTGACACATCATAGATCGAACCATGTCTATCAGTGTTCGATTCCTCCCCTCAGACTCTAAAAGATAGTCGTCAAACTCTTGGCTTAAGTATTCTCCTCCACGATCCGACCGTAGAGCCTTGATACTTTTGCCAAATTGCTTCTCTACTTCATTCTTGAATTCCTTGAATTTTTCAAAGGATTCGGATTTGGTCTTCATAAGGTACACAAATCCATATCTACCGAAATCATCAGTAAACGTAATGAAGTAGACATAACCACCCTCGGCAGGCGTGGCAAATGGCCCACATACATCAGTATGCACGAGCGCCAATTGCCCACTTGTCCTCTATCATTTCTTATTGAAAGGGGACTTTGTCATTTTTCCCAATAAACAAGCCTCACATGTCTCATATGATTCAAAATCAAATGAGTCTAGGAATCCATCCTTATAGAGTCTAGATACATGTTTCTCGTTTATGTGGCCTAAACGACAATGCCTTAGATAAGCAGGATTTAAATCATTCATTTTAATCCTCTTGGTATTTATGTTGTAGACATGATTATTTAGATCAGGGATATATAATTCATTAAATAATTGCGCACTACAATAGTGAGTACTATCAAAATAAATGGAGCAAAGATTGTCCTTTATTGAAATAGTAAAACCTTACTTGTACCAACAAGAAATAGTATAATGTTTCTGCTCATAGCAGGCACAAAATAGCAATTATTTAATTCTAAAATTAATCATGAAGGCAGAGACAGGTCGTACACGCCTACAGCCAATACAGCAACCTTTGCTCCATTCCCAACACGCATATATATCTCCCTTTTAGCCAATCTTCTACTTCTCTTTAGATCATGCACATTTCGAAAAATGTGAGATCCACATCCAGTATCCAATACCCAAGATGAAGAGAAAGTAATATTGACATCTATAACAAAAATACATGGCGGAGGTGGAATCACTACTCCAAGCCTTTTGTCCTCCATATACTTTGGGTAGTTCCTCTTCCAGTGTCCAGGATGACTGCTGTAGTGACAATCACCCTTAGGCACGCCCTTGGCAACTCCACCAACAGGTTTAAGAGCAACTTCCTTGAATTTAGAAACTGCCTTGCATTTCTTTTGGAGGTAGAAGCAAACCTTTTGCCCTTACCTTTGTCCACCATCATTATGGCCTTGACATTTCCCTTGTTGATGCTTTTTTCAGCTGTCCTCAACATATTGAATAGATCTGGCAGAGGTTTCACGATCTTGTTCGTGTTATAGTTCATGATGAACTGTCCATAACTGCCAGGCAACGATTGCAAAACGAGAGCTGTTGCCAACTCTTGACCCACCGGAAACCCCAGTCTTTCGGGATTCTCTATGTACCCGATCATTCGGAGTACTTGAGTTCCCACTGGGTTTCCCTCGGACAGATGACATTTGAACAATGTCTTGGAGACTTCATACCTATCAACCCTAGCCTGCTCTTGGAAGAGCTGCTTTAAGTGAATGATCATGTCAAAATGAAGTCATGTTCTCATGTTGCTTCTAGAGCTCAGAGGGCAAAGAATCAGGCAGGCCGCATCATTCGCATCATCAACGATCTTTTTATGCGCCTTTAGGGTTGCAGCGGTATTGTTCTCGGGAGCCTGAGGAACTTCCTCCTCTAGAGTGTACAGTTTCTTTTCCTACTTGAGAACGATTCTCAAGTTCCTGTACCAGTCTAGAAAGTTTGTTCCTGAAAGCTTGTCCTTCTCAAGGACATATCGTAGAGATTCTGATGAAGTCGATGAATTGTTTTCCATTGGAATTCTACAATATGAGAAATATACAATTTTTAGTATTTTGTGAACAAATAACTATATTTAATAATGGCTAGATTTTCAAACATAGCTCTCACTATTTTTCTCGGATTTACAACCCTCCATATTAATGCGGAACATATCATTATATTTTCTAGTGGGCCAAGATCCATATTTCACCTCCTTTTGAGCTTGGTTTGGCAAGTCACCTAAAAATTAGTTATTTAGGTAGGAACAATTTCAATTGCAACCTATGTAATTCTTGGTTTAATTGGGAAAATAACTCCTTATTTATCTATCCCATAGATAATCCCAATTATTTGCCTCTACGCTTTCAATCCAATTGAAGTAGCCTAGTTGCGTCCAACCTCTTACTTCAACAATTGCACATTACTAGCTTGTGTCGTCTCGTCACATCATGATGAATCAAGTCACCTTGCTTTGGAAATTCCAAACTTGATAAATCATGATCATGACGAGTGTTAAGCAACGACAAGGCAAAAACACAATATTTAAATTTGAGGATTTTTCCTTTTAATTTAAATTAAAAGGATCTTTCGTAACAGAATTGTTAGGTTATAGAAAGTTGGTTCCAGAAAGCTTGTCCTTCTCAAGGACAGAGCATAGGGAGTGTGATGAACTCGAAAAGTTGTTTTCCATTGGAATTCTACAAAATGAGAGATATACAAGTTTTTGTATTTTGTGAATAACTATAGTTAATAATGGATAGATTATTAAACATAGCTCCCACTATTTTTCTCTGATTGATAAACCTCGATATTAATGCGGAAAATATCATTATATTTTCTAGTATGTACCAAGATTCATATTTCACTTATTATTATTATTATTTTTTGAGAAAAATATTTCACTTCTTTTGAGCTTGCTTTGGCAAGTCACCCAAAATTAGTTATTCGGGTAGGAAAAATTTTCAATTGCATCCTTATGAAATTCTTGGTTCAATTGGGCAAATAATTCCTTATTTATCCATCCCATGGATAATCCCAATTGGTTGCCTCTAGGATTTTAATCTTATTAAAATCACATAACTGCGTCCAACCTCTTACTTAAACAATTGCACATTATTTGATTGTGCCATCGCAACATAATCAGAAAAACCAAGTCGCTCTGCTTTGGCATGCACGAGATTGATAATCATGACCATGAATAGTGTTTAAGTAACGAGAAGGCAAAACGCAATATTTAAATTGAGGGATTATTCCTTTTCAATTTTAATTGTTTTGTTGCTCCATATCAACTGATCTACTTATTTTGAGTTGGGTAAACTCACAAATAAAAGATCCGGGTTGTTAATTATCTTATTATCAATTTTGCATGCAACAACCATACACCAACAATAAATAATAAGACAATAAAATAAACGGCCACAAAAGAAAAATTATCTTGATATGGATATGGCCTCTAAACTAAGATAATCTCAAGCCAATGAGAATATCTACGAATCCTAAAAATAGCAAGCTCATATCCATGTGCCTCAATCCTTTTGTCCATGCTCCATAGCTTTTGTGGATTGTCGCCATCTTGCGGTCCTTTGGTTATTTAGGTTTCTTTTCTCCATGTCTTGACTATTATCTATTTTATCTAATACGAGCTAGCATCTAGACTAAACAAAAAGATCTCACAAGTTGAGAAAAAGAATGGTTCGCAAACCGTAAAACGTAATTAACTATTACATTAAATTGATCAGCTCGCATTCCGTAAAACAAACCACAAAATAAACATCCACGACAAACCACAATCTAAGGCAATATCCAACCACCATGAAAAAAGAACATAAACAGTTAAAATCCAATTAACGTGCTTGGTCAATTTTAATACTTTTTTGATGTGCTAGGGTGAAAACAGCCCAATAGGGCCCTCCTGGCTTGGCAGGAATCCTAAAGGACCGCCACAATGCTTAGGGGCTGGCCGGCCCTAGGCCGCACGGTCAACCTGTGCGCGCCTAGGCCGGTTCGGCCCTAGGCCCGTGGCCTGGGATTGGGCGGCAAGGAAGGGGGACAGTCCCTAGGGGGCTGATCCTCCTTGTGGGAGTTGTTTCCAAAACAACTCCTACTCCTTGTTTCCCAAGTTTAGTTGTTTCCATACCGGACAAACTCTTTTTCCAAGCATGTTCCCAAACTCTAGCCGTCTAGATCCAAAATTCACATCCTATGTGATTCAAACTCATTAATAATTCACATCATATGTAAAATTAAGTCGTGTTTGATTGAATCATATTCAATTGCATCAATTATGCTAAATTTGTTCGTTTTGCGCGATAAACAATTATTAAAGTGTAAAACAGCATAAATCGTAACACATAATCTACGTTATGCTCTACGACATGTGGCTCTAATGCCACTGTAGGGTTTTGATAACAGATACGCAGCGGAATAAACAATAATTAACCGTTCAGGACCCTCCAAAGATCACAAGTCTAGAACTCATAACGATAGTAAGGGTTTAGTATCAAAATACCTTTTGGTTCTCCTTTGATCACAAGTCACACTCGTATATCCAATCCTTAGTTTATGAATCCTGGGAATAGTCTTATCCATGCATATAACATCAATATCCTATCTTGATTTATCTAAGTCTGGCCAGAAATTCTATAAGCACCATCCCTCGAGTGGTCGTGGATATTTGCTCCCGTTATGTGGGAGGGACAGATTCTATCTACATCACTACCATCTCTAAGCTTTCTTCCTTATTGTATCCGACTAACGGCTTTATTACTACCCAGTTACGGCGTAGCTTTTGACGATGTCAAAACACAATATTCCAAAACTAGAGGATCTAGTGACTTCAAGTCTAAGGATGACAATACCGTTGTCACTATGAGAAGCACTTGTGACTTTACATAATCTGTATGTAGCCTTCTCGTTATGGGTCAATCCAGTATGCTATTACTCCTAATGCATACCCATGTGTTGGATCCTGATATTTCCATATCAATCCAACCCCCATGCTAGTCTATATTTGATCGTCCTGTTAATAAATATAATAGACTAGGGATATTTAGGATAAACAACATATTTGCAATCTAAGGACCATTATATTAAATATCTCCATAAATAATACAATGAATGTTTCTAGACAACAAGGTATTCATTTATTAGTTCATATTGGGTAGCTTGAATCAATTTGAGGGTATTTTGCTCTAGAGTTTGTGGATTAATCTTGTGTTTTGGTGGTTGAATTTAGAGATAAGCTTGTGTACTCTTCAACTTTGAGCTTAAATTCTATGAAAATCTCTTTGGATAAGATTGTGAAATCTCTTGTTCAACTCATAACATGAGTAGCTAGATAATTTGTTGGGTTGATTGGTGAAGTTGGATTACTTGTGTGTGATGAATTCAATTATTGTTCAAGTATTCATAAGTTTGGATGTCGAGTTCATTGAATTCGTGTGTCGAAAGACAAATCCGAATTGTGTCTCGATCTTGTATGTGGACTCACTTGGAGTAGTACATATCCTTCATACTTGACATAACTCGATTTTGGGTTTCGCTCTTGAATTCATAAACTAGACATTCATAATTACTTTAGAATCCATGTTTCTTCACTTGACACAAGTTTTGGGTATTGAACTTCACTTACAAGTTCTCTAGAGAAATCAAATGACCCAACTTCACTTTCATAGCGACTAGAACTCCTTCAAATCCTAGTTTTTCTTGTCTTTGTTTTCTTTGTTATTTAACAATAATTCTCAACTTGCTCCATCGCTTGTGGTGGATTTTGATATCTTGGCTAGCTTTAAAACCTATGAGAAGTTGCTTTAGTCGTTTTCATTAGCTCCTTAGTTGCGTTTTAATTAGTATTAGTAAGTCATATTGTCTAACCCTCCTCTCCTCGTAGGTTCGACTCCGGTCTTACCGGATATCACTTGAAACGATATCCTATACTTTAGATTTGATTTGCTATATCGAACAAGTTTTTGGCACCGTTTCCGGGAAGAGGCCATGCTTTAGATTTGATTTGCTATACTTTCTTAGAAGTTGGTAGTTTACACTTCACTCTAGTTTCTTGTGGTTGGTTAAGCCTGGAGGCATATATCTTGTCAATACCTCTCATCTATTTGCTTGAAAATATTTCTCATGAATGTTTTGGATTTGGTGAGATGTGGTTTAGCATGAGTTGTGATATTTGTTGTAGAGATGGACATGTGGCAAGGAATTTCCCTAACGTCCCTTCATATCCTTATTACTATGCATTTACTCGCCATGAAAATCATTCTAAGGAATCAATGCATTCCAAACGTGCGTGTGCTTACAATAATGGTGATTATTTTCATAAGAATGATCATTCTTGGCATGATAGTAGGTCACATGCATACACATCTCATGCTTCTTGTGCACAATCACCGCTTTCACACACTTACATGTTTCCAAACTCCTATGAATCTTGCACTTATGAATATAATGACATGAATTGTGAATCAAGTCTAGTGGATTATTTTGAGAGGGAAGCTTATGTGAATGAGGAACTAGTGAGGCCTATAAGTAGTTCTTTTGAGGAGACAATGCAAAAATATTTTCAAGGCACAAAAGAACTAATATAAGCATTTTCTCACTTGGCCGATAGAGAGGAATCATTATATTCAAAATCCCGTGATGATGAGTCTCTTGCATATAGTTCTCACTTTTCACAAGATTCGCCATTACTCGTGTCTCTGGTTCCCATTCACACACATCACGAGCATACTCAAGATCAAATTTTGGATGATGTGTTTGATGATGGAGTTTTTGCTACTAGGATATGAAAAATCCTACTTCATTAATGAGGGGTGATTTTGCAATTTTCTTTCTTTCTTGAAGTTCTTTTTACGAAATTGGGGCTAAAACTTATGATGTATTTATACTGTATTTATACTAATACAAACACATGTATTCATACTTGCAACTATAATGTACAATGAGTATACCTATAAAAATACTTGTACAATACCTACAAAAAAAAAATCCTCACACTCTTCAACAACTCTGAAATTTTCCATCCCCGATTAATTTTTCCTCTCTAGCACGTAATTTCTCCCCCCCCCCCCCCTCTATTTATTTATCTCCTTCTTCTTCTTCCTCACACCCGACCCCACCACTATCGCCACAGTCACTACCACCTCAATGACTCTCTCTCCGTCCATTGTCTTCCTCTCTTTCCCTCTGTTTTGGCCGGCGAGAAACACATCAGCAGTGGCGGCATAAGGCCGATGCCTACTCCGGCAACCTCGAGGGGAATCACAAGCCACCACCACCATCGCTCCCTCCCTCTTTATCCACTCTCATCCTCTTCGTGGTAACTCTCTGGCGCAGGAAGCCACAGAAGCAGAAGCAATAGCTGGAGCAACAGCCGAAGGAGCCGCCACCGTCCACCATTGTTTCCGGCGTCAAGCTTTGACCCGACCAATCCAGGGCCACCAACCATACTTTTGTTGTCTCTCTCGGCTATAGGAGGTCCGACGAGCCTCCAGTAGGTCCCAGCACCGCCCATAACTGGCCAGAGAAAGTACGGCGAAGCACCAACTCCGGCAACCCCAGCGGCGACCCGCCGCATTTCTTGGCCGATTCTCTCCGTTCTTGGTGTGGGTATGCTCCAAATCCTTCTCTACTTCGATTTTAATCGTCATCATATCTTGTTAACCGAAATTTAAATTTGAATCAAAGGGGAAGATGGGTCTTACGTGACTTTGAAATCGGGGGCTATTTTTGGTATTTCCAGAAAGTTTGGGGGTAATTTTATTATTTTTAGAAACTTAGAGGGTAGCTTTTGTACAATTCAGAACTCATTATTTTGGTCTGTGGGGTACAGGTTGTAGTTTACGCCTTCTATTTTCATTTAATTAGTTTTAACTTGATAAATAAATTTAATAAGTTATTTTCTGTAAATATCGTTCATAAGAATAACAAATACATTTTCATAAATTAACAACTTGATTATTCAAGTTATTTCACTAGAATAAATACTTCATTGTTATGAAATATATGATTGATATTGTGAATATTCATAACATATTGTATTACCATATTTGAATGATACAGATTGACCCCTACACCCTATATAAGGGGTGGTTTGGTGGAGAATAATACACTCTTGATATTCCTCCATACATGGTTCTCTCTTCTCTACTTTTGAGTTTATAACACGTTATCAGCACGTGTCTCTACCGATGCCCGGGAGATTTATTGTTGAACAGGTATAACAATATTTATTTAATCGGAAAAGAATGATCCGACGAAAAATTTAGTTTTCGTTCTCGGGTATTCTTAAAAACTTCGAACCTAACGTGATAAGTTCAACCCTCGTAATTGGCTGGACAGAATATTTGCCAGAGTTACAGAATATTCTTTGTGTTGATTATCAATTTTTGAGTAGAAAATTTATTTGTTATGCTATAATACTACTCGAATGAAGCAGTACCCCAAACTTTTGGTGGTTGTTATCTATGAGTGAATGAATGACATTTTTTTCATTATTTTTATTTATTTATTACTAGTTTTCATGTAAGAAAAAAAAAAGGTAGCTGCTGCTGCTAGGGTTCGCGCTGAATCCAAAGTAAACAAAAGACAGGCCGGTAAAGATTGAGCCCAGTGCCACTCATGATCCCATAGAGAGTGATCTAATGTTGTAATTTATTTTTGTTTGAACTGCTAAAGAGGAAGAAAATAGCATAAAAGAAGAGGAAACAACATGAGCCGCAACCGCTATCATGCGCCGCTTTAAGCGGACAAGCGAGCCAACGTTTTTAAAAACAACAAATATACCGCCTAAATTACAGCGTTGTTTATGTATAAAGTCTTTCGAATGACCATGAAAAAAATTTGCGACATGGATTTGAACGACTCCCGTTGTGCACGGACAATCCACCACCCGTTCGGGATGGTGTTGATGAGAAAGTTGTGAATTTTAACGACAGAAAAGCACTGCTTTTAGCTCCTTAACACAAAACCCCATGACCTATCGATGTGTTTATGCTAAATTATTTGAAATTCAATTTGTACTGAGTACATCGAAAAAAAAAGAGAGAGAGAAGAAGAAGAAGTCGCTTGGAGTTTGAATCAAACTCGTGACTGGTCAGAAAACAATAGCAGCACCACTATTCTAAATGATGAAAGGGTGTTCGGATTTATTATTTGCAATCTCGCTGTATTTTTTATTCTGAAAAAAAATGTATATGCTAGGGTGAGTTGAGCCCAGAAAAAAAATCAACCCCATCAGCTAGGTTATAGCAACTGTTCTGGATGGTGACGCATAGAGATCCAGTGTTTATT
Organism: Linanthus parryae; assembly: GCA_023055425.1. Classification (NCBI taxonomy): domain Eukaryota; kingdom Viridiplantae; phylum Streptophyta; class Magnoliopsida; order Ericales; family Polemoniaceae; genus Linanthus; species Linanthus parryae. Next base: position 108,995,137 of record JALGPY010000005.1, on the reverse strand, counting down.
TTGTGTGGAAAAAAAGGGGGTCGCTAGAGTTCTGGATTGAGCTCGTGACCACTGGGGTGTGTTGCATCCTTTACTTAAAAACGAATTGCATATATTATTTTTACTATATTTTGTGATCATTATTTTTGACTTATTTGTTTCTGCGATTTCCTTTGTTTGAGTTAAGTCTGGAACAAAGGTTATTTTTGTTTCATGAACCCAAATTTGATGGGGCAGGCACTGGCTTTTAATTGCCAATTGATTTAGCAGCTCTCAATGACCATATGAGGGAATTTTATTATTATTGCGTTCTTTTACTTCTTTTACTGTCTTTAGATTTTAGCTCCGAGAACAAATGCAAAATACGGGGATACTTATAAGAGTACTTAGATGCTCCGCTTAGTGTGTTTCTTCTTTTAGCCCCAATTATTTAATTTGATCTTGATGATTTAGATGCTCCGCTTTGAGCGTTTCCACGGTCAATTTTGATCTAGAGTGTCGATCATCCGATCTAGAGCAATTAGATGCTCCGCCTACCAGCGTTTGAATAGCTAAAGTAGTGTTTTTTATTACTTCTTCCGAAGAACATTGCTGCTACTTGGGCTCGTAATGAACCCAGAAAAAAAACTAGTGCGTACCATGGCTAGATACCAAGGCGCTGAATCATGTAGTAACTCTAAAAGGAAGAAAATTATTTATGCTCTAATTGGATGGCCAAAGAGAAAAAAAAAAATTGGTATCGCCATATCATGAACCCAGGCGCCTAATAGGCCAAGGGAGCGCTTGCGCAGTAGCAGCGAGTCGAGCTAGCAACGTTAGCATAAAGAAGCAAATGTTTTTTTTTACTGTGTACTTATTTACGGATTGAGCCCCCAATAATAATAAAAAAATAAAGCACGAACTCGAACCATGGGTTCTAGATCACTGTTGCAACATTGAAAATAATTCTTTAGTTTGGTATGCGCATTTAATTTCTTACTCTCTTTGCAGCGGAGTGTTGAGCCTAAGTGCAACTAATCCAATTGAAGTGCTACTGCATTTGATTGCTTATAGATGCACATTTTTATTCTTATGTTCCTCTGGAAAAAAAATATGGTACTCAGAGTTTGAACTAAGACTTTGTGGGGTGCAATATGATGTAGAGCTTAAGAGCTCCATCACGACTTTAAAAAAAAAATGTTAGTTGCATTGTGATGTAGAGCTTGAGAGTTCCATCACTAATAACACGTTAGATTAGATGATATACACGACCTTGTTTGTTACTTAATGTGCGGCTGTTTTTAACTTTTTATATTACTTTTTATCCAAAAAAATCGCTAGAGTTTCAAGCTCGTGACAATACCACTGAGCTCAGCTCTATCAAATTTATCTATGTTGTGTATTCAATTTTATTTGTGAAAAAATAAAAATAAATAATATGTCATTAGAGTTTCAACTCGTGACAATTCCGCTAAGGTCTAGCGAGATTATTGATTTATAAATCTCTCTGAAATGATGGAAATGAAGAAAAAAAAAAAGTCACTAGAGTTTCAAACTGAACTCTTGACCATCCAAATATCGAATAAGAGTGAAAGAGATTACTGCTATTATTGGGTTTTATACTCTATTTATATGTTTAACATAGCAGACACTCCAATCATTTGGTCTATCATGGAGAAAAGAGGAAATCGTATGAGAGGTTCAACCCCATAACGATAAATTGGTCATAAGCTATTGACATACTTAGTTCGAGAGTTAGAGCATTTTTTGATAGATTTCTCCCTGAAGTGAGAAATTACACAATTGAACTAGAAGATTCGATTTTAATGGATCATTGCTCCTCTCCTTATATGTCTACTATTTAAAAAAAAAATCCTCGGGAAGTTATTCTGCCGGATATGGATGTCAAAGTAATTATCATTGCTGGTTTATGTGACATACAAATTTCCCCACAACCCAAAGTTATGGAAGAATAAAAGAAAATACATGCAATAATATTTTCTCATTCACATCCCAAAGCGTGAATGGTAGAGGATCCCAGAAGAGGGTGTCTTTATTATAAGCCGGTAAGTGAATAGCGAGCCATCCCCTGAAGTGAATCCTTTTAATATGGTTGAAACAATTCACAATGTCACAGACTTAGTTGCGATTGTTGTATGGTCTTGGTACCATGAGTATCCCATATTGATCCCCTACATTACCCTTGTAGAAAAAAATTACATATAAACAGGGGGAGAAAAAAATTGCAAATAAGCCACCCTTCTCAGTGGTCATGGTCGCGTACTTGTCATACGTCGACACTATTTTTGTCACATAACTTTTGGTTGAGTGATTCAAAATCCTCCAAATGTCTATACAAATTTTGGTTGAGTGATTCAAGATCCTCCCAACTTCTATACAAAATTTTGGCTGAGTGATTGAAGATCTTCCCAACTCTGTCAATTACAAGCTTCACACGGAACTTAGCACGCTACTTACCACTTTATGGAGAAATGCAAAATTTCTCCCAATATTCTCTACTTTTTACGGAGCCACACTACTTTGCACGTGGTTCATTAGTATCAAGGTTAGCTACTTCTATTTATTTTGTCCCTTTATCATTTTTTTGTTGATTGTTATGAAGCCCCTATTTCTTTTATGGCTCGCACAAGAATTAAAAAAATAGATAATAGCAAAAAATGCATAAGTCGCCTGCTTTGCTTATTGACTCATTTTATGAAATATTTGAGTCTATGAAAAGGTAACCTAAAAGAGGTAACCTAGATTTATCAAACTAAAAGTTTTGAAAAAAAAAAAAAAAAAAAAACTCTATTCAAGGATGTACATGAGACCTTTTAAGGCTCACACCGGTAGCTTTTTAGCACCGTGTGTTTCATAAAACCCAATGATCCCTTGAATCATGAGATTAAATATGATAAAAATAGACTTGCTCCGTAGACAATTTCGTAATGGCTTGATGCATTGCATTGCCCAACCGACGCCTAGTTTATGCGTTGAGATTCCATATCAAATCTCATAGAACATCTAAAATTTTAGCCCCTAAAGTGGCTTGGATGTTGTCAATATCACATTTAAAAAATGTGTATATCTTATTTCGAGCACCTAGAAGACATAATGTCTCTAGAAGAGATCAATGGTTTTTGACATGAACTCGTGAAGAAATTTTAAAATTGAGTTTGTCACCATTGAAATCACTAAAAGTGATTGGTTGCTTGAATAATTGATTTAAGACTTCAAATAGTCTCCAGGATTTTTTTAGATTGACTATATATGCACATGAATTGTGCAATATTATCCATTCGGATGAATTTTTATATATCTACATGCTTTATGCTCATTATCTATCTCATTTGAACCCCCTTTAAAGGAGGAGCATGAAATTAGTGTATTCTCATAAGTGAAACTCCTATCCCAAAGAGGATAGTATTTTAGAGTTCTTGAGGACTACAAGTTTGAATTATGAAAAATTGTATCTCCTAAGTAGATACATTCTCGCCTTATTTTTTTGGCTCGAGTATCTAAATATGCCTAAAGTATACTTTTGTGACATTGAAATCATAAGGTTCATGTCATGAGGGGGAGGAAATACCCTATTACAAGACATGAATTTTAATTTAAATGTCTCATTCAAACTTGATCCAAATTAAACGATCTTATAAATTATGAGATATATGAAGCATGTAAAGTTTGCTTATGCAACTACAAATATTCTCTATAAGGATTATCATCTTGTTAGTTCCAATTCTACAGAAATTGAGAACACAAGAGAATCATCAATAAATGATAAAAGCAATGCCCTTGAAGAGGCAACAACTCATGTAGAAAAAGAGCCACCTACATTTGAGTCTATATGTGATCATTAATTTTATTTACTTTGAAAAGTCCTTGAAATCATATGATTTCCTTAAACCACTGCAAGTGGAATTGTGTATGACTATTTATTGGCCAAAATCAAAGTCAATACCCGTGTGTGTAAATATACACGAGCTCTGCAGTTAATGCATCGAGCATATATGTGAAGTACTTTGAAGTACTTGATATGCCTCAAGCATCCATGTTCATATAGAACAACATATTCAAATGTCTGCACCCTAATGGTTGAATGCGTAAGACTATTGAAAGAGACACATGCTATATGCCCATATGCTTCCCGTGGTTATAATTATAACCCACAAATTCTCTATTGATAAGAGTGATTATGATATTTCGTTTAGTCTTAAGACTACGAATATGAAAGTAACTAGTTACGCACAATGATCGTACGAATCACTATATGCATATTATTTAGTATGGCGAATGTCTCATGAGTATATAACATGTCATACTTTATTAACTAGTAGTTTTTATTACTATCTTGAATGATCATTTTGCATCATATTATGTTAGACATTATGTATTTCTCATAAGTTCACTTTTCAGGTATGAAGTGTGACATCAAGATGATGCAAAGAGCGGGAGATTAAATTATAAGGCGTTGTACTCTTTTTCCTTAGCTGAGATTTTTATCCCACAGGATTTTTCCAAGTAAGGTTTTAACAAGACATGCAGCCACGGATGAGTTCAAGATTGAACCAAGCTCCCGCTCATAAGATTTACTCTTTTTCCTTCGTCATAATTTTTGTCCTAATGGATTTTACTCGACAAGATTTTAACGAGGCATCATGTTAGTGTTAGTGAATATTCAAGGGGGAGTGTTATGAAATATATGATTGATATTGTGAATATTCATAACATATTGTATTACCATATTTGAATGATACTGATTGACCCCTACACCCAATATAAAGGGTGCTTTGGTGGATAATAATACACTCTTGATATTCCTCCATACATGGTTCTCTCTTCTCTACTTTTGAGTTTATAACATTCATAAGTAATTTTAGCATGTTTACCTAGTAAGCTGTATTTTAATTGTGAATACTATTTTCTTGTGTAAATAGCTACGCTAGTTAGTTTAAATCCTAAAAGTACATGTTTACTCTAACATTTGAATTAGAAGAGTTTTATTAATATAAATAGATTATAGTGAATAATAGCACGCTTTCTTAAAACCAAACTAGTTAATAGTATTGTGTGTATATAAAAGAAAATAGTACTATTTCTAATAATATACGGGTAAAGATAAATGTGGGTTTCAAGATTTCATATTTTATGATAAAGATAACCCCTCTATTGAAGAGAAATTGATTTGTAAATTAAATAGTATTTTTGAGATAATAGTAAAGTTAAAAATGTTATACTTATCCGTAATAATTATTTTTGCTCCATACTTTCTCCGTTTCCTCTCTTTCTCTACGTTCTGACTTTTGTCACTATTCACGGGGTCACGTTGACCCGTTTATTTGGATAGCAAAATGATCTAATATTTCTAAAAAAAAAATTCATGGTGTTGTACAGTAAAAGTTTTTATATAACTAGCAGGTTTTTTCGGAAAACTCTATTTATTCTGGTGTGGATGGCAGGCAGGCCTATATTTCTTGGTTTTAATAGTCAAATTCTACAAATTCGACTCCATCCCCATTCGATTGATGATGAAGAAAGAGAATTCTTGGTTCAGTTCTCCACCTTAACGACAGAAAAAAGGATTGATCAAATTCTATTGAGTCTGACTCATAGTGATCATTTATCAAAGAATGACTCTGGTTTTCAAATGATTGAACAACCAGGAGCAATTAGGTGAAAAAATTATCAAAAAATTGTATCGTTTTGCGATCCAAATCACCCAGTCAAAGTGATCTAGATACGATTCAAAAAGTCAAAGCATAGAGAAAGAGAAGAAACATAGGAAGTACCAAACTTAAAATCTTAATTTAATAAGTGACCCTCTTTCAAAAGAAAAATCATCGTCAATATAAATATTACTTAAATAATATTTTATTTATCCTATTAAATTGTCCTACTAAATTGTTATATCATAATAATATTTGGACTTACCAAGTTATTGTTAGTTATTTTAAGGGTACAAATGGGTTGGGGAAATTAATCAGGGGCATGCATTGCATACAAGGCATATTGTATTAATAATCTATATGTATTAATTGGGATTATTTTCATATTTGTAGACACCCTGTTCGTAGACGGCGAGTTTATTGAGTACGAGTACTAGGACCTCCCCTGTCGCGCGTGCGCTACTTGTTATCGGTAAGTTCATATGTACAACACCTTAACTGTCAAAATATGAATTTGGCGTGTGTTGCTTCCAAACTATAGTCTTGCTATATCTCTTGAAACTTGGAATATTTTATGGATTGATCACACGTTGAGAATCATGATTTTGAGAAATCTTTAAATATTTCCATTTGGAAAATATGTGGTTATGATACGATCTTTGAATCAAATGTTACGGTTATGTAATGACGATTAAATAAAGCACTATAATATAAATTGGGCGATGTACAGAGGTTTTGTGTGGAGGCTACGGCCTAGGCGCATGTGAGTCGATCCTCCTCGGGTGCTAATCATACTAGATTACATACCCAGCCCCCGTGGTTGGATGTCTTGCACCGAGGTGCTGCAGTCCCGGGGTTATCTATATGTGAAAACTATAGAGTACTACTTATGTCTGTGTGGGTCACTACGGTATAGGGGTGTCGACACTTAAGCTCTCATAGTCATGATAATGAGCGGGGATTGAAGTAGGGGCTCCCATAACGCTCAGGTGAATTGGGATTGGTGATATCCCAAGAGGCACCCTATTGTGATATATTGCATCGTGACCTATGTGGACATTCGTTACCCGCTGGTCTATTATACCTCAAGCTAAACTAATGATTAAATTATGAAATCGGTTATTGTTACAGTTGATGTGGGTTTCCTCCAGATACATGTTGATTACATAATTGTTGAACCAAAACTCATTTTACATGTTTTAGTATGTTTCTTACTCAGTTTTTACTGATTAAAATTTTTCTGTGGTCGACTTTTGCTATTTTAAAATCCGCAGGTTACCAAGAAGGCGACGCTCACACAACTACTAGGGACTCATGCTGCAAACATCTAATACTTCACTTAGTAGTTTTATCTCACTGAACAATGTACTGTTATTAAATTTATAATAAATTATGTTGTGGATTATCGATGACTGTACTAACTGTGAGACGGTGATCCTCCTCCGTTCCCAATGGGTTTTATCTCCTCGGGCGGAGGCACCTTTCCAAATGTACGGTTCAGCCGGCCGTATGGTTTGGGGGGTTTTTCAGTTGGTATCAGAGCTGACGGTTCTAAGTTAGTACGACCATTCGATTTCCACTAATATAAGATTTTTCGAAAATTATAATTTATATAGGAGAATTAAAATCGGTAAAAAAATTAGACAAGTCGGGGTTGCTGGGTAGCTTAGTTCCTATTTTACTTCCTAAGTGCTGGATATGATTATTATTGTCAGCTAGAAGAGATCATTGCTATGATGTGCTTATTTCTGATATTATTGGACATTCGTGATCATTATTGCATGTTTATTTGTTCGAATAAATAGTAGTGCACGTGGACTTTAGAACCTTTATACGACCTTATTCTTTCTTTATCGGATGGCCTCATCCTTGAGTGTTACATGCATGTGAATTAAATAGAAGTTATATTGAGTAAGACTATATTCGTAAGGTACCATGCGATATGCCAACCCTCATCGCTACTATACCAAGAGACGCAGAGCCCAACAATTTGAAATGAGCCAAGGAAACCAACCAGCTCAAGCAGAACCAGCCCCAGAGTATGACCCGATCTGGTTCGAGAACATGGAACAGGAAACACAGGAACTGACTCAGATTCTGCACAGTACCCAAGGTGGGGGAAATGACGTAACGAAAAGGATCTCCAAACTCTGACTCGACTTCTTCTGTGGGACTGAGGATCCGACAACCTTGGAGAGATGGATTAGCGACTTTGGGAAGACCCTAATCTCGGCACGCTGCCCAGAGGACCAACGAGTGGAAGTATCCGTGTACTACTTCAAGAAGGAGGCTGACAACTGGTGGTCTGCCAAGGGAAGAGAGCTTCTCTCACAACCGGGATTTGGCTGGCAACAGTTGAAGGCAGCACTGCACGAGCGATTTTACCCCGATCATGTCAAGACTCGAAAGCTTAAGGAGTTCTTGAATCTGACACAAGGGACTGACAACCTCTCTTATAATGGAACTCATGAGGTTCGGAGGAGAGATTGTACCAACAGAAGTGAGGGCAGTCAAGAGATTTGTGAAAGGCCTAAACTTCCAGATCCCGAGGACATTAGGTGTGACTCTTTTCGAGATACTCCATGAAGCTTATGGAGCAGCACAGGATGTACAGCGGATGTTCGATGAGAAATTTGAGGAGAGCAGGAAGAGGAAATCTGAAGCACCAACAACGTCGAATCTCCAGAACCGCACTAATGGAAACAACGGTGGAGATAAGAGGAACCAAACTAACCCAACCAGTCATAGTTTTGATCGCAACAATGGAGGACAAGGTTCAGTTCGAGTCTACCACTGTAGGCGATGCGGCAACAATCACCCAGGAAAAGACTGACATGGAAACAAGGTTAATTGCCTTGCTTGTGGAAAGTTGGGTCATCGAAAGTTCGAATGCAGGACAAGACCTCAAGGGAATTACGCTGGAGGGAACTTCATTAATCGTTCCAAAATCTACATCCATTACAATGTTTGGCCCTAATGGAGAAATCGTAACGTGTAACACTTTGTACCCCTAAGTCAAACTAGAAATCCTAGGCACCGAACTACCTTCGGACCTAATTCGTTACGACCTGGGTAACCCAGATGTCATCATGGGTATGGGCTGGCTTAGCAAGTACAAAGCAACCATAGTATGTGCTACCCAGAAGGTCAGGTTTTGTGGACCTAAAGGTGAGCGTCTATCCTATCGAGGTGTAACCAGCGGACCCACAATCCAAATCGTGTCAGCCTTAGCCATCTTATCAGTAGTGAAGAAAGGGCATCAGGCACGCCTTTGTACGGTCCATGATTAAGAGAAGGGGAGAGGCTGGAGAACATGCCATTGGTGAGCGAGTTCCCAGACGTATTTCCAGACGAGCTACCAGGGATGCCGCCAAAGAGGGCAGTAGATTTCAAGATTGACCTAATCCCATGGACGGGGCCGATATCAAAGGCTCCATACAAGATGACACCATCAGAGCTGAAGGAACTAAAAGAGCAACTTAAGGAGCCTTTAGAAAAGGGATTCATCAGGCCTAGTGTCTCACCGTGGGGAGCAACCATCTTGTTTGTGAAGGAGAAGGACGAAAGTCTGAGGCTTTACATAGACTACCGTGAATTGAATGGTGTGACCATAAAGAATAAGTACCCACTCCCCAGGATCGACGACTTGTTTGATCAACTACAAGGAGTTGATACGTTTTCGAAGATTGACTTAAGGTCAGGATATCGCCATCTCAGGATAGCGAAGAAGGATATTCCTAAGACAGCATTCCAAACTCGCTATGGTCACTATGAGTTCACGGTGATGCCATTCGGTCTGACTAATGCACCATCGACGTTCATGGAGTTGATGAACCGTGTTCTACAGAAGTACCTGGACAAGTTTGTTGTTGTGTTCATTGACAACATTCTAGTCTACTCCAAGGGGAAAGAAGAACACGAGCAACACTTAAGGGAGGTACTGGAGACCCTAAAGGAAGAGAAGTTATATGGAAAGTTGTCAAAGTGCGAGTTTTGGCTTGACATAGTGCCTTTCCTGGGGCATATCATATCCAAGGAAGGTGTGTCGGTAGACCCAGGGAAAGTGTCAGCAGTAAGAGACTGGCCAAAACCGAAGAACGTCACTAAGATAAGAAGCTTCTTAGGATTGGCAGGATACTATCGAAGGTTTGTGAAAGATTTCTCGAAGATCGCAAGGGCTATGACTAATCTGATGAAGAAGATGACCAAGTATGTGTGGGATAGCAAGTGTGAAGAGGCATTCCAAACACTCAAGGATAGTTTGACGTCAGCACCTGTGTTGACCTTACCTATTGAAGGAGGAGAGTTTGAATTTTACAGCGACGCGTCGAAGCATGGCCTAGGATGTGTTTTGATGCAGTATGGAAAGGTGATTGCTTATGCATCTAGGAAACTGAAGTCGTACGAGGATAACTACCCTACTCATGACTTAGAGTTGGCAGCTATCGTGTTTGCACTAAAGATATGGAGGAATTATCTATATGGTACGACTTGCAAGATCTTCAAAGATCACAAGAGTCTGAAGTACATTTTCAAGCAGAAGGAGTTGAAAATGCAGACAAAGGAGGTGGTTAGAGTTGGTAAAGGATTATGATCTACAAATCCAATACCATGAAGGGAAGGACAACGTTGTTGCGGATGATTTGAGTCGAAAGACGGATCACATAGTAAATGCTTTATGGGATCTTCTGCATAAGCTTTATGAAGATTTTTGAAGATTGGAGATCAAAGTATGTGCGAGGGGAAGCCCGAGTAATATACTATGCAAATTGACGATTGTGCCAAATATATTCGAGGAGATAAAATAAGGACAAAAGGAGGATGCTTTCTTGCAGCATATTAAGGAAAAGATCGAGAAAGGCGAAGCACTCGATTTCAAGGTTGATGAAGATGGCATCGTGAAGTTCAAGAGAAGATAGTGTATACCTCTGAAATGCACGGAAGTTAAAGAAAAGATCATGAAAGAAGCTCATCATTCGCCATATTCAGTACATCCGGGAGGAGACAATTTGTAAAAGTACCTTAAGAAGAAATTTTGGTGGAAGGGGATGAAGAAGGAGGTAGCAGACTTTGTGTCTCGACGCCTTAGGTGTCAAAATGTCAATTTGAAAACAAGAGACCAGGAGGGATGCTACAACCGTTAGATGCGCCAGTATGGAAATGGGATTCCATCTCAATGGAAATTGTTACAGCATGCCAGTCTTGACTAAGAATGAATTAGATTTGGGTGGTATTTGATCGGCTAACGAAGACGGCAAAGTTCATTCCCATGAAAGACACGTGGGATATAGAAAAGAATGCATATGCGTACATAAAGAACGTTGTGCAATTACATGGAGTACCTAGTTCGATTGTTTCGGATAGGGATCCAAATTTCTTATCACACTTTTGGAGAGAGCTGCAGAAGGCTATGGGTACGGAACTCAGATTCAGCATAGCTTATCACCCAGCTACGGACGGACAGACCGAAAGGAAAATTTAAACACTGGAGAACATGTTGAGAGCTTGTATCTTGGACTTTGAAGGATCATGGGTAGAAAAACTACCGCTAATAGAGTTTTCTTACAAAAAAAGCTATCATGCCAGTATAGGAATGGCGCCATACAAAACGCTTTATGGGAGAAAGTGCAGAACTCTGCTTTGTTGGAGCGACATCAGCAAAACCATCATTCTAGGCCCACAAATGATCGAAGAGTCGACAAACCAGATTCGCATAATTCAACAAAAGATGAGGGCAGCACATGATTGACAAAAGTCTTACGCGGAATTAAAGAGAAGCCCATTGGAGTTCAAGGTAGGTGACAAAGTATTTCTAAAAATCTCCCCAACCAAAGGTGTCGTGCGATTCAACAAGAAGGGAAAGTTGAGTCCCAAGTTCATCGGACCATATGAAGTATTGGAACGTATAGGAAATGTTGCCTATCGTCTTAATCTTCCCATCAACCTTGACCGAGTTCATGATGTTTTCCATGTCTCTCAACTCAAGTCTTACATTCATGACCCAAGCCATATCCTCGACCCTAAACCAGTTGAGCTTGACCCGACTCTCTCTTAAACCCATCAAGATTCTTGATAGAAAAACCATGAATACCCGCAGCAAGTCAACTATGCTGGTCACAGCTCTCTGGTCCAACCATTTACATGAGGGAGCTACGTGGGAAGCAGAAGCCGACATGATGAAGCGTTACCCCCACCTATTTGACTAGGTAAATATAGGACCGAGGGCTTAACCCTATGATTTAGTGCCCCTACTTATGCTAAACATTTGTATCGTATTACATGATATGTTATGACAACACTTGTGCTTTCCATGACATTATTTGAGGATTTCATGTGATACATTCATGTGCACCATGTTACACACACGCCCTTGAATTGGATATAGGATTCTTAATGATATCGTATAGTTGTAGCTTCGAGGATGAAGCTTTCTTTTTAAGGGGAATATGATGAAATACCCTACTTCATTAATGAGGGGTGATTGTGCAATTTTTTTCTTTCTTAAAAAATTTATTATGAAATTGAGGCTAAAACTTGCATTAATAGGAACTAAGGGGGAATAATTGTCTTTTACATAAACTTTTATACATTATAATGTATTTATACTGTGTATATACTAATACAACTACATGTATTCATACTCGCAACTATACCGTACAATAAAATCAGTGTATATGTATAAAAATACTTGTACAATACCTACAAAAAATATAATAATAATAATAATAATAATAATAATAATAATAATAATAATAATAATAATAATAATAATAATAATAATAATAATAATAATAATAATAATAATAATAATAATAATAATAATAATAATAATAATAAACCTCACATTCTTCTACAACTCTGAAATTTTCCATCCCCCAACATTTTTTCCTCTCCAGCACGTAATCTCCCCCCCCCCCTCTATTTATTTATCTCCTTCTTCTACTTCCTCACACCCGAAACCACCCCCATCACCACAGCCACCACCTGCAACACCATCACCACCTCTCTGACTCTCTCTCCCTGCCCTGTCTCCCTCTCTTTCCTTCTGTTTTGGCCGGTGAGAAACACAGAAGCAGCAGCGGCATAAGGCAATCCCAGAATCACATAAAACCTTCTCCCTCGTTTTGACTTTCATCAAATAAAGGTGAAGAAATGTTGGATCATTACTCAGAGTCTTAAAAAAAACTTAATTTTAAAAACAGTTCCTACTGAATGTCAAGGCCTTGAGATCGGAAAGAAGAGAAGAAAAAGAAAGAGAAAGATAGAAGAGATCAAGGCTTTGTCTTTCACAAGTATTCACTTCTCCTTTGATGCTTGGCCTTTCTCTGGGCCTTCTCCAACATCTTCATCAGTTTCATCTTCATCTGCAGAATGATAATCTTCCTTTTCTGCATCCACTTAAGCTACAACTTCATCAATGATTTCATCAACTTTCTTGTCCTTGACTTGCACAGTATCTCCCCTTATAGCTGCATCAACACCTGTGTCTTCTTCAACTTCGTCATCATCAGTTTGCTCAAATAAATCCTTTGAAGTGAGCACAACTGGAATAGGCTTCTTCTTCTTTTTCGAGAAATCTCCTAGCCTCTCATGTGAATCAACACTAGTGTCATGACTAGTAGCAGAAGGGATCTTCTCCAGATTCATACCCTTGATGACAATATCCAGCTTGCCATTCATCACACCCATCAAGGCTTTGAACTGATTAAACTCTGAAGACAAGTCAAATAGCCTCTGTCTAAGATCTTCAATCTCAACTTGTTGTTCTTCAAACTTGTAAAGCAATTGAGAATAATCCTCATTAGCTTGTCCCCTTGATGTTGTAGCCCCCTTAGGTTTGATAAAAAAATCTCCTCAAGCTCAGCTTTAGACAACTCTGAATAAAACTTCCAATGTCCCTTTCCTGTCGAAGCACACCAATTCTTTGTAAAGCAAACTCATCAATCAACCCAAATCCACCAGTTATCTTCTCCTCTCATTTCACAGGTACCTCAAAATGCTCAAAGAAAAGAGGTAGTAGGTTGGCATATGGAAGAGGATGGTTTCTTGTCCTGGTAGCACAGTAGATCATATGCTCCATAATCATTGTTGGTAGATCAATCTCAAACCCTTGACATATCAAGTACATCAGGATAAGAACCTTATTTTTTACCAACTCTCTTGAGTTTTATCTAGGAACAACACTTCTCGTCAGAATTTTGAATAAGATTTTAGCTTCACAGTTGAGCACAGAGTGTGTCAACTGTTTGGGACCAGTAGGAATATCATCTATGAAGAACATGGCTTTGGCTTTGTCTAGACATTCCTTCCTATTAGGGTGATCAGCAACAGTATACATCCTAGGAATGCCCAAGACCTTGGCAAAAGCCCTATGGTCTAGTCGTAAATCTATTCCAGCTACCTTAGAGGTTAACACAAGCTTTTCTTCCCCTTCTTGGACCAAATTCAGGTAAAACAACCTAGTTAGCCTAGGATAAGCTTTAGAACTAGGGTTCAAAACCTTCCAAACTACAGATTCCCTTAATTTCCTCATACAGTCAATATCCAACTTGTCTAGTAACTCCTCAGAAATGAAACTACAAAAAGCAACCTTAGATGATGCATACCCTTGCATCCAAACTCTCCTAACATCTGAACTAATATACTAATCAGGAGGCAGTACATTCTTACCTTGAAAACTCTTTTAGATTGCAGCAGCAACATGCTTAACCCTTGATTTCTTCTCAGAAGGCTTATCCTTCTCTGGTTCTTCTTCAGCAGATTTCTTCTTCTCAACATCAGCAGACTTCTTTTTGCCTTCCTTAGCAGACTTCCCCTTTTCTTCTTCATCTGGCTTTTGCTTGTCTCCCCCTTTCTTCTTGTCTAACCTAGACTGATCATCACCTTGTACTTCTGTCTCCTTATGTGGATCAACACTTGAACCTTCATCCCCTTTCTCTGTTCTGATCTTCCTTGCAGGCGGTGAAGCTTCATGCAAACTCTGTGTCCCTTCTGAATCTGAGTTAGAAATTGTAATCTTCTCCTCCTTGTTGGCCCTCTTCTTTGATCTAGCAGAAGGCTTACCCTGTTGTTGAATCCTTGTTGATTTGTGCTCCATTGTGGAATTCGGGTTTTGAGAGAAGATTGAGATTGAGAGAGAGAAGAGAGACATAGAAGATTGAGATAGAATAAAGAGAATAGAGAGAAAATCCATGACTTTCAGCTTAAATAGTTTGAGAAAGAGAGTTTAAAGAGGACTCTTCTAAAATCCACATGCAAAACATATCTAGAAGATAATTTCAGAAAATTCTCTGAGTAATTCAAACATTATACAATTATCTAAAAAGATAATATATAATATTTGGTGATCCATTTATTTAACAAGAAAAATACACAAATGTTTCAAGACCTTGGAGAACAATCTTAAGGCCTTGAGATTTTCTGCAGTTTTAGAAATATCAAAGCTTTGAACTATACGTTCAAGGCTTTGGAAAGTATAATCTCAAGGCTTTCAATAAATAATCACAAGTAAATACTAATACTCCCCCTAAACCAATGTATCCTTGTTAAACATACCCAGTTCAAGCCTTAGGGATGCAAACCTATCATCTGGAAAAGGTTTAGTGAAAATATCAGCAATCTGCATAGTAGTAGAAATAAAAGATAGAACAACATCACCTTTTTCTGCATGATCTCTAAGGAAATGATGCCTTACATCTATATGCTTGGTTTTTGAGTGCTGTACTGGATTCTTAGAGATTGAAATGGCACTTGTATTGTCACAATTAATAGGCACATTTCTGAAATCATAGCCAAGATCTCTAAGCTGTTGAGAAATCCACAACACTCTAGAGCAACAAGCTCCAGCTGCAATATACTCAGCTTCTGCAGTTGATAATGCTACAGAGTTTTGCTTCTTGAAATGCCAACTAATTAGTGAAGAACGAAGAAACTGGCAACATCCAGAAGTACTCTTCCTATCCATTTTGTATCCTGCAAAATCTGCATCTGAATATCCACTCAACATAAAGTTAGATCTCCTTGGATACCAAAGCCCCAAGTCTTTGGTTCCATTCAAATATCTAAAAATCCTCTTAACAGCAGTTAAATAACTTTCCTTAGGATCTGCTTGAAATCTTGCACACATGCAAACACTAAACATAATATCAGGTCTACTAGCAGTTAAGTACAAAAGTGATCCAATTATAGCTCTATACTCCTTTTGATTTACACTTTTACCATTTGAATCCTTGTCTAAGGATAGTGAAGAACTCATAAGAGTTTTGAGTGCCTTGGACTGTGTCATATTGTACTTGTTCAACAAGTCCTTGGTATATTTTCCTTGATGTACAAAGATTCCTTTCTTCATTTGTAAAACATGAAGTCCAAGAAAGAAATTCAGTTCTCCCATTAAGCTCATCTCCAAATCCCTGCACATTAGACTAGAGAACTCTTTTGAAAGAGCATCATTAGTACCACCAAAAAGAATATCATCTACATAGATCTGAACTACTAACAAGTCAGTTTCATGATGTTTAATGAAAATATTTTTATCTACAAGACCTCTCTTGAAATTATTGTCAAGTAAAAACTTTGAGAGTCTGTCATACCAAGCCCTTGGAGCTTGTTTTAAGCCATAAAGAGCTTTGTCTAATTTGTAAACATGATCAGAAAGTTCTCATCTTCAAAACCAGGAGGTTGAGCTACAAAAACATCTTCGTGTAAATAACCATTCAGAAAAGCACATTTGACATCCATTTGATAAAGTTTTATGTGTTTGTGAGATGCAAATGCAAGAAGTATTCTAATAGCTTCTAACCTGGCAACAGGAGCAAATTTATCCTCATAGTCTATACCTTCTTCTTGATTGTATCCTTGTGCCACAAGTCTGGCTTTGTTTCTTACCACTTTGCCATTCTCATCAAGCTTATTTCTGAACACCCATCTGGTTCCAATAACTTATTGCTCTTTTGGTCGAGGAACCAGATTCCATACCTTGTTTCTTTTAAATTCATTCAGCTCACTTTGCATTGCATTGATCCAATCTGCATCTTCTAGTGTTTCGTTTGCATTCTTGGGCTCAATCAGTGATACAAAAGCACTAAAAGCACATAAGTTCTTCAACTGTGCTCTTGCCTGATTTCCATTAGGTTGATCAGATATGATATTGTCAGCTGGATGGTCTGCAAGATACTTAAACTTCTTCCTTGGTGTCCAGGAATATGTTCCTTCAAGGCTTTTAGTTCTTGAAGCAGTAGAAGGAGCATCATAGAAAGTTTCAGTTTCAGTCTCAAGGCTTTGAGATTTTGGCTCCGCATGAGGTTCAAGGCCTTGAAATTCAACAGACTGATTCTGCATTTCGGTTTTGCCTTTGTCTTCTTTCACAATGTCATCATCAGCCTCATGCTTGTTCAAATTAAGATCTGCAAAACTTTCACTCAAATAATCCTTAGTACTTTCATCAAAAAACACATGAATACTCTCTTCCAAAATCGTGGTTTTTCTATTGAAAATTCTATAAGCTTTGCTAGTTTCAGAATATCCAATAAATACACCTTCATCACTTCTAGCATCAAACTTACCAAGATTGTCTTTACCATTATTATGAACAAAACAAATACAACCATAAGGTTTGAAATAAAAAAAATACTAGGCTTCCTGCCTTTAAACAGTTCATAAGGAGTCTTTTTCAAAATAGGCCTGATCAAACATCTATTAAGAACATAATTGGCAGTATCAACAGCTTCTGCCCACAAATACTTTGGCAAATTACTTTCAAGAAGCATGATTCTAGACATATCCTCAAGTGTCATATTTTTCCTCTCAACTACTCCATTTTGCTGAGGAGTTCTAGGTGCAGAGAAGTTGTGTGATATGCCATGCTTTGCACAAAATAAATCAAAGTCAAGCTGATCAAATTCCCTACCATGATAACTTCTAATAGATGCAACATGCAAGTTTTTCATAGTTTGAAGCTCTTTGCACAGTCTAGAAAATTCAGATAAAGATTCAGTTTTGTCTCTAATAAACATAACCCATGTAAATCTAGAATAATCATCTACTACAACAAGCATATACCTCTCACCTTTTGGAGTTTGAACTCTCATAGGACCACACAAGTCCATATTCATAAGTTCAAAGGGTCTAGAAGTACTTACAAATTCTTTGGCTTGAATGAGCTTCTTGTCTGTTTACCTTGTACACATGCCTTGCAAATCTCATCATCTGAGAATTTTTGTGATGGTAATCCTCTTACCAAGTCCTTTGAGATGAGTTTATTCAAGGTGCGTATGCTAATATGCCCAAGTTTTGTATGCCAAAGCTTTGAATCTTCCTTCAAGGCCTTGAGGCACTTCAACTTGTCACCTGCAATACTGTTAGTACTCATAGCATATAGATTGTATGATCTAAGAGGAGTGAGTATGAAATTTCCAAATATCTCATCTTGCACCTCACATTTCTCCTTGTTAAATACAGCTTTATAACCTTTATCACATAACTGAAAACTACTAAGCAGATTATATTTAAGTCCATCTGATAACTCCACTTTAGGAGTTATATTCTTATAGAATTCACCATCGATTTGCGTGCGTTTAGAGAGATTTGTATGAGAAATTGACCAATTCTTATATGTTTTGTGCATACTTGAGTATTTGGACTTCATTGTGTAATCCGGGCGTTTTATGCATGTTTTAGACTTTATTTGTCGCATTTGATCTTCCGGTATTTGTTCGTGTTGTGGATTTCAGGAACCGGAAGCTTGGAGTGCGGATTTTGGAGCGGAAGCGAACTTCGGAAAGAAAGAAACTCAAGAAATGCATGAGAGAATGGACGAAGGAGAGTAGAAGCTAAGAGGAGAAAAAGACTTGGCCAAAAATTCAAGAGGAGTGAAAAGAAGCAACTCACTGGAAGTAGAGGATCACAAATTGTGATCACAAGATCAAGTGCAAGACCACATGAAAGATCAACGTGATCCTACAATTAAAAAAATGTGATCCTATGATCACAAGATCAAGTGCAAGACCACATAGAAGATCACCGTGACTCTACAACTAAAAAAGGTGATCCTAGGATCACAAAAGGTGATCACAATATCACATTATTGGATCTGACGTGAGTAGAAGGGGGTAAAAGTGTTATTTCTGAAAAAAAAGAAGGAACGGGTTTTATTAGTAGAGAACGACCTAGGGCTGAGGATTTTTATCAAGGGGACGCCATTGGAGAGAAGAGGAGCTTTCTTGGGAGCTTGGAGACCATCGTTTGATTTTCTATTCTCTTCTCTACTTTTTGTTGATGATCAATAAACTTTGTACTTTGATCATGTGTTTTAGTAGCTAAATCTTCTATTCGGGATATCTCATAGGTTGCTAGGGTTTGAACACCACGTTTGGTGATTTATGGATCTTGTTTCATGCTTCTATGCTTAATTGAATGTGTTTTGTTTAGTTATGCTTGATTCATGAGTTTAATCTATCTTTCATATTGTTAGACGTAGCAATAGGATTGATCTAGGTGATGAATGTTAGAGGAATCAATATTTGTTGCTGGAACTTGAATCATGCACTAGCTGTATCTAGGGTTGAGGAATCTTGCTAGTTGGCTAAGAACTAAGAGTAGATCAAGAGAACATAATGCGTAGTTAAACTTGAGTAGGCTAGAGGAATCAGGTACGAGAGTTTAAATATAGGCTTTGGTTGAGGAATCTTCAAGGTAAATGTGCTTGTTTGGCTAAGTAGAGTACATTCGTGTTACTAGAACGTAAATCATTAATGGTGTGAGATCCCTAGTGAACCGAAGAGATATCCTGATGCTTATCCCACATATTAATCTCAATTTTAATAATTAGCTTGTTACTTACTTTCTTAAGTTAGTCAAACAAACTCAATTACTTGCCCACATTAAAGTTAATCATCCTAATTCGTTCACGAGAAGTCCTTTGGGTTCGACAAACCCGGATTTACCGGATATTACTACACACGACAACCGTACACTTGCGGATATCGTGTCAAGTTTTTGGCGCCGTTTCCGGGGACTTCGGTTGAATTGATTAGAATTATTAACTTCGGGAATTTTATATTTTGTTTTGTTTATTTATTTTATTTCTGAACTCATCTGCTTCCTAGAGATTAATTGTGCAGGTATCTTGGTGATCATGTGGGGGAATAATTCTTATATGCAATTTCCATGCTATTCACCATACTACTCCTATGGAGATATGTACACCCCTCCTCCTTGCAATCAAGAAGATGAGGAGATGAAAGAATTATTGAAGCTCCTGGTAGCTAGTATGGACAGAATGGAGGAAGGGATTAATAGGATGGATGAAACTCTCCAGCTGAAGGGACAACACTTGACAGAAATTTCGAGTGCATTGGCATATGCAGATAATGACGATGGGCCAAGTAGCATCATTCCTGACTTAGTTGAGGAGTGTGAAGAGGAAGACGAAGAACCCCCAAAGGTATATGTCTACAATGTTGTTCATCATGAAGTAGTAGATTATCGGGCTGCTTCAGACTCAGATTCAGACTCAGATTGGGATGATATTGTGAAGCCTATACAACTTATGCCTCGCATAATTCCGGAGTCATGGCATGAATGGGAGAGTGTGGACATCGCAATCTTATGGCCCACTGAAGATATTTGCTTTGAGGAAGAAAGTCATGAAGCTAAGGAATTACTACATGTAGATGTTTGCGAGGACATGTATCGTGAAGTTTCTCCACCTAATCCATATCTCTTGGAGATCATAAAATTGGGTGAATCACATGAGAAAGACCAAATACCCCAGTTTTATGCAATCCATGATTTACCACCCGTGATTCCAAGACAAGAACGAAGAAAGGAAGTAGGAAAGGAAGAACGCATGGTTGTAGCCGTTCCACTTGAGATACTAGATTCGAAAAGTCAATCCTCGACGACTGGAGTTTTGAAGAACTGGAAGAAGAAGAAGAAGAAAAAGAAGACGAGTGAAGGTAGAGTGAGGCATGTGGCGGCTAACAACTTTTATTTCTTCTTGTCATTGTCTTATGCATGCTCGCTTGAGAAGAGACAAAGGGAAAAGCGATGGTGGAAGAATAAAAAGTGGAGAAAAAAGTCTCATGTCTGAGGTAACTGGGTCGGGTCGTCGACCTTAAATTACAAGGCGCTTGTTGGGAGGCAACCCAACCTATTTATTTGCATTAGATTAGGGAGTTAGTTTTTAATACAGTTGCGTGTGTTTTGTTTATTTATTTTGGAGAGATGAGAGAGAGGGACTAATGATGTTTTCTAGTGACATATTTGAGCAGGATATGGGAGAATCTACCCCGGTGTGCCATGGCACACATGACCGTCATAGGGGCTCGTGTATGCGAGTTGGGGATTCTCCAAGACACAGATTTTAGCAGAGGAGGGCAGTCTACCCCGGTTTGCGAGAACACACTGACCGTTGGGAGCATGGTGGCGCCACTACTGTGCTTGGGGACTGCTTGCCGCGATTTCGTCCCCACCCTTGAGGTGGTTGTGAGTATCTTTTCTTTTGCTGAATTATGTGTTTATTTTATTTAATATATGTCATGCTCCATCTCATCTACTGGCCTGCGCATTTGATTGCTGAGTTCTCTACATGATCTCTAAATTCGTTGAGGACAACGAAGTATTCAGTGTGGGGGTGATTTAACTGTCTACTAGCCAATTGTGTCTTGCATAGCCAGTTACATGTAGGATGTGTTTAGATTGTATTGTGAGTCAGTTGTGGTTTTTGTTATGTTTTTACTTATATTGTCGTATTGTGTAGTGTAGTTTACATACTGTTTTCACTTTTACATAATTGAGTATACCCACCAAAAAGTTGAGTTGTGTTGTGTCAATTTTTTTTTCATGTCAAAGCCTTGCATATAGAGGTAGGATATTAAAAAAAATACAAAAAATGAAAAAAAAAAAAAAAAAAGAGAAAATCCATAAAAAATTAAAGATTTAAAAATTTGAGAAAAGGCAATTGAGGATCTTGAAACTGAAGAGAGCTTAGTGAATGAATCCTTTTGAGTAGGAAGTGTCGTAGTAAGGAAATTTTTATTCTTTAATATTTCGTGTAGAGGTTTCACTATGGATGTCCCGGGAATTTTTGGAAGTTGTGAAAGAATGACATGTAAGGTATACCTACGTTTCCTATAGTGTGCTAATTAGATTGAGTTTTGCTTGTAGCTAAATATTCTGTTTTCAAGTGGAAACTTGTGGTCTCTTGTGATCTGGGGTGGACCTTCGTGTAGAGTTGGTTTCATGTGGTACGGTTGCCTCAGCCTAAGTGAAGTTGAGGGGCGTACACCACCATCCCTTACGGTGGTCACAAGAGTTAACCGAAAAAGCCCACGCTCTTATGCTCTATTGCTTGTAAAAACAGAGGAGGAAAGAAAAGAAAATGAGAAAATCTGGAAAAAAAAAAAAAAAAAAAAAAAAAAAAAAAAAAAAACTTTTGCTTCAAGGAGAAACAACCTAATGTGCTTCTGGTCACACGGAAAATTTGGATTCCATCCAAATAGAGCTTGGAGAGGAAAACTAGAGTCAAGCCTTATTTCACAGGAGTTGTGACTCCCTTCACCGGGACAATTTGCATTCAAACGCAATAAAGGCTAAGAGGGTCTGAAAACCTCAGATGATTCGGCGGAGAAAGGCTACGGTGAAGTTTGAGCTTAATTAGACCCAATGAAGCTTAGGACGTGCTTGTGTCTTGGTTTGAATTGGTGGAGGAAAGGGGACGCCTTAGTGAGCTTTTGCACTGAATCAAATTTTTATTTCAAATTCTTGCTACGTGTATATGAATTTCAAACAGGATTAGTGAGAGCTTGATGATTTTTAGTTGACGAGAGGGAGATTGCCTGATCTTATCAAAAGAAAGATTTAAGGCGTTCTGTGTGTTGTGTTAAGATAGAGTCTAGGATTTGCATTTGCATCATATTGCTGCATTGTTGTGTCGTTTGTCGTGTTAGAGTCGTTTGAGTTGTGTCGGCTAGTAGACAATTAAATGCAGTAGATGAGACTTTGCTCGGGACGCGCAAATGGTAAGTGTGGGGGTATTTGATAACTCCACTTTAGGAGTTATATTCTTATAGAATTCACCATCGATTTGCGTGCGTTTAGAGAGATTTGTATGAGAAATTGACCAATTCTTATATGTTTTGAGCATACTTGAGTATTTGGACTTCATTGTGTAATCCGGGCGTTTTATGCATGTTTTAGACTTTATTTGTCGCATTTGATCTTCCGGTATTTGTTCGTGTTGTGGATTTCAGGAACCGGAAGCTTGGAGTGCGGATTTTGGAGCGGAAGCGAACTTCGGAAAGAAAGAAACTCAAGGAATGCATGAGAGAATGGACGAAGGAGAGTAGAAGCTAAGAGGAGAAAAAGACTTGGCCAAAAATTCAAGAGGAGTGAAAAGAAGCAACTCACTGGAAGTAGAGGATCACAAATTGTGATCACAAGATCAAGTGCAAGACCACATGAAAGATCAACGTGATCCTACAATTAAAAAAATGTGATCCTATGATCACAAGATCAAGTGCAAGACCACATAGAAGATCACCGTGACTCTACAACTAAAAAAGGTGATCCTAGGATCACAAAAGGTGATCACAATATCACATTATTGGATCTGACGTGAGTAGAAGGGGGTAAAAGTGTTATTTCTGAAAAAAAAAAAGAAGGAACGGGTTTTATTAGTAGAGAACGACCTAGGGCTGAGGATTTTTATCAAGGGGACGCCATTGGAGAGAAGAGGAGCTTTCTTGGGAGCTTGGAGACCATCGTTTGATTTTCTATTCTCTTCTCTTCTCTAATTTTTGTTGATGATCAATAAACTTTGTACTTTGATCATGTGTTTTAGTAGCTAAATCTTCTATTCGGGATATCTCATAGGTAGCTAGGGTTTGAACACCACGTTTGGTGATTTATGGATCTTGTTTCATGCTTCTATGCTTAATTAAATGTGTTTTGTTTAGTTATGCTTGATTCATGAGTTTAATCTATCTTTCATATTGTTAGACGTAGCAATAGGATTGATCTAGGTGATGAATGTTAGAGGAATCAATATTTGTTGCTGGAACTTGAATCATGCACTAGCTGTATCTAGGGTTGAGGAATCTTGCTAGTTGGCTAAGAACTAAGAGTAGATCAAGAGAACATAATGCGTAGTTAAACTTGAGTAGGCTAGAGGAATCAGGTACGAGAGTTTAACTATAGGCTTTGGTTGAGGAATCTTCAAGGTAAATGTGCTTGTTTGGCTAAGTAGAGTACATTCGTGTTACTAGAACGTAAATCATTAATGGTGTGAGATCCCTAGTGAACCGAAGAGATATCCTGATGCTTATCAAACATATTAATCTCAATTTTAATAATTAGCTTGTTACTTACTTTCTTAGGTTAGTCAAACAAACTCAATTACTTGCCCACATTAAAGTTAATCATCCTAATTCGTTCACGAGAAGTCCTTTGGGTTCGACAAACCCGGATTTACCGGATATTACTACACACGACAACCGTACACTTGCGGATATCGTGTCACCATCCACAAGATAAACATCAGAGATAGAGTTGGTAGAACCATTACCAGAACAACCACTGTCTAATATCCATTCTAATCCTTCAAGGCCTTGGTGACATTCTGCAAAAATAAATCATTGCCTCAACAGCCTGTTAGACCAAGTGCATAACTTTGATTCATACTCAGAATCAGCCATGTTTGGTGGTATAATTCCTTTTAGGACCCAAATCTGCTTAACCTGTCCCTTAAGCTGATAAGGATAAGTGTTCCTCAGAATATGAGGTTCTGATTTTCTGAAGGGACAAGTTAATTTGATATGACCAATTTTTCCACTGTAATGACATTTTGGAGAATGTCTTCTACCAGATTTGACAAAAGAAGTCTGGCTTTTCTTTGGAAAATTTGGATTATAGCCAATTCCACTTTTATGCATTGATTTCAGACTTCCTCCAAGAATGAGATTCAGATTATGTTCTGAGCCTGTAAACCTGGTTAGGACCTTTTTAGACTCTTGAAGTTTCTCAGTCAAAGAACAGATTTGTTGTTGTAAATCCTCTGAATGAGTCTTTAGATCAACATACCTGTAAGTTAAGAGAGTGTTTTGATCAACAATCTCTTTTATCTTTGCCTTCAAGGATTTGAGTCTACTGTCCAAGGCCTTGAAGTCTTTTTCAATTTTTGTCTTAGAAAATTCAGTAGTCTTGTTGGTAAAAACCATGTCCAAGTTTTCTTTTACCTGCTCATGAACCTTAATCTTTAAAGAAGCAATCTCATTTCTTAACCTTATGTGGGCAAAGCGCGTTTAGTTTTTTGAAATAATCTAAGAAAGTAAATAACGAAGTAATTATTAAAATTGATTTAATTGATATGAGGAAAAGTTCATGATATCTCTTCAGGTCACTAAGTATTTTACACCAATTCGGATTTATGTTCAAGCAACACGAATGTCTTCTACTTAGCCAAACGAGCACCTATGCTTTGAAGATTTCTCAACCAAAGCCTGAATTCAAACTCTTGTACCTGATTTCTCTAGCCTACTTAAGTTCAAATAAGCATTATGCTCTTATGGTCTACTCTTAGTTCTAGCTAACTAGCAAGATTTCTCAACCCTAGATACGGCTAGTGCTTGATTCAAGTTTCCAGGTAGCGAATATTAATTTCACTAACATCCCCTACCCATAATCATCCTAAACGATAGGATTGAGTACATAAACCAAACATAGCTAAGCAAAACACATTCAATTAAGCTAAAGGCATGAAACAAGATCCATAAATCACCAACATGGTGTTCAAACCCTAGCTCCCTATGAGATATCCCGAATCAATACTTTAGCTAACACAAATCATGATCAAGATACAAGTTTTCATGATCATGAACAAAAAATAGAGAAAGAGAAGAGAAAAGATCAAACAAATCGTCTCCCAAGCTCCACGATCCTCCTCTAGCTCCAAGCTCGTCCAAAAAAATGTCTAACTCACCAATAACGAGCCTTAACCAAGTCTAATACGTTCTCCAAGTGTTTAGAACAAGTTAGGAGTAATTACAAAGCAACCCCAAAACGTTTCAAAAAAATTATTCCCCCGACTAGGTCGTGCGACCTACTTGACTAGGTCGTGCGACCTAGTCCCAATACTTGGAAAAATTTCTGGTTAGCAACTAGGTCGTGCGACCTCTGGTACTAGGTCGTGCGACCTAGTTGGAAAGTCCCTGCTCACGGCCTCCTTGGCACTAGGTCGTGCGACCTCTGAAACTAGGTTGTGTGACCTAGTTGCTACTTAGTCAAATTCAGCATTTTATTCTGACTTTCTCTGTGCCATAACTTTCTCGTCCGACTTTTGTTTTATTTATGTGACCCGCTGTTGGAAAGCTCTTCGAGTCTGCTTTCAATTTCCACCAGTCTCAGCTCCAACTTCATTTTAGAACTCAAAATATCCTCAAAACATCCTTAATTTTCTCTAAAACATCTTGGAAAAGCAACTAAGCTTTTTGAAATGCAAATAAGGACCCGGATTTTGATCCCGAACTCCGATGAATGTAAATTTTGCACCTTTGGATTCTTTTTGAGACGTATACACCCATATAGAGAAATCTCCGTTTCCGGACCGTTTTCTCGTTTTTCTCAATTATTGCCCAAATTTGGCGAAAACATCCAAAACGCGCCAAATTCGCATTCTTCTGTTTCGAAGCTCGTATCTTCTCTCCACTTGATTCCCGCATACGTAATTTCAGTCAAACAACAACACGAAAACTACCGCAAAGATAAAATGTGATAAATTATCAAAATCATACTCAAAACCATTAAGAAACGCCCGGATTGTACTTTAAAGCTCAAAAACATCCAAAAGTGCATTTTCTTCATATTTTGGCTCGAATCTCGTCACTTTGCCCCGAAACGCACAAAAATAAAAATGTGAAGCATACTAAAGATAACTCTTATAAAGGATTTATCAAATACCCCCACACTTGCCATTTGCGCGTCCCGAGCAAAGTCTCATTAATTGCATTAAATTGTCTACTAGCCAATAAGACTCAAACGACTCTAACACGAATCACGACACAACTAATGAAGCAAGATAATGCAATGAAAATATAGACTCGATCTTGAACACTTAAAAGATTTTAAATTATTTTTTTTTGTGAGATCAGGCAATTTCAATAACATAGACTGATGCTCATGGATGATGAAAAAACTAGACAAGAGGTGTGAAGCGCAACTAAATTCGACAACAAGTAATTCCCCAAAGTTAGTATAGAAAGATTAACTTTACTATAAAGAACAACTTACCTCTTCATGTGTGCTGATAAAAATAAGAGGCTACGCTAGGCTAAGCCACATTCAATGTCCGAGCTCCTACTCCACTAACAGGTTAGAGTGATGAGGCTTAGGAACATAAGGATAATCATAATTTATAAGTCCTAAAGCGTCACATTCTCAGATTTTAAGCCACATCTCACACACCCTCACCACGATGATAGAAACCGCAACCTGAAACTCACCGTCTCCGGCCCTCAATTCCCTCAAACCCGGTACAATTACGATCTCCGTGGCCACCAAAGCGAATGCTATGCAAAACTCAATCTCTGTCTTCAAACGGACTCAAAACTTTCACCACTTGATTTCCAATAAGCATAACTGTATTTCTTTATTCCTCTCATTTTTTCTCTCTCTTTTTTTTCTTCTTTTCTTTTTTATTTTTTTTCCCTTTTTTCAATAAAACACCAATAATACAATAAAAATATACGAGTGGTCCTCCTCCGAGAATCAAGCAGTATAATATTGTCAGGGGAAGGAAATAAACAAATTTGTGAATAAGTATCACAATAATAATTCATCTTCCCCTAAATCCATGAAACGCACGATCCCATAAAGCCACAGTCAACACATGTATGGGGGTGGAGTCGTCAATGCACAATCTCTATGTCTGTAGTCAAATGTCGACACCTCCATATTAGAATGTAGTCACGACCCCTCTCAAGTAACCAAATAAGAAAAAAATCCGGTACTAGCACGTTCCACCAATTAAGTACAACCAACCCCATTCGTGCGGATTAGACGTCACGCACTTAGGCTCTCCACTACTGTGTCCATGGTGTAATGACTTGGAACACCACCACACCTTAGTGTGCAAGCCAAATCACTCACCCTCGCATCCCCTCGTAAATATCCAATGAAGCATATGCGATCTGGTTATCTATTCTATTTAGTACTAGGTAGCATCTAAACTAAATAAGTAAATCTCACAAGTTGAGAAAAATATACCTGCTCGCAGGCCGTAAACCCTAATTAATTATTACATCAAATTGATCAGCTCGCAAGCCGTAAACAAACCACAAAAATTAAACATTCACAACAAACCACATCTAAGGCCATATCCAATAACCATACAAATTGCACATAAACAGTTAAAAACCAATTTTTAACGCGCTTAGTCAATTTTAATTGATTTTAGGATTACTGGGGTCAAAACGGTCCAAGAGGCCCAACCAAGCAAGTGTCGTACCCCTTGGAGCCGCCAGGTCCGAGCCTATGTCGGTCGGCCCAACCCGGGGGTTAGCCGAACCGCCTAGGCCTTCGACCTCGGTGACTTGGGCGGAAAGGAAGGAGGGGTGGTCCCCTAGGGGCCGAACCTCATAGTAGTTGTTTACAAAACAACTTCTTCCTTGTTCCCCAAGTCCAAAACGTTTCCAAATTGGAAACTCCTTTACAATTTGTGCCCAAACTCGAGATCTAAGATCCTAAAACTTCTCAAACTCACTAATTCATACATCCCATGTAAAAATTAAGTATTTTTTTGGTTGAATCACATTCAGCATGCATCTAATATGCTTAATTTGTCGTTTTAATGCAATAATTAACAATTATAGGTGAAAAGAACAAAATCGTAACACATAAACTACGTTATGCTCTACGAACTGTGGTTTTGACACCAATGTAGGGTTTTGTTCATGTATATGCAGCAGAATAAACAATCATTAATACGATCAAGACCCTCCAAGGATCACAGGAAGAGAATTCATAACGATAGTAAGGGATTCATAACAAGTACCTTGTGGGTCTCCTGTGAGGACTTCAAACACAAATAATGTTGTGTCTCTACGGTTTATCCATGCCTAGGATTGAGATCTAGATCCTCCAACTCCTTTGTGCTAGCTAGGAACGATGGAAGAGGAAGAAGAAATCACACAACCAGGAACCAAGAGGAGGTCCGGCCTCCTCTATGTGGTCGACTGGTAGGGGGCGGTCGGCCTCTTGCTCTTCCTCTCTCCCCTTGCTTTCTCTCCTACTCAAGTAATGTTATGAGCATTAGTATGTAGGAAGGAAGCTAGGAGCATCATTTATATAGTCCAACAACTCCTTGTTTACTACATAAAGGCCCTCTCCTAATCATACTCAAGTTCGGTTAGTCCCACTTGCATATTAGTCCTACTAAGTTAGCAAGTTGTTGCGTTTTGATCCTTATAATTAATTAATCATTTAATTAATTATCAAGTCTATTTAAATCCATATGGCGTGTGTTCCCATAGTTTTCTACTTAGTTGGTAGTAACTATTTATTAACATGGAGCGGTGTCTGGTAACACATCCATTCCACCCAACTAATAGAAATAGTCATCCGACAAACCCTGTGCAAGTATTGTCTCATCCCTTTGTCTCTATATCCGGATTGGACATGAGACATACAATTCGCACTCGTATATCCAATCCAAAGTTTCTCGATCCTGGAAATAACATCATTATCTCATATTGATTTATCTGATTCTGGCCAGACATTCTATAAGCACTATTCCTCGAGTGGCCTCGGATACTTGCTCCCGTTATGTAGGAGGGAAAAATTCTATCTACAGCACTACAATCCCTATGCTTGCTTCATATTGTGTCTGATACGCGCCTTTATGGCTACCCAGTCACGGTGTAGCGTTTGACGCTAACAAAACACAATATTTCACAACTAGATGATCTAGTGACTTCAAGTCTAAGGATGACAATACCGTTGTCACCGCGAGAAGCACCTGTGACTTTATATAACCTGTATGTAGCCTTCTCGGTGATGGGTCAATCCAGTATGTCATTACCCCTAATGCATAACCATGTGTTGGATCGTGATATCTCCTTATCAATCCAACCCCATACTAGTCTATAGATGAGTGTCATGTTAATCAGAATAATGAACTAGGAATATTTAAGATAAACAACACAATTGTAAATCTAAGGACTTCATTGTATTAAATTTATCCATAAATAATACAAAGAATATTCTAGCCAATTATTGTTCATACTAAACTAGAGTGTCTCTAGGTCATCTATTCCAACATAAACGACTTCATGTGAGTTATATGCTAAGCCTTGTGTACCTAATTTCGCTTGTAGTGGAACCAGTTATGTTACTTATATTAGGTTTCGGTCTCTTGGGCTCAGGTCCCAAAATTCGGGACTTCGTGTGCCCCTAAGGTGTATATCATTGGGTTTTCATCCCTCAAATGCGTGACTTCGTGTGCCCCGGCTCTACGACTTATTGACTAGGGTCCAGCATCTAGATACCACTCATTTGATTGACGCTGGTCTACCCTGGTATGTCTAGTATGTCTGAAGTGGTCACTGGTCTACCCTGGTTACAGCGAGAAATAATAATTGGACATCTATTTATCCTATGTTTGGAAACGTACAACAGATTGGAACTTCGATAATGGACTTGTTACTGGACCACATTGTAATCGTGTGACGACGCATTAATAATAAACTCAGAAAAATGAAAATAGACCACATTGTTAGCATGAAAATAATATACATAGTCAAACTAAGAAAATGAAGAAAGAAGAATGAAGAACAAAATAAGATAATAATGGAATGCGCCATGTGTGCGTGACAATCTAAATGAAATTCTCGTTTTTGTATCTGAAATTGGAATAATTTGCATCTGGCCGAGCATACGTATGATCATTATTGCTAGGAGGTTCTAGGACATACGATTCATCATTACTTCCTCCACTCGCCCATGCACCAAAGTTTAAGTTCCGTGTTACTCTAGGCATGATATCGCCCTCGTGGTCAAATAGATTAGACTGGTGTCAATTAGATTTTTTGAAGTATTATTTAATCATTTAGTAATTTCGTATAACATTGTTTTGATAATAAAATATTTTTTTATTTTGATAGTTATGGAATTCATGATTTGGTGATAAATTTGATAATTTGTTGTGGGAGGCCAAATACCATTCTCTAAATTTGATGAAATGGTGAAATAACTAGCTGATGTAAAAATTGGTGTAAACCGTGGGAGACAAAAAGTTTTATCCACCAAAAATGGTGAAATGGTACTTATTTAGGGTTAACTGTGAGAGGCCAAACCATTTTTCTCCACCAAATATAGGATTTGGTGTAAAATTTGATAACAACTGTTGTAGATGCTCTAACTATCTAATGTGAAAAATTGGTGAAATTTGTGGGAGACCAAAAATGTTATTTTTTCACTAAAATTGGTGTTTATGACGGTCTACTGTGGGAGGTCAAATCATTTTTCTCCACCAAATATAGAATTTGGTATAAGATTCGATATCAGCTGTGTAAGATTACTTTACAATACTATTAAAAGGCATATTTGTTACATGTTGCAAAAATATGTACATAATTTTTCTTTGAGACAAAAATTTCTTCTTTTGCTAATATATAATAGAACTTTTGAAAAAAAACACCCTCGTAGTTTCCAAGCAGTATTAGTTTTACCACTTATCGTCTCTGTAATTTGTAAAATTATGACACTTAGGTCAAAATGGACTAACACCTTTAACTTTCGTTAGATAAGTGAGTTGTATTTTAGTATTTTAATACTTTAAAGGGACAATGTGGTCTTTTATCTTTTGTTTTCTTTTTTCTTTTTCGTTTTTCTCTTTTCAAATTGTATTTATTTATTTTTTATGTTTTCTTCTTCATATTAATTTAACGGAAGTTAACGGTGTTAGTCCATTTTGACCTAAGTGTCGCAATTTTACAAACTGCAGAGACGATAAGTTGTAAAACCAATACTGCATGTAACTGTCAGCGAGGTGAAACTGTAAGGGGGGTTTTCTGTCAAAAATTATATATAATATACAGTCAAATTTAGTCCAACAGAATATATATATATATATATATATATATATAAGTCAAAATGATTTAGTCAATTTCAAAAAAAAGAAAAAAAAAAGTCACAATGATTTAGGCTCTGTTTGGTTCGCAGTAAAATGTTTTACAAAGGAAAATATTTTACGCGTAAAATTTTTGTGTGAAAAAAATTTCCCTGCAATTATTTTCTTCGTGTTCGGTTGACTCTTGCCAAAACAGGGAGTCGTGACCGAAATGGCAATGATGGGTGGTGGTGAAGGTGGGTGGTGGTGATGGGTCGTGGTGGAGGTTTAGTATGAGTTGTTGTGCTCCTTCACTCTCCCGAAAATAGCTTACGGATTTTGAAATGTGCAAGTCATTTGAGGGAAAACATTTTACAGAAAAACATTTAACATCAAACCAAACACCAACACAAGGGAATAATTTACAGGATAATGTTTTACCATCAACCAAACGGAGCCTTAGTCCGTTTCTTTCGTCCTCCCTCCCAAGTGAAGCGGAGGCTAAATAAAAACCGGGCTGAACCAAGTTCTAGGGGTGCGCTTTCTGATTCTACATTTCCCTCACAAACCTCGTCCTGCTCCGCCATTTTCTCCCATCGATCAATGGCGAGCAATCAGGTTCGCTTCTCCTCTGTTCCTTGTTCATTTTCGATAATCGTCCTTCTCTTTCTTAGTTGCTCCTCACTAACCCTAGCGTTGCGATGTAGATCCGCGTGCGACTGAACGATGACCAGCGATATTCGTTCGATGGGGGTATGCTTCACTAATCTGTACTTTGTTCTCCAATTATCTTCACTCATCTCGGTAATCTGTAATTTGCTGTCGACTTTGCCTTTACTTGGATGATTCCTTCTTGAGGAATACACTACTGTTGGGGCTGATTACGAAATTTGAGTGAAGACAACTCTACTTCTTAAGCATTTCGTGGTGTTTCTTTCCTGGGCTAGGCAATTGGTGAATGAAGAACAGACTGTATAGTCACAATCAACCTCTGCAGTGCCCTTTCATAGATAGTCCTACATAATATTGTGCTCCATGTTGGGCAGCCTAGCGTGGCCAAAAAAAAGTAAACTAGTGCCTGTGTGTCAACAAAGAGGTTCCATAAACCTTGATTGGACCATCCAGATCACACAAATTACTACACTTCTCCCCCGTTTTAGCTGAGAATCTGTTTAATCCAGCTGCCATCATGTCTTCGGAAGAAACCTCAGGCTCGTGCTTTCACAATGGTTCATTTTTTCCGCAGAGCTTGTTTACATTTTAATCCAGCTGGTAGAGGAGATTTTCCAAGAATTTTGTGTTGCATCTTTGCTTTCATGTGTGCTCCAACACCACTGATCCGTATTGTATCGTCTTCTCATCGTGTCTTATTACGAGTGTATCCCTAACTGGGTGTTGGGACTAAAAAAACTGCCCCATAGCCCAGTTTGCTTGTTCCTCCAACTCCATACCCTCCAGGTTATCAATGTTATGAAAAACGGCAAAGCCTTATCCAAAATATGTGTCGGACACTCCAACTGGGGCGCCCATGTATGTTATAGAATTTTATTAGAATTTGACTATCAAAATTCAGTTGTTTATAATTATACACAGATCCTAAAAGTCAAATTGGGCGGAACTTAACCGAGCAAACACGAAGGGATTGGATAACATCATCCATAATCTCATGGTTGCTTGTAATTTCCAGTTGGTAGAAGCTTCAATTTGTTGTGTTGTTCTATGAAGTCACAGCATTTTCACAAAAACAAAATGTTCCGTGACGTTTGACCAAACACCACAGAACAAATTTTCCCTATTATTGTCTCTTCATATTAATTCCCACTATAGCACTCTCCTAGATCATTAGATTGAATCAAGTCTTAACCATCATTTTGCCTTGAATCTCATTTGTCTCCATACTCGAATCCTTGAACCTGGCACCACCTGTTCTTCAATCCACATAAAATTTTACATCATTGCCCTAATTTGATATTAATCCCATTTACCTCAACCTATTCAAATCATTTATCATTTCACCTATTCGTCAATCCACGTGATATTTTACACCATTGTCCATTGCCCTAATTTGTTATAGTTTGTATCATTTATTTTGTACTGAAAAATTCTTAACACCCTAGTAGTGACATTCTGTATTGTCCACATCTTGATTTTCATCACGCCACCAACTCCAGGATGTTCATTGGCCCTCTTTGATGGCCCTCTTTGATGTGGAAGTCGGGCAATAAGATGTGCAACATGCATCCTGTAAATAATAAAATGCACAAATGTATAATAAAGGACATTTTAGTGAAATATAGGATAACAAGTTTCTACTTCCAGGAGAAACCTTCATCTATACAATAGTAGTATTGCAACCCGATTTTGAATCCCCTACACTTCCTACAGTGGATTCTCAGGTCTGAAATGTATGTGTCCAGCAACTGTACTTTTTATAATGCAGAACAGCACCTCGAAAACCCATTGAAAGGAGACCAACTTTGGCAGTATGCAGCAACTAACTCACTCTGGACATAGTAGCTGTTAGCTGCAGTCTATTCTTGTAAATAATTCACAAAAACTCCCACTTATCCGATTCTTAGATCGGCTTTCTATTTTACTGCAACGTCACAAGTACTAGACTGCAAGATTAACCTAGTAACATATATTTCACTCTTTTAGTCACATCACAGGTGTGGCCACCCCTCCAATTCCAGGTCAGATGGCCCCCTCTTTTGTCGACCAAACAGGAATTTTAGGAAAATTATATTCTGAAAGTGGCTTGCCTAAGACAGGTTACTATCTGCTGACATATGTATCCTGTCAAAAAAAAGAAAAGCACAATTAAGAAAAAGCATTATTAAGGACAATATGAAATTAAGGACAACCACTTTCTACTTTTAGAACAAGCTTTTAACTTTTAAGGACAAGCCTTCATCAGTGGTAGGGGGGCGGGAATCGGGCCAGCCCTGAGTTTTAAAAGTGGAGCAGGTAAGGCAAAGGCGCGTCGCAACCCAATTTGTGTCCTGTCAAAAACACAAAAATCGCAATGAGTGCAGGATCTAGTTGTGGAAATTTCAGATAAAAGTATCTGATCATACGACAACATTATTTCATCCTATGATACCCATGTCTGAACTGAACAAAATATCACATGTCAAGCCCTTCAACAGGTAACCTATGCCTATATCAAATAATACATACTCTGGAAAGATATACCTATGCTATGACTTTTGAAGCTGTGACTATCCCACAAGCTGCTAAGATAATATCCTGGTAGCCACCACCAGTCATGCACAACAATGCTCGGGGCTTAAGGCACTAGAAGTGAGCTGCCCAGTCATAAAGACAGAATGCTGAAGACGCATGCAAGAAACAGAAACTTCACAGGAGTCCATTGGAATACATCTGATCATATCCCAATCCAAAACAGCCTGAAAGCTTACTTAAGTTCTCCAACCAGAAATAACATCATATTCATGGTAGCCTCTCTACTCTTTTTTTGATAAAATGATAGCCTCTCTACTCAAAGGGCCCATTGGTCTCCCTGCGAACCTCTTCTTCTTCAGGGTTAAAAGTCTTGCGGATCTCCTCAGGCGTCTTCCCCTTTATCATGTCACAACTGTCTGGCATGTCAAGTCCAGCAAGTTCTTGACATTCAGGTAGATTGCAGCCTGTGTAGTTGAGATGCATACACCAGGTGTCAAAAGCAGATCTAGATATTTAACAAAATTCAATAAGACAGGTTAGTTGAATGACTGAAAAATGGGGGCAGTAAAAATGTGCGCCAAGTAGAGCAAATCAATTGAGTTACACAGTAAAGGTCAGTCTCAACTTATAGAAGTAACTATGAAGGATCTTTTGTTTTCAATGTGGCCGTCAATACGAGATGATACAGATTTTACCGTACAAGGGATCCAATATCTAAACATTGTGATCAAGTATACCAGTTCATACATATAATTAATGCACCCACATATTCCATATATTAGATGCCAGCGCAACATAAACAGCATATAACAAATACGCAAAGAACACAATACAAGTTATCAAGTTTAGCTTAATCAAGCAAAAGAATCTTGCATTCCAAGTACAATCAGTGTTCATTTCATTTCTGTATTGTGTAATTGCATTCCAAGTACACACAATACAAGTTATCAAGTATAGTTGGATTTTTTTGCAAATACACACCCCGTTTTGACTAGTATTATTTTCAGAGGGCCCACGGTCAACAAGGAAGGGAGGCAAAGAAATTAGCCGCGAAGAGAAACTCTGGGGCCTACCCAAAAGAAGGTACAGCAATTCAGTTTACATTTTAAATAAGTGTTACGAGTTGCTACTAACAAACATGTCTGTTTTACAGTGGCGGCAGGGATCAGAAGAAGAAGAGGACTGTGGCAATTAAGAAAGAGAGAGCTGAAAAGGCCGGTGCGTGCAAACTTACTGTTTATAATACATAATGGAAATTCAGCTGTTAATGTCAAACTTGTACTCTTTTGTGATTTTACGATTTTTTTTTTTCAGACTTGATCAAAATCGAAGGACTGGAAACAGATCCAAATATGGTGGAGACGGTTTCAGTAAGTAACAGTTATACTTGTTGAGAAATCTAGCCTTTGTCCATCTGGAAATATTTTAAAACTCTTGATCTTGTTTCGGTTGGGTAGAAGGATGGACGT
The DNA here is from genome assembly GCA_023055425.1 of Linanthus parryae. Lineage (NCBI taxonomy): Eukaryota > Viridiplantae > Streptophyta > Magnoliopsida > Ericales > Polemoniaceae > Linanthus > Linanthus parryae. Next base: position 108,958,757 of record JALGPY010000005.1, on the reverse strand, counting down.
ATAGGGATAAATTATACAAGTCATCTTTGTACCGCATTTGGGTGCTGTAGAAGCAACGGTGCAATTAATTCATCCCCTAATCCCCCTTGCCATCTTTGCCTAAAAACTTATGCCACCTAAGGTGCCATCTTTGCCTAAAAACTTATGCCACCTAAGGTGTAAGGCAGTATAAGGAGTTTCAGGGATAGCGTGGGGCGGTGAAAAGACTAAAATACCCACTAGCATCCCCACACGTCTATTAAGTATATATGTGTTCTTATAGTGTCTTTCTGAAATATTATTCTTGCTGTTCTGTCATCTTCTTTTTCTTGTATTGATCTTAATTATTGTCTTACAATTTTGTCTGCTTAACTTATAGTAATATTTATACTATATACTAAACTTATGTACATATATATAACTTCAGTTCCCGAGGCCTATCTTCTCTCCATTTTCTGATTATTGTCGTTCCAGCATCCATATCTCTTCTTGTCTCCGTACCCATCTCTATTTCAGTGCTACATAGCCTGTCAATGGGTCGGGTTTGAACCCGACCCATTGGTGACCCTTGCACATTTTAGGTGATTGAATGCTTACTGAATACCCAATGATTATCTTATTAAATCTTCTCAAAAGAGTATAATTATCTTATTAATTAGTTTTCTAGATTTGCCCTAAAATACTTAATTTTTCTCTTTAATTTCCCTTAATATTCTCCCCCGATCCAGTCATTACATTCTTTGCCGAACATTTCTCTCCCACCCTATGTTACCAGAAACGTCGAAATAGCAGCGTTTTTAATCGGGGTCATTCATACCAAAACGTGGTACGTTTTTGACATGGATCGCTAAACGCAGCGTCCCGAAATTTTCAGACAAGGGAAGAACTTACCTGTTCGACGTCCTAATTTATCCAACAGATTCATCTTCTCCTTATCTTCTCTTGTTCCTCTGTTTTCTGAGTCTTCGTTATCTCTGTTATTGGACGTTGTTCTGGAGTCTAGGACTCTAAGTTAGGAAACGCTCTGCCCTAGTAGGAAGAGTTTTGGTATGATTATGTCACTATGTTATTCATTATTATTATTATTATTATTATTATTATTATATATATATATATAAAATATATTTCATATTCCAAAACACTGTTAGCTACTCCAATTTAAAAGGAAAGAAAATCACAAATCTCAAAGAGTCCAATTTAATACAGTAACTGCAGTCTTAGGAGTCTGCAACAGATTACATTAAGAAAAATTACTTATCAACAGATTGTAGTCAAAGAAGATTACACTGATAATTCTAGAAAAAATTAACTCTGTGTTATTCATTGATGTTATGGTAATTGGTTTTGAGATGTATTAACATACATAAATTATTTTTATGTTACATTTTGGATAAATGTAGGACCAATTGTAACAATTAGCGTTCATCGTTCCTAGTAATCGTTTCTCGTCCCAGGCAGCATTCCGGAGAAGCCTACCCCCAGCATACCCTGTACCGAGACCTGTCGCGTTTCCCGTTCCCCATTTCTGGTAACATAGCTCCCACCTTGCGTGTGTTTATCCCTCGTAAATTTCTATCTATTTACTAGCGTAAATCTCTCCCTCCCAGTTTACGTCAGCCAAATCTCTCTCCTTGCTTCTCAACTTAATCTCACAGATATAGCTTTTCGAGAGTGGTGATTTACAGGAATGTGGTGATCTCACAGATGTAGCTTTTCGAGAGTGGAAACGAATATATTACCGCCTATATTCATTTCGAGAGTGGTGATTTACAGGAATGTTTCAAAGTTAGTAACTTTTCTTTTGCAAGCTTCAAAGTTGCTAACTAGACATGTATGTGTGTTATGTCAATTAAATCCCCTGTAGCATTTCACAGTTCCCACCTATATTCATTTCGAGAGTGGTGATTAACAGGAATGCTTCATGGTAAGTAACTTTTATTTTAAAAGCTTCAAAGTTGCTAACTCGACATGTGTGTGTTTTATGTCAATTAAATTCCATGTAGCATTTCACTGGAAATGGTTAGAATTGGAAAGGGTCTGGATTTCTAGTGTCGGGTCAAACGGGTAGTTCGGAGGGTCTGGGTCTTATCAGGGCAGTTTTGCCGGGATAGGGCTGGGCCCATTGACAGGCCTAGCATGTCTATTAGCACGCATGTGAGCAGTTTATAACCTCGGGTGACACATGTGAAATATTTTAAATGGAGAAAACTTACATTGAATGTTTCCAAAAGCTGATTCGTGAGTCTTCTTCATCTTCTTCTACTCTCAGACTTCAAAAAAAAAAAAAAAATGATGAACGGCATGAGTGGTATAGAAACACAGAGAAGATCTGTTCTCTGCACTCAAAATCAGAGACAATTACCTTTAAATTTAGATGAGAAGGTGCTAAATAAATCACGAAAAAAATAGAATAAAACCATACAGTCTTGTTCTGTTCTTGATAAAAGGGAAAGCCTTCAGATCTCAAGATTAGTTAGAGAATTCTGCGGTTAAATAAACAATAACCTAAAATCACAACAGTTCATCAATATTCACAAATAAGAAAATCATAGTGTCACACACATCTGCTTTGACTTTTTTATCTGTAATCGGGTCACTTTGACCCGGCTATTTTTCTGAAATCGTATTCTTGCTAAAATTTCAAAAACATCCCCACCAAGTAATCAAATATCGTTCTGTACCGTACCGTACCGAGCAATTCGGAACAGTAACGGTGGGCATTGATACCGATTCGGCAGGTACGGTATGTGTGAGTCAGAGACGGCCGTTTCAGAGCGATACGCTCGTTTTTCAGCGGTACGGAACGGTATGAAAAAACTATACAAATCAGAGGAAGAAGAAGATCAGAGGGAAAGCAAGTTCAGAAGAAGAAATTGAATCGCACCTTTGTGATTCGTCACATAGGAGGATTGGAAGGGGAGGACGACGAACTTCAGCAGATCACCGTTCGTCCTTCATGTTTATTAACCGTTCATCTTCTTTCTTGAATTGTCGTGGACTCGTGTGTACTGTATGAAGACTGCTGGGGGTGGCTAGGGCTGAAGTATATTTAAAGATGGTAAACAATACACTTTATTTCATATCTACTCTCTATTTTTCTAAATTTGCAAAAAGACCGCAACAGTTCGTGTTTTATTTAGATATCTCACATCCTCTCCAAATAAGCCATAAACACTATAAACATGTTTTAACATTGTGTTAAAACTTAAAAGTAATATCAGCATCGTTTGACAATTTTTTAACATTCACGCGTTCGGTCCCCGATTCCCATTACGGTTTGGCCGTTATGGGCCAAAACCTTTTTCCGCGACCGTTACCAATACGCTGGCTGATACCGTTATTTAAATTGTTGATCCCCACATGTCTGTGAAGTATACGTGTGTCCTTATAGCGTTTGTCTGAAATCTTTTTCTTGCTGTTCTCTCATCTTCTTTTTCTTGTATTGATCTTAATTATTGTCTTTCAATTTTGTCTGCTTTAACTTATTATGAGTACATGTTTTAGGTTCCTTTTAAATTAGAAGGAAATTGTGTATATAAATGTATAAAATACATACTATATTCATGTACACACACAAATATATATATAACTTGTGTTTCCCGAGCCTATCATCTCTCCATTGTCTGAAAATAGTTGTCCAGCATCCCTATTTCTTCTCGTCTCCATACCCATCCCTTTTCAGTGATACAAAGACTGTCAATGTGGTGATGGGCAAATCTCTCTCCTTCCTTATATTTTAGAAAAAATCAAACTTAATCTCACCGATGAAGTTTACAGAAATGTTTCAATGTTAGTAACTTTTTTTTTTGAAGGCTTAAAATTTTTAACTAGACACGCACACACACATATATATAATGTTCTGGCAATCAATTCCCCTGTAGCATTTCACTGGAAATGGTTAGAGTTGGAAAGGGTCTGGGTTGGTTAAAGGGTCTCGAGAGTCAGGCTGGGTCAGAATTCCATGGGCATACTAGGGTCGGGTCTGACAGGTTGTTCGGATGGTCTAGGTTTGATCGGGGCAGTTTTGGTAGGTTGGGTGGTGTCTAGTCAGTGTATGACCCAACCCATTAACAGGTCTAGCATATCTATGTGCACACATGTGAGCTGTTTATAACCTCGGGTGACGCATGTGAAACATTTTAAAACCAGCTGTTTATTATCTTCTTTGTTCTGTTTCAGGAAGAAACGGGGATCCATGATGAAGATGATGCCCATATCGACTGATGTTACATCGAAGAAGCTGAGTCAAGAAATATACGTTTCCAGTATAGAACTCATTAATGAGTAGTGCTGCTTATTCATATCTTGAACTCATGAGATATTTGTTTTGAGTGTTCTAAACTTTTTAGTCAAGGTATTAAGTTTAGAACAAGCTGAGTCAAGAGTTGTTTTGAAAAGGGTAAAAGACACCTACCCTTCTTATCGTTGGGCCTATAACATTGTACATCTCCTAACCAACATGCCCTCATGCTCAACAACACCGGGCAGAGGTGTTGTGGGAAGAGGATGGTGAATATAATACGTTGCTGTTTGCAAGCTTTGTGTTCTAGATGTTCATTCATAGAAGGATGGAGTAATAATGCTATTTAGTTAGCTACTTAGTTGCGTAATCATGGTGAGAAACGTCAAACGAAAACAGGAATAGGTATTTTCCTTTATCGGTTATTGATATTGTTCTCGATTGAGAAAGATATTAAGTTTGTGAACCAGAGCATATAAACGTGCTCTTGCCCACATAAAACAGATTGTCTTTTAAGAACATTGTACAATTAGATAGATACTAGATAGATACTAGACATCGTCCTACTCTTTAACTAGAGTCCATGTCTTTCGAATTAAGATGAGAAATCACAGTAGCAACACATAGATCAGTGGCTTTTTGAAAGTCTTATATATCCAAAATTGCGCAAAATAAGACAATTTCAAAAGGGAATCAAAACAGAGGTGTTTGCTTTTGGACGAAGAAATCAAAGAAACAATTGTCAAACAACAGTCTATGCGTACCTGAAGCTTTTCAAGATCGTATCTGAATTTTTGCAGTGATATGAGAGGATTCAGCTGGTAAATGAAAAAGAACCAAAAATCAGGAGAGAAAAAAATTATTCAATGATCGGGGGTATTTCGCAAGCAATTACAACAAATATTTGCGGAAATAAGCGATCCATCAACATATACAACAGCGAAATCAAAGCCAAAAAAAAAAATTAAGTGTTCTTCACGAAGAGAGTATGGATCTGTTAATCCATAGGAGGGATCTCGTTCACGGAGAGAGCAAATTCGTGATTTAGATGGAGAACACTTACATAGAACGTTTCTGAAAGTAGATCCGTGAGTCTTCTTCGTCTTCTTCTACTCTCAGACCTCTCAAATAAAAAAAAAAAATAATAATAATAATGAACAAGGCATGAGCGGTATAGAAACACAGAGAAGATCTGATCTTTGCAATCAAAATCAAAGACAATTCCATTTGATTTTAGGTGAAAAGGTGCCAAATAAATCTCAAATAAATAGAATAAAACCATACCGTCCTGTTCTTGATGAGAGCGTAAGCCTTCAGATCTCAAGTTTAGTTAGAGAATTCTGCGGTTAAACAAACAATAAAATCAAAACAAGTCATCAATGTTTTTGCAATTACAATTCTTTGGCTGAAAGAATCGATCCATCCATAACCCAGAAAAATAAATATATTTAGCATCGAAACGAAAACAAGTTCTTAATCTTCTTTACCTGTTCTTGTATGGATCTTCAACCTAACGTGTGTTCATCCACTGGTTCGGGTAAATCTTGAATCTTCAAGTCAAAATCACGGCGATTTCGTTTACAGAGAGAGAGGCGCCGTTCGATAAGAGGAGAGAAGAGATAGGGTTTGGTTGTGGGAAGTGTGGTGAAACTAAACGTGTTGTGTTTCTTTGTGTCAGAGAGTTTAGATTAGTTTTGACTTCGGAGTGTTCATCTGATGTTTCGGGCGTACACGAGGTCGTGTGTCATAGCAAATCATAGCCTCACACGCACCTTCATTAGATGAGTAAAGAGAAATTAGGTGGCTTCTTCCAATAATATTGTTCCACATGTCACATTGTTTTGTACTACGATAATATTAGTGAGACTAGACTACAATTTTGGGCAAAATTGCACCGAAGGTACCCATAGTTTAGTTTTTCCGTGGATTTGGTACCCATACTTTAAAATAGTGCAGTCGCGGTATCATACTTTCAAAAATCATGCATCACAGGTAACCATTGGTAACTTTCGTTAAATTTATTGGATGAAAAATCGTAATTTGAGGGCATATGTGACTTTTTCACACAGTAAAACAAATAATATGAAAATGAAGAAAATGATGAAAATGAAGAACCACCCAATGGTAACTTTCGTTAAATTTATTGGATGAAAAATCGTAATTTGAGGGCATATGTGACTTTTTCACACAGTAAAACAAAAAATATGAAGATGAAGAAAATGATGAAAATGAAGAACCACCCAAACTGCTGCCACCACCACCACCATTATACATGGACAAAACCCCCCATCTAAGAGTGAAATTAAAAGTTAAAATATAAATCTGATATTGATTTTAGTCTCCCACGTATCATTCCAATGGAAAGGATGATTGACTTCAATTGGTAATAGAAAAGTATCTTTCCACTATTATACCAGATGGGGGCGAACAAATGCCCCCCCCCCCCCCACCAAATTGGTTTTGCTCACTGGATTTTTGTCAAAAGAAAAGACGAATAACAATTATTCTCAACTCTCTGGCGACCTCTTTTAATAATTCAAAAATGAATTTTTATGAATATTTTTAGAATCGACAGATCCAGTAAAACTATCAACATGTGAAAATAACTTTGAAAGGAGAAAGAAAAGATGTAGGGGCATTTATTCCCAAATCAGATGAGGAATCAGAGGTATTTTCCCAAACAAACTTTGTTCCCAATCAGTGGGTCTTTGTGTGTTGAAACCTAGAAGTCCATCAATTAGGTCTGGAATGGCGAAGCCCAGAACTCCACCGATTGGGTTTGTTTTGATTTGGAATTGGCTTTAATTTTGTCGCGACGTCTGTAGCTTTGAAAGAAGAGAATTGTGGAAACACGGTTAGGGACAAGCATGTTTTCAATCATCAATAATTCTTTTGGTTTTTCAAATTTTCATTATGCAATTTTTATTAGTTGCCAGATTGTTAAATTGTTTAGACGGATTTTCGTCCATGTGTAATGGTGGCGGCGGCGGTTTGGGTGGTTCTTTATTTTCATCATTTCTTCATCTTCTTCATGTGTTTTTGTTTTAATGGGTGAAAAAGTCGCAAATGCCCTCAAATTAAGATTTTTCATCCGCTAAATTTAACGGAAGTTACCAATGGGTACCTGCAATGCATGATTTTTAAAAGTATGATACGACTGCACCATTTTAAAGTATGGGTACCAAATTCACAGAAAAATTAAACTATGGGTACCTCCGGTGCAATTTTGCCTAATATGTTCACCTTGAGCATCTCCAATGGGCTAAGTAAATCCACCGTTTAGTTTTCCTTAAAAAAAAACAAAAAAAAAAAACAAAAAAACAAAAAAAACAAAAATCCACCGTTTAGTTAAAATATAAAGAAGTTTAAAGAAAATAGGTCTCCGATGGAATAGGAAATACGATTGCTAAAGTAGCGGATCGTGATCTTGATGGCTACATGTAGCCAGCTCCTACTCGCTAGAATTTTTCCTAAAAAACATACCATTTCAACGGCTCTCTTGCCCACCAATCCTATTTTTTCGCCCACTTTTGTAGGGCATAGTTCAACTCTGATCATTTTAATTAAATTTGTTATTGAAATTTTGAATGTTAATCAGTACGTTCGATCACAAATTTGATGTAGGTAGGACTCTTTGAATCAGTAAATATCCGTGTAATTAAGTGTAGATAAGGTCCTATCCAAAAAAGTAAAAAAATATTGATAAAAACATTTTTTCTAAAAATCAGGTCACCTCATTTTGTATATATCAAAAATATAATATATCAAAATATATATTATTTTTGGAGATTTTTTGGAGATTTAAATATATATTATTTTGATTATCTGGTTTGTCATATTTATATTTACAAGAAACAAACGATTTTTTCCTAAAGAAACCAAACAATTTCTTTTTCTTATGAGAACAAACAAAAAATTGAGTGAAAATGATTTTAGCTAACACTTACATTGCACCACTGGAGCAAATGAGAACAAATCTAGATAGTTAAAATACATAATCGTATTTTTAGTTAAAATATAGCTATTTTTTACCGATTACCATTGGAAATGCTCTAAACCCTTCTAGAGTGTACTCGCTCCTCCCAAGTCCCAACGGTTTCTTCAAAATTTTCTTATTTGGATGTCTCATTGGTTTGGGTAAATTACACCTGAACAGAAATCACCCCTGCAGTTTAGGTTAAGACACTAATAACCCCCCTGGAAACTTCCGTTAACAGAGTTTCGTAAATGACTATAGTATCCCGTAATAAAATAATAATATTCGTTTAAAAAAACAATATGCAAAAGCTCTGCGTGGAGAAACATGGCATATACTTGTGACTTTTGGAATTTCCAACCTGATATAATTACCATGTTTCCCAAACAATTAGGAGTTCAAAGGTTGCTGGAGAATCCAAAAGATCTTGCTTACCAAGAAAAGATAAACCATCACTAAAAAGATATAATCGAGCAAGCAAAAATCAAGATAGTGGGAAGAGATACACATATCTCGTACTTCTTCAAAGTGGACGACTAATTTAGACTCCTACTACCTCAAACTGAACGAGACTCTGAAGAGAATTATGGTCGCACGATGAATACGAGGGTCTGAAACATGAAGTTCGTTGACCACGGTGAAACAAGCAATCCTTTGAGCAGCAAAGGCTTGAAGATCCATCCCCAAACTTCAGTAGCACGTCTGAAAATAAGGTAAACTCTCTATTTGATTATTCTGGATTATTAAGGGTTACACACTTCTGATGAAACTTTTCAGCCTCTACCTATCATTCAAGGGTTTAAACCTAGAATTTTTAAAGGGGTGTTTACCATATTTGAGGGTCGTATATATAACTCGGTAAACTTTGTGATTTTGGGGTTCTTGTTATTGTTCTATTTTCCTGGGTTAGATTTTTTTGATTATTTTGATATCTTAAATTTATAGTACTGCTAATGTTTTTTAACCCGAAACTATAATGTCAGTCAATCCCACGTATATTATACATACTTGTGAGGTTTAACATGAATAATTGAATTATAAGACCAACTAGTTCTCTGATTTTTAAGTCGATAACAATCTTCATTCAATTCAAAGCCCCACAGTTTATGTTGTTACTATTAAAAAATATATAGATTTACGTGATTTCTTACATTTGTAGGGTTGCACATGGATACTTGTTACGGTTTGAGGCTGATGTATCAGAACTCTGAAAGGGCAACAATCCCCAATGTTGACCCTGATCGATATTGCTACTTTGACTTCTCGAGTGATATTAAGAAGTTGGTTTTTAAAGGCTTACCTAATTCAGAGTCTATTGATTTTACTATAAAGTACTACAATATCTTTCATGGGGAGACAGTTTATTAGTGGAGACCTAGACTTGTTAGATATGTTTGTCGTAAATCGTAGAAATCATTTGATTGAGCTTTACATAGGCGTAGTTGGTGTCGAGGACGACATTGAGGAACATGAAGTGGGGAATGGTCAACATGTTTCCAGTGGCAGACCTGAGGATGTGGGATCCAAGCTAGGAGAGAAGCTGAAGAGAGGGAATATCGTAATGATGAAGATGATATACTAGGACTGTTAGATGATGAGAGGGAATGGAGAGATGAAGAAGAGTACACCCACACTATTAACAACGACGTACATCTACATGGACCATCTGAACAAAATGAAGATTTTAATGATGGTATGTCTGACTATGATAGTGGGGACGACAGGGGTAACTTCACTAGTGATAGTGAACAAGATCCCGAGTGTACAAATAAGTACAAAGAAATTCAAGGAATTCTTCCGTATAAGGATTCTAAAGGAAAGGTTGTGTTAGAGAAGGGAATGATGTTTTAAAGTTTGAATCATTTCAGGGATTACATTGGGGATTTTGCCATTGAACAAGGTTTTATGCTGGCAAGGAAGAAGAATGAGAAAACAGATGGACATCCAAGTGTGACACACCAAACTGCCCTTGGAGGGTGCATGCTTCTGTGCTTAAAATCGACAATGTAACTTTCAATGTAAAGATGTATGAGCCTACCCACAACTGTCATAGGAAAACATACAATAAAGAAGCCAATTCCACTTGGATAGCTAAAATACTTGCGGAGAACTTCAGAGAAAATCTTTCGTTGACATTAGAGGCTCTCCAAAGAAAGCTGAAGAAGATGTATGGACTAGAGATTGAATCTAGAATTCAATTGTACAGATCGAAGAAAAAAGTCTTGGAGGAATTAGAAGGAAGTCACCGTGAGTCTTTTGCTCAACTCCCAACCTATGGTGAAGAAGTACTAAGTCACAATCCTGGAACACTATTCAAACATGAATTCACAAGGGAGAGAGAAGATAGCAATCCACAATTCAGAGAGTTTTTATGGCACTTGAGGGCCTTAAAACTGGATTTATTCAGGGATGTAGGCCTCTGGTTGGCCTCGATGGGTGCCATTTGAAGGGTCCATATGGTGGGGTGTTATTGTCAGCTGTAGGGTTGGATGGGAATAATGGTGTTTACCCATTTGCAATGGGGAAATGACACAAACCACCCCTGAGGTATGGCAATTTACCATCTTACTACCCTGTACTTTGGACAATACCTAACAACACCCTCACTAACTGATGGAGCTAACAGACAATGGAAGTGACCATTTTACCCATATCCATTAATGAAACTTACAGATTATACAATAAAAGGACTCTCCCCTTCTCTTGTTATCTTCTTATTATCTTCTTTGCATAATCCTCCAAACGCCTAAACCACTATATCTCTTACTTGCTCTCTCTATCAGAACTAAATATGTTTCATACTTCATACGCTCAAAAGAACACATATGGTGTAATAATCTAAACTCAATTTGTATTTCTCAAAACTCAAACATTGGTTTGGATATCAACTGGCTTGAGTTATACACCTATGAATACCAAGTGACTAGTAGATCTATTAAAAAAAACACTAATGTGGTGGTGGATATGAAGGTAGATTTTGGATAAAATATGACATTAGCCTCTTAGGAACAAACTGAGAGGAATGAGCACCCCGACTAGACTATTGATGCACAATCAAATACAGATCCACCCTGGCTACGACCGCAAAATCAAACACGACTGTAGATCCACCACCGCTGCCACCAGCGGATCAGCTATTTCTCTCTCTCTCCCTTCTTTTGAACCATCACCACCATACGACCACAAATACACCCAACAAATCATTCCCCAAACTCATATTACAGCCCAAAAAAACCCAAATTTCTAACACCACATCATCTGAATGAAAACCCTAACACCCAAATAACCCAAATTCAGCCAACAGGTAGCAGAGAAGGATAGGGGTTTGGATCGATTTCGCAAAACTCAAGTAACGCCACTATCTCCAAAGGAATCAAAGATGAAGTCAGTCCTTGTCTATTGACTTGTTTCTTGCTCAATCTGCTTTCTAGACCTGTTTCTTGCCTAATTTCTTAAGAGATGGATCTTGACAATCCTTTGGTCGAGTTTTGGGTCTGTATGACCATTGTGTTAGAGCTTGTGGTTCTTTCTTTTCGGTTGTGTTGTTTATCACTTCTAATAGGTTTGAAGGAGGAGAGAGAGAGCTGGAAGGAGGAGGGGAGAGGAATGGCGGAAAGAGAGGTTGCGGTGTTCTCTCGTGTTGGTAAGGGGCGAAATTGTCCCAAAATTGTTTTTTTACTGTGGTCCCATGTGTTCCATAGATGACCTTGGACGGAGGGATGGATATTGTCACAGTTTTAGACTAACAAAAGGGTGGCCTAAGGTATTGTCCAAAGTTCAGGATAGTAGGCTGGTAAATTGCCATACATCAGGGGTGGTTTGTGTCAATTACCCATTTGCAATTGCTGTGGTTGAATCAGGATGTAATGCCAGTTGGAAGTTTTTCCTAGAGCACCTTCGTACAATTTTGCAAGTCGATCATGTGAATACACATTGGACATTCATGAGTCATGGACAAAAGGTAGTTACTTGTTTTACTTGGTTAACTTTTCAGTTTATTAATTACATTATCTTCACATTCTAAAGTATTTTACTCATTTTAATTTCAGGGATTGGACAAGTGCCTCCAAGAATTTTTTCCAGGAAGTGATCATCGAAGGTCATGTTGGCACTTGTTTAACAATTTTAGGGGAAAGTATCCTGGAGTATTATTGGCAAAATAATTTTGGAGGGCTGCTAGAGCATATACACTTGTTGACTTTCAGGAAGCCATGGACTCTATCAAAAGATTGAACTCCGGAGCACACGAGTACCTAACGAAACTACCAACATGCCATTGGAGTAGACATACTTTCCCCGTCGGCCTAAAAAGCGACCACATTACCAACAACCATACCGAATCATTCAATTCTTGGTTAGGTGACTTGAGACAAAAACCCATTGTATCAATGCTAGATGGTATTAGGAAAAATCAATGGGTCGACTCCAGACCAGGGGGAAGAAGTCTGAGCAATGGGGTCTTGTGTGCAAGAATATTAAGAAGAAACTTGAAAAAATTCAGCATGAGTCTAGGACTTGTGAAATGTTCTATGGAGGACGGGAAGAATACGAGATTTTAGAAGAGGGTCGTACTTACCTAGTTAATTTTGCCAATCGAGTTTGTGACTGTAAGCCATGGCAGTTAAGTGGGTGTAGATGGTGCCTTCTAGACAGACGGATCAGAGCCACGTGGCAGTCATCCAGCACACCTAGCTGTGCTCCATACACATCTGATCACTACCCATGCTTATCCACTTGGGGGCTGCGAGACAAGGCCCTCGCGTACCAATCACACGGGACCTGTAGGGACTTAGTGGTTTGGTTTGGAAAAGCTATGCGATCTACTAAGTGATCTAACTTATGCTCGACGTCCTCGCCATGATCCGCATTCCCATCCCGACTCACAATAACCTGTGGTGGTTTAGAAATAACAAACTCAGACACCACAGTTTGAAAATAATCAGCAAAAACTGAGTAAATACACACTACGACATGTAAAGCAGTGAGTGACACACAAGCATGAGTTGAAAACGATCAAGAGATTTGAAAACTTAACAAGTAAAAGAGTTGAAAATTTATGAACAATTATGAGTAATCGCGTAGCAAGAGCCTCCGAAATTAAACGTTAATAAACCACGAGTGTTCAATATATTCTTAAAGCTGTAACGTACAACAGTAAACAAGTTATCTTGAACTGATAACGATAATAAATCACGAGTAGCAACCCATTTCATTCGATTAGGGCATATCCAGAGCAACAAGCAACATCAATAGAGTAGTCAACTTTCTTGTAAGTCTAATTGACCGTTAAGTTTAGCTGAGGCATGTCCAGAGCCACCAGCAGGATCGATGTAGAAAAAAGATCACAGAGTAATCATAATAGGGTTCCTTCTAGGTTCTATCAAACCCTATTTTACCCGAGCATTAAGGTAGCCCATACGTCAATCCACGCTCACAACATTAGCTAAAAAGTCTTAAGTGTCGATACCCCTATACCGTAGTGACCCTTACAAGTATAAGTAGCACTCTATAGCTCTACAAAACCCTTAACCAAAATACCTTGGTACATTTTGGCTCATCATAGGCGGATTTGTGAACATTAAAGTTCTATCCTATAATACGAAGCATTGCTTCAATGGTCGTAGCCATAAGTAATTGGAGGATTGCTTGGCGCCTCCGGTCGGAGCCATAAATAACCCAACTTTGTACATCGTCCTAAACCTATTAGAAATGTTTTAGTTCTTCTCTTTACCATAACCAAAAAAGATTTCACAAGTGTGAGTTCTCACAAAGGATTCATGAATATCCAAACAACTTTCGAGTATAAATCATGATTTTCATACTTTTTCAATCAACAAAATATTCATTTGAGAAATCACACAAATACTCACATTTTGATAAGAAAGGGTCGTCCACATGTACTTATCACAAAGATGAAGCACAACCAAAAGCAAAAAAGTAAGTCTAGCACTCCAACAACAACCACTCTCTCCTACGAGGCTGATGTCTACAATCACACATATAACGTACTCGTTACAACCAATTTACACATGCATAATATAAATACAAACCTACATGCCACATAGTCCAAAATTTCACTAATGCACATATAATTATGTTTACTTATCAAAATATATCCAATACAACACTTAGTAATTCAACAATTTAAGTTTTCTAAAATAACGTGAAACTACAATTCTTGACAGAATTGTAGCTCTGACTTTAGAGCCTTATTTACCGTGTCAAAATACTTCATAAAATTACTAAACTTACTGAGACGATATATAAATGTTTCTACTTTCTGAAACATCAAGAATCTTATCCATAGCTATTATGAAATTACAGATAGAAAATAAACAAATGGTGTTGTGCAGTGACAAGTCTAAGAGCAAATGTCAACTTTGAAAGGTCATTACTACCACTTAGAGAATAGCGAAATGATCATCTTCTCTAGAATTTTTTCCTCAATGTGTCTAATTACAACACAAGAAAGATGAGATTTCATAAGTTTCTGGAAACGGGGTTTTAAACAAAAATGACGAGACTGGTCCAAAAACTGAGTTTCAAAAAACCATGCAACTTAGGATGAGCTTATCTTCCTAACCAAAAATGCTATGAAGTAGATTATTTTCTCAAAGTGACCCTCTCTGAGTGTAATTTCAAAATATGCAAGAGTTGAAAATTCTACAAAAACAAAATTAGGAGATAACCAATATTTTTTCACAAACTGGTCATATTGTTTCAACATGCCAATTTTCCTAAAATCAACAAGAGTGGTTTATAGTGCTACACGCAATTCATGTAGACTTGATTTTCACCCAAATAACATCAATTTAAGCATGAAATAATATTTTTACATGCTCATGACACAACTTATCAAAATTTTCTTGAGATTCAAAAGTGCAACTAACAATAAATTCACAAAGTGCATGTGGGTTCTAGCGTGAGTTTCATGAAATAGTCTAAATTTGAAGTCAAACACATGATCTTATCACGGGGATGAAGAACCAAGCACATAAATGAAGAAACCAAAGATGAAATATCATCAATCAAAGCTAAACATGGACATGCATATATGAATTCAAGACTAGAAGAAAAGTATACCCCAAGATTCAAGAAGATTGTGAGCTAAAAGTGAAATTGACTTTCAATTCATGAGTAGAGTGGTGAAATCACTCTCCTCCAGAATTATACCAAGCTTGGAATCAAGTTTTCCATGCTTGAGAGACTAAAAAATGAAGTTTTAATGGCCTTTTTGTGAAGTCAACACCCAAAACGGGAATGAAGCTTGGAGAGGGAGAAGAGAGCATGTAGACACATATTTTTAAGAAGCAGAACTTTGTTGCTTTTGGTTTAAAATTCTGCGTAACAAATATTTTTGTTTGAAGTGGATTCTAGTCTTCTTGATTTTACCCTAACTATGTGTGGAACCCCTGATTAATATGACACGAAATAAAATACAAGAAACGTAAAAAACAGAATAAATAAGAAACTAATTTGGTGGGTGTTATACCCAATAAGATACATGTATCTTGAAATGGACTACATTTGATTTGAATGTCGAAGGAGATACAAATTAGACTCTTAGAGAGAGATTTTGGGGTTTTGGAACCCTTTACTAGTTGGACGCCATGAACGCATGTTGAGCATTGGCTCTGTTGTATAGTGTCTTGTCTCTTTGGAATACGAGCTTGGCTTACCCTTGTGGGAATACTGTTTTGCTTTCCGTGAGTGCTTTCTTTACGTGTATGGCGGTACCATTTCTCTCTTGCTCTCCAGGATCTCAAAGTGAAGTGTCTCTCCATGATCTCCAAAATAAGTGTCTCTCCAAGATCTCAAAGTGAAGTATCTCTCTGGAAAAGTCATCCCTCTTTTTTGTGAGACCTCTTATTTATAGAGGTTCAGAGAGTCAATCTTCTGAGATACATAATTTATCTCGTATCTCCATTTGAATTTGAATTCAACCGTCAGCTTATCTCCTGGACTTGAAAGTATCGCGGAGATCTCATCTCCTCTTCAGGTATAACAAATCGTTATATATGAGAGGTGAGAGAGGATCCTGAAGTCTTCATCTTTTATCCCCTACTTTGAGTGTACCTGGGAAGCATGACTAACTTGGCGAGATTCTCAAATTTCACACGTTAAAATATTTGGTTGAAAATTAAGTGCTAGCAAAACCCCCTCGTGATTTGTGTAAGAGACATTTGGTCTCTTGCTTGAATCACGACAACTTGGCACACCTTTACTCTGTTTGTAATGTCGACTTGGCGATTTCAACCGTGGCTTGCCAGGGTCGACCTTTTGGCAACATTTTAATGTGACGCCCTGGAACCCAGGGGTCAATCTTAGGATAAAATTGTGACAAATACAAAGCGGCACGATGATCCAACCGGCACCACATGCGGATCAACATCGCGGGTACCAAAACAAAGACGTCTGCCAAACATGTAAAGTGGAAAGATTCACTTGTACCGGAACCAGTTATGTTACTTATATGAGGTTTCGATCCCTTGGGCTCAGATCCCTAAAATGCGGGACTCGTGTGCCCCTAAGGTTTAGATCCCATGGGTTTTATTCCCTAAATGCGGGACTCCGTGTGCCCTTAAGTTTTATATCCCTTGGATTTTATCCCCTAAAATGCCATGCTTCAATTCGTGTTTGAATTGATGAATTTGGATATTCATGTTTTGGGGGGGGGGGGCTAAGTGTATTTTAATAATGTTGTTTTCAAAAACTTGGAGGTTGTGAGTATCTTTTAATGAATCGGTAGGGGGACTAGTTGAAATTTATATAGTCTGCTATTATTATTATTTACATAGTTTTAACTATTAAGCTAATTGTTGATTAATTTATATTTTAATTAAATAAATAAATTAAATACTTTGTGAAAACTATATTTGTTTGTAGTAAATTGTTATAATAAAGTATCTTGTTAGCAAATGAGCTAAAGCATTTGTGTGTGTGTATATATGCATATAAATATATCAGTTTAGATTAAATATATGTATAAGATTTGTCTACAAATTTTTTTCAAACGAATAAATAAGTGAATGAATATTATAATGAGAAAATATATGTCTGAGAAGTTGGTTATAATGAATACTTTTCTTGAAAAATAAGCTATAAAAGTATTATATGTGTTTATTTGAAAAATACTATTTGTTTTAATTACTTGTCACTTTATTTTTATTCAAATAAGCAATGAATTTCAATAATTACACACTAATCTTTTATCAACAAATATAAATGATTATTTAAAGCTTAAATAATTCTTTAGTAAGTATTATTGTCATTTTCTTATTATTGCTAGTAGTTGTGGTATTAAATAATTTCAAATATTTCTCGCCTATTTTAATAAGGAATCGTAAGATAGTTGCTTTGATTATTCAAGTTATTCCAAGTATTTCTTTATATAGATGTATATATAAGTACATGACGTAAAGATGAGTTGTTTAGGGGATCGTAAGAGTTGTAATAAGTATTCGACTTAACCGAGCAATTATATAGGGCTAATACATTCGTTTTTTCAGAAATAACACCGTGGTAACTAGGCATTGGTAAATTGTAGGCGACAGATTTGTGGACATAGGCTTTGTCGACCATCCTATGTAAATATATTCTTTATTTTAGTTATTGTCACGTGTAGGACCACCGCGATACTTTATAATTGAGCTACACCCAATCAACCAAAAGTTGGTGTGCCCAACCACACCTAAAAACTTCTCGCAATTCCTATTCCCATTTGAATTGTTTTCACATACTTGATTTTTCTACTTCTTCTTCTTCTTCATTCCTCTCTTCGTGGGCTTGATTTTTGTAACTGACACCGCCTCTTTCACCGCCTCCTTATCCTTCTATATAAACATATGATCACAATCTTCATCATCATCATCATCATCATCATCATCATCATCATCATCATCATCATCATCATCAACTGCATCTTCTGAAGAGAACCATTTCATCAATGGTGATCTGAGAAATCTCGCAGAAGAAGAAGAAGATGAAGAAGGAAATGAGAGAGAAAGTTGTTATTACATTAATGAAGCAAATGTTCATTACAGAGTATTTAACCACTAAGTCTGTTACTAACTTTTGACTATTACACTTAGACCCCCTTATGTTTTACTAACTACATTATCAGTATTACATTTGACATCCCCCCTCAAGCTCAACTTGGCAGAAGCAAGATTGAGCTTGGAACACAAATGAACAAATCTCCATTCACTCAAAGCTTTAGTAAACATATCTGCTGGCTGATCAACTGATAAAATATGATGAACAAACAGCTGTTTAGCAGTGACTAGCTCTCTGACAAAATGAAAATCTATCTCTATATGCTTAGTCCTGGCATGAAACACAAGATTAACAGCTAGAGCTAGAGCTGAAGTATTATCACACCAGAGAGAGAAGGAACAAAATCTGGGAAGATGTAGAGATCTGCAAGTAAATATTGAAGCCATTTTAACTCAGAAGCAGTTATGGCTAAAGCTTTGTACTCAGCTTCTGTGGAAGATCTTGCAACAGTGTCCTGCTTCTTTGAGCTCCAAGAAATGAGATTGTCACCCAGAAAAATACAGAAACCAGTAGTAGACCTTCTGTCATGCACATCGCCTGCCCAATCTGCATCAGAGAAGGCTGAGAGATTGAAGTGACTAGGAGTGATAGTAATACCCTGATCCAGTGTGCCTTTAACATATCTGAGAACCCTTTTTAATGCCACATAATCAGACTGAGTAGGAGAGTGCATGTGCTGACACAATGCATTAACAGCAAACTGAATATCAGGTTTAGTAATAGTCAAATACTGAAGAGCACCTACCATACTTCTGAAGAGAGTGGGATGCTGATAAGGCGTAGAACCATACTGAGCTGTACTGGACTTTGGTGCACAAGGAGTGTCACAAGGTTTGGAGTCCAGTAAGTGAGATTTAATCAAAAGATCAGTAGCATATTTCCTCTGATGCAAGAGAGCTCCATGATCACTATATTCAATTTCAACCCCACGAAAGTAGGAGAGTTGACCCAGATCTTTGACATCAAAGTGATGAGTCATAGATTGCATAAGTTGATCAAGAACAACCTGAGAACTGCCTGTAAGAATGATGTCATCCACATATAGAAGCAAGACCACCATATAGCTATGAGTGTGAAGAACAAAGAGAGAAGTATCTGCATAGCTGCACTTGAAGCCTTGAGAGAGCAAAAATTGAGAGAACTTAGTATACCAGGCTCTAGGTGCTTGTTTAAGCCCATACAAAGATTTGTGCAGCTTGCACACATAGTGAGGAAGAGAAGGATCCACAAACCCCTGAGGCTGAGTCATATACAGTTCTTCTGTGACAGTACCATGTAGAAAAGCATTACTTATATCCAGCTGTCTAAGAGACCACACACATTGTAAAGCCAAATCTATAACTATCCTCACAGTTTGATGCGTAGCCACAGGACTGAAAGTGTCTGTATAATCCAACCCATATGTTTGTAGAAAGCCTTGAGCCACTAATCTGGCTTTATGTCTAGCCACAGAACCATCTGTATTCCTCTTAATCTTGTAAACCCATTTGCAGCCAATTGGTTTTCTGCCAGGAGGTAAGGGAACCAAAGACCAGGTGTGTTGAGCTGAGAGAGCTTGAACTTCTTCTTTCATGGCTTTAACCCAGCAGTCATGAGATGCAGCTTCCTTGTATGTGGTAGGTTCAAAAGCAGAAGAGAGAAGAGCCACATGAGTGATATATTTAGGGTTAGGTTTCACTATACCATATTTAAGTCTAGTAACCATGGAATGAGTTGGTACAGGAGTAGTAATAGTGTTGAAATAGATGCCCTAGAGGCAATCTAGTTTAGTATGAATTATTTGTGGCTAGAAATTCATTTATTATTTATTGGATATTTAATATAATGAAGTCCTTAGATTTACAATTGTGTTGTTTATCTTAAATATCCCTAGTCAAGTATAATGATTAATATGACAATCATCTATAGACTAGTATGGGGTTGGGTTGATATGGAGATATCACGATCCAACACTTTGGTGTGCATTAGGGAATGTTGCACTGGATTGACCCATCTCCGAGAAGGCTACATACACGTTATGTTGAGTCACAAGCGCTTCTCGCGGTGCAATGGTATTGTCATCCTTAGACTTGAAGTCACTAGATTTTCTAGTTGTGGATTATTGTGTTCTTGGTAGCGTTAAACGCTACACCGTAACTGGGTAGTTATAAAGGCGTGTACTGGGTACAATAAGAAGCAAGCTTAGAGATCGTAGTGGACGTAGATAGAATTTGTCCCTCCCACATAACGGGAGCAAATATCCTAGGCCACTCGAGGGATAGTGCTTATAGAATGTCTGGCCAGAATCAAATAAATCAATATGGGATATTGATGTTATTTGCATGAATAAGGCTATTCCCATGGATCGAGAAACTATGGATTGAATATACGAGTGTGACTTGTATGTCTCGTGTCCAATCCGGATATAGAGACAAAGGGATGAGACAATTACTTGTACAAATGTTGTCAAGATGACAATTCTATTAGTTGGCTAGAATGGATGTTTTGCTAGAGACCGCTCCATATTAGCAAATAGTTGCTACCAACTAGATAGAACCTATGGGGTCACACACTATATAGAGTTGAACTAGATTTGAGAATTAATTAATTGGATTAATTAATTAGAAGGATCACTTTGTAAAATCTTGCAAACTTAGTAGGGACTAATTTGCAAGGAAGGGACTAAATTGAATTCTAGTAGGACTAGAATAAGTCCTTTAGGTAGTTAACAAGGAGTTGTTGGACTATATAAAGGACCTTCCTTCCTTCCTTCCCACATAACTTATGCTCATAATTGAACATAACAAAGAGTGGGAGAGAACAAAAGGAGAGAGAGCAAGTAACAAAGGGACCCGACCGCCCCTTTGCCGCCGCCCGTCCCCGTCGGCCACAAGGATGCCGAGACCCTCCTTTTGGGTCTCGTTTTGCGTGATTCTTCTTCCTCTTCCTCTTCCGGGCTAGCACCAAGTACTTGGGAGATTCTAGGATCAACTCTAGGCATGGATCAACCATAGAGAACGTGACACAATTCGCGTTTGAAGTCATCAAAGGATAACCCTAAGGTGTGTTATTGATTTCTTACCCTTACCATCGTTATGTCTCTTGACTTGTGATCCTTGGAGGGTTTTGCATGGTTTTATGATTGTTTGTGTTTCCGTTGCGCATCCATGAATCAAAACCCTACAGTGGTATCAGAGCCACAGGTCGTAGAGCATAAACGTGGTTTATGTGTTACGTTTTAGTTGTTTTACACCTTAATTTGATTGTTTATCGCGTAAAGCAACACAAATCAAGCATGGGATGCAATTTGTCAATAATTAATCATAACAAGATCCAATTTTTGCATTGGATGCATCAATTGGTGAGTTTGAGAAATTTTAGGATCTTAGATCTAGGGTTTGGGCATCCTTGGGGAAGAAGGAGTTCTTCCAAAACAAGGAAACAACCAAACTTGGGCACCAAGCAAGGGAGTTGTTTTGGAAACAACTCCCATAAGGAGGTTCGCCCCCCCTAGGGACCGCCCCCCCCCCTTGCTTGCCGCCCAAGCTTGGCCGCCCTAGGGGTCGGGCGGCCCTAACCCGCGGCCTAGGCTTGTGGGTTTTGGGCCGGCCCGGCCCTAGGGCCTTGTGGTTCATCTTGTTGGGCCCGGACAATTTGATTGTTGGGCCCATGGACCGTTTTAACCCTAGAAATCCTGAAATCAATTAAAATTGACCAAGCGCGTTAAAATTGGATTTTAACTGTTTATGTGCAAATCGCATGGTGATTGGATATGGCCTTAGGATGTGGTTTGATGTGGATGTTTAATTTTGTGGTTTGGTTTTACAGCCTGCGAGCTGATCAATTAATTGTAATAATTAATTAGGGATTTATGGCCTGCGTGCCATTTTTTTTCTCAACTTGTGAGATTTATTTTATTTTGTATAGAAGTTAGCTAGTGCTAGATAAAGTAGATTGTTAGCCAAGATTGAAGAAAAGAAGCCCAAAGCCAAAGAAGCCACAAAAGATGGAGCATGGAGCATGGAGCATTCCACATGACTACGAAGGATGGACCAAAAGATCAAGACGCATGGAGATGTGTTTGTTTTAGGGTTCATAGATAATTCCATTGGCTTGGAATTATCTTAGTCTAGAAAAGGCCATATCCACATCACGTTTAATTTCTGTTTTGTGGTTGTTTATTTTATTGTCTTATTATTGTGTGGTTGGTGTATGGATGATGCATGCAATTAGGATAATAAGATAATTAGACAATCCGGATCTACTATTTGGAGTTGTGCCCAAACTCAAATAGATAGATTAGTTGATATTGATCAACAAAACAATTAAAATTGAATTTAAAATCCCTCAAAAATTCAAAATATTGTGTTCTTGCCTTCTCGTTATTTAAACACTCATTATCGTCATTATTTACCAAGTTTGTGCGTGCCAAAGCATGGCGACTTGGTTCATCATGATGGAATGCGATGGCACGTAACAATGTGCAATTGTTTAGATAAGAGGTTGAACACAACTAGGCTATTAATTTGATTAAGAAACCTAGAGGCAATCAATTGGGATTATCCATATGGATGGATAAATAAGGAGTTATTTGCCCAATTGAACCAAGAGTTGCATATGGGATGCAATTGGAATTGTTCCTACCTAAAGTAGTCAAATTATGGGTGACTTGCCAAAGCAAGCTCATAAGGAGATGAAAGATGGATCTTGGCCCACTAGAAAATATAAGGATATTTTCCGCATTAATATCTTGAGGGTTATTAATCCGTAGAAAAATAGTGGGAGCTATATTTAATAAACTAGCCATTATTAAATATAGTCAAAAATTCACAAATACTAAAACTTGCGTATTTTCCTTTTTGTAGAATTCCAAATGGCAAACAACTCATCGAGTTCACAACATTCCCTACGATCTGTCCTTGAGAAGGACAAGCTCTCTGGAACCAACTTTCTTGATTGGTACAGAAACTTGAGAATTGTTCTCAAGCAAGAGAAGAAACTGTACGCAATAGAGGAGCATGTTCCAGAAGGTCCAGAGAACCAGACACCTGCTGCCTTAAAGGCGTATCAAAAGCGTGTTGAAGACGCTAATGATGCGGCCTGCCTTATGCTTTGCACCATGACTTCTGAGCTTCAGAAGCAACACGAAAACATGAATGCTGTCGATATGATCGAACATCTAAAGCAGCTCTTCCAAGAGCAGGCGAGGGTGGAGAGGTATGAGGTCTCAAAGGCACTGTTCAAAGCAAGAGACGGTAGCTGATTCTACAACAGAGGCTGAGTACATTGCTGCGAATGGCGCAGCAAAGGAAGCTGTTTGGATCAGAAAGTTTGTTTTCTGAACTTGGTGTGGTCCCTAGCATTGCGGATCCAGTCGAGTTGTTCTGTGACAACACTGGGGCGATCGCGCAATCAAAGGAACCCAGGTCGCACCAGAAGTCCAAGCACGTGCTCAGGAAGTTTCATCTGATTCGAGATATTATCGATAGAGGAGACGTTCGGATATGCAAGATTCCTACAGATGATAATCTGGCAGACCCGCTTACAAAGCTTCTCACGCAGTGGAAGCATGAAGGGCACACTAGGAGTATGGGCATACGAGATGCGCCAGATTGGCTCTAGTGCAAGTGGAAGACTGTTGGAATAGATGCCCTAGAGGCAATCTAGTTTAGTATGAATTATTTGTGGCTAGAAATTCATTTATTATTTATTGGATATTTAATATAATGAAGTCCTTAGATTTACAATTGTGTTGTTTATCTTAAATATCCCTAGTCAAGTATAATGATTAATAGGACAATCATCTATAGACTAGTATGGGGTTGGATTGATATGGAGATATCACGATCCAACACATAGGTGTGCATTAGGGAATGTTGCACTGGATTGACCCATCTCCGAGAAGGCTACATACACGTTATGTTGAGTCACAAGCGCTTCTCGCGGTGCAATGGTATTGTCATCCTTAGACTTGAAGTCACTAGATATTCTAGTTGTGGATTATTGTGATCTTGGTAGCGTTAAACGCTACACCGTAACTGGGTAGTTATAAAGGCGTGTACTGGATACAATAAGAAGCAAGCTTAGAGATCGTAGTGGACGTAGATAGAATTTGTCCCTCCCACATAACGGGAGCAAATATCCTAGGCCACTCGAGGGATAGTGCTTATAGAATGTCTGGCCAGACTCAAATAAATCAATATGGGATATTGATGTTATTTGCACGAATAAGGCTATTCCCATGGATCGAGAAACTATGGATTGGATTTACGAGTGTGACTTGTATGTCTCGTGTCCAATCCGGGTATAGAGACAAAGGGATGAGACAATTACTTGTACAAAGGTTGTCAAGATGACAATTTTATTAGTTGGCTAGAATGGATGTTTTGCTAGAGACCGCTCCATATTAGCAAATAGTTGCTACCAACTAGATAGAACCTATGGGGTCACACGCTATATAGAGTTTAACTAGATTTGGGAATTAATTAATTGGATTAATTAATTAGAAGGATCACTTTGCAAAACCTTGCAAACTTAGTAGGGACTAATTTGCAAGGAAGGGACTAAATTGAATTCTAGTAGGACTAGAATAAGTCCTTTAGGTAGTTAACAAGGAGTTGTTGGACTATATAAAGGACCTTCCTTCCTTCCTTCCCACATAACTTATGCTCATAATTGAACATAACAAAGAGTGGGAGAGAACAAAAGGAGAGAGAGCAAGCAACAAAGGGACCCGACCGCCCCTTTGCCGCCGCCCGTCCCCGTCGGCCACAAGGAGGCCGAGACCCTCTTTTTGGGTCTCGTTTTGCGTGATTCTTCATCCTCTTCCTCTTCCGGGCTAGCACCAAGGACTTGGGAGATTCTAGGATCAACTCTAGGCGTGGATCAACCATAGAGAACGTGACACAATTCGCGCTTGAAGTCATCAAAGGAGAACCCTAAGGTGTGTTATTGATTTCTTACCCTTACCATCGTTATGTCTCTTGACTTGTGATCCTTGGAGGGTTTTGCATGGTTTTATGATTGTTTGTGTTTCCGTTGCGCATCCATGGATCAAAACCCTACAAATAGGTGGTGAAGAAGCAGGAGAGATAGGAGAAGAAAGTGAAGAAGGTGGGGAGGGAGGAGAGGTCAAAACCATATCTGGAGGAGAAGCAGAAGAACGAGAAGTAGAACAGCTTGTATACATGAATATGGGTTGAAAAAGAGATGCAGAAGATGGAGAAGACCTGATTTGAGAAGAAGTGAGAGAGGAAAAAGGAAATCAAAAAATTGAACATGTCTAGAGACATAAACCCTAGTAGTTGTAGGATCAAGACATCTGTACCCTTTAGAGTGCACACAATATCCCAAGAAAACACAAGGAACAGACCTGTATTGAAGTGTATGAGAAGTATAGGGCCTAAGCCAAGGATAGCAAAGACAGCCAAACACTTTGAACAAATCATACTTAGGAGTTTGATTATATAAACATTGAAAAGAAGACTTGTAGTGTAACAACTTCTTAGGTAGTCTGTTAATTAAGAAATTAGCAGTGACAATAGCATCAAGCCAGAAAGAAGATGGGAGATTAGCTTGATGTAAGAGACATAATGCAGTTTCTACAATAGGTCTAGGTCTTCTTTCAACCCTCCCATTTTGTTCAGGTGAATGAGGACAAGAAGTTTGATGAAGTGTTCCCTGAGATTGCAAATAAAGTCCAAAGGATTTATTAACAAACTCAGAGCCATTATCTGTCCAAAATGTTTTTACAACAGCTCCAAATTGAGTGGCAATGAAAGTGGTGAATGCAATGTAGGCATTGTATGCATCAGATTTGGACTTGAGAGGATACAAACAACAAAATCTAGAGAAATCATCAATAAAGAGCAGATAGTATTTAAAATGTTTGAAAGAAGGCAAAGGGGAAGGACCCCATACATCAGAATGCACTAATTCAAAACATTTTGAAGCTCGAAAAGATGATACAGGGAAAGGGATTTTATGACTTTTAGAAACTTGACAATGAGTACAATGAGTAGAAGTAAGAGGTAAACTACACTTGACAGTAGTAGACAATTCATGAGCAACAACAGCTGAAGGGTGCCCCAATCTGAGATGCCACAAATGAGATTGAGAGTGATCATGCAAGTCAGACACATGTGCAGCCAAAGAAGAGCAAGTTGGAGGCAAGGAGGAAGACATTTGATAGAGCCCATTATTACAGGGGCCCTGAAAAAGCACTTTCTGGGACTTGCTGTCCTGTACAATGAAACTATGAGCATTAAAGCTAATAGTGCAGTCATTGTCATAAGTAAATTTTGACACATAAATAAGATTTGATGCAACTGAAGGTGTGTGAAGCAGATTGTGCAAATGAAATGTGCAAGTAGGGGTATGAATAGAACCATTACCAATAGAAGAGATAGGCATGTGAGAACCATTTCCAACTTGGATCATATCAGTCCCTCCATAGGGTTGTGGTGCAGAATTAAATGCTGCAGAAGAAGTGGTCATATGATGATTAGCTCCAGTATCCATCAGCCATGGAGCTTTGTATGAAGATGGTGCATGACCCAGAATACCACCAGACTGTGAGGAAGAACTTCCCAGTGAGTGATGAACTGCAGAAAAGACCTGAGGTCTATAGGTCTAGCAGGAGGAGGCCTTGTAGGAGCAAATCTGGTTGTATTCAATCTTTGCCAACAATCAATTGCAGTATGTTTAGACTTGCCACAAATTTGGCACACAACAGAAAGTTCCCCAGAAAACTTGGCATTATATCCAGGTCCAACAGTAGAAACACCTTTACCCTTGTATTGAGATGAAGTAGATGCACCAGAATGAGAAACTGCTTAACTAAACCAGAAGAGGAAGGAAATCTTGTAGAGGATGGTCTAACTCTCAAATAAGCAGTAGCAATGTCAGGAAATGGAGATGCAGTAGGAGGAAAACTGAGTTTAGAGAGGTTCAAATGTAATTCCTCTGAAATAAGAAGAGAGGACAAATATTGAACTGAAATAGGTGTAGGTCTGGTCCTGATAGAGGATTTGAAATGATCATAATGAGGAGATAGTCCTTTCAAAATATGCAGTACCAAATCATCTTCATAAATAAGCTCATTCACTTGAGCTAAACTATCAGTTATGGACTTAATTTGAGTCAAATAGGTGTCTATGGAGCTATTATACTGCTGGATAGAATGCAACTGCATTTTAAGTTGATGCACATGAGACCTAGATAATGAGGCAAACCTGACTTCAAGAGCATGCCAAATGTCAGAAGCATGAGACAGATTCAGAACCAAATGAATCACAGAAGGAGACAATGAAGCCATAAGACAACTCTTGAGATGTTGATCTACAGAAGTCCATACTAGAAATTCTGAATTAGGTACAGCACAACCAGTAGCATCACAGACTGTTGCAGGTGGCTTAGTAGTAGCATCAGTGAGATAAGCTAGAAGATCATTAGCCTGAAGAAATGTAGCTATCTGAGCTCTCCAAATACTGTAGTTGGAGCCATCAAGTTTTACAAATACTAAGGCACTCAAATTGCGAATCACAAACTTAAGACCAGGTGGAATCAACTCAGCCATGAGTAATGCAGGCAGAAATCAGTGATGAACATATATGTGATGCAGAAAAATAGCAGTAGACAGCCTGTATAAAGCAGAAAATAGCAGAAATCGGAAGAAAATCAGTGAAACAGAGCAGAACTCGGCACGAATCAACAGAACTCGGCACGAATCGGCATAACTCGGCAAAACTCGGCACAAGAAAATAGAACTCGACAAAACTCGGCAAATAACTCGATAAGCAGACTCAGTTCATGAATGAAACACATAAATGCAGAGATTCGCTCCAAATCCAAGACACAGACAACGAGATTTACTCACAGACAAAGCCGAAGACGAAGAATCCACCATTAACTAACCAGAGAAGAGGAATCGATGAAGATTCGAGGCTGTTGAAGAGAATAGATCGGAACCGGTGATGAAGCTATACGCCGGAGAAGACGAAGATCAGCAGCGATGGAGGATCGCAAGACGGCGACAAGCCTGAAGAGGCTCTGATACCATGAAGAAAACCATTTCATCAATGGTGATCTGAGAAATCTCGCAGAAGAAGAAGAAGATGAAGAAGGAAATGAGAGAGAAAGTTGTTATTACATTAATGAAGCAAATGTTCATTACAGAGTATTTAACCACTAATTCTGTTACTAACTTTTGACTATTACACTTAGACCCCCTTATGTTTTACAAACTACATTATCAGTATTACATTTGACATCTTCTTCTTCTTCTTCTTCTTCTTCTTCTTCTTCTTCTTCTTCTTCTTATTATCCGGCCAACACCAACACCACCACCAAACACCATCGACAAACAATCCCACAACCAGCATCTCTTCTCAAGATCTCTCTCTTCTTTCCCCTATTCCTCTCTATTCTGGGACCACGCCAGCAGAAACAACAGTAGTAGCAGTAGCTAGCAGTGGCAACCCAGCCACCACCGCCGCTGCTACCGTCGGGGAAGAAACCTGAGGCCACCACCACCTTGCTTCCTCCTTTGTTTCACCTTTGTTCCTCTGTCTATCTCTCTCTTTCTCTATGTTCGACCCAGTAGCAGCACGAGAAAAAGAAACAGAGGTAGAAGCAGCTACCTTGATCGAAGAAGACCACCGTAGCCGCCAGAGCACCATTAATTCCCGCGAAGCTTTAGCCTAGCCAAAGCAGAGCTATCCACCGTCCAATCTTGGTGTCTCTAGACTCCACACAGGTTCCGATAAGTCCTTAGGAGGGCTCAGCCGCACCCAAAAGTTACCGGAGAAAGCCTCGTCGGCCACCATCACCGGCGGCAACTACGACGACTCAACCCGCTTCACCTCTTGGTCATTTCTTGCGATTTTTGGTGTGGGTAAGTCCTAAATAACATTCTAAGTCGTTTTTAGTAATCAAAATCTTGTTTTTGAAGCTTGAATTTGTGTCTTGATCGGACAAGAGGGAGTGTTCATCGAGAGTCAATATTGGAGGGCCAACTTGTCGTTTCTGAAATGTTGGGGGGGGGGGTACTTTTTGTAGTTTAACTGAAACCTCAGGGGGGCTGATTGTGGTTATGTACTACATGTTATATATTTGTTTAACTCAAATTATAATGTTTTACTAAATTATGTTTTGGGTAAATGAAATAAAGTAAAATAAATATTTTAGTTATAAAAATATGTTTTTGATTGTAACAAATCATTCGGTCGTATAATTAAACTTGCAATATATATCTATATCTATATCTATATATATTAAGAAGAATTAAATAAAACGACACTCATAATTAATTATTTTGATAAACAAGTGATATTTATAGTTAATAGTGGTGTTAAGAGAACATAATTCCATTAAATAATAATACAATAATTATAAGGAGTTATTTTAGTTAAAACACCAATATTTCATTTTAAATGTGTATACTTGATGAAAATACTAATAAGTAGATATTCAAGAAATTCATATTTAGAATTAAAGGTACTAAATAAATATTATTTCTTCCTAATTATGCTTAATATACACACAAAATACTTTGTTAACTTGTTTTAGTTTCTAAACATAATTTTATTCTCAAAATACTTGTTTTATTAATTCACTTTCAAGAAAAAAAATCATTTTGCTATAATCATATTTTTATTTCAAAGTATCAATTTTTATTAAACTTATTTGAAACACATATTTATATAACATTAACTAAACTAAAAAAATATAATTAATGATAATTTCAGAATATATAAAGTACAACTAACCCCCAACAGTCTCTTCAAAATACACCCACAATCCCCAAATTTTTGAAAACAACTTTCTTAAAATACACTTAGCTCCCCAAACATGAACATAATGATCCTCAACCGAACAAAACACAAATTAAAGCCTTAATACATATTTTGATTACTAAAATCAACTCATGAGGTGATTTAGAGCTTACCCAACCCAAGAAACGCGAGAAACGACCAAGAATTGAAGCGGGTCGAAACACCCACCGGGGTCGCCGACAGTAAAGCTTCGCCGGGATTTCTCCGGTCAGTCTTGGCCTGGGCTGAGGGCTTCAGGAGCTTGGTCGGGCCCTAAGGATTCGTTCTATGCAGGCTTCGAAGTGTGGGTAGCGTTGGTGGTACTTGACCCACTTTACGCCAGCGTTAATGGTGGTTCGACGGTGGTGGTTGGGGTGCTCTGTTTTTTAGCGGCTTTTGCTAATGTTATGTGGCAGCTTGTTTGTCTTCTCTCAGGTCGCCACAGAGACAGAGAGAGAGAGAAGAACATAAAGGGGGTGGTGGTGGATCTCTCTCGGGTTTCTTCCCCGACGGCGGCAGTGGTGGTGGTTGGGTTAATGCCACTACTTGCTGTCGCTGTTTTCATATGTGACAGAGAGAAACAGAGGGAGAGGAGAGAGGGAACAGAAAGGAGAAGTCAGTGGGTGATGGAGGGGGTGGTTTCGTCGGTGGTCTCGCTTGAGGTGAGGAATATGATGGTGGCGGTGACGGTAGTAATGAAGGCAATGGTGCTTGTGATGTGTTATGCCGAAGGGGAGAAAGAGGGTGATGAGCTTTATAGAGAGGAGGGGGAGTCGGTGAAGCGGTGGCGGTGTCGGGAAAAATCATTGCCGTGAAAAAAATCTTTGATGAAGAAGAAGTTGTGAGGAAGATGAACTCAAAAGAAATTTTATGGTGTGGTTGGGTACACCCCCATGTTGGGTGATTGGGTGTGACACACACACACACACAAGTTCGCGGTGGTCGTACACGCGATACTAACTAAAATAAAGACGATTTTTTGTATTAAATTTCGATTATTAATGTATCAAATATACACGTGAGTTACATGCTTAGCCTAGCGTGCCTGACTTCATTCGTGTCAAACTGTGATCTTTTCCTTCTCAAAATATACACGAGAGTTATATGCTTAGTCTAGAGTGCCTAGCTTCATTCGTGTCAAAGAATGATTTTATATTCCGTCTCAAAATGTGTTTTGTGCTTCACATGCTTTATTTGAGTTTGGTTACATTTCGAAATGATCCTTTGAAACTGTCACGCAATAATAATCCGTTCATAATGCAAAGTGGAGAGATTCGCATGTATCGAAACCAGTTTTGTTACTTATATAAGGTTTCGATCCCTTGGACTCATTTACTAAAATGCGGGACTCCGTGTGCCCATAAGGTTTAGATCCATTGTGTTTTATTCCCTAAAATGCGGGACTCCGTGTGCCCCTAAGGTTTAGATCCCTCGGGTTTTATTCCCTAAAATGAGGGACTTCGCGTGCCCCAGCTCTACGCCTTATTGGCTAGGGTCCAGCATCCAGATAACACTCATTTGATTGACGTTCTTAGGAGGGTGTTGCAACACTTAAGGTCTAGTATGTCTGCTGTGGTCACTGGTCTACCCCGGGTACAGCGAGAAATAATAATAATTGGATCTCTTTGCTTCTCTGATTGTAAACGTGGAACGGATCGGAATTTCGACAAACGAACTTGTTTCTGGAACATTCATAAATGATTATTTCTACTGCAAACTCTGATAATGTTTCACTCGTACTCTGTTACTGTTTTACTTAACTCGTGAATAAGAAAACTATATCATCTTTCTTGTTTTACACGCTAAGGTGTATCTCACTCAGCAATTTGTAGTAATTCGATTATTTTTGTATTAACTTTTGGTTGATTGGGTGTAGCTCAACTACAAAGTAGACACCTAAAGTTGAATTATTTTTGTGTGAGATAGTATAATGACTACGTGGTGTTTTTTTAGTAGTTACTGAAAGAGGCTATGTAGATATATGTCATGAATATTTTGGAGAAAAAAATAAAAGATTAATAAGAAACACATATGGGACAAGAGATAAGAGAATAGAAAAAAAATGATGAATTTCTTAGGTTACTTCAACGGGAAGGAAGAAATGAAGGAAGAGGCTAGTGTGGTAGAAGTGATAAGTGTCACATTGATGTGGTGACATGGCACAACCAAAGTGGCTAAAGCCACATAAATTACCTATAGACTGATTTGGTTCCTCACGTGTTGTCATGCATGACCACATGCATGTGTAGCTCTTGATCTTCCCATACTAAGACATGTGGCAATAAGCCGCATTGTCGTAGTTACCTCGTGCGAAACGTGTCCAGTTCGAAGAGTCATCAGTCTAGATATCTGACACGTATATTACTGCGCACCGCAATATTATTGGTCGACTACCTATATAAATAGGACTGACGTTATAGCTAATTCTCATTCTAAATTCGATTCGATTACTGATATATGAGTTAGAGGGTTGAGTCGAGGAGACCCTAAGATATATCTTCAGATTTCTGGAGGTTCTCGTATCATCGTCTGAATTGAGATAGGGGAAATCTAGTCTCCACGTCTACTGTAGTTACGGTCTATATGTGATTATATATCTGCTGAGATATTGTCTGTTTAGATATCGTCTGTATATATGTTATCTGAATATTACTCGAAGCATGATACTGGTGTGCTGCGTGATCCATGCTATTGTTTGATAACCTGCTGCAGTTTAATTGGTTACTATATTTCTACGCCAGTGGTTAGGCGGTACCTACTGGGCTGTTTGGCTCACCCTAATATTTTGCCAGGTTGTGACGGGTCGATCGGACGGTATATTTGAGTAAAAGTATTAGTTAGCTTTATAGTTATCGAGAATCGTTAATCAGATTATTGTATTTGATTATTTGTTGTCTTTTGTACATAAAGACCACTTTTCAAATTGAGAGTCACGTACCGCGCTATCAGCTTTTATTAAATAAATGCACTGGTGTTTGTTTAAATACGGTGATTGTATTTGGTACCTGAGCTGGTGGCTTTGACGGTACCTGTTTGGCAGACGAGTCTTTATTTTGGTACCATCGTAGGTTTTCGGCAGATGGTAGCCGTTTAGATCGCCGTAACGGTTTGTATTTGTCACTTTATCCTAAAATAACCCCCTGGGTTTCGGGGCGTTACAACATTTATATAGCGATTCGGATCGCGGTTTGCTTAGGCTAACCATTTCAGTTTTAGCCAAGCGATATTTGATATACCAATTTGGATCGCAGTTCGCTTGGGCTGACCGTCTTGGTTTTAGCCGAGCGACACTGATGTATCGATTTGGATCGCGGTTCGCTTGGGCTGACTGTTTTGGTTTTAGCCGAACGACTTGATATGGGGATTCGTATCGTGGTTCGCTTGGGCTGACCATTTTTTTTAGCCGAGCGACGTTGGATATGGCGATTTGGATCGCGGTTCGCTCAGACGGACCGTTTTGGTTTTAGACGGGTGACATTTAGGATAGCAATTTCAGTTGCAGTTCGCTTGGGATGACCTCTTGGTTTTAGCCTAGTAACATCTGATATGGCGATTTCGCCTGTGGTTTGCTTGGGCTGACCATTTTTGTTTTAGCCGAGCGACAATGGATATGGAGATTTGGATCGCGGTTCGCTCGGGCGAATCGTTTTGGTTTTAAGCGGGCGACATTTGGCATAGCAGTTTCAATTGCGGTTTGCTTCGGCTGACCTCTTGGTTTTAGCCTAGCGACATTTGATATGGCGATTTAGATCGCAGTTCGCTTGAGTTGGCCGTTTTGGTTTTAGCCGAGCGAAATTTGGAATGGAGATTTGGATCGCAATTACCGGAGGCTGTCCCACACACCATGTCTCTGCGTTAGTAATTTGGGCTACAAAGCACCGTTTATTTGGGTCCTGACCATATGTTTCTTTTTGGGCTTTTTGGACGTGGCTTTTCTTTTTACAGGGGCTATTTTTTTAGCCCAACAAGTATTCACATATAAATAAATTTATTTTGCTACTCCAGTAATTGGTTCCAGGATGTCCTTTTTTACAAGTCCTTATAATTTTTGTATTAAATTTTATAAGAGTTAAGTCTTCTAGGGAACCATGTTTGTGTATGAATATATATATATATGTATGTATATATATATATATATTCACAACTCCACGAACGTGCTCTGTTGTGTTGTCTCTCCATGGAGTCTCCAGGCACGTGCATCCTTTTCTTCATCTTTGTACTCAGGTGGTCAAACTTGTTAACACCAGGGTTATCTCTTTTGCTTCTTCCTACTATGACAGCGTTGTCCACTGGCATGATCATGGGTGCTCAATCATTGGTTGTGCTACCACGTCCTTTTAATAGGTCTCGATTATTGCTTTATTTTCTTAGACATAAGTTCTTTAGTGCTTTGCAGTAAATGAAAAAACTTTTTCCTTGGCCCACTCACACCGATGATGATGCACTTGTGTGCATACATGCTTATATATATTTTATGCCATTACAAAAGCTTTTCTCGTTCTGGATTGTGGTTGTTTTGACAACAATTCTGCCATGCCCATGAAACACGAATATCTCTACCTCGGGAATTTTCTTTTCGCAGAAACATGTACACAAGGAGGCTTTCATCTGAGTGATATTTTATGCTTCACGACAAACATATGCGTACACATATTTTTAGGATCTTTTGTTTCCTTTGTCAATCCAGGATTTTGCTTTCTGAGAACGTTTCCTTTATTTTTTTGCAAGAATTTTGTGCCGCTAAGATTCTGGTTCTGTTTTCACCCATCTTTCAACTGATGTTTACGAATTGCTTTCATTACTTTGCAGTTAACATACCAATTAGGATTCAACAATCTACTAAAAAGATATCGGGCATATTTCTGAAGGAAACATCCTCTGTATAATGCGAACTCGACTCTCAAAGTTGTGTCTTATACTTTTCAAGCGACAATTTTCTATTGTTTTCAATAGAGCCCTGTAGATGGTTCCCCATCTTCTTTTATTTTCCTCGAGTCTTTTGGCCTGCTAAAGAATCCAATATGCACTCACCCATGCATGGGCTTTATAGTGAAAGTGCTTTCTACACTGCAAGGGTCTCACACTTCACATGATTTTATATTATTGCTTGAAACATCTGTTTAACCATGGCTTCGTGTCATTGTGTCACATTTGCACATGCTCACAACTGCTGGTATATGCTTCACACCATTGACTCTGCGATGCCTGCGTGAGTGTTTTCAGTCCCTTAACTGGTGATGTTTGCGCGAGTGTTTTCAGTCGCTTGGACTGGTGATGTTCGCGTGAGCGTTCTCGTTTTCTTCGACTAGTGATGTTCGTGCGAGCATTCTCGGTCTTTTTGACTCGTGATGCCTGCATGAGCGTTCTCGGTATTTTTGACCGATGATACTCTAGTGAGATTTCTCGGTCTTTTTTGACTGTTGATACTCACGTGAGCGTTCTCGGTCTTTAGGACTGGTGATGCTCGCGAGGGTGTTCTCGGTCCCGACTCGGTGATGCCTGCGAGGGTGTTCTCGGTCAATTGACGTTAATTCCTGCGAGGGTGTTCTCGGCCAAGTAACTCGGTGATGCCTACGAGGGTGTTCTCGAAATGTTTTGGCTGGTGATGCCCACAAGGGTGCTTTCAGCTAAGTGATTTGGTGATACTTGCTCAGGTGTTCTCAGTCAAATGACTCGGTGATACCCCCAAGGGTATTCTCGGTCAATGCTTTGTCAACAGCTGACTTGCAACACCCCCGTGACTTTGTTGGTCTGTAATGTGTCAACGGTAGACTTAGTAGTACTGTTAGGGTGTTCATGATCCCTCCCTTAGTTCAGAGAGATGTAAGATCTTTTTATGGTGGGTGGACTGAACTTGAAATGAGTTTTCAAGCTGCCCACATACCCTTTTAGGGATCAAGTCGTACGTAGTTCATGATGATGCAATTTTTTTTTCTTTATTTTTCTCGTTTTTTGTGTTTTTTTCTTTTTCTTTAGACCTTAACTTATGCTAGACTGCCATTTCAGGTTTTCAACCTTGCAGGTCATTTATGTCCTTGACTTGGACTAGGTCTCCCTTTCGGGTCCTAGCAGACTTTGTTTTATTGATCATTTTTTGTCTATTTGTCTAGGCAGCCCTTTCAGGTTTTTAACCTAAGAGACAATCGATTTTCTGTAGTATTTTATGAAAGAGGTAGGACAATGATGTTCTAATCCAATACTCTTGGATCTTATCTTTCAAAACAAAACAGTCCCTCAATGGATGACCAATCAAACAGTGATATAGACAATGCTTAGGATCTCCAATTTTTTCTATCTCATGAGGTCTTTTCACTTCTGGGAGGGAGACTAACTTATGCTCTAAAAGATCCTCAAAATATTCTTCCACCAGATCGTCATAAAAAGAATATTTCTTTTTCATTCTTTCTTTAATGGTGAAGTTTTTGATTTCGGCTTCTTTTTTTACCCCCACAACCACCGTAGTTTCTTCATATCCACTATTGCAGTAGCCAATGACTCTGTTTTATTAGTGAATCTTAACCTCCTTTGTTTGCTGATGTGTAACTCCATGTCATGCGCCTTGGTACATAAGTCATTAAAACCGATTAATGTTTGAGACATAAGAGACGTAGACAACTCATGTCTGAAGTTATTGAGGTACATCCTTATAAGTTCATTTTGGGTGAAATTTTGGCGACATGCAAACGTCAGCGCTCGCCACCTTTCTATGAAGTCTGCGACGGGTTCGTTGTCACGTTGTTTTGTCTCGATCTGTTCTGGAACCCCCACTGGTCATTGAGTATTGCAGAAATGTTTCAAGAACTCCTTTTCCATGGAATCCCAACTTGT
Organism: Linanthus parryae; assembly: GCA_023055425.1. Classification (NCBI taxonomy): domain Eukaryota; kingdom Viridiplantae; phylum Streptophyta; class Magnoliopsida; order Ericales; family Polemoniaceae; genus Linanthus; species Linanthus parryae. The sequence continues at coordinate 108,921,886 of JALGPY010000005.1, read as the reverse complement.
TATGCAGCCTTCGGGTAGTTGTGAATACCATGTGAAGACCGCGTCCTCTAAGGACTGCACAAATAGTGGTAGACACAAAGCTTTGTTTTGCGCTATGGGTCCACACCTAGAAAGAAAATGTGCCAAGTGTTGTCTTGGGTCTCCCGTCCCATTGAACATCCTGAATAACGGTTGGGGATAGCCTATGGGTATGGACACTTTGTCTACCCATGTTGGGTATGGCTTTGTGATCACAGTAGAAACTTCATTGTCTTTTTCTGTGACATTTTGGACTTGCTTCTTCACTAGCTCATCGATTAGTGACATCAAGGCTGGGTTGAGCCTGTCCAGATTCGAATCTTGGGATGCTATGCGAGCCTGCAGTGTGGTACATGGTACCTCTCTGTGATGATCATTTCTTGCGGTAAAAGTTGGACTTGACATTGATGTTGCCACTCCATGAGGCGGCGGTACCCCCGAATGACGGTCACCTCCTCCAAAGACCCGTGGAATTGATGTTACTCTTGGAGTTTTAGGCGGTGGTACCCCCATGTGTGATTTGTTTCCTTCCCCATCCATGGGGTCTAGTGTAAACCCTGGGGCTGTAGGAAGTACCCCCATAGGTATTGTGGTCTCCAAAATTGTAGCGCCCCGAGTCTCTGCAAGTTGTGTCTGCAAGACTTTGATTTGTTCAGCCATAGCTTCCATCTCCTTATTCTTCTTCTCTAAGAGATCCTGAAACATGGAGAATTTTTCTTGCGTAGCTTGCATTATTGGGTCTTCCTCCACATCAGCCATCATGACTGCCACAGTGTGCCCTTCTTTGGTGTGGATGAGACAGCATCACTTTCTTCATACATGGTGTTTACAACTCCCTTCAAGCTCAACATCTCCAAAAATTTGTCCCTTGATCTTGTGACGAGACCGGCTTGTAATTCTTTTTTATTCTTGTGGACGGGTGCTAAAGCAGCTGGCCAATGTCCCTTTCTTTTGTCTTTTTTGGGTGCATCGGGTAGGCCAAATATTGAAGACTCGGATCTCCGAATCATTTGGCCTTCGTCTTCAAGGGTTGTCAGGACATCGTAAGCGGTGTCATTATGGCTTGAATATGCATGTGTCTTCTTTGGGTGAGTCGTTACTGGCATAGGGGAGACCTACTGTTCTGTAGGTTTCATTCTTGGAGCCTTCCTTTTTCCTTGCTTGGCGGGTCTGGCATAGCACATGTCCTACCAATTTTGACCAGTTGGTCTTTCGGCGACGATTCCTTACCGGTTTCTCAGGACATGACTTTCTTTCCAATGTCCCGAATTATCTTCCTGTTTTCTTTAGATGCTGCTTCTCCAGCTTTCGCAGCAATGTCCCTTGAGTTCTCTGCTTCTTTTATCATTCTGGCAGAGTTCTTGGGCATCGTACCAGTGGCGACTACCTCCATGGCGAAGACAGTCACCTTTTCGGCTCTTCTAGCAAGGGCTAGAAACTCTCTGGTCCGATTAGTTTTCCAGATTCCCGCGAGAATTCCGGCACCTTGAACGAAGTCCTTGACCTCTTCTAGAAAGGTCTCGATTCTTCTAGATAGTTCTTTATTTTTACCAGGAGAGACAACTTTTCTAGAGACTCCATATTGTGCATCTTGACTAGTCAATCCTGGTGTGCAGGCTCTTTGGGAGGACTCCCCCCGCACCCCAAAAAGAGCCACACATATGAAATGCATGACCACTACTGGTGCTAAGAGCTGACTAGGCATCCCAACAAGAGCCACACCTTCAGGATCACAAAGCTGAGAACTACGTGTCTGTGTGTGACCAGTGCTGGTTTTGCCGAAACTCCTTCAGTAGCACTCTGGAAACTGAAATCAACATACACAAGAAATCAGTGAGTGTACTGAGAGTGTAGAAACTCAATTTTTGTTCGTAATATTTTTTATTTGTGCCTTAAAAGATGTGGGGAAGAAGAGGTCCCACCGGGTGTGCCAATTTCTAGACACATATTTTTAAGAAGCCGAATTTTGTTGCTTTTGGTTTAAAAATCTGCGTAAAAAATATTTTTGTTTAAAGTGGATTCTAGTCTTCTTGATTTTACCCTAACCATGTGTGGAACCCTTGATTAATAAGAAACAAAATAAAATACAAGATCGTAAAAAACAAAGAAATAAGAACGGAAGATTGATTTCATTGATTTGGTGGGTTTTATACCCAAAAAGATACATGTATCATGAAATGGACTACATTTGATTTGGATATAGCAGGAGATACCAAGTAGATTGTGAGAGAGGGATTTTGGGATTTTGGAACCCTTTATCAGTTGGAGGCCATGAACGCCTGTTGAGCTTTGGCTCTATTGTATAACGTCTCGTCTCTTTTGACTACGAGTTTGGCTTACCTTGGTGGGAAAAGCGCTTTGCTTTATGTGAGTGCTTTATTTACGTCTATGGCGGTACTATTTCTCTCTTCCTCTCCGGGATCTCAAAGTGAAGTGTCTCTCCAGGATCTCCAAAAGCAGTGTCTCTCCAAGATCTCAAAGTGAAGTGTCTCTCTGAAAAAGTCCCCCATCATCTCTGTGAGACCTCTTATTTATAGAGGTTACGAGAGTCAATCTTCTGAGATACAATAATTTATCTTGTATCTCCGTTTGAATTTGAATTCAATCGTCAGCTTATCTCCTAACCTTGAAAGTATCGCGGAGATCTCATCTCCTCTTGAGGTATAACAACTCGTTATATTTGACAAGTGAGAGAGGATACTGATGTCTTCATCTTTTATCCCCTACTTTGAGTATACCTGGGGAGCACGTCTAACTTGGCGAGATTCTCAAATTTCACACGTGAAAATATTTGGTTGAAATTGAAGTGCCAACAGAGCATGTATGGGTGTTCTTGAGGAGAAAAAGAAGAAGAAAATAAGAGTGAGAAAGGTAGAGAGCGATGGAGATGATGGAGATAGGAGTGTTAGTGGTGGGGTTTTCCACAAAGGATGTACATGCAAGATGGTATGTAGTAGTGCTAGTTGTTGAGGGAGGAGTTGAGTGCAATTAAAAAGTCTCCCAACAACATAGTTATGGTAGAAACTGGAATAACAAGAAAATAAAGTTTGACATGCAAATACTAGAACTGAGGGTAACTCTATAATTTCATATACAAGAAGGGTACATATAGAAGAGGCAAAAAAATGAGGGTAAAAATAAGATTTCTAATTAGTAACGCATAAAATTTAATTTTCAAAAATTATAAAATTTCTAAATAATTTTAAATAAACCACTTTATATAAATGTCAAAATTCACTTTTGAAAAACTACAAGTATCTCTCAAATATACAAAATAAGTTCCATTTAGTATTATACAAGTTTCGAAAACTACAAAATAACTTCAAAAACAAAATTTTATATAATCATAGATCTCCAATGGTACCCTTATACTTTCATACTAAGAAGAAGTCAACAACAAGTTGAAACATAAATTTATTGAAATTCTCAAATACTTTTCAAAAATTATCAAATAACCCCCAACTAAACTACGGGGTATTACAAAATAGCCAATTGGTAAAAGACACTCTCCACCCCTATATATAGGTAAAAATAAACTTTGATCCTCTGATATTTGAAAAATTCCACTTTGCACCATTCTAATTAACATACCATAACGTTTCTACTGAAAAGACAACATTACCCCTAACATTAAAGCAAAATTACCCTATTATATAAAGGCCTTGCTTCTCCTTTTCCTATCATTTCTAACCTAGGCTCCATCCCCTTCTCTCTCTGCCTATCTTGCACCATGAGTAGCAGCCACATTCTTCTTATTATTTGTCTTCTCTAACCCTAGCCGGCACTAGCAACACTCTCTCTTCACATAAAACTCGTTTCTTGCGGCGACACATCCACATTCATAATTTGTGGAGCAACACTCACTTTCAACAAATGCCCGCAATTTTTTCACTTCAATAACCGAAGATCTATGACTCTTGCAAAGTCCGTTAATCAAAGTCTTGTACTTCACAATGTTCGATTCACACCCACTCGATTCCATTGATGGAATCGCTTCCAAGTCATCCCCACCACGAATAGACCGCCAACAACGACCCACCACCACAAACCAACGAAGATCGAAACCATACCATCCATTAGACCAATCCCACAAAAGTGCGTTAATCAACTTGTTTTACTTCACAATGTTTCCAAAACAACAACTTTGAGCATAATTATGGGGTATCAATTTATTCTTTTAGAAGTAAACTCAAAGTGCGCTTGTAAATTAGGTCACAGTTCCGTGGAACACACAAAAAGTTATGAAGTTGGACTAAAGACTCAGGGCACTCAAAAACATTTCGTGCATCTATGTTCAAGAAAGAATTTTGAATAACTGAATATGAAACTAGAAAATTTATGGAAATGGATTTGTAGACATACATACCAAGATTATCCAGAAACAAACCGCCCATGAAGCGATCAAGAAATGAAAGAGGTATGCAGCCATGGACGAGGCATGATAGTTATCACAAAACTCATGAGGTTCATGAATAAAAATCACCTAATTCGTGATTATAATTAGGATTTGATGCATGGAATGCATTCATAGGCTCTGAAGGATCAATTAAATGCATCCAGAAATGAAACCAAGGAAGAATGAAGGATTTACCACTGAGCCGTTGGGTTTGAATTTTCGAACGGTTAAATTTTGCAATAATTCGGGTGTTTCTGTTTATCTGCGAGTTAGAGGTTCTTTAAAGGCTTCATGGATTCTCCTGGACAAGAGGAAAAAGGTTTTCATGACCAATTAAACCAAATTAACACATAAATATGAAGAAATAAAAAGAAACTAGAATGAGGGTTCTTGCGATAATTCCCGAGTTCCCGAGAGAATTAGGAAGAGCTAGTCCAGTTCCTTTTAGGAGATAGTTTTGATCTTATGCATGGCGTGAATCATCCTTGCAGTGTGTTGTGTCACAGACATGGGTGTCAAGAATTTGGTGTAGCGTCTAGGTGACGCCGGGTTATTCACCCAACGAGGGATCACAGCGGAATCAAGCTATGGAAAAGGGTACGAAAACTAGGGCACAAAAGCCCTCTAGAATTTCAGAAGTAAATAATATCATAAACTGTCGAATTTTACCCACAAGCCGGGTATAAATAGCTGAGAACCTAATTTTGCCAAAAATAGAAAAACTACAAAACTGGCCCAAAACTACCGGCCTTATTGAAAATAACGCATAAATGATAGTTTGACCCAAATCGGGCTAACTAAAGAGGTCAAAATGCGAAAGAGGAAAAACTGCCAAAAATAGCAAAAAAACATCTTCGAAGTCTCCGTTGACTGGGTAAACAACTTCTCGCCAAGAGCTTTCCGAAAACATATTATAATAGGCATTCTGATCCATGTAGCTCAAGTTACGCCCAAAACAGTGTGGCGTGACCAAAAGTGACCATCTTGCACTTCTCTTGCGCCTGTCTTCCATGTCGTGATAGTGAAGTGCCAGATTAGTCGCGTCACACAGCTCAGCCTAGTCTGGTTCATCTGCTCCTGCATCAGTCTTTCCTGGTTGGAAAGAACTCGTCCTCGAATTCACTCCCTCGTCTTCAGAATCAACAAAGCACCGTGTGAGGTGTTTGACATTAAACACGTCAGACGTCTTCAGGTGACTTGGCAGCCGCAATCGGTAAGCATTGTCATTGATCTTCTGCACAATCTCGCAGGCCCAATCTTCCTATCCTTCAACTTGCTGTATTCTCCCACAGGAAAGCGATCACAAGTTAAAACAGCACAAACATAATCACCAACATCAAAAAGTACCCGACGACGATGCTTGTCGACCCGAGCCTTGTACTTGCTATTGCTTTCCTCAATCTTTCTCTTCACTTGGTCTTGAATGTCCTTCAAATGACCTGCCATCTCCTCAGCCTTAGGATGAACACTTCCCACTCGCGGAATGGGAGCCAAGTCTAGCACCCCTGACGGGTTCTGACCATAGACAATCTGGAAGGGACTCATTCCCGTAGTCCTGTTCACTGATCAGTTATACGCAAACTCCTCCTGAGCGAGTGCCAAATCCCACTGCTTGGGTTTGGAACCTGCCAAACACCTGAGAAGATTCCCTAGGCTGCGATTTACCACCTCCGTCTGCCCGTCGGTCTGCGGGTGATACACACTGCTGAAGTTCAACTGAGTACCCAATTTCTCCCAAAGGCTCTTCCAGAATTGGCTCATGAACTTCGTGTCAAGATCTGAAGTGATAGACCGCGGTACTTCATGCAGCTTCACAATTTCCCTGAAATAAAGATGGGCTATCCGCACGGCATCCATTGTCTTCCTACATGGTAAAAAATGTGCCATCTTGGAAAACCTATCAACAACAAGAAGGACAGAATCTGCCACCCTCTGTGTGCGTGGTAAGCCAAGAAAAAAATCCATACTAACATCAAACCATGGCGCCTCAGGGACATGTAAAGGAGTGTAAAGACCTGCATTAGTGAGAACTCCCTTCGAACGCTGACACACATAGCAACGGTCCACATAGTGCGCCACATCAGCACTCAATTTTGGCCAATAAAAATCAGCAGACACAAGGGAAAATGTCTTGTCTCGGCCAAAGTGCCCTTCCTCGTGGAGCTCCCTGATAATCTGCTGTCGCAAAGAACAATCTAGAACGCACAAACGCCGTCCCCGAAACAGATAGCCATTAAACAAAACAAAATCATGGCGCTGACCGGAAATTACCTCAGCAACGATCTTCCCAAAGGAAGGGTCAGCCTCATACATATCTGCAAATGCTTCAAATCCAGGAACCTGGTTGCTCATGGAGGTAAGAAGCATATTACGTCTACTCAAGGCATCGGCTACCCGATTCAAACTTCCTGCTTGGTGCTTCAATGCAAAAGTAAATTCCTGCAAATAGGCCACCCACTTGGAATGCCGTCGACTCAACTTGTGCTGCCCATTGATGTACTTCAACGCTTCATGATCGGTGAACAAGATGAACTCCTTCTGCACTAAGTAATGACGCCAATGCTTCAAAGTCTGAACGATGGCATAGAACTCCAGATCATACGTCGAGTAATTCTTCCTGGACCCGGACAGCTTCTCATTGAAAAATGCAATCGGACGCCCTGACTGACTTAGAACACCGTCAATGCCCAAACCTGAGGCATCACAGTTAACCTCGAACATCTTTTCAAAATCAGGTAGGGCCAGAACTGGTGCCTCTGTCATCATATTCTTGACCTGATTGAAACTGGCCTCTGCTTCATCCGTCCACTTGAAATCACGCCCTTTCAGACACTCAGTGAGGGGTGCCACCAAACTGCTGAAATTCCTGATAAACCTGCGATAGAAAGATGCCAACCCATGGAAACTGCGCACATCGTGCAGTGTCTTAGGCCTGGGCCAGTCCACAATGGCCTCAATCTTCGAAGGATCTGCATGCACACCATCAGTAGACACTATGAAACCCAAAAATTGTACAGAAGTAGTGAAAAAGAAACAATTCTTCCTGTTAATGAACAAACTCTCTGCCTTCAATGCTTCAAAGACAGCTCGCAAATGATCGAAGTGAACAGCCCATGAGGGACTGCAAATAAGAATGTCATCGAAATAAATGACAAAAAACTTTCCCATAAAAGGCCTGAGAACCTTATTCATGAACCGCATGAAGGTGTTGGGTGCGTTGGAGAGACGTAAAGGCATCACCATCTCGTACAACTCATGCTGTGTCTTGAACGCGGTCTTCCACTCGTCCCCCTGCTTGATCCAAATATGATGGTATTCACTCTTGAGGTCAATTTTTGAGAAGACTTAAGAGCCATACAGTTAATCTAGCATATCATCAAGCCGCGGAATGGGAAACCTGTACTTCACGGTGATCCGATTAATGGCTCTGCTGTCAACACACACGCGCTAAGAGCCATCCTTATTTGTAACTAATAGAGCGGGCACTGCGCAAGGACTCATACTCTCCCTGATGTAACCCCTCTCAAGTAATTCAACCACCTGCCTCTATAACTCTTCTGCTTCCTTGGGACTGAGACGATAAGCAGGTCGGTTTGGCAGACTAGAACCTGGAACTAGGTCTATCTGATGTTGGATGTCCCTCATTGGTGGCAAAACAGGAGGGAGGTCCTCTGGAAACAAGTAGGAGAACTCATCCAAAACCTGCTGCACCTCAGGAGGTAATTCAGAATCCTCACTACTGGCACTGTTATCAGAAGGGATCAACGCATAAACAAACTTTTCGCGCTGAATCTCCCCCAAGAACTGGGATCGAGAAAGCAGGTTATCCGGCGCGGTTGGAGCTGGAGTGCAACCCTCCCGTCGCGGAGCTAGTACGTTTTTCTTCCCTTTCATCACAAACGAATGGGTATTCTTGTACCCATCGTGGAACACACGTCTGTCATACTGCCATGGACGACCCAACAGAACATGGCATGCATCCGTCTTTACCACGTCACACCAATGACTATCATGATACTTATTACCAATTGAAAAAGAAACAAGAAATTTTTTATCAACTGTTACCTCGGAACCTCGAATCAACAGTGACTGCTTGTAAGGCGCAGGATGTTGCTCCGTCTTCAACTGTAATTTCTTGACAGCTTCTTCGGAGACTATGTTGTCGCAACTGTCGCCGTCTACGATCATCTTGCAAACCTTCTTCCCAATTGTGCAGGTAGTGTGAAAGATATTGGTTCTCAACCAATCATCCTCCGAGTCACCCTTGGGAGTTAGCAAGTTTTTACGGACGACCAAATTCTCATGACCATCCCGTAAAGCACATCGTCATCTTCGTAGTTGATAACTCTTTATTAGAGTTATATTTCTTGAATACTTTATATCGTTTTGCGTGATTCTGGGGTTGAAATATGAGTCTTACACTATGAATGTTGAGAAAACGTAGAAAGTTGAGTTTTAGCACTTTATTGTTAATCCGGGCGTTTCGATGCATATTTTGATGTTATTTGTCAAATATAATCGCTTGGTATGGTTGTTCATGTTGTCTTGACAGGAACGGATGCTAAACTATGACTAGGAGGCATGAAACGAACTTCGGAAACAAAGCAAACTCAAGAGGAAGCAAGAGAAGCAAAGTCGGAGGAGCAAAAGTGATCAATATCCACTATTTTGATTGTATCTCGAGTTCTACAATAAATTTTGGAGTGAAGCCAGTGAAAAATGAAATTAGACTCAAAGAGCTTTCCAACGATAGGTCACGAAGCTAAGACGAAGATCAGAGGAGAAAGATATGGTCCGTCAAAGAGGATGCAAATCTGAGAAAAAGAGGCTGTTAAATTGTACGAACAAGAAAGTTGTTCGTGTGAACAGAGAGTAAAAGTTTGTTCGCACGAACAGAAAGTTGTTCACACGAACAAGGAACAAAATGCTGTTCGCACGAACAGTCGTTTGTTCGCACGAACAGAGAGGGCCAGCGCGGATTTTTGGGGCTGTTTTGCTATTTTTTGAAAGTTTGAAGACTCCAGACCTAATATAACATAGAGGGACGACTTTGGGGGAGTATTCACGCATATTTTGGAGCAGGAAACAAAGGGAGGACGACAAGGAAGAAGACGGGGACAAAGAGAACACAAAAGCCACCATTGGAGAGCTAGGTTTTTGATTTCTTCTTCTTCTTTCTCAATCTTTGTATGGAGAAACTATTGCACCGTGTTTAGTTGATTCTTCTTAGCTAAATACTTTCTAGGCATCTCTACGAGAGCCTAGGGTTTATGTAGACGGTTATTTTCCGAATTTCAGACTTTGTTTCATGCGTTTGGATTTGATTCTTCAATTGAATGTTAGTTTCTTGAACTTGTTGTTGATCTTAGTCTATTGACACGATTAGGATATGATTTGATATTCAACGAAACTAGGGTTTATTTTGTGAATCAATTCATTGCTTGAAGTTAATATTCGTTCTAGTTACACGTTCTTGTTCTATGCTTAATCTTTAGTATGAATGGAGTAGCTACGCGGACGTACTAGCTAATTATATGAGTGAACGACAGCGACTCAACCTAATTGTGTATCGAATTTGAACACAATCCCGAATCACTGAGACCGAAAAGGAGAAGTGTTAGGATTGGCCTAGTGTGGGTAGATTCGGTAGGATTATTTAGCTGTTCCGTGAAACGGTGGGCCGACAGGACCCGTTATCGTACCAGTAGATGACCTGCTAGAACGGACCGGTAGACAACATGAGACCGAGAGGAGATTGTAGTTAACCAAGACGTAAAATGACATGAGACCGATAGGATATTGTTAGTGCAATTACCCGACTGAACTAGAATAGAATTTACGTGTTACATAGCTGAACCGGAAATCGTCTACAGCCCTAGGTGATCTAGAGATTGCCTAGTTTCTCCATATCTTGTTTCCTGAATATAAAAATAAAAAAAAAATACAAAAATATTAGCTTAGTTGTTATTTAAATTTCTAAAATCAATCAAATCTTTCCTTCTGCACCGTACTCTAAATTAAATAACTAATTAGATAATCTAAAGTCTGTCCTCGTGGGATCGATAACTCGGGGTTGAAATACCCCCCTATATTACTTGACCGTGCACTTGCGCATACGCGTTAAGAAACCGCGTCAAGTTTTTGGCGCCGTTGCCGGGGACCGCGGTAGATTATTTAGTTAGGAGTTAGTTTAGAGTACTTTTATTTTAGTGTTAGTTTTAATCTTTTTATTCTATACCTCTGTGCTTCACGGGTCTTGTGAGTCTGTTTCTCAGGAACGCAGGAAGCAAGAGACAATATAAGCACGTGGAGCGAATACTGTTATTCGGGTCCCCCCTACTGTTTTCACTGCAGGGGTAACCATGAAGACGAGGACGCGTGCATAATTTGGTGCTACCTATGCGGCATTTGGCACGACCGTAGAGACTCATTTCGAGTACATGCCCCCAGCTTCATCAGCACTAGGAAGACTCATCAGCAATTATGGCAGAACGGCGTAGTATTATGGAGTACATCGAAGTGTGCGCCAAAATTTTGTCCATAGCTGCACAAGTGCCACAAGAGGATTCAACCACAGGTAGGGATACGTGAGGGAGATGATTGAGAGGATAAAGAAACGAATAGAAAAACTGTCAACAGCAGGGGAATCAAGCATTCAAGAGCCACAAGAAGAGACCGTGCCACATGACAGTGAACCAAAAATTGAACCTTCATCATCACCACCACAAGTGGAAGAAGAGAGACCTGAGCCGAGCGAAGACTGCAGTGTCCATGAACCATTGGTGGACTCTGCCATTTATGAGGATTCAGATTCTGATTCAGACTGGGGTGGACCTGTGTGCCGAAGATGGGAAGTGAAACATCCCGGGATCTCGGTTCAGGGTTAAAGAGACAATCGAGAACCAAAAGTAGAAATAAGTTCACGAATATTACAATTTGGCTAATAAATAAAACAATGTTGAGAAGATAAGTTTACAATTGAAATGTGTGAAATAAGCTATGTGATCTACTAAGTGATCTAAACGTCTTCGTCTCGATACGCGTTCCCAACCCCACCTTGTTTGATGACCTGCGGTTTTAAAATAGCAAAAGCCGACGCAGTTTTGAAGAAAAATGATCAGTAAAAACTGAGTAAATACACACTACGACATGTAAAGCAACGAGTGGCACGGAAGCATGAATTGAAATAGGTCAAGAGATTTGAAACATTAGTAAGTAATGAGGTGAGAACTTTTCAACAAGTATAAGGAGTCGCATATCAAGTACTTCTCATCTTTAAAATATAAGTAAACCATTCAACATATTCTTAAACAAGAAAGATCAACAGTAAACAAGTTCATTTGAACTGATAATGATATTAAATCACGAGTACCCAATGCTTTTCAATTTATTTCATTAGATTAGGCAATCAAGAGCCACAACAACATCAATAGAGTAATCAAACTTTCTTTCAATTCCAATTTAACCGTTAAGTTTAGCTGAGGCATGTCTAGAGCCACCGGCAGGATCGATGTAGACAGAGGGATCACGAAACAATCACTAAGGGTTCCTTCTAGGGTATATCAAACCCTATTTCACCCGAGCGTTAAGGGAGCCCATTCGTCAACCCCGCTCATAACATTAGCTAAAAGGCCTTAAGTGTCGACACCCCTATACCGTAGTGACCCTTACAAGTATAAGTAGCACTCTATAGCTCTATAAACCCCTTGGCCTCAATATCTTGATACCTTTTGGCTCATCGGGGGCGGATTTGTGAACATTAACGTTCTATCCAATAATAAGAAGCATTGCTTCAATGGTCTTAGCCATAAGAAAATGGAGGATCGCTTGACGCCTCTCATTAATAACAGTACTCTGTACATCGTCCTAAGTCTATTAGAGGTATTTTATTTCTTCTCTTTCACATAACCAGAATCAGAATATCAACATTTCACAAGTAATTTCCGAGAGTTCTCAAAGGAGATGAATAGAATAGTTTAACAACATTCGAGTGGAAAACATGCATTCTCATACTTTTTCATATAACAAGCATTCATTTGAAACATCGAACGCATACGCACATTTTGATATGAAAAGGTCGTACATATGTACTTACCACTGAGATGAAGCACAACCAAACTCAAGAAACTAAGCCTAGCACTCCGACGACAACCGCTCTCTCCTACGAGATCGATGTCTACAATCACACGTATAACGTACTCGTTACAACCAATCACACATCGGTAATAAAAATGCAACCCTACATGCCACATAGTCCTATATGTCATAAATTTACATATAATGATGTTAACTTATCAAAATAAATCCAACAAAACACTTAGAATTTCAAAAATTCAAGTTTTCTAAAAACGGTGAAACTACAATTCTGGACAGAATTGTAGCTCAGACTTTGGAGGTATATTTACCATATCAAATCATCTCTTAAAATCTCGAAATTAATGTATGATGAAACTATGTGTCTACTTTTAGAAACATCAAGAAAATCATGCATAGCTATTATAAAACTCAAGTTACAAAAATAACAAAAACTGCTATGCAGAGACAAGTTTGGAAGAAAGTTTCAACTTTGAAGAACAATTACTACTACTTGGAGAATAGGAAAGATGCCCATCTTCTCCAGAATGAATCCTTTATGTGTCTAGTTTCATCAAAAGAAATATTTTGTGCCATAAGTTTCTGGAAATGAGTTTTTTAACAAAAATGGTAAAACTTGTCCAAAAACAGAGTTTCAGAAAACTTGCAACTTAGAATGAGCATATCTCCCTAACCAAAAAGGCTATGGAGTTGAATTTTCTTTCAAAATGACCCTCTATGAGTCTAGTTTCAGAATATGAATGATTTAAAAATTCTACAGAGACAAAATTTAGAGATAATATACGTTTTTCACAAACTGGTCAGATTGTAAAAATGTGCAATTTTCACCTAGAGCACTTAAAACATGATCAAATCAATTATATGACACATGCAACTTATAGAGACTTTATTTTCACCCAAATTACATTATTTTAGGCATTAACTAAGACTTTTACATGCTATTGACACAAATGATCAAAACCCTCTTGGGTAACAATGCAAAGAAGATGTGATTCACAACATGCATGTGGGTTCTAGTTTGGGTTTCATAAAATAGACAAAATTTTGGAGTTAAACTCTTGATCAAAGCATGAAAATGAAGAATCAAGGATAGAAATGAATAAATCTAAGATCTAATTTCACTAATCAAAGGTAAAGTTAGACATGCAAGCATGGATTTAAGTCTAGGAAGAACTTTACCCCAAGATTCAAGAAGATGATGAGCAAGAAGGTGAATTTGACCTTCAATTCTTGAGTAGGATGTTGGAAGAACTCCCCTCCATGATGATAATAAGGTTGGACTCAAGATTTCCATGATTTGGAGCCAAGAAAGTTGAGTTTTGATGAAGTTTTGTGGAGGTCAAGCTCCAAAAACGGGAATGGAGTTTTGGGAGAGAGAAGAGAGGTCATTTGAGTGGTATTGAAGAGAGAAAATGAAAAGAAATGAGAATAAAAGCAATGAAGTAGATGGTGGAGGTTGGTGGTGAATAATCCACATGATAATGTACATACATGTGGGTATGTAGTAGTGAAAGTTGATGGAGTTGATGGAGATGGGGGTGATGTGCTTGATGTAGTAGTAGAGAAAATTAAAAAAATGCTTGTAAAGAGAAAACCTCCATATTTTAGTAGAGTTGACCAAAAATAATTGAGGGGGAACTTGATTATAAATAATCAATAGATGAATTGCTAGTTGGGGTAAAAAAATATATATATAATATTGATAAATGAGAGGTTTCTTTGTGAAAACTAAAAGTTGGTGGGTGAAAATATAATTTTCATATATTAACTATCACATACAAGTTAATTTTCATAAATTACAAAATCGCCAAATAATTTCAAATAATCCACTTTGTAAATAAATGTCAAAATATATATATATATATTTTTTTTTAGAAAATTACAAGTATCTCCCACGTATACAAAATGAGTTTCCTATCGTATTATCCAAGTTTTAAAAACTACAAAATAAGCTCAAAATAGAAAATATATATCATCGTAGATGTCAAATGACACACTTATAATTTAAAACTAAGAAGAAGTCAAGGACAATTTTAAAAGGTAAATTTCTTAAAATTCTCAAATATTTTTCTAAATTACTAATAACCCCAACTAAAATACGGGGTATTACATTATATCCCCCTTAAAATGAAGCTTCGTCCCCGAAGCTTAAGAAAACTTTTGAGCGAAATTACAAACATATTTCAAGAGAATGCAACTAATGCACATGAGACTTGTATGCAATGCCAATACACATGCACCACTTTAATTAACGGGAATCGCGCTCTCGGTTGCTTACGTCTCTTCTCACTCGTATCAGATTAGGGATTAATATAAAATTAGCTCAAGTAAGAGGTTGGCACACAATATTGAAAGGTCTAAACCAACATACAAGTTCTCACGTTTAGAAAGCAATTCGAAAATTTTCTAGCATTTAAACAAATCGCGAAATTTTTAGACAATTACTTTGATCGAAACTAACATGTCATTTTGTTTGGCTCATCCGCACTAAAAATGTTGTCTTACCAGTGTAGGGTTTGATAAACCAATCACCTCAAGTGTTCAACACATACGAGGGGGAAAAGAACACTATGTGTCGTCACACAACATGTCTATCCATCACAACTCGAATGTGTTTCAAATGTTCCAACTTAGTCTACACAGCGGGTACAACCCATAGTACCGTCGTACTAAGAGTCACGCCAGCGGACTGCTAAACAAAGTGGTCCATATCACTTGGCATTTGGTATCTCGACACCCAACAATTTTTTTTTCAAAACTATTTTTTTTTTTGAAAAGAATACTTTTTTTTTTGGGTCAAAACTTTCTAATTTCGGAAACGACCAAGTCGAATTAACTCCAAATGAAACAAAATAAGGTATTATCTTAAAATTCGCACTCAAAGGTATGAAAGGAATGGTCTCACGGTCTTCTAGTCAAAACGTCGATACTCTCATGTCGACAAAATAACATAACCAATAAGGGAACGTGCATACGCATCACACGACAATGACAAATCATTTCTATATAGTAAGTAAACATGCTCATAAGATAACAAACATATAAATATGCAAGTCATTTCCGCATTGATCACATATCAATAAACAGTTTACAATCATTTAACAAGTAAGGTACAAATCGAGCTCTAGAATACTTAAGTACCCAAACTCCCGACGGCTTTATTACTTCATTTATTTCCAAATTGGGTTATCCTAATCAATTTTTAAATTTTGAAAACGTGTTATCTTTCTTCTTTATCTACTTAAGAAAATCGAAAAGTCTCATTAACCGGAGAACCGATGCTCTGATACCATCTGAAACATCCCGGGATCTCGGTTCAGGGTTAAAGAGACAATCGAGAACCAAAAGTAGAAATAAGTTCACGAATATTATAATTTGGCTAATAAATAAAAAAATGTTGAGAAGATAAGTTTACAATTGAAATGTGTGAAATAAGCTATGCGATCTACTAAGTTATCTAAACGTCTTCGTCTCGATACGCGTTCCCAACCCCACCTTGTTTGATGACCTACGGTTTTAAAATAGCAAAAGCCGACGCAGTTTTGAAGAAAAATGATCAGTAAAAACTGAGTAAATACACACTACGACATGTAAAGCAACGAGTGGCACGGAAGCATGAATTGAAATAGGTCAAGAGATTTGAAACATTAGTAAGTAATGAGGTGAGAACTTTTCAACAAGTATAAGGAGTCGCATATCAAGTACTTCTCATCTTTAAAATATAAGTAAACCATTCAACATATTCTTAAACAAGAAAGATCAACAGTAAACAAGTTCATTTGAACTGATAATGATATTAAATCACGAGTACCCAATGCTTTTCAATTTATTTCATTAGATTAGGCAATCAAGAGCCACAACAACATCAATAGAGTAATCAAACTTTCTTTCAATTCCAATTTAACCGTTAAGTTTAGCTGAGGCATGTCTAGAGCCACCAGCAGGATCGATGTAGACAGAGGGATCACGAAATAATCACTAAGGGTTCCTTCTAGGGTATATCAAACCCTATTTCACCCGAGCGTTAAGGGAGCCCATTCGTCAACCCCGCTCATAACATTAGCTAAAAGGCCTTAAGTGTCGACACCCCTATACCGTAGTGACCCTTAAAAGTATAAGTAGCACTCTATAGCTCTATAAACCCCTTGGCCTCAATATCTTGATACCTTTTGGCTCATCGGGGGCGGATTTGTGAACATTAACGTTCTATCCAATAATAAGAAGCATTGCTTCAATGGTCTTAGCCATAAGAAAATGGAGGATCGCTTGACGCCTCTCATTAATAACAGTACTCTGTACATCGTCCTAAGTCTATTAGAGGTATTTTATTTCTTCTCTTTCACATAACCAGAATCAGAATATCAACATTTCACAAGTAATTTCCGAGAGTTCTCAAAGGAGATGAATAGAATAGTTTAACAACATTCGAGTGGAAAACATGCATTCTCATACTTTTTCATATAACAAGCATTCATTTGAAACATCGAACGCATACGCACATTTTGATATGAAAAGGTCGTACATATGTACTTACCACTGAGATGAAGCACAACCAAACTCAAGAAACTAAGCCTAGCACTCCGACGACAACCGCTCTCTCCTACGAGATCGATGTCTACAATCACACGTATAACGTACTCGTTACAACCAATCACACATCGGTAATAAAAATGCAACCCTACATGCCACATAGTCCTATATGTCATAAATTTACATATAATGATGTTAACTTATCAAAATAAATCCAACAAAACACTTAGAATTTCAAAAATTCAAGTTTTCTAAAAACGGTGAAACTACAATTCTGGACAGAATTGTAGCTCTGACTTTGGAGGTATATTTACCATATCAAATCATCTCCTAAAATCTTGAAATTAATGTATGATGAAACTATATGTGTCTACTTTCAGAAACATCAAGAAAATCATGCATAGCTATTATAAAACTCAAGTTACAAAAATAACAAAAACTGCTATGCAGAGACAAGTTTGGAAGAAAGTTTCAACTTTGAAGAACAATTACTACTACTTGGAGAATAGGAAAGATGCCCATCTTCTCCAGAATGAATCATTTATGTGTCTAGTTTCATCAAAAGAAATATTTTTTGCCATAAGTTTCTGGAAATGAGTTTTTTAACAAAAATGGTAAAACTTGTCCAAAAACAGAGTTTCAGAAAACTTGCAACTTAGAATGAGCATATCTCCCTAACCAAAAAGGCTATGGAGTTGAATTTTCTTTCAAAATGACCCTCTATGAGTCTAGTTTCAGAATATGAATGATTTAAAAATTCTACAGAGACAAAATTTAGTGATAATATACGTTTTTCACAAACTGGTCAGATTGTAAAAATGTGCAATTTTCACCTAGAGCACTTAAAACATGATCAAATCAATTATATGACACATGCAACTTATAGAGACTTTATTTTCACCCAAATTACATTATTTTAGGCATTAACTAAGACTTTTACATGCTATTGACACAAATGATCAAAACCCTCTTGGGTAACAATGCAAAGAAGATGTGATTCACAACATGCATGTGGGTTCTAGTTTGGGTTTCATGAAATAGACAAAATTTTGGAGTTAAACTCTTGATCAAAGCATGAAAATGAAGAATCAAGGATAGAAATGAATAAATCTAAGATCTAATTTCACTAATCAAAGGTAAAGTTAGACATGCAAGCATGGATTTAAGTCTAGGAAGAACTTTACCCCAAGATTCAAGAAGATGATGAGCAAGAAGGTGAATTTGACCTTCAATTCTTGAGTAGGATGTTGGAAGAACTCCCCTCCATGATGATAATAAGGTTGGACTCAAGATTTCCATGATTTGGAGCCAAGAAAGTTGAGTTTTGATGAAGTTTTGTGGAGGTCAAGCTCCAAAAACGGGAATGGAGTTTTGGGAGAGAGAAGAGAGGTCATTTGAGTGGTATTGAAGAGAGAAAATGAAAAGAAATGAGAATAAAAGCAATGAAGTAGATGGTGGAGGTTGGTGGTGAATAATCCACATGATAATGTACATACATGTGGGTATGTAGTAGTGAAAGTTGATGGAGTTGATGGAGATGGGGGTGATGTGCTTGATGTAGTAGTAGAGAAAATTAAAAAAATGCTTGTAAAGAGAAAACCTCCATATTTTAGTAGAGTTGACCAAAAATAATTGAGGGGGAACTTGATTATAAATAATCAATAGATGAATTGCTAGTTGGGGTAAAAAAATATATATATAATATTGATAAATGAGAGGTTTCTTTGTGAAAACTAAAAGTTGGTGGGTGAAAATATAATTTTCATATATTAACTATCACATACAAGTTAATTTTCATAAATTACAAAATCGCCAAATAATTTCAAATAATCCACTTTGTAAATAAATGTCAAAATATATATATATATATTTTTTTAGAAAATTACAAGTATCTCCCACGTATACAAAATGAGTTTCCTATCGTATTATCCAAGTTTTAAAAACTACAAAATAAGCTCAAAATAGAAAATATATATCATCGTAGATGTCAAATGACACACTTATAATTTAAAACTAAGAAGAAGTCAAGGACAATTTTGAAAGGTAAATTTCTTAAAATTCTCAAATATTTTTCAAAATTACTAAATAACCCCAACTAAAATACGGGGTATTACATTATATCCCCCTTAAAATGAAGCTTCGTCCCCGAAGCTTAAGAAAACTTTTGAGCGAAATTACAAACATATTTCAAGAGAATGCAACTAATGCACATGAGACTTTTATGCAATGCCAATACACATGCAACACTTTAATTAACGGGAATCGCGCTCTCGGTTGCTTACGTCTCTTCTCACTCGTTTCAGATTAGGGATTAATATAAAATTAGCTCAAGTAAGAGGTTGGCACACAATATTGAAAGGTCTAAACCAACATACAAGTTCTCACGTTTAGAAAGCAATTCGAAAATTTTCTAGCATTTAAACAAATCACGAAATTTTTAGACAATTACTTTGATCGAAACTAACATGTCATTTTGTTTGGCTCATCCGCACTAAAAATGTTGTCTTACCAGTGTAGGGTTTGATAAACCAATCACCTCAAGTGTTCAACACATACGAGGGGGAAAAGAACACTATGTGTCGTCACACAACATGTCTATCCATCACAACTCGAATGTGTTTCAAATGTTCCAACTTAGTCTACACAGCGGGTACAACCCATAGTACCGTCGTACTAAGAGTCACGCCAGCGGACTGCTAAACAAAGTGGTCCATATCACTTGGCATTTGGTATCTCGACACCCAACAATTTTTTTTTCAAAACTATTTTTTTTTTGAAAAGAATACTTTTTTTTTGGGTCAAAACTTTCTAATTTCGGAAACGACCAAGTCGAATTAACTCCAAATGAAACAAAATAAGGTATTATCTTAAAAGTCGCACTCAAAGGTATGAAAGGAATGGTCTCACGGTCTTCTAGTCAAAACGTCGATACTCTCATGTCGACAAAATAACATAACCAATAAGGGAACGTGCATACGCATCACACGACAATGACAAATCATTTCTATATAGTAAGTAAACATGCTCATAAGATAACAAACATATAAATATGCAAGTCATTTCCGCATTGATCACATATCAATAAACAGTTTACAATCACTTAACAAGTAAGGTACAAATCGAGCTCTAGAATACTTAAGTACCCAAACTCCCGACGGCTTTATTACTTCATTTATTTCCAAATTGGGTTATCCTAATCAATTTTTAAATTTTGAAAACGTGTTATCTTTCTTCTTTATCTACTTAAGAAAATCGAAAAGTCTCATTAACCGGAGAACCGATGCTCTGATACCATCTGAAACATCCCGGGATCTCGGTTCAGGGTTAAAGAGACAATCGAGAACCAAAAGTAGAAATAAGTTCACGAATATTATAATTTGGCTAATAAATAAAACAATGTTGAGAAGATAAGTTTACAATTGAAATGTGTGAAATAAGCTATGTGATCTACTAAGTTATCTAAACGTTTTCGTCTCGATACGCGTTCCCAACCCCACCTTGTTTGATGACCTGCGGTTTTAAAATAGCAAAAGCCGACGCAGTTTTGAAGAAAAATGATCAGTAAAAACTGAGTAAATACACACTACGACATGTAAAGCAACGAGTGGCACGGAAGCATGAATTGAAATAGGTCAAGAGATTTGAAACATTAGTAAGTAATGAGGTGAGAACTTTTCAACAAGTATAAGGAGTCGCATATCAAGTACTTCTCATCTTTAAAATATAAGTAAACCATTCAACATATTCTTAAACAAGAAAGATCAACAGTAAACAAGTTCATTTGAACTGATAATGATATTAAATCACGAGTACCCAATGCTTTTCAATTTATTTCATTAGATTAGGCAATCAAGAGCCACAACAACATCAATAGAGTAATCAAACTTTCTTTCAATTCCAATTTAACCGTTAAGTTTAGCTGAGGCATGTCTAGAGCCACCGGCAGGATCGATGTAGACAGAGGGATCACGAAACAATCACTAAGGGTTCCTTCTAGGGTATATCAAACCCTATTTCACCCGAGCGTTAAGGGAGCCCATTCGTCAACCCCGCTCATAACATTAGCTAAAAGGCCTTAAGTGTCGACACCCCTATACCGTAGTGACCCTTAAAAGTATAAGTAGCACTCTATAGCTCTATAAACCCCTTGGCCTCAATATCTTGATACCTTTTGGCTCATCGGGGGCGGATTTGTGAACATTAACGTTCTATCCAATAATAAGAAGCATTGCTTCAATGGTCTTAGCCATAAGAAAATGGAGGATCGCTTGACGCTTCTCATTAATAACAGTACTCTGTACATCGTCCTAAGTCTATTAGAGGTATTTTATTTCTTCTCTTTCACATAACCAGAATCAGAATATCAACATTTCACAAGTAATTTCCGAGAGTTCTCAAAGGAGATGAATAGAATAGTTTAACAACATTCGAGTGGAAAACATGCATTCTCATACTTTTTCATATAACAAGCATTCATTTGAAACATCGAACGCATACGCACATTTTGATATGAAAAGGTCGTATATATGTACTTACCACTGAGATGAAGCACAACCAAACTCAAGAAACTAAGCCTAGCACTCCGACGACAACCGCTCTCTCCTACGAGATCGATGTCTACAATCACACGTATAACGTACTCGTTACAACCAATCACACATCGGTAATAAAAATGCAACCCTACATGCCACATAGTCCTATATGTCATAAATTTACATATAATGATGTTAACTTATCAAAATAAATCCAACAAAACACTTAGAATTTCAAAAATTCAAGTTTTCTAAAAACGGTGAAACTACAATTCTGGACAGAATTGTAGCTCTGACTTTGGAGGTATATTTACCATATCAAATCATCTCTTAAAATCTCGAAATTAATGTATGATGAAACTATGTGTCTACTTTTAGAAACATCAAGAAAATCATGCATAGCTATTATAAAACTCAAGTTACAAAAATAACAAAAACTGCTATGCAGAGACAAGTTTGGAAGAAAGTTTCAACTTTGAAGAACAATTACTACTACTTGGAGAATAGGAAAGATGCCCATCTTCTCCAGAATGAATCCTTTATGTGTCTAGTTTCATCAAAAGAAATATTTTGTGCCATAAGTTTTTGGAAATGAGTTTTTTAACAAAAATGGTAAAACTTGTCCAAAAACAGAGTTTCAGAAAACTTGCAACTTAGAATGAGCATATCTCCCTAACCAAAAAGGCTATGGAGTTGAATTTTCTTTCAAAATGACCCTCTATGAGTCTAGTTTCAGAATATGAATGATTTAAAAATTCTACAGAGACAAAATTTAGAGATAATATACGTTTTTTCACAAACTAGTCAGATTGTAAAAATGTGCAATTTTCACCTAGAGCCCTTAAAACATGATCAAATCAATTATATGACACATGCAACTTATAGAGACTTTATTTTCACCCAAATTACATTATTTTAGGCATTAACTAAGACTTTTACATGCTATTGACACAAATGATCAAAACCCTCTTGGGTAACAATGCAAAGAAGATGTGATTCACAACATGCATGTGGGTTCTAGTTTGGGTTTCATGAAATAGACAAAATTTTGGAGTTAAACTCTTGATCAAAGCATGAAAATGAAGAATCAAGGATAGAAATGAAGAAATCTAAGATCTAATTTCACTAATCAAAGGTAAAGTTAGACATGCAAGCATGGATTTAAGTCTAGGAAGAACTTTACCCCAAGATTCAAGAAGATGATGAGCAAGAAGGTGAATTTGACCTTCAATTCTTGAGTAGGATGTTGGAAGAACTCCCCTCCATGATGATAATAAGGTTGGACTCAAGATTTCCATGATTTGGAGCCAAGAAAGTTGAGTTTTGATGAAGTTTTGTGGAGGTCAAGCTCCAAAAACGGGAATGGAGTTTTGGGAGAGAGAAGAGAGGTCATTTGAGTGGTATTGAAGAGAGAAAATGAAAAGAAATGAGAATAAAAGCAATGAAGTAGATGGTGGAGGTTGGTGGTGAATAATCCACATGATAATGTACATACATGTGGGTATGTAGTAGTGAAAGTTGATGGAGTTGATGGAGATGGGGGTGATGTGCTTGATGTAGTAGTAGAGAAAATTAAAAAAATGCTTGTAAAGAGAAAACCTCCATATTTTAGTAGAGTTACCAAAAATAATTGAGGGGGAACTTGATTATAAATAATCAATAGATGAATTGCTAGTTGGGGTAAAAAAAAATATATATAATATTGATAAATGAGAGGTTTCTTTGTGAAAACTAAAAGTTGGTGGGTGAAAATATAATTTTCATATATTAACTATCACATACAAGTTAATTTTCATAAATTACAAAATCGCCAAATAATTTCAAATAATCCACTTTGTACATAAATGTCAAAATAAATATATATATATATATATATATATATATTTAGAAAATTACAAGTATCTCCCACGTATACAAAATGAGTTTCCTATCGTATTATCCAAGTTTTAAAAACTACAAAATAAGCTCAAAATAGAAAATATATATCATCGTAGATGTCAAATGACACACTTATAATTTAAAACTAAGAAGAAGTCAAGGACAATTTTGAAAGGTAAATTTCTTAAAATTCTCAAATATTTTTCAAAATTACTAAATAACCCCAACTAAAATACGGGGTATTACAGGAAGACCTGCCGTATTGCAATCCAAGACCGCAGGCGCCCTCACATCCTTGGCATGAATGGGAAGACACCAGCATTCAAAGCCTGTGGTGTGCCGACGATGAAGCTAATGATTCACTTGTGCCCATATCGGTTGAGGTAAAAGCCCATACTCATACTTTCGAAGAATTCTCCGTATCTCATATTAATCAAGTCTGTGATGATTTGGAAAGACTTGTGTATGGAGATTCTTATGGGGAAGAGCATCATGACAAATTTTCAATTCCTTGTCATATTGGCTACTTTATTGATGATCCATATGCCATAGTCAAGGAGTTGGAAATCAACAAGTGTGGGTGTGTGGATGAATTGCATGGGTCGGGTGAAGAGCATCTAGCACAGACGAGGTATTACTGGGATGATTTTATGGCCAGAGATTCATTTGAGCCCAATGGTACTTGGTGGAAGTTTCTCAAGAAGATCAATTGCAAAATGAAAGGAGTCAGCTTCCACAACTCTCCAGCGTCTTTGCAGCACATGGGTGCACTTGAAGTTCTAGAGAAGAGATGGTGGAAGAAGAAGAAGTGGAGAGATAAAGCAGCCTCCACAATCCTTTTCGGTTGAGGTAACCGGGTCGGGCTGTCGACCTTAAATTACAAGAGCTGCTTGGGAGGCAACCCAATGTAGAGTAGGATGCTATTTATTTATGTTCTTTCTTTTAGTTCTCCATATGATCTTGAGGTGTGAGAGAGAGTTTCTTTAATACTTTCAATCAGTGTGCAGGGATACATGTACAGAAGACGCTCCGGATTCCCCTTCTTGATGCGTGCGATAGAATGTTGAGTAGGCGCATCGGAATCCGGACGCGAGGTGAGACTTTTCCAGAAACTGTAAATGGTCCACAAGACCCCTTCTTGTTGCAGTTTCGCGGCAACAGTGCCCATGTAGGGCCGGGAACCCTGGTACCTCTAACTCTCTCTGTTCTACGTTTTGAGCGATAATTGTGTATATCCACCGCCAACACATCTAAGCGGTGAGTCCTCTAATTATATCTCTAAATTCGATGAGGACAGCGAAACGCTTAAGTGTGGGTGGGGGGGGGGGTCTGTGTACATTTTGCTTGCCATGTCGGTCCTTGCATAGCCTTGTTACATGTAGTTGTGCAGTATTGTGAGTATTGTGTGGTTAGTGTATTGTTTTTAATATATTGTTGTATTGTGATAGGTTCAAATTTTTTCTGCATTGTTCTGCACTTTTATATTATTGAGTCCCCTACACAATCGTTGTGGTTAATCGAGTTAGCCAGTTACATGTAGAGTCTAAGAAAATTTAAAAAAAAATAGAAAAACGAAAATCCATAAAAACTTAAAACTTTTGAGAATAAGGGCAATTGATGAAGCTTGAAACTAGAGAGAGTTCAGTGAAAGAGTCTCAATGAATAGTAAGCACCGTAGTGGGGAAAAGCTTAGCTTTTAGTATCCTACGCATCGGTTTCACGAAAGGAAGTCCTGGGTATTCAGGGAAAAGTGGAAAGTAGATGTCGGGCATACCTTTAGTTCCTGTATTGTGCTAGGAGGATTTAGTCTTAAGGGGTAGAATAGTCTGTTTTTGAGTGGAAAATTGTGGCCTCTTGAAATCTGGGGTGGACCTTCGTGTTGAGTCGGTTCCATGTGGTACGGTTTCCTCGGCCTAAGCGAAGTCGGGGGGCGTACACCACCATCCCTTAAGGTGGTTTCAAGAGCTAACCGAAAAAGCCCACACTTAGTAGCTCTAAATGCACGGTTGAAAAAAAAAATAGAAGAGAATGAAGAAAAAAAAAAGAATCATAATCTTCTCTTGGATTAGATACGGTGAACAACCTAATGTGCCTCCGTTCGCGCGGGGAATTTGGATTCAAACCAATTAGAGCGTCTAAGGAAAATTAAATTCAAGCCGTATTACACGGAGTTGTGTTTCCCGTCACAGGGAAAATTTGCATTCAAATTCAATCACGGCTAAGAGGGTTTGAAAACCTCAAATGACTTGGCGACGAAAGACTACTATAGGATTAAGGATGCCTAGACCCTCTGAGCTAAAGGACGTGCCCGAGTCTTGGATTGTTTATGGTGGATGTTTGGGGACCCCTTAGTGAGCTTGTGCGTATGATCATTTTACTTCAATTTCTTGCTATTGGTTGTGTGAATTGCAAAAGAGACTTGTGAGAACTTGATGATTTTGGTTAGTGATAGCGAGATTGCCCGATCTCTAACGAAAAAGAAAAAAATATATTTTTGTGTTGCTTCAATTTTAGCATTGTTCTATAATCTAGTTGAATTGTTTATAGGCATGTAGATTGCATTGCGCGTGTGGGTTTTTTGTGTCACATGGCTAGTAAAATTATATGCAATTCGGTGGATTAAAACGTAGTGTGAGGATTGATTTTGCTCGGGACACGCAAAAGGGTAGTGTGGGGGAATTTGATAACTCTTTATTAGATTTATATTTCTTGCATACTTTATATCGATTTGCGTGATTCCGGGGTTGAAATATGAGTCTTACACTATGAATGTTGAGAAAACGTAGAAAGTTGAGTTTTTAGCACTTTATTGTTAATCTGGGCGTTTCGATGCATATTTCGATGTTATTTGTCAAATATAATCGCTTGGTATGGTTGTTCATGTTGTCTTGACAGGAACGGATGCTAAACGATGACTAGGAGGCATGAAACGAACTTCGGAAACAAAGCAAACTCAAGAGGAAGCAAGAGAAGCAAAGTCGGAGGAGCAAAAGTGACCAATATACACTATTTTTATGGTATCTCGAGTTCTACAATAAGTTTCGGAGTGTGACCAGTGGAAAATGAAAGTAGACTCAAAGAGCTTTCCAACGATAGGTCACTGAGCTAAAACGGAGATCGGACGAGAAAGATATGGTCCGTCAAAGAGGATGCAAATCTGAGAAAAAGAGGCTGTTAAATTGTACGAACAAGAAAGTTGTTCGTGTGAACAGAGAGTAAAAGTTTGTTCACACTAACAGAAAGTTGTTCGCACGAACAAGGAACAAAATGCTGTTCGCACGAACAAAGAGGGCCTGCGCGAATTTTTGGGGCTGTTTTGCTATTTTTTGAAAGTTTGAAGACTCCAGACCTAATCTAACATAGAGGGACGACTTTGGGGGACTATTCACGCATATTTGGAACAGGAAACAAAGGGAGGACGACAAGGAAGAATACGGGGACAAAGAGAACACAAAAGCCACCGTTGGAGAGCTAGATTTTTGATTTCTTCTTCTTCTTTCTCAATCTTTGTATGGAGAAACTATTGCACCGTGTTTGGTTGATTCTTCTTAGCTAAATACTTTGCTAGGCATCTCTACGAGAGCCTAGGGTTTATGTAGACGGTTATTTTCCGGATTTCTGACTTTGTTTCATGCGTTTGGATTTGATTCTTCAATTGAATGTTAGTTTCTTGAACTTGTTGTTGATCTTAGTCTATTGACACGATTAGGATATGATTTGATATTCAACGAAACTAGGGTTTATTTTGTGAATCAATTCATTTCTTGAAGTTAATATTCGTTCTAGTTACACGTTCTTGTTCTATGCTTAATCTTTAGTATGAATGGAGTAGCTACCCGGACGTACTAGCTAATTATATGAGTGCACGACAGTGACTCAACCTAATTGTGTAGAGAATTTGAAAAAAATCCCGAATCACCGAGAACGAAAAGGAGAAGTGTTAGGATTGACCTAGTGTGGGTAGATTCAGTAGGATTATTTAGCTGTTCCGTGAAACGGTGGGCCGACAGGACCCGTTATCGTACCAGTAGATGACCTGCTAGAACGGACCGGTAGACTAAATGAGACCGAATGGAGATTGTAGTTAACCGAGACGTAAAATGACATGAGAGCGATAGGAGAATATCAGTGCAATTACCCGGCTGAACTAGAATAGAATTTACGTGTTACATAGTTGAACCATAAATCGTCTATAGCCCTAGGTGATCTAGAGATTGCCTAGTTTCTCCATATCTTGTTTCCTAAATATAAAAATAAAAAAACAAAAATATTAGCTTCGTTGTTATTTAAATTTCTAAAATCAATCAAATATTTCCTCCTGCACCGTACTCTAAATTAAATAACTAATTAGATAATCTAAAGTCTGTCCTTGTGGGATCGATAACTCGGGGTTGAAATACCACCCCTAAATTACTTGACCGTGCACTTGCGCATACGCGTTAAGAAATCGCGTCAGTAGTCATCATATACGGGGTCTCCCTGGTACCCAACTTCTTCGACCTCGTCAATAGTACCCTCTTCGATGAATAATCTCTTCGGCTTTTGGACAACCGGCTTCTTGCACTCTGTCGCCCTGGGCCCTGGTTTGCCACACTTGTAGCACTTAAAGCCGCTACTCGATGCACCAGGGGCTGCTTGGGTGGCTGGTCGGGACTCATGAGATCGGGTTGATCGATTTGTTTGATCAGCCCTCGATGCAGGTTTTCTGCTCTGTTGCTTCTCCACAGTAAGAGCCCTCTGGTAAACTTCTGAGACCGTCCCGAAAGTTTGCAGGCATGGAACATCCTGTAGGGATTTTCGCAAACCCGACAAGTACCGTGCTACTAGCTGCTCTTCTGTCTCGGATAGGTCATTCCAGGCGAGCAATTGGTAGAACTCCTCAGTGTATTCTTCCACAGATTTGACACCCTGCCTCAACGTGTGGAGACGCTGATATAGGGTTTGGGTATAGCCGAAAGGAAGAAAGTGACCCTCATATTCTTCTTCATCTTTTCCCATTCAGCAATCTTCGGTTTTCCCTGCTTCTCACGAGAACGTCGTAACTGCTCCCACCATGCGGAAGCTCGACCCTTGAGCTTGATTGCGACCAAATTCACCTTCTCGCATTCAGAAACTTCCTTGTACTCAAAGATCCGATCCACCTCGTTCAGCCAATCGATGAATCCATCGGCTTGAAGGGTACCAGAATAGCTAGGGATCTCGACCTTGAAGCCTAGACCGGTGCGGTGATCGTCACGAACACGGTACTCCCGAACTCTTTGGTTCGCGATGGTACGGGTTCTCAAGGGACACCACTGATTCGTCTTCTGAGTCTTCCTGATCATCCAGATCTTGCGCCGCCAGGCGCCGTGTCAGTTCTTCGATCCGCTGCTGCTGAACCTGGTTTTGACGCTGCAGATCTTCTATCCTCATCACGTCTTCGAGGTTACGTTCTCTCTGGGGGGCATCTTCAGCAACCTGCTGCCCACGACCACGGGCACGTCCACGAGGCATCGCGACGATGATCTTCCTCCCAAGTCGAACTTGCTCTGATACCAACCTGACGCCGAGTTATTCACCTAACGAGGGATCCAGCGGAATCAAGCTATGGAAAAGGGTACGAAAACTAGGGCACAAAATCTCACTAGAATTTCAGAAGTAAATGATATCATAAACTGTCGAATTTTACCCACAAGCCGGGTATAAATAGCTGAGAACCTAATTTTGCGAAAAATAGCAAAATTATAAAACTGGCCCAAAACTACTGGCCTTATTGAAAATAACGCATAAATGATAGTTTGACCCAAATCGGTCTAACTAAAGAGGTCAAAATGCGAAAAAGGAAAAACTGCCAAAAATAGCAAAAATAACATCTTCGAAGTCTTCGTTGACTGGTCAAACGTCCGTTTTTTGGGGCTTAAATCTTGCGTGACGGGATGTGTGTGTAGGTCTCGCCGAGAGCTTTCCGAAAACATATTATAATAGGCATTATGATCCCTGTAGCTCAAGTTACGCCCAAAACAGTGTGGCGTGACCAAAAGTGACCATCTTGCACTTCTCTTGCGTCTGTCTTCCATGTCGTGATAGTGAAGTGCCAGATTAGTCCCGTCAGACAGGTCGGCCTCGTCTGGTTCATCTGCTCCCGCATCACTAGGTTAGGGTTATGGGGTCTTAGTAGGTTTCGGAAATTGCAAACCTTCCCTACACTTTTAAGAATCCAATAAGCACCCCAAGATTATCCAATAAATTACAATGCCTCAAAGCACTGCCTGATTTCCGAGAAAAAAATCTAATAACACAATTGTTCTCGAATGGAATTACAATTAAGTCCTGATTAAAATTACGCGGTATCACAGTAATCTGGAGTATCACGGAAGGAGATTATTTCCTTGGGGAATATTTGGGTGACTTGACACGTTAGCCTTTTATGAACGGAGCTGGCATGAGCCGAGCAGACTACTACTTGGTTATCTCGTGTGCCTAGTTTCTCTGATTGGCCTCTTTTGAACTCTGATTGGCTCGTCTCTGTCCAAAGCACACATGAGTCACTTGACCAACACGAAACAAAAAGCTAACATGTGCTCTAATATCATGGTAGAATCTACAGAATTCTAACTCAAAACCAATTGACAAAAAAAATGTGCATTAGGGAAAAGACCCTGCTCTGACCTCTCTCTAACCTTTGAGAGAAATTTTTCCGGCGTCTTTGGTTTGAGTCCCCACAATAACCCCAACAAAACATATCAAACCTCACCAGGCCATTAATGGCTTCCCCTATGTGTATTGATTCCAACCTGAAGCGAAGGGAACACGACTCTTCCTACTGCAATCCCGCTGCCTTTAATCTCTGGCCAACAAAGCGATGCCTGACGACTACTCTGTCACAACCACCTTATGTCATCTTCACCCATGGTCGAAGTTCTCGCTTTTTGGTTGTGGATCGTGTTAAGCTTAAATCACTTTCCGAAGCATCAGGCGAAAAACCTCTTAGGTTCAAATCGTTCTCACATGCTCGGAAAATTTTAGACCCAATCAATCGGTCTCGATGGTGGAATCGACAAGTCGTTTGCTCTTCAGAACCACTAGCAACGAAACAACCTGCCAACAAAGTTTCTCCAAACCATTCTCAATCAGCCTCTTAGAGGCCAAATCAAACGAGGGTGGAATCATCTTGGCAACCGATGCTCCCGGAAACACCGATAAAGGGATCGTCCTTTTCACCGCTGAATCTAGGAAAGAAGTTAACAGCCGCGCCTAAACCTAAATGGGCATTGTCTCGACTTCGCTGGCCTACGCCGAACAAGTATCGTTTGGTATACAAAGGACGGAGTAGCAGAGGGATGTTCATCGGCGTTGAAGATTTGGGTAAACCGGCCAAATCACCTCCTACTCCACTATTCCGATCACCGAACCGCAGACACTGAGCACCGCCCCTTCAATCGACCACCGACCCACCTGGTCCCACCGCTCATCGTTCACCGATCGCCGCAACACGTGTTACTCCATCTGAGGGGATGTTTTTTTCATCGTTATCAACTGTTACATGTGGAGGCATATGGTTTTGTTGGGGCTTTCTGGTTGCTTTGACCAGTCTTCATTGGGCTTCGCGGTCCACGTTTTGGGTTCTCTCCTTTGTTTGGGTTTTGGGTCTTTAGTCCAGTATGTTTAGGTGTCTTGTAATGTCTAGTGTAGTGTTTATGTGATTGGTTTAATCTCCTTATGGTGTGTTTGTATGGTTCTGTTGCAGTTAGATCTTACTTTTACACTGCATGTGCTCCGCTACGGAGATGTTGGCTTTCAGGTCGTCCTTGTACTTTCACTCTATTAATGATATTTCTTACATTTTTACAAAAAAAAAAAAAAAAAAAAAACAATTGACAATGAAAATGGTAGCCAATGAACTAATTAACAACACACAATAGTAACTAATTAACAACACACAATAGTAAACGCAGTGCTACTTGATCACTAACTTAATACTAGTGTACTTGCAATGATCATGTATCTACTGATCAATAATAATACATGAGCACACGTTATGAGGTCTTCCTCTTTTGTCAATATCATTCAGATGAGTATATTTCAGAATATCCTCCAACCCTGAAGTTGACCTGAACAAGGTTATACACACTCATGCTTCATATCATGCTTATTTTGTGTTCTTGATCAGATTTCTATTGTTTTCATTCGTTTTACCCAGTTTTTGTCTCTCATTCTCATGTCTAAACCGAGGATGCCCATTACTTTCATGTCGTATACACCCTAGTTCAGCTTTCAAATCGGCAAAACCTGTATACAATCTAGAAAGTTGTATGTGATGACGCGTTCTACAAGAATTGTGGTCACATCGCGGAGCATTAGATAGGAGGCTTATCGACAAATTTATTGAAAAAGTCAGTGTGATTACTTTAGCTGAAGTACTAATACTTCTCCTGTGATCCTACTAAGTAATAATACAGTATAATACATTACATGAGTTCATGTTATATTTGGTCATGACTTCTTTCATTAACATAATTCATTTGACTTTTTAGTTCAGATGCGGATATGTCGGAATATCCCTTAACCAGAAGTCAAACCTTGTTAAAATAATCAGTATCACTAATTAGGTAAATTCACATTCAAACTACAAACTGCAGTTCTAAACTAAACTTAAAACCCATTTCAGTATGTGAGAACACTGGGTCAAAATCGTTGACCTCTGACAGAGCCCGAACGCTTGGTCTGGCAGGCTTCAGCTCGAGGTTTATGGGAGCTCTATATACCTAGGCTCCGGCTTGTGAAGAATGTCAACTGAATCTTTGAGATCATCAAGCTTACATGGTCACTGGCCTCCGGAGAGCTCTTCTATTTCTCTCTCTCTTTTTTTTTTTTTTTTTTTTTTTTTCAAACTTTTTTTTTTAAACTAAGCTCTTCTATATCTCTACCAATAGTGATTCATTCTAAAGTCTAAACTCAACTTGAAGGACAATATTATACCGAGTTTTAACGTTAAAAGTCGTTAGAGTGTGTGATTATGCAAAACATTATACTCATGTGATACTATACGAGTCGCCCGGCTCCGGAGCCACGAGGAGTTTCACCATGTTTCAAACTCTAGCTCGGCTCTTTCAGCACACGATTTGAACATAAATCGAGCCGCCTGTCTTTTGTTGTTGACAACTCTCAACTACAATCATATTTTCTCTTAGTGTCGACAAACAAGGTTTCGACTTTTCGGTCCATATCCTCTGCCAAACTCAGTTTCAAACTGATAGAAACCTAGCTCAGGTAGGTGTTTCTTGCAATGATTTATTCAAAGAGAATGAAATAACTGCATTAGAAACATGAAGCACAAGTTTCTCAAGGCAATGTAGGGGATGAAAACAAATGATCAAGTGCAGGTAAGGGCAATAAACTGTCTAAAATACCAAATCCAACTGTATTCACTTCAAGTTGAGCAAAATCCTGCATACAAAGTCGAAAAAGAAGAAACGAAGATGAAAACGCATAACATTAGGAGAGTTACATTATCAAATTTTACGCGCTCTACCTCCTACATCGCCAAGCCGACACTGAGAAAAGAGGCCGATCTTGCCAGCAGACCACCACGCATCCATTCTCTTCCTTAATCTTATACCCATCACAGCTATAACTCTGCAGCAACCTTCTCGCTTGCAGCATCCCATAATAGCTCAAAGGCGTACAACCAAAACCAGCAGAATCTAGTCGTTGCATCCACTTCTCTAGCTTCTCATGCCTTTTCTTCCTCTCCGATCCCTCACACGATATAATGTTCTTGATTTCTTCCCCAAACATCATCTTCTCCACCTTGAGTCTTTCCAATGAAGTTCTTGGTAATGTTGATTCAAGGCAATCAAACAACGCCGCGTAGAAGTACAACGATTCCGATAGCCTGTCCATGAAAGTAGACCCGTTATGGCTCGAATCTTGCTCAGATACAACCATGATCTTAGGTGATAAACCCCATAAAGCATGAAGGAAACTCTCCATCTTCGGGCAAGTGTTTAACGATAACGGTGAGGAAGAAGATGAATCACGACTACTTGGGGAGTATCCGTTTATAGCCCCTTCCTTCTCTAGCAGTTCCCCTAAAGTCCCTTGGTTCATATGGAGAGCTCTCTGCAGGTTAATGCCATTTGCTGCCTTCGGTGTCATCGGCGACTTCTTTCTCAGGTGTTGTTCATCGTCGTATGCCAATAGGGTATGCAGCTGTAAAACTGAGCTAATTGCTAGAGCCTCCCCTGTCTTCACACGTAGCTTTTCAATGTCGAGCTCCTCTAACTTGCAGACTATGGGATTGAACTGAAATGGAATATCCAACTTCTCGGCCTCTTCAGTCAAGATATGAGCCATTTGTTCCAAGACCTCTTTCTGTTGATGAATACCTGTGATTCTCAAATGAGGCGGGCCTTCAGGACGAGCGCTCAAGTCTTGAAGAAGCGCGCGCCACTGCGCAGGCTCGGCGGCGTTGAGATCAATCACATGAACCATCTTTTCACCTTCCATTGCCTCGATAATAGCTTGGTTTGTGATCACAAAAGCCACCTTCAAGAAGGGGAAGAGCTCGAAGAAGAGCCTCCTAACAAGCATTTCTTCAGAGACCATATTGATTCTAGTGGACCGAAGGGCCTTGTAAATACCAGGCCAACCTTTTAGGATCCTCTCGGCGAGTGCCTCGGTGAAGTAGGCGGCGATCCGCTGCATAGTATCTCCATCAGCGGCGGCGAGTTGGGAGATATGATCAAGTGTGATGTTGGCATTCTCAAGACTACCATTGGCTACATGATTTGCACAAGCAAGCAAGAGATGGATCAAATAGAGACCACGCTCTTCGGATTTCAGCTCTCTGAGCCACGGGTAGGGTGAACCAAAGCCAGGCGAAAACGACATGGTGGAGAAAGCTTGGAGGGGTGATGAACTTACAGATGACGACCCGTCATCTTGAAACATTAGATTTATCTAAACAACCCTTTGGAGAAGTGACAAAGAACCAAGATATATGGCAAATTATATCAGGACAAAGAGACAGTTTCAGAGGCTAAGTTCACATACAACCAATGTGAAAA
The DNA here is from genome assembly GCA_023055425.1 of Linanthus parryae. Lineage (NCBI taxonomy): Eukaryota > Viridiplantae > Streptophyta > Magnoliopsida > Ericales > Polemoniaceae > Linanthus > Linanthus parryae. Next base: position 108,887,390 of record JALGPY010000005.1, on the reverse strand, counting down.
AGAGGCTGTGAGGTACTCAAATCATGAATGAAGCTCTAACCCAATTTCAAAGAAATCAACAATAGGGTTACAGAAAACAGAAGGTGAGAAAGGCCAATTACAACTGGAGATTTCAAATTTGAGAGACAAGATGACTAAACAAGGGAAGGGTTTGATTCAGACTACAAAGGGTATCCATCAAACAGCAGAGCAAATCTAGATTAATCAATCAATCAATCAGAATTATGATGAAAGGAAACCAGAGAAAACAGAGAACAGTACCACCCCAGAAGAACTAAACCCATGTAGCTATCAAGCAAGCAATCTGAAACTCACCAGAAACAGCAAGAAACACGAATCCAGAACTGGGTTTCAGAATTCATCAGAAACCCACAAAAAGCCCCAACAGAAGTCACCCAATTTCTCCACTGATCTCACTTTATAGTCGAAACGGCTATCTGGGTTTTCACGAGATTTTGTCTGTAGAGAGCAAAAAGAGAGAGTTTTCGGCAAACCTGTCGTTCAGTTAAAGCAGAAATGGGGGGTTAGAGAGGAAGAAGAAGACGACTTCTTCGTGGCTACGTTGTCGACAATGCGCGGGGGGTAGTTTTTGTCTCTATTGTCCTCCCTCCTTTCAAAGGAATATGGAATTTGTGAGAAGGAGAGCCCTCCCCTGCAACTTTCTCTCTCTAAACAAAAACTTTTTGTCTCTCTCTCTCTAGAAAAAAGGTGTGAATTTTTCTGTCTTGGATTGAGAATAAGGGCTGGCCAAAGACTTCAATATTCCCCAATATGTGCTTCAATCCAAACATGCCCTAACAAAGACAAACTATGCCCCTTGGCCTTGAGGGGGTTTCCTTTTTCATTTTTATTTTTTTGTAGTATACTAGTGGGGGCCTAGTGTGGGGATTGCAAGAAAGCTCAACCAAATGCTTCCAAACTTTGTTTTTGTCTTCTTTGCAAAACCACAAAGACCTCCAAATTGGTATTATCTTCTTTCTCACATTAAGACAAAGAGACAAGGTGGTTAAGGATACTTCCAAATGTGGATACCAAATTTAGACTCCCCCACTTGTGTAACTCCAAACTCGGTGAGGTGGACAACATGTTGAAAAAGAGGACCTGCACCCTTATTTTCATGAGAAATTTAAGGGTGGATCTTTGCATCTTTTTATCGCTAATGGCGGTGGGTACTTATCCCTTCAACGCCTTCTCTTTTATCTTCACAAAGAAGAAACTTTTAGACAAATCACACCGCCTGGTTCATTCACTCGTGTAAGTCATGTATGCTTCAGCACTTTGAACGTATGTGTCCAACGCCTGAATACAAAAATAATAAGTGTGATGTTGAGCTCTATTTTTCACAAGATGTAAAATATTGGGTGGCCACCCTATCATCGGTCTGCTTCTCATGACCTTCATGGTCATAACACTTATGCTGTATCTTATGTAATATATATAACATAAGTTTTGTTTCAAAAAAAAAAAAAAGTAATCTTTTTGGGAGATTGGAAAAGAAATTTCCTACACCAATGCTAAAATTACATTGGAAGAGGGTTGACAACATTTGAAGCATGATGGTGAATTTGAGCAAAATTCAATCTTGTGGTTGTGATGCTTGAACAAACCACTTTGTTAACGAGGGAAGTTATTGATTGGGTACAACTACGGGTGAGCGTGAACCGGTTTCTTCGAAAATTTTCACCCGGATTGAAAAATTTTCAACCCAAATCTACTCAATTATTTGTGAAAAGCAAAACAGCCATATTGTCGGCTCGGCCCGATTCGGACCCGTTAGACAGGTTAAAAACTCTGTCAATTTTTATATTTGAAAAAAAGTATTAATTCAGTTATTTTTTTTTGTAATATGCGTAGTGCATAAATTCTGGAGGTGAAAATAAGAGGTAATTTCCTATAAAATATGAATAACTTAAGGACATAATTGTGTGCAGAAAATTCCCACTGAGAAACTCACCTGCCATACCCACGCATGCGACCCGAGTCAGACCGGATTACGGGGCGAAGCCCCAAAATCGGTTGGGAAACCAAAAAAGGACATGATTGCGTGCACTTGTAAAATTTAGTTTATAAACTGTGTATCTAAATAAAATGTATGACTTTTACGTTAAAATTTAGTCAGACTGGTTCGAGTTTTAATGGTTCCGTCAACTCCAAAACCATGATTAATCACCCCTATCGGTTGGGACGTGTTTTGCTCACCCCTATCAGATATACTTCAACAAACCACTTTGTTACCATACAGCCCCAGTTAACCATGTCTTCTTAGAGCATCTCCAACCCATTGGTTTTTCCCCCTCCCCTCACCTCCCCCTCCCCCTCCCCTCAAGGGCCCACCATTTTCTCCCTCCCCCTCCCCCTCCCCTTCCACCAAACTACTAATCGTCTCCAACCCATTTCTTTCTCCCCCACCAAAAAAAATAATTTGTAATATATATTTAATGATTTAAAATGAATTATTAATACCAAAAAAAGTAAATGCAAAATTTTTTACCAATACACACACACACATACACACACACACAAAAAGATGTTAATGATAATAACAATGATAATAATACTAACAATAATTAGAATAATATTAACAAACAAAACTAGTATTCGAAAAAATAACGAATACAAGTACGAAAAAGTCGTTATTATAAGAAAGAAAATTAAACACTAATACAAAAATGCAAGGAGTAGAGCGATAAAACACACAAATTGAAATAAACCAACCTAACAACGATTACATAAAATAGTTCTTTCGTTAGTTGAAAGGATTGAATTCTTGTTCAGACACATTGACCGAACTTCCATAAGCACTTCCAAATAAGCTTTTTCGAATCTGTTTTTCGTAAATATACTTTCCAACAATAGTGAATACATTATTAATTTTATTAAATAATACAAAATAAAATTTATTAATCATAATTAAATACATAATATAATCATAAAATATTAGTATGTGTAATTAAAATGATCAAATATTCAATTAATTAATCATTCCATGTAGGGGGAGGGGATGTCCATGGGGAAATCCCCCCTAACCATCCCTCACCCAAGGCAAAATTTATCCCCACAGCACCCCCTCCCCCTCCCCCTCCCCCTCCCCCTCCCCCCATGGGGTTGGACATGAACCGTATTTTTATACGAATTTCCCCTTCCCCCTCCCCCTCCCCCCATGGGATTGGAGATGCCCTTAAGGGTAAAAGATACTTTTACACCTCTAGTTTGACAAAATGACACTTTTACCCCTTCAGTTTTGAAAAATGACACTTTCATCTTTCAATATGTTGAACTTAAAGTAACTTACACCTCTGTATTGTGACAATGTTAGCATCAGGGATGAGCCAATCAGTCAAAATATGAAAGTAGTCCTCCATATCAAGCAAGAAGTTTATTATGCCCTTGGGTAACCCCCATATTTTGCGTTAAATGAGGTAGATTTGTACCAAAAATTATTTTTGATGATGGAACCCAACTCTACACTACCAAGTCACAATAAAGGTTGTGAGGTTTTCGAAGTTTACCAGATGAAGGGGTAAAAATGTCCTTTTCCAAACTGGAGGGGGTGAAAGTGTCCATCTGTCAAGCTAGAGGAGGTGAAATTGTCTTGACCCGTCTTATTAATTCACAAAGAGGGTTACATCACATTCATAAAATTTGGTACCACCACATTTGAACATATCTTTTTAGAAAGGATAAAATTTTATTAGCTAACAGTAGGTAAATTACATAAGGCAAAAGCACGTGCATGAGTGATATCATCTCTTCTAACTGTTGTTAAAAATAAGGACATTTAGTAACGTATACTACCTCTGTCCCAGCTCTTCCTCACCATTTTGACTTTTACCACTATTCACTGGGTCACTTTGACTCGGTGATTTGGATAGCAAAGTAATTTATTTTTTTGATAATTTTTTCATGGTGTTGTAGAGTATAAGTTGCTCTATAACACCGTGAAAAAATTATCGAAAAATCGCATTATTTTGCTATCGAAATCACCCGGTCAAAGTGAACCATATACGAGTCAAATATTCCCAATGGTGGGCAAGAGCTGGGACAGAGTAGTATCTAATAGAAGACTACAAATGACCGCCGAACAGCTATCTTGCGTCAGAAATAGCAGAATGTCCGTGCAGTTTGTCTTTAATTCAATGTTTGCATAGCCATGGGATAGAATCCATTTGAGAGTTGCTAAAATTGTGTGGGCTTCCGCTTGAGTAGGGCTACTTGCAACGGAGGAGGTCGAAGGCTGAATAATTGGGTTAGCAGCATTGATCCGTCCAGCATCCGACTTAAAAGTGCTCTTTTCAAGCCGCATCCACCATAAAAGTTTCGGTGACAGTTGATTCAATCAGACACATATTTTGCGCTAGTTGGCAAGATTGAAAGCATAAGGTCTCCTGATACGGGTCAACCCTATTATCCGGGTCAATCGTATTATTACATTATCCTTAGATTATATTACATAGTATTATTTATAATTACATAGTTAATTGTCAGTCAGTTTATTTAGTTAGTTTAATTATATGTTTATTTATTTAATTAATAGATCGGGCCGAGCCCATTAGGTCAAGTTGTCTAGCTAGGGTTAGTGGTTTTCTATTTAAACAATGTAATAGTTCGTATTATTCATCAGGGAATAAGAATTGTTTTGAGTTTATTTCAGTTTATTTTATTTCGTTTCGTAATTTTCCGTATCCTCACGAACTACTGGTAGAGATTTGTAGCCTCTCAAGCTACTGGTAACGATAATGGTTGTATGGTTTTGGTGCTTTCATTGCTTTCACCATCCAACTGGTGAATCATGACGAACCTCGAAGAACTGATCAACAAACTGATAACTCTCTTTTAGAGCTATTATTATACTTCCATATTGCTTGTATTAGGCTTATTTCACATGATTTGTATGTTATATTTGCACAAATAGGTGAATTTGACGATTTATAAGCCTAAGAGTGAAAAGTTGTGTGTCTAGCTTATTTGCGCATGTTTTCTCTCATATTTGCTATGATAATTGCACGGGTTGTTTAGTATTGTGTATCTCAGGTAAAATAGGTGCAATGGAGCTCATGAGGTGCTTGGATATGCTTGGAATGGAGCTAGATGAAGAGGAGAAAATGAGACGCACAAACGAAGCAAAGTTGGAAAAGTCACACAGGACCAGCCTGCACTCTTTTCGATTCTCAGGAAAATCTACAAAGAATTTTGAACCAAGGCTTGCGGCATTGGAAAGTAGACATCCGTAGCTTTCCAAAGATATATGGTAGGCTCGAAGAAGAGTCCGTATGAGGGAGATACAGCCCGCGCATGATCAGCAAATAATTCTGTCCGGGAGTTACAAACTGGAGGGGCTGAAGTGCAATTTCGGCCAAATTACATTAAAAATCGTGCCCAGCTGGTAAAAAGCGAAGGAGACGACCTAAGAACGATTCATTCAGGCATCTTTGGAGTCTGGGGAGCTAGAGAAGACGGGAGACAAAGCTTGGAGCTCGGAAGATCATCAACATTGAAGATTTTAGCGTTTGATCATCTTTTCTTCTTCTATTCTTCATGAACTTCAGTATTTTGATTATGTTGATCACTACTATGTATAGCTAAACATCTTAATTTAGGTGATTGATGAAAACTAGGGTTTGATGACGTTTTTCCGGATTTTGGACATGATACATGCGTTTGCTTAAAGTTTATGAATGTTCTTGTTATCCAAACTATTCTTGATTATTATTTATTAGTGTTCTTGGCTTGATCACCCGTAGGACGCTACTTGTTGATAGGATTGCACGAAAGTGAATTCTTTGAGACGTGTTAAAGAATAGTTAAGTGATCTTGTAGTTTCTTGAGACCGAGAGGAGATAGAAACTTGATTAATCGTGTGAGGGTAGTTTCGATTGATTTGTGTTAGAACTTAGTGAATTTGGTGGACCTATAGGACCCGGTGAACGAGCCTAACAAATCAATTAGATTGTAGTAATACACGGAGGTGGACCGAGAGGACCCGAAATCTATTTTTTACACAAATTCACGTGAGATCGAGAGAAGATCGTGATGAGCATTACCCGATATAATTAGAACGTGAGTAGAGTGTTTCATGCATAATTCCGGAAATCGTTAACAACCCTAGGAATCATCAATTACCTAGTTCTTTCTCATCAATCGTATTCAATCACAATTTATCTTCGTTTAAAAGTGAAAAACTTACAAAAATATTTAGTTACTTGTCATTTAATTTACGTCGCTTGTTTGTGGGAGACAACGTTACAAAATCAAACACCATTTTTACTTGTTACTTAGATATCGTAAAGTTCACTTCTAGTTAGCTAGTAATCGTAAATTCCCTTGGGTTCGATACTCGGAGTCGTAAAATACTCCTAAATACTACTTGACTGTATACTTGCGTTTAAGCGCGTAAAGAATTCGCGTCAAGTTTTTGGCGCCGTTGCCTGAGAACTAAACGGTTTATTAGTTTAGTAGAAATTGATTTAGGATATCTCTTTTATTTTTTTTGTTTAATTAGCAATTTGTTTTCTCACTTGTATTTGATTCTACTTTTCAGGTCGTCAGTGTATGCCCAGGATCCCTAGAGAACTTGTGCCCCCACTTGAAGACCCGGAACAGTTATTCAGAGATCAGAGGAGAAGACAGAAACAGAGCAAGATGGGTGATCAATTGACCAACGCGCAGCTCAATGAGAAAATGGAAGAGTTGTCGAAACAGTTGAGTGATCGCAACGCCCAGACACCGTACAACAAGTCTGGGCACGCTATTGTGGAGAAATTCCAGACGTCCACGTATGGACACAATCCGACAATTGTAGTGCCAGACATACAGGCTGAGCATTTCGATCTCAAGCCAGCTACGATCCAGACAGTCACCAATCAGTTCAAGTTTTATGGGAACAAGGATGAGGATCCCAACGATTTCATTGGGAAGTTCAATGCTTATATCAAGACTGTGAAGTATAAGAACGTGACTCCAGAGGCATTGAAACTTATTCTATTTCCCTATTGTCTGAAAGGTGCAGCTGAGAAGTGGCTTGAGTCGAGAGCTCCGGATTCAATCACTACATGGGCTCAATGTGTGGATGAATTCATGGCAAAGTTTTACCCAGTTCAGCGGGTGATTCGGCTACAAGGTGATATCCTTGGCTTTCAGCAGCAGGCCCATGAGACTGTGGTAGAGGCGTGGGATAGATTTATGCATTTGATCAGGAAGTGCCCAAATCACGATTTTGGGGAATACAAAATTTTGCAGGTCTTCTACCATGGCTTAGAACGCCATAACCAAGAGTTAGTTAACAGGGAAGCTGGAGGAAGTTTCATGTATTCAGTTGACAAAGAGGGAGCATTTTCACTTATGAAACAGCTAGCCAAGCAGGATACGCAGTTTTATGATTCTAGAAGACTTTCGGCATTGCCTGAGGTGAAAGATAATGAGTGGAAGTATGGGATCATCAAGATGGTGTCAGACTTGGCCAAGCATGTTTATAAGGACAAGAAGACAGTAGCAAGTGTCGAGGAGCCAGAATATGATGCAGCAATGGCAAACATGGAAAATGAGGATTTGAACTATGTGGGGGCACACGGACATAGGCATAACTGGAATCAAGGGAACTACAGGCCAGGCACGAGAGATCATCAAGGTTTCAGGTATAGGGATCAGTCTGGAGCGACATATGCACCAGGGTTCCAGCATAGGCCACCGGTTTCGCAGGCTCCACCAACAGCTGTTGCATCACCAAGTTCAGACATCTCTGAGTTGACGAAGGCATTGGCACAACTGAGTGACAACATGAATACTATGACCACCAATGTGAACAACATCTCCACGCAGGTTACTTCTGTGTCTGCGGATTTACAGGCTACGAAGACTTCTCTTCGTTCTCTTGAGGTACATGTGGGTCAGATTGGTACTTAGCTCTCATCTAGAGCTCCAGGTTCTTTGCCATCCAACACGGAAGAAAATCCTCGTCAAATCAATGCAATCACTACTCGAAGCGGGGTTGCATTGAAAGATCCTCCATATCCCACTCATGCTAGAGCCGATGCTTCTAAGGCTAAAGAGCATGAGATATTTGATGATGATACTAATGTCGTGATCACCCAATCAAATGGCCCGACGGATGAGGAGGCGGTGAAAGACAAGGATGAGGTACGTATAGATACTACAGTTTCTAAGGCAGTTCCATATCCGTTGAGAACGAGAAAGAGGGATGATTCTAGATATTTTCAGAGGTTTCTTGATATATTCAAGAAGGTGGAGATTAACATTCCTTTTGCAGAGGCTATCTCTAAAATGCCTACATATGCCAAGTTTCTCAAGGATATTCTTTCAGGAAAGAGACGCATGAGTGATTTTGCACAGGTGAATTTGACTGCAGAGACTCCTGAATGCGTCAGGAATGGATTGCCTAAGAAGAAGAAAGACCCTGGGAGCTTTGTGATACCGGTTACTCTTGGTGATTCTCTCACTATGACTGCGTTGTGCGATTTGGGGGCGAGCATCAATTTGATGCCCTTGTCCGTATTCAGGAAGCTAGGTGTGGGGGAGCCTCGTCCCACCCGAGTTACCTTGCAGATGGCTGACACGTCGATCCGTAGAGCATATGGGGTGATTGAAGACATTTTGGTCAAAGTTGGTACTCTTATCTTTCCTGCAGATTTTGTTATCCTAGACATTGAGGTTAGCGAAGTACCTCTCATTCTTGGCAGGCCCTTCCTAGCTACAGGAGAGGCTATTATTCATGTGAAGAGTGGAAATTTGTCTATGCAAGTCAATGATGAGAAAGTAGTCTTTGATGTGTTCAAGGCAATGAAAATGCCTTCATGCTACAATTATGAAGATTTCTTTAGTGTAGAGATCTTTGATGATGACATGGGAGATGAGGAAGCTGAATTGATGTGGGAGGAAATTGATGGAATGTACAAGGATGAAGATCCGAGTCCCCCCATGGATTTGTGTCATATGAGCAGCTGGACCAAGCTGGATTTATACGAGCAAGGGGAGCAGAAGTTAGCTCTTGTTCCTTCACTCAAGTCACCACCCGTGCTTGAGTTGAAGCCATTACCTAGCCATCTCAGGTATGCTTTCCTTGGTGTTGATAACACATTGCCCCTAATTGTTTCTTCTGTTTTATCTCAGGCACAGGAGGGGCAGCTTTTGGATGCGCTAAGGAAGCATAAGGGAGCAATTGGATGGACTATCGCAGATATAAAGGGGATCAGCCCCGTCTATTGCCAGCACAAGATCCGGGTAGAAGAAGGAAAGAAGCCAGTGATCCAAGCACAGCGGAGATTGAATCCGCATATGAAAGAAGTGGTGAGAAAAGAGGTCATGAAGTGGCTAGAGGCTGGTATTATTTTTCCGATCTCAGACAGCACGTGGACTAGCCCGGTCCAGTTTGTGCCTAAGAAAGAAGGGATGACTGTGGTAGAGAACGACAAGCATGAGCAGATTGCTCAACAGACAGTTACTGGATGGCGTGTGTGCATGGATTACAGGAATCTGAATGAAGCCACGCTCAAGGATCACTTTCCGTTGCCGTTTATTGATCAGATGCTTGATCGTTTGGCTCACCACGAGTACTACTGCTTCTTGGATGGTTATTCATGCTACAACCAGATCGCCATTGCTCCAGAAGACCAGGAGAAGACTACCTTTACATGTCCCTATGGAACATTCGCGTTCCGCCGCATGCCATTTGGATTATGTAATGCACCAGCTACTTTCCAGCGGTGTATGATGGCCATCTTCTCGGACATGATTGAGAAGCATTTAGAGGTCTTCAAGGAATGACTTCTCCTTATTTGGTGACAGTTTTGAGGACTGTCTACATCATCTCGGCCGTGTCTTGGTTCGTTGTGAAGACACTAATCTCGTGCTGAATTGGGAGAAGTGCCACTTCATGGTCACAGAGGGGATAGTTCTTGGTCACAAGATTTCACGCAGAGGTTTGGAGGTTGATCAAGCGAAGGTAGAGACAATCAAGCAACTCCCTTATCCGACTTCAGTGAAGGGGGTTAGAAGCTTCTTGGGACATGCAGGTTTCTATCGCAGGTTTATCAAGGATTTCTCGAAGATCTGCAAGCCTTTGTGTGAGTTGCTAGGGAAAGATGTCCCGTTTGTGTTTGATGAAGCGTGCAAGAAGGCCTTCGACTTTTTGAAGAAACAGCTCACCTCAGCTCCTATCATCACAACTCCGGATCGGAGTTTTCCATTTGAGCTCATGTGCGATGCCAGTGATTTTGCCATTGGAGCAGTATTGGGGCAAAGGAAGGAAAAGGTATGCCATGTTATTTACTATGCTAGTAGAGTTCTTAATGAGGCTCAACTAAACTATGGAACTACTGAGAATGAGTTATTAGTTGTGATTTTTGCTCTTGACAAGTTCCGGCCTTATCTTGTGGGATCGAAAGTGATTGTCTTTACAGATCATTCGGCGCTGAAATTTCTTCTTGATAAGAAGAATGCCAAGCCAAGATTGTTGCGGTGGGTTCTTTTGATGCAGGAATTTGATGTTGAGATCCGCGACAAGAAGGGTGTTGAGAATGTGGTAGCGGACCACCTCTCAAGACTTGAGAATGGAGTGGTAGAGAAGGTGCCAATTCAAGAGAACTTCCCTGACGAGAGCTTGATATGTTTGGGGGATACCGAGCCATGGTATTGGGCAATTGCCAACTATCTGACAAATGGGAAGATCCCTGAAGAGTGGACAGTGCAGCAGAAGAAGCGATTCTTGTATGTGGTGAAGCAATACTTTTGGGAGGATCCATATCTATTCAAGATGGGAGCCGACAACATCATTCGGAAGTGTGTGCCTACCCATGAGATCTATGATGTGATTAAGCAGTGTCATGCAGCACCTAGTGGAGGCCATTTCAGCGGTCCGCGCACCGCCATGAAGGTACTACAATCCGGTTTCTTTTGGCCTACTATATTTAAGGATTGTCATGAATGGGTTGCAGGGTGTGATAGCTGCGAAAGAACGGGTAACATCTCCAAGCGAGATGAGATGCCAATGTCTGAATGGCTTGAGGTGGAGCCCTTCGATGTTTGGGGCATAGACTTCATGGGTCCGTTCCCTCCTTTGTATGGTAATCTCTACATCCTCCTTGCTGTTTATTATGTGATGAAATGGGTTGAAGCAATTGCGTGCCCCAAGAATGATGCAGCAACAGTTGAGAAGTTCCTGAAAAAACATATCTTTACTCGGTTTGGCAATGGTGAGCGATGAAGGTTCACACTTCATAAACCGAGTGTTTGTCAGAGTCTTGAAGACGTACGGGGTGTCTATCCATAAGGTTTCCCTACCTTATCACCCCCAAACCAATGGGCAAGCTGAAGTTTCTAACAGGGAGATTAAGGGGATTCTTCAGAAAACCGTCAACACCGGACGCAAGGATTGGGCTGTGAAACTGGATGACACATTGTGGGCATACCGTACCGCATGGAAGACGCCGTTGAAAATGTCACCATTTCAGCTTGTCTTCGGTAAGGCATGTCCTCTTCCCGTTGAGCTAGAGCACAAGGTATATTGGGCAATCAAGCGGTTCATGGATCCTGAGTTAGCAGGACAAGCAAGGAATATGAAGCTTCTTGAACTTGAGGAATGGAGATTACAGGCCTATGATAGTTCCCGGATTTACAAGGAGAAGACGAAGAGATGGCACGACAGTCGTCTCAAACCGAAGGAACCTCGTGTGGAAAAAAGGTATTGTTATTCAACTCACGCATGAAGCTCTTTCCGAGAAAGCTTCGTTCGAGATGGTCTGGGCCGTTCCGGATCCACCAAATCTATCCTTGGGGTGCGGTTGAGTTAGAAGATCCACCTACGAAGGAGTGTTTCCGCGTCAACGGAAGCAGGGTTAAACCGTACTTGGAATCCGCGCCAATTCCGGCCAAAGTGGATGTTATCTACTTTGACGAGCCGTGATCTGATTGAGGTAACTGGGTCGGGCCGTCGACCGTAAATTACAAAGCGCTTGTTGGGAGGCAACCCAACGTATTTTATGCATTAGTATAGATAGTGTGTTTTAAATACCGTTGTGTGAGTTTTTAATTCCGGTTTGATATCTGAGGGGTAAGAGAGAGAGAATTTGACATTTGAATTGAGTCTCCGCAGGATTACAGATTATTACGCGATTCAGACTCTCCTTCTTGATGTGCGTAGACATGGAAAAGCGCGCATCGGAGTCCGGACGTAAAATAAAGGCGGAATTTGAGCAAGATATGATCACGACGAGATTCCCGAGGATGTTGGGAAGGGTGTCACGAAAATTTGGCTCAAGAACAAAAAGAGGAACATGGAATTCAAGCTAAGGATCCTTGAAGATCAAGCAAAAAAAAAAAAAAAATTAAAGCTGGAGTCAGGGGTGTTCGTGCGAACACCCCTCTTGTTCGCACGAACAGATGATGCCCAAAAACATTATGCCCGATATTAAGAACAGGAAATATTGCTCACACGAACAGTGTTCGTGCGAACACTTATTTGTTCGCAAGAACAGGGGTAAAAAGGGGAAATCAGCGGCTTTTTGAGGGTAAGAAGGGGAATTCGGGCAAATTTTGTTGTTTCATCGGGGTGTACCAGCGTGTTTCTCCCTCTGTCGAACACAAAACCCTCAGTCCTCCTTCCTCCCTCTCTCAATTCCGACCAATTTTCCGGCAATTTCCTCGATTTTCAGTCGGATCTCAGGCCGCCTTTAACTCCAGCGACCTCTCTTCACTCCGGCGACCACCGCAACCGCAGCAGCAACCCATATTCTTCCCCCTGACGGGTTTCAAGCCACCAACGACCACCAACACTGCCATCCCAAATTCCGGCGGGGTTGGGTTGGTTTTTCGGCGATTCTAAGCAGATTTCAACACCATCTCGTTGGTGTTAAGAGTAATTGAAGGAGGAAGGTCAGAGTTGGGGAAGAACACACCTAGGGTTTTTCGAAAAAAAATTCAAATTGAAGAAAAAGGGGTGCAATTCAACTCTCGACGAAGAAGGAAGAATTTACGGGGACAACAAGGAGAGGCTAGGAGCATCATTCAATCGGAGTAATTCAACGAAAGAATTTGGCGTCCAAAATCGGGTTCTTGTTGGAAAATTCTGCGAATTTTTTTTCGTCGGTACTCCTAAACTCTCTCTCTATTTCCGAATTATTCTCTTTGCTTTATTTGTGAATTGGATTGTTGAATTAGATTTTTGAGTTGAATTGTTAAGTGGCTTTTGTGAATTGAATCCTTATTATCATGTCGAAAAGAAAAGCGGCTACTTTTGACGACCCCATCTTTCACCCCGTTAGGAGAGTAGGGCCATCTAACGTAGATGAAATGGTAGTCGATGACCCACCTATCGTACCACCCGAAGAGCCCGAGTATGTGGTGCCGAAATCTTCGCCACACCGCATACTCAACAAACCAATGCCCCCTAAGCCCCGTTTGAGAAAGGGTAGGTCGGACAAACGGCTAAAGATAGCCAATGCGAATGTGTCGCCAACTAAGTATTGCACGTATCGGTTTGTGAGTTTTCAAGCTCACGTTGCGTCGTTTCGCGACCGATACCTTAAGCTAAGAGGTGCGGCCGAGAAACCCTACCCCATAGACAAAGCTAAACTCATGCCTACCGAACTAATAGCCATTCATGAACGTGAGCGGTTACATAAGTGGTTTGAGTTGTGTGAACCGTCTAGTTCTCAAGTTGCGAGGGAGATTTACGTTAATCTCCGGTTCGGGGACGAGGGGGAGAGCAAGGACGATAGGATGGTGTATTGTCGGGGAACTTGGGTGCGGATAACACCGGAGATCATTAGCAAGGCCCTACAGTTTACAGAGTTGGACCCCAATACCCCTTGTGCGTTACACGACATGCTTAGGCGCCCCGATTTAGTACCTATGGTCAACGCCTTTTGTTTTCCGGGTGAGGGGGTGGATCCTTGGGATAAATCGAAGGCCGAGGTGACAATTTGGACGGTGGAGAAGAAGTGCCTACTCCCTCGTGCTAGGTGGGTTTGTGAGATGCTTGAGGATTGGGTCTTAGGCATTACACCGAACCCCCGTTTCACCTTCCGCCATTGTTGCATGTCCATGTGTGTTTGGCTAGGGCAGCGGGTTGACATTCCTCGCATGATTTGGCTAAACATTATGGCGCGCAAATCGGAGGGAAATAGGATGGCCCCGGGTCACACATGTTTGTTGACCAAATTGGCTAGCAACGCCGGGGTAGACGTTGGGGAGTTGGACATCTTGCCACCCACTAAGCGCGAGTGGTCGAAGTATTTGCAACCCTCTTGAGCGTCTAGGTATAGGAAGGGTAAGGAGAAGGTAGGTGAGTCTTCGAGCACCGACACACTTTTGCAGAGCATGCATAAGATGATGTTAGAGTCTAAGGCGGAGAATGAGAGGCGGTTTTCTCATGACCAAAGCAGCCGCAAGAAGTTAGGAGCCTCCGTAGAGACTCTAGGGAAGTGGGTAGCTCAGTTGGATCATAAGAGCCATGTGGACCTAGACCCTAGCCCTGACAGTGAGCACTTGTGGTACGAGTCGAGTGATTTCGATGAGACCGGTTCGGCAGACGAGGAGCCTGGTTCAGCAGACGAGGAGTCTGAGGATCAGGGTTCCGAGTCCGAGTAGATCCAGCGCCCCTCACATTAGGAGTCCTTGGTTTTACTTCTAAATTCGTTGAGGACAACGACGTATTCTAGTGTGGGGGGAGTTTTAGTCTTGACTAGCCAGTCAGTGTTTGCATCGCCATGTCTGCATATAATTGTTGGTGTCATATTGTGTCATATTTGTGGTCCGTGTCGTGTTTTTGTGATAGTGTATCGTATTGTGATATGTTAGTCGTGTAGTGTATATACTTGTTTGAGTTTGTGTTTAATATTGCACGTTTTATTATTTGAGTCTACCTACCCTGTCGAATGTCTTGTGTAGTTTCGTTCGTGTCGGCTTGCATGTAGTGTAGGAACTATATGGAAAAAAATCAAAAAGTAGAAAATCCAAAAAAAAAAAAAAAAAAAAAACTTAAAAAGAGAAAATTTTGAGGGCAATCAAAAGAGGCTAAAATTTGATAAATCGCGAAGTGTGAGGATTTTAGGCATAGGGCATGATTTTCAACCGAGAGTGACGACGTGATTCCCCCCTAGTAGGTATAGAGAGACTTTCTTTACGGGAGTGCCTACCTATTTCTAACACTTACGTGATTTTCAAACTCAAAGTGTGTGCCTATTTTCTCACAAGATCTGAGCTAGGTGTGAGCTAAACAAGCCGAACATCCATGTGTACGTCTTAGGTAGTCGCCAACCCGGCTCGTAGTGGCACACCAAACAGTTGTGCGAGGTGTGTATTAGAGCACTCACTGCTTTTAGAACTCACCTTGTAGGACCATTAGATGCCCCGATTTGAACCTCGGATTCTTGCTAGCCTTCGGACCTAGGGTGACGATTCTTGGACTTCATCACAAATTGATTAGAATCACCACTTTAGTGTGTCACGAGGGGGTTGTGTAGTTGAGGGGGTTCGATGAGGGAGTGATTATACAATTCGTTGAGTTCTACATCTCGCTTGCACTTCATTGATTATCTACGAGGGGATGCGAGGGTGAGTGAGTAGGCTTGCGCACTTCGGTGTGGCGGTGTTCCATGCCATTACATCATGGACACAGTTGTGGAGAGCCGTGAGTGCGTGAATCTAATACACACGAAATTGGGTTGGGAGAACTTAATTGGTGGATCGTACTAGGTACCGGATTTGATTACTTTGGTGTAGGAGGATCGGTTGGATTAGGCACGAAATACATTCATCTTCGGGACTACTTGAGAGGGGATATGGTTACATTCAAGTGTGGGGGTGTCGACTTTTGACTCCGGACATTGAGTGTGATCTTGCGACGACTCCACTCCCACACATGTATTTCATTGATTTTGCGGCTTGGATTTGACATGGACTTTGATTGAGTTAGGAGGAGATGATATGTTTATGTGATATTCATTCATCGATTTACGTGTTTCCTCCTCCTAGCATATTTGATTATTATTTGAAGACCACTCGGATATTATTGTTGGATTGTGATGTATTTTGAGAGAATTGAAAAAAAAAACAGAAAATATAAAACAAATTAAAAAAAAAAGAGAGAAAAAGAAAAAGGAGAGATGAACTAAAGTGTTGAGTTGAATTTGAATGAGAACGAGTGGTGGAGCTACTTTGACGACGACGGTTCATGTTTCATGCACGACGAACGACGATGGCCACGGAGATCACTAGTGTACCGGGGTTTGAGGTAATTGAGGGCCGGAGGTGGTGAGCTTTGGGTTTCGGTTCTTTATCATCGTGGTGAGGGTGTGTGAGATGTGGGATTTGATGTGAGAAGGTGACGCTTAGGACTTGATTTCGACAAGATTATCTTTATGTCCCTAAGCCTCATCATGTGAAAACCGTTAGCGGATTAGGAGCTCGGACCTTGGATGTGGCTTTGCCTAGCGTAGTCTCTTATTTCGTGGCACACGCGAAGAGGTAGCGTAATCTTGTACTTAGTAAAGTTAGGCTTTCTATACTAACTAGGGGAGAGTCTCGTTGTCGAGTTTAGTTTCAACTCATGCTTTGTTCCTAGGATTCTCACCACTTCATGATAATCGATTTAAGCCAATGGAGATTGCCCGATCTCAACCAAAAAGATAAAAAGTGTGTTTTGTATATATGTGTTTGTGTAGGATCGAGTCGTAGTTTGCATTTGCATCATACTGTTGCATTGTCGAGTCTTGTGTCATTATTGAATCGGCTAGTTAGGATTTGTATGCAACGGTGTTTCTAGTAAGTATGCGATTCTCGGCTTGTATCACTTGTGGGGATGTTGTTTCATTGGAGGATGTTTTTGGTTGGATTGTGGTAGGATTTTTATTGGATTTTAATTGGATTGCTCGGGACGCGCAAAAGGTAAGTGTGGGGGTATTTGATAACTCTCTTTTAGAGATATTATTATACTTCCATATTACTTGTATTAGTCTTATTTCACATGATTTGTATGTTATATTTGCACAAATAGGTGAATTTGACGATTTATAAGCCTAAGAGTGAAAAGTTGTGTGTCTAGCTTATTTGCGCATGTTTTCTCTCATATTTGCTATGATAATTGCACGGGTTGTTTAGTATTGTGTATCTCAGGTAAAATAGGTGCAATGGAGCTCATGATATGCTTGGATATGCTTGGAATGGAGCTAGATGAAGAGGAGAAAAGGAGACGCACAAATGAAGCAAAGTTGGAAAAGTCACACAGGACCAGCCTGCACTCTTTTCGATGCTCTGGAAAATATACAAAGAATTTTGAAGCAAGTTTTGCGGAAATGTAAAGTAGACATCCGTAGATTTCCAAGCATACATGGTAGGCCCGAAGACGAGTCCGTATGAGGGAGATACAGCCCGCGCAAGATCAGCAAATAATTCTGTCCGGGAATTACAAACTGGAGGGGCTGAAGTGCAATTTCGGCCAAATTACATTAAAAATCGTGCCCAGCTGGTAAAAAACGAAGGAGACGACCTAAGAACGATTCATTCATGCATCTTTGGAGTCTGGGGATCTAGAGAAGACGGGAGACAAAGCTTGGAGCCTGGAAGATCATCAACACTGAAGATTTTAGCGTTTGATCATCTTTTCTTCTTCTATTCTTCATGAACTTCAGTATTTTGATTATGTTGATCACTACTATGTCTAGCTAAACATCTTAATCTAGGTGATTGATGAAAACTAGGGTTTTATGACGTTTTTCCGGATTTTGGACATGATACATGCGTTTGCTTAAAGTTTATGAATGTTCTTGTTATCCAAACTATTCTTGATTATTATTTATTAGTGTTCTTGGCTTGATCACGACTCACGATAAAATTCACATTCGCCTCTCAAATTACTATCTTAACCCTAGTAAATATACAGGGTATTACATCCTTCCCCCCAGAGTGAGCTTCGTCCTCAAGCTGCGACAGGCCACTAAAGTCTCAATGGGTTTTCTAAATAAAATGAACAAAGATTAAGTTCAGAATGCGTACCTTCTTTGTTGTTTATTGCACTAGCCCCGGTTTCAATAATCACAAAGATCTGATCAGGCGGCCTCTGGATGTTGCCCTGAGCTTCATTCCCTCCATTTCTATTCTCGTTCTTGCCAGCTTCGTTGTTAGCATTCACATTCCGGTTCTACCCTCCATTGCCATTGCCACGATAGTTGCCTTCCTGACCCACTCTTTTATTTCCATAGTTTTTGTTACGAGGCTGGTTTCCTCAGTTCCTGTTTTTTTGGCGGAAACCATTCCTATTATGATTCTGGTGGTTCCCTTGGTAGTTTCGTCCATTGTCCCGGTCATTCCTCTGATCTTATCCCCCAGTGTTACCTTGTTGATCCTCATCCGACATTCTTTTCCTACAGTCGTTATATGTGTGGCCATGGATGCCGCAGTACCAAAAAATCATAGGAAATCTGTGACACCCCGTACTTCGTCGTGGGAGAAATACGGAAATGCCACTCCACACCCAAGATCGCTCCCGGGTGCAAGGAACAATGGTAATCAAAAACAAACATCACCATAATTATTTATTACAAACCATAAGTCTTCGAGAGTGAAATAACACATACTATTAAACAATAACAAACTCTAGGTGTTCTATTTATTTAATACTAGCCCAACTAGGTGAGTCCGCGATCCATTAAGTCGAGCTTCCTTCACCTAGACCTGCGGAGGAAAGAAACAAGACCGCATTTTTTCCAAAGTCAGCACAAAAGCTGAGTAAGTAAACACTCCAACATGTAAATAGGAAAGAGACATATTTTTATTTTAACAAAAGAGGAATAATGAGGAGGTAAACAAACATATTATTTCAAATGACGAAACATAAATTATCCACTCATTATTTAGCATTCTCACCCATTTCCATATTTTCCAAAATAAATCAATTCCTTTCATTTTCCACATCAAAAATCCACATTTATTATTTATTTGTGGTGGGGAACAAACCAATCCAAAAATATAGAACCAACCATATCCCATGCATCCAAGACCTTAAGTGCCGGCACCCCTCTAAGACTTCTTGCGGCCAGAGAGGTGAGTACATGGAGCAGCCCGGGGCAATTGCAACCCAGCAAAATATCATAACCACAATAATTAATAATCCGCATATGGTTCGACCGCACAACTGTTTCCACTTTATATTATTACGTATTATTAATTTATTTGTAATAATTTCAAAAGAATTTGTTACACAAGTATTTAAAATTCTAAGTCAAGCACGTATATCACAATTCACAATTGAGACGTAAAAATCATAAAAATAATTGGGCACGAAAGAAGGACGGGCACACTAGGTTAGGCATATTTACTCACCTCAAGTAGCACGACAATTATCACGATAAAGCTCCTACGGATACACGTAGCCCTCTTCTACGGATTCGTCGCCTACAATTTAGAATTCCTAAATTAATTACAAGTCTAATTATGCAAGTATAATATGCAAAATGCTATATCTCCTAATGTGTCATTTGAATTTATCCCCTTTACCCCATTAATTATTAGCATGCAACAATTATTTAATAAATTTGTGACATTAACACTTATATTTTCTCATAAAAATATTACAACTTATATACATACAAATTCATAAATTTATTGAGAAATAAATCCAATATTAAGTTTATAAACTCTTTTTATCTAGGAAATAATAATTTAATAAACAAACTATTTATTCAAAAGTGACTATAAAAATAAATTCAAACTAATTCAATTATAGCTATTTATTTAATAGAAAGTGTATATACTATAAAAGAATTAAGTTCATAAATAAAATTCACAAAATATTTATTCCCATAAAACAAGTCATATATATTTATAAACTTATGATGGATAAATAATTTTCTAGTAACTAGGAAAAATAATCAAGTACTTCTAAATAAGAAAAGTATAGATTTCTATTTAAAGAGTCCACTTATTAGTTATTTTATAAATTAACTTCAAACTTATTTTATTTTTACCAATATTATCCAAATAATCTCTTTTACTCAAAACACTAGTTTACAAACACTTGAAACTATTTAGTTATACACCCCAAATTTATATAATTAAACCAAACTGTACATTTTTATCTTGCTTATTTTCAATAGAAACAACAAAATTTCATATAAATTAATTTCTTATATCATTTTAACAACCAATTTACCTTTATATAGTCAAAATAATATCTAGAAATATTAGGATATAACTTTAATCCAAAAATCACATTTTCAATTTTATATATTATATGCAGTTTATATAAACAACAATTTGTTACACCCCTCTATAAGCAGTTTCATATTATACACAAATCACCCCCAACTTTTCAGAAAGTATACATGCAGTGAACTACTCACCCTCAACTTTTCAGAAACTACATAAACAACCCACCTTCAAGAACATATGCATACAACTTCAACCCAACATACCCGATTCGTGTTAGAGCTATCAAGATGAGATTTTGATGATTAGAAATGAACTAGAGGGTGCTTTAGGTCTCACCTACGTGAAAGATCGCGAGAAATGGTCAAGAAATGGAGCGGGTGTCGACCCCGAAGGTGGTGGTAGGCGGTGATGAACAACGATGATGAATCCGACGTTCTTGAATCTGTTTGATGGTTCCAATGAACTCCTCGGACCTCAAGGAGTTGTTTGGTATCGACGGGAGAGGGTGGGTCGCTCCGGTTAGCTCGGTTGAGCTTTTCGTCGGAAAAAATGGTGGCCAGCGGCAGTTTCGGTGGTTCTGGGTACACTGCAGCGAACTGCTGCTACTATTTCTTCTCCTTGGGTCGAATTAGAGGGTAGAAGAGGTTCGGGGGTTCAAAACAGAGTGGGAGAGAGAAGGCAGAGAGAGGCTGCGGTGGTTTCCCGTGGGGGTGGTCCCGCCGGCGATGATTGGCGGCCTCCTCGTCGGGGAAGCTGCTGCTGCTGCTTTCTGCTTTGAACAGAGAGGGAGAGGTAGATATGAGGAGGAGGAGGAGTTTTCTGTGGTGGTGAGGGTGGTGGTGATGGAGGGTACGGTGGTGGTGGTGGTGGTGGTTGTTTGTCGTGGGTTTGCAAGATAGAGAGAGAAAGAAGCTTTTGTTTTTGTCTGATGTGTTTTGGTGTGAGAGAAAGAGAGAGAGAGAGAGAAAGAGAGAGAGAGAGAGAGAGAGAGAGAAAGAATTAAATAAGGAATGAATGACTTGGAGAAGTCATCTTACTCAACCGAATTTGCCATTTTTTTGTCCTCTACTAGTTAGGCTAGTGTGTTTTAGGAGTACCAAATGGGTTGGTCAATCTAGTTGGTTGGGTACACACTTTGGTATATTTAAATAAACTACATAAAATGCTAAATAGAATACGTAGTAAAATATCGTTTCCTATAGAATTATTGTATGAACTTTGCTAATATGTTTTGAACCCAAAAATAATCCAACTCGTCACTCGCAATAAAAATTAAATTTCATGCCTCAATTACAAATTTACCCTTCAAAATTAAGCGGGGTATTACATAATCTGTTGCAAGTGTATCCACTATAACTGCGACCACACCTGTTGATGATGGACTACTACTTATTCACTCTATTTCCGCGGTTCTGATGATGATTTCCTCCATTGAAATGCTTATATGACGCTTGGTTGTGCCTGCCTTGGCCATGGTTGTCAGCCTCTCGACCTTCCGCTTTTCTCTTCTTCAATTATTGCGTCAGCACCTGGTCGACTCTCCAGATGTTAGCTGCGATTCTGTATGCCTCTCACAAGGTGTCATAGGTTCTGGCGAGCATGGTGCTCTGAATTTCAAGTTTCAGAAGCGAGTGATCATGCGCCCTTCAGTAGACACCGTGTCCTCTGCAAACCATGCTAATTCCACAAACTTTTCATAGTAGTCTATTACAAATTCGTTGCCTTGCTTCAGCGTGATGAACTCATGGTACTTCCTTTCCTTGACATGCTCCGGATAGAAGGAAATTCTCATCGAAGTCTTTAGTGTCTCCCAATTGAAACCTTCTGGAGTCATGAATCTTGCTTGATTGATTGTCCACTAGTTATCGGCTTTTCCGGTAAAGTACAATGCCGTCTCTTTAATCATTCGGGCTTCAGGGCACTCCATGGCCTGGAAGATTCTTTTGAATTCCCTTATCGAATTCTCAAACAACACTGGGATCCTCTTGCCCATAGAAGCAACTTGAGTTTCGCGAAGCTACCTTCTTAGCCCAATCAAGTTCCCGTTCAACGACAACATTATTATTGCTGTTGTGATTGTTGTTGTTCTGGGTGCCGTTGTTCACTTCCTGAACAAACTGACCCATCTGATTGATCAATAAATCCACCTGTGGGTGTAGTGCTTCTTCTCCTTTCATTTTCTTACACTAAAAGTGTCACACCCCTCTCCCGTCGACCCCGATTAGCGGGAGGGAAGTGCGACAGGCGCCGGTGAGGCCTTAACTCATCAAGGGGCTAAACAAGTAAGTTATGAAAAATAGCTTTAATAATGATATTTATATTTTTTTTCGTTAGCGGAAGCGTAACTAAGAAAACGTTTAGGGGTCGTCAAGGATAAAAATGAGAAAATTGATTTGTAAGATAAAAATAACTATTGTTTCGGATGAAAAGTCTCAAAAACTTGTACTTGTAAATAAAATATTATTTAGCCCGCTCGACTTGTGACATGACAGAGCATAATTCGGGGGTAGCGAGGGATAACAACAAACTTAGTCCATGAGTCATACATACATAGTTCCACTTTATACATAGCCAAAAGCCTCCTTATGCCAAAATATGCTAACATAGCTTACACATTCAAAAGAAAGTTCATACATATCCTACACGACATAGCTTAGGTACCCAAAACAAAGCAGCCACACCTCATGCAAGTTAATCACTCTAGGGCGTTCTCGGTCTCCTTGTTACATGAAAAAAAATAAAGTCCCAAAAGGGTGAGCTCAACTAGCTCAGTGAGTTACGGTTACGTCCCTCCGTAGGTTTGGAAAACGAAAAGGCTAAACTTATTCCATGGACATGAATTAAATCGTTTCATAAAATTCAGAATAATATTATTTCATATAAATTAAAAGCATAACATGTGTAACTGAGAACATACTTGCATGAATCATACTAGTTTTTCTTAGGCCCGTGATAACCATCATGACATAACATAACGTAGGGACATGTCCAACACGACGGCTCGTGAGGCGGCGCGTGCCTGCTTATATTGCCCCGGCAAAAGGGCCATAGCCTGCCTATACCCGACAGGGGGTTTCACTCCGATATCTTGGCCTTTCTAAAACGTGTCTTGAGTCATAAAGAATTATCTTAAATCGTTTATGGTGTCCATGGGGTCATAACAATCATTTGTGAATACAAATCGTGTTGCAAATAACAATTGAACATATATATAACTTGGAACATTTCATCATAAATATTGAAGCATGTAAATCGCGTCATGGGATCAATTTAAAACATATACGTATTGAAATAATAAGTGAGGCTGGGTACAAACTTTGGGAAGTAAAGTAACTCACCTCGCTATGCCCAAATTAGTCTCAACTCTAAGAATCTTACAGCGGAGCTTAGCTAGGTCCTAACTTGATCTAGATACACATAACACAAGAATATAGAAGAATAACATAAGTGTCGCGAATCACACATACTTCCTAGTACTACATGCATTGCAATCTAGGGGATTCATAACGTGCCACTTACAAAAACTATAGAATTTACTAACTAAAATGGTAAAAATATCTTATAAACATAATAAAATATAATTTGGACCCAAACTTAAAGTTTTTAAAACTTATATGAAAAATTTTCTACATTTTACTTGTAGGCAAAGTGTAACCATCGATAGTTCACAAATTCATATCTAATTCAAAATAATTATCCGGGACTCGAAATTTTTACGTTACATAGATAAAGAGTTCACCTATAACATACTGTAATATCAAGAATTATAAAATTTTCTAAATTTTTTAAAGATAATATTTCGGATCAGTTTTAGTACAAAAACATGGGCTGGTAGCAGCCTTGGAAATAAATTCATAAAATATTCATATAAATTCCAAAAATTATAAAATTTTGACAGTAGGTAGATAACATGTCTGGGAACAACATATCCAAATTTGGTAAGAATTTATGTAGCATAAGTATATGAAATTGATTATTTACCGGACTGGTTCAGAGTTGAATAGAGTATCAAAACAGACCCGGTTTTTGGTGGATTAAAAATTCAATTTAGCTCTGTTTTCTCTGAAATTTTTACTGTATAATTATCACATGCAAATATACTAACTGTAAATTTTTCATAATTTTCTGCAAAGTCTAAGTATTTTTTTCTAATTTTTGTGAAAATAGGCTCAAAGCATGAGTTTTATGATTTTTCATACTTCAAAACTTGTTGATTGAAGAAATTTCTCTACCAAAACATGAAATTACCACAAAAAAAACTCTAAATCACCTACTTAAAACTAGTCATAACATATTCTTCTATGATCCTAAGTGTGATTACTCATTAAACTTGTTTTTTGTTGACATGCATGAACAATCTACATGAATGGAAGTGAAAACTAGATTCACAAGATGTATTTTGTACCTTGAATAGTGATGATGAGATTGTGTTGGTGCCTCCTAGCCTCTTAAAGTGGAGCTTTTAGCATAACTTGATGAAAATTATGAAGAAAATGAGGGTTGATCCTTCAATTTCGGGAATTTTGGAGAAGATTTAGGACATGCAGCTAGAATGGGGGAAAAGTCTCATAAGAGAAGAGAGAAACAATAGAAGAGATGGACGGATGAGTTTGGGGGGATGAGGAGAAAGTGGAGAAAGAGTGGGGTGACAAGTGTTGAGGGGGAGATGACAAATGTCATGGGTAGTTCATGCAAAATAGGGGAATGGATTTGGTGCAACAATTGCACCAATTCTATGACTCTATGAGCTTCCGAATTCGACAAGTATAGACATATGACTACGTGTGTGGAAAAACTACTACGTAATACTTGTACAATTTCAACACACTATCATACATACTAAACAAGTTTTAATTATTCACATAACATTCCTCCAACTTATTTCTTGGTTATGCATAACACCAAAGAAACTTAAGAATTAACAATTTAGCACCCACATGAACATTTTATCAAAAATAGTTACTTAATTAATCTAATTGGGCACATAATAATAGTAATACTATTTAACTAAAACGATTAATAGCAATTAATAAATAATTTCATAACTTAAATATTAGGGTTACCACATCCTACCCACCTTAGAGAGAGTTTGTCCCCAAACTCGAGCTTCCTCAGTTGAAAAGGTGCGGATACTTTGACCTTATCTCATCCTCACGCTCCCACGTTGCTTCTTCAACCGCATGATTTCTCCAAAGAACCTTCACCAACGGTATGACTTTACTCCTCAAAACTTGATCCCTTCGCGCTAAGATCTCCACGGGCACCTCCTGGTATGTAAGATCCTCTTGCACGTTCAGTGGCTCATACTCTATCACATGGCTCGGATCGTACACATACTTTTTAAGCATGGACACGTGAAATACATTGTGTACTTTCTCCATTTCAGGGGGTAACGCCAAGCGATAAGCAACTGGTCCTACCCTTTCTAGAATCTCAAACGGTCCAACATAGCGAGGGCTTAGTTTTCCTTTCTTACTAAAACGCATCACACACTTGGTTGGAGACACTTTCAGAAACACGTGGTCTCCCACACCAAACTCTAGTTCCCTTCTTCGGTTGTCACTATAACTTTTCTGGCGACTTTGAGCTGTTTTAAGACGTTCCTGGATAGTTCGAATCTTTTCGGTTGTCATCTGCACCAACTCTGGACCATACAATTTTCTTTCACCCACCTCTGCCCAACAAATAGGAGACCTGCACGTCCTTCCATACAGCGCCTCGAAGGGAGCCATCCTGATACTTTCTTGGAAGCTATTATTGTAAGCAAATTCGATCAAGGGAAGGTGTTCCTCCCATCCTCCCTTGAAATCCAAAACACAAAGGCGAAGCAAATCTCCAAGCGTCTGAATAACCCTTTCTGATTGACCATCTGTGTGAGGATGAAAAGCTGTGCTAAAGTTCAACTTCGTACCTAAAGCCTCCTGTAGTCCCTTCCAAAACCTTGATACAAACCTCGGATCGCGGTCTGACACAATAGAAACCGGTATCCCATGCAGACGAATAATTTCTTGAATATACAATTGAGCCAGCTTCTGTAGTGAATGAGTCGTCTTCACGGCCAAGAAATGAGCTGTTTTAGTTAGTCGATCGACTATCCCAAATAGCATTGTTTCCACATGGCGATCTCGGAAGCCCAGTGACGAAATCCATCGTTATGTGCTCCCACTTCCACTCAGGAATAGGAAGGGGTTGCAGAAGACCTCCTGGTTGTTGGTGTTCTGCCTTGACTTGCTGACAATGAAGACATCGAGCCACGAAGTCTGTAATCTCTCGCTTCATTCCCGTCCACCAGAAAAGCTCGCGAAGGTCTTGGTACATCTTGGTGGATCCTGGGTGTAATGCGAAGCTGGAGTAGTGAGCTTGTTGGAGTACTCTATACTTGATCTCTGGATCATTTGGGACACATACACGACCATGGTACTTCAGGATTCCATCATGGATAGAGAAATCAGTATTCCTTCCTTCAGTCACTTCATCTCTAATCTTTACAAGAGTAGGATCATTCTGCTGTGCTTCTCGAATCTCGTCTATCAATGCGGGTTGGACCGTGAGTGCATATACGCCACTATATGTTCCATGAGGGATTACTTCCAGTTCTAGATTCTCGATTTCCTCTTTCAGCCTTTCTTGTGTAGTGAGGAGGTAAGTGAGGTTTCCGGAAGACTTCCTACTCAAGGCGTCTGCCACAACATTAGCCTTCCCCGGGTGATAGTGAATGGTGAGATCGTAGTCCTTCATTAACTCCAGCCACCTCCATTGTCTCATGTTCAACTCCTTCTGAGTGAATAAATACTTAAGGCTCTTATGATCCGTGTAAATCTCGCAAGACTCCCCGTACAGATAGTGCCGCCAGATCTTAAGAGCAAAGATCACCGCCGCGAGTTCTAGGTCATGCGTTGGGTAATTCACTTCGTAGGGTTTCAGTTGTCTTGAAGCATAAGCAATCACCTTTCCCTTCTGCATTAGAACACACCCTAAACCTTTCTTTGAGGCATCACTATATATAACAAATCCTCCTGATCCGCTAGGCAATGCCAAGATGGGAGCTGACACCAGTCTATTCTTCAATTCCTGAAAACTATTATCACACTCATCAGTCCATTGAAATGGCACTTCCTTTCGCGTTAGCCTGGTTAATGGGGATGCCAACAAAGAAAAATCCTTTACAAATCTCCGGTAATAACCCGCTTGTCGAAGGAAACTACGAATTTTTGGAACATTGGTCGGTCTAGGCCAGTTCACTACTGCTTCAACCTTCTGCGGGTCTACCGATATCCCATCCTTTGACACGACATGTCCTAAAAATGATATATGTTGCAACCAAAACTCGCACTTACTAAACTTTGCATACAACTTCTTTTCCCGTAGGGTCTGCAGGACAACTCGCAAATGTAGGTCATGATCTTCCTCGCTCTTAGAGTAAACCAGGATGTCATCAATAAAGACTATAATGAAGTCATCTATATACGGCTGAAATACCCTATTCATTAAATCCATAAACGCTGCAGGGGCATTGGTCAAGCCGAATGGCATCACAAGAAACTCATAGTGGCCATACCTAGTGCGGAATGCACTCTTGGGTACATCATCTGCTTTGATGCGTAACTGGTGGTATCCTGACCTCAAGTCAATCTTAGAAAATACCTTAGCTCCCTGTAACTGGTCAAACAAGTCATCGATTCTTGGCAACGGGTACTTATTCTTTATGGTGACCTTGTTCAATTCCCTATAATCAATGCATAACCTCATTGTACCGTCCTTGTTCTTGACAAATAAAACAGGTGCTCCCCAAGGCGAGGTACCAAGCCTTATAAACCCCTTGTCAAGCAGTTCCTGAATCTGTACCTTTAACTCTCTCAATTCCGCAGGGGCCATTCTATATGGGGCTTTAGAGATAGGTGAGGTTCCGGGAATCACATCAATACTAAACTCAATTTCTCTCTCTGGAGGTAAATTGGTTAAGTCATCAGGAAAAACATCTTGGTATTCATTTACTACAGGAATATCCTTAGGACTGAGCTCTTTGGATGATTTGTCCAAAATCCAAGCAAGGTAACCCTGACACCCTTTCTTGAGTAGCTTATTCGCTTTCATAGCGGACAACACGTAAGGTGGGGATACTACTCCATCTCCTGAAAAGGTAAACTCTGACATCCCTGGAATGCAAAATACGACCTTCTTGTTCGAACAATCTATGGTGGCATGATTTAAGGTAAGCCAATCCATTCCCAAGATAACATCAAATTCATGAATTCCTAAGGGTATCAGGTCGACAACTAAAGGGATCCCATCTACCACGATTCCACATTTACGATATATAGAAGAACTACCCAAGGTTATGCCAGCAGGTGTAGACACACTAAGCGTAAAGCCTAATGGTTCCGGATACTCATGGATATTACCAACAAAATGAGAAGCAACAAAAGAATGGCTAGAACCAGAATCAATTAACACATGAGCGGGAGTTGCTTCAATAGGTAAAGTACCTGCCACGACGGATGCAGCTTCCTGAACGTCTCCACGAACTAGGGCAAAAGCTCTACCCTGTCGATTCTGTGGGGATCCAGTAGGTTGAGGCTGGTGAACTGAAACACTTGGTGCGTTGGAGGGAGTTGTCTTAGCAGTTGGGCATTCTTTCAAAACGTGACCTGGCTTCCCGCATCGATAACACACGTTGGAACCAAAGTAGCATGCACCCCTATGAAGCTTGTTGCACTTAGAACATCGTGGGTAGCTACCACTTGTGTTGGATGAAGCGCTCTTACTGAAGTTGGAACCGCTGCCCTGCTTCTTGAAATACGTGCTTTGATTCGGCCCAATCCTCTGAGTATTCTTGCTCGTGTCATTCCTCTTTTTCTGCTCCCTCTGTCTATGGAACCCCTCAGTTCCCCTTTCAACCATCATTGCTCGCTCCACAACTTCATTGTAGGTTGGAAGCTTCAGTAGTTCAACCCTGTTCCTGATGCCCATGCGAAGACCGCTTTCAAACTTACGTGCTTTCTTCCCCTCGGTATCAACCACATACGGAGCGTAACGAGATAGCGTGGTGAAATGAGCCTCATACTGAGCGACTGTGAGGTTCCCCTGGGTGAGAGTCAAGAACTCGTTTACTTTCATATTCTGTAACGCGGGTGGGAAGTATTTATCATTGAAGGCCTCCACAAATTGGTTCCAGGTGAGGTTTGGACGATTGAGCTTTAACATCAACCACCACCTATATGCTTCATCCTTAAGGGTGTATGTCGCAAAGTTGACCTTCTGCTGATCATCGCACTGTAAGACATCAAAGTTCTTCTCCATCTCTAGAAGCCATGATTCAGCGGCTTCCGGATCAGCTGCTCCATTCAACGATGGGGGTCTCAGTGCCTTGAACTTGTCAATCGTCACCCTTGAACTACCCGAGAGCATTTGCATAAGTCCTTCAACGGCTCGCTCCAATCCATGAGAGTTTCCTCCAGCCGATGATCCTCCACCCTCGTTTCCGGTGTTTGTCTCATGTTGCACGTGGCCAGTGGTTCCGTCACCCATAGCGTTGTTACCGTTCCCTTCTCCCAAACCAATCCTGCTTAGGTTGTTCATCGTCCTATGTGGAATTTATAAAAATTTCTTATAACATACTATTATCCCTAAAGCAACGAGCTAACATAATACATGCATACATAAGCATAAATTTACATACGCATACTGATGGTACCAAGAACTTTACTATCATACTTATCTGATAAACACATAAAGGGTTTCCTAGTATTCATAACTACGGTCTCTATAACCTAGCGCTCTGATACCACAAACTGTCACACCCCTCTCCCGACGACCCCGATTAGCGGGAGGGAAGTGCGACAGACGCCGGTGATGCCTTAACTCATCGAGGGGATAAACAAAGTAATTTATGAAAAGTAGCTTTAATATTTTTTTTCCGTTAGCGGAAGCGTATCTAAGAAAACGTTTAGGGGTCGTCAAGGATAAAAATGAGAAAATTGATTTGTAAGATAAAATCAACTATTGTTTCGGATGAAAAGTCTCAAAACTTGTACTTGTAAATATAATATTATTTAGCCAGCTCGACTTGTGACATGACAGAGCATAATTCGGGGGTAGCGAGGGATAACAACAAACTTAGTCCATGAGTCATACATACATAGTTCCACTTTATACATAGCCAAAAGCCTCCTTATGCCAAAATATGCTAGCATAGCTTACACATTCAAAAGAAAGTTCATACATATCCTACACGACATAGCTTAGGTACCCAAAACAAAGCAGCCACACCTCATGCAAGTTAATCACTCTAGGGCGTTCTCGGTCTCCTTGTTACCTGAAAAAAATAAAGTCCCAAAAGGGTGAGCTCAACTAGCTCAGTGAGTTACGGTTACGTCCCTCCATAGGTTTGGAAAACGAAAAGGCTAAACTTATTCCATGGACATGAATTAAATCGTTTCATAAACTTCAGAATAATATTATTTCATATAAATTAAAAGCATAACATGTGTAACTGAGAACATACTTGCATGAATCATACTAGTTTTTCTTAGGCCTGTGATAACCATCATGACATAACATAACGTAGGGACATGTCCAACACGACGGCTTGTGAGGCGACGAGTGTGCCTGCTTATATTGCCCCGGAAAAAGGGCCATAGCCTGCCTATACCCGACAGGGGGTTTCACTCCGGTATCTTGGCCTTTCTAAAACGTGTCTTGAGTCATAAAGAATTATCTTAAATCGTTTATGGTGTCCAAGGGGTCATAACAATCATTTGTGAATACAAATCGTGTTGCAAATAACAATTGAACATATATATAACTTGGAACATTTCATCATAAATATTGAAGCATGTAAATTGCGTCATGGGATCAATTTAAAACATATACGTATTGAAACAATAAGTGAGGCTGGGTACAAACTTTGGGAAGTAAAGTAACTCACCTCACTATGCCCGAATTAGTCTCAACTCTAAGAATCTTACAGCGGAGCTTAGCTAGGTCCTAACTTGATCTAGATACACATAACACAAGAATATAGAAGAATAACATAAGTGTCGCGAATGACACATACTTCCTAGTACTACATGCATTGCAACCTAGGGGATTCATAACGTGCCACTTACAAAACCAAATATAATTTACTAACTAAAATGGTAAAAATATCTTATAAACATAATAAAATATAATTTGGACCCAAACTTAAAGTTTGTAAAACTTATATGAAAAAGTTTCTACATTTTATTTGTAGGCAAAGTGTAACCATCGATAGTTCACAAATTCATATCTAATTCAAAATAATTATCCGGGACTCGAAATTTTTACGTTACATAGATAAAGAGTTCACCTATAACATACTGTAATATCAAGAATTATAAAATTTTCTAAATTTTTTAAAGATAATATTTCGGATCAGTTTTAGTACAAAAACATGGGCTGGTAGCAGCCTTGGAAATAAATTCATAAAATATTCATATAAATTCCAAAAATTATAAATTTTTTACAATAGGTGGATAACATGTCTGGGAACAACATATCCAAATTTGATAAGAATTGAAGTAGCATAAGTATATGAAATTGATTATTTACCGGACTGGTTCAGAGTTGAATAGAGTATCAAAACAGACCCGGTTTTTGGTGGATTAAAAATTCAATTTAGCTCCGTTTGCTCTGAATTTTTACTGTATAATTATCACATGCAAATACACTAACTGTAAATTTTTCATAATTTTCTGCAAAGTCTAAGTATTTTTTTCTAATTTTGTGAAAATAGGCTCAAAGCATGAGTTTTATGATTTTTCATACTTCAAAACTTGTTGCATGAAGAAATTTCTCTACCAAAACATGAAATTACCACAAAAAAACTCTAAATCACCTACTTAAAACTAGTCATAACATATTCTTCTATGATCCTAAGTGTGATTACTCATTAAACTTGTTTTTTGTTGACATGCATGAACAATCTACATGAATGGAAGTGAAAACTAGATTCACAAGATGTATTTTGTACCTTGAATAGTGATGATGAGATTGTGTTGGTGCCTCCTAGCCTCTTAAAGTGGAGCTTTTAGCATAACTTGATGGAAATTATGAAGAAAATGAGGGTTGATCCTTCAATTTTGGGAAATTGGAGAAGATTTACGACATGGAGCTAGAATGGGGGAAAAGTCTCATAAGAGAAGAGAGAAACAA
The DNA here is from genome assembly GCA_023055425.1 of Linanthus parryae. NCBI lineage: Eukaryota > Viridiplantae > Streptophyta > Magnoliopsida > Ericales > Polemoniaceae > Linanthus > Linanthus parryae. The sequence continues at coordinate 108,855,059 of JALGPY010000005.1, read as the reverse complement.
TAGAAGAGATGGACGAATGAGTTTGGGGGGAGGAGGAGAAAGTGGAGAAATAGTGGGGTGACAAGTGTTGAGGGGGAGATGACAAATGTCATGGGTAGTTCATGCAAAATGGGGGAATGGATTTGGTGCAACAATTGCACCAATTCTATGACTCTATGAGCTTCCAAATTCGACAAGTATAAACATGTGACTACGTGTGTGGAAAAACTACTACGTAATACTTGTACAATTTCAACACACTATCATACATACTAAACAAATTTTAATTATTCACATAACATTCCTCCAACTTATTTCTTGGTTATGCATAACACCAAAGAAACTTAAGAATTAACAATTTACCACCCACATGAACATTTTATCAAAAATAGTTACTTAATTAATCTAATTGGCACATAATAATAGTAACACTATTTAACTAAAACGATTAATAGCAATTAATAAATAATTTCATAACTTAAATATTAGGGTTACCACAAAAAGATCTCTTATCCCAAAACAAGAAGTAGCACAAGTAACATGTCACAACCAGTAACTATTCAATATCAACCAATCACACCATATATCTCGTTGTAGATACTGCTTTATGACATGGCAGATCTAGGCCACGTGGCGACCATCCAGCACACCATATTGTGCTCCACACACACAGGATCACCAGCCGAGCTGATCCATGTGGGGGCTGCGAGACAGAGCCCTCGCATACCACTGCACGGGACTTGTAGGGACTTTGTGGTCTGGAGGCTAGAGTAAGCCCTGTCGCGTGCGAGCCAAGCCCGCGCGCGACCTTTAGTAACTGTTTTGAGAGATCTATGGCACGAGCTCCCTAGACCCGGTCAATCCGGTCAAACCCGGTCAATCCGGTCAAACCCGGTCAACCTCGTAACGGTTCCGGTACTTGCGCACCACGTGCTCTAACGGTTCCTATATACTCGGACGAACGTGCCGTTATGGTTAAGCTAATTAAGCCGCCATCAATGGGCGCATTAACCACACTACAACGGTCACGTTCTCCAGTATATATATATCGTTACTCTTTCCATACAAGGAGAACAACACTGCCATACGCGGAAGCTCTGCCAAACCTCTGTCTCTCTCTCAGACATTACTACTGACTTGCTCTCTCCCTACACACACCCCTATTCTTCCTGTGCGATCCCTGATCCACTACGCACGGTGTACACGGAGGTCTCCCCGCCGGAATCTCTTGTGCACATTTTGGTGAACCCGACGTGAAACTTACCAGCAAAAGCAACCATGTCTCAGGAGGATGATGTCAGCAACCGGTCGCCTTCCACCGAAACTCCCTCGGGAGACGAAGTCCGCCGTACTCCGACGACTCCCGGCGAGGCACCAACTTTGGAGTCTTTGGACGCCACTGTCCAAAGTCAGGCAAAAGCTCTCAAGTCTCAATCTGCGCAGTTGGAGCGGATCTTGGCCGTTCTGGGCACCCTTGCGCCAAATCCTCCACCAGGTACCGCCATCCCTCAGGGAGGAGGTACCCCTACCGCTCCAGGATTGGGAGTGTCGGCCACGCCTCCCAACCCTCATCTGCAAACTCCACCGTCAGCCGCGCAGCTGCCTTCGGTCCAAGGATCAACAGCGCAAATGCTACCCCCTGCCGCTCACGCCTCTCAGCCCACGGCTTTGGCGTCTAACCCAACTTTGCAGTACACTCTGCCTCCACCAGCGACGATTTGGGGAAACGCGGGCAGTCAATACACTCCCAATCCTCCGGCGGCATATGTGTCGCCACCGCCTACGGCAACCCCTCCGGAAGCTACCGAGGGAAGCCTCCCAGAATGCATGACGTCCTTGCAGAAGCGCGTGGACTCCATCTTGGCTCATCAGTCGTTCGCGGATACCATCATCCCGAAGCTAGACAACGATCCACCCATCCCACGAGAGATTTATCTCATGCCTAACCCGGCGGGGTACAAGGCTCCCAAATGGGACAAGTTCGAGGACGTCAATGGAAACGCTCATGAGCATGTCATGCGTTTCATCGATGTCATGGGTCCATACGGAGCTGATCCCAAGCTGCTGATGCGAGAATTCCCAAAAACTCTTGGGAATGTAGCATACAAATGGTACCGAACATTGGAGGCCGGATCTGTGAAGACTTGGGACGACATGGTCCAGAAGTTCTACACCAAGTTCTTCCAGATGGAAGAGAAGGTGACGATGATCCACCTCTCGCGGATGTATCAGAAACGCGAGGAAGATGGAATCACTTTCATCAAGAAATTCAGAGCGAAATCCTTGGAGTGCAAGGATCCCATGCTCGAAAGCCGGCTCGTAGAGATATGCCTGCAGTGCATGCGAGATGAGTACAAGAGCATGCTAATCAATTTGCAAACACCCACGTTTTCAAAGCTCATCGAGTGCACGATGAACATCGAGCCCATCGTCGAGAGACAGAGAAAGAAGAGCGCTCCAGAACGACCTGCGAGCGGCACCACCTACAAGATCGGCAGATTCGGCTACAAGCGAGGACGCGAAGCTGAGGTTAATGCAGTTTCGCCCCAAAAGCAAGCAAAAGTTACAAACTTCGACGCACCGCCTCTGCCATGCTCGGTGGAGGAAGCGAGCGATCTCTGCAGACAGTGGCGTAAGGACGGCGTCCTCCCACCGCTCGAGAAAGCACCCTCCAAGGAGATGACGAGGGACCCTAAGTGGTGCGAATACCACGGCAAGGTCATGCACCCCACAGCCGAGTGCAAGAAGCTTAGATTCACGCTCGATCAGAAGATGAAGAGCGGCGAACTCATCGTCAGCGACCATCGGAAAGATGTGCGCAACAACCCGCTGCCTACCCATACAGATTCGGGCTCAAAAGGCAAAGAGGTCGCCATGATCTCGATAGTGGACTTGGAAGAAGTCGCAGAGGATGGTCTGCCCATCGTTGCTGAAGTCCATGAAGACGAAGACTACAGCATGGACACGGAAGATGAGCGTGCCGACCGCATGAAAGGGTCGCATGGCTTCGACAAATTCTTCAACGAGATGAACTTCTCCGAAAAATGTCGAGCGGACATGACAAAAGCAATCTTAAGGGTAGCAGAGGACTACGAGGAGGACCTCGTGGTCTCCAACGGGAAATTCGTCAGGGCATCCCGTTCCACAGAAAAGATTATGACCTTTTCTGCCAGCGACAAGAAGACAGATGCGAGCCACCAGAGGCCCCTGTACGTGACCGCCGTCATCAACGGCGTCGAATTCAAGCGAGCATTCGTCGATGGAGGAGCAGCGGTCAATGTTGTTCCGCTCCATACACTGAAGCTAGCAGGGATCCCCGAGCACAAGGTAGTCAAACGTCCATCCCCGCTGGTGGGATTCGGGAGCGATTCTAGAATGACGATCGGTTGGATCCGCCTGGGCGTTCAGATCGGCAAAATCAAGTGCTCGGCGAAGTTCTATGTCATAGACGCGAACACCACATATCACATGATCATAGGTCGGGCCTGGATTCATCGCTTTGACGCAATCCCTTCAACGGCTCACCAAGTGATGAAAGCTATCTGGAACGACAGGATTGTCGAGATACCGGCCTCAACTAACCCGTTCAACTTGGACGAAGCGCATCTCAGCGAGGCGGTGTGGTTCACCGAGATGGCGGATGAGCAAACACCCGGACCATTCAACCCTACTCCTTTACCTCTCTGGGAGGACATCAAGGACCAGTCACCTGCAGGCGTGATGGTGACAAGGGGAGATGCCAAAGAAAAGCCGCCTACTCACGAAGAGGCGCCGCGCATCGCATATCATCGCAAGAGTGTCTACACTCTGAAGAGGATCGCAAAGCATGACCCCGAGGGCAAGGAGATAGAGAGCTTCTACTCCAACGGGAAGAAATGCTATCGCATATGAAGGTGCGCGAGGACGTCCTCACACGGGCATGGGGATGTCCCTGGGCAAATCAATCAAATCGAGCAAGTTGCGCTGACAGAAGAGCCAACACAGGGCACTCCAGAGGAGAAACTCAAAGAAGCGCCCGAATGCATGGAAGACAGGCCAAGACCGCAAAAGCAAGAGCTTAAGGAAGTGTTCCTCAGCCCGAACGAGGAAAAGAAAAGGCCAGTCTTCCTGAGTGCGGACCTCACAAGCGAAGAGGAACAAGGACTGCTGCAGCTCCTAACCGAATACAAGGACGTGTTCGCATGGGAATATGACGAGATGCCAGGTCTGGACACGAGCATCACTATGCACCGTTTAGACGTCATCCCAGGGTCTAAACCGGTCAAGCAAAGCACCAGAAGCTTCAGGCCAGAGCTCAACGTGAAGATCAAACAGGAGATTGTCAAACTCCTGGACGCCAAGTTCATAGAGCCAAATCACCATCCCACATGGTTGGCCAACATCGTGCCAGTGGTGAAGAAGAACGGACAGCTCCGCATCTGCGTGGACTTCCGAGATCTCAATCGCTTCTGTCCCAAGGACGATTTCCCACTGCCTAATATCGACTTGCTCATTGATTCAACGGCAGGCCATCGCATGTTCAGTTTCATGGACGGCTTCAGCGGGTACAATCAAATCAAGATGGATCCCGAAGACGCAAGGAAAACTGCATTCATCACTCCCGTGGGGGTATTCAACTATACGGTAATGCCATTCGGTCTTAAGAATGCAGGCGCAACCTATCAGCGGGCCATGATGGCTCTATTCCATGACATGATGCACAAAGAAGTGGAATTCTATGTGGATGACCTGGTAGTCAAATCCAGGCATGAAGCAGATCACCTTGCAGACCTGCGAAAAGTATTCAACAGATGCAGGAGCTTTCAACTGAAAATGAACCCTATGAAATGCGCATTCGGCGTGACCTCGGGGAAGTTTTTGGGGTGCGTGGTCCATCGCCAAGGGATCGAGCCTGACCCTGCGAAAGTGTCAGCCATCACCAGCATGACGCCACCTCACAACCAAAGTGCCTTGAAAACATTCTTGGGAAAATTGTCATATCTGCGGAGATTCATCCCGGCAATCGCCGAAATCACATGCTGTTTCAGCACTCTTCTCAAGAAGGACGCCGCGTACAACTGGGCTCCTGACCACGAAGCCGCATTTGAAAAACTAAAGGAGATACTTACATCCCCAAAGATTATGATCGCGCCTCAACTGGGATCACCGCTGCTGCTATATCTTACATCAACAAGGAGATCTATAGGAGCACTCTTGGCCCAGGTATATGAGGGCCAAGAGAGGCCTATCTATTACATCTCTCGCATTGTGCAGCCTGCTGAATCAAGGTACACAGACATCGAACGTCATTGCCTTGCTTTATTCTTCGTAATAGAGAAGTTGAGACACTATTTTGCATCGCACAAAGTAGTGGTGGTCACCAAAAGCGACCCCATAAGATACTTGCTAACTCACACTACTCCGGGCGGGAGATTGGCGAAATGGTATATGACCATCTCTCAATACGACATCACATGCGTGAAACCAAGAGCGATCAAGTCGCAGGCGGTAGCAGATCTGCTGGCACAGTTCCCCGACAACAGTCACGAACCTGTGATCGAGGAAGAGCTCGAAGGCCCTGAAATCTACGCGATTGACGTGCCCTATTGGACCCTCCACTTCGACGGTTCGTCAACCAGAAAAGGTGGAGGCATTGGGATAGTCTTGACAAAGCCGGACGGTGAAGTCATATAGATGTCCGCAAAACTCAACTTCGCAGTCACGAACAACGAGGCGGAATACGAGGCTCTGATCGCGGGGCTCCGTGCGGCGAAAGCTTTGGAAGTGAGCAACTTAACAGTCATGGGAGATTCCAAGCTGATTGTTAAGCAGGCCTCGGGTGAATATGGTTTAAAGGAGATCAACCTCCTGCCATACCGAACCTTAGTGCAAAAGCTGATGCAGCAATTGTGCGACGTGAAATACGAGCACAAACCCCGAGCGGACAACAGGCATGCAGACGCCTTAGCAACTCTGGGATCTAAGGTCAGCATAGACAAATGCCCCGCAAGGATTTCCATCGAAGTGCGAACATCGTCGGCATTAGCAGAAGATGCGTGCGACGATGAACACATGGATGACGCAGACTGGCGAAAAGCAATCTTGCAAGCTATTGCGAAAGGCACCAGTAGCGAAAGCTGAGTACTCACGAAAGGATACTGCATCCACGACAACACCCTTTACTACAAGGGTCCTGGAGGAATACTCATGCGATGTGTCTCCGAGCAAGAGGGACAACAGCTGCTGGAAAAGATTCACCAACACGCTTGCGGAGAAAGCGAGGTGTCAATCTACAGGAAAGCTCAGAGATATGGCATCCATTGGCCAAGCATGTCTACAGCCGCAGCCCTGATACAAGGGAAGTGCGAAAGTTGCGCACTAATCAAAGATTCTCTACTTGTCGCTCTAATCAATGACGACACAGACTGGAGAAAGCCATTGTTTGAATTCCTCACCAAGGGCACTGTACCCGAATCGAGAAAAGAGGCAGACAAATTGAAGAGGAAAGCTTCTCGATATGTGGTTCAAGAAAACCTGCTTTGGCGAAAAGGTCACGAAGGCAACTTGCTGCGATGCCTAGACGGCAGGGAAGCACAAGAAGTCATGGACCTTTCTCATCAGGTGGAACACCAGGGAGGTGCGAAATTATGCAGACAACTCCTCTCAATCGGATACTTCTGGCCCACGATGGAAGTCGATTGCCGCACCAAGGTGCGACGCTGCCAAGAATGCCAATTCAAAGGGAACCTAGTGCACGCTCCTGCCGTGGATCTACATGCACTAGGGACGCCATGGCCATTTCATACATGGGCTCTGGACTTCATTGGCCCCATCCGACCAACGTCACATGGGAACCACTTCATTCTCACTGCAACCGAGCTGTTCACCAAATGGGTGGAAGCAATACCACTGAAGACGGCAAACGCGCTGGCTGTGGTCAACTTCATCCAGGAAAACATCGTATGCAGGTTCGGAATCCCGAATACTATTCTTTCAGATAACGGTACTCCTTTTGTTAATCGTCAGGTAGCTACAAAACTTGCGGAGTACAATATCAGGCAGATATGCTCTACCCCCTATTACCCAAAGGGAAATGGACAAGCCGAAGCGACTAACAAAACGCTGTTGCGAATTCTGAGCAAAATGGTCGCAGATGACCACAAGAAGTGGGCCGACTCCCTTAACATAGCTCTGTGGGCCTACAGAACTTCTCCAAGGACACCCACAGGGGCCTCGCCATTTCTACTATGTTATGGGGCCGAAGCTGTGGTACCTGCGGAGGTCAGAGTCAATTCGGCAAGGCTGGCCTTCCACGCACTCTATGAAAATCAACGCGATCACGATTTAGTCTTGCTGGAAGAAAAGCGAGAACAAGCCAAAAGGACTAACAAGCGGTACCAAGAAAGAATCGCTCGCGCCTACAACAAGACAGTCCAGCGACGGGATTTCGCAGTTGGCGACCTGGTCTTGCGCGCATCTGACCACTGCATGCGAGAAGCAACTCACCCAAAGTTCGCAGCTAATTGGGAGGGACCCTTCGAAGTCACAGAAGTCTTCGATAGCGGCTACTGCAGCATACGAAGGTTGCACGGCACAACCTCAACTCCAAGCTCAGTCAACATGCGCTGGATCAAGAAGTACTATCCTTGACTTCTCTTATTTCATACGTTTTATGATAACGTTGCTTAATGTCTCATGTGGCTACGATATTCGCAATCTCCTCTCCCATATGAGAGGATTGTAATCCTATCTCTCCCATATGAGAATGCTATAATAAAAGAATTCTCCCAAATGAGAAGTTCATATATCTAGCTGTTTATATCGTTCTATTTAATTTGTTATTGCTGTTAACAAAGGTTTATTCGCTGCAATATCAGCAAATATAAATGCGATCTTAATTGATCATTAGAGCCTATCTCATACGATAGCAAATGTGATCCCAATCGATCATTCAAAGCCTATCTCCCACGATAGCAGCAAACGCAAACGTGATCCTAATCGATCATCAAAGCCTATCTCCCACGATAGCAGCAAACGCAAACGTGATCCTAATCGATCATCAAAGCCTATCTCCCACGATAGCAGCAAACGCAAACGTGATCTTAATTGATCATCAAAGCCTATCTCTTACGATAGCAGCAAATGCAAACGTGATCCTAACTGATCATCAAAGCCTATCTCTTACGATAGCAACTAAATACAAATGCGATCTTAAGAGATCATCTAAAGCCCATCTCCTACGATGGCAGCCAATACAAATGTGATCTTAAGTGATCATCTAAAGCCTATCTCTTACGATAGCAGCTACACGCGAACGCGATCTTAAGTGATCATCTAAAGCCCATCTCCTACGATGGCAGCCACTACAAATGTGATCTTAATCGATCATCCAAAGCCTATCTCTTACGATAGCAGTTACACGCGAATGCGATCTTAAGTGATCATCTAAAGCCCATCTCCTACGATGGCAGCCAATACGAATGTGATCTTAATTGATCATCTAAAGCCTATCTCTACGATAGCAACAAACACAAATGCGATCTTAGTTGATCATCTAAAGCCTATCTCTACGATAGCAACAAACACAAATGCGATCTTGGTTGATCATCTAAAGCCTATCTCTCATGGTAGCAATCAAATGCAAATGCGATCTTAAGTGATCATTAAAGCCTATCTCTTACGATAGCAGCCAAACGCAAATGCGATCTTAAGTGATCATCTAAAGCCTATCTCTCATGGTAGCAATCAAATACGAATGCGATCTTAAGTGATCATTAAAGCCTATCTCTTGCGATAGAACCCAAACGAAAATACGATCTTACATGATCATCCAAAGCCTATCTTTTGCGATAGCAGCGAAATACAAAAACAATCTCAATCGATCATCTAACGCCTATCTCTTGAGATAGCGGGCTATACAGATGCGATCTTATAATGATCTTCTCAAGCCTATCTGTTACGATAGCAATTTTGGTTAATTATCCAAACCCGTCTGATATGATGGCAACGCGAGTGCAGAATCATCTTATTAGATCTTCTAAAGATCTGTCTGCTATGATAGCAGTTTATACGAGAAACGATCTCAAACAAAGCCTATCTCCTATGATAGCAATTTGCACAGCTCAACGATCTTGATGGATCTCTGGAAAATTATCTGGAACGATAGCAACGTTGTGAACGTGATCTCATACGATTTACAACGACCAACTACAAGCCCATCCGTCAAGATGGCACAGCTGCGAAATTACGATCTCGAATGATCTAGCGAAATATCTGTGAATTGACATCGCATATGTGAAATCATTACATGTCATTATGCAAGGCAAAACAAGCCGAAACGCATGCGAAATTGTATTTTGTTGCAAAGAACATATGATACAAATACCATTTATCATTATGAGTCAAATGACTTACAATTTATCTATCTAGATAGCAGCTTACAAGCGAAAAGCTCGCATCTAACTACACAGCCAACATGGCTTCCAATACATTCGAAAAATGGCTGATAAGCCAGCAGAAACGCGGTACGGAGACCCGGACTGCAAAGAATGAACCGCCCTGGCTTCAAGCGCCGGCTACACGATGCCCAAATCTGTGGGTGACATCTGTAGCAAAGGGGATCTCGCTCTAAAAAGAGCCACATGAAACCATACGCTCGACATTCCGCTATCCGACAAGACCGTTGTCAGATACGCTCCCCATAACATTTGCCCAAGGAACCACCGGTTCCAGCGATCAAGCTGCAAGCAGAAGCTCCAACGGGCAAGGGCTCCTTGTAGACGGGGATGAACACAGCGGTTTACAACCCTGAGTTCAAGAACGTGGGGGCAATGAGTTCTCCTCCAGGGATGCTGGAGGAGAATTCCGCCGTTCATTACGAGACGGTAGCACGGTCACTTCGGCGCTGCACCTTGCCACGAGGCGGCCGGAAACATGACCTGCACACATAATACACGAAGAAATTTCTTCGAATACACATGAGGTATTATCTGCATTCTCTTTATGACGGTTATAAACAGCAATAAGCCTCATAAAGTGGATCTTGGAAACTATTTCTATGGCACAAAGCGCAAACTCGGGATTCAAAACTTGAAGTTGCCATGAATCAACGAAAAACAAGCGTTGAAGCCAGCAGTCATAAGGGCTCACGGCAAAGCACATGTTTGGGATGAAGAACCCAAATGGCAAAGACAGGGTTTATATAGGCCCTGTGGAGACTCTTCGGTCGCCTAAGATGAGTCAGCAAAATTCAAAAAAGAGGGTAAGTTCAATCACTTACGCCTTGAAAAGCGGTAACAATCAATTACCCTACTAAAGGCTACGACGATTCGGTTGCGTATCCTAATAAATGATGGATAGTCATGATTCGGATGGACTTCCCAACGGAAGCGTGCTTATCTGCCGAGAAATTAGCGCGAAAATCAAGCAAAGAATCAATTGCTGATGTCATAATTGGATATGCACAGAAATGTCCAATCAAATCCCGAAAGGGGCAAAACGGGCAAACTCATTGTTTGTTGTTAAAAAAGAAGGGGGAGAAACCCTAGCAATATCACATTAATGTTTCAAAACATTACATTAATGTCTCAGCCATTTCCTGTTTTCTTTTCAAAATTCGAAAAGTCAAAACAAATTCTTGATTAAGGAGTCTTGGGGCTCGAACTGCTCGCTCAGCTTCTCCACTTGTTTCACTTCTTGCTTCAATTGCTCGCACTTAGCATGCATCTCATGATACAGCTTTACAGCTTCATCAACCCTTTGCTTTTGCTGCTCCACCTTCTGCATCTCAGCTGCGAGATTCTGGTGACCGAGATTCAAAGTTACAGCTGCGCGAATCAGTGTAACTCTGTCCTTGAGGAATTTAAAACCAAGTCTGCCTTGGACTTTGAACAAAAGATTTTGGCACATGCCACACAGCAATTCAGCACTCTGGGCCGAAATGGTCGCAGGTGTAGCCGCAGACAGCTGCTCCAGTATCCAGATGGCTTCAGTAAGGAATAGCCTCCTGTCAAAAGGTCCGATCTCCAGAGATCTCACAAACGATCGGGGGTATCTGAGACGCATTCGAACCACCCAGTCTACATCGGTTTGCTTCAAACCTGAGACATCAAAAATGGTTATAGTGCCAGAACTCGCAAGCAAATAATGCGACATGCGAACGGTAAATCTTCACTTACCAGTGCCTTCCAGAATTTCATGAAGAGAAGGGATGCGGGCCACCGGGTTGTTCGAAGACTGCCCTCGCTCCATGGCTCTCCTATCAGCTGCAAGCTCCAACCTCTCATAGTCAGGAGGAAGAGTGTAGGCCGCACCAGCTGCGACTACATTCCCAACCTGCGAGCCCCAAATGCTCCACGCAGGAATAGGTGCTTCTGGTTCAGTCATCGCCGGAGGCGAAGGGACAGCCGAAGTCGCTGGACGGACACTCCCATATGCGAAAATATTAGCATCACTTGTCCTTTCTTCCTCACCGCCAGTACGGACACCTTCGTCCATCGGCACAGCATCAGCTTCGACATCATCGGAAAGTTCGATGACATCCTCGAGACGCTCACTTACGTGTCCAGCAGCTGCGACGGGCTTCTCAGTATGGGAGCTCGAAATTGGAACATGAGATGCAGAAGTCTGGCTTCTCTGCTCCAGCTCAGGTTCCTCAGCATGACCTGCGATATCAAATGCGATAATATGAGGTAACCTGTGTTATAAGTTATTTCGTTATCTTTGCTAAAGCTAAGAATAAGCACCTCCACGCGAAGGTGGGATTGAGGTATCCTCATCATACACTAGGGACGTGGAACCGTGCCCTATCAGTGTATCCTCACTAAGCAAGTCTTTAAGAGAGGCGTGACCTGGGATGCGATTAAACCAGTCATGACTTTGTCTCAAATGGTCACAGCCTAGTACATGCATATCACTCAAAATGATTACCTGAGGGTTCTCCGCATTTGCTTACCAACCAACGGCGAATGTCAGGCTTTGACACACCGTGCTTCAACGCACCCACAATTACATCTCTATAAGTAACCGCGAGATTGAAGATCTCACCTTTATCGCCACCTGCGATCTCTGCGAAGTCCGCTTGGACTCGCTCTAGCTCTGCTGCATCCTCGCCGGGAACCTCATCTTCTTCCTCCACATGAGGAGCCACTTCTTCGGGAAGCTCGTCTTCCTCGCCAACTGAACGCACTAAGTCGTCGACATGCTGCTCTTCGAGGCTCCGCTGTTTCACAAGCTCGAGCTCCTCTTCCTCTCGCTGCCTTCTTCTTTCAGCAGCCTCCGCGGCTGTCTTCCGGGATTCAGCAAGAACATCCTCGCTTATGGGATCATCTGAAATGCCAGAATGGGCATCTTTCTTTTGCCTCTTGGCCACGAGGCCACCAACGGCTTCATCATCATCATATGCGAATACAAAATTGGTTCAAAGAAAAGAACTGCACAGAAGTCATGATAAAGGACAAGGAAATGCGACGGAAGTACCTCCTGACTCTTCCTCGCGCATCACAACTGTTCCTTCTTCTTCTTCTTCTTCATTACTTGCTTGGGGCTCCTGCCTCTCTTCCTCTTCCTCTTGATTGAATGGAACGAAGGTTTCAACTGCGAGATCTTTTCGCACCTTGCCGGGCATACGACCCTTACCTTTGTCCTTGACAGAAAGGGACCTCACTGGGGGCGAAGCTGGAGCGCTCCTAGGGGAAGAAATTGTAATTCCCTTTTGCCTAGGTCTTTTCACTCTCGGCGCCACAGTCGCCGGAGGATTGGGGTCATCTCTAGGAGGAGACGGAGCCGGAGGGTTGTCTATCAGCGAGTCAGCAAAAGTGTTCATCGCTCTGCGAACCTTTGTTTCGACCTCGGCATCCATCCTCCATGCTAGACGGTACGACTCCCCCCTCCTTCTGGTGGCAACAATGGTGTCCACCAGCGATTTGGAACGATCACCAGCTGCGAACCTCCGCACATGACAATACAGAACGAAAAGCATCAGCGCGAGGAAATCAAAAGGCTCAAAGCACATAAGGAAACTGCTTACCTCAGCAAACGCCTTGCTATATTTGATGACCTGCGTGTCACCCTTCTTGATTGCATCGACCTGCTCCTTCAGAATGAAATCGGGGCACAAATGATTCTCGCGGTCCAACAACGAGTAGCAACCGTACTCAGACTCGCTCAAACTGCAATTGGGGCGAAACGGAAAAGAGTTTCTCTTGATCAAGGGGGCCCTTCCTGGCTGCGCCGCCGCCTCCGTCTCCATCCTCGTCTGCTGGGCAATCCAGTATGCGATCCAGTTCTGGGAACAACCACCCTTGCGAGTTCCCGCAGGCTGCTCGAAGGGAAGATTGCTCATGAGGACCGTCTTGCACTCCTTTGACAGCAAGCGCTTGTAGCACCCTCTGACGATAGACTGGGGCCAGATCGATGGGGCCACCGCATCGAAACCAAACTGAGGAGAGACCCGAGTGGGGTCAACATCCACTGTAAGCCTTTCATATCGTGGCGCGAGCTCACGAATGTGCTCTGCAAGTGCAGGAAGAGAACCTCGCAGACACCAGCAAAAGAACTCACGATAGCGCTCGTGGAAATGCGGCCCCTTTTCAAAAAGAAGGTCTTCTGACAAGACCATGCCTTTGGAAGAATATAGCTTTGGAAACCACCGCACATTCTCGACACGTGTGGCGTAGGGCCTGGCAGTGAACTCCCTTCGTTTGTCGCATATTAAGCTCCAAGTACACTTGGTGTTGCTTGCTCCAAACCATCTCGCAGCTCTCCCGCTGTTGAACACTTCCGTCTCGCCTGGGGGACACCACTTCTCAAGTGGGAGGGGAGTTGGAGCATAAGACGGCCAGCGCTCAAAAACCCACATTGTCAAAAAGCTGATATTGACAAAGGTCAGAACATCGAGACGGCCGCGCGATTCCCTCATCGCCAGAACCAGCTGGTCCAGCCTATAATATAACGTGCCCAAGACCAAGGGTCCAAGTGCGACCCTCTGGCCAAGAGCGAGCCTCACCGCAAGTGGCAGCACATGGTAGAAGACCCCGTCATGGGGGTGACCATCAATCAGATACCTCGACAGCCAAGCACAAAGAAAGGCGCAAAGGGTCAGATGATAACCCTTGCCCTCTACGTAATTCTCGGCCTTCGGGTTTCCGCTCAAAAGCTTCTTAGTAATGCTGCTGCCCGCATAGTCTCGGAAGAAGTACTGCAACCACTTGTTCCAGGTATTCTTCGCAGATGTATCAACCAGCTGCCAGTTCGGAAGAGGTTTCGTACTGGTCCACCGAGTGGAGATTTTCTTTACCTCTGCTAGGCACTCCTCCATCTGCGCGTACAAGGCCAATTCCGCAGATGTTCTTAAGTGACTCAAGGGGTCCACCTCGCCCATGGGGGAAAGCTCATACAGCATTTGAACGTCCTCGAGCGTGGGGGCAGCCTCGAACTCAGCAAAGTGAAACGTGTGAGTCGCAGGCGAATAGCGGGACAGAAGGTCTAGAAGCATGGACTGATCCAACTTCACGGCAGCACCCTTCATAGCACGGACAGCGAAGAAAATGCCGGCTTCATCGAGAGTTTCGGCGTAATTACCCAACACGTGGTCAGTCCACTCATCCATATAGTCCAACTTCTGGACAAACGCCTGAGTAGAAATTGCAGTGTATGGGAAGTGCCCATTCTCGATTCCCAATCGAACCACATCCTCGGAGCCAACTAACTCGAGCAAGGCTGAGTTAACTGGGCGAGTCAGTGTTAACAACTGCTCAACGGGAACAGGATCAGGCATCCTCTTCGCCTTCACCCTCGCGTGGTAAAAATCTTTCCCACCCAGAAAGGGGGCTTTTCGCCACAGAGCCTGCGGAAGCTCCGGCATCTCTTCATCTTCCTTGACGGGTCTGGTTACTCTTGTTTTGGCCATTCCTGCGAAAGGGCAAAAAAAAGGGGGGGGAGAAATACCACACTTCAGTTTGAATTTTGGAATTCGAGATCTATGCAAAGGAAAGCAGACAGTTCCGGTGCCGATTTCAGAAATTGGGGATTTGCAAGACCCAATATTGTTGAAAGATTAAAAACGAAGCAGGTTTAAAGATCAAAGCCTCTTCACAGACTTCATGGGTTTACAGATTCAACGCAGTTCAAGGCAAACGCCGGTATTTTAAAATCAAAAAGTAAACGAGGCCAACCTTGTTTCCTTGAAGCCTGCTTGGAGATGCACAATTGAAGAATACGATTTGCAGTTCTGAATTGGTGATTGATTATCTGGATCTGCTCTCGAAGATCTCCGGGTACCATTCACTTTAAGAGAAAGAATTAATGCTTTGCAATGATGGGATACAAGGTATTTATCCAGAAGAATGAGGGGTTGCGTCCCTTCAGTAGTCGAATCGCAACCGTCACCGTCGTATCGCGCAATCACGGGACGGGCTGACGTCACGCCTAAAACCCTAAAGGTCAGACGGCACGACTCTAGGGGTTTTAGGTCATAATGACACGCACGGGGGCTGAACTTACCCGTATTTGAATTGGTGCGTGGCGACGACGCGCATGTTGGTTTCCGCGCATGGAAGCCTATACAGCTACGAGCCTTCACGCGCAGAAAGGGGGCTAATGTAGATACTGCTTTATGACATGGCAGATCTAGGCCACGTGGCGACCATCCAGCACACCATATTGTGCTCCACACACACAGGATCACCAGCCGAGCTGATCCATGTGGGGGCTGCGAGACAGAGCCCTCGCATACCACTGCACGGGACTTGTAGGGACTTTGTGGTCTGGAGGCTAGAGTAAGCCCTGTCGCGTGCGAGCCAAGCCCGCGCGCGACCTTTAGTAACTGTTTTGAGAGATCTATGGCACGAGCTCCCTAGACCCGGTCAATCCGGTCAAACCCGGTCAATCCGGTCAAACCCGGTCAACCTCGTAACGGTTCCGGTACTTGCGCACCACGTGCTCTAACGGTTCCTATATACTCGGACGAACGTGCCGTTATGGTTAAGCTAATTAAGCCGCCATCAATGGGCGCATTAACCACACTACAACGGTCACGTTCTCCAGTATATATATATCGTTACTCTTTCCATACAAGGAGAACAACACTGCCATACGCGGAAGCTCTGCCAAACCTCTGTCTCTCTCTCAGACATTACTACTGACTTGCTCTCTCCCTACACACACCCCTATTCTTCCTGTGCGATCCCTGATCCACTACGCACGGTGTACACGGAGGTCTCCCCGCCGGAATCTCTTGTGCACACTCGTCAAGATATACAACGAAAAACCCACACATAAAGTTCATAGAAGTTCGACTTCATAACCATGTATGTAAGCTAGCACTAGAGCCCCAACACAAAGAAGGATCACATTAGATAAAAACTTATCATGCAAAAGTAAGTTAGAGATAACCACCATATACCCGACTTTCCGTATTTTATCTTTCCCTAAGTTCATTTTAAGTTACTCTATAGGTTTTAATCCCTTACTTGAAATACCTGCTCTCATACCAACTGCAACAACCCCCTTATCCGGCTCGGGACAAGACCGGGAGGGTGATGCTTTATATAAGCTGACTCAAAAGCACACCAAACCACAATACTTAATTATAATATTAAACAGATGCAATAAACTTTAAGTCTTAAACACTATTTGATTACTATTACACATAGCTTGACATCACTAGATACTACTTGTGACGTTATCAGTCCAGATGAGTCTCGCGCCCATCTATGCCATAGTCCCTAGCTCATAGACCTGCGGTTGTAAGGAAAACAAGAACCGCAGCTGTTGAAAGTAAGAAAAAATACTGAGTGAGATACACCTTAGCATGTAAAAATAGGAAAGATGAAATCGGTTGCTGGATCACGAGTTAAATAAGAGAACAGTAACAGAGTATGAGGAAAATAGTGATAAGAGTTTGCAACGGTATAAACAACAGTGCTAGCAGGAATGATCTCATTATAGATTTCAAGAATCCAATTGTTATGTGTAGTAACCGGATATATTAATGCCAACAGAGAGCCTCCCAAATAATGATATCCCTAGCCAAAAAGTCTTAGAGAGGGAACTCCCGATTCGGTGTTCATGGTTGGAGCCAATAAGTTCAAGACTTCAACAAGATGTCACGGGAAACTCTAGAGTTTGTGTTCCCAGTCGGAGCCAACATAAAAATAGTCCAGGACCACAACAAGTAGTCAAGGGAAACTCCCTGCTATCGGTATTCCTGGTAGGGGCTGACATTGTAACAATAGTCCAACTGATTTCGGTACGTGTGATGTTTCACTTCATGTTTTTAACGAATTATTATTTTCCAAGTGACGGTTTTGGGGTGAAACGCAACCAACTAAAGTAAAGCATGTATGTCATAAAACACATTTTGAGACAAGTTTAAAAAATCGGATTTGACAGGAAATAAGCTAGGCTCACGAGGCTAAGCATGCTACTCAGTTGAAGTTGCCTTAGCAGTTAGTACGAAGGGGTGTCGACGAAGACTATGTCCAAGAATCTGTCCTCTAGCTACTTCTAAATAAACAAATGCATGGATGCTCGTCTGACTAGGTCGAATTCTAATTCCAACTCTCACGATTCCCCAATATTACCCGCCTTAAGCTAAAGTCTCGTACATATACGAAGAAACGTTTTGAAAAGTAAACATGATATGAAGTGACCGAAACAACACTTGTAAATATTTATCAAAGTATAACAAGTAATACTAAAACTATTTGATATTATATTTACAAGATATAATAGGGAAATAGTAATTTTAGCTACAAAGACTACTTTTGAAATAATATTAGTTTTAAACAAATTACTTGTTAAATAAAAGATAGACGAATATTTCAGCTCATTACTTAATGAAACCCAAGTAATCCTTAAAATAAATATTATTCATATATGCACAAACACATTTTACTAGCTTATTTCTCAAGAAAATATTTTATTATAGCGAAGTACTAAAATATAGTTCTTACCAAAGTACTAAAACACATTTTGAGACAAGTTTAAAAATCGCATTTGACACGAAATAAGCTAGGCACACGAGGCTAAGAATGCTACTCACCTGAAGTCGCCATGGCAGTTAGTACGAAGGGGTGTCCACGAAGCCTATGTCCAAGAATCCTTCCTCTAGCTACTTCTAAATAAACAAATGCATGGATGCTCGTCTGACTAGGTTGAATTCTAAGTCCAACTCTCACGATTCCCCAATATTACACGCCTTAAGCTAACGTCACGTACATATACAAAGAAACATTTTGAAAAGTAAACATTATATGAAGTGATTGAAGCAACACTTGTAAATATTTATCAAAGTATAACAAGTAATACTAAAACTATTTGATATTATACTTACAAGATATAATAGGTATATAGTAATTTTAGCTAGAAAGACTACTTTTGAAATAAAATTAATTTTAAACAAATTACTTGTTAAATAAAAGATAGACAAATATTTCAGTTGATTACTTAATGAAACCCAAGTAATCCTTAAAAAAAATATTATTCATATATGCACAAACACATTTTTACTAGCTTATTTATCAAGAAAATATTTTATTATAACGAAGTACTAAAATATATGTTATTACCAAAGTCCTTATTTTATATTTACTTCAAATATATATCTAATAAATATTAGGTAAATAGCTTAAACTAAAAGAACTAATAACCAATAATAGTCACAATAATACTAATAGTAGTAATAATAAGAGACTTAAGAAATACGGCTAGTACCTCAGCAGGTTCTTAAAGTACAAAGCAGCCCCCTATCTTTAACTAACAATAGTTTAGGAAAAAGTTACGTGCAACCCCCAACTTTGATGTAATGACACTTTATTTAAGAGACAGTACCCCACCGTACTCATCAATCTCAACCAAACGAAATGCGATTTCAAGCTACAAAAACATAATTTTGATTACATAAAACCACTAAGGGGAAGATTTAGAGCATACCCAACACAAGAAACGCAATAATCGGTCAAGCAACGGAGCGGGCCGAAAACTCGTCGAGGTTGATAACTCTGTTTTCGGTGTTATTTTATTGCTTGTTTTGCTACATTTTGTATCCTCATCATGAAGAAATTAGCATCTTTTCGAGTAAATCATGCTTTAATTGTTGATAATGAGTTCATGAGCTATGAATGTGAATTCCGGGCGTTTTCTACATTATGTTACATGTTTTTTTATCCTATTTTGTCACACTTGATCTTCGCGGGGTGTTTGTATTGTGTTTTTCAGGAACGGAGCACGCGAGGAGCAAGTGGATAGAGGAAACGAACTTCGGAAACTAAGGCGAGCTCGAGAATTGGGAAGGAAAGCAAGAGACAATGATTCGAATGCTAGAGAGGCACATGAGAAGATGTTACGAGCATTGAGCATGTGGAGAGCTCAAAATGGAGGATCAAGTGATGGGTCGATGCTCGGAAAGTGATTCGAAGGCATGCGCTACAAGGGGGACGAAGTTCCGATTTTTGCCAAGTTCATGGGAGGTCATACGACCTCACTCAGAGGTCACACGACCTGGGAAAATAAGGACAGAGAGCTATGTAGTTGGAAGAAGATCCTACAGGGCCTCACTCAGAGGTCACATGACCTGGTGGAGAGTGGCCAGAGGTCGCAGGACCTCAACATCAGATCGCAGGACCTGCGGGTCAGAAGACAGCATGCAGGAAACAAGGACACAGGTCTTGCAAGACCTATTCAGAGGTCATACGACCTCCTCTTGCCATTTCCTGAGGTCGCACGACCTGGAATGGAGGTCGTACGACCTGGTGCCAGCACAACTAATTGAAAATTGTCGGGAACTTTGTGTAATTATTTCTAATTAGTCCCAAACACTTTGGAAACGTACTTAGACATGTTTAGGTCGTATTTTTGAAGAGGGGACATTACGAACGACGCACTTTGGAGCTTGGGAGCACTTTGGAGCTTGGATTTCATCCGTTTGGCTTCTAAATCTTCGTTTCTTCTCTAGTTTTTGTTATTTGATCGTGAAACATTGTGTATTGATCATGTTTATGAGTAGCTAAACACTTATTTCATGATATCTCGTAGGAAACTAGGGTTTTATCACTACGTATTGTGATTTATGGATTTGCTGATGATTTCTTATGTAGTTATGTGTATTTTATGCGTTTGATTTATCTTTTCTATTAGTAGACGTATTAATAGGATTGTGTTAGGTTGTGAATGATAGAGTAATCTACGTTCGTTGCCCGGAATCTTGAAATACACACTAGCCGTATCTAGGGTTGAGGAATCTTGCTAGTTAGCTAAGAACAAAGAGTAATCAATATCGTAATGCGTGCTTAAACTTGAGTATGCTAGAGGAATCAGTTATGAGAGTTTAAGCATAGTTATTGGTTGAGACATCTTCAATATAAAATTGCTCGGTTAACTAGAACAAGAACTCATCGTGTTAGTAGAACATAAATCCAACGTAGTGTGAAATACCTAGTCATCCGTAGAGATATCCTGATCTTGACCAACTTTGAGAGACAACCAAATCAATTTGAGCTTATTAATCTTGAAATAATTCATTGAATTATTTGAGGTACTCGTTATTTTAATTATTAGTAGAATTAGAAACAACAACTCAACGCGCTTTGCCCACACGAAGAACAAATTTAATAGTTAATTTACACGAAGTCTCTTCGGTTCGAAAACCCGGATTTCCGGAATATTATCACTACACCGACAACTGTGCACTTGCAGTTGGAGCGTTTCAAGTTTTTGGCGCCGTTGCCGGGGACTTCAGATAAATTAGCTATTATTTTTCTCTTTAGGGATTTACTATTTCAGTTTTTATCTGTTACTCACCTGTTTTGTGTGTGTGGTTCGTGTTTTCATGTCTGATTCACTTGGTTCATGTCACGTTCTAGAAACGAGCCTTTGCATCCAGCACTTGAAGACCCGAAATCCTTATTGCGAGCACAAAGTAGAGACAAGAGGAAAGAAAATTCAGTTCAGATGGACGAGCAAACTAGAGCTGAGTTTGAGAGGTTCCGCAAAGGCCTGCAAGATGCGGAAGCAGCTAGAGCTGCAGCTGTGGAAGATGCAGCGAATCGAGCAAGGGAGACTGAGCAGCTTAAGGCTCAAATGGCTGAGATGCAGGCAATGATTTATCGCATGAACCCCCCAAATCCACAACAACTCCCTGGTGCGGAAATAGTTGATAGAAACAATGGAGGAGTTAATGGTCAAAACAACGGTGGCAATGGGAATAATGGGGAAATAATCGGAACAATAACGGTCGGAATGCGGCAGAGCAAGTCAACAATGCTGAGGAGGATGAACGTCCTTTGGTGGACTACTTCAGAACTACACCGGAGGGATATCAACCCAATATTGTCAGGCCTCAGATTAATGTCGCACATTTCGAGATCCGCCAACCATTGATCAATATGGTTAGGGATGAATGCTTATTCACTGGAGCCCCGAGTGATGATCCACATCAACACTTGCTCAATTTAGAGCAGATTACTTCTACCATGTATGGCCAGAGAGTTCCAATCGAGACGATAAAGCTCATGCTTTTCCCTTTCTCTTTATCGGGAAAGGCAAAGACATGGCTTATGGAACTTCCAGCAGGCAGCATAGTTACATGGGCAAATTGTAGCAGAGAGTTTCTCAGGAAGTATCTTCCACCATCCAAGGTTGCTCAACGGATGGCTGATATAACGAAATTTACACAGCAGGAAGATGATTCTCTGGGAGACACGTGGAGAAAGTTCAACCAGCTCCTTCGCAGATGCCCTACTCATGGAGAGCCATGGTACAAACTTCTGCATTACTTCTATAATGCTTTGGACAGAGAGACTGCTAGTGAACTGGATATGATGGCTCAAGGAAATTTTATGGGAATGGGATTACAGAGATGTCGTGATCTGCTAGATAATGTAGCAAAACGTGAATCCACGAGGTCTGAGACTCGTAGAAACACGAAATCAGATGGGGCATTGGTTAGTAAGATTGAGTCCATGGTGGAACAGAAATTTGAACATCAAATCGCAGTCCTGACCTCGGCTTTTAACAGCATGAATCCATCAGCACGAGTGAAGTCTGTGGGAGAGATGGTCGCGGATGAGAATCAAGGATATGGGATTGAAGATGTAAATTACATGGGGCCTCCTAGACAGCAAGAAGTGTGGGGGTATCAGAATCATCAGCGAAATCAGCCTAGCTGGTATGCTCAGCAGTCCAATGTTCCTTACCAATCTCACCATCACGCCACTCAGCAACAAAAACAGGATCCAGACTTATACAGCCTTCTGAAAAAAATGAATGAGAAGCTTGTAGCTATTGAAGCTACTTTGAAGAGCCATGAGACACAGATTGGGCAGATTGCTAATCAGGATAGGAAATTGTCACCGGATATGCTTCCTGCTAATTATATTGTTCCTACTGAGCAGCTCAAAGCTATTACTACTCGTAGTGGCACTACTACCCAGGATCCTCCATATCCTAGCCATGCGAGAGCTGAAGCTACTAAAGCCACAGAGAAAGAATTGAGTGAAGAGGTACCCAAGGCTGTGAGTCCCCAATCAAAGGACACGGTTGAGAAGAAAGAAGAGCCCAAGAACACTCCAGATCCGGCCACTTATGAGCCACGTATACCATATCCGGGGGCAATAAAGAAGGATGATGAGGAACACTTTAGAAAAATTCTGAACATATTCAAGCAGCTGCATATAAACATCCCATTAGTGGAAGCACTTGCTCATATGCCCAAGTACAAGAAGTTCTTGAAGGAGATCTTATGGGGCAAGAAGAGCATAAACCCTTATGCTACGGTAAGAATGACAGAGACATGTAGTACTGTTATACAGAGGGACATTCCCAAGATGAGAGATCCAGGTAGTGTCATTCTAGGCTGCACTCACGGGGGTGGATATCATACACATGGTCTTTGTGATTTGGGCGCGAGTATCAATCTCATGCCATTGTCCTTATTTCAGAGATTGGGCATTGGTGCGCCAACTCCGGTGAAGATAGGTCTGCAACTGGCAGACAATTCAATTGTGACAGCAAATGGGGTAATTGAGAACTTGCTTGTAAAAGTAGGTGCATTTATCTTTCCATCCGACATTGTAATAGTGGACATCAAGGAGGATCGCGATGTGCCACTTATCTTTGCAAGACCGCTTTTGAAGACAATGCGCGCAAATGTGGATCTAGAGACTGACGAGCTTACTGTCAAGGCTCTAGATTCAACACTTGTGTTCAAGGCATTTGTTCCGGGGAAGGGGAAGAATAAGTTGGCGATGATCAAGTTTAGAGAAGATCGTGTGGATCCTACTCTTCGGTTACCGACAGTGTTGCAGCCCGATCCACCCGAATCAGAAAAGAAGCCAAATGTGGTGAGTGCACATGATGTGGTGCAAAAGATCAAGGACAATAAATTAAAGGAGGAGGCACGTCGTGCTAGACCTCCTTGACATTCTTTGAGGTAGCTGGGTCGGGTCGTCAACCTTAAATTACAAGGCGCTTGTTGGGAGGCAACCCAACCTATTTATTGCGTTAGTTTAGGGAGTTAGTTTCTAATACAGTTGCGTGTGTTTTGTTTATTTATTTTGGAGAGATGAGAGAGAGAGGTACTAACATTTGTTTCCAAGTGAGATATTTGAGCAGGATATGGGAGAGTCGACCCTGTTGTGCGAGTACACACTGACCTATTGGAAGCACAAGTGGTGCCACACTGTACTTGGGGACTGCTGTACACGATTTCTTCCCCACCCTTGAGGTGGTTGTGAGTATTTCTTCCCTCTAGCTAAATTTGTGTTACTTTTATATGTCAGCTCCATCTCATCTACTGGCCTTTCATATTGATTGCTGAGTCCTATGCATGATCTCTAAATTCGTTGAGAACAACGAAGCATTCTAGTGTGGGGGTGAGTTTTACTTTTAACTAGCCAGTGTCGAGTTGAGTCTTGCATTCACCTGCACATGTAGTCAACTTTTTAGTTATGTCCTTATTTTTCTTTTTATTATTTATGATTCTGATTGCACGTTTATATTATTGAGTCATCCCACCATTTCGAGTCGTTAGTCGAGTAGACCGTGCATGTAGTATAGGTATATATAAAAAAAAAAGTTAAAAATGTGAAAAACACCAAAAAAAATTAAAAATTTGAGAAAGGGCAATCAAAAGAAGCTGAAAATTCGGTAAAATCGAGAAGTGTGAGGTTTTTAGGCATGGGGCATGAATTGTGGTCGAGAGTGACGATGTGAGTTTCCCTTAGTAAGTATAGAGAAGCTTTCTTTACGGGAATGCGTGCCTATGTTACACACAGACTTAATTTTTCAAATCTAAAGTGTGTGCCTAGTTTTCTTACAAGAGTTGAGCTAGGTGTGAGCTGAACAAGCCGAACGTTCATGTGTACATCTTAGGTAGTCGCCAACCCGCCCCGTAGTGGCACACGAAACAGCTGTGCGGGGTTGTGTGCTAGAGCACTCACTGCTTATAGAACTCACCTTGTAGGACCACTAGAAAACCCGATTTGAACCTTGGTTTATTTGATAACCTCTTGACCTAGGGTGACGATTCTTGTCCTTCATCACAAATCGTTTAGAATCACCGCTTTAGTGCGTCACGAGGGTGTTGTAGTTGAGGGGGTTCGATGAGGGAGTACTTCATGATATACTTGTGTGAGTCTTACAAATCGCATGCGCGTCATTTGTGATTTTCGAGGGGAATGCGAGGGTGAGTGAGAGTAGGCTTGCGCACTTCGGTGTGGCGGTGTTCCATGGCATTACAACATGGACACAGTTGAGGAGAGCTGTTAGTGTGTGGCATCTAATACACACAAAACTTGGGTTTGGGGGAATTTAATAGGTGGATCGTGCTAGGTACCGGATCTTAGTCATCTTGGTGTAGGAGGTTTGGTTGGATTAGGCACGAGACATATATTCGATTGATTACTTAAGAGGGGACAGGATTACATTCGAGTGTGGGGGTGTCGACTTTTGACTTCGGACATCGAGATTGAGCTTGCGACGACTCCATCCCCACACGTGCTTTATTGTGTTAGCGGCTTAGTTTGTTATACCTTGGATTTCATCGATTTAGGGGGAGAGGAATTTATTTGTGATACATATGCATTGACTTGGTTATTTTCTCCCCTTATCATATTATTTTGGCTTGACATTTGGAAGACCACTCGAAATATACATATTAGAAATTGTGCAGAAATTTGAGAAAAAAAAATCAAAATCAAAAAAAAAAAAAAAAAAAAGAGACAAAAAAGGAGAGTTGAATAAAGGAAGAATTGGAAGCTTTTTGGAAGATCGAGTGGAGAAGCAACTAGTTCACGAACGGGAAGTTTTATTTTATGCGTCATTCATGACAATGGCCGCGGAGATCGTAATTGTACCAGGGTGTGAGGGGATCGAGGGCCGGAGATGGTGAGTCTTGGGCTTGGTTTCTATCATTGTTGTGAGGGTGTGTGAGATGTGGTATTTGTGAGAATGTGACGCTTTAGGACTCGTGCTTGATTATTATCCTATTTGTCCCTAAAGCCTCGTCATTCTGAACTCGTTAGCGGATTAGGAGCTTGGACCTTGAACGTGGCTTAGCCTAGCGTAGCCTCTTACTTTGTGGCACACATGAAAAGGTATTGCATTCTTGTACATAGTAAAGCTAGGTTCTCTATACTAGCTAGGGGAGATTCTCGTTGTCGAATTTGGTTTCAACTCATGCCTTGTATCTAAATTTCTCATCGCTTTGTGTGAACCGGTTTAAGCTAATGGAGATTGCCCAATCTCGTAAAAGAAAAAAAAAATAAAAAGAAAATCGTTATTTAAATACTTGCATTGTATATATTGCATTTGCATGTAGTTGCATTGTGTATAATCGAGTCGTGTCGGCTAGTAAAAGGGGATTGGTGGTTTGATCTTCTCCTTGGTTTCGTATGCAATGTTTGTATGAGTGCATTGTGATAATCGTATGCAAGTGGCGTAGGGAAGGTATGCAAAGATAGTAGGGAAGGTATGCAACGATAATAGGGAATGTATGCAAGTTGGATGGGGATTGAATGAGGTGAGTTTGAGTTGAGAGATTGAGATTTGGCTTGGATATTTGCTCGAGACGAGCAAAATGTAGTGTGGGGGTAGTTGATAACTCCGTTTTCGGTGTTATTTTATTGCTTATTTTGCTACATTTTGTATCCTCATCATGAAGAAATTAGCATCTTTTCGAGTAAATCATGCTTTAATTGTTGATAATGAGTTCATGAGCTATGAATGTGAAGTCCGGGCGTTTTCTACATTATGTTACATGTTTTTTTATCCTATTTTTTCACATTTGATCTTCGCGGGGTGTTCGTATTGTGTTTTTCAGGAACGGAGCACGCGAGGAGCAAGTGGATAGAGGAAACGAACTTCGGAAACTAAGGCGAGCTCGAGAATTGGGAAGGAAAGCAAGAGACAATGATTCGAAGCTAGAGAGGCACATGGGAATATGTTACGAGCATTGAGCATGTGGAGAGCTCAAAATGGAGGATCAAGTGATGGGTCGATGCTCGGAAAGTGATTCGAAGGCATGCGCTACAAGGGGGACGAAGTTCCGATTTTTTCCAAGTTCATGGGAGGTCATACGAACTCACTCAGAGGTCACACGACCTGGGAAATTAAGGACAGAGAGCTATGTAGTTGGAAGAAGATCCTGCAGGACCTCACTCAGAGGTCACATGACCTGGTGGAGAGTGGCCAGATGTCGCAGGACCTCAATATCAGGTCGCAGGACCTACGGGTCAGAAGACAGCATGCAGGAAACAAGGACACAGGTCTTGCAAGACCTATTCAGAGGTCATACGACCTCCTCTTTCCATTTCCAGAGGTCGCACGACCTGGAATGGAGGTCGTACGACCTGGTGCGCAGCACAACTTTTTGAAAATTGTCGGGAACTTTGTGTAATTATTTCTAATTACTCCCAAACACTTTGGAAACGTAACTAGACATGTTTAGGTCGTATTTTTGAAGAGGGGACATTACGAACGACGCACTTTGGAGCTTGGGAGCACTTTGGAGCTTGGATTCCATCCGTTTGGCTTCTAAATCTTCGTTTCTTCTCTAGTTTTTGTTATTTGATCATGAAACATTGTGTATTGATCATGTTTATGAGTAGCTAAACACTTATTTCGGGATATCTCGTAGGAAACTAGGGTTTGATCACTACATATTGTGATTTGTGGATTTGCTTGCATGCTTTCAAGCTTAATTGATGATTTCTTATCTAGTTATGTGTATTTTATGCGTTTGATTTATCTTTTCTATTAGTAGACGTATTAATAGGATTGTGTTAGGTTGTGAATGATAGAGGAATCTACGTTCGTTTCCCGGAATCTTGAAATACACACTAGCCGTATCTAGGGTTGAGGAATCTTGCTAGTTAGCTAAGAACAAAGAGTAGAATCAATATCGTAATGCGTGCTTAAACTTGAGTATGCTAGAGGAATCAGTTATGAGAGTTTAAGCATAGTTATTGGTTGAGACATCTTCAATATAAAATTGCTCGGTTAACTAGAACAAGAACTCATCGTGTTAGTAGAACATAAATCCAACGTAGTGTGAAATACCTAGTGATCCGTAGAGATATCCTGATCTTGACCAACTTTGAAAGACAACCAAATCAACTCGAGCTTATTAATCTTGAAATAATTCATTGAATTATTTGAGATACTCGTTATTTTAATTCTTAGTAGAATTAGAAACAACAACTCAACGCGCTTTGCCCACGCGAAGAACAAATTTAATAGTTAATTTACACGAAGTCTCTTGGGTTCGACAACCCGGATTTCCGGAATATTATCACTACACCGACAACTGTGCACTTGCAGTTGGAGCGTTTCAGAGGTCACCGGCGGTGGAGCTTCGCCGGGGTTTCTCCGGTTGTTAATGGCCTTGGATGAGGGCTCCTGGAGCTTTTCGGGTCCTGCGGAGTCTCGAGAGTCAGAGAAGGAAGCCAGGGTCCCTCTGATTTGATTTGGCTGAAGGTTCGCCATAAATAATTGAGGAACGCTGGAGCAGGTCGGCTTCAGCTTGCTGCCTGCTACTGCTTATGTTTTTTCTTCTTGTTCTTGTTGTGAGGTCCGAACAGAAGGGAGAATCAATAGAGATATGAATATATAGAAAAAATATGGTAAGATAGGTCTATGGGTTTTCTTCTCCGACTTAAACCACGGCGGTGGGGCTCCACTGCTGCTGCTGCGCTGATCATGTTACCTTCGATCAACAAAGAAGAGAGAGAGATGGAGGTAGTGATAAGAAAGAGAAACAGTGAGGGATAGGGGGTGGTGTTGGTGCCGGTGATTGTGGCGGTGATGGTCGATGATGGTGAAGGTGGCGATGTGGTGTTGGTGATGTTTTTGGGGTGAGATGAGGGAGGAGGAAGACAAGGGTATTTATACCCAAAGAGTTCTGGGAGGATTTTCATTTCAACACTGAAATGAGGTGATTGATGGTGGCGGCGAAAAATCTTCCCGAAGAAGATGAAGGTGGATTGTAGGAGAAGATGGAGGAAAGTTAAAAGTGTTTTGGGTGCACCAAATTAAAGGGTGTAAAAACATATATAAATGATTTTGGTAATATACTTTTTGAAAGAGCAATGAATTTGGGTTGCTAAAAAAAACTGAGGTGATTGGGTGTAGCTAAAGTACGCTTAGTCGCGGTGATCGCACTCGCACTCGCGAATAAATAAACATACTCGGACTAAGCTACAAATGTTATTTCTAAACTTAATATTTACTATAATACTAACACGAAATTCTCAATTATGAAAACACAATAGTTTCCCCAAGTCACGACTCACGATACAATTCACATTCGCCTCTCAAATTACTATGTTAACCCTAGAAAATATATGAGTTTTTAAATAACCCTAGGTTTGAGCCAAACCAAACTCCTCTCACATGAGAACAAAGAAAGTTACAATGAGATATAGTCTCTACACCAATACCACACATCTCGCAACTAGCATAAGGGAGAGGAACTCTCCTGCTTAAAAGTGTACCTTAAATTGTAAGGATCCCTAAGATGCATTTCCATAAGAAGCGATGATTCTTTGGATATAATGGAATCTTTAAAATGATAAGAAAAATACTTTTGCAGCAGTCATCAATCGATTGCACCTCAAGAGCCTGACTACTCTTTTTGGCCAAGTGAAAAGCCGACTTGACAGCAAGTAGCCAGAGTGCTCATGTTCCCTGATAATACAGTCTTGGTGCTGAACAAGTGGAATTAAAATTTTTGCAATGTTCTTATGGACTTGATCTGAGAAGAAACCTAGTAGAAGTTTCCATTTCCAACTAAGAATCCTAAAATCCACGAAGTGCGAAAGCCTGATATATTGGAAGATGTTCGTCATAAAGGCAGGCGAATCTGGTTGTTTAGGCGAATCTGGTATCCATCGATCCTATAAGGGATGAATTTGATTTCATCTCCAATAGACCATCTTATTCCGTCGGTAATTAGCTCCCCCCAACAAATGCTTTTCTTTCCCAACGAGGCTGAGGGCGCGAATTTTGCTTCAGGAACTCTTTAGAGGAAAAATACTTCCTTTTTAAGACTCTTAAGAGAAAGGGAGGAGGTATCGGTAGTCTGGAAAAATGCAGTTTTCGAGTAAAGCCTGATTCTGAGATTGAGGATCCCTAAGGCCTTACTTTTCTATACTGTCGGGGCCTGTTATTTTTCCCTTGACCTAGATTTCAAGCTTTATCTCAACGTAGACGAATATTCCTAGGTCGGCCCCTTCCATCGTCGATGCTTAATATCTTTGGAGATTATTTCTTCTAGATTTTTTTTCTTTCACCTCATGTGTAACACCCCATATTTTTATCATAAGTAAACTACGAAAAGTGCCCCTTCGCACCCGAGTCCCTCTCAGAATGCAAGAAAATCTGGAAACCAAAAAATCAAAACTTTAAAATTCAACTCTATTAAAAATGATGAAGTACCACTACTAAGACAATACTTAGTGACTTTCAGAGTTAGCATATTGAAGTGATTTGTCATACGAAGTTCAACGTCTAACTATCGTATTGTGATGAGATCTCTTGAGCGTAAGTGTTTGTGTTCCCCATCCGAGCATAAACTAACATGTGGTGGTTTTTAAAATATCAAAAGCATACACCATAGTTTTAAAATAACTTGTCAAAATTGAATAAGCACACACCACAACACCTAAAGAGACGATTGGGCATCACAAGTAAAATACCTCGTATTTTGGTCTGTAGTCATTTTGTGATTTATAAAAGTTTGGAAATTTTTGAGTGTTTACTAATTTAATTTTTAAAATAGAAAAGAATACCGTTTGTGTTCAATTGTGCGTTTGTACTAAATTCCTAAAAACATCCATGTATAAGTAATCTTGTAGTTATCCTCAATTTTTAGTATTTATATATCGACCCTAAATATTTGGTATTTCAATTTTTCCCCAACAAACATGTTGGGAGATTTGTAATTATACTGAAACCCCTCACCCACTTACAAGGTCAACCCCACTAAAATATTATTTCATCACCATCATTCCACCCTACATATACAAACCCCCTCCATTATGCTTATAGCAATCACCCATTTTCCATCACTTCCTACATCTCTCTCTCTCTCTCTCTCTCTCTCTCTCTCTCACTCTCTCTCGGTTTCATCTAACAAAGAGGATAAATCCCACCACAAACATCTTCTTCTTCATCAATTTCATTATCAACTTTCTATCTTATCTTACTTCCATTAAAGGAGCTTCAAATGTTGAAGAGCTCAAGCCTCCCAAACACATCACATTCTCCATAATCACTCTTCAGGCATCGTGTAAGTATCTCTTCTATCCCTTTTACTTGTGCATTTTAGTTCTACGATCATGATCTTGATGAAAACTTGTTCAATTTCAGGTGAATTAGTGTTCTGGTCTTTGCATTGTAAGTTATGAGCACGAGTTCCTCAAATGCACCATGTGATTTCTTAAATTCTATGTTTGAATATAAGATTGTATGATTATTTGGTAATACCTGAGTAAAAATATAGTTTTGTATAGTTTCATGTGTCCTAGAATTGAGTTTATCTTGTTTTGAGTGTTCTAGATGCAATTGCATGAAGTTGTAATATAGACAGTTTGTGTAAACTGTAGCATATCTTCAAACTTCGCTTCTGTGAAAATTCAATTATTGTATATTTTAAAATTAGTCTCATACACGGTCTATTTAAAAACATTAACTCCAATAGCATTTGTGGTTAAGAAGATATGGTCATTTAAAGTTATATGTTTTCTGAAACCCTCTTTTCTGGACCAATCGTGTTATTTTTGTTGGAAAATTCCATCTATAAACACTTTTGGCACATTTCCTTTCAAAGTTGAAAGTTTTTTCCAGACTTGTCTCTGCACAGTGGTGTTTGTTTATTTTGTAACTTGAGTTTTACACTTCATATGCACTTGATTCCTGCAGCTTCATATGCACTTGCACGTGTCACTAAAATATAGGGGCATACAACTTAAGGCCTTTTAGTTTACTGTACGAGTGGCGTGAAGAATGTGCTCCTTCTAAAGCTCCAGGTGAAATGAGGTTTCTTAACCCTTAGAAAGTACACTTTCTGAGAGTTCATGATCCCTATGTTTACACCGGTCCTTTTAGTGGCATGTACTTCACCTCAACCAAAAGTGAACCATCGGAAAATCTTGGCTATTACTGTTATTTATGTTCTTGAATTTCAAATTCATTTACCGGTTTATTATTTAAATTTCTTAACTTGTTCATACGAATCGAGTCAAATATTCTATTTACGTGTTGTAGTATCTACTTACTCAGTTATAACTGGATTATTTTCATATGTGGTGTCCTATTACTTTTTAATTTTAAAGTCACACAGGGGTGAGCTCGCGATAGATATGAAAGTAGCAATGTAACATTCGGTTATGGGTTAGTCACATTAACCCTGAATCGAGATCCCTAGGCGAATGACACTTCACAAACTTTCAATTCGCCCGACCGTGAGATTTTAGGGTGTTACAACAGTATAAGTTCAAATAAAACAGGATATTTTAAATAAATGACCAATTCATTTTTATCGTTATTTAATTTGGTTGGGGCTGGGGCATTTCCAATCCACGAGCCACCAATAGGAACGATGTAACAAAGGTATCACGATAATAACAAATTCTTGAGGGTTTCTTTTAGGATCTACAAAACCCTATTTCATTCGAGCTTTATGGGGGCTCCTTCACCAATCCCCGCTCGTAACTGTGCTAAAAGAGCTTAAGTGTCGACACCCCTATAATGTAGTGATCCTTAGAAATATATGTAGTATTATATACCTTTAACGATATAAAATCTCGGGACCCCATAACCTCTATACATATTGACCAACCGAGGGAGTGGTTCTATAACCTCAATTGGGTCAAGTCCAAAGAATTAGGAGAATCTCCTCCGTGTGTAGCCATCACATATATGAATATGTACATCAACATATGCATGTTGGAGGTAACTCAAATTTTATGATTTCCACAATATCAGCATTCAATTTATAAGAAGGAAACAATTATCCACAAGTGATTCCAATCGGGTATGTGAAATACGTTCAGAACATATATTTCTCATATCATCAACATCAAATATCGCAAGATAGGAAACATGCTTCTCGGTTATCAAAATATAAAGGATGCCATCTTTATAAAGTAGCACACATAGTTAAAATGTTTTGATAACAAGTGTTGCACATATGTACTTACAAAAAGTTAAAAAAATAAAATAAAATAAAAAATAAAAAAAGACGACGAACACACGAGTAGCTGAGAATTCTAGTAATCATACGCAATGAACTGATCGTCTAAAAATGGGTCGTCTACAAATACTTAAATCCTAATTACAAAGAAGTTACAATTTTACAAGAATTTAATATGCATGTGCCCTATATGATATGTGGGTCCTTCTAATGCAAAATTGCACGCGCTTTGACGCAAGTGCTGGGTTAATAAGTAATAGGGTAGTATTTCAACCTTGAAATATCGGACCCACTTATACAATAAAAGGTTTATCGGTAATTAAGAATTGAATCTAAAGAGTGAAACTACAGAACTGAAAAGGTTTGACTATTGTTGATTTTCTACTGAGTACGTGATGAAAGAGAAATAATCTAATGGATTTTTTTTTTTTTTTTTTTTTTTTGAGGTTAGATCAAGTGATAAAGAGACTAGGCTGCGTACTGGTCACCTGGAATACGTCAACTTCCCGGATTTTACAAAAAAAGCACACAATTTGAAGAACTTGTGTGCTTTTAGTGCATTTGTATCTTTGATTGAGCCTAAAAGTACCAAGGAAGCACTAGAAGATGCAGACTGGATTATTGCAATGCAGAGTGAGCTGAATGAGTTTGAAAGAAACAAGGTATGGAATCTGATTCCCAGACCTAAAGAGAAACCAGTTATTTGAACGAGATGGGTATTCAGAAACAAGCTTGATGAGAATGGCAAAGTGGTAAGGAATAAAGCCAGACTGGTGGCACAAGGATATAATCAGGAAGCAGGTATAGATTATGAGGAGACTTTTACTCCTGTTGCCAGGTTAGAAGCTATTAGAATACTTCTTGCATTTGCATCTCACAATCACATAAAACTTTATCAAATGGATGTCAAATGTGCTTTTCTGAATGGCTATTTACAGGAAGATGTTTTTGTGGCACAACCTCCTGGTTTTGAAGATGAAAACTTTCGTGATCATGTTTATAAACTAGACAAAGCTCTTTATGGGTTAAACCAAACTCCAAGGGCTTGGTATGATAGACTTTCAAAATTTCTACTTGACAATAATTTGAAAAGAGGCCTAGTTTATAAAACTCTTTTCATTAAACATCATCAAAGTGATTTGTTAGTAGTTCAGATCTATGTGGATGATAGTTTATTTGGTGCGTTAACGACTTAAAATTGCATATTTCAGTATGTTAAGGAACTCTTCATAACTTGCTAATATGTGTAATTTAGTTACTTTATCTCTCTTTCTAGACTTATGCTTGTTTTCGTAGTTTTGGTTGTTTTTCCCTAATTTTGTAAGTGAAGACGTGCTTTAAAACGCAAGAGGCGAGCTAGGGGAGCTTAAACGATGAATTTGAAGAGGATTTGCGGCCCAAGAGAAGTGAAGAAGGATTTAGATGGGCTTATATTGAAGAAATCAAGTGGAAAAGATGCCAAAAATTGAAGAAAATGCAAGTTAAAGGCTAAATTGCAAGTCAAAAGTGATGACAAAGGGCATATTTGAGAAGAAATTAACGGAATTGGGGCTAAAGTGTAGGTTTCTAAACGATTTAAGGGCTCAATTATAATGTTCCTAACGGAGTGGGGGCGAAGTTGTAGTTTACTCAACCTTTTAAAGAAGGGCTGGGGGCCATTTAAAGCCCCCAGCGAACTCAGGGGGGTCGAATTGCAGTTTCGGCCAAACTCTTACCAACCCAGCGCATAACTTTCTCTCTCCCCGTCGTCCCTCACACAGGAACCCACACGCAGCCATGGAAGCACGACGAAGCTTCCTCCAAGCTTCACCCCACCCTCATCTCTTCACCAAATCACACAAATTCGGTCTCAATCCACTCCCCAGCCCAAGAGCTCTCTCCTGAACCCATCAATTCGGCCCAAGGTTAAGAGAAGAAGAAAACCCCAATTCCTAGGGTTCATGAGAGGAGGCTACAAATCAATGGTGGAGGGTTTCTCAGTTGAAATCAAGGGCTAAGATAGGTGCTTGGAGGCTACGCCATCCCTTCCCCACTGTCTATAAGAGCCAAATTCAAAGATGAAACAGCTCTCTCTTCTCACACCCGGACGGCTCAGTGCTCTGTTCCGCGGCTTTCCTCTGTTCCTCCTCTCTCTCTCTCCGATTCACCCATTTCTGGGTTTGATTCTTGAGTCCCTGAGCTCTCTCTTGAGCTAACTAAGGGCCAAGGATTGTAGGAAGAGGAAGAGAGGGAGAGAGGAGTTGGTTTTTAGGTGATTTGTACTCTGTTCTAGCTGCTGCTGTCTTCTTCGATTACTGTAGCAGTAGCAGCAGCAGCAGCAGCTGCTGTAGTGCTAGTTATCTTCATTTAGTTGAGGTGAAATCATGTATTGGGGCTGTTTTGCTATGCAATTTGTAGTTTGAATCAAGTGTTTGGGATTGAATTAGTGAAAAGTGTATTGGTGCTATCAAGTATAAATTCAAGTTTTGATTATTGAAAGTTAAATTTCTCTCAATCTCTCTTGAATTTTCTATTATGTCTAGCTAATTCAATTTGCTTGGGTGATTTGGGACTATCTAGTGTCTAAATCTCCATATTGATTCAAGTTGAACTTCAAGGATGAATGGGTTGAATTGGGTTCACTTGAATGCTTAGTGCAATGTTTGGATTTCTCTTGTTGAAGTATTTGATGCATTGAATAGGTAGATGTGCGAGTACTTTTGACGTGATTGATTTGAAGTTGCATTTGAGTAAGAGGAACTCGTCAATCCTAACTTTGAGAAATCGAGTTCTAGTTAGGCGATTTGAGTGAGAGTTTACAAATCTCATTTTTTGCTTGATCTTTCATGTGGAAACACCTATGTGTGTTTACATATGGTTGATGCTTGAAACACTTGAAATTTGGAGGATCTCATTTGAATAGCCTCTTTAGTGCTTGATTAGCGTGTTGGATTTACACACTTCTCTTGTCGCGAGTTTGATTGTATGAGCAATCACTTCTTGAGATACTTGTCTTGTGGATTGACACATGCGAATTGAGAATCGGGCTTGAATATAATAGGAGGATTGGTCACTAGAGAAATCGATGATCCCTAGCCCTCATTACTTGGTATTTCGCTTAGTTTCTTGAATCGTAGCTCTAGTAGTCGTTTACTTTGTTCTTAAACTCAA
Source organism: Linanthus parryae (assembly GCA_023055425.1). Lineage (NCBI taxonomy): Eukaryota > Viridiplantae > Streptophyta > Magnoliopsida > Ericales > Polemoniaceae > Linanthus > Linanthus parryae. Next base: position 108,819,262 of record JALGPY010000005.1, on the reverse strand, counting down.
ACCTCAAACTTGCTCCATCAATTGATTTTGGTGGATTTGAATAGCTTGGCAAGCTTTAAAGCCATTGAGAGTTTGTGTTTTATTGTTTTAGTTAGTCGTTTATTCTAGTTTTGCAAGTCACTCTCTAATCCTCCTCTCCTTGTGGATTCGACCCCGTTCTTACTCGGGTACTACTTAGAACGATATTCCTATACTTGGGAATTATTACGAACAAGTTTTTGGCGCCGTTGCCGGGGAGAAGCTAGGCTTTAGATTTGATTTGCTTTCTTAGTTAGTTTGTTAGTAGTTTGTTTTTGACATTTTCTCTAGTTGTATTGTGGTTAGTTAAGCTTGTGAGATTCAAGAGGGCTTGTGAAATTCATCAAGTACCTCTCATCTACTTGCTTGAAAGAAAAAATGTCTCATGAACATTTTGGACTTGGTGAGAGGCCTAGTGTTCCTTATTACTATGCATTTACTAGTCATGGAAATCATTCTAAGGAATCAATGCGTTCCATACGTGAACGTGCGATTAAAAATGGTGATTATTTTCCTAAGAATGATTATTCTTGGCATGATAGTAAGACACTAGATTACACATCTCATGCTTCTTGTGCACAATCACCTCCCTCAAACACTTACTCTTATGATTCTTGCACTTATCAATATAATGATATGACGTGTGAATCAAGAGGAGTGAATTATTTTGAGAGGGAAGATTACATGAATGAGGAACTAGAGAGGCCTATAAGTAGTTCTCTTGAGGAAACAATGCAAAAATATTTTCAAGGCACAAAAGAACTAGTAGAAGCATTTTCTCATTTGGCCGATAAAGTGGAATCGTTATATTCAAAATCTCATGATGATGGGTCTCTTGCATATAGCTCTTACTCTTCACAAGACTCGCCATCATATGATTCTCAAGTTCTCACTCACACACATCACAAGTCTATTGAAGACCAAAATTTGGATGATGTGTTTGATGATGGAGTTGTTGCCACTAGGATAGGTGATTGTATTCATTTCTCATTCGCACATTCTAAAGAAGCATGTGATAGTGATGTTGGTAGTGAAATTGATGTTTTTGATGATGACTCTTCAACCCATGACATGAGTGAAGTCATTTTGGATGACTCACATAGTGACACATGTGAGGAGGATTCGCAAAATAGAAACCACTCATGTGATGAGTTAGAAGTCAAATTAGATGCTACCATTCTTGAAGGAAATGTTATCTTGTCTAGTGCTCATGAAGAGTCTATTACTCATCGGAGTTCCAATGATCATGAGCATCACTTCTTTCGTGATGACTTAGAGGATACTCTAGGAGAACCCCCTCCACTAGAAATTGTGGAAGAACCTTCAAGTAAGTTGGGGGGTTCATGTGTTGATACTCCGATTCATGTGGACTCTTTTACTACATCTTCCAAAGAATTAGATGAGCTTACTTGGGAAGAAATAGAATTTCTATATGATAGTGAAGCTTCCTACTCATCTTTTCTCATGGAAGATGCAATTAACTTTGATGAAGAGGAGAGACTATTGACTCAATTTTACCAAGTCAATGACCCATCTCATGAGCCTAAGGGTTTGGATGTGGCTTCGTGTTCTCAAATTATTTTACCTCCCAATTATGAAGCCACATCCGTAAATCCATATGCCATGTTTAAAATTGATGAGATTGATGATTCACAAGTTTCCCATATTTCTCAAGTTGTGATTTCAAGTAAAAATTTGGCAACTTATGAAGACCCATTCTATGATTCATGTCAATTGAGGATTTCAAACCCTTTTCTTAAGATGATGCAAGACATAACAACTTGCTCTAACTTTATTGTTAGATTTTGCTTGCATCTCTTATTCATCTTTTGTGTCTTGCCCCTACTTCTCCTATCTATTCTAATTAATGAATCAAACTTTTTAAGGGAGAAGTACTTTTCTAAGAATGAAGTAGGGGCATGGCATGGAATGAAGTTTCCTAGATTGGGGGTGGGATAGCATTAATTCTTTGTTCCACCTCCCTAGTTGTAAATAAATAAATTAGTTTATCTCTCTTTCTTGCATTTTCTTTTCTTTTCTTTTACCATTTTGTAGGTTGTTCTTGGAGGAGGACTTATGCTTGGTTGCCAAGGAAGCTAAAATGAGGTCTCTTCTATCCCTTAACTCTTGCTAAAATTTGTATGCTTTTCCATTGTTCTCACACATTGAGGACAATGCGATATTTTAGTTGGGGGTGGGAAGTAGATATATTACTTGGCTTAAATGGTTACTAGCATGATTTTTCTTCATTAGTGATTTACATGAAAAATACAAAAAAATGAAAAATTTGAAAAAAATCCAAAAAAATTGAAAAAAAAAATCTGTGTGTGAATCTTTCATGAGAAGCATCACTCTTTCCCCGTGTCAAACCATAGATAATTTTATTCTTTTTTCTTTGGTAGTTTTATTTATTTTCACCTTTCATCTTGAGTCTAGATTTTATAGCTTTATTGAGTCTTAGGAAGTTATAGTTGAGTCACTTATTTTGAAAAAAATGAAAAAAAAAATGAAAAAAAAAATGAGAAAAGTGAAAAGGGGGAATTTTAGGAAGCTAGATGTTTTCAAATAATGAAATTTCTTAGTCCATGTTCTTTTTATTTTTATTTTAAAAAGGAATTCTTTGCTTATACTCAATACATCTACACCAATATCCCACCTTCCGCGACATCATGCGTTCTCACAAAGCGACACACTAAATTTACGTTTCATGTTTAAGTCCTTCAAGCTAAGTTGATCACATAGACTTTGACGTCTTTTACTTTTGATAAAGGGTGCATTTTCTAAAGCTATTTGAACTTCACAAAAAGATTTTTACTCTATTCGTTTTTGCGGTGGAAACTTGTAGCCCATTGGAGTGGTGGTTACCAATGACACCCCATGCGATGTCTAAGAAATAGAGGGGTGTCCGGGGATAATGTTACGTCACCACCTAGATAGCTCCCTTGGTTTAGCTTAAAAAGCCCACTCGCTTGTATATTCCTCTATTTTGTTGTGGGTCTTGGAGAGCCTTGGATTTGAGGTAAAAAAAAAAATCATGATAAATCGCACCATCTACCAAAAATCCACAAAAGGATCATACAAGCCCACAACCACACCTACCCTTCTTAAACTTTTTTGTTCAAAGCTTTGGAAGTCCATCCTACATGGGTGCTTTTGATTAAGTATGAGAATGTCTAGTTTCTTGTGATCCTTATTTTTGAAGGCATACTTTTTCGCAAATTGGACTTAATTTAACAAGTTTTGTGGTTCGCATGAGTCACCTTCTACCAAACACCGCTCACATTTGTATGAGTATATGCTTAGACGTCCTTAGGCTTCTTTCTCAATCTTCTTGGACTTTGAGAATTTATTTGAGAAGACATTTATGCATTCTTCTTTTTCCCCCACCAAAAAATTAAAATTAGCTAGTAACTCTTAGTATTTTGTTTCTTTGAGTCCTCACTTAGGATAGATAATGTTTGTGTGCGTTTTTGTAAATATTTGATTCTAGATTAGAATTGAGTCAAGCCTTGTCTAGTTGAGTGTGTGTCTCTCATGATTGGTTCTTAAAAAAAAAAAAAAAAAAAAAAAAAAAAAAAAAAAAAAAAAATCGCTCTCTTTGCATATTTTAGTATGTTAAGGAACTCTTCATAACTTGCTAATATGTGTAATTTAGTTACTTTATCTCTCTTTCTAGACTTATGCTTGTTTTCGTAGTTTTGGTTGTTTTTCCCTAATTTTGTAGGTGAAGATGTGCTTTAAAACGCAAGAGGCGAGCTAGGGGAGCTTAAACGATGAATTTGAAGAGGATTTGCGGCCCAAGAGAAGTGAAGAAGGATTTAGATGGGCTTATATTGAAGAAATCAAGTGGAAAAGATGCCAAAAATTGAAGAAAATGCAAGTTAAAGGCTAAATTGCAAGTCAAAAAAGATGACAAAGGGCATATTTGAGAAGAAATTAACAGAATTGGGGCTAAAGTGTAGGTTTCTAAACGATTTAAGGGCTCAAGTATAATGTTCCTAACGGAGTGGGGGTGAAGTTGTAGTTTACTCAACCTTTTAAAGAAGGGCTGGGGGCCATTTAAAGCCCCCAGCGAACTCAGGGGGGTCGAATTGCAGTTTCGGCCAAACTTTTACCAACCCAGCGCATAACTTTCTCTCTCCCCGTCGTCCCTCACACAGGAACCCACACGCAGCCATGGAAGCACGACGAAGCTTCCTCCAAGCTTCACCCCACCCTCATCTCTTCACCAAATCACACAAATTCGGTCTCAATCCACTCCCCAGCCCAATAGCTCTCTCCTGAACCCATCAATTTGGCCCAAGGTTAAGAGAAGAAGAAAACCCCAATTCCTAGGGTTCATGAGAGGAGGCTACAAATCAATGGTGGAGGGTTTCTCAGTTGAAATCAAGGGCTAAGATAGGTGCTTGGAGGCTACGCCATCCCTTCCCCACTGTCTATAAGAGCCAAATTCGAAGATGAAACAGCTCTCTCTTCTCACACCCGGACGGCTCAGTGCTCTGTTCCGCGGCTTTCCTCTGTTCCTCCTCTATCTCTCTCCGATTCACCCATTTCTGGGTTTGATTCTTGAGTACCTGAGCTCTCTCTTGAGCTAACTAAGGGCCAAGGATTGTAGGAAGAGGAAGAGAGGGAGAGAGGAGTTGGTTTTTAGGTGATTTGTACTCTGTTCTAGCTGCTGCTGTCTTCTTCGATTACTGTAGCAGTAGCAGCAGCAGCAGCAGCTGCTGTAGTGCTAGTTATCTCCATTTAGTTGAGGTGAAATCATGTATTGGGGCTGTTTTGCTATGCAATTTGTAGTTTGAATCAAGTGTTTGGGATTGAATTAGTGAAAAGTGTATTGGTGCTATCAAGTATAAATTCAAGATTGAAAGTTAAATTTCTCTCAATCTCTCTTGAATTTTCTATTATGTCTAGCTAATTCAATTTGCTTGGGTGATTTGGGACTATCTAGTGTCTAAATCTCCATATTGATTCACGTTGAACTTCAAGGATGAATGGGTTGAATTGGGTTCACTTGAATGCTTAGTGCAATGTTTGGATTTCTCTTGTTGAAGTATTTGATGCATTGAATAGGTAGATGTGCGAGTACTTTTGACGTGATTGATTTGAAGTTGCATTTGAGTAAGAGGAACTCGTCAATCCTAACTTTGAGAAATTGAGTTCTAGTTAGGCGATTTGAGAGAGAGTTTACAAATCTCATTTGTTGCTTGATCTTTCATGTGGAAACACCTATGTGTGTTTACATATGGTTGATGCTTGAAACACTTGAAATTTGGAGGATCTCATTTGAATAGCCTCTTTAGTGCTTGATTAGCGTGTTGGATTTACACACTTCTCTTGTCGCGAGTTGGATTGTATGAGCAATCACTTCTTGAGATACTTGTCTTGTGGATTGACACATGCGAATTGATAATCGGGCTTGAATATAATAGGAGGATTGGTCACTAGAGAAACCGATGATCCCTAGCCCTCATTACTTGGTATTTCGCTTAGTTTCTTGAATCGTAGCTCTAGTAGTCGTTTACTTTGTTCTTAAACTCAAACCTCAAACTTGCTCCATCAATTGATTTAGGTGGATTTGAATAGCTTGGCAAGCTTTAAAGCCATTGAGAGTTTGTGTTTTATTGTTTTAGTTAGTCGTTTATTCTAGTTTTGCAAGTCACTCTCTAATCCTCCTCTCCTTGTGGATTCGACCCCGTTCTTACTCGGGTACTACTTAGAACGATATTCCTATACTTGGGAATTATCGCGAACATGCTACTAATGATGCTCTTTCAAAAGTGTTTTCTAGTCTGATGTGCAGGGAGTTTGAGATGAGCTTAATGGGAGAACTGAATTTCTTTCTTGGACTTCATATCTTACAAATGAAGAAAGGAATTTTTGTACATCAAGGAAAGTATACCAATGACTTATTGAACAAGTACAATATGTCACAGTCCAAGGTGATTAAAACCCCTATGAGTTCATCACTCTCTTTAGACAAGGATTCAAATGGTAAGAGTGTGAATCAAAAGGAATACAGAGGTATGATTGGATCACTTTTGTATTTAACTTCTAGTAGACCTGATTTTATGTTCAGTGTCTGTATGTGTGCTAGATTTCAAGAAGATCCTAAGGAGTCATTTAACAGCAGTCAAAAGAATTTTTAGATATTTGAATGGAACCAGAGACTTGGGGCTATGGTATCCAATGAGATCTAATTTTATGTTGAGTGGCTATTCAGATGCAGATTTTGCAGGATATAAAGTTGACAGGAAAAGTACTTCTGGATGTTGCCAGTTTCTTGGATCATCATTGATCAGTTGCCATTCTAAAAAGCAAAATTATGTAGCATTATCAACTGCAGAAGCTGAATATATTGCAGCTGGAGCTTGCTGTTCACAAGTGTTATGGATTGCTCAGCAACTTAGAGATCTTGGCTACAATTTCATAAATGTTCCTATTCATTGTGACAATACAAGTGCTATCTCAATCTCTAAGAATCCAGTCCAGCACTCAAGAACTAAGCATATAGATGTGAGACATCACTTCCTTAGAGATCATGCAGAACAAGGTGATGTTGTTTTAACTTTTATTTCTACTTCAATGGAGATTGCTGATATTTTCACTAAACCTTTGTCAGATGATAGGTTTTCATCTCTAAGGCTTGAATTGGGGATGTTAAACAAGGATGCATTGGTTTAGGGGAGTATTAGTACTTATATGTGATTATGTGTTGAAATCTCAAAGCCTTGAGATTATACTTTCCAAATCCTTGAAATTATAGCTCAAAGATTTGAAGTTTCTCAAACTGCAGAAAATCTCAAGGCCTTGAGATTGTTCTCCAGGTCTTGAAAACATATGTATTATTTTTTTACCTTGAGATTGTTCTCCAGGTCTTGAAAAAATCTGTATTATTTTTTTTTAAAAATGGATCATCAAATATTATATCTTATATTTTTAGATAACTGTATAATATTTGAATTACTCAGAGAATTTTCTAAAATATCCAAAAATATTTTTTTTCAAGATCCTTTTTTGCATGTTGATTTAGCAGAGTCCTTTTATGACTCATCCTTTTCAACCTACTTAAGCTGAAAGTCATGGCTTATTCTTCTTCATTCTCTCTCAATTCTCTACGATTCTCCTCTCTCTTTCTCAATTTATCTCAATCATATTCCCTTCTCAAAAACCCTAAACCCAAAATGGAGCGCAAATCAGCCAGAATTCAGCAACAGGGGAAGCTCTCTGGCAGATCCAAGAAGAGGGAAATAAGAAGGAGAAGATTGTGATTTCTGATTCAGATTCAGAAAACACTCAGAGTTTGCATGAGGATACTCCTCCTGCAAAGAAGTACAGAACAGAAAAAGGAGATGAAGGCTCAAGCATTGATCCAGAGAAGGAGACAGAGACTCGGGGTGGTGATCAATCTAGGTCAGACAAGAAGAAAGGGGGAGAGAAGAAAAAGGCTGGAGAAGAGGAAAAGGGGAAATCTGCTCAAGAAAGCAAGAAGAATCCAACTGAAGGAGAACAAGAAAACAGCAAACCCACTGAGAAGAAAACTAGGGTTAAGCAGGTTGCTGCTGCAACCAAAAAGGGTTATCAAGGTAAGAATGTACTTCCTACAGATTGGTTTGTTAGTTCTGAAGTTAGAACTGTGTGAATGCAAGGTTATGCTTCATCTAAGGTAGCTTTATGTAGTATGATTTCTGAGGAGTTGTTGAATAAACTGGATATTGATTGTATGAGAAAATTAAGAGAAAATGCAGTTTGGAAGGTGTTAAATCCTATTTCAAAAGCCTATCATAGGTTAACTAGGTTATTTTATCTGAATTTGGTTGCTGAAGGTGATGATAAGATGGTGTTAACTTCAAAAGTGGCTGGGATAGATTTGAGGTTAGATCATAGGACTTTTTTCAAAGTCTTGGGCATTCCTAGGAAGTATAATGTTGGAGATTACCCTGATAGGAAGGAGTGTTTGGAAAAGGCAAAAGAAATGTTTTTAATTGATGGTGTACCCTCTGGTTCAAAGCAGTTGACACACTCTGTGCTCAACTGTGAAGCCAAAATCTTGTTTACAATTCTGATGAGGAGTGTAGTTCCTAGGGAGAACTCAAGGGATTTGGTTACAGATAAGGTTCTTATACTAATGTATATGATATCTCAGGGGTTTGAGATAGACTTGCCAACAGTTTTTATGGAGCATATGATTTACTGTGCAACCGAACTAGAAACCATCCTCTTCCATATGCCAACATGTTACCTCTTTTCTTTGAATATTTTGATGTACCTGTGAAAGGAGAGGAAAAGATAACTGGAGGTTTTGGGTTGATTGATGAGACAGCATTACAGAGGATTGGGGTAGTCTAGACTGGGAAAGGACATTGGAAGTTCTATTCAGATTTGTCAAAGGAAGAACTTGGAGAGAAGGTGTTTGTAAAGCCAAAGGGGGCTACATCAGGGAAAGGACAATCCAATGAGGATTATTCTTTGTTGGTTGAGAAGTTTGAAGATCAGCAGGTTGAGATTGAAGATCTCAGACAAAGGTTATTTGATATGTCATCTGAATTTAACCAGTTCAAGGGCTTGATGAATGTTATGAATGGGAAGCTGGATGTTGTTATCAAGGGTTTGAACTTGGAGAAGATACCTTCTTCTACTAGTCATGACACCAATGTGGATTCAGATGAAAGGCTGGGTGATTTCTTGAAGAAGAAAAAGAAGCCAATCCCAGTGGTGCTTACTTCAAAAGATCTGTATGAGCAAACTGATGAATAATATGCTGGTGAAGATACAGGTGTTGACGCAGCTACAGAGGGGGATTCAGTGCAGGTAAAGAAAAAGGTGGATGAGATCATTGAAGAAGTTGTTGCAGAAGTGGAAGCTGAACAAGAGGGAAATTAGTCTGCTGAAGATGCTGGAAGTGAGGAAGAAGTTGGAGAAGGCTCAGAGAAAGGCCAGACATCAAAGAAGAAATGAAGATCAGAGAAGACCAAAGCCTTTACCTTCTATCTACTTCTTTTCTTCTTTTCTGATTCTCAAGGCCTTGACTTTCTAGTAATAATTTTGCTTAAGTTTTTTTTAGACTCTGAGTAATGATCCAACATTTCTTCATCCTTATTTGATGAAAGTCAAAAAGGGGGAGAAATTATGTGTTTGTGTTACTTGCAGTACTTGAATAATAATAATAATCAGTTTTTTTGTGTTTTGGTTAATCAGTTGTGTTCTTATATTACTGTGATTATATGTTAATATTGCTGATTATCTGTGGCTTACTGATTATCTGGTATTATTGTCTATTGTATCTGCAATATGTAGTTATCTAATTTTACTGTTGTTTTGTGTTTTGGTTAATCAGTTGTGTTCTTATATTACTGTGATTATATGTAAATATTGCTGATTATTTGTGGTTTACTGATTATCTGGTATTATTTTCTATTGTATCTGCAATATGTAGTTATCTAATTTTTATAAGGAGTGGCAGGAATATCTACACAAGACTGTAGGTTTTGTCTTTCACCAAGGGGGAGATTGTTGATTCAAAGACCCTTGAATGAATTTTGGATGGTAATTGTTTTGAGTGATGAAAGGAAAAGACAAAGATATGGGCAGCAAAGTACTTTTGATACTCCAAGGCTTTGAGATACTGACAGAGCTTCAAAGCCTTGAGAGTTGTTTTTATTCTGTTGAATGTTCTAACAATTCTGTGTTGCTTGGTTATCTGATTATACAGATCAGGGTTTTGCTGAATATATTCTTATTTTACATTATCTACATATCTAACACAATTGCAGATGATCAGAACAGGGAGAATCAAAGATTTCTGAACTTAACTTTGAAAATCTGTGAAGCATGTTCAGAGCTTCAAGGCCTTGAGATGTGCCTTGAGCTGCTGACAGTCTTACATAATTAAGTTGATTCTTTCTTGCAGGTTTTGATTCTTATTATTGTGATTATTTATTGACTTCTAAGAGTCTTAAACTTGTTTATCATGATTTATATGTGTCAGAAGTTAATCAGATTGCTGTTCTAATCTTTTAACCATTTTTTATCAGAAAATGGAAAAACAAACAGTCCTAGTACTGTTATATTTCTGGATTTTGTTGTTGATGTGTTTTAATGTCGTTGCAGGTTTGTTAAACGTGCAAGAGCAATCTCAACAATCTCCAACAGATATCCACTTAGAGCTGTTTGAATTTCAGTAGAAAACAGAAGGAGGATTTGTAGGAACTAAGATCCTAAAATCTCTCATTCAGTTGCAGCTCGTGGATAAAGAGACTGGTTTGAATTTTGAAAGATAGAGGCTTGCAGAATACTCAGAGAAGTGTGACAAATTCGTGGGAGATCATTCATTCAAACACACAGGAATTCAAGCTTCAATTCCAAATTTCAGAAGATCAAGTCATTCCAATTTCCAGAATAACACATACAGGCTTCACTAGCTTATTTCTTCTACTGTTTTCTTCACTTGTTTTGTAATCTGTGTATATTTTAAATATCTTAAACCTCACTAAACCTAGTGGTTGGTCGTTCAAGTGAACAACAAGAGGTTCTTGTTAGCTCAACAGTTAGTAGCTGGAACTAGATATGTTTGGAACCACAAAGTGTATAGGTGTAAGGGAAATCACTTAGTCTTGAAGATCTAGGGCTGTTTCTGTGTGAGTAATAAGAAGTGTTTGCCCAATCCTGGTGGGATTACATCCCTCAGGCAGAGATTAGGTCCATTGGGACTGAACTCTGTAAACTGCTTTGTGTTCTTTACTTTATAGTTTTGTTATTTTCTGCTGCACTCAACTCAAATCAAACTAGGGTTTATAAGCTGCTTAGAACTGGTATTAGTTCAAGGCCTTGAAGCTTTCTATTTTGCCTTTGAAAGTTTCTGACAGTTTTATAAAATCTCAAGGCCTTGAGATTTGAGTTTCACACAAAGCTAATCTGTTAGAATTTGAGTTTTGAAAAAAGTTTCCATACTCTATTCACCCCCCCTCTAGAGTATTTAGGTCCTGTATTTAGTCTACATTACACACTTTCAAAGTTGATTAAGTTTTGTACTCCTCCTTGATCCACGAATTCGATCTCGAGATTTCTGAATTCATGGCACAACCATCCTGGCAAAACTATCATTGCGTTCAACGCATGGCTCGCCTTTCGACTCAATGCGTCAGCAACAACGTTTGCCTTCCCTTTATGGTACTGGATGCGCAAGTCGTAGTCCTTGATGATTTCTAGCCATCTTCGTTGTTTGTTGTTCAGCTCCTTCTGTGTGAAGATGTACTTTAGGCTGTGGTGGTCGGTGTAAAGCTTGCAAACTGCTCCATATAAGTGGTGTCTCCATATCTTCAGTGCGAAAAACTATTGCCGCTAACTCTAAGTCGTGAGTAGCATAGTTTTCCTCATGGGGTTTCAGCTGCCTTGATGCATAGGCAATTACCCTTCTATCCTGCATAAGTACACATCCTAGTCCCTTCTTCGATGCATCGATGTACACTTGAAACTCGCCGGTGTCGTTTGGTAAAGCTAATACCGGGGCTGTAGTCAGCTTCTCCTTCAGGGTCTGAAATGCTTCTTCACAGCTGTTGTCCCAATTATACATCACAGTCTTCTTCGTCTGCGTAGTCAGTGGCCTGGCAATCTTGGAGAAATCCTTCACGAAATGCCTGTAGTATCCTGCTAGGCCAAGGAAACTTCTTATCTCGAACACATTCTTTGGTGTGGGCCAATCTTTGGCTGCTGAAATCTTTCCTGGATCCACTGATATTCCTTCCTTTGAGATGATGTGACCCAGAAATGGAACACGATCCAGCCAAAAATCACATTTAGACAACTTTGCGTACAACCGTTCTTGTCTCAGATTCTGCAACACTTCTCTGAGATGTTCCTCGTGCTTCTCCTCGCTCTTCGAGTACACAAGGATGTCATCAATGAAGACGACTACAAAACGGTCTAGAAATGGCCTCATCACTCGGTTCATCCGATCCATAAACACTGCAGGTGCATTGGTTAGACCAAAAGGCATTAATGTGAACTCATAATGGCCATACCTCGTTCTAAAGGATTTCTTCGGAATATCCTTCTCGGCTACTCGAAGCTGATTGTACCCTGGCCTCAAGTCAATCTTTGAAAATACACTACCCCTTGTAATTGATCGAACAAGTCATCAATCCGGGGTAGAGGGTACTTATTCTTGATGGTTGCACTGTTCAATTCACGGTAGTCAATGCATAGCCTTAAGCTTCCATCTTTCTTCTTCAAAAAAAGCACTGGTGCTCCCCACGGTGAAACACTTGGCCTTATGTATCCCTTCTGTAGGAATTCTTGCAATTGGTCCTTCAGCTCCTTCAGTTCAGCGGGTGCCATACGATATGGCGCTTTCGAGATCGGCGCGGTTCCGGGTGCTAAGTGCAGAGTAAACTCCAATTCTCTCTTGGGTGGCATACCTGGAATCTCATCCAACACGTTCTCCTTCTTGGATACATCCTGGGTGTAGCACAAGTAGGTAGGGTTCCCTTTCTTCACTTGATTGACTATGATCAGTGCTGACACTAGTCTAGTACAGGGCTCCATCTTGATTCCACGATAAGAAATCTTCTCACCGTTGGTTCCTCTCAGTCGAACCTTCTGATCATAACAATCAATGATGGCTCGATATTTGCTAAGCCAATCCATCCCTAGGATGACGTCTATGCCTATGAAATCGAACTTAATCAAATCCGTAGGCAAGGTATAGGCTAGAATTTTGACTCCTACTCCTTCAAATACAGTGTCACAAACTCCTATGTGGCCAGTGGGTGTTGCTATTGGGATAGATTTTCGAGCAGACTTATTCAAACCCAATTTCTCAGCAAATTATGATGATATGAATGAGTATGATGCGCCAGAATCAAATGATATAAAGGCTGGGTGCTCATGGACAAGGAAAGTACCCGTGACAACTCCGCGAGCATCTTCAGCCTCAGTCTTTGTCATGACTTCGGTTCTTCCCACATTGGCGTTCTGAGTTCCAGCTCCTCCTGCACCAGCTCCAATGTTGACATTACCTCCATGACCAGCATTGTTGTTACGATTCTCCGCTCCATGATGTCCTGCATTCCCCTGGTTGTAGTGTGGCTGCCTTCCATAGCCATCTCCCTGGTTGTTGCGGTTTCCAGGGTTCCTGTTTCCATATATGATTTGTAGGATTGCAGGTTGATGGTTATTATACTGCTAGCAGTTTCCCAGATGGTTCCTGGATGGTGGGGCTAGGCATTCATAGGCTCGATGCCCTCTCCTTCCACAGTTGTGGCATACGACAGGGTTTCCCATACAATTAGCTCCAGGGTGGTTTTGCTGGCATCTCTTGCAGATGTAGCGTCAGACTGGCTGAGCTACCTGATACTGCTGGTTCTGATGGTTTCCTCCATTGTTTGGCTTCAACTTCTTATCCCTTGCCATGTTACTGTTTCTACCTCCCGCCTCAGCTACCTTGCGTTTCCCACGAAACTCATCCTGTACCTCCTGGACTTTCCACATGTCAGCTGCTCGGTCATAAGCCTCGTGCAAAGTGTCATAAGTCCTGCTATGCATGATCTTCTGCAACTGGAGGTGTAGTCCCGAAATGAACTTGTTGATCTTATCATCCTCATCAGGTACAGTGTGGCCTACAAACCTCAGTAGTTCCACGAACTTTTTGAAGTAGTTCGTTACCGAGCCGTTCCCTTGTTTCAGATTGTTGAACTCATTGCACTTCATTCTCTTGACATGCGCTGGATAGAATCGGGTCCTAAGAACAGTCTTAAAGGCTTCCCAGTTGAAGTTGGGTCGAGCCTGCAAGACTTCTTGGCTGGCTGTCCACCAATCATCTGCGTCATTTGACAGATGGATGATGGCGCAGTTGATCTTTTCATCAGCAGGGCAATGCACAACCCTAAGTAGTTTCTCGAAATGTCTAATCCAGTTCTCCAGTTCAACAGGATCTTCCTTCCCACTGAATTGGAGAGGATTTAGATCAGCTATCTGCTTGGCATAGCTTTGTCTTCCATGCTCCTCATTACCAACTACTCTGTCCATGATTTGCGTCATCTATGCCTTCTGTGCAGCTAGTTGTTCCATTGTTGGTTGGTTATTTCCTTCAGCTGCCATTTGTTCTTGGCTGACTCTCCTGGTGTAGTATCGCAGTGTTCTATCAATCATATTCCTACACTATCACCTATTTTATTATTGCTTATTTTACCAGAGATAAATAATTAAAATGAATTATTTTATGAAATAAATGGGTATCCTATTCATAGCACATATATCACACCGAATAACCAAAGCATAAATTTTTTCTCCACATGATCATGTAAAACTGTATCAACACATATATCTCATATTCTAAACCAGTAAACTCAGGTATCATAAGTCTCAAAACGTCATTCCGAAGAGGAAAAGGACGTGGGTGGGTGGGACTTTAGTAAAACTCAACCTACCATACCCCAAGCGGCTTGTCAAATTTTAAATTTTCTTATCCTATATTCATTTTAAATTGCCCTACATGTTTTAATTCATTTTTGGATTGTCTGCTCTGATACCACCTGTGACACCTCGTACTTTGTCGTGGGAGAATACGAAAATGCGACTCCACACCCAAGATCGCTCTCGGGTGCAAAAAAAATAGTAATAAAAAACAAACATCGCCATAATTATTTATTACAAACCATAAGTCTTCAACAGTGAAATATTACATACTATTAAACATGATGAAAAATTGTCTAGGTGTTTCTATTATTTAATACTAACACAAATAGGTGAGTCCACGATCCCTTAAGCCGAGCTTCCTTCACCTAGACCTGTGGGGGAAAGAAACAAGACCGCACTTTTTCCAAAGTCAGCACAAAAGCTGAGCAAGTAAACACCCCAACATGTAAATAGGAAAGAGACATATTTTTATTTTAAATAAAGAGGATTAATGAGGAAGTAAACAATATATTATTTCAAATGACCAAACATAAATTATCTAAGTCATTATTTAGCATTCTCAATCCGTTTCCATATTTTCCAAATTACTAATTCCTTCCATCTTCCAGATGAAAATCCACATTTATTATTTAGTTGTAGCAGGGAACAAACCAATCCAAGAATATAGAACCAACCATATCCCATGCATCCAAGACCATAAGTGCCGGCACCCTTCTAAGACTTCTTGCGGCCAGAGAGGTGAGTACATGGAGCAGCCCGGGGCAATTGCAACCGAGCAAAATATCATAACCACAATAAATAATAATCCGCATATGGCTCCACCGCACAACTCTTTCCACTTTACGTTATTACATATTATTAATTCCATGTGATAGTTTCCAAAAGAATCGTTTAGAAAAGTTTTTAAATTTCCACGTCAAGCGCGTATATCACAATTCACATTTGAGACATATAATTCATAAAAAATAATTGGACACGAAAGAAGGACGGGCACATTAGGTTAGGCATATTTACTCACCTCAAGTAGCACGACAATTATCACGATAAAGCTCCTATGGATACACGTAGCCCTTGTCTACGAATTCGTCACCTACAATTTATAATTCCTAAATTAATTACAAGTCTAATTATGCAAGTATGATATGCAAAATGCTATATCTCCTAATGTGTCATTTAAATTTATCCCCTTTACCCCATTAATTGTTAGCATGCAACAATTATTTAATAAACTTGTGACATTAACACTTATATTTTCTCATAAAAATATTACAACTTACATACATACAAATTCGTAAAGTTATTGAGAAATAAATCCAATATTAAGTTTATACACTCTTTTTATCTAGGAAATAATAATTTAATAAACAAACTATTTATTCATAAGTGACTATAAAAATTAACAAACTAATTCAATTATAGCTATTTATTTATTAGAAAGTGAATATACTATAAAAGAATTAAGTTCATAAATAAAATTCAAAAAATATTGTTCCCATAAAAACAAGTCATATATATTTATAAACTTATGTTGGATAAATAAATTTCTAGTAACTAGGAAAAATAATGAAGTACTTCTAAATAAGAAAAGTATAGATTTCTATTAAAGAGTCCACTTATTAGTTATTTTATAAAATAACTTTAAACTTATTTTATTTTTACCAATATTATCCAAATAATCTATTTTACTCAAAACACTAGTTTACAAACACTTGAAATTATTTAGTTATACACCCCAAATTTATATAATTAAACCAAATTGTACATTTTTATCTTGCTTATTTTCAATAGAAACAACAATATTTCATAGAAATAAATTCATATATCATTTTAACAACTGATTTACCTTTATATAGTCAAAATAATATCTAGAAATATTAGGATATAACTTTAATCCAAAAATCACGTTTTTAATTTCATATATTATAAGCAGTTTACATAAACAACAACTAGATCCCCCAAACTTTTCATAAAAGACAATTAGTTACACCACCACTATATGCAGTTTCACTTTGTACACAAATCACCCCCAACTTTTTCAGAAACTATACATGCAGTGCACTACTCACCCTTAACTTTTCAGAAACTACATAAACAATCCCCCTTCAAGAACATATGCATACAACTTCAACCCAACATACCCGATTCGTGTTAGAGCTATCAAGATGAGATTTTTATAATTATAAATGAACTAGAGGGTGATTTAGGACTCACCTACGCGAAAAAACGCGAGAAATGGTCAAGAAACGGAGCGGGTGTCGACCCCAAAGGTGGTGGTCGGCGGTGATGAACAACGACGATGAATCCGACGTTCTCGGATCTGTTTGATGTTTCTGATGAACTCCTCGGAACTCCAGGAGTTTTTTGGTACCAACGGGAGAGGGTAGGTCGCTCCGGTTAGCTCGGTTGAGCTTCTCGCCAAAAAAAATGGTGGCCGGCGGCGGTTTCGGTGGTTCTGGGTACACTGCAGCGAACTGCTGCTGTTCTTTCTTCTCCTTGTGACGAAACAGAGAGGAGGAGAAGGTCGGAGGCCCAAAACAGGTTGAGGGAGAGAGAAGACAGAGGTGGCGGCGTGGTTTCCCGTCGGGTTGGTTCGCCGGTGTTTGTTGGCAGCCTCCTCGATGGGGAGCTGCTGCTGCGGCTTGTGTGTGATAGAGAGGGAGAGGAGTGGGAGAGATGAGGAGGAGGTTGCTGTGGTGGTGAAGGTGGTGGTGATGGAGGGTACGGGGGTGGTTGTGGGTTGTTGCCGTGGGTTTACAAGAGAGAGAGAAATAAGCTTTTGTTCTTGTCTGATGTGTTTTGGTGAGAGAGAGAGAGAGAGAGAGAGAATTAAATAATGAATTAATGACTTGGAGAAGTCATATTCCTCAACCGACTTTTCCATTTTTTTTTGTCCTCTACTAGTTAGGCTAGAGTGTTTTAGGAGTACCAAATGGGTTGGTTAATCTAGTGGGTTGGGTACACACTTTGGTATAATTAAATAAACTACATAAAATGCTAAATAAAATACACAGTAAAATATCGTTTCCTATAGAATTATTATACGAACTTCCCGAATATGTTTTGAACCCAAAAATAATTCAACTCGTCACTCGCAATAAAAAAAATAAATTTCATGCCTCAATTACCAATTTACCCTTCAAAATTAAGCGGGGTATTACAATCCGAGCTATTTCCGAATCAAGATTCTAAGTCTAACAGGTAGGGTGTATATATATATATATATATATATATATATATATATATATATATATATATATATATATATATATATATATATATATATATATATGTGTCAAGGTAAGGCACAATCCTACTTGTTATGACATTCTCACAATTTCCCAAACTCACACCCCTCACTGAGTTCCCGAAAAACTGACTGAAACACCTAAGTTCCTGCTTTCTCAATCTCCCTGGCCCCCGGTGTGTCTTTGCCGTTCTCGCAGCCACAAATGTGAAGCGGTGCAAATGTCTCGAAAATTGTGCTAACGACTCAACTTTTCCACTAAATAACATAAATAACTGAAAAACTTTAAAACTAGAACATTACTTTTTTTTCTCTTTTTCTGTTTTTTTTTTCTTTTTTTTTAACTGATAATATATACATAAACAAATACAAGAATAATAATAAACACAACTAGCTAAAGCTGAGTAGGTAGAAATAAAATGCTGTCGTGGGGTACGAAAAATGTCCTCATGTGAAGTACCCCCACACTAATCCTGAAGCGCTAATCCTGTAGTCGGAATGATACTGTGCAGTACCACCGAACCTCCTCATCACCAAAGATGTAGAAAAACGGCACGACCACCAACTGACCCCAAAACCCCCGGAACTCAGTTTGTGCGGAAAGATACCTCGCACGCGACTAACTACACATGTGGTCACTATGTAATGCAGTGATTCACCTCCGCAAATTAATGCAGTCGCCACAAACTCACCCTGTCCTTCCCTCGAAAAACGTGTCAATGTCAAAACTGTTCAAAAACTGATATGTCATGAAGCTCTCCCATCTAAAACCCTCCCTAACTCACTCCCTCTGTCATAACGCTTAGAATGGCCAACTAACAACTGATGCATTTCACAAAGAAGGCTTCCTAGGCTACAGTGGCTATGAATAAACGGGGTAAACGACTTCAAACGGACTTACTATTTAGACCTAGGGATAAGAAATAGGACGTGAGGTCCCTTAATAGCCAATCACTCCATCGAAAGATGCGATGATCGTGAAGGCGCCCGTGGGCAGGTTGTCGACAACCTAAGTGACGGCGGTGTGGCAACTAGTCCGATCCTTAGCTCCGGCGATAACTACTCGCGGATTCCAAGGTGCACCGGCTCTCACCTATCTACTGTACCTTGGTGCGAGTTTTCTTTTCTGTAAACGGAATATCATTGATTTCTCTCCAGTTTCTGTTATTTCGATTGCCATTTCACAAAATTTTCTGATTTTTTTTATTTATTTTTTTAGGATTTTTCAGAATTTCTGATTTTTTTTAATATCTATATACAATGCAAGGCCAGAAAAAGTTGGTGGATAGTCGCAAATAAAGAAAACATGCTGAATCAATAAAATAAAACTCAAACTGCAAAAAATACAAAAAAAACGGGCAGACCGGGTTAATACAGACACGACTCCCACCCCCACACTAAGGGGTCGCATGCCCTCATGGAACAAACTGATCTGGTCCAAAATTCGGGTCTATCCCGATTTTCGAGGAACTAGGGAAGCTGCTGGGAGAACTGCTGCTGGTACCGGCCGGGTGACCGTGAGGCAGAAAAGTAAAGCTAAAAAAGTGTGCAGAAATTAAAGTAAACTACGTGCCTGTGATGTGTGCATCTCAGAAAATAACCTCCTAAAATTACCAGGGGTTCTACCACAGTCGGACCAGAAACCGAGAAAAACGCATAAAAATCTCGACCCGGGTACGGGCTCGTGCTTAAAGCGCAAAATAAAGCGAATGAAAGGAATGTGGACCTGAGCACCCGGAGCAAGTCTTACGGGTGTTGAATTTTCTGCAAATTCTGGCAGAAAAGGTCTGTTGACTGATTGCTGGAAAATTTCTTGACGGAAGTCGTCAACCTCCCGAGCTCTGCATGCGCTCTTCAAGTTTTCATTCCCCTAGAACCTTTGTGTATGACAATGTGCTCCCATATGGTCGAGTGTATTTTTGTACACAGGGGTCGAGTGCTCTGTTCTGCGAAGAACAGTTCCTAAAGAATCCCCAACTCGTATGAGTCCCTGTGATGGTCGAGTGTACCAGAGTACACCGGGGTCGATTCTTCAAGATTTTGCAAATCCGCATTTTCTGCTCCACATTCACCTTTCATTCTACGAAATTTTCTGAATTTGCTTCAAACTTCTACGAAATTTCTTGGAGAGCTATGGAGGTAGAGAGAGAAGAAGATAGCCAACAATGGCTTCCAAACCTATCGGCCTCCCCCTTGTATCCCTATTTTTGCAAAATGACCAAAATGCTCCTCTCTTTAAATTTGGAAAAAAAATGATTTTTTGTGTGTATATGCGCCCTATTTGGAAAAATAAAAAAAATGAAAATATTTTATACTCCTGTGTGCGTATATACGCACGGCTGTGCGTACATACAGCAGCAAAAAATATTCTCAATTTTTTTTCAAAACTCAGGGCGACGTTTGGCTACTGTGTGCGTATGTATGCACAGGATGTGCGTATAAACGCACACCGCAGCCTGGGGGTGTTTTTTTTTTCAATTTTCTCTTTCTCTTTCTACCTCCCGTGTGTGTATATACGCAGGCTTGTGCGTATATACGCACACACCAACTTTTCTGTTTTTGTCTCTTTTCTGCTCTACTGTGTCTGCACATGCTAAATACAAAGTAAATACCCACTCATCTTACCTCTCTTAAAATTTCAGAAGTTAAAATAAAATTGAAATAAATTGAACTAACTTACTACGTTGGGTTGCCTCCCAACCAGCGCTTGTAATTTAAGGTCGACGGCCCGACCCAGTTACCTCATGCCTGCTCAAGGGACTTCAAAACCGCCTGGGTCTACCTTGACGTCTGCTTCCGGGCCCAAATATGGCTTGACTTGGTTTCCGCTCACCCTGCAAGTTGTATTGTCTTGCAGATTCTCCAATTCAACTGCATCCCCTGAAAGTACCTCTTTGATGATAAACAGTCCTGATCACCAAGATCTCAATTTTCCCGTGAAAATCTGCTTCTGAGAATCGCAGAGATATATTTTCTTACGTACCTGAAACTGCTTTGACTGTGCTGAACATTGATGGCTCGGGAGCGGTTTCAGCTTCCAATTTCTGCCCACCTTTTTTGTCCATCTGTAAAGTGGTCTGGTGTTTAGCATTCATGGCATGCTCCTCCTGGAATCTCTCCTCGGTCTCTCTGTCCACTCTGTCAATCTCTGCCCATACATCCATCTCCTCGTTTTCCCAGCCTTCTTCGACTACATCCACAGCGAAGATGTCTTCATGCTCGTAATAATTCGGTAGTTGCAGATTTTTGAAAACGTTGAACTTCACCTTCTCCTCATTAATCTGCATAGTCAATTCTCCGCTCTTGCGTTTATCATGGCTTCTCCAGTGGCCAGAAACGGTCTGCCCAGAATGAGTGGTACGTCTCCTGCCTCCATGCCCAAAATTACAAAATCAGTCGGAAAAATCAACTCTCCGACTTTCACCAGAATATCTTCTATAACTCCGTAAGCCTGCTTCACGGATCTGTCCGCCATATGCAGCTTGATTCTGGTGGGCCTGAGTTCACCGATTTTCAAAGTTATGAAAATCGACAAGGGCATCAGATTAATACTGGCCTCTAGGTAACACAGAGCCTTTCCTGTTTAAGCATTACATAGGGTCACCGGGATGACAAAACTTCCAGGATCCTTCCTCTTCCTCAGTAGCCCATTCTTCACTAAATTGCTCACTTCTGCCGTCAGATTTATGGTCTCGAAATTGCTCATACTCCTCCTTCCATACAAAATTGAAAGTGTGAGTATGCAGATGTATAAGTAGCTAAGATTCTCTAGAAGGGTGGGGGGTTGAATAGAGTATGCCAACTTGTTGCAAAACTTGTTAGGAAGATGAAAAGTTGTGCAAACAATGAAATTCAAGGCCTTGAAAACAAGTTCAAGCCTTTGAAGTAGATGCAGAAAGTATATAGCAAGTATGCCTTTTTCAAGGCCTTGAAAACAAGTTCAAACCCTTGAAAAATAAACAATTTTTGTATGCTGCAAAAGCTATTAAAGTAAATGAACTGAAAATGCACAAGACAAGTGATTTATAGAGTTCCGTCCACTTGGACCTACGTCTCTACATTAGGGATTAGATCCCTGCAGTATTTTCAACTCAATTCTTATTAATCAAAAACTAAGCCCTAGAACTCAAGCAATTCAGTTTAGGAAACAATTCTGGAAAACTTAGAAATAAAATTTCCTGGATTATCATGGTCAAACAGATGATATATTAACATAGAAAATATGTTATAACAATCTGTCTTTCATCACCTAATGACAGAGAATCAAACATATGAAAGAGAGAGAGAGAGAGAGAGAGAGAGAGAGAGAGAGAGAGAGTGAATCAATTCAGATAGTTTGCAAAAAACTCCCCCTGAGAGTGTGTATTCAGGTTAACAAGTTTCAAGGATTTGAATCCAGTTTCAAGGCCTTGAAAATAGCCAAACTATTTTCAAGCCTCTGAAACTGATTCAAGGCTTTGAAAGCTGATTCAAGGCCTTGAGCTATTTCAAGTCTTGCACAACCTGATCTTTCAAAAATGTCTTTAAGGTTTGGCATAAGCGGGCATCTTTGCCAGTGCCTCAGGAAACGGTATGTTGATCTGCAGCTGTTTGAACATCTCGAGAAATCTGGCGTAGTCCTTGCTATCATCCCTCTTTTGTGTCTTCAAAGGATACGACATCTGTGTGGAGACATGTAACATTTTAGCTTCCTTCTAGGTCTGCACTGCATCCTGCTCAACCGAGCCCTTCGGCAGGGGACCTACGGATGAGTTGTTGCCCTGGCCAAATATTTCGTGTTCTATAATTTTTGACTTTTCTGCACGTGTATGGCTAGGGTACGGTGGATCCTGTTGTGCTAATCCACTCCAAGTGGTGATGGCAAATTTTCTGGCTGTCTTTCGGTTAGCTGCTGTGCTAACTGCCCTACTTATACCTCCAAAGCGCGTAGTGACGTTTTGTTTGTCTGCACGTCGGCTGTCAGGGCATCCATATGTGCAAACCGGGACTCCATGGTCTGAAACATGGACTCGATTTTCTTCATCTGAGCATCGTACTGCTGTGCACATGGGCCTGGTTGAACCTGCGATACCGGTGCGGCCTGCGGAGCCATTGGCCTGTGTTGGAATCCTGGTCCATAAATTGCAGAGTTCGGGTTTCCGTACCGGAACCCGAATGATCTATCGTGCCCGGTCTGTACCGGCTCGGATCCCACTTCTTTTGTACGTAATTGACATCCTCGGTCCATAGCTCTTCAATGGCTGCGTCCAAATCTAGTTCTCCTACTGCTGCAACAACCTTCTTTCCTGAGTAGACTTTCGTAACCAAGTCTTGCACGATCTTGACCAGATTATCTATCCGGACGTCTTCCACTGGCTCGGATCTGGCCGTGATCCTTCGATCGTCAAGCAGTCGAGTTTCCTGGTTGGCTAACTGCTTCATCAGTTCATATGCACCGTCTTTGTCCACATGGTAGAGAAAGTTCCCTCCGGCTTCTCTGTCAATCCTGTCAGCACTTTCCCTGTCTAAGGCATGGTAGAATACCTGCAAGATCTTCGGGTCTCCAAAACAGTGGTTCCGGCATCTCTTCACCAATCTCATCAATCTGTCCCATGCGTCTACTATCGTATCCCCCGTCTTCTGCTTGAATGACAGAATCTCGCTTTGTAGTTGAGTGACCCGGGAAGTGGGGTAAAATTTGGCCAAAAAATATGTGACGCATCCTTCCCATGTAGTGATGGATCTGGGTGGTTGGGATTTGAGCCAATATTTGGCCACTCTGTATAGGCAGTATGGAAAGAGAATTAGCATGAGTGCCTCTACTTCAACTCCCTTATACCTGACTTTTTTGCAGTAGTCCTCGAATTTCCCGATGAAGTCGTTCGGGTCTTCGTCAGCTTTGCCATGGAATGGCAGAGGGTATGAACAGTCTGGATAGTGGACTTTTTTATGTCGAAGTGTTCCGCGGTGATCTCGGTCACCACAATAGCTGGCTCATGTCCGCCCGTGGGGACTTAAAATTTTTCCACCAGCGCCTTTCCAGATCTATTGTATGTCCTCTGGTTGTTTCGGGCAGCAAAACCTGCTGCGATCAGATCCTCGATGTACCGAGCCATCTGGGCCGGGGTACGTGTCTCAGTCAATTCTTGTGTTCCTTCGGTATTTTCACCCATTCTGCTTTCTCGGTTTCTGTGATTTCGGTCTCTGTAAAGCTGCTCTGGATTGTCGAGTGGCTACACCAAGTCGTGTGGCAATATGGTCATCAACTAAACAGTCCTGAAAAACGAGACTTCAAGAGCAGTGAGATAACGAAAAATAAAACAAAAATAAAAAGAAAAACTCGGAAAGTTAATTCTGACTACTAAATAAACCGTAAAAAGTCTCCGGCAACGGCACCAAAAACTTGATGCGCAATTCAGCATGCTATTCGCAAGTATACGAATCAAGTAATATAGAGAGTATTTTCAAATCGGATTATCGATCCCACAGGGAATTTGCAAGTTTCTCTAGTAATCAGTTTTAACGAACAGAGTGTAAAAATGAGGAATATTTTGAGAGTTTGCTTACTAAGTACTGAAAGTAAATAACTTAAACGTAAATCTTTTCGTGAGAATTTTCTGAATAATCTTAAGGTTGTAAAACTGGGGTTTGAGATACTAGATTCCAGGATCCCCTAGAGTCTCTTCAGATTTTCCTTCTATGTTTGACATGAAAACACACAGCAGTTATTTATCCGTGCCACGTACAAGTTGTGCAGTATATTTTCTTTTCCTGCACGTTATCACGATTCTGCAGACTTTCAGATTCGTGTTAAGCTGCCTAGATCTGCAGTCTCGTTCTAAGTCTGCTAGGGTTTCTAACATGTCCTAAAGGCCCGGGTCAGATTCTCTAACAGTTGGTCAAACGATTTTAGGCTAGTCCTAATTCCCCTGCCCTGGTCGGCCCATCGGGGTAATGTGCTAAATTATTCTTCTCTTCCTAACCCTAACCAGACGTTTTCACCTACCTGATAGAGTCAGTAGCAATCCTGGTTAGCTACTCTGATCATGCATGAACAGTACAATTTAAAGACAGAATAACGAATAAAGCTCCTGCTATTAAGATACTGCAATCATGAATTCATAGTCAAAACGTAGAACTAATCTCTGAGTACGGAACCCTTGGTTCACCGAGAACCTAGGTAAAACTTTAGCTACTAGAACTCATAACGTAAACACAAAGTTTCTGAAATTAAGAGAGAGAGTAAAAGCAAACTAGGTCTTCGAATCTGGATTCGTGCTTTTCGTGCTCTCTGTGAATGCTCCCAAACTTCTGCCTTGGATGTGTTGATGATGTCTAAAACGAGCCCTGGACGAGTCTATAAATAGTGCTGGAGACGTTTTTAGAAACAGTCTTATTTACGAAACTGCAGCTGTCCAAAATTGTCTCGAAATACATGATGTGTGTATATACGCACACCGTGACCCTTCAGCTTCTCATTTTTTTCCTGTGTGCGTAACCGTCCCGGCAGTCTTCACTTTTTCTCTCCTCCGTGCGTATGAAGCCTCCTTGTATGCGTATGAAATACCCTGTGTGCGTATATACGCACACCGTGGGCTTCTCAGCTCTGTTTAGCCTCCTCTGCCTCGGCCTACATTTTGACCCGAAACTTTGTCAAAATTATGAAAATACCCCTGGGTCAAAACTGCTCCAAATTCCGCCCAATACTGGATCTGGTCATAGGGAAACTGCTGACTGAATTTGGGAGACAAAATCTGAACTCGACTCAGGAAACCCGGGCCCGGTGTCAAAATTACCAAAATACCCCTGGGTTAGAACCATCCCGGAAATCGTCCATAACATGAAATAGCTGATCACGACTCTGGACATCGGAACCCGAGACTCCTACTTGGGTGTGGCCTGTCTGGGACCCACACTTACCGGGAGGTCGATTTTTTGGCCGGACTCCGTTTTAGCATTATGACCTGTTTTCGGAAAGCCCTTGACGTCTTCTTTCTCCTGCAGCGGGTTTCATTTCAAAATTCCAAGTAGAGCTCGATATATTTTCAACCGAGCGTATCCTGGTCATTCTCGGTTATGGCGTTTTCAGCTTTCTCGGCTCTCGCCCCTGCAATCATGCTTCATTCTCGGCTCCTGCACAAGTCCTGTCCCTGCGTAGACATCACGAACAAAAACCCGTGATCATATCTCGAAATATGCAAGCAGAAATTTATGAAGAGCTTATAAACATCTCGTTCTAATTTCCGAGGCTTTCTAGGGGTGAATTCTGGCTAAAACACGGCTTTCCGACA
This sequence comes from Linanthus parryae, assembly GCA_023055425.1. Taxonomy (NCBI): domain Eukaryota; kingdom Viridiplantae; phylum Streptophyta; class Magnoliopsida; order Ericales; family Polemoniaceae; genus Linanthus; species Linanthus parryae. The sequence goes on along the minus strand of JALGPY010000005.1, from coordinate 108,793,315 downwards.
AAAAGGCACGTCAATTCATGCTAAAAGATAACCCCTATTCAGGCGTTATCATTCAACTCACACGAGTTGCCTATGTTGGAATGGGTGCCTAAGAGGAAATCTATATTTAGTATGAAGAATGTTTAAGCTAGAACATTCATTTATTATTTATTGTGATATTTAATATATTGAAGTCCTTAGATACAATGTGTTGTTTATCTTAAATATCCCTAGTCCACTATATTGATTAATAGGACGATCAACTATAGACTAGTATGTGTGTAGATTGATATGGAGATATAAAGTCTAACACATGGGTATGCATTTGGAGTAATGTCATACTGGATTGACCCACGACGAGAAGGGTACATTAGATTATGTCAAAGTCACAATCGCTTCTCGTAGTGCTAATGATGTTGTAATCCTTAGACTTGAAGTCACTAGACACTCTAGTTGTGGAATATCATGCTTTGATGTTATCAAACGTTGCGCCTTAACCGGGTAACTATAAAGATAATTATCGGGCATGGTAGGAAGCAAGATTAGAGATCATGTGACGTAGAGATGATTTGTCCCTCCCACATAATGGGAGAAAACATCCATGGGCCACTCGAAGGATGGTGCTTATAGGAATGTCTGGCCAGACTCAGATAAATCAATATGGAGATATTGATGTTATCTGCTCACATAAGCATATTCCCAGGATCGAGGAACTATGGATTGGATATACGAGTTTGACTATATGTCTCATTTCCAATCCGGATATAGAGACAAAGTGATAACACAATACACGACTGGGCACAAGGTTTGTCGGGATCACTGAATTATTTCTATTAGTTGGGTGGCATGGATGTGTTGCTAGACACCGCTCCGTGTTAGTAATGAGTTACTACCAACTAAGTAGAAACCTATGGGGTCACACATCGTATGGATAAAATTGGATATAGGTATTAATTAGTGGGACTAAATAATGAAAGGATCGTAAAGCAACTACAAGCAAACTTAGTAGGACTAATTCAAGTGGGCTAATCCACGTAAGGATATGATTAGTATTGGGGCCTTTATGTAGTTAATAAAGAGTTATTACTATATATAAAGGAACTCTAGCTTTTTATTTCTCTAGACAAGTCAATATTGAGAGAACATAACAAATCAATAGAGAGAGAAAAAGCAAAGTAGGCCAAATCCCTCTAGCCCGTCTGCCCCCTTGCCGTCGGCCTCCATAGGCGCTGGTGTGGTGCCTCGTTTTGCGTGATCCACTCCTCCTTCTTCCGTTGCTAGCACATCGCGGTGAGAAGGAATCCAATCAAGAATCCAAGGTGTGGATATTCATAGAGACGAAGGCACTATTCTTCGTGTGATCTCACAAACTAAGGTACACATCTTTTATGCCCTTATCATGTTATGATGGCTTGCCTGTGAACCTTGGTGGGATTTGAGCAGGATTAATTTTATTATTCCTCTGCGTAACCTGCAACAAAACCCAACAGTGGTATCAGAGCCACAGGTCGTAGCGCATAACACGATTTTACGTGTTACGATTTCAGTTTATACACCGTATTATTTATATAACGCGAAAACTGAAATTAATTGGCATATTAGATGCAAACTGATTTTGATTCAAGACAAACAAGACCTAATTTAACATTGGATGTGAGAATTAGTGATTTTGGATCACATATGATGTGATAAATTGGGTTCTTAAAACTTACGGTTCTTGGGCACATAGAAACAGGAGGTTTTCAAATTCTGGAAACAACTTTATGGAAACAACCAAACTTGGGCAACAAGGAAGGAAGGGGAAGGAAGCTAGGGCCGAAACCCTAGCCGCCACCCCTCCTCTTCCTTGTGCGTCAATCAAGTCCGCGGCCACCTAAGGGGCAGCCGGCCTAGGACCAGGCTGGCCCGGTGGCGTGCGGCGGTCCATGGGGTTTGGCCTAGGTCTAGGTCGGACCTCTTGGACCGTTGTGACCCTAATTACCCAATTTCAACTAAAATTGAACAAGCGCGTTAAAAATTGGTTTTAAATGTATTATGTGCTTTGTTGCATGGTGGATGGATATGTCCTAGGTTGTGGATGTTTTATTTTTGTGGTTTGGTTTATAGGCTGCGAGCTGATAAAATTAATGTAATAGTTAATTAATTTTACGGCCTGCGAGCTGATCATATTCTCGACATGTGGGGTTTTATTTATTTATTTATTCTAGATGTTTGGCTAGAATTAGAATATTTAGATGATAGCCAAGATCGTGGAAAAGAATACCGGAGGACCAAGAAGCCACAAAGACGATGAGGACTCCCATCCTAGGCGCGCGGCTATGGTGGAGCACATGGAGATGAGCTTGTCAATTTAGGGCATATAGATATTATCATTGGCTTGGTAATGTCTTAGTCTATGGGCCATATCCATGCCATGTTAATTTTTCTTTTGTGAATTTTTATTATTTATGTCTTGTTATTTATCATTGTGTATATGGGTGATACAAGCAAAATGTTAACAAGATAATAATAATAATAATAAACAAGTTTGATCTCTTATTGTGGATTGCCCAATCCAAATAAGTAGATCATGTTGATGGGATCAACCAAACAATTAGATAATGACTATTAAATCTCTCAATGGAAATATTACGTTTTTACTTCTCTTGCCTAAACACCCTTCATGATCAATATTTATTAAATTCAGGCTTCCCAAAGCAAGGAGTTTTAATTCACCTTGGTGTGTTGCGGGCGACACAAGCAAGTAATATGCGATTGTTGAAGCAAGAGGTTGGGCGCAACTGGGCAAAGTCAATTGGATTGGTGAGCCTAGAGGCATGACAATTAGGTGTTATCTAAAGGATAAAGAATAAGAAATTATTCACCTAATTGGACCAAGAGTTGCATGGGATGCAATTGAAAAGGATTCCTACCTAAATAACCAATTCGTGGGTGACTTGCCAAAGCAGGCTCAAGAAGAAGTGAAATATGGATCTTGAACTCACTAGATATTATATATGATATTTTTTGCATTGATGGTGAGGGCTATTAATCCGAGAAAAATAGTGGCAGCTATATTTTAATGATCTAGCCATTGTTGAATATAGTTAAACTGTTCAAAATACTAAAATTGCACATTTCTTGTTTTTGTAGAATTCCAATGGAAAACAATCACGCATTGACTTCATCCCTGCGATATGTCCTTGAGAAGGATAAGTTGTCTGCAACAAATTTCCTTCACTGGTACAGAAACTTAAGGATCGTCCTTAAGAAAGAAAAAAAATGTACGTCTTAGACAATCCTATACCAAAACCACCCCAGGATGAGTTTGTTCTAGCTGCCGTGAGAACACATCAGAAAACATGTACATGATTCTAATGATGTGACTTGTCTCATTCTTTGCACCATGACCTCTGAGCTTCAGAAGCAACACGAGAACATGGAAGCCTATGATATGATCGAACACTTGAAACAGTTGTTTCAAGAACAGGCGAAGCATGAGCAGTATGAAGTGTCCAAAGCACTGTTCAAGAGCAATCTCGCATAAGGGAACCCAGTTTGGCCTCATGTACACCGAATGATCGGGTACATAGGGAACCTCACAAGACTAGGGTTCCCACTCGGCCAATAGTTGGCAACTGATCTTGTCTTGCAATCGTTGCCAGATAGTTATAACCGGTTCAACATGAACTATGACATGAGTGAGATCAGTAAAGCTCTGCCGGACTTGCTGAACATGCTAAGGACAGTTGAACAAAGCATCAATAAAGGCAAGGGCAAGGCCATAATGATGGTGAATAAAAGGAAGGGCAAGGGAGTTGCCTCCACTTCTAAGGGAAAGCGCAAGAAAGTTGCAAAGTCCAAAGAAGTCCTAAAGCCTAGGGGGGGCGTGGCTAAAGGTGATTGTCACTACCTTAACCAGCTGAGTCACTGGAGGAGGAATTTCCCCAAGTAGCTGGAGGATAAAAAGCTTGGAATAGTGATTCCACAACCACCAGGTATTTTTGTTATAGACGCCAATCTATATATTTCTTCATCTTGGGTATTGGATACTGGATGTGGATCTCACATTTGTCGAAATGTGCAGCATTCGAAAAGAAGTAGAAGATTGGCTAAAGGAGAGATAGAATTGCGCGTTGGGAATGGAGCAAGAGTTGCTGCATTTGCTATAGGCGTTTATGAACTATCTTTTCCTTCCGGACTTATTTTAGAATTAGACAATTGCTATTATGTGCCTCCTATGAGCAGAAACATTATTTCTGTTTCTTGTTTGGACGAGAAGGGTTTTTCTATTTCAATAAAGGAAAAGTGTTGCTCCATTTATTTTGATAGTATGCACTATTGTAGTGCGCATTTGTCTAATGGATTGTATATCCTTGATGTATATAATTCCATCTATAACATAAATACTAAAAGGATTAAAATTAATGATTTAAATCCTACATATCTATTGCGCTGTCGTTTAGGCCATATAAACGAGAAACGCATTTCTAGACTCCATAAGGATGGATTTCTAGACTCACTTGATTTGGAATCATATGAGACATGCGAGTCTTGTTTATTGGGAAAAATTACAAAGTCCCCTTTCAATAAGAAAGGTGAGAGGTCTAGTGAGTTACTGGCACTCATACATACTGATGTATGTGGGTCGTTTCCCACGCATGCCAGAGTTGGTTACACCTGCTTCATTACATTTACTGATGATTTCAGTAGATATGGATTTGTATACCTTATGCAGGCCAAATCCGAATCTTTTGAATTGTTCAAAGAATTCAAGAATGAAGTTGAGAAGAAACTTGGTAAAATTTCTAAATCTTTGCGATCGGATCGTGGAGGAGAATACTTGAGACAAGAGTTTGACGAATATCTTAGAGAGTTTGGGATAGTATCCCAACTCACTCCACTCAAAACGCCACAGTGGAATGGCGTGTCCGAGAGGAGGAATCGCACACTATTAGATTTGGTGCGATCAATGATGCGTCAAACGGATCTTCCAATATCGTTTTAGGGACATGCTCTATTGACTGCAGCTTTCACCATTAACCGTGTTCCATCCAAATCAGTCATGAAGACACCATATGAGATATGGACTGGGAAGCGTCCCATAGTGTCATTTATGAAGATTTGGAATTTCGATGTCTATGTAAAGCGTTTACAAACAGACAAGCTCGGACCCAAAGCGGATAAGTGTAAGTTTGTGGGATATCCTAAGGAAACTAAAGGATATTATTTCTACAATCCAACCGAGAACAAAGTGTTTGTAGCTCGAACCGGATTGTTTCTAGAAAGAGAGTTTGTCTCTAAAAAAGCAAGTGGGAGGACTGTAGAACTTGAAGTAATTATCAATCCAATCTCCATATCAATCCAACCCCATACTAGTCTATAGATGATTGTCCCATTAATCATTATACTGGACTAGGGATATTTAAGATAAACAACACAATTGTAAATCTAAGGACTTAATTATATTAAATATCCAATAAATAATAAATGAATTGCTAGCCACAAATAATTTATACTAAACTAGATTGCCTCTAGGGCACCTAATCCTACAGTCTCCCACTTGCACTAGAGTCAATCTGGCGCATCTCGTATGCCCATACTCCTAGTGTGCCCTTCATGCTTCCACTGCGTGAGGGGCTTTGTAAGCGGGTCTGACAGATTATCATCTGTAGGAATCTTGCATATCCGAACGTCTCCTCTATCGATAATATCTCGATCAGATGAAACTTCCTGAGCACGTGCTTGGATTTCTGATGCGATCTCGGTTCCTTTGATTGCGCAATCGCCCCAGTGTTGTCACAGTGCAACTCAACTGGATCCGAAATGCTAGGGACCACACCAAGTTCAGAAACAAACTTTCTGATCCAAACAGCTTCCTTTGCTGCGCCATTTGCGGCAATGTACTCAGCCTTTGTTGTAGAATCAGCTACCGTCTCTTGCTTGGAACTCTTCCAGCTCACCGCTGCTCCATTCAGGCAAAACACATATCCCGAATGTGATCTAAAGTCATCTCTGTCGGTTTGGAAGCTTGCATCAGTGTAACCCCTTACACGCAACTCTTCCTCACCGCCAAATATCAAGAAAGCATCCTTAGTTCTTCTCAAGTACTTTAGGATGTTCTTTACTGCAATCCAGTGACTCTCACCCGGATTGGATTGGTATCTGCTTGTCATACTCAAGGCATATGACACATCTGGTCTAGTACATAACATGGCGTACATGATAGATCCTATGGCCGAGGCATAGGGAATTCTACTCATGCGTTCCTTCTCAATCTCATTGGAAGGACAACCACTCTTTGAAAGAGTGATTCCATGTGACATGGGTAAGAATCCCTTCTTGGAATCTTGCATGTTGAACCGTTTCAACACCTTGTCAATATATGTACTTTGACTTAGGCCTAGCAACCTCTTAGATCTATCTCTATAGATCTTTATACCAAGTACATAGGCTGCTTCCCCTAAGTCCTTCATTGAGAAACACTTTCCTAGCCAATCTTTAACATATTGCAGCATGGGAATGCCGTTTCCAATGAGTAGTATGTCATTCACATACAAGACCACAAAAGCTACAGAGCTCCCACTAACCTTCTTGTAGACACAAGACTCATTTTCGTTTCTGATGAAGCCAAACTCTTTGACCACTTCATCAAAACGTCGATTCCAACTCCTAGAAGCTTGCTTCAATCCATAAATGTATCGTTGCAGCTTACAGACTTTGTTGGCTTGCTTTGGATCCTCAAAACCCTCTGGCTGTATCATATACACGTCCTCGAGGAGATTCCCATAAAGGAATGCTGTTTTGACATCCATCTGCCAAATCTCATAGTCATGGTATGCTGCAATCGCAAGTAGGATTCGGATGGATTTGGTCATAGCGACTGGTGAAAAGGTTTCATCATAGTCAATACCATGAATCTGTCTGAATCCTTTAGCCACCAATCGGCCCTTATAGGTAATCACATTACCATCCATGTCGATCTTCTTCTTGAAGACCCACTTGCACCTTATGGGCCGCGCCCCATCGGGTGGTTCCACCAAAGTCCATACTTTGTTGGTATACATGGATTCCATCTCGGATCTCATGGCTTCTAGCCACTTCTGAGAGTATGGGCCATTCATGGCCTCCTCATAAGTAGTAGGCTCATCATCTATGAGCATCGTGTCACCGGAATCAGTCACGAGAAGTCCATACCTCTCGGGTTCCTGGCGCACTCTACTAGATCTACGAAGCTCTTGTGTCACCTAAACAGATTGCTCCACAACTGCTTGTGGTTCCTGTTCATGTTCCATAATTGGTTCAGTGATTTGTGGTTCTTGAACTTCTTCAAGTTCTACATTCCTCCCACTTGCTTCTTTAGAGACAAACTCTCTTTCTAGAAACACGCCGGTCCGAGCAACAAACACTTTGTTCTCGGTTGGATTGTAGAAGTAGTATCCCTTAGTTTCCTTAGGGTACCCCACAAACTTACACTTATCCGATTTAGGCCCTAGCTTGTCTGATTGTAAACGTTTTACATAGACATCGCAGCCCCAAATCCTCATGAACGACAGTTTGGGACGCCTCCCACTCCACATCTCATATGGTGTCTTCATGACTGACTTAGATGGAACACGGTTAATGGTGAAAGCTCCACTTAATAGAGCGTAGCCCCAAAATGATCATGGAAGATCAGTTTGACACATCATAGATCGAACCATATCCAATAGGGTCCGATTCCTCCTCTCGGACACGCCATTCCATTGTGGCGTTCCGGGTGGAGTGAGTTGGGACACGATCCCACACTCTCTAAGATAGTCGTCAAACTCTTGGCTTAAGTATTCTCCTCCACGATCCGATCGTAGAGCCTTGATACTTTTGCCAAGTTGCTTCTCTACTTCATTCTTGAATTCTTTGAACACTTCAAAGGATTCGGATTTTGCCCTCATGAGGTACACAAATCCATATCTACTGTAATCATCAGTAAATGTAATGAAGTAGACATAACCACCCCTGGCAGGCGTGGCAAATGGCCCACACACATCGGTATGTATGAGGGCCAATTGCTCTTTAGTCCTCTCACCTTTCTTATTGAAAGGGGACTTTGTCATTTTTCCCAATAAACAAGCCTCACATGTCTCATATGATTTAAAATCAAATGAATCTAGTAATCCATCCTTATGGAGTCTAGAAACACGTTTCTCATTTATATGGCCTAAACGACAGTGCCATAAATAAGCAGGATTTAAATCATTTATTTTAATCCGCTTGGCATTAACGTTGTAGACAGGATTGCTTAGATCAAGGACATAAAGTCCATTAAATAATTGCGCACTAAAATAGTGAATATTATTTAAATAAAAGGAACAACAATTGTTCTTTATTGAAATAATAAAACCATCCTTGTCCAAATAAGAAATAGAAATAATGTTTCTGCTCATAGCAGGCACAAAATAGCAATTATTTAATTCTAAAACTAATCCTGAAGGCAGAGATAGCTCGCACACGCCTATGGCCAACGCAGCAACCTTTGCTCCATTCCCAACGCAGATCTACCTCTCCTTTAGCCAATCTTCTACTTCTCTTTAGATCCTGCATATTTCGACAAATATGAGATCCACATCCAGTATCTAATACCCATGATGTAGAGACAGTTAAATTGACATCTACAACAAAAAATGTCTGGTGGTGGTGGAATCACTATTCCAAGCCTCTTGTCCTCCAGATATTTTGGGTTGTTCCTCCTCCACTGTCCAAGCTGACTGCAGTAGTGACACTCAACTTTAGTCACACCTTTGGCAATGCCACCAACAGGCTTAAGGGCAGGTTCCTTGGACTTGGAAACTGACTTGCCTTTGCCCTTGGAGGAAGAGGCAAACCGTTTGCCCTTTCCTTTCTGTACCATCATAATGGCCTTGCCCTTACCCTTGTTGATGCTCTGTTCAGCCGTCCTCAACATATTGAGTAAATCTGGCAGTGGTTTAACGATATCGTTCATGTTATAGTTCATAATGAACTGTCCATAACTCTCGGGCAACGATTGCAACACGAGATCGGTTGCCAACTCTTGGCCGACCGTGAACCCTATTCGGGCGAGATTCTCCAAGTACCCGATCATACGGAGTACATGGGGTCCCACCGGGTTCCCTTCTGCCAGATGACACTTAAACAGTGCCTTAGAGACCTCATACCTCTCTACCCTCGCCTGCTCTTGGAAGAGCTGCTTTAGATGTTCGATCATATCGACAGCATTCATGTTTTCGTGTTGCTTCTGAAGCTCAGAAGTCATGGTGCAAAGCATAAGGCAGGCCGCATCATTAGCGTCATCAACACGCTTTTGATACACCTTTAGGGCAGCAGGTGTTTGGTTCTCTGGACCTTCTGGAACATGATCCTCTATTGCGTACAGTTTCTTCTCTTGCTTGAGAACAATTCTCAAGTTTCTGTACCAATCAAGAAAGTTGGTTCCAGAGAGCTTGTCCTTCTCAAGGACAGATCGTAGGGAATGTTGTGAACTCGATGAGTTGTTTGCCATTTGGAATTCTACAAAAAGGAAAATACGCAAGTTTTAGTATTTGTGAATTTTTGACTATATTCAATAATGGCTAGTTTATCAAATATAGCTCCCACTATTTTTCTACGGATTAATAACCCTCAAGATATTAATGCGGAAAATATCCTTATATTTTCTAGTGGGCCAAGATCCATGTTTCACCTCCTTATGAGCTTGCTTTGGCAAGTCACCCATAATTTAGCTACTTTAGGTAGGAACAATTCCAATTGCATCCCATATGCAACTCTTGGTTCAATTGGGCAAATAACTCCTTATTTATCCATCCATATGGATAATCCCAATTGATTGCCTCTAGGTTTCTTAATCATATTAATAGCCTAGTTGTGTTCAACCTCTTATCTAAACAATTGCACAATTTTACGTGCCATCGCATTCCATCATTATGAACCAAGTCGCCATGCTTTGGCACGCACGAACTTGATAAATAATGATGATAATGAGTGTTTAAATAACGAGAAGGCAAGAACACAATATTTGAATTTTGAGGGATTTTAAAATTCAATTTTTAATTGTTATGTTGATCAATATCAACTAATCTATCTATTTGAGTTTGGGCACAACTCCAAATAATAGATCCGGGTTGTCTAATTATCTTATTATCCTAATTGCATGCATCATCCATACACCAACCACACAATAATAAGACAATAAAATAAAAAACCACAAAACAGAAATTAAACGTGATGTGGATATGGCCTTTTCTAGACTAAGATAATTCCAAGCCAATGGAATTATCTATGCACCCTTAAACAAACACATCTCAATGCGTCTTGATCTTTTGGTCCATCCTTCATAGTCATGTGGAATGCTCCAGGCTCCATGCTCCATCTTTTGTGGCTTCTTTGGCTTTGGACTTCTTTTCTTCAATCTTGGCTAACAATCTACTTTATCTAGCACTAGCTAACTTCTATACTAAATAAAATAAATCTCACAAGTTGAGAAAAAAAATGGCACGCAGGCCATAAAACCCTAATTAATTATTACAATTAATTGATCAGCTCGCAGGCCGTAAAACCAAACCACAAAATTAAACATCCACATCAAACCACATCCTAAGGCCATATCCAATCACCATGCGATTTGCACATAAACAGTTAAAATCCAATTTTAACGCGCTTGGTCAATTTTAATTGATTTTAGGATTTCTAGGGTTAAAACGGTCCATGGGCCCAACAATCAAATTGCCCGGGCCCAATAAGATGAACCATAAGGCCTTAGGGCCAGCCCGGCCCAAAACCCACAAGCCTAGGCGGGCGGGTTAGGGCCGCCCGGCCCCTAGGGCGGCCAAGCTTGGGCGGCAAGCAAGGGGGGCGGTTCCTAGGGGGGAGGGGCGAACCTCCTTATGGGAGTTGTTTCCAAAACAACTCCCTTGCTTGGTGCCCAAGTTTGGTTGTTTCCTTGTTTTGGGAGAACTCCTTCTTCCCCAAGGATGCTCAAACCCTAGATCTAAGATCCTAAAATTTCTCAAACTCACCAATTCATGCATCAAATGCAAAAATTGGATCTTGTTATGATTAATTATTGACAAATTGCATCCCATGCTTGATTTGTCTTGTTTTACGCGATAAACAATCAAATTAAGGTGTAAAACAACTAAAATGTAACACATAAACCAAGTTTATGCTCTACGACCTGTGGCTCTGATACCACTGTAGGGTTTTGATTCATGGATGCGCAACGGAAACACAAACAATCATAAAACCATGCAAAACCCTCCAAGGATCACAAGTCAAGAGACATAACGATGGTAAGGGTAAGAAATCATAACACACCTTAGGGTTCTCCTTTGATGACTTCAAACGCGAATTGTGTCACGTTCTCTATGGTTGATCCACGCCTAGAGTTGATCCTAGAATCTCCCAAGTCCTTGGTGCTAGCCCGGAAGAGGAAGAGAAAGAAGAATCACGCAAAACGAGACCCAAAGGAAGGCTCTCGGCCTCCTTGTGGCCGACGGGGACGGGTGGCGGCAAGAGGGGCGGGCGGCACCTCTTGTTGCTTGCTCTCTCTCCTTTTGTTCTCTCCCACTCTTGTTATGTTCAATTATGAGCATAAGTATGTGGGAAGGAAGGAAGGAAGGTCATTTATATAGTCCAACAACTCCTTGCCAACTACCTAAAGGGCTTATTCTAGTCCTACTAGAATTCAATTTAGTCCCTTCCTTGCAAATTATTCCCTACTAAGTTTGAAAGGTTTTGCAAAGTGATCCTTCTAATTAATTAATCCAATTAATTAATTCCCAAATCTAGTTCAACTCTATGTAGCGTGTGACCCCATAGGTTCTATCTAGTTGGTAGCAACTATTTGCTAATATGGAGCGGTCTCTAGCAAAACATCCATTCTAGCCAACTAATAGAATAGTCATCTTGAAAACCTTTGTACAAGTAATTGTCTCGTCCCTTTGTCTCTATATCCGGATTGGACACGAGACATACAAGTCACACTCGTATATCCAATCCATAGTTTTTCGATCCATGGGAATAGCCTTATTCGTGCAAATAACATCAATATCCCATATTGATTTATTTGAGTCTGGCCAGACATTCTATAAGCACTATCCCTCGAGTGGCCTATGATATTTTCTCCCGTTATGTGGGAGGGACAAATTCTATCTACGTCCACTACGATCTCTAAGCTTGCTTCTTATTGTATCTAGTACACACCTTTATAACTACCCAGTTACGGTGTAGCGTTTAACGCTACCAAGATCACAATAATCCACAACTAGAATATCTAGTGACTTCAAGTCTAAGGATGACAATACCATTGCACCGCGAGAAGCGCTTGTGACTCAACATAGCGTGTATGTAGCCTTCTCGGAGATGGGTCAATCCAGTGCAACATTCCCTAATGCACACCTATGTGTTGGATCGTGATATCTCCATATCAATACAACCCCATACTAGTCTATAGATGATTGTCCCATTAATCATTATACTGGACTAGGGATATTTAAGATAAACAACACAATTGTAAATCTAAGGACTTCATTATATTAAATATCCAATAAATAATAAATGAATTTCTAGCCACAAATAATTCATACTAAACTAGATTGCCTCTAGGGCATATATTCCAACATGTGGATCCTATGACGTTGTATTGTGACAACTCTGGAGCGATCACACAAGCCAAGGAACCAAGACCACACCAAAAATCAAAGCATGTACTTAGGGGATTCCACTTTATTCGAGTTATGATCGATAGAGGAGATATGAAGATGTGCAAGATCCCAACAGATGACAATCTTTCAGATCCGCTCACAAAGCCACTTGCGCAGTGAAAGCATGAAGGGAACATTGTATCTATAGGCATACGAGATGCGCCAGATTGGCTCTAGTGCAAGTGGGAGGCTGTTGGAATGGGTGCCCTAGAGGCAATCTATATTTAGTATGAACAATGTTTTGGCTATAACATTCATTTATTATTTATTGTGATATTTAATATAATGAAGTCCTTAGATACAGTGTGTTGTTTATCTTAAATATCCCTAGTCCACTATATAGGACGATCAACTATAGACAAGTATGTGTGTAGATTGATATGGAGATATAAAGTCTAACACATGGGTATGCATTAGGAGTAATGTCATACTGGATTGACCCACGACGAGAAGGATACAATAGATTATGTCAAAGTCACAATTGCTTCTCGTAGTGCTAATAATGTTGTAATCCTTAGACTTGAAGTCACTAGATATTCTAGTTGTGGAATATCATGCTTTGATGTTATCAAACGCTGCGCCTTAACCGGGTAACTATAAAGATAGTTATCGGGCATGGTAGGAAGCAAGATTAGAGATCGTAGTGACGTTGAGAGGATTTGTCCCTCCCACATAATGGGAGCAAATATCCATGGACCACTCGAGGGATGGTGCTTGTAGGAATGTATGGCCAGACTCAAATAAATCAATATGGAAATATGGATGTTATCTGCTCACACAAGCATATTCCCAGTTTCGAGGAACTATGGATTGAATATACGGGTGTGACTAATATGTCTCGTGTCCAATACGGATGTAGATACAAAGGGATAACACAATACATGACTGGGCACAAGGTTTGTCGGGATCACTGACTTATTTCTATTAGTTGGGTGGCATGGATGTGTTGCTAGACACCGCTACGTGTTAATAATGAGTTACTACCAACTAAGTAGAAACCTATGGGGTCACACACCGGATGGATTAAATTGGATATAGGTATTAATTAGTGAGACTAATTAATAAAAGGATCATAACGCAACTACAAGCAAACTTAGTAGGACTAATTTGCAAGTGAGTTAATCCATGTAAGGACATGATTAGTATTGGGGCATTTATGTAGTTAATAAAGAGTTATTACTATATAAAAGAACTGTAGCTTGTTATTTATCTAGACAAGTCATTATTGAAAGAACATAACAAAGCAAGAGAGAGAGAGAGAGAGACAAAGCAAAGAAGGTCGAAGCCCTCTAGCCCGTCCGCCCCCTTGTCGTCGGCCTCCATAGGCGCCAGAAAGGTTCCTCGTTTTGCGTGATCCGCTCCTCCTTCTTCCGTTGCTAGCACATCGCGGTGAGAAGGAGTCCAATCAAGAATCCAAGGTGTGGATATTCATAGAGACGAAGACACTATTCTTCGTTTGATCTCCCAAACTAAGGTACACATCTTTTATGCCCTTATCATGTTATGATGGCTTGCCTGTGATCCTTGGTGGGATTTGAGCAGGATTAATTTTATGATTCCGCTGCGTAACCTGCATCAAAACCTAACAGCCTATACATCAGCTTCCTTTCTTCTTCTTTCTTTGACCTTTTTCGAGCTTCCAACACTTCTAAAGTTTGTTTCATGCCTCAATTCATCCACCAAGCCTTCGTTCCCTCAAACACAACAAGAACAAGCACAAAAAGCGATTATATTAGCCCAATAACATCAAAGTACATATGAAAATGCCCGGACCAACCTTAAAGCATGTAAAATTATTTTCACATAAAATGCCCGAGTCGACCTCAAAATTACTGAAATCTCTCACAAAATGGCAAGTAAATCATCTAGATATATAATTTCTAAATGTAGTTATCACCTTCATTGATCATGAAGTAAAGAATTGATAATCATAGAAAGCGTCTAATTGTGCCATAGGGTCACCATGGCACTTAGGAAACTAGTTTAGCTACTCATGAAAATAATAAAATATAAGTTCTTCATGATATCATTAGATAAAATAGAAAAGAATAACTAAACGATGATGTCTTCAGATTTGTGAATCTCTGCTCCACGAAAGATCTCCAATGCTTCACTTCTTTGTGCTCTCCTTTCTTCTCTCGCGGTCCTCCACTATCCTGCTCCTCTCTCTCTCTCTCTCGCTTGACTCGTGTTATATTATTTTTAGATCATAGAGATCTCATCATCACTTCTCTGCTGGATAATTTTGGAGAATTTGGCCCTGTCCAATTTGTGGCGGTCTTTAACCCAGCTCGGACGAGCTCCTCAAGTAGCTCGTGCGAGCTGCTGGTTTCTTCTGCAACTCGTGCGGGCAGCTAAATAGCTTGTGTGAGCTACCGTTCTGCACTTGACTTCTTTTTATTCTTTATTCAATTAGTTTCTCTCCTCGTCTCCTCTTATCTTGTGTGCTTTTTGGGTTTTTGAAGTTCGCTCCATCCTGATCCTTGAGATCCTAGTTCCTATCATAGATAACACAAAACACACATTACGCAATCATATCTCATAAAAGTGCTTAAATTGGCACATAAAATGGCCGGATATCACATTAAGCTCATGAAACTCATATCGTGAAATAAACTACAAAATACACTTGGAATGATTCCACGTATAATTAACCTCACAAAACCGTAGGAACTAAAACAAATTGATGACACTAATTAAGAGTCATCACCCACTTACATCATACTGGTTTGTTAGTGATGATAAGGATGATGAGACTGATCAGTTGTCCGCTTCATGCGGGCATGGCACTCCGTAAGTGTGTAGGGTTGGGACCAGATCTACGCATCTCTTTACTCTGAGTCTCCGCGTCTCATTTAGTCTTTTTTGCATAATTACATATTTTTATATTTTTTAGTTTGCTCATTTCATCTATTTGAGTCATACCAACCTATTGTATATAATTGAGTATTTTTATTGTATTCAAAACATGTAATAGTAGATATTATAGATAAGTAAAATAAAACTAGTGAAAAAAAATCACAAAAATTAAAATCTTAAAGTGAGGGCAATTGAAAGAATTTAGTATTGGAGGGAGCTCAATGATATGCTAACCTAGTGTGTGGAAGTGGTAGTGAGGCTATGACTTCAAGTCATTCTAGGGGAGCATATATAGAACAAGTATGCCTAAAATAAGTTTGTAGACCACATATTAGCTAGCATATCATCCGACGTGACAGTCAAATCACCGTCACTTAGATAGAGGACCACCAGTCTTTATGCGCTTTTATAGAAGTGAAAAACTTATAGGGGCCCCACTGGCTTGTCTCTATCCTATACGGCCAACAGTAAACCCGTTTGAAGCCTAATATGTATTCTTAGAAGCCACTTCTGCCGCAAGCTTCTAGGTAGCCTACATCAGTAGAGTGGACTTGACATTTCCTACACGTCATGATAGAGGGATTAACTGTTTCGGGGGAGGGGGCATGTTGAGCTGATTGGATACATTCGACAAGGGCTGAACTACATCGATACATCAGTAAGGGTGATAAAGTGTGAGTGATAGAGGCGACATCGCATTAGTTTTTGGGCGGTGATTCACCACTTTACGCAGTTCTCACAGTTGAAGAGAGTCATAGTGCCTACAGACACGCTTCAACCACAAGTGCATTACTGTCGGTGCAGTAATAACCGTAAAAGTCAGGGTTTATCGTACCCAAGAGACGCCTCGGTTAATTAAAACTTATTTTCTTCTTGTGAGAAAATATTTGGAGTTTTTTCTCTCGACTAATTAACAAAAAGTAATTAAAAGTAGGATTTGCTAACGCAAGTTGTTGAACTATTTTAAAATTCAAGTATGGAAGAAGTGATCAAGAAATCAGATAAATCCGTAACCGGAGTTATATTCTATACTGAATATTTGTTATTTTGCGTGAAACCTGATGTGTTTGGATGCATTTTTGGCAGGGTATTTCAATCTTTTATGAATTAGAGCTTTAACTGCGTTGTTAAAGAATCCATGTATTTTCGTAATGAATTCGAGCATTTTATACATTGAATATGATCCTGTTATGTTTAGTGTTGTTGATTTCATGTACGGGAGGCTCGGAAAGTTGATCGGTTGTGAAAAAGAGATTTGGAAGTGATTGGAGATCCAAATAATGGCCAACAAGTAAAGGAAATGAACTGGAGCAGCAGAGTGGTCGTACGACCAGAGGTAGTTAAAAAATGCATAAATTGGTCGTGGACAGCCCTCTGTTGGGCGTACGACCAGTCGGGGTGTTCGTACAATCAGTATGGTTGGTCTTACGACCAGAAGCTACCAGCACGATATTTTGTGGATTTTATTGCAAATATTAAATATTTTTGGACAAGGATTACTTCTAAATCACATTAGAATGACCTAGGGACGTCTATTCGGAGAGGGACTACAATGGAGGATTGTGTATTGATGCTAAGAGCACTCGGGAGGTTGGAATCATTCATTTGTTCCCTTATCTTTTGTTTCTCTCTTGTTCTTTCATGATTTAAGCAAAATGTTGTATGTAGATCATGAATATGAATAGCTAAGCCATTTTTATCAGGACCCGGATTGGTATCTATGGTTTGTTGCCAGATTTTACGTAAAACGATGTCGCGGTTCATGTTTAATGTCTAATTGATGTACGATATCTTGGTATGTTCGTTCTATGATCTTTATTGTATTTTTTTTTTTACGTATTAAGTTTTGTTAGATAGATCTCAATTATGAACTATTTGGTAACTCGGTAGTTTCTAGTCGAAAAATTGGAACGAACACCTAACTGGGTCGTAGTTTGGTAACTCGGCTTCATTAGTTAGGATCATTGAGTAGATTTAACATTGTAATGCGTGAATAGGGTCAAATAATACTTGGTAACTCTGTGTCAATTGATCCAGGAATAGATTATTTGCTTGGTAACTCTGTGAATCAAGAATTGCTTGTTTCATAAGGAAATGAGTATCGGTGTTTCATGAATCGCCGTGCGTACCAGTGATAACCTTAGTGATCTAATACGACATCGTGATATTCTCTCCATATCGTATTCCCGCAATTCATCCGTGTGAATTGCTCTTGTAATAATTAGTTAGTCGTTTTCAATTAAGTAGTTTAGCAAAACAAAAATCAAACTTTTAACCCACATTAAGGTTATCGGTATTAATTTATTTAACGAAGACCCTTTGTTCAACAATTCTTGGACTTTCCGATTACTACTTCACCGACAATCGTGCACTTGCTGTTTGAACGTGTCAGCGCCTGGTTGGGATTTTTTTAGGGTTTATTAACGCTGGTGTACTATAATTCATGAAACACCTTTGTGATTACTATACTAGACGAGAAATAACGAATTGTTGAGTCACCAAATACCTATTACTATGCTTATCAATATTTAAGAACGAGTCACCAAATACTTAGAAAATTCTAAACATGCATGAAGTCCTTGATTCTACTCAATGCCCCTAATTCACACAATCGACTCACCAAGTACGTGACCTAATTAGGTGGTTGATTCAATTTACCAACTAGAAACTACTGATTCACCGAAGAGTTTCTAACTAAATCATAGTTTCATGAATCGTCATCCATCAACTAGTTGATATGAAGAACACAAAATAACCATAGCATGTAATCAACATCAACTAAGCTATTGAAACGTGAATCACAACGTTATAATCATAAAATCCGCTAATAAAATCCTAATCCCAACTCGGGTCCTGATCCTAGAGATTTAAGCTACTCGTAATAACTAATAGAATGAAGAAAATCAAAGAATCCATCATATGAGAAGGATTGAAAGAGTTTGGAGAATTCAAATAAATCGTCCTAGCTCCAGGCCTAGAAACTCATGCTTCGTGCCTGTCCTATGAGCCAACTTCTCAATTTTTTGTTCCCAGGTCGTTTATATAGGTTTAAGACAAATCCTCATAAAAAACTATGTGAAATTATCAATTTTCCGCAAAATATGGCGACATGGTGTTGTTGTGATTGTAAGATCACATACGGTAATTTTTCTAAATAAAAGTGATTTTACGTTCACCATAATACCACAAAGAATGCTTGCGTACGGTCACTGTAAGAATTTGGCTACGTATACGATCACTATTGTGGTCGTACGACCACACTGCAGCCCATCTTTTTTCCTCCATCTTAGACAGACAATACCTTCTTCTTCCGATCTCCGATTTAGCTGTGTGACCTACCTTTGCAAATTCCTTTGAGTCTACTTTCATTTTCCACCATTCTTACTCCAAAGTTTCTTGTAGAACTCAAGATATCATCAATCTAGTGAAGGATGGTCACTTTTGTTCCTCTAACGTTTCTTCTCTTCATTCTCCTTGGCCATTCCCGAGCTTTTCTCATCTTTCTAATTTTCTTTCCGCACCCGATTCAGCTTCCGAGCTTCTGGTACCTGAGATACACAACACTAAATGTAATACCCCATTTTTATTATACTAGATAATTTGATGTCTATTCATAAAAATTTAGAATATAATCATATGACAAGTGGGAGGTAGTTGTAGTTTTAGAAAAGATAAACTAGTTAACTAAATATTAGTTGGAGGTTACATCTTGAGTTTATGAAAACTAGGGGGTTGTAGTTGTCTTTTATCAAAGTTAAAGTATGCAATTATTTTTACATGTTTCTATCCCTACTAAATACACTTAATTAAAACCCTCCCATTGTAATGTTTTTCTCCCCAACACCTTGTTGGCAATTTTTCATACCCAATTCATCACCTTCCACGTACCACCTCAATGAAAAAAAAAGAAAAAAAAAAATCACACTTTTTTTACTCCTCCTCCCTCCACGTATCACCTCAAATGGGAGGTTCATTCCCCTTAATACTTCTTTCCTCCCACGTAACCTTCCTATTCATCCCCCTAATTCTCCCCTACTCTTCCTATTTAAGCCAATACCACCAACAACAACAAACATCTCCATCACCACCTACAACAACATCACAACCACCACCATTCCTCTTCTTTTCTTCCAATACACAACCTACACTACCTCCCTCTTCCTCTCGGTAAATAGAAGCGGCAACGACAATGAAAACAACAACCACTTCCACCATCACCATCGGTGCCGCCGTGACTCCATTAACGTCGGCGAAGCTTTGAGCCCCAGTTAACCGGCAATACCCACCCCCAAAGCTCGCTCTCATTCGTCTCGAGGAGGTCCAAAGAGGCTAGAAGAAAACTCAGTCCGATCCAAGGACGTCGGAATCATCGCCGTTGAACACCACCGACGATCCCACCAATGAGAAACCTGACCCAACTCATTCCTCAACCATTTTTCTTCATTTTTCATGTGGGTAAGCTCTATACCCACTCTTAATTCGTTTATGATCATCAAAAACCGAGTCTTGATAGCTAGAAGTCATGTTGGGTCAATGCTACGTATGAAGAAGATGGCACAAATGTAATGTCTAATATCTTTTGGGGGTTGTTCATGCATGATATAAAACTTTGGGAGGAGCTAGGTGTAATTTATCTAAGGGCATAAGTGCATCATATTAATTTAACTAAATAACATGTGGGGGTGTTGAATGTATTTTCTAAAAATATAGGGGAGGTAAGTATCTTTTGCTATTAGTTAAATTGACTGAAAAATGCGAAATTTCAGTTTTTGTTTCCGAATGGTTAACAAATGTTTCTTTACTAATTGTATTAACTTATTTACTTAATATAATTCGCCTAAATATTTTTATGAATGTATAAATTTAAGACAAGGTTATGACTAGGTAAAAGAGTCTTCTTTACTAAATCACCTAACCAACCAATTTGTGCAAGAATAAATAATTACGGGTACGATAATAATAAGTAGCCCGATATTTATCTGTGTATTGATTAGGAGGTATAAACGTGTAGCGACGAGTTCGTAGACGAAGGCTACGCCTATCCAGGAGGACTATTTCGAGTTATTTGACATTCAACTTGAGGTAAGTTAATATGCCTAGCGTTGCGTGACTTTCCGTCTTTCGTGTATCGCGTGTGTTATTTGTGAAATGCTAGAATATATGCTTTATTTGAATCCTTTACTTGCTTTTGAAAAAAATTCTACTTTGAAGTATCATATAATCCCAAAATAAAGAATCCGAAAGACCCCACTTAAAAGACATCTAAATTCTATTGTGAAATGGGAAAGATTTAATCAAATATGATTACCATGCTAGGCCCTGATTACCTAGTTCACGGGCCACGATTATCAAAAATACCGTACCGCTCAAATATTGATCAAATACAAACATCTTGGAGAATCATATACCGAATATTATGAAAAAATTCCACACCGGCTTTACGTGGAGCTCCTTACTCAATATTACGTCTTTGAAGATCGTACGAAGCAAAAGACATAATGATGTAAAGTGAAATTTATTGTGTGCGGGTTGTACCATATCCCTGATACGCTACAGTTCAGACAAATTTTGATTGATTATTGTTATGAGGGGTTGTGATGCGAACCTCCTTGTTATTATGATATAGTTTTGGTTGTGCTTGTGCAAATTATGAGAAAGTGGTTGTGGATTGGATATGGTCACTCCCCGTATCAAGTTGTTAATAAAATGAATTCCTGGACTCGATGTCTTATCATAGAGAAAAAAAGAATGCAATCTTCTTGAGATATAAAGTGATGAGTTGTGGAAATATTGCAAAGTACCTCTTGTGTGATTCTCCAAGATGGTCCACATCATTGGACTGGAAATATGAAATTTGAAATCGAAATCTAACAACACAAATGTTATCCCCCACGTATTTCTGATATCTATTAACGAACTATTTTATTCCTGTCACATGCCTCATAATCTGTTTACTTGCTATGGGTGTTAGCTTACTCAGTCATTTGCTGATCATTTTCTTCAAAACTGTGTCGGTTTTTGCCATTTTAAAACCGCATGTCATAACTCAAGGTGGAGACGTTCACGACGCAGCTGGCTAGGATATTGAGTTGTTTAGTACTTCACCTAGATTTTTTTTTTTAAATTAATGTATTTATTTCTTTCAGACAATATCACTGGTTTATTTCGAATGTATAATAATTATTTTTGGATATTCGATGGTTGTACTAACTGTGAACCGGTGACCCTGCTCCGTTCCCAATGGGGTTCATCACCTCGGGTGGAGTCATCTCTCCAAGCATGCGGCCCGGCTGGCCGTGTGGTTAGGGGGGATTGCACTAAACATAGAGGGATCATATTTGACGTATAAATGCTCGAAATAAGTACGGAATCGCCCATATTCTATATTTATGCACATAAAGCTTCTATTCACAAATATATCACTTATCCGGCCAAATACTCATTAGAACACATCGGCAATCATGCAAAATGGTCGATAAACAATGTATAATATAACTCCGTTTACAGAGTTATCACCTACATCGCTGCATAGGGTTTTTTGGCCCGGGGGGGGGGGTGATTGGAGACATTGGTGGAGGTTCCCAGCTTTATATTTTTGGTGTTGACGAGGGTTGGGTTGAATTTTCACGTAATTTTTATCCTACCTAGATAGCTATTGTGAGTGTGAGGGTGTCGACTTTGACGCATACTTCGAGATTTTTTATTTTCCACCCCCCCCCCCCCCAATATTTTCATTTATTCGTTACTCAGTCTTACATTATTTTCAGTATTGTCACTGTACACCCCTCGTGTTGTAAAAAATGCTTCACAGGGGGCTTTATTATTTTTACAATAATAAGTTTAAAAGGCTGAATTGGTGGTTTTTTAGATACTCATAGATTTTTGACTCTTTTTCACGAGGTCAACCACCAAGTAGTGGCAAGATACCAGAGTTAAGACGCGATGGATGGTAGTCTTAGTTGACAGAGTTGCATTTTCTACACATTCGTGAGAGGGGCGGGAGATGGGTGTTGTGATCATTGTATTGTGGCGCTTAGGACCACACTTCTAAGTGTCTATATCCCACCGTTCTAAAGCCTTCATAGAAAGAATATACCTATGAAATAGCTCGGATGGTTCACGACGAGATGCGTCTAGATGGTCGAATGACATTGATCCTGACATAGGTGCTTGTTTTCTCAAGCTTGTACATAGGAACAGTGATTCATGAGCCACTAGTGCTCTAAAGTCCCTAGGAGAGCGTAAGAGTTTGATAATTTTTGACATAGTTCCAGGAGATTGTCCAATCTCGAACAAGAAAAATTAAAACTTAATTTCCCGCTATTTGTAGATTCATACCGGTTTGGCTGTAAAAAAATCACTCCGGCCTATAGGTATAGGTTGGAGAATGTTCAACCCGAACCTACCCAATTATTTGTGTAACTCAAACCAATCATAACTTATCGACTTAGCCTGATTCGGACCGATTAAACGGGTTGGAAAATATTAAATTTTATTTGAAAATATACATTAATTTGTTTATTTATTTATTTTTGTAATAGGTGCATGTCTAAATTTACGAGGCAGAAACATAAGGTAATTTTCTATAAAAAGATGAATAAATTAAAGAATATCAATTATATGATTGTTTGGAGTTGTAAAACTTAATTTCTAAACCGTGTACCTAAATAAAATGTGTAACTTTTACATATCTAATATAGCGTGATTGGTCCGGTTTTAAATGGTTTCGCCAACTCCAAAACCATGATCAGTTAAACTCGGTTC
Organism: Linanthus parryae; assembly: GCA_023055425.1. Lineage (NCBI taxonomy): Eukaryota > Viridiplantae > Streptophyta > Magnoliopsida > Ericales > Polemoniaceae > Linanthus > Linanthus parryae. The sequence continues at coordinate 108,770,018 of JALGPY010000005.1, read as the reverse complement.
GTGTTGGCAAACATATAATCATAATAAATCAAGTAGCATCAATTTATGCTAAATTCATCCCAGTTTGATGAGGGGTGGTCTGGGAAAGCGGTTTGGGGCGGATTTTTCTCACCCTAGTGTATAGTCTTGCATTTGTATATTTTTGCATGAGCTCTGTTAAATAGTTGAGCCATGATCAGTCAAGTATGACAGTGTGGTAGTGGAGCGGTTCTTTGGAAGTTTGGTGGAACGCCTAAAACGTGTTTGCTCGAGACAAGCAACCCTAAGTGTGGGGGTGTTTGAAAGCTTACTAATTTGAGCTATTTTGGCTCCTACTTTGAGGGACTAGCGGGGAGTTTTGAGTGGGGTTATAGAAATTTTTTAGTGCTCTAAAAGAGCACCACATGGTATTCTACTTTCACTCACAGTTCACCACTTGCACAAACTATCAGTTGTTGACACATATTCATTGGTTGTAAAGTACCACGTGGTGCTCTTTTGGAGCACTAAAACATTTCTCGGTTATACATGTTTTTGAGAGATTTAGGTGAGTTTTTGAGCTAGAGAGGTTTGCAAAGAGATTTCGCGCTTCCATTTTTTTTTCTCCAAATTTTACATGGTTTGGTGCATTTCTTGCCATCCTGATGGGATCAAGGGTTTTTTGAGTTGTTTCAGGTACAAGTGATGGAGGCATGTGAGTGAAGGCTTGGACATGGAGCCTGGAATGGTGACGCTCAAGCAGATATGGAGGCAAATTGATCAAAGAGAAATAAGAGATAAGCACAAGAAATGGTCGTTGATACGGGTCAACCGTATTGTACGGATCAACTATACGATTATTTTTATTGTTAATTAGATTAGTTAGTATAACTTATATGTAGTTAATTAAATTAGTTATTTAATTTTAATTAGATGATCGAATTTTCTTGTTGGTTCTTTTCTGGGCCCACTAGGTCGAACCGTATAGGTTTAGTTTGTCTATTTTAAACAATTGTAGTCTCACTTTTTTTATCATCAATCAAAGAAATTAAGTCGTGTCTTTAAATTTTCGTGTGTCCGTGTCGTGTGTTTTTGTCGTGTGGAGACCGGAGGATATCGAATCCATCCAACCCGATACTTAACGTATCAACTGGCGCTTTCATTGAGCTTCACAATCATCACCTAGTGAAACACAATGAGCCTACTTCGCCAAATCGAACCACTCCAGATTATTTGGGTCACTCCGATTTCGATCAGCCTACTCCAATTACTAACCCAGTTGCTCTCGAAATGCATGTTGGGGGTGATTGCCCATCACCGTACGTGTGTGATCTATTCAAGGGTGTTCACCGCCGTACTTGACACTTCGATGACGTTGGACGCGGGGCTCATTCGCCAATCCTACTTGAGGACAAGACGTTTTTCAACCGCGAGGGAGTTGATACGGGTCAACCGTATCGTAGGGGTCAACCGTATAATTATTATTATTGTTAATCAGATTAATAAGTATAATTTATATTTATTTAATTAAATTAGTTATTTAATTTTAATTAGACGAACCAAATTTTTTTGTCAGTTCTTTCTCGTGCCCGTTAGGTCGAACTGTCTAAGTTTAGTTTGTCTATTTAAACAATTGTAGTCTCACTTTTTTTATCATCAATCAAAGAATTAAGTTGTGTCATTTAAATTTCCGTGTGTCCGTGTCGTGTGGGGACCGGAGGATCTCGAATCCCTCCAACCCAATACTTAACATATCAGTCGCAGCAGAGTTAATCGTTGAAAGCCCCAAGGCTTACCGTGTTAAGAAATGCAGGAAGTTCTAGGTTGAGCGGCAAAGAACCCACATCGCGGTAAGAGCAGTAGATATCGCGGTAAGGAGGGTCAATCATCAAGAACTTACGCTCGGAAACTTAGGCGTCGTATACCGCGGTAAGCCTATCGAATCCTGGCAAAGAATATGCTTGGGAAAGTTCACCGTTGTAAGCGTGTCGCACAACATCAACAATGGGATTTGCATAATTAAAGAAAAAAATTATCTAATTTCGACCGCATCTCTACAAAACTGACATAAAGCCTCAAACAATACAAGTCTTGGATTGTTTGGAAGGACGGTCATCATATGGAGAGAGGCTTAGGTATCAAGGACAAAAAATTCATCAAAGATCGGCCAGAGTTGGGTACGTAGGGTTTAATTTTCCAGATTTGTTCTTAAGGTATTGTGATTCATGCACTATTTTGGCTTAACTGAGACCTAAAGATTGTTTATGTTCAGTTTACATGTTTCATTTATAAATTACAAGCTATGACGTCCTGTTTTGATATTCAAATCTCATCTTTTCATGTCGGTCAATCGGAGAAGAGTAAATTAAATTGGACACCAAGAAGACCAACCATGTGCGATCAACCGGGCTAAGAAACTTAAAGCGCTGGGTAGAAATTGATATAAAGCTTAGTTAGGTTTGAGATTGATTTCGTGCAGGGCGGAGGGAGGATTTCGATTAGGGTAGGGTATTTTGTAGTTTTAAGAAAGAGTAAGGCCATTTTGTAATTTCACCTGATTTAAATTTAAACTAAACTAAACAGTTAAATTGAATACTGTCAAGTTAATGGTCACACGAAATCATTTTTGTAGTTTACACTTCGACTATTCATGTAGCTAATTTGTCTCCGAGTCCTTTTGGGTTCGATACATCCCAATACTTACCCGGATATTTTTACTACATCGAGAGCCGTACATTTACAGTTAGAACGTGTCATTCATATAACAGTTGAACGCACAAAATAAAAGAGAATGAGAAGAAGGAATCAATCGCGAATGTGACTCTGTCTTCAACGTGTTCTTCGCCTCTAAGCCTTCCTCCAAAGTTTTGTCTTGAGATTCTCAAAAAAAAAGTTGTCTTGATGTAATGATGTTGGCCCTAGCCTCGTCTCCAATATTGGAGGGTTGAGGCCACTTCCGAGATGCTCCACTGTCTATTTTTATGTCCTAGGGGTCCTGATATGTAATAGTAAGGTGTGGCCGAAATTAGGGGTTCTTGGTCGCCATAGTGCTACTGCCCAGCGGTAGTCGCGACTAGAGCTTCCAGTCCGGACTACTTATCCTTGTTTAGTTTGTCAATTTCGTCAAGCCATATCACCCTGAACCCTGATACTAACTCCAAAATGGGTCCATCTTATATCGTTGGAAAAATATGAACGTATAGGTTCATTTATGTTCATTTATTTTATCTTTGTCAGCACTCTAAAATTCCCTACGCATTTTTGTCAAAATCATCGAGAGTACACTTTGATCCAGCCGCCATCTTCCAACTTTTCTTCATTTTTTGCGTTTAGATTCTTTTCTTCATCTTAGCTTCTTTTGTCGATCCACAAGTTTTCTCTTGTCTCGATCTTGGTTGTGTCATGTTGCCGAACACATAATCACATGTCAAACTCAACACTAACAGAACTAGCGATTTGAGCACGAAAGTTACGTGAACGTGAATGCTCTCCAAAAACTCATGCCATTTGCAAATTCGCTCTAATTCGGGTAAAGCAAAGCAACACTACACAAAATAATGAGTTAAGGGTCCAAAAATTGCTTATTATTTTCACGTAGTAGTATCATCCTCCATCAAAACTCTTTGACTGGTAGTTGTATTTCGGCCTCGCACACACCAATGTGTGTGGATCATTAGACTCAAGTGTTATATTCTACTTTCAACATTTCATTACATTTATTGATGACTTAGGTAGATACAATTTGCGTATCTGAAACGCCTGAGGGATCGACCGGTCTGTTTGATTTTGACTCGGAAATTTCCAAGCCTAACCCGCCACTGTTGGTTACTTGGTTTGGTAAGGTGAAACATAAGGGCACGTTTGATGCAAGGATTGAAAGTTGGGGATATAAGGGGGCCTACACTATTATAGGGTGTATTGATATTAAGGGTGCATCAATTATATAAGCAAGATTATGTAATGTGTTTGTTTGCACCATTACAAAAAGAGAGTACTAAGACTTACTATTCAATCTCACCTATATGGCGGGATTGAATTTTAGGCATAGAAGGGGTATAAACAATAAGGGGGGATTGAATCCCCCCCCCCCCCCCCCCCCCCCCCCCCCGGGGATATAAGGGGGCCTACACTATTATAGGGTGTATTGATATTAAGGGGGCATCAATTATATAAGCAAGATTATGTAATGTGTTTGTTTGCACCATTACAAAAAGAGAGTACTAAGACTTACTATTCAATCTCACCTATATGGCGGGATTGAATTTTAGGCATAGAAGGGGTATAAACAATAAGGGGGGATTGAATCCCCCCCCCCCCCCCCCCCTTAGTATTATTATTACTGTACTCCTTCTATATCCCTTCATCAAACGTGCCCTAAATAGAATGTTCATGTACTCTTTGACACTTATCTCTGACTAATGACTTTGAGAAATTGTTTTGTCAACGGGTTTGAACCCCGAACCTCATGCAGAGACTTCTAACACTCTACCACTTGAGTTACCACCCTAGCTGCAATGACAGGATTCGCAACTTAGATTCTTTTAGAAGTTCAAGAATGAAGAACAAAATCAGCTGACAAAAATATCAAAACTCTACTATCACATCGAGGATGCGAACACTTAAGACAGCAGTTCGATGGTCATCTAAACGAGTGTGGTATCCCCTCCCAACTCACTCCACACAAACACATTTCCTGTAGCTTTGGAAACTCAACTCATAGTGTGTGGGATCCTTTCCCAAGTCACTCCACACTAACACTTCTCTCATAGCCTTGGAAACTCATCTCATGGGCTAGTTCATCTTATCGCCTCCAGCTCGTGCAAAGTGGACGACTGTATTAGCCAAAAGACTAGCACTGAAAACTAACCTAAACCCTAAACCCTAAACCCTAAACTAGCACTGAAAACTAACCTAACACAAGAGACTTTTCAATTATTCCAGTCAAGACTCCCAGAAGTTTGATACAGCTGCACACAAACCCCGTCGCCGTACCATAGTAAACCAACACTATTGTAGAAGTAGGTTATTAAAGTTAGACACCCTCGTTCGGTTGCTCTGTGTCTGCAGTACTTGCAAATATGAGAGTTCATAGGTCACAACTGTAGATTTGTTAACAAAAGGTATAAAATGCATGAATGAGTGAGAAATGTGGCCAATCTGAAAGTTCTGTTAGTATATCAGACCATTCGAGAATCACTACAAATGTATCTGAAATTCTTGAATAAGTACAACTTACCACATGCCATCAAAAAACATGAACGACGTAAACACATTTGGTAAAAAAAAACATGATTTTGGTTGAGGAAGGCACCGGTTTACCTACTTTATAAACATGGCGCAATTGGTATCTTTTACCCATGCACCTTGTTCAATGTTTCATTTCCCTTCTGGGGAAAGAAGAGTAGCATCGATCTGTTTTTATCCAAACATAGAGAACATTGTTCAATAGTAAATTAATTTTCCCAAGAACTCTTCAATTTTTGTAATATGTCAGGGACGTGCCATGAAGGTAATCGTGGATATACGACAGAAATGATCATATTCCAGGAAATTGAAAAACTATAGTCCTCCAATCTGCCTGTAATCTATGTACACAGATTGATCGAGACGTGCTCAAAATGTTTAAACGATACAAGTGTTATAACTTTTGAATCTACTTAATCTATTACTTCTGCTACTTAAGTCATCTATAGCAAAATCTCCAACAAGTCGGAGTTCCCCAGCCACTTGCAACCTTGATGTCGCTGCATAATGTACATGACTACACTTTCAAATCAGCATCGCCTGCCAGAAAGCACGACAAAATCAATAATTCTGAAAATAAATCATAACATGTCTAACTATAGTTTACTACTGGCAAATATCGTGTCACTTATACAATGGCTATAGTTTACTACTGGCAAATATCGTGTCACTTATACAATGGTTGACCAATCTCATAACCCAAAATCATGTCCGTTTCGTAAACGATTAAGCCATTAAAGTTTTAACTAATTAATTAAACAAAAACGAAATGAATGCATAAGAAAGAGTTCCCAGGAACGGAATCATTTCATTTACTACATTCTGTGGACACTGCTTAGATCTAGATCTAACAAAAGGGGAATTGAAGGAGCCCCGGTTATAAATTTATTCCTGAACCAGTTTGGGAAGAGGGAAGCATGACAAAATGCAAAACAGAAAACTTTAACAGCATTCTGGATTCAATTATGCAGCAGTCAGTTGAACATAATGAAAAATGAAGCGGTTAGCAGGATAGGTCTTACCGACTGTGAAAGACAAGATGTTCTAGACCTAGTTAATCATCAGGGATAATATGCAATTCAAATCAGGCTCCACGTAAGATAGCTATTGGTTAGAGGGTTCAATCTCAAATGGGAGAATGAGGAGGAACTTGGTAGGTCCATTATAATCTTTTACGTTATCAACCATTCAGACTCGAGAGTGTGCTGACCCCACTAGACTCGTTCTGGTAATATTTGTGCTAAAGATGTTATTTCCAATAATGCGAAGGTGAAAGGGGGATTGGAAATTGAATGGAAAAACTACCAGAATTGGTTTCAATTTTCAAGAAGATAAGTTACACATAACTAGTATTTAATGATTTGGTTCCACTGTTCAAGAAGATAAGTTACACATAACATGTCCATCCAGCGAGGCATCATCAACTCATTCAAGTCTGTGATTCTCAGTACAAGTCAGGAGTGCTCGCCAGCATATGAATAAAGCTGGGACAGATAGCTACCATCATCAACTTCAGGTAGCTACCATTTTACTTACAGTAGTGAAACAATGGCTACCATCATCAAATACTATCCAGAGATATGGGCGTTGCTGGTCTCTTTCTTTGTTTTCCTGGTTATGTGTAACTTCAGGTAGCATACGGTTGTTTTGGCGTTGGCCTCTGTTTCTTGATCCAACGCCAAAACAACCGTCATCTCAGCTGCCAAGATATTGGCCGGTTGTGGGTATGCTCCCGGGACTTCTAAAGAATGCTCACCGCATCCACGAATACGCGTCTGATCTCTTGAGAGAAAAAGTTGGCATTTTCATGCTCAGAGGCCCGTGTTTCGCTAGCATGGACATGGTTGTCACGAGTGACACTGCCAACGTCCACTACATCTTGAGCAGAAATTTTTCCAACTATCCAAAAGGCCCAGATTTCAACAAGATGTTTGGCGGTGTATTATTAGGAGATGGGATCTTCAACGCCGACTCAAGAATGTGGGAGATACAGAGAAAAGTGGCTTTGAAACTCCTACATCACAACTATCTTTTTCATGAAAGTTTTCTCCAAACTAGCTGGAACAAAGTTTGGAACGGACTAATTCCCCTACTGGATCACGCTTGCAGACTTGAATCCACCATTGATTTGCAAGATCTTTTTCAAAGATATACCTTCGACACCACAAGTATTTTGATTTTGGGCCATGATCCAACTTCCCTAGCCATTGACACGCCATACAATGCATTCCTGCTGAATTGTTTTAGCGACGCTGAGGAGGCTATCTTTTTCCGGCACATATTACCAGAGTCCTTTTGGAGACTACAACGCTTCATACACGTTGGAAAGGAAAGGAAACTTATAAAAGCTTTTCAGGAGTTGGAACCATTCATTGCTCGATGTATCTCAGCGTCGTTATCAAAGAATTCGGAAGAAGATTCCACATCCCCAAGGATAGATTTATTAAATTTTTACATGAAAGAATTATATGATCATAAAGATATCAGCGTGTTAGGTGACCCTAACAAATTTCTCAGAGACAGTGCTGTAAACTTATTGTTTGCAGGAAGAAGCACAGTCGGTGCAGCTCTTACATGGTTCTTTTGGCTTGTAGCAACAAACACTTTGGTGGAAACGAAGATTAGAGAAGAGATTGTAACAAAACTCCAGAAGGAAGACAGTAATCAATTTACTACTTCTTTTAGCGACCCTAAGGAGTTGGCAAAGCTAGTCTACCTACACGGAGCCATATGTGAGTCCTTGAGGCTATACCCACCAGTTGCCTTACAGCACAAGGCTCCTGTTCAACCAGATATCCTCCCGACTGGTGAAGGAGTTGACAGCAATACTAGAATTATTTTGTCATTCTATACTATGGCGAGGATGGAAACGATTTGGGGAAAGGATTGCTTGGAGTTCAAGCCGCAACGGTGGATTAGCGAGGATGGGAACATCATACACCCACCATCTTCAAAGTTTCCAGCGTTCAATGCTGGACCGAGGACTTGCTTAGGCAAGGACATGACTTTCGTCCAGATGAAATTAGTTGCCACTGCACTTATATCTAGTTATCACTTCCATGTGATGGATGGCCATCGTGTTGCACCAAGTAACTCTATTGTTATTCAGATGAGGGATGGTCTGAAGGTCAGAGTCGCGAAAAGGTATGCTGAAGTGCGCGACCCTTCAAGAACATGTGGTGCATACATTTGGTAAAGTATAAAGAAGCCATTGTAACTTGCGCTTGGTTTGAATGTATGTTTTGTTGGTTTCGTAGTTTTATTCTTTGGTGAAGAATTTCAGACAACAGATAAGTGGAGAGGGTGAGTACATTGTCTAGTAATTGATTGAGGAACACCATTGTTGTTGCTTTACATAGATTTTAAATGAATCATTTATATTGCATGTAGGGATGCAATAGGAATATTGAAGAGTAGGTAAAATTCAGAACTTGTTGCTCTAGGTTGCTACTTGATTGTTTTCTCATTAGCTGCTAGCGGCTCCAGCTTGACTTCTTGGCCACAAGGGGTGGCTGAATGCAGGGGCGGAGCCAATTCACCGAAGGATAAGGCACGTGCGGTACCAAAAATGTGAGAACTTATCTTAATAATTATTTTGCGAAAGTGCCTTTGTGAAAACTTGAAAAGTGCCCCAGCACTTTAGAAAGAGTGCCACGAAGGCCTCAAATATATTCATCCGTTCTTTTAACTTATTTTAAGAAATGTGTTTATTATTACTTTCAAGCGCCTTGTGTTTCAAAAATTCTGTAAACACCTAGTATAACCCCAGTATAAAATACTGTTTTAATTGGAATTTTTGCACAATCATCTTGCGAGAGAGAGAGAGAGAGAGAGAGAGAGAGAGAGAGAGAAAGGGAGAGCCACATATGGTATATTTGCCGTACGTGCATTATGTGACCATATGTCCCCGTATGTGCATTATGTCACCATATTAGCCGGGGAGAGTGCCTGCTTCGGTCAATTAATGGTGTATTCTTTGCAAGTTTCGATTGAGCTTAGTTCAGAATTTCTTCAGTTTCTTCCTCGCTTGGTCCGTACCCTTATCTGTACAATGAAACTTCAGAATTTAGGCTCCGTTTGGTTGACAGTAAAATGTTTTACAAATGAAAGTATTTCAAACGTAAAATGTTTTTTTGTGAAAAAGTAAATCTCTGCAATTATTTTTCTTGTGTTTGGTTAACACTTGATAAAAAATTTATTGTGCATTATATTTTTTGTGGTTGCTGGCAGCAGAGGTGGTGGTGGAGCAGTGGCGGCAGTGAGGGTGGTGGCAGTGGGGTGGAGGTGGGTGGCGACAGTGGTGGTCTTGGTGGCAGAGGTGTTAGTTGTGTTGTTGTCACTCTCCTTCACTCTCCGGAACGTGCAAGTCATTTTACATCATTTAAGGGAAATCATTTTACTTGGTAAAAGATTTTACGAGACAAATTACAAACCAAACACCAAAACAAGGAAAATATTTTACCACCAACCAAACGGAGCCTTAGTTACAACAATTTTCTCATACCCTAGGGAATGGCACATTGGATCATGCATTCTGGAACGTGGTAACTGGTACACTAGCAATGTAGAATGTTAAATAAGGAGATTCGGCTCGGCCACTTTTGAATAACTTTACCTCAAATGTTTCCCCATTGGAGGCAAGTCAAAGGTAAACAAGCTGAGAGCTACATCACTAGATTTTGGGCCTAAAAATATATAAAAATGGGTCTTGTTACGGTCTTAGATCCAAGAAAGATGTATTACATCCCTACTAAACAAACCCAAGTAGCCTACTCCTACCACACCGAGTAGGCGAATCCCCTGGGTCCTATCATGTGAAGTCAGACTCGCCGGCTTTAGGCAGATAACTGCATCTTGTAACTCCATCTTCTTCTCAAAATCCACTGAACAACATTGTTTATAGTGAGTCCACCGGGACTAGAAGTGCTGCTGTGTCAGGGAAAAATTTCACCCTCCATAAGCCCTCTATGTTTTCCACTTCTGTTTAGTACGCCTCAAGGTGTCAAGGGGTCGGCCCGGGCTTGAATCTGGCCCGGCCCGGCCCGCACTAAAATGATTCAGGCCCGGCCCCGGACCGGCCGCCTCCAACACTTGAACCTGCCCAGCCCCCTAATCCATAGCCCGGCCATTAACCCGGTGCGGTTTGACTTGGCGCCCCTTCAACCCGGGCCGGCCCCCTAAAATGGTACCGTTTATTATTTTCTAATTAATTTATATATATATATATATATATATATTAATAATAATATATTATCTAATATATTAATAATATATATTGCCCAGCCCCACCCGCCCCCCCATAACCCCATGGGTTTTTGGCCCGGGCACGGTGGGGTTCAACTTCCCTCGATTTCAACCCGGCCCGGCCTCCTCCCAAACCCCAAATCCGGCCAGGCCCCCAGACACCATGATATCCCCCCCCCCCCCCCCCCCCCCACATAATTAGAAGTTCACCCACCAATAGGGGCCTTCGGGACGCCGAGAAGTAGGAGAAGAAATAGGAAACCATGTCCTGGTTAACTTATTACATATGACCGTTACATCTGGTTTGCTCCAATGGGGGAGCTATTATGATGCCATACTAGGGAATAACCTCCCTTTGAGACTATTTCTTGTTTACCCTCACTTTATTTCTTATGTCACTTCATTTCTTCTCACAAACTCTCAGCCATTGATTTGTCTCAAATCTATGGACCCTCATTAATCAACAATGCAAACATGAAAACAGTGAAACCCATACCTTGCTTAGTACTAGTATATCCTAGCATATAGATTTGGCTTTGTGCCAATGTTGATGCCAACTTTGGCCCAGATTTTAGCATTTGAGCTCCATTGGTAGTCTTTGTAGTGTTCTTGAAACTCAATAGGTCAAATTTAACAAGACATAGACTAACCTGCTTGATTACGGTGGCGAAGCTCAGCAAGTGACACAGCTATCTTCGCACCAACTAGTGCATTATTCTTTACTAGGGCAATGTCTAAGGACCAGTTAAGGAATCATTTCAGCAACAACAACAAAAAAAAGAAGAAAAAAAATCAGCCTAGAAATAGGTTCTAGAAGCATCAAACGAAAGGATACTTGCAGACAAAGAGGCTCCCCCAGTTAGCTCATTCACTCTGGCCAGCAAGAATGGGGTTTCTGCATTTCCAGTTATGCCTTTGTCCCTGAAATTTTCACCTCTCATCATAAATAACTACAATAAGCATACAAGAAAAGAGAATGCATGTGTGAGAGAGATCAAGCACCATTATGGATCTAACAATAAGCAACTTTTACCGAGCTTCTCTGAGAGCAGTTTGTATCGCCACTTCAATATGAGCTCCCGAAGCTGATTGCTCTTTCGGGATTGGAACTGCTATCAGAATGCCAGTTCCAAGCTCCAGGCTCAAGCTAGCATCTGTAAGTAATCAAATAATTATGAGTAACATCAAATGAACTAATAAATTGAGATGCAAGAGAGGTATTGGGTACCACTTGCCTATTAAGCGAGCACAATCCTCTGGCGAGTTCACAACAGAAGGTGCCTACAGTTAACACAGTATGAATTGTGGTTGGTCAACAAAATGTATAAAGTTCAATTTTTTATGAAATACATTGTCTCCTAATAATGTCGTTTATTGTATTATTGAATCCACGTTGAAAATAAAAATCATCAGAATATTAATTTCTTCCCTTTTTTTTCTCTTTTGGTTGTTCAAAATATTTGTTCCTTCTTCTTATCTACCGTAAACCAGAAAAATCCTACCAAGAACAGTTTATAGCGAGATCAGTCCAGAGACAAAAGTTATGCCACAATTTGAGTGCAGCACCTAATTACATGAAGTCAAATCTGTTAATACTACGAAGGAAAGAATACGATGAAAAAGGAGGAGAAATGTGCATTTGATGGCCAATCCTTCACCAAACTTGCTACTAAAACTAAAGACTGTCTCCGGTTCTTCTCAATGGTGTACTTTGGAGAGGAAGGGAAACAACAATCTCTGAAGGAAAAGGAACCCAGTTTATGTCCTAACCCAACAAACAGAAAAGCTACTCATGACCTGAACTTCTTCCCAAGAAAAAGTGGAAGAAGCCCGACTTGTGTTCAGACGATATCGGCCCTTTAAAATCCCCGATATTATCGCTTCAAATAACTTGATTTTACTTTTGGTTCGTTCATCACAAGTACGAAGTAGTAGCTTTTCAGATATCGGTACCTGGTTTATTGCAACTGGGTATGCATTTTAACATTGTATCTATAGTTTTGGTCCAACAAAAAACTTACTCGCCACGACGAAAAGGAAGTTCATACGGGTATAATCTGAAACTTTCAAAGAAAACTGTGACTATGCAACCATACTCAAGTAGTTTAGTATCAAAGTGCTAAGGTACGCCATTCGTAATTTCAACAGGATACAAATTTAAGCCTTTCAATACGTGTACTTTACGATGAGTCAGTGACTAAAAGGACCTTGGTAAGCCACTCCCACCAATCCTTGAAATCCTGGTATAGTACTGTCACCAATAGTACTAGAAAGTGAAATTTGTGCAAGAGCTTAGACAAATACTTACTGAAAATAAAGTTTATGGTAAAATACTAACTCAAAATTTTGATAATAAATAAAAAGAAGAAATAAAGATATTGCACCTTACAACCACTTCTGTCGGTGAAAAATGATGGAAATTCATTTGTCTTATAAGCAGCAACACAAACTCCCTGAGTTTCCTGTACATAAAAATTTGGATAGGTAAATTCATAAGGAAAATAAATGTTAGCTCTCAGGAGACTAAAGATCAGTTGATAAGTACCAAGTATTCCAGTGTTCTGGGAATATCCAATATTGACTTTACGCCAGCAGAAATCACTGCTACAGGAGTCTTTCCAAGTTCAGTAAGATCAGAAGATATATCCATGGCTGTAAACACGAGTACAGTGAGGCACTAATTAGGTCAGAAAAGCTCTCGGTCACTATAAGCCATAATTGTTTACATTAACGATTCAAATACTTATTTAAATTATATTAACAAGACAATGTTGGTTAGAAACTTCCATCTCATGGCATCAAACACATTTCTGACACATAAGATGACCTCTGATTTAGTATATGACAATTAATTGATGGTTTGCGCTTTCAAGCATGTTTCGGAACTGAGACCAAACATAACTTTCCAAGCTTTACTACATGTTATAGAAGCAAATGCTTCAGCTATCACCATCTAGCAAATGGTTCTCCTCTCCTAACTTGAGATCTCAGGCTCACAAAATAAATAGACACACAGGATCAGGCCACATCGATCTTCGATAACTAATAAACTACGGTCTCTTGGTAACTACGAGTAGTTATCTATCTTGGTATATACGAGTAGTTATCTATCTCCACCGTTTACTTCCTATCTCATTCCTGTTTACTGCCGATCATCTCAAGACAGCCGCATACACCACAAAGCCACCTAGCCACTGCCTTCCTTCTAGTTCTGACCTCAATTATCAGAACAAAAAACACTGCAGAGCCACCTACCCATCACCGCCAACACAACCCTCAGCAAACTAGAGCACACCGCGTCCTGGAGCAACAAAAATCATCAAATACTTTACCATATTACTTTTTTCCATCACTTAGAAACTCAATCGTAGTTAGAACAAGAGGAATACTTCTCCCAGAACCTCACAGAGCAATCTAGTCACTTTAACCCAATTATCTACCACATTAACAGCCAACTGTAAGTGTATCTTGATTTCACACATAGAGCATGTGACAGTGTCATTCCTCTGAAAGAAAAGCAATAAGATGACCAACTTATTTCTAAATATTCGAAAACATAGAAAGCATTCTCACTATTCTCTCCATGTCTATGAACTCCTCCGATACCCCCAGTGACAAAAACATGTATGCCAACCTGCAGGAGTTTGTCAACATGCATGTTAACAAAAATATGTATAATTATAATTAAATTCGATGATGTATGGTCATAAGCTTGAGGTGATTACCTTAGAGGCGAAATACATAGTAGCCGAAACAGTAGTTGCACCATTCAATCTGGTAGCAACCTAAAAGGAACAGAAACAGATAGTTAATGTAGTAAATCAAGCAAACATGACATGCAAATACATAAATAATGGTTATTAACTATTCAAATCTTAATTGTTATGTTATTAGGAACGGAACAACTGATCCACAAGAGAGGCAGACGTATTTTATACTACGATGCATTATCAATAATATTCTGCGACGGTTGAGTTAATGCTCTATGTCCTTTCAATTTTTTGAATCGCCCTTTCACCTTATCTTTAACTCTCCTAAAACATAGAACAATTCTAAATACACAAAGGTTGAATAAAACTCATATAGAAAGAGTGACTTAATACACCTTAGTTAAATAAGACAGTTGATTTTGATGATCTAGCAAACCTGAACTGGTAAGGTAAAAGATACACAACTATACCGAATAAAAAGTAGCAGAGCACTTCCAAGACTAAGAACATCAACTACAAAATGAGGTCGGGTTTTGGAACTTGAATTTCCAGCGAACCAAGATGATATTTTATCATTACATTACATGAAAAGACATAAGCCATGAGGCAAAATTGTGATATGTTTACATGCTAAACATTTCCTAAGCATACAAATGTTTGATGAATCAAAATGGCATGTTATAATGTGCAGTGGTTGAAAAGTCCACCATATTCAATGAAGGAGCTAAGCACGAAACATAACCATACAAAACAAACAATGAAACAATATAAATGAACATGATGTATAGTTTCAGAGTTAATACTCACAATATGTGCAATGTCCCTACGAGCTGTCTTCCGAGCCTTAGTTCCCAAGATGGCCAACCTCTCAAGTTCTTCCAAACTCAAGCCTGTTTAGAATCTTGCTATATCAGAAATTTATGCACTCACTCCTCATGGAAATAGCAGAAGAAAAGCTATGTAATGGGATCATGTTTTTACCAAAGGACTATTGAAACAAATCGTACTGGGATCCACAAACTGCGATGATATTTTGTAACACAACTATCCAACAAAAAACTTCATCGCAAAGAGACAAGTACTACCTAGGGCAGGCTCATGAGTGGCAACAAACATCACCAAGGATTGGTGTACCCTTGGTTCAAGGTATGTGAAGGAATCCAACAGATATGAGATAGTTTTGTATATCTTTCAAGTCAAAGCATATCCTAAAACTGTGGAAAGTCGGACAAGAAAACTTCTTTTTTAATAGTTAATAAAATTGTATTAAACTGAGGAAGAATGTCTACAGAGGAGCTGATAGGTCATGCAGCTCATGCACCCATAACCTACACCGATACATATCGAATGAAATAAAACTAAAGGCGGAGAAGACAATTGAAATCAGACAGAATGCGTTATAGTATATTTCTGCAGGAGCATCAAAGTATCAGACATGGGTATAGATGAATCTTTTTTACAAAACCACGGCTTAAGGCACTAATGATGCAACAGAAGCATAACAGAGTTACAAGATGTTTCTTTTGGTGGCATCTTAGTTTATAGGGTAAAAGACAGTGACCACCCCTGAGTTTAGGACTAATTCCACTCTGCTACCCTGTGTTTTGTAAAAAGACACTTTGCACCATTTTTTTTGGATGGAGCTCACGGTGGATTAACAGACCAATCGGAAAGACTATTTTACCCCTTCGAATGTTATGAAATTACACCCTATATATTACTTTTCCAATTCATTATCCTCATTTCTAAACCTAATTCCTCTCTCTCTTCCCCTTTTCCTCTCACCTTATCCATTCAACTCCTCACCACCACCACCAGTTCATCTCTCTCAGCCTTCAATTTCCAACACCCCCACAACCACCATCACTCTCTACCCCTGAGTCTCGCGGCAACGCCGACCACGTCGCCACCATCAAAAGGAGTACTATAGCAAGATCGAAACCGAGCTCTCCAAGATCTGCGACGGCATTCTCAAGCTCCTCGACTCCAAGCTCGCCCCATCGGCTTCCGTTGGGGACTCGAAGGTCTTCTACCTGAAGATGAAGGGAGATTACTACAGGTCTGGATTCGTATCGACGGATCAGGAGAGGTCCTCGACGGATCTGATACACAAAGACGACCGCCACAATTAGACGGCGCGTTTAGGGTCTTCGATTCGTCCTTCTGGAGGGCGAATCCGATGGCGGGCAGAGCTGAGATTCCGGCGTTGGACAAAATTCGTCCTTTAGACGATTCCGGCGTTGGGCAGAGCTTTGATTCTTCTCTTTAACTGTCTCTGGTTTCTCGCTCTCGCTCTCTGCCTCTCTCTCTCAGTTTGGGTTGAGGAAGAAATGACTAGATGCTTCCAAGAAAGGCATCAATCACTTGTGTTATCTTCGAATGGACGGATTATTGCTCGGTATATGACCCCCCCCCCCCCCAAACACACTCCACCCACATCTCCTTCGCTTTTGAACAGTACCCAGGTTTAATCTTCATGTTAGCTTCTTTTTTTTTTAGAGTATTCATGCTAGTATTTTTCAAATATAGTGGCTTCAGATCCATATATATACCAATTTGTACATACACTGTTACTTGGTTTTCTTTTCGAAATGATGGGTCTGTTGCTAATTCTTTTTATACCTGCTTCTTGCCATTTTTTCTGAGCAAATATTGTGATTTTGTGCGTGTCTGCGGATCATCTTGTAGTAGTAGAACTGGGAGTATTTGGCAACGGATATTAACATGGAGGAATTGCTAATTCAAGTTTTGCTGATGTTTTTTATTGTTAGGAGGATTTCCATGGATAGATGAGTAGATAACTCAACCCATCACTAGCTAATGATGGGTCCAAACCTGGGTCTCATGAAACATATAGGGAGGATGAAAGTTGGATAACTCAACCCATCACTTGCTAATGATGTTTTTTATTGGTAGAAGTTGGATGATCAAATGCTGAAAATTGATGAATTTCTTGGTAAGAAGGTTGAAGTAATTGGGTGGTGATGTTCTTGATGTTCTTGGTATTTTGTTAATAATCAAGGGCAAAAAAGTCCAAAAAAATACACGAGCAATATGTTCCGAAAAAAATCAATCACCCACTTTTTTAATGGAACATGACAGAAGGGTGCTAAGTGTCCACGGAATATTCCGCTAAATGGTGAAAAGTGTCTATTTCAAAAACACATGGAAGCGGAGTGGAATTAGTCCTAAACTCAGGGGTGGTCAGTGTCTTTTACCCTAGTTTATATAGTACTTTGTAATTGCGGTTCATTGCTCAAATGTGCAACTGAATCTAATCAGCATCTGAGGCGGGACAGAGAAATAAGACACAGACCACCACTAGAGCCATGGTTTACCATAACAAGTTTGTAACGAAAACCTTCATTATTTATTTGCTCACTCTTTATATAAACGTCCTTGGTTCCACTCTGTTGGCTTATCTTTGCAGCTTTCTATGATAATATTCAATAGAGGCACCTTTGTAATGGTGACATTCCGAATCTTCCTTTGCATACATATTATGTTAAATTACTGAATACACCAAAAGAATGCTTCGCACTGATGTTGTCAGTTAAGGTAGTATTCATTTGGCAGTTGGCACCCTTGAAACTCTAATGGGTCTAAGTTCCTAAATTAGTCAGGGTAAATGCCAAAACTTTGGTGTCTGCTTGAACAGACTCATGTGGTATTCCTACCTTGATTTATCAAAGAATTCTGTAGTATGTCAAGTATTTGATGAATAGCCACTATAAATATTGCATGCATAAATAAGTAGATAAGGACAAGTTGAAACAAGCACCTATGCATGGCACGCCATCCAAGATTGCAATAGTAGCAGGGACAGCTCCGTTCTCCCTCATAATTGCCTCAACCTCCTTTGCTGTCTGCAAATTTTGTGGGTATGGCATTCCTGAAGATAAGAGATAACTATCATAAGAAAATAAAATAAGAAGCAGAATGACAAATGACGACTGCAATCCTATTTCATATAATATAGATATAGATTAGATCTGAGAACATATTACACAACAGGACATAATATAACAAAGTAACTTACAACATTCGATTAGCCACCCATATGGCCATATCTGATAACAACAATTGAGCTGAAGTAACTCAGTAGATAACAGATAGAAATTGGGTCTACTTAAGGAGTTTTTTTATAGGTAATAAAAAAAAATTATAAGTAACACTTCACAAACAAGTAGAACAAAGAAAACAAGTATACTGAAACAACGAGACAACCTAACTACTATTTGTTTCATAAAGCAAAGAAGATATCAATCAGATTTTGATTATACCAAAGCTAAGTGATTCTGCCCAAAGCTTCTGTCATCTTGAATAGACTGAAGAGCCTTTTAGCTTGCTGCTCCTGGCCATAATAAGATAAACCCAAAAGTTTCCCAAATTCCAACAAACCATCTGCACTAAAAGAAGGTAGGGAAGCTAGCAGGCTAACGTAACTACATCCAATTGGGTTGCAGCACGCGGTGTCTCCCCATACAAGCAGAACTAGAACACTGCCGCACCCCCTCTTGCTCGAGTCAATCATCACCCACCACAAGTTACAATCCATGTAACTCATCTTAGACATGAAAGTAATCTCGAACAGGCGTAGGCACTTGAACATCCACACCACAACAAACCGCCTTGCTCGAACTAGACGAATTAAAAGCAGATTCTTCCGAATCAATTTCTTTCACTAGCGCTACTGCCTACTCGAAATGAGAGTCCCTACTATCAAGGACCTCTGACAAAAACTGCAAAGCCTGAAAACTGTTGTGAATTGGAATGGTGAACTTAACTGAAAGACACGCCCTAGACAAAAGAATATAGAGGCTCACAATTATCACGAAGCAGAATACTGCAATTAAATAAAGAACCAACTAGTCTCTGATGCTGAATTATGGACAAAACTAATCCACGCACCCTAATCTTTCAATAGCAACAGTCTCATTAAACTATGAATCTAAGTTACCTGGAATGCGGATCGTTCCGGTTCGTGGAACGGGAACAGGAGTTTTTACCATTTTTCACAAATCATAAAGTATGAAAACTGCTCAATATATGCAATATTAGAAAAACATTATTCTAAAAATGGGTGTAACTTAGCAAATATACATGTAAATTTCCCTTCTACATAGATACTTTAGGTGAAATTAGCGAAAACATTTGGAATCACCATATTAAGCAATCTGGATTACTGGTATTCCATGTTTCGGAACGTGCGCGATTCGCAAGGGGACGAGTGAATTGTGGTAACACGCTATGAAGCTCGAATATCCTCCCGCGACATCGGATGCAGGACAAGCGACCAAGTATTACGAGGTCGATAAATTTGAGAAAAAACTGGTTGGTAACTTACACGATTAAAACACCCCTCGCTGGCAACCGAAGAAGCAGATCCTTGACGGTCACGAATCTCCTTCCGAACAAGAGGTGCAGAAGCAAACAAAAGAGGCGCGCTAAAAGATTTTGCACTATATAGAGATCAACACAAGCACATGAAGCCTTCTTTCTCCACAAAACACCAACAGAAACGCGTTAATTTAAGGAAAAGCCCGAACAACTGACTACTCACCCAATCGCCACACAGCCCACTCCTGAACTCTTATAGTGCATCATTACCTTCAAGAATACAACCATATGCACATCTCCGGTAAACACAAGCTGCCTCCTCTTTGCTGTAGTGGCTACACCAACAGGAGACGATCTAGAAGCCCCAGACTGAGACTTGGCCTCAGAACAAGCGTGAACTAAATCAGTCGTACACGACCGAACTGGAAACCAATCAAGACCTTTTCCAACTTCCGTCAACAAAATCATCCACCAGCTTCCTTAACAACCACTAGAGACGGACACACTCCTCCCACCCACACCATGCGTCAACAATCGAACTTCAACACCAATAAACGACCATCTCTTCCAAAGCTGTCTACCCACGGACTTGGTTAGCAACTTACTAAGATGCATTCTTCCACTTCCCTTGCTAACCACGAGACCTGCTCCAACCCTAATCACAAAGATCTCTTTGACATAATAGGAGAGATAGTGAAGTGAAAACCTAGAATTTCATCCAATTCTTCTTCAGAGAGCAGCACATTCGGCCTCACTGGACTGGCGCTGCCACTGCGTCAAAAAACATATCTTAAACACTAAAACATTGACTGAAAAACTAAGACCACCAACAAAGCAAGACCCGTCACCTCGTAGCCCACAAAGAGACCACACCAATTGCCGCGGAAAAAAAACCCTGAATGCCACCAAGAGGCCTAGAGAACCAGCCTCAAGGCCTCAGCCTTCAGGTGATGCAGAGAAACCCAGGCAGCTCAAGAAAACAGCTAAACCTCAAATTATCCACCTGTACCGCAGATTTATCGCAAAGAAACTAAACTCTGTTCTATACTTGTTATGTAATTTTGAGACTTTTTAAATTTTAGCTCTTATTTCTTTGGAGGTGTTTCTTGTCTATGATTTTTCATGGAGGGCCGGCAGATTGATCCTACAACTGTTTAATTACGTCAATTGACATAAGCATAATTAAAATAGCACCTAATTAAGATGTATATCACGTTTGAAGTTTGATAAACAGGGACATAAAGATGGCATTTCTCATCAGCGTGATTATTCATAGCATGCTAGTTCAACCCTAATTTGATCTGGATTAGTTCTGTGATATTTCCACATTTTCTCTCTGGGATAAGGCATTTAGCAAATGCAACCCGTATTTTCCTTTACCAGCTCCAGAGAAGCCACCATGTCCATTTAAGGCATGAAATAAACCTGGTCTTCCTAAGACTCATCTGCACTTATACATATTTGACATTGCTCGTATTTAAATCACAGGATGAGGGTAATAAGAAGTGATATTGTATGGCCTATCTCTATTACTAGAATATCTCTGAGACTTTGACATGGAAAAGCCTGCTGAACTACTCAAATACCAAACCAGCACCGGGAAAGTTTTAGAAGTATGAGAGAGTGAGTGTGAGAAATAATAAAATTACGTAAAAACAAACTAACTATTCTGTGGGTGAATAGAGGCTTAAGCGATGAAATTAGCAACTGCTAACTTAACCAAAAAATGATAATTCTAGCTAAAGGATACCGTTCTGAAAGAGATGTGGTGTCTGACAAGTGACAATTATCTTCTTCATGTGGCAAGTTCGCCACCAAGAAACTACTAAATCAGATCGTGAAGGTCTAAGAGTGATCTTCAGATAGAAATTTACAATTGGTGTTTAACAGGAGGATCTTAGAATCTAGAGATTTGTTTTCTTGTGCTTTTAGGCAAGTGAAAGAGTAAGAAGCCTTTGATCATCTCAAAGGATGAAAAGGAAATAGTCGAGAGGCCCATATCCTGCGAAGCAATGATACTGCTGTCAATATCCTGCTTTCGTCTTCATCAGACCAGAGCTTCCACTAGCTTAGTTTAACTTGAATCACTAATGTTCCCCAAAATAATCAGAATTCTTTAGTAATGAATATTAAGTTTAATTGGACAGTACTATATTCATGCATCATACATCATCAACATTCCAGGTGCATCCTCATTGTTAGTTCAAATAGCAGAAGATAAGATAGCATAGAACTGTCTTTCAAACATTATTGGAAGAAAATTCTTTACCACTTTAACTTTCATAAAGAAGAGGAAAAATCTATTTTATCACCACAATTTTGTTATCTCTGGTTGCAGAAAGACAATTTCAATGGTACACATTATAGTCTGTAGATGCTTAAGCATAGTAATAACTGCATTAAAAGAGAGGACACAGTATGTAAAAAAAGAAAGTTCTAAATCAGTGAGATAAGAGACTATTATTTCACCAAGTAATATTTAGCAGTGAATTTTATCTAACCATTCCAAATTTATACCATTTAAGAGCGGCTGTACATACCATGTGTTATTATCGTAGACTCAAGTGCAACAACTGCTTTTCTGGCTGATAAGGCTTCCAAAACATCTTGAGATAACTTTATATGGCCAATGTTGTGGTTGATGTTGCTACCCTGGAGAAACATATGCTAACAATACTCAGAAGATGGAATATCCAAGAACGCAAAAAAAAAAAATGTGAAATAATAAGGAAGTGTCTTATACAATTATACTGAATCAGAGGCCATTGACCTCAAACTCCCCGACACGATCCCTAACTCCTACATTCCTTCTGTGACCATTAAAACAAGTCCAAAGCAACTTCTTTCTCGGACCCAAGAGATGTCAAAACCTTTCAAGTGGTAGCCAGCACTTTTGATTCCACTGGACTGGTATCACGCCCCTAACTTAGCTGCCTCGATGATGGTTCGCTAGACATGCACGTTGGTCTAGTAAATTGAACCAAGGACGGACGACGTGCAAGACGGAAAGATAACGCGGTGTTGGAGGCTTTGGCTTTGTGCCTTGGCCTTGCCTTGGCTTGGTGCCTTGGCTAAAATCTGGTGGCTTCGTGGACGGTATTTGTTGATGGCTTGGTTCAGGTTTGATAGTGCAGTGACTTACCGGTGGTCGTGCATCGCAGTCGGTTGGTTTTACACCAAGCAGAACGATGGATCGTGCATGGAAGCAGACTCGTGCAGCAGCAGTGGTGCAATACAGAAGCAGACGAACTGTGCCAGCTGCTGGACTGGACAGTGAGACAGTTTCTAGCAGTTATTTCCTGCAGGGTAGTTATGTAGCAGATTTTATTTGTTGTTTGAATTCTGTTAATAACCACCTTAGTAACCGCTAGAAACCGCCATCTTCTTGCTGTATTTCAGGGTTGTTGTAATGGCTTTTTACAGCCAGAAAAACTTGGACGGATTTGGTGCTGTACTGGTGTTTTAAGTCGAAATAAAACTTAGTAAAGTTTGTTCCATTCATCCTTGCCTCCGTCCCTTAAATTCTTCGCTACTAACGATCCTTAACGACGAACAAACGGCTGAACCAAGTTAGTATCTAATTTGCTAACCTTGGTGCCAAACCGTGTAGATTTTCGAACCAAGAAATCTGACCCGGCCACAACTGGCACGGTGTTCAATTTCCTATGATCCAAGAGATGTGTCCTCTTTCTAAGAGTCTTTTTTTTTTTTGCAAGCCTCTTTCTAAGAGTCTTTAACATAATTTGCATGGTTTTACCCTCGAATATCTAATTTATTCAAGGACTAACTATTTCTACTAAAGTAATCATGAGCCAGTTCATTACTTTTACAAACTGCCTTTTTACTAAAATATGAGTATACCTCCTCACTCTTAATTAAACAATGAAGAACAACCCACCTTAAAAATATTTTTTACTGAAGGCAATCAATAGGCAACTTATCAAAAGAATTGACTCTGCCCAGACACATCATCATAAGAGGCAGCAACACAACTGTTTGATTTTGCTAATCCACTTTCTTACTAAAATAATTTATGAGAAAGCTGAACCCAGCCCATGGTACCCAATATTGCCACCTTGGTAACAGATGACGCAGGTGGAGCAGGGGATTGTGGTGGAAGTTCGGAGAAAGAGAGGGACAAGAAGATGGTGGTTCGAGGCGGTACAGAGAGAAGAAAGGATAGGTGTGGCATCTGGTGGGAGAGATGGAGAGATGTGGTGGTCGGTATTGGAAAAGAGCAGGTAGATGTGGTGGTCAGTGACTGCAGGGGTAGGAGAAAGGTGGAGGTTGATAAGTACCTACCCACGGTGATCCACGGTGTAATTGCAGGGCTTCCTGCGGTGACGGTCACGGCATGTAACATGGAGGCTTTCAATTGTTCCAAGGGGTCCCGATGTTAAACATGAAATTCGAATTTGGATTTGATGAGAGAAAGCATGAGAAGAAAGTAGTGAAGGATAGTCGTAACAATCAAAATTTCCACCCGGAAATGGAGTGTAAATAAATTATCTACTACCACCGCCAAGCTTAACTACTATACGGATGTGTCTTCTTCCTTTGGAAATCGATATGGAATGTGAATCCCCCCCCCCCCCCCCCTCTCCCATGAATACTCATTTCTGTTTGGTATGCCTCTTATAGAGCATCTTAACTCATTTCATTCTTAATCCATGATCTTTCCACAAAGAATGAAGTAAAACCAATTGACCTTTTCAATACATTATGAACTTGCTAATGCATTTAGACATTTGGTTTCTGATCTGTATGGGTAACTCCTTGCTTGCTTGCACTGTTTTAAATGCTTGACGGGGTTCAAAAATCAGGAAGGAGCAAAATAATAGGTGGAGTGAAACTCCTTAAGGAGCAACAATCTACATAGGAAAAAGGTTTAAACACGTTTCAAATATTGTTTGTGTTTGACCTAACATGTCTAACAATCTCCTGTGGACTTGGAACGAAGTCCAGAATAAACAAAAGTACACTAGATGGCGATAACTTCAAGCTACTCTACGTGGTAACAAATATGTGTGTATATTACCTTGGGAAGCGAGCTCGTGACTTCGAAGTGCCTCTGAATTGTAGCAAGCCGGGAGGAAGCAGAGAAAGCCATTTTCTGATACCAATGGAAGAACAAACTACAGAGAGAGTGAAGAAAAGAGGATCGGGTTTTTGGTTTAGACCACAGTTGAAATATGCAATCACATTATTCTGATTGAAGAAAGAAAAATGCTGGTAGTAATTCATTCAATAAAAAGTTTAACTGCTAGGAAACATGAATATATAATTGTTTAAATAACTAAGTAAGAATGTATACATCCGAAGCATACGGTTATTTTTGTTCTAGAGAGTAAGTGCAAGGGATAAAATAAAATGGTTGGACCTGATATTTCAGATAATACCAAGACATGCATAGTAACTAGTGACAATAAACCATTAACACCCTTACAATATATCATCTAAAACACCCCTATGTTAACTTCCATTAAAAATGTGTGGCATGGACGTGGGGGCCACTGATGAATGAGTCATTCATGCCCATTTTAACCCTCCAAGGTACAGATTGTCAGCTTTGCCCATACATTTAGCCCTATTAACCAGTTTAAACTCTCAAGATCAATTTTTTTTTTTTTGACAGAAATTCCCTTTGTTCATGTCTTTCTAGGGAATGGCTAGCACAATTTCCATCCCACTTTTTTTCCTCTACTTCCATACAGCAAGAATTTGGAGAAGCGAGTTAAAAAACTGGGTGAACAAAAGGCGATGATGGCGTCCAGACAAGTTATGCTTCTCATGACCGCAGTCACAATTCTCGTTGCTATTATTTCTTTGTTTGTGTGAATCATATGCATTGCTAGTAGAAAGATGAAATATTTTCATGAACAAGTTGTAGTTACGATGTAGTGCTTGCATTATGTGTAGTAATGAAGCACATTATTCTCTCCTCAAGTCCAATCTTTGGATCATGACCACAGTGTCTACAGGTTCATGAACTCGGTACGCAAATTAAACAGCTACTCAATCATTAAACACAAAAATTACACTGCGTCTGGATCTCCATAATCATTCATATCTAAGTCATTCAACACAAGTTATAGTTACATCAAAAGCTATCATCATACCTAAGTCATTCATAAGCTCGGGTGTTCACTAGAAATGTACATTTGTATCATGCTCAATAAGGCATGAATTGGGCATATTTAAACAGCAGTAGACCAATCCAGCAAAAAACCTATCTTATTTGTACTCTGCAAAAAGCATGAACTAGTCTATACAAACAGAAATAGACTAGTCCAGCAAAAGCCACTAAGTTCCTTGTGTGTTAAGGCTTAATACAATACACAGTTCCTGGTCTGAAATTCATATATGATATACAAATAATGGTGTACAAAAGAGGGCATCGGATTTCAGCTATGAAATTCAATAGATCACGAGTTAGTACTTGGTTTAGATATTTGAAATCTAACTAAAAGAGGCTCCAAATACCACTGCCAGAACCACTAGCAAAGTTCTTGTTAACCTGTAAGTATTTAATAACCATCCATGAATAGGACTACCAGTCTTTATTTCAAAATGTTAACATTTTATATCACTTACCCCCTACTAGGTTGTGAGTTTGCAGCTCCGCTTCCTGAATCCCCTGCACCACTGTTGTTGCCTGCGTCAACAGAAGAAAAATAAAAAACACGCCGTTAGTTGCACAGACAAGTAATCAAGGCTCAAAATCAAACTTACATAAGATACCATCAACTGAAGACTATCCTCCTGGACTTCATCATCAAAGGTTTTTGAGTAAACAGTTCATGCTCTCCAGTTTTTACAGTTCGTCGAACTCGTTAATCGCTAGTATATGACTTGTAGACAGTTGATGATCCAAATTTTTCTGCTAATACGGAAATAGTCCATGATTCACTTATAAGACATAGTTGATGCTTTCTGGTACATCCCACAACAAATTACTTACATTATTTGTTGCTTTCTGTGGTATAAAGTAGATAAATGACACATTGGTAAAAAGAGTACGTTGTTAGAGCATATATGTGACCGATCTATATTAAGATCTCTATATTAAGATCATTGACTGGACATTAGTTAATGGATACATAAGATAGCCAGAGGGATAGTGAAGTTCAAATATAGTCTTTGTTTCAGACACACATTGCAAAGTCAAATAGTGTGTCTGTATTTCATCCAGCAATTTCGAAACCCTAAGCAACACTGTCTAGCTCCAACTATTACAGAGATAATCATCTGAAGCTTAAAACATTACCCTCATCATGACCACTGGACTTGGATACGAAAAAAAACTCATCATTATTTGCAAATTCTAAACTGTAATTCCAAAACCAGGTCATTAATCGCAAAACCAGATGAGAAAGCACTAATACTCACAGACGGTCCAGATGACTTCGACCGGCGGTATTCGATTTCGAGCAACCACTTGAAGAAAATGCTTCTTCGGGCACGTTTCTAACAGATGTTTCGATGTAAGTTGTGTTTAACTGCAGGAAGAACGAGCGATCGTGTTCGATTTCGTAGTAGTTTCAGTTTCTTTCCTCTGTCTACTCTCACTTTACAACGACAAAAACTGGCTCCTGAACCCGAAGGGCAAATAGCATATTTTTACTTTAATTAACAGGTTACTGAGGTTAAAACTTATTAACTGAAATCTATATCTACTATCACTATGTCTCTGTTTTTGTTCTCATCCTGACTTTTATCACTATATATTTACAGTGTCACTTTGATCCGGTAATTTGGACAGCAAAATAATGCAATTTTTGACAATCTTTACATGGTGTTGTAGAGTAAAAGGTTCTCCATCGCATCGTTTTGCTATCCAAATCAACCGGTCAAAGTGACCCGGATACGAGTCAAAAAGTTAGGATGAGAACAAAGAGCAGAGACGGAGCGGTAGAACTATTTGACATATAATCCCTGGCACTACTGGTTGTTGCAACTTTGATACACATAGGCTCTGTTTGGTTCGCATGAAAATGATTTACAAGGGAAAATATTTTACACGTAAAATGTTTTGTATAAAGAAGTTTTCCCTGCAATTATTTTCTTGTGTTTGGTTAACTCTTGCCAAAACAGTGGGCCGTGACTGAAATGGCAGTGATGGGTGGCGATGAAGGTGTGTGGCGGTGATGGGTCGCGGTGGAGGTAGGTGGTAGTGGTGGTGGAGGTGTTTGTATGAGTTGTTGTTGTGCTTCTTCACTTTCTGGAAAATGGCTTACGGATTTGAAATGTGTAAATCATTTTACATTATTTGAGAGAAAACATTTTACAGGAAAACATTTTACTTCCAACCAAATAGCACCAAAACACCAAAACAAGGGAAAACATTTTACATGAAAATGTTTTACCACCAACCAAACGGATCCGTAGTGTCACTTAATATCTATGCAGTTTGCTGATTTTCGACATCGCACTCCAAATTTATAACGGACGCTAATTGTGAGTTGCAAAAGGACGTTAAGTGAGGTCATAATAGTCTTTCTCATTTTTCCCTTTTCTTTTCTCTTGTTCATTTTTCTTTATCTACTTCTTCTTCCTCGACCTCCCTCTCTCTCCTCTTTGTGTGTGTGTGTTCATTATCTATCTCCCTCTCTGCCAAGATCTCTCTCACTCTCTTAATCTCACTCTCCCTCTCTGCCCAGATCTCTCTCCCTTTTTGTTGTTGCTCTAGCAAACGAACCCACCCATCTCCACCCTCCAATACCACAAGACTGCACCGCCACAAATACCACACCACCACCAATACCATAGCCACCACCAAACCCACACACCAAAACCTTCAAACTCACCACAACTGCCAAAACCCCAAACCCAGCCCCGATCCACCCTATTAAAACCATAACCTACTGAAATGCAGCTTTTTAACTTGACTTGAACTAAGATTCGTTTAAAATCCCAGGAAATAGTGTTTTGTATGGATCGGTGATTGTCTTGTTCGATTTGGATTTGTGGATTTCAGTGTCCGTGGGTGGTTTTGTAGGTTCGAGGGGGAGCGATTGAGAAAGAGAATGGTAGAGAGCGAGAGAGTTGAGAGAGATTTAAGAGATACAGAGGAAAAAAGAAGAAGGAGGGAAGAGAAGAGAAACCAAAAGAGGTGCAGGGGGCGAAGGAAAGAAAAAAAGACGGAAAAAAAAAGGAGAAAAGATAAACATATGAGAAAAGACCATATTTCCCCTTTTTTAAGTATAAAAAAAGTTAAAAATATCAATCACTAATCTAACGGGTTCACTAGGGATTTCTCACCATATAGGATTTATGTTCAAGCAACACGAATGTCTTCTACTTAGCCAAACGAGCACCTATACTTTGAAGATTTCTCAATCAAAGCCTAAATTCAAACTCTTGTACCTGATTTCTCTATCCTAATCAAGTTCAGATAACCATTATGTTCTTATGGTCTACTCTTAGTTCTAGCTAACTAGCAAGATTTCTCAACCCTAGATACGGCTAGTGCTTGATTCAAGTTTTCGGGTAGCGAATATTGATTTATCTAACATCCTCTACCTATAATCATCCTATTGCGAGCTCAAACAATCCAAACGATAGAATTAAGTACATAAATCAAGCATAGCTAAGCTAACACATTAAATTAGGCTAAAAAGCATGAAACAAGATCCATAAATCACCAAACATAGTGTTCAAACCCTAGCTCCTTATGAGATATCCCGAATTAAGGGTTTACCTACGATTACACATGATCAAGATACGAAGTTTCATGATCATAAACCAAAAACTAGAGAGAGGGAAGAGAAAAGATCAAACAAAGCGTCTCCCAAACTCCCCGTAGCTCCAAGCACTTGTCTCACGCCAAAGATACTGAAATACTATGCCCTAACCCATTCTAATATGTTTCCATAGTGTTTAGAACAAGTTTCAATTCATTTCACAAAGCCCTCGATGAATCTGCTGAATATGGCAATCTCTTCGTGCGAAGACAAATTGTCTTTGTGCTAAGATCTTTCTATTTTGATATTGCAATCAGGCACAAGAAGACTTTCTGAAATTTGGCTAAGTAAAGTCTTCATGGGAAGAGAAATTCTCTTCGTGGGAAGGTCTTCGTGCGAAGACCCTGTAGCTCCAGGATTCTTCTTCTTCTTCAAAGGTCCATAACTTTTTCGTCCGATGTCCGTTTTAGCTCCGTGACCCGCCATTGAAAAGCTCTTCGAGTCTACTTTCAATTGCCTCCGGTCTCATTTCCATATTCATTGTAGAATCCAAAATATCCTAAAAATATCCGTAATTTTCTCTAAAACATCCTGGAAAAGCAAACCCGTTTTCAAAGCCTTGAATCAGGTTTCATAGGCTTGAAATAGATGAAATAGCTGAGCTATTTCAAGGCCTTGAACCAGGATTCAAAGCTTTAAAACTGTCTAACATGCATGCATGTTATGGTGGGAGTTTCTCTAAACTCTTTTAATTTAATTCTATCCCTCTCACCCCTGTACTTGATGTGTTATTATTTGATGATGAAAGACGAACTGTTCTGATATATCTAACATGTTTTAATCCATCAGTTTGACTCAGTTTTGCAGGGAAATTTTATTTCCTAAATGTGCAGAATTTGTTTCCTCATCTG
Organism: Linanthus parryae; assembly: GCA_023055425.1. Lineage (NCBI taxonomy): Eukaryota > Viridiplantae > Streptophyta > Magnoliopsida > Ericales > Polemoniaceae > Linanthus > Linanthus parryae. Next base: position 108,739,928 of record JALGPY010000005.1, on the reverse strand, counting down.
GCTTTTGCAAGAAGGGAAATACTTAGTAAAGATGTTTTTGTGATCAATCAGAGACTCATGACAGCTTATCAGATTGTTTAAAGACAAGATCTAAACATTATCTCTGAAGATTGTGATCAACTATCCGTTGGAGAAGGCTGTTAAGAGAGTCAAAGTTTGTTGCCTACAAAATAGGAAGTTGTTGCTGAAAATCTGGGAAGATTTGCAGAGCTTCAAACAGTATAAATGGAGCTCATTTTGAAGCAACAACACACAACACTCGACGGGAAAAAAGAGAGACACAATTATGGATTGACAAGCATCAAAGAAGTTCATCACTCTCACAATCCAACTCACAGAAGTTCACTGCATTCTTCACTGCAGTTCTATACTCTAGTGTTCTTCTGTATTGTGCTTTATTTGTAGATCATTTCTCAAGTCCATAAAACCTATGACCTTACACCACTTTGTATGTGTGGCAGTTACATATTAGTGCAATAGTGGGGTGGGGTGATGGCGTTTAATTCAAGAGGTGAGAACTTTTACTGTTACATCATTTTGGGTAAGAGTATGAAGCCTTAATTTTTTTCTAAAAAGTATAGAAGAGTAGGGGTACAATTGAAAGTAAAAAAAAGGCTTCATTGAATTGCTTATTCCCTTCCCATATTAGTGTAGATATCTAGGCATTTAGCTGCTACTAAAACATTCAATTTCATCTAATGCTTGCTTATATTAACAAGATATGGAGAAAGACTTGTACCTTTTGCCCCCTATCTCAATGAAATTATTCATTTTTCCTTGATTGTTTTCGAATATTTTGTGGCCTATATTCTGATAGATGTTACTACTCTAGGAACATGTTTGGTATCCGATGTGAACCAGAAAGCATGTTTTGAACTAAACCCTTTCTCTTTGGTTGTGTTTTAGGGTTGGATGGCGTGGACCTAAAAAAGAAGAACAATCTGGTATGAAAGGTTATTTTGGCTGTTGTTCTTACAATGTTATGCATCCTTATGCTCAAGCAATTTTCAAATTTTAACAGCCCAAGACTGGTTTCTTGTGTTCGCTTGTGAAATAGAGGCATACAATTGAGTTTTAGTTAGGATCATGTTAGACTTTTTGTAATGCTCATTTTCGACAATAATTTCGGACACATGCTTCATCTGATTTTTAGTTAAACATGGGTTTACATAGATTATACCAATGATATATGTTTCTTCTTTAAGTTCATATTATCTTCATGCATGTTCTGGAGTTGTTCATCACTTTCATATTCATTTCAGTTTTACCCTTAACTGGTGAAAATTATCTTCATATATGATCCATATAATTAACTCTTTCTCCAAAGCTAGATTTATCTGTTAATTACATCTTAATTTGGGTTTACAGATTCGATATTTCTTATGTTGGCGCTACCTCATTCGAACAGTGATGTGAGCAATGAACAAGTCAATGACGAGAATTCGGACCCATAGGACCCAATGCTGAAGCAATAGAGTGTTTTGTGGCTTATTTTCTTTTATTTTGTGAAGTTGTTTCCTTATCATTCGGTATTGTAATTATATACGAACTCAATATTTTCATGTTATCATTGCACCTCGCCTCGTGTGTTGTCCTTTTATCAATTCTGCTGTCGACAAATGAAACGACACCTTCTAACTTAACCTTTTTTCTTAGCCAGACAAGTGTGTTTTTGTAGACATGTAGCAAAACTGTGTCCATATCCAACTTGTGTGTTGGCGGCACCCTTCGCCATGAAAACACAATAACTCACTACATGGTAGGCTGCTCTATTCTGATACTTATCCAATGTCGATTTTGGAGTTGCATTTTTGCTAACAAAATACAAAGCCCGAGTCACAGCCACTCCGTGCGCGCGACATTTCCTAGTATATGTAAGATAATGCCATATATTTTCATCAAAAATATATATTTTTACAACATTTCAAATTATAAATATGTTTTTATTGACATATGTCTGTCAATCTTAAAGTCTTAAGCCTTTTTTTAACAAAGTTAATATGAAATTTTGTTTCCCATTTCTCAAAATTTGTTAACTTCAGATGAATTCTTTTAATAAAACAATAAAGTACAATTATCATTACACATTTTAACAACTAACACAAGAGTTGACATCTGACATTCTTGAATAGTTTTTTGTTGTAATAAATTGCATTTTTCATGCAAATATATATAAGATTATTATTTTTATGAAAATATATAGTATTATTTTTACCTATATGTGAATTTTCAAATTACAATTTTACTATGCTTGACATATTTTTTGATTTATTTGTAAATCTTATAATTTTAAACAAATTTAGGAGTGAAAATGAATGGTATAATAGTCTTTTTACATTATTCTGTCCAATATGGATGGAAAGTTAACGGAAGGGTACCCCCGCTGAACGCATTTTATACGTTTGAGACATGTGTGCATGATTTTAAAGTTGGAATAGCCTTAAACAACAAACTTTGAGTACCTATGGTGCAATTTTGCCTTTAATAAATTGGAGAGACCTCGTTTTTTAGAGAAGGAAATAAATGGAACCCCTTCTAGTCTCTGGAATTAACAAAGGTCGGTTCTGGTATTCGGAAATGGAGAGGTTGTTAGGTGAAAGCTTCGATCCTATCAAAATGTATTTCAAAGGATTTATTACAGTTGGTTCCTCGAGACAGCAACCAGCTGGCTCATGAGAAAGAATCTACTACTAGTAGTTTAGGTGTACAAGATGTATAATATAGGTCTCCTACTATCTGTAGATAAAAATCTGACTTAATTGAAAATTTGGTTCACATTCTTTTCTCTCTCTACAAGAGAAAACTTAAAAACCCTAGTTCCTCATGCATGAGTTTTCCAATCATTGCTTCCACATAGGCTTTTCTCAATCTTCTTTCTAATTTCTTATCCTCAATCTTTCCCCAAAAATTTCCACCATTTCTGCACCTCTTCCCTCACCAATCGACCTCCCTGCCGCCTCTTTTCCTTCACTCCAACCCGAGTTATTTTCGGCGTTCTTGATACTTGTCAATAGCTCTCTTCACACCCTTCCTACATTTTATTCTTCATCTCTTTTATTCTTCACTAAATGGCTTATCACCGGAACTCTCATTCTATATCTCCCCCTAGTTCATCTAACACCTCTTCTCAAGAAAAATTGGACGAGAGAGGATTCATGATAGAGCTAGATCCTCATATGGTGAATACCTACAGAGCTCTTTGGAAGAATTGTTTGATAGGAAAGTTTGTCGCTAATCCGAGAGACTCTCTCCCCTCCTCAGCAGTGGTACAACAAGTGGTGGATGAAGTATGGAAGACGAAGGCCGGAATATGGGCGGAAAAAGAAGGAACTTGCTTCTTATTCCACTACTTTGATACTGAAGATAAAACCAAACTCTTGGATTTTGGAGCTATAGGTATGCATGGCAAAACTCTGATGGTAAGAGAAAGACCCCCTAACTTTGCTATTTCAGAACCTCATTTTCCTACTCTAGATGTCTGGATTAGAATGCCAGGAATTCCAATGGAAGGATTTTATTATGATCTTGCAAAGAATTTGGGTAAACTTGCTGGTGAGGTTCTGCATGTTGATTGGGAGTTAAAAAGATTTGCAAATATGGAAGAATTTCGTGACAAAGTTCGAATTAACCCTAGTGAGCCTCTTACCCCTGGAGCTTATATTAAACCAACTGATGCTGACCACCCACCCAAATTTGCTTTCGTTATTAAAACATTTTCAAAGTTTGCTTCAACTGTGGGTTCATTGGTCATGCAAATAGGAATTTCTCGCAAAATCTGGTAGAATTTTTAGAGCTGCTTGAAGACAGGTATAAGAGGTCTCCTTTTTCATGAATCTCTGCAATTCCACGTCGCAGCCGATCAGCCTCTGTTCGCGGCAAAGCTCAAGGCTTTCAGATCAACGGGTCGGAGTAGAACTTCGGTGGTTGATTTAGTTCATGAATCGTCTCCTAGTGGGTATGGAGAAACGACATGAACTAAGAGGGAAAATTTGGTCCTTCAGTCAATGATGGATCTTCTTCGAATGAGTTTTACACAACCGGGTCATATCTTGATAATATGGACCTTGAAGCCCTGAATGCTGGTCGATTTATCCCTTTCCCCATGAAATTTGCAGGCCCGGCCTATTTTCGGCAAACCCAAAATTTAGCCCGGAATCATTCTCCTCACCCGACCCAATTCTATCTCTCCAACTGTTGGGAATCGTATTTATGCATGCTATTTGTTATTTGCCATATAAATATGCATTGTAAAGTCCAATGTTCCATACCTAATACAATCGGACATGCAGACGAGTTTATGCATGCGCGAGATTGATTGTCAGTTATTTATGGAATATAAGTAAGGGTTCACAGTCTAGATGTTTTGGACAAATCATCGGAACGGCTGTAGTGTAACATTATAGTGACACATCTCGGTCAAGGAAACGGTATAGTTTCAAATGGTTACACTAGCATACTTTGTGTATGTTGAACATGATCGCCATATGAAATATAATTATCTCGGACTGACCGAAGTGAGATAATATAATATTTCATTGTTATTGGTATAAATGAAACTCTTAATCTACAATTGTTTATGTGGACACAAATCTTGATTAATCATTATTATGATTTGGTGAGAGCTAAACGAATCATGGAATCCACGTCTCGTATGAGAATGATGTACCCTCCTGGGAGCTCACTAGGTTTTGTTATGTCAAGTTTGGCCTGCTGGTTATTTGTAACCAGACATAACGAATAAGGGTCGAGCGGTTTAGATAAGGGAATACATAAGATGTTGATGAGATCAAATTGTCAGTAAGAGTAGATCAGTATTAACGTGTATCTGTAATCTTAACGTGGGGAGTTATCTGATATTAATAACAGGAGCTCATACATAATGATGAGAATACATGTCCGAGTGCAATTATAGTTTTATGGTGGAGTAAACTCTAATTAATAATTAGTTTTGACTTTAATTCGGGGAATTATGAGTTCAAATATATTATTGGGAGCCGATTCATTTCTTTTCTCCAGAGGTCCCCGACGTAGTCCAACATAAGCGTAATCATGTGATTCACAAGTGTTTTTGAGTCTCAAGTGTGTGTAATGTAAATTGAGATATGTTTAGTATTATATAGTTGATGGGTATTACTATAAACCATATGATTATGACTTAATTTCAAGCTACACTAAAGTTTGTAGGGAGGGACTTGCATGTAAAGTTTTCCTTCAAGGGACTTGTGTGCAATTATGGGTATTCCTAATATTAGGGTTAGTAATATGTCTCTATAAATAGTCCACCATAGTTCTTAAATGATGATGATTGATACATACATCTTTTCCACACAAGAGAAAAAAACCCAGCAGTGCCATCATGAGCTTTTCATGTTCGAATCACCATCGAACTTGAATAGGAGCTTGGATCATACGTCGGAAGGTTTCCGGACATACCAGATTCCGGTTTTGGGTGTTTAGGCCAAGATACCGATCTCGAATCGTCTTTGGTAAAACACGAAAGTTGTAGATCTCAGAAAAACGAAGAGACATAAGAACAACGTGTCGATTGGAGTTGTAGAACTGCATATATCGCCGTTAAAAGTTTCTGGTCCGCAATTGATTTTCAGGAGGTTCTCAATTCGGGTTTCGGAGCATAACTGGAGCTACAGATGTCGGACGAAGATGATGGAGTATTCAAAGATTGGAAGCGACTATCGATACGATGAAGACATGGCCATAATAACAGTTTGTGTTATTTCTGTTATGTGGATGGATGCTTTATTATGTTGTGTTGATTGGTTTATTATTTGTTAATAGTCACTAATCAAGATATCACGGACAACATGGATATTAAAATGGATGTTGGCATGTCAATATCAATCTAATTTTGTTTGAATTTAATTTTATTAATGAAAAAAATATTCGCTCATTTGAGATCAAAATTGGTCACAAAATAATTATTTGTTTAAACTAGATATTATTTTGTAAATTTTGGTCAAGTCAAATAAGGAGTATATTTTTCAATTAATAAAATAAGTATTTCAAACAAAAACATTAAGTGGATAAAGGGTTTTCTTTGGAAAATTAATGAAGCCCGAGACCTCCATTACTGATTTGGAAACAATGTAATTGATATGAGTGTCCCATCAGTATCATGGTTAATTACAGATTGTTTGTCAAATCTCCTTACAAGGATAGTTGTTCAATCTAGTTTTGTTGGACAAGTCTCCCCATCGGACCTGTTCTTTAGAACTAAGAGATTCAGTTAAGTACGAAGTAATGGTTGAATCACTTAACAATAAAGTTGGTAATATCCTCCCATCGAGTTCTTGTTACTGATTTTGTTGGGCCTAAGAATCGACTATTTAGTTTTATTGGACAGGTAAATGTCCAGATAATAAATCTAAAATGATGTTGTCTATTTGATTATTTCAAAGTCGAGTGGCCCATCATCACGAGCAGTTGAAATGGAAATCGATTTGTTGATAAATTCTAATATTAGTTGAATTCAAAGGCTAAGCATACTCAGGGACATACATATATTTTATTTATTGTATTTTTCAGATAATTAAAGATGCTAGGTTTTGAACCCAGAATGTGATTCTCGAATAATTTAAATTAACTAGAATTACTATAGTTAGAAGAGAATATTAAAAGTTGTCTTAACTCCGAGGGAATACAAGTGTGTGTTGACCAAATTTTACACTTAAGAACCTAGTGATGAGGGTGGTGGTGTAAAAACCCGGACCTATCAAAGGTAGGATAAGGTTGGTGAGATGTCGCTGGTTACATCTTGGCATTGTCAAATGCAGTGCAACATCATCATCAAGTGGTGTCAAATGTATACGATATGGTGCAAACATGTAAAGATGTAGGGCATCAAGATCGGGTTGCAATGTAAGTGACAATAAGGGCGTTAATGAATACATAGATGAGATAGAGCTCCGGCACGTAATCATGTTCTAAGGATATTACATCTTTTGAGTGAACATGTGATCAAGGGATCTCAGATCGATAGTGAAAACTAGGTCGGTCAGATAAAGAGGTCCCATATAATTCTTTTAAGCAATTTTGAATGAATACAACATTGATAGGTTGATTATTCATTGACAAAAATACTAATTGGATTATTTGTGGGCGAAAGACTCTTCAGGAGTACAACTAGTTTATTGGTGAATGAAAATTGGTTCTACTTCTAAACCACCTGGTAGTAGGAAGTAGAAATATATTCATAGATCCAATTAAGGTTGTTGTTTTTATTCCTCAAAGCTGATGCTGATAAAAGCCGAAAGGCAAGAATTTTATTTGCTATCAGAAAAAACACTATGAAGAAACAACTTAACAATTTAAGCCAAGGATGAACAACTCACTCGTGTCTTGTACACTATTCGTCATATCATGTTTAGTTACTCGTTCAACCAATCCTGTTTTGTAGATACCAGAGAAACTAATGATGTTTTGGAATTCCTTATGAGGGTTCAGAACAAGTAGACGATTTGGTAGTGTAGAGATAGACATCATGATAAGAGATGCTCTGAGAGTAGGTACTCTTGCAGTGGGAGAATTTTATCGTAGAACTTTAGTATCGAGAGATTGTCTTATGTGCTAAATTTGAGGTAAGTTTATTTTTGCCTAAGGTATTTTTAGCATAGTGATGACAATTGTATATTAAAGTACCATAATATTTCCTAGTACAAAAGGATTAGTCGAATAACATGACTGATAGAAGAAACATATTTTTCATAGATATGATCGGCTTAGTGAAGTGAAGTGTTATTCAACTATTTTGTTATCGTCTTAAGATTATTCATTATAGACTGTTTAATACTTTTGAATTTAGCGCACTCTAAATTGATCATGACTACATCCATGGAATTGTAGAAAAGGGTAAAATATTTTCTAGACACTTTCAGGTATGGAGAAGTCATTTCGATAAGTTAGAAGCTAAATTAGAAGTATGTCTCTTGGTTGAATATTAGAAGGATAAGAATGTTACTTATCTATGATCTTAAGGATCAGAAGGTTATTGTCGGCACAATACATGATTCTTGTAAATGGGAATCATATGAATAAGAAACTGTAACATAGAGTTGTTTTAAGGGAGCTTTAGGAAGATGTTCAATTTGTTAGTTTTGAGATAACACAAACACAAGGAGTATAAATTCATGTTATTTTGAATACACGAGAAGCGATAGATCTTTGTCGTAGTGGGAGAGTTATATGACAACCTTATAGGTTGAGCTACTTGGAATAAGTTGAATCCCGGATAAGTTTTAACTCAGTCCTAATACTATGAAGAGACAATAAATGTTGAATATGCAGAGTCATGACATTAGTTCGTAGCATTTGAGATAACATTCATGCAGTATAACTACCTTTTGGACATTGTAGATTTGCAATATGAGATAAAAAAAACATCGGTTTCAAATGGACCTACAATAGAAAGAGAAGATTAGACAGAAAGGTGAAAACCTAAAAATCTAGGCTGATTATGCTGGTAGCTATACATAGGTCTATTCAGATTCTCGTTCGTATTTGCTGCTCATTTCAGTAATGAGAATTGAAAGATGTATGTCAGGATGGATTTCCTCATTGGAATTCTTGATGGATGCATCTACATGAAGCGACAAAAAGAGTTAGTTGTGCGAGATAAGATGAAATACAAACTTAAGATGTCAATTGACATGGGGTTTAAGCTAGTATTCATATCTTGCAGCATTCGTTTTGACCAGGCAATCAAATATCATAGTTTGATTCGTGTCTTAACGAATCTCGCGTGTGTAAGAGATGCAACGAAAATTGGTAGTATTTCTTGTGCTCCATGTTGAGGATGTCTCATTGGAAGCAATATTGGATATACATCTTCATTGAATTTGTGATTATCTAGTAAACGTGATATGTGGGATTTAGGTGAAACCATTCAGATTCTTGGTTTGAGCTCTCGCGTGATCGGGAGAATAGAACGATGGTTGTTTCGAAAGTCACATATATCAGTAAAGTTCTTTCATGTTTCAAGTATGCAAAGACTCCTAGAGAACATTTTATAGCGTGTGGAGTTTATATGTCTGAGAATCAGTGTTTCGTACACGTGATTAGATGGAGAGGGAAAAGGCAGTTCCTCATGCTTTAGCAGGTGGAGCCTCATGTATACTATGTATAGTATTTGACAGGATAACTATTTTGCTTTTAGCATGGATAATAGTTTTAAGCCACTTACAAGGAAAAAAACACTAGTGGACTGTGATAAAAGAATACTCGGGAATCTTAGAAGATTTAGAGTAGATATGCTAGTTTATCACATAAAGTCTACAATAGATTCAGACTTCCAATTATAAAGGGTTTCTAGATTGTTAATTTATGGCTTTGAGAATAATAGGAGATTGTTGGGAATCGTATTCAGAAAGCCGTATTTATGGTTGAATTAATAATTCTTAATAGATAACTATTTGCATCTTAATTTAGCAAACACGTGAGTATGCAAATGCTATTTATTATTTTCCATATAAATATGCATTTTAAAGTCCAATGTTCCATACCTAATACAATCGGACATGCAGACGAGTTTAGGCATGCGCGAGATTGATTGTCAGTTATTTATGGAATATAAGTAAGGGTTCACAGTCTAGATGTTTTGGACAAATCATCGGAACGACTGTAGTGTAACATTAAAGTGACACATCTCGATCAAGGAAACGGTATAGTTTCAACTTGTTACACTAGCATATTTTGTATATGTTGAACATGTTGGAATAGATGCCCTAGAGGCAATCGTAGATTTAGTATGAACATTGTTTTGGCTAGAATATTCATTTATTGTGATATTTAATATAATGAAGTCCTTAGATAAAATGTGTTGTTTATCTTAAATATCCCTAGCCCACTATAGTGATTAATAGGACGATCAAATATAGACTAGTATGTGGGTAGATTGATATGAAGATATCAAGTCTAACACATGGGTATGCATTAGGAGTAATGGCATACTGGATTGACCCACAACGAAAAGGATATATTAGATTATGTCAAGTCACAATCGCTTTTCGTAGTGCTAATATAATTGCAATCATTAGACTTGAAGTCACTAGATACACTAGCTGTGGAATATTGCGCTTTGATGTTATCAAACGTTACACCGTAACTGGGTAATCATAAAGATGGCTATCGGGCGTCATAGGAAGCAAGCTTAGAGATCGTAGTGATGTAGATAGAATTTGTCCCTCCCACATAATGTGAGTAAATATCCACGGCCACTCGAGGGATGAGGCTTATTGAATGTCTGGCCTCATCAATATGGAGATATTGATGTTATCTGCAAGCATAAGCATATTCCCAGGATCGAGGAACTATGGATTGGATTTACGAGTGTGACTATGTATGTCTCGTGTCCAATCGGGATATGGAGACAAAGGGATAGTGCAATATGAGATATTGGGCACAAGAGGTTTGTCGGGATCACTGACAATTTCTATTGGTTGGGTGGCATGGATGTGTTGCTAGACACCGCTCCATGTTAGTAAGAGTTACTACCAACTATATAGAAACCTATGGGGTCACACGTCAAATAGAGTAGAGCTAGATTTGGGATTAATTAATATTGATTAATTAATAGAAGGATCATTGTGCAATACCTTGCAAACTTAGTAGGACTAATTTGCAAGGAAGGGAATAGTTCTTGTTCATCTAGAATTAGGAAACTCTTTTATGGAAACAACAAGGAGTTGTTGGAGTATATGAAGAGACTTTAGCTTCCTTCCCACACTAATTGTTGTTAGACATAACAAAGAGAGTGGGAGAGAGAAAAAGAGAGAGAAAGACAAGCTAGGGCCGAACCCTAGCCCGTCCGCCCCCCCTTCCCGTCGGCTCAAAGAGGAGGCCGAACCTCCTATTGTTCCTTGTTGCTTTGATCTTCTTCCCTCTTCCTCCGGGTTCAAGCTAGCACTTGTTTGAAGGAAGAATCTAGATCTCATCTCCAGACGTGGATCAACCGTAGAGACGAGGACATCATTCTTCGTGTGATCTCACAAATCAAAAGGTACACAATACTATGTCTCTTATCATGTTATGATGTCTCCTCCTGACGATCCGTGGTGGGCATTGAAGTAGGAATTAAATTTTGTTATTCCGCTGCGTTACCTACTTCAAAACCCAATAGTGGTATCAGAGCCACAGTTCGTAGAGCATAACATGATGCATATGTTACGATTTCAGTTTACACACCGTTTTATTGATTATTACGCGAAAAATGAAAATAATTGGCACAGTAGATGCAAAATTGAATTTGATTTAATAGAACAAGATCCAATTTAACATTGGATGTTAGAATTGGTGAGTTTAATCACATAGAGAACCTTGAAAGACTGGGGTTCCCATTGGGCCAAGATTTGGCTACTGATCTTGTCTTGCAATCGTTGCCTGACAGTTATAATCAGTTCATCATGAACTATAACATGAACGAGATCAGTAAGACTCTGCCTGGCTTATAGAACATGCTAAAGACAGCGGAACAGAGCGTCAACAAGGCAAGGGCAAGGCCATAATGATGGTGCATAAGAAGAAGGGCAAGACAGTTGCCTCTACTTCAAAAGGAAAGCGCAAGAAAGTTGCGAAGTCCAAAGAAACCCTAAAGCCTAGTGGAGGTGTGGCTAAGGGTGAGTGTCACTACTGCAGCCAGCCGGGTCACTGGAGGAGGAATTGCCCTAAACATCTGAAGGATAAGAAGCTTGGAATAGTGATTCCACCACCACCAGGTATTTATGTTATAAACGTCAATCTTTCTATTTCTTCATCTTGGGTATTGGATACCGGTTGTGGTTCTCACATTTGTCGTAATGTGCAGGATTTGAAAAGAGGTAGAAGATTGAGTAAAGGGGAGATAGACATGCGCGTCGGGAATGGAGCAAGAGTTGTTGCATAAGCTGTAGGCGTTTATGAGCTATCTTTGCCTTCTGGACTTATTTTAGAATTAGACAATTGCTATTATGTGCCTGCTATGAGCAGAAACATTATTTCCGTATCTTGTTTGGACGAGAAGGGTTTTTCTATTTCAATAAAGGACAACTGTTGCTCCATTTATTTTGATAGTATGCACTATTGTAGTGCGCATTTGTCTAATGGATTGTATATCCTTGATCTAAATAGTCCAATCTATAACATAAATACTAAAAGGATTAAAACTAATGATTTAAATCCTACATATCTATGGCACTGTCGTTTAGGCCATATAAATGAGAAACACATATCTAGACTCCATAAGGATGGACTTCTAGACTCATTTGATTTGGAATCATATGAGACATGTGAATCTTGTTTATTAGGAAAAATGACAAAGTCCACTTTCAATAAGAAAGGTAAAAAGGACTATTGAGTTATTGGCACTCATACATACTGATGTATGCGGACCATTCCCCACGCCTGCCAGAGGTGGTTACACCTACTTCATCACATTCACTGATGATTTCAGTAGATATGGATTTGTATACCTTATGAAGGCCAAATCCGAATCCTTTGAATTGTTCAAGGAATTCAAGTATGAAGTAGTGAAGCAACTTGGCAAAAGTATTAAGGCTCTACGATCGGATCGTGGAGGAGAATACTTAAGCCAAGAGTTTGATGAGTATCTTAGAGAGTGTGGGATAGTATCCCATCTCACTCCACCCGGAACGCCACAATGGAATGGCGTGTCCGAGAGGAGGAATCGCACTCTATTAGATATGGTGCGATCTATGATGTCTCAAACAGATCTTCCGATATCCTTTTGGGGACATGCTCTAATGACGGCAGCTTTTACCATTAACCGCGTTCCATCCAAGTCAGTCATGAAGACACCATATGAGATATGGACTGGGAAGTGTCCCATAGTGTCGTTTATGAGGATTTGGGGCTGCGATCTCTGCGTAAAACGTTTACAAACAGACAAGTTCGGGCCCAAAGCGGATAAGTGTAAATTTGTGGGATATCCTAAGGAAACTAAAGGATATTACTTATACAATCCCATCGAGAACAAAGTGTTTGTTGCTCGGACCGGCGTGTTTCTAGAAAGAGAGTTTGTCTCTAAAGAAGCAAGTGGGAGGGCTGTAGAACTTGAAGAGATTCAAGAATCACAAATCACTGAACCGATGATGGAACATGAGCAGAAACCGCAAGTAGTTGTGGAAGAACCTGTTCAGGTAACACATGAACTCCGTAGATCAGGAAGAGTGCGTCATGAGCCAGAGAGGTATGGACTTCTCGTGACTGAGCCCGATGACGTACCACTCATAGATGATGAGCCTGCAACCTACGGAGAGTACATGAAAGGCCCAGACTCTAAGAAGTGGCTAGAATCCATGAGATCCGAAATGGATTCCATGTACACCAACAAAGTATGGACATTGGTGGAACCACCCAAAGGGGCTCGACCCATAGGGTGCAAGTGGGTCTTCAAGAAGAAGACCGACATGGATGGCAAGATAATTGCCTATAAGGGGCGATTGGTAGCCAAAGGGTATAGACAGATTCATGATATTGACTATGATGAGACCTTTTCACCAGTCGCCATGACTAAATTCATTCGAATCCAGCATGCTATTGCAGCATACTACGATTATGAGATTTGGCAAATGGATGTCAAAACAGCGTTCCTTTATGGAAACCTCCTCGAGGATGTGTATATGACACAACCGGAGGGTTTTGAGGATCCATAGAATGCCAATAAAGTCTGTAAGCTGTAAAGATCCATTTATGGATTGAAGCAAGCTTCTAGGAGTTGGAATCGATGTTTTGATGACGCATTCAAAGAGTTTGGCTTCATCAAGAACGAAGATGAGCCTTGTGTTTACAAGAAGGTTAGTGGGAGCTCTGTAGTATTTCTGGTCTTGTATGTGGATGAGATACTAATCATAGGCAATGATATTCCTACTTTGCAATCTGTTAAAGATTGGCTAGGAAAGTGCTTTGCAATGAAGGACTTAGGAGACGCAGCCTATATACTTGGTATAAAGATCTATAGGGATAGATCTAGAAGGTTACTCGGCCTAAGTCAAAGTACATATATAGACAAGGTGTTGAAGAGGTTCAACATGCAAGATTCCAAGAAGGGATTCTTGCCCATGTTGCATGGAGTCACTCTTTCTAAGAATGACTGTCCCTCCAATGAGATTGAGAAGGACCGCATGAGTAGGATACCCTATGCTTCGGCCATAGGATCCATCATGTACGCCATGTTATGTACTAGACCAGACGTATCATACGCGTTGAGTATGGTGAGCAGATACCAGTCCAATCCGGGTGAGAGTCACTGGATTGCTGTCAAGAACATCCTAAAGTACTTGAGAAGAACTAAGGACGTGTTCTTGATATTTGGAGGTAAGGACACTGATGCGAGCTTCCAAACCGACAAATATGACTACAGATCGCAGTCAGGATACGTGTTTTGCCTGAATGGAGGAGCTGTGAGCTGGAAGAGTTCCAAGCAAGGGACAGTTGCTGATTCTACAACAGAAGATGAGCACATTGCTGCTGCGGAAGCAGAAAAAGAGGCAGTTTGGTTAAAGAATTTTATCACCGAGCTCGGTGTGGTCCCTAGCATCGTGGATCCCATAGAGTTGTACTGTGACAACTCTGGGGCAATCGCACAGGCCAAGGAACCTAGATCACACCAGAAATCAAAGCATGTACTTAGGAGATTCCATCTTATTCGTGATATGATCGATCGAGGAGATGTGAAGATGTGCAAGATTCCAACGGATGACAATGTTTCAGATCCGCTGACAAAACCTCTTGCGCAGCGAAAGCATGAAGGGCACGCCAGATCTATAGGCATACGAGATGCACCAGATTGGCTCTAGTGCAAGTGGGAGACTGTTGGAATAGATGCCCTAGAGGCAATCGTAGATTTAGTATGAACATTATTTTGGCTAGAATATCCATTTATTATATATTGTGATATTTAATATAATGAAGTCCTTAGATAAAATATGTTGTTTATCTTAAATATCCCTAGTCCACTATATTTATTAATAGGACGATCAAATATAGACTAATATGTGGGTAGATTGATATGGAGATATCAAGTCTAACACATGGGTATGCATTAGGAGTAATGGCATACTGGATTGACCCACAACGAAAAGGATACATTAGATTATGTCAAGTCACAATCGCTTTTCGTAGTGCTAATATAATTGCAATCATTAGACTTGAAGTCACTAGATACTCTAGCAGTGGAATATTGGCTTTTATGTTATCAAACGTTACACCGTAACTGGGTAATCATAAAGATGGCTATCGGGCATGATAGGAAGCAAGCTTAGAGATCGTAGTGATGTAGATATGATTTGTCCCTCCCACATAATGGGGGTAAATATCCACGGCCACTCGAGGGATGAGGCTTATTGAATGTCTGGCCAGACTCAGATAAATCAATATGGAGATATTGATGTTATCTGCAAGCATAAGCATATTCCCAGGATCGAGGAACTATGGATTGGATTTACGAGTGTGACTATGTATGTCTCGTGTCCAATCCGGATATGGAGACAAAGGGATAGTGCAATATGAGATATTGGGCACAAGAGGTTTGTCGGGATCACTGACTATTTCTATTGGTTGGGTGGCATGGATGTGTTGCTAGACACCGCTCCATGTTAGTAAGAGTTACAACCAACTATATAGAAACCTATGGGGTCACACGTCAAATAGAGTACAGCTAGATTTGGGATTAATTAATATTGATTAATTAAAAGAAGGATCATTGTGCAACACCTTGCAAACTTAGTAGGACTGATTTGCAAGGAAGGGAATAGTTCTTGTTCATCTAGAATTAGGAAACTCTTTTATGGAAACAAAAACGAGTTGTTGGAGTATATAAAGAGGATTTAGCTTCCTTCCCACACTAATTGTTGTTAGACATAACAAAGAGAGTGGGAGAGAGCAATAGAGAGAGCAAGACAAGCTAGGGCCGAACCCTAGCCCGTCCGCCCCCCCTTTCCGTCGGCTCAAAGAGGAGGCCGAACCTCCTCTTGTTCGTTGTTGCTTTGATCTTCTTCCCTCTTCCTCCGGGTTCAAGCTAGCACTTGTTTGAAGGAAGAATCTAGATCTCATCTCTAGACGTGGATCAACCGTAGAGACGAGGACATCATTCTTCGTGTGATCTCACAAATCAAAAGGTACACAATACTATGTCTCTTATCATGTTATGATGTCTCCTCCTGACGATCCGTGGTGGGCATTGAAGTAGGAATTAAATTTTGTTATTTAGCTGCGTTACCTACTTCAAAAACCAACAGTGGTATTAGAGCCACAGGTCGTAGAGCATAACATGATGTATATGTTACGATTTCAGTTTACACACCGTTTTATTGTTTATTACGCGAAAAATGAAAATAATTGGCATAGTAGATGCAAAATTGAATTTGATTCAATAGAACAAGATCCAATTTAACACTGGATGTTAGAATTGGTGCGTTTAATCACATAAGATGTGTAAAATTGGGTTCTTGAAAAATTAGGGTTCATGGGCACATGATTGAAAAGGGGTTTTCAATTATGGAAACAAATTTATGGAATTAAATCCATAAGGAAACAACCTTGCTTGGGCAACAAGGAAGAGGGAAGGAAGACTAGGGCCGAAACCCTAGCCGTTCGCCCCCTCCCCTGCGCGCCAAGCAAAGGCCGCGGTCCAATGGGGCGGCCGGCCATGGGCCGGGCCTTGTGGCGGCGGCAGTCCTATGGGTTCGGGCCCCTTGTTGGCTTGAACCCCTTGGACCGTTGTAACCCTAATTACCCAATTTCATTAAAATTGAACAAGCGCGTTAAAAATTGTTTTTAACTGTATTATGTGCTTTATTACATGGTGGATGGATATGGCCTAGGGTTTTGGATGTTTTATTGCTTTGTGGTTTGGTTTACGGCCTGCGAGCTGATCAAATTAATGTAATAATTAATTAGTTTTACGGCCTGCGAGTCGTCTTTTTCTCCTCGACATGTGAGGCTTTTGTTATTTATTTATTCTAGATGTTAGGCTAGAATTAGAAATTTTAGATGATAGCGAAGAGCATGGAGAAGAAGACCGGAGAACCAAAGGAGCCAAAAGACAAAGAAGACATCCCTAGGCGTGCAACTATGGTGGAGCACATGGAGATGAGCTCAGCACTTTAGGGAAATTGGATATTATCATTGGCTTGATAATATCATTACTCTAGGGGCCATATCCATGTCACGTTTTTTTTTTTTTTTATGTTTGTGGATGTTTATTATTCATGCCTTGTTATTTATTTTTTGTGTGTATGGCGATAGTAGCGAAAACAATAACAAGATAATAATAAACAAGGTTGTTCTTTTATTGTGGATAGCCCGATCGAGGGTGTAGAACTCCAGATATCGCCGATCAAAGTTTCTGGTCCGCAGTTGAATTTCAGCAGGTTCTGAATTCGGTTTTCGGAGCATAGCTGGAGATACATATGTCGGATGAAGACAAGTCATATATGAAAATCGTGTATCTCGACGAGACGCACTCAATGGCCTATGTCCCGATATCATATTCAGTACAGAGCTTTGTCAGTGGCTGGTCAAAGTCTTGGGATTCGCGTCGTCCCAGTCCGGACGGACTGTGGTAAGTTTTATTCCGGAAGCTAACTTACCACAATATTTTTTTTGAATGCCTATGATTAATTCTATTCATAAATCACGTGGTCCGGGATAAATCTCGTCAAATTTTCCCTTCACGAACCCTGCAACCCGATGACCCGACTTAATTGCTCCGGATCCGCCAATGCTGCCCTATCCAGTTCAAATCCAAATGATTTGGACCCGATCATTTCGGGTCACCTCCTTCAACCCGGAACTTATAACTCAACTCAACTCTTAAACTTCCCTCCAAACTATTCAAGTCCCAATGCTAACCCCTGGGACTCTTCTACTATGCATGAACCTGTCTTTATTACACCACCTTCTCTGATAGGCTTTGAAAAAAGAGAGCTTCTACTACACCCAAAACTAGACAATTGCGATAACAATCTTTCTTGCTCAGAATCCATGGGTTCTCTATCCGGTGATGGTTCTCCCTTTGCTGCGGTCCGTAACCCAACATTCACTGAAGAAGACGATGATCTTTCTACCTACCTTCAACAGCTTCCACCAATCAAAACAAGTTCGCCAAATCATGAACCCTCGGCACCACTTCTTCCCTCACCGGTAACGACTCCATCTGGTATGTTACTTGTCCCAATCCATGAGCCAATTCAATCTAGACCACTCCAATTCTCTGAGCACCGGACTTAAGTGAGGAAGAAGGAGATCAACCATATTTGAACGACCAACTGCAAAAACCCTCTGACATACTTCTCCTAAAAGAAGGCACCAAGCAGGAGATTAAGAAACAAGGGTGGGGGGTGGGGGGGGGGGGGGTTGAGGGGAGGAAGACAAAAACAAGGATCAAGATGAGGGTCAGAAGATGAAGGCAAAGAAGAAATCAAAAAGACCAAGAAGCTCCCACCCAAAAAGAGAAACATTGGAGAAGTTGCAGCAATGGAGGATGCAGAAATGGAGCCCAGAGGTAAAAAAAATAAATAAATAAATAAATTATTTTTACTAAGTTCTTCCTGTTTTAACCCTCCTTGGTCTCACTCTATGAACCTCATTCCTTCTAATGGTTTTTTTACCTTAATTGTTTATGCTCAAGAGGTTTTGATGGTTGACCTTTATCAACCATCAAAATCGCAATGAGTATCCTTGCCTGGAATTGTAGAGGAATATGTCGATTCTCTCCAATTCAAGAGGCATTTAAATTGACCAAAAAGCATAAGCCCTCCCTTATTTTCCTAGGTGAAACTAAAAAAATGTGTCTCTTGGGTTAATAATAAGTTTAGAAATTTAAGTTTTAAAAATTCTTTTGGGGAGGATCCCTCTGGATCAGCTGGAGGACTTTGGATTGCTTGGGATAATGCGTTTTCTATTAATTTATTATTCTCAAACCCAAAATATATTTTAGCTTCAATTACAGAGTTTAATAATTACGCTGGGTTTCTAGGGTTAGTTTATTGTCACCCTTCCTTGAATCAAAGAGCTGTTGTTTGGCAATTAATTCAGTCCTTAATTCCAAGTGATAAACCAGTTCTGCTGATTGGTGAGTTTAATCAAGTACTAGACAATTGCGATAAAATTGGACCTAATGCTAATTCTCTCCCTGGGGCACATCAGTTTAGATCCTTTATAGACCACCGTGTACTCTTTAAATTACCTAATCTTGGTCCTTGGATAACCTGGTCAAATAATCGGTTCTCTTCTTCTCCTACTTTTGAAAAACTCGATAGAGCCTTCTGTAACTCTTTATGGTTTGATATTTTCCCAACGACTATTCTTCATAATCTTGGAATCTCAATTTCAGATCATGCCCCAATTCATCTAGTTTTCCACATTGATTAAAACTACCATAGGAAAAATGTTCGTCTTGAAGCCTGGTGGTTGAAAAGATCTGAGGTAATTGAGTTAATTAAGTATGTTTCGAATTTACCTTTAGTAGGCTCTCCTTTATTTAGAGTTGTTAAGTGATTGCAAATTACAATGAAGGCTTTAAGATGTTGGAACTCAAACACTTTGTCTTTAGTAAATCAGATAGATAGTTGTAAGGCAGAGCTTGTAAACCTCCAAACTAATCTACATAATCTATCTGCAATTTCTTCCTTTTATGAACTAAACTCCAAACTCTCAAATCTCCTTTTGGATTATGAGACTTTCAGGGTGCAAAGAGCTAGATGTAAATATATTAAAGAAGGAGATGGTAATACTAAATTTTTCCATAATTATGCTAGGATTAAAAAGGCTAGAAATCATATTTACAGTTTGACAACTGGAGATGGAGTTTTCATCTCAACTCGTAGTGATATCTCTTTTGCTTTTATTAATCACTTTCAAAACATTTACTCACAACCATCACCTTCTTTCTCCGAGCTTAAACTTCTTTATGGCGCGAATGTGCTTTTGACATGCTTTTTAATATTGACAATTTCCTAAGCTTAGATGAAGAAAAGTTTCTATCCCTTTTACGACTGAAGAAGTAAAGGAAGCGGTCTTTAGCAGGGGCCCGCTTAAAGCGCCCGGTCCTGATGGATTTCAACCAATTTTCTTCCAATAATGTTGGCCTTTTATATCGACTAAAGTTACTTTTTTTTGTCTTGTCTTTCCTAAACTCGTGATGCATGCTCCCGGAACTTAATAATACAAATATTGTACTTATCCCAAAAATTAAGAATCCCACGTCTGTAAATGATTTTCGTCCAATTAGTCTCTGTAATGTGTTATATAGAATTATCTCTAAGGTTTTAGCTAATGGTATAAAAGTCCTCTTTCCCTCTTTAATCTCTAATAATCAAAATAGTTTTGTCCCTAATAGATCCATTCAACATAATATTTTATTATCTCAAGATATTTTACATTCTATTTCCAAGATTTCAGACCCCTCCCTTCCAATGTATGCGGCTCTTAAACTTAACCTATCTAAAGCCTTTGACAGACTTATTTTGGATTTTATAAAGGCCACTCTCCACAAATTCCACTTTCCACCCTTTTTTATTCGTCTTAAAATACAATGCTTAAGGATTGTTTCCTACTATATTTTAGTCAATTGTTCCCCATCACCTAGACTCAAACCTAAAAGAGGATTTAGTCAAGGTGACCCATTATCCCCTTTCATTTTTATTCTTTGTGCAGAATCATTATCTAAATCTATCACTCGTGCATGTAACTCAGAACTTTTATATGGCTTTCCATCTTCAACACGAGGACATGCCATTTCACACCTTCAATTTGCGGATGATAGCATTATCTTCTTTAAAATCACTCCTAATGTAGGTTCTACAATCTTAGATATTTTAAATAGGTTTGCAAAGCTGGTCAAATTTATTAATTTCTCTAAATCATCTCTTACTGTCTCCCCAAATGGTAATCTTGCTGCAATTCAAAGCCTTACTTCAACTCTTAATGTAAATTGTACCTCCCATATTGGAAATTATCTTCGATACTTTTTCGACTCTTCCTCTACTTTATCTAAGAATAAAAATGAACTTTATTAGTTCAAAAGGTTAGAGATAAATGCTCTTCTTGGAAATGACTTCTCTTAAATAAAGTTGGCCGAGCCACTTTGATAACATCAATTCTCACAAGCTTTCTTGTCTATCCATTCTCTCTTTTAAATATTTCAAAAAAAACTGCTACTACCTTAACCTCTATTTTCAGTAATTTCTTCTGGACTGGTAATCCTTCGCACAAATCGCTCCACCTCATTTCTTGGAAGAACTTATGCCTTACTGTAAATAAGGGAGGCTTGGGCTTCAAAAATATTACGGATTTTAATAATGCAATTTTCTGCAAAAACACTTGGAATCTCTAATCAAATGATCATTCTTTAGATTCTAAGTATTTTTTATAATGCTGTAAAAGAACTTATGGCTCCACAATGCTCCTCCATTTGCATCCCCAATCTGGAAGGAAATTAACAAAGGGAAAAAATTCTTGAAAGAGGGCCTGCAGTGGAAGCTAGCTGATGGAGAAAAGATTTCTATTTTCAAGCATCCTTGGCTTAAAGATGTTCTAGGGGATTCAGTTAAAGACAGCAGACAAAGTAACTTTAATCTCAAATGGGTGAAAGAGTTAACTGCTCCCTGTGCTAATGGATGAGTGATTTGGAATGACACACTAATCAGTAACTCTTTCCCTCCTTGGTTAGTTAACCATATCACTAACACCCCACCAAACCAACCCTCAAATACCCCTGAATGGAACTGTACCTCTAATCATGTCTTCTCGGTCAAATCCCTCTACAATTTGATTTCCTCTCCTTTTCCTAATCCAACCTTCAATCAAACCTCAACCTATGTTAACTGTACCTTTATGAAATCCAGTGGAAGCATCTTTGGAAAATGAAACTTCCCTACAAATTAATTTTTTTACATGGTAATTAGCACATCAAGCCCTACCCACAAGATAATTCTTATCATCTAGAAACATTTACTGCAATACTACTTGTGTTCTTTTCCATTCCTCTAAAGAAACCATAACACACCTCTTTAATAACTGTCATTTTTCAAAAACTCTCTTCAGTAAAGTCCAAAATAGATGTTAATAATCATCACAATAATTCTGTAGATTGAATCAAGGACTGGGTCAAACGCCTCAAAAAGCTTCCTACTTGGGGACAAAACTGGATCATCACTTGCTGGATCATCTGGAAGACCAGAAACCACTACTGGAAACGTAGCGAAATACGACGAGAAAATAACGCCGTTTATAGGGTTTTTCTCGCCGTTTAATGCTTAAACGGCAAAAAATGGCTCGGCCGCGAGGTATTTTGAGGTTAATACTCTACGGAAAGAAAAACCATCGCCGTAAAAGACCTCTCGCCGTATTTGATACTCAAATACGGGAATAATGTCGCCGTTTATGATAACATATATACGGCGACAGAGTTTTCATCTCGCAGTGTTTGGGCTTCCATATACGACAATTTTTTTGCCGTAAAAGGATATAATTTTGCAGTTTATGTGCTATGTTTTAAAGTATAGCCATATTAACTTATTCTTGCCGTATTTGAGTGTTATTTTGTACGACAAGAAAATAAACTTTCGTCATTTTTTGTTGATAACTAATACAACAACATTAAATTCTCGCCGTATTTGAGGTATGTCATGCAACCATCCCAGATCATAGCTGGCGATTTCCAACCTGTAGCTTATTTTCAGGCACATCCAACACAAAGCCTTATGTTTTCAGGCAGAACCAACACAATACACACCTACTGAACTTGAAATAACACACAACACATTTCAACAACATCAATATATATATATATATATATATATATGTGTGTGTGTTCACAAAAAAAATACATTGCCAAAGTTTTACCCCCAAATGTACAAGTCCAGTAGAGTAGATGAAAACCTGCGCCTTATACCAAACCTATACTAGCTATCTATCTTGAAGTTTCAAAATTATACATCTCATATTTATGTAGCTAGCTTTACCTCTAGCTGTATCTCCCTAAGTGCGACAAACTGGCTCTGAAGCCGCGGGCTCCGCCTTCACATTTGCGCGCTGCGCCAAAACGGTCACCATTATGTGCACATGCCAAAACCTGGATAAACCTAAACAAGATAACAACACATAACAATATTAAAACAGATAGCATTTTAAGTTTACGGAATAAAATCGTATAGCACAGCCACATGTAGACATTTATGGTATTTTACGGTTTCAATTCTCCGGTATATTTGGAAAGCACAAAATGCAATAATTTACTAGACTTTAACAGCGGTAAGATTCTGATATGTTGGTTAGTTTGCTAAAATACGGGCAACCCAACCGAACACTTGAGGGAAAACTAACCTATAAATTCAATGTGCAGGGTTCGTTAAAGATAACGACTAGCACAACGAACCCAACAATTGATAATTACCAGTCCAACACCCTTGAAGTCGCTATTCAACAAGAGAACATGGAATTGGGAACAACATCAGAGAGCATGGGCAACTGCGACACTGTAACGGCTCCGGATGATGTCACTTGTCTGTTGGTTATGGCTTGACGTCGATCTTCGAAGTATCCTCAAACTTAATGAACTGCCTCGTCTCGGTGGTTGGCCGATGCGCGTAGCAAACAGGGACAATTACAAACTAAAACACCATAGAATTGACAATTCCATGGGTATTGTTTTGTAGTTGCCCCTATTTGCTACGCACCTTCGTCAACCACCCAGTTGGGACAGTTCATGAAGTTTGAGGATCGTTTGGAGACGTCGCAAGGACATGGTGGATGGGGAACAGAGCATCAACATTATCCAGAGTCGTACCAGTGCCGCAGTTGCCCAAGCTCATTCATGCTAATTATTCAGTTCCATGTTCTCGCCGTTAAAAGACGACTTAATGGGTGTTGGAACGGTATTTATTCAACTGTTGGGTTGCAAAATCAAGCCACTGAACTGAAACCCTGGAAAAAAGTACAAGAACAAACTAACAAGTTGATTGTGAAGGAAAGCTCTATTTAACAGAAGAACACAACTACATGTACACAGTTAAGCTCATTTCACGACAGAGCTAGTCACAGTCATATAAGTATATAATCGACACGTGTGCTTCAGAGAATACATGTTGCTTGAAAAGGAAAGAAGACATACTACAACATAGGTCTCGCCTTTTCTGGCTTCACATCGATGTCCAAAGTATCTTCAAATCTAGAGAACTGGCCACTGGGTGGCGCGTAGCAAACCGGCGCAACTACAAACCAACACCGCACAATTAACAATTCCACGGGTATTGTTTTGGGGTTGCACCGATTTGTCGGGCAGCCACCCAGATGGGCCAGTTCTTGAAATTTCAGGATCGGTTGGGAAAGTCCATAAAACAATCCATACCAGACTACAAGAGTACAAACCAATTAGAATAAGACACTTTTAAGAAAAGGGTAAATAGTAATTTACGACTGAAACATGAACATAAACTCACACAAAAACATCAAACAATTTTCTTTCACGAATCAACTAGGTTATAAGATATCAAATTATCAACAATGGTAGTGATAAAGAGCTGAAAATACAACAATACATATACATAAATTGAATAATACTTGCTGATTACTAATGTATATAAATGGGTTTCTCCAAATAATACTTGTTTATTAAATATACAGGACTCAACCCATATTTAATGTGGTTTGAAAGTGTGAGTATGCAGATGTATAAGCAACTAAGATACTCTAGAAAGGGTGGGGGATGAATAGAGTATGCCAACTTTTTTGCAAGACTTGCTAGAAGGATGAAAATTTGTGCAAACAATGAAATTCAAGGCCTTGAAAACAAGTTCAAGCCTTTGAAGATAAAAAGTTTTGTATGCTGCAAAAGATATGAAAGTAAATCAACTGAAAATGCACAAGACAAGTGATTTATAGAGTTCAGTCCACTTGGACCTACGTCTCTACCTCAGGGATTAGATCCCTGCAGGATTTTCAACTCAATTCTTATTAATCAAAAGCTAAGCCCTAGAACTCAAGCACAGAGAGTTCCCTTACTCTGTTACAGCTTGTGGTTTTCCCTAACCTGTCTAGTACCTGCTCTAGCTAACTGATTAACTAAGAATTCTCTATTGTTCACTTTGAACAATACTTGAGAATGAATGTAGAAATAATACAGAAATGATCTACCAATAGAGCTCTATACAGAAGAACACTTAAGAGTAGAAAATTGCAGTGAAATGCAGTGAACTTCTGTGAATGGATTGGAAGAGATGAAGCACTTCTTTGATGCTTGTCAATCCAGAATACTTTCTCTGTATTTGCCCGTTGAGTGTTGTGTCTTGTTGCTTCGAATTTGAGCTCTATTTATACTTCAAATAGCTCTGCAAATCTCCCCAGATTTTCAGCAACAACCTTCCTATTTTGTAGGCAACAGAGTTTGACTACTTTGAAATCTTCTCCAATGGTTGGATGATCACAATCTTCAGAGATATTGATGTAATCTTTCATTTAACCACCATGAGAAGCTTTCATACACGTCTGATTGGTCACAGGATCAAAGTGTTCAAATGTTTCCAAATCTGCAGCAATTCAGTTTAGGAAACAATCCTGCAAAACTTAGAAACAAAATTTCCTGCATTATCATGGTCAAAGAGATGATATATTACGATTAAAAACATGTTTAATAATTTATCTTTCATTATCTAATAACAGAGAATCAATCATATCAAAGAGAGAGAGTAGATTAAATCAGAGTGTTAGCAGAAAACTCCACCTGAAAATATGTATTCAGGTTAAGCAGTTTCAAGGCTTTGAATCCAGTTTCAAGGCCTTGAAAATAGCCTTTCAAGCCTCTGAAACTGATTCAAGGCTTTGAAAGCTGTTTCAAGGCCTTGAAATAGCCAAGCTATTTCAAGTCTTGTACAACCTGATCTTTCAATCTCCCCCTTGATGAAAGACAAAACCAAATTCTGTTTGATCCTTAGTCTCTGCAAAATAAATTGATTAGTCAACAATTTTAAAACACAGTATTTCCAAAAGGATCCAATTTATTCAAAATACCAACAAAAACACTTAAACAGTTCAGCAAATAAAACCAAATAAACCTTAAGAACTAGAAACTAAAACCTATAATTTTCTCTCACTTTTTGACTTTCATCGAAAATATAGAAGATGTTGGATCAAGTGTCTGGAAAATTTTGAAAACTTAAAAGAAAAACTTTAAAAGAAGAGAGAATGTGGAAGAAATAATAGGCAAGGTTAAGGATCTTTCTCATCCTCTTGATCTCCTGCTTCTTCATCACTTTCTTCACTGTTGGTTTGAACTTCTTGAGAGATCACATCTATTTACTCAATGATGGAACTGATTTTTTCAATAACACTGTTGAATAGGAAGGTGAGTCCTTCCAAGGCTTTCTTCCCATGCTTCAGCTTCTTCTTGACAGCTGACCTTTTCTGTTGAGGAGAAACAGTCTTTATATTCTTCTTTCCTGCTTTTGATGCCTCTTGGGATGGATCTTTGTCAAGTTTCTCTTTGTTGGGCATAGCATACACACCATAAGATCTTGAAGAAGTGTCTGAGTCAGAATCTTGAATGAGGATTTCCTTTCCTTTTCCTTTAACCTCAGAGACTGTCTTCTTCTTGTCTCTCTTAGGACTTCCAATATGGATACCCTTGTTCTTATCCTGTGTAGATGCCGTAGATAGTTTCTTCTTTGCTGCAGCTTGATCTTTTCTCACTATCTTCTTGGGTGGTGAGGATTCTTCTTCTTCCTCAGTGAAGCTTACTGACACAGAGTCCTCACTGATCTCTTGAACCTCTTCCACTGCTGCTTTTCTCTTCTTCTCTGAGACAGGTTTCGAACCTCCAGCCATCTTGATTCTGTCTGAGTCTCTTCTTGTGCTCATTAGGGTTTGGGAGAAGAGTAGAGAGAGATAGAATGATACGGAATGAAGGAGAAGAGAGGATAAATACTGAAAGAGTTTGAGTTTCGAAAGGAAACTAGTATTTCTATGATTCTCAAAAAGATTTACAAAGATCATAGAAATTTCAAAACTATTATGCCGTTGGAAAAAAAGAATATACTAATACTATTTTTGGCTAAATCAAATTTTTGAAAGGGTAGGGGCTATATTAGGCAAATATCTACAGAGATATCACCCAGTATAGAATGATCCAAGATTATTGACTATTAGTGTAGCAGACTTATTTTCAAGGCTTTGAAAAGATTTTCAAGGTCTTGAAAAGCTGTAACACTGCAACAAGTAAAAGTCAAGGCTTTGAACTGATTTCAAGGCTTTGAAACTCAGTTCAAACCTTTGTAGACATATACATCTTACCTTTCTTACCTGATGCTCCCCCTAAACCAATGTAGTCTTATTTAGCATTCCCAATTCCAATCTTAGAGCTGAGAACCTTTCATCTGCTAATGGTTTGGTGAAGATATCTGCAATTTGCATATTAGTAGCAACAAATTCAAGAACAATATCACCTTTCTCAGCATTATCTCTGATGAAGTGGTGTCTGACATCAATGTGCTTGGTTCTTGAGTGTTGCACTGGATTCTTTGTAATTGAAATTGCACTAGTGTTCTCACACTTAATAGGTATGCCTCTGAAGTCAAATCCAAGGTCTCTTAGCTGTTGAGCAATCCATATCACTTGTGAGCAACATGCTCCTGAAGCTATATATTCAGCTTCGGCTGTTGATAGAGCAACTGAATTATGTTTCTTGGAATGCCAACTAATCAAGATGATGCAATGAATTGGCAAGTTTCTGAAGTACTTTTCCTATCAACCTTTTAACCTGCAAAGTCAGCATCTGAAAAACCACTCAAAGAGAAGTTAGAATGTCTTGGATACCAAAGCCCTAAGTCTTTGGTACCACTGAGATATCTGAAAATTCTCTTCACAGCAGTTAAGTGTGATTCTTTTGGATCAGCTTGAAATCTAGCACACATGCATACACTAAACATAATATCTGGTCTACTTGCTGTCAGATAGAGTAATGATCCAATCATGCCTTTTTACTCTTTTACATTTACACTCTTACCAGATTCATCCTTGTCTAAGGATAGTGTAGAGCTCATAGGAGTCTTGGCTTCCTTGCATTGAGCCATGCTATAATTATTTAGTAAGTCTCTTGTGGACTTGCTTTGATGCAGAAAGATGCCCCTCTTCAATTGATGTGTTTGAAGTCCTAGGAAGAAGTTAAACTCTCCCATCATACTCATCTCAAATTTCCTGCTCATAAGACTTGATAATTCTCTGCATAATTGATCATTAGTAGCTCCAAACAGTATATCATCAACATATATCTGAACTAAAAGTAAATCTTTCTCATGAGTCTTAATGAAAAGAGTCTTGTCTACTAAACCTCTTTTGAAATCATTTTCAAGTAAAAACTTTGACAATCTTTCCTACCAAGCCCTTGGAGCTTGTTTCAAACCATAAAGAGCTTTGTTAAGTTTGTAGACAGGATTTGTCATTTTCAAAACCAGGTGGTTGTGCCACATAAGCTTCTTCTTGTAAGTAACCATTCAAGAAAGAACACTTCACATCCATTTGAAACAGTTTCATGTTCTTGTAAGATGCAAATGCAAAAAAAAAATCTAATTGCTTCTAACTTGGCAACTGGAGCAAAATTTTCCTCATATTCAATACCTTCTTCTTGATTATAACCTTGAGAAACTAACCTTGCTTTGTATCTGATCACATTGCCACTTTCATCTAACTTGTTTCTGAATACCCATCTGGTACCAATGACAGACTAGTTTGTAGGTGCAGGAACCAGATTCCAAACCTTATTCCTTTCAAACTCATTGAGTTCACTTTTCATAGCAATGATCCAGTCTGCTTATTGTAAAGCTTCCTTCACAGTTTTTGGTTCTACAAGAGAAATAAAAAGCATTAAAAGCACATAAGTTCTTCAACTGTGATTTGGTTTGTGTACCAGTGGTTGGATCTGATATGATATTATCAGCTGGATGGGAGGAGAGATATTTGAATCTCTTTCTTGGAGACCATGGTTCCGGTTCTCCATAGATCTTTTATGGTCTTGAAGTAGTGGCTTTGTCACTTGAATCCTTCTGGTCATCTTTTTCAAGGCTTTGAGCTGTATTTTCAAGGCCTTGAGCACTATTTTCAAGGTCTTGAAAATGTCTTCTATTCTCCTCTGAGCCTTTCTTGAATCCAAGTGGATTCTCAGTCTCTTCCTCTGATTCATGCTTGTTCAAATTCAAATCTGCAAAACTTTCACTCAAAGAACCATCATAGCTTTCATCAAAAATAACATGAATGCTCTCTTCAACCAGTTTGGTTCTTTTATTGTAAACTCTATAAGATTTGCTATTCAGAGAGTAATCAAGAAATATACCTTCATCACTTCTTGCATCAAACTTACCAAGATTGTCTTTTCCATTGTTATGGATAAAACAAGTACATCCAAAGGGTCTGAAGTAAGAGATGTTTGGCTTGCTCCCTTTGAATTGTTCATAGGGGGTCTTCTTCAGAATAGGTCTGATCAAGCACCTGTTCAAAATATAGTTTGCTGTATTCACAGCTTCTGCCCAGTAATGTTTTGGCAACTTGTTCTCATGAAGCATTGTTCTTGACATGTCTTCAAGAGTCCTGTTCTTTCTTTCAACAACGCCATTCTGTTGAGGAGTTCTTGGAGCAGAAAATTTGTGAGAAATACAATGTTTATCACAGAATAAATCAAATTCTAACTGATCTCTACCATGATCACTTCTGATTGAAGCTACGGGCAGGTTTTTCAAGTTTTGAAGTTCTTTGCAAATCTTTGAAAATTCAGAGAGTGCTTCATATTTTTCTTTGAGAAACATAACCCAAGTGTATCTATAAAAATCATATACAACAACTAGCATATACCTTTTACCTTTTGGAGTAGGAGTCCTCATAGGACCACAGAGATCCATATGAATTAATTCAATATGTCTAGTTGTACTTACAAACTTCTTTGGCTTGAAGGAGCTTCTGGTCTGCTTTCCTTGTGCACAGGCTTTGCACATTTCATCTTCTTTGAACTTGGTGGATGGCAACCCTCATACCAAGTCTCTGGAAATCAACTTGTTCAAAGTATGCAAACTGATGTGACCAAGTTTCCTATGCCAAAGCTTTGAATCCTCTTTCAAGGCCTTGAGACACTTCAAACTTTCACCTGCAACTTTGTTAGTCTGAAAAGTATAAACATTGTTTGATCTAGAGGCTGTGAGAATGCAATCTCCTGATTTCTCATTTTGCACCACACACTTCTCTTTATCAAAGATAACTTTGTTGCCATTATCACAAAGCTGAGATACACTGAGCAAATTAAACCTCAAACCTTCAACCAGATATACATCATAAATAGAGTTTTCAGAATTTCTACCAACTTTTCCAATACCAAGAATATTGAATTTTCCTTTGTCACCAAGTGTTATTGAACATTTGGGTTGCTCCTTTAATTATGAGAATAGATATCTCTTTCCACTCATGTGTCTTGAGCAACCAATGTCCATGAACCACTTCTGTTCTTTGGTGACAACCTCAATGCTCTTTTCATAACTTTCATCATGCTTGGCCATGAAACATAGATTGGAATGTTCTTCTTCAGATTCAGATTCACTAGAGCTATCTGAATCACTCCATGAAGCTATCATGGCTTTCTTCATTTTGTCATGATCTTTGTTTTGAAAGTTCTTGCTCTTTTTGTGTGGACAGTCTCTTATCTAGTGTCCTGCATCACACACTTAAAACAGTTCATAACTTTTGACCATTTCTGTGAAGTGGACTTACCTTTGTAGTCCTTGCTGCTGGATGATCTATGCCTTTGTTGAAATCTTTGTTTCCAAAGTTTTTATTCATTTTGAGAATCCTTGTCAAGGCTTTGGAAATTAAGGCAATTGGATCTTCATCATCACCATCCTCAGTTTCAAGGCTTTGAATTCTCTCATTCTCTTTGGCTTTGAGGGCTAAATTCTTGACACCATCTGGGAGTTCTCCATCAACTTCATTCATAGATATCTCATGTGTCAGGAGCTTCCCTTGTAGGTCATCAAGTTGTAAGGTTGAGAGATTATGAGCTTCTTCAATATATGTGGTTTTGGGTTCCCATTTTGCCTTTGGAAGACTTCTGAGAATCTTCCTCACCTTTACTTCATTGGAAAAATGTTATCCCATTGAGTCAAGGTTGTTAACAATATCAGTGAATCTCTTGAACATGTCTCTGATGGACTCATCTGCATTCATCTTGAACAACTCATATTGTCTGAGTAAATGTTGATCTTAGTTTGCTTGACTTGACTGGTTCCTTCAAAGGTAACCACAAGTTTATCCAAGATTTCTTTAGCAGTTGTGCATCCAGAGATCCTGTTGAATTCATCTGTACTCAAAGCACAATACAAAATGTTAATAGCCTTGTAGTTCTTAGAAAATTGATCTAATTCAAAAGAGGAGAGTGAATCTTATGTTTTGGGAGTTTTGATCCCATCTTTCTCTGTGTAGAAAGTGTGAGATCCATTTTGGATAATGGTCCAAAGCTCTAGATCTTGATCAATGATGAACATTTTCATGAGAGCTTTCCAGTGAGCAAAATTTTCTCCACAGAATAGAGGAGGTCTGTTAGCAGCTCTTCCCTGTGAGAAACCACCATCACCTGCAGTACTCATGATCACCAGATGGTTAAATTTTATACAGTGATACAAGCTCTGATACCAATTGAAAGTGTGAGTATGCAGATGTATAAGCAGCTAAGATACTCTAGAAGGGGAGGCGGGTTGAATAGAGTATGCCAAATTTTTTGCAAGACTTGCTAGAAGGATGAAAATTTGTGCAAACAGTGAAATTCAAGGCCTTGAAAACAAGTTCAAGCCTTTGAAGATAAACAGTTTTGTATGCTGCAAAAGATATGAAAGTAAATGAACTGAAAATGCACAAGACAAGTGATATGTAGAGTTCAGTCCACTTGGACCTACATCTCTACCTCAGGGATTAGATCCCTGCAGGATTTTGAAATCAATTCTTATTAATCAAAAGCTAAGCCCTAGAACTCAAGCACAGAGAGTTCCCTTACTCTGTTACAGCTTGTGGTTTTCCCTAACCTGTATAGTACCTGCTCTAGCTAATTGATTAACTAAGAATTCTATATTGTTCACTTTGAACAATACTTGAGAATGAATTTAGAAATAATACAGAAATGATCTACCAATATAGCTCTATACAGAAGAACACTTAAGAGTAGAAACTGCAGTGAAATGCAGTGAACTTCTGTGAATGGATTGGAAGGGATGAAGAACTTCTTTGATGCTTGTCAATCCAGAATACTTTCTCTGTAATTGCCCGTTGAGTGTTGTGTCTTGTTCTTCGAATTTGAGCTCTATTTATACTTCACACAGCTCTGCAAATCTCCCCAGATTTTCAGCAACAACCTTCCTATTTTGTAGGCAACAGAGTTTGACTACTTTGAAATCTTCTCCAACGGTTGGATGATCACAATCTTCAGAGATATTGATGTAATCTTTCATCTAACCACCATGAGAAGCTGTCATACACGTCTGATTGATCACATGATCAAAGTGTTCAAGTGTTTCAAAATCTGCAGCAATTCAGTTTAGGAAACAATCCTGCAAAACTTAGAAACAAAATTTCCTGCATTATCATGGTCAAACAGATGATATATTATGATTAAAAACATGTTTAATAATTTATCTCTCATCATCTAATAACAAAGAATCAATCATATCAAAGAGAGAGAGAGAGTAAATTATATCAGAGAGTTAGCAGAAAACTCCCCCTGAGAATATGTATTCAAGTTAAGTAGTTTCAAGGCTTTGAATCCGGTTTCAAGGCCTTGAAAATAGCCAAACTATTTTCAAGCCTCTGAAACTGATTCAAGGCTTTGAAAGTTGTTTCAAGGCCTTGAAATAGCCAAGCTATTTCAAGTCTTGTACAACGTAAGCTTTCATGGTTAAAATGGGTTAAAATGGGTTTCTTCAAATAATACTTTATTAAATAGACAGGATCCAACCCATATACAATGTGGTAAAAACCCAATGGGTCAGACCCGGTTGCATGCATTTGTAACCAATTCCTTGAAGCAGCTTCATGCATCTGTAACTGCAGTCCTTTGGCTTCACAGATGCATGCCAGTTCAGGGTCCTCCCACCTCTACCATTAATGATCCTTTAATCCACCAATTAGAATGTTACGGAGGATCAACACTATAAAAGCCCCTACCTCAGTTCTCTTTTGCCACATGTCTACACACAGTCATCTTCTCTGTCACTAATCCCCCACCCGCTGATGTGAGGCAACTTGCAACCACTTTCAAGAAACTGGGGCAGCCAAGTTTTATTATGAAAGCCCCAGATAGGAAAGTGAAAAGAAATACAAGAAAAGGTAAAAGCACAAAGAAGATTCAATCTAGTGAAAAGATTAAAGGGAAGTATCAGAAAAGGGTTCGATTCGAAACATCTATGGTTCCAGTTTATGATGTAATGCCATTAGCAATGCTCCCACATGCGGAAGACAATCCCGTCTCCTCTGATATTATTTTGGCCCTGCCTGCTCCTGCTCTTTAGCTGTTTTCCTTTTAGTTTGCTTTTTTTTTCGTTTTCTTTATGTAATTTCCCTATCAGGCAGATTATTAACAGTGTTTTATATTAAACTTATTCTTCGTGTTTCTTTTCGAATTTCAATTGTTGTTTAATATATTAACGGGCTCGAACGTTGGCAATAATCGAAACAAAAATAGAAAACCAATTACTCATCAACCAATTTCAAGCCTAATAGTATGCAAATAGCAACTAAAATCAACTAAAATTGAACAATCCATTGCCAATTTCAAGCATTTTCAAGATAAAAAACTAAAATAGCTAAATCTAGACTATTTCTATCAAGCAATTTCAAGATAAAAAACTAAAAGAATGTATTATTTAAGAATAATATTCAAATCGGGCCATCATTCTTGTAGGAGATGAAGAAGCAAATCAATAGACGATATCAAAGAGAGATATATACTACATCTTTATTACCACAAGCAAAGCCAAACAGACGACCAAACTTAAGCATCCACCATATCCAAAAAACCAATAAAAGAAGAGAAATGGTTTAAGAGCTACAAACCTTAATAGCTAGGAGGTAGATGAATGGTTGCACCTTGTAACTTCCTTCGCCTGAAACCCAACACAAACCAGAGCTTCCTCCACGCTCAGACCGTCCACTGCAATCCCTTCAAAAACCCAACACAAATCAATAATGAAAATCAATAACCAACACGAATCAATAATGAAAATCAATTGATATATGAGAGATAGAGAAGGGTTTACGATTCAACATACATGATTTGCAGAGAAGGGTTGACGATGGCGATTTGCTGGAGAAGGGTCGATGATGGCGATTTGCAGATCTTGTGGCTTCTGGGTGCACCGTTCCACCATTTTCTCTCCATTCTCTCTTCTCTTCTCTCTCATTTCTCTATTCACTATCTTTTCTCTCTTATCTCTTCTTCTGGCTTCTGGAAATGTGAAGGGTTTCATTCCCAAGACCTAGGGTTTTCTCTCTTGACTGGCGCGGGCTAAGCATATTTTCGCCCTAAAAATTGGCGGACAAATCAAACAATTTTGGGCATAGTGGGACACGTGTACAAGAACACTTATACAGAGAGTTAACTCGTCGTATAAGATAGAAACTAACAGCGTTAGATAAGGTATCGTAGTTTCTGTTAAATATCATTTACGGGGATAATTGAACGACGCCGTTACTAACAATTTCTCGCCGTATATAACAAAAGAATTAACGGAGCTACTTTGTCTTGTCGTTTTAGGCATAACTCTTGCCGTTTATGCCAAATTATATACGGGGCCCCTATTTTGTCGCCGTATAAGACTGTTTTTAGCGATAATAAGAAATATCGCTGTTAGTGAAACAATAAATGGCGAAATATGCTCTTGCCGCGCGAATTTTAGCATATCTTTGCCATTTTTGTGTTCATTTCTAGTAGTGAATGAGACCATCTTCAACAATACTCTCCCTACGATTGATAGAAGTTACCATGAGACTCTGGGACTTTCTGCACAAATTTAAAATACTTTTAGCACCACTAATTAATTAATGAATTGTAGCTTCAATTGAAACACCCCATAATTCCCGAACCTTCGGGAATTATGAAGAGTGCCCTCCACCCAAGGTGATGAACCTCTTAGGGTAACGGAGTAGGATCACGGTTCTTGGTTATATGCGATCAAACAAAACCCACCGATTACATTACTATTTTCAATAAAACGTTTGTACATCGTTGTTCACAAAAAAAACAAAAGTGATACGACTACCAAAAGAAAAGAACTGTCATGGAGGCTACGTGATCTATATACTACCGTTGCCTATATTTAGTTGAACGTCCCCCTCTCTCGCGAGCTCGAACCTGTGGTGATTTAAAATAAAATAATGGAGCACCACAATTTAAATAAAGTCAGTCAAAACTGAGTAAATATAGGCTACAACGGGTAAATAGATGGCTAGGAAACACAGTTATAAGTTACAAAAGAGGTAAGAAGAATTTAAATAATGGCAGTAAAAAAAAAAAAATAATATTTTCAGAAATTTAAAGCAATTGTTTAATTGTTGTAACTAGTTACTTTAACGTTTTCACTGGTTGGGGCATATCCAGAGCCACCAACGGGATCAATGTAGACGGAGGAATCACAATGAATCGCTAAAGGGTGCATTCTAGGGTTTAACAAACCTATTTCTCCCGAGCGTTATGGGAGCCCATACGTCAATCCCCGCTCACAAATTCAAGCTAAAAGGCCTTAAGTGTCGACACCCCTATACCGTAGTGACTCGTACAAGTATAAGTAGCACTCTAGCTCTATAAACCCCTTGGCCGCAATACCTTGATACATATAGGCTCATCGGGGGTGGATTTTAATTATTTAAGTTTTATCCAATGAAGTGAAGCATTGCTTCCGGCTATATGGTTGGGGGATCGCTTGGCGTCCCCGACCATAGCCACAATATAACTCCGTACATAGCCCTATATCTATTATGAGTATATTATTGATTCCCGGTTTCAAACATATTTTCTTTTCACAACTCAAAGTTTTTCCCAAGTAATTTTCAACGAGTACGATATAGATTATTAAAAGTTCTCACATGCTCCAATTTCCATTTTCATAACCTAATTTGCAAGTTTTAAAATCAACTAAAATCTAAATTTGATTTGTAAAGGTTGCACACATATACTTACCAAAGGATATACAAGCGCGAGGCAACAAAGAGCAATCCTAGAATTCCGAAGGCACAAACTCGTCTCCTACGAACCCGATGTCTACAATCACACATATACGTACTCATTACCACCAAGTTACACAAACATAATCCAAATGTAACATAAATGCTAAATAATCACATATGTCACAAATGCACATATAATTATGTTCACTTATCAAAACACATCAAATCCAACACTTAGACATGTGAAAATTCAAGTTATTATAAAAATGTGAAACTACAAATCTGGACAGATTTGTAGCTCTGACTTTAGAGCCATATTTACAATACCAAAATACTTTTAAAAATTTTGAAACTCTCTCATAAGGTAGAAAAATGTGTCTAGTTTCTGAAACATCAAGAATCTTATTAATAGCTGTTATAGAAATAAAGATATAAAATAAACAAAGAGTGTTGTGCAGATACAATTCTGAAAGTAAATCTCAACTTCAAAAGGTGATTACTACCCCTTGGAGAATAGCAATGATTCTCATCTTCTACAGAATTAATATTATATCTGTCTAGTTAGTACACCAGAAAGAGGGGGTTCAAAAATTTTCTGAAAATGAGATTTTTAGTGAAAATTCCAAGACTGGTACTGAAACAGAGTTCCATAAAATATGCAAGTTCAAATGACAATTACTCATTATTCAAGAATACTATGAAGATGATTTTTCTCTCAAAATGACCCCCTCTGAGTCTAGTTTCATGAAATGTGAGATTTAAAATTTTTACAGAGACCAAAGTATAACATATACCACGATTTTCACACACTATACAGATTGTATCAACATGCATGTTTCCCTAAAACCTCCAAATCTTGATCAAATCATTTCTATGATACATGCAACTTGAGAAACATGTTCCTATGCTCAAAACAGCCATTTAAACATATAAAAATAAATAAAACAAGAAATTTGAGGAATCAAGTGGAAAATTTGATAAAACACAAGTCCAAAGTCACAATTTCATGCTCTAGGCACACATGCATCACCAAATCAAGAGATTTCAAACAAGACATGATTCCAACAACTATTTTCACAAGATATGAAGGGGAAAAGAAAGGAAAGAACACTTACTACCAGTCCTTATAGAGATTTTGGAGTTTTGGAGGGTCTTGGAGTGCTTGATTTCTCCCTAGACTTGAAGCTCCTTCAATGGAAGCAAGAAAGAGACGATAGAAGTGGGTTTTTGAGGAAGAGGGTGATGTTTATGATGCCCTTATTGGTTTGGACGAAAATTAGGAGTGAGAGAGAGATACTTGAGGGTAGAAGGAAAGATGAAATGATGTGGTAGTGTTAGTGTGTGTGGGGGTTGCATATATTATATGTACATGTGTGGGTATAGCTCCATAGGAAGAGGTAGGAGTATTTTTTTATTAGTGTTGACTTGGTACTTGTGGGGAGGGACTTGAGAGAAATTACAACTCTCAAACAAATTAGTTGGGGGTAGAAATTGAAGTAGTAAGAAGTTGAGGGTTGGTAGGCAAATACTACAAATTAAGTTAACTACAAGATTGCAAATGCAAGAGGGGTATTTTTGGAATTACCACTAAGTAACAAGTTTACTATAGTATTTCTTTTTCTAACTTTAGAAACTATGACTTGAATTACTCAATAAAAACACAACTTTTCTAAATAACAAAATATCCCCAAACAAAGTACGAGGTATTTCATCATCTCCCCCTTAAAACAAAGCTTCGTCCCCGAAGCTCAAAACTCTTTTGGATAAACTACGACACGCTTCATGGGAGATGAAACTAGTGCATATGAAAAATGTATAAAATTCCAATGAACATGCAACAATTATGTTTAAAAAGGGTATGCAAGAAAGGTGGAAAGTACTCGTTTTGTCACATCATCCCCCCCTCAAAGGGAGTGACGTCCTCGGCACTCTTGGTAATACCTGATCAAAGAGATGCGGGTAACGTTTCTTCATGATCTCCTCTGACTCCCACGTGGCCTCTTCCGTGAGATGGTTCGACCAAAGGACCTTGACCAGCGGGATTGACTTGGTACGGGTATCTCGGGTTTTCCTGTCTAAGATTTTGATTGGTTGTTCTTCATAGGTTAAGGCTGGATCTAACTCTATTGGCTCGGGATCAAGGACATGACTTTTATCAGGGATGTATGGCTTGAGTTGAGAGACATGGAAGACGTTATGGATTCTACCTAGGTTATTGGGAAGGTTTAGGCGGTAGGCAACCTCGCCGATACGTTCCAATACTTCATAGGGTCCAATGAACTTCGGGCTCAGCTTCCCTTTCTGGTTGAACCGCATTACCCCCTTAGTTGGTGAAACCTTCAAAAGCACTTTGTCACCTTTATTGAACTCCAAAGGCCTTCTCTTCGAATTTGCATAAGACTTCTGTCGATCCTGGGCTGCCTTCATTCTTTGCCGAATTATTCTTATCTGATTCACCGAGTCCTCAATCATCTGTGGTCCTAGAATAAGTGTCTCACTTATGTCACTCCAACACAAATGTGTCCTACACTTCCGTCCGTAGAGTGCTTCATAGGGTGCCATCCCTATGCTTGCATGGTAGCTGTTGTTGTAGGAGAATTATATCAGTGGTAACTTATCCACCCATGATCCTCCGAAATCCAAAATACACGCCCTAAGCATGTCTTCCAGTGTCTGAATTGTCCTTTCTGTCTGCCCATCTGTTGCTGGATGAAAAGCTGTACTGAATTTGAGCTCCGTACCCATAGCCCTCTGTAGCTCTTTCCAAAAGTGCGATAAGAAATTGGGATCTCTATCCGAAATGATGGAACTAGGTACTCCGTGTAATCTCACTATGTTTTGAATGTATGCACTAGCTCTCTTCTCCATGTCCCATGTGTCTTTCATGGGAATGAACCTTGCTGTCTTCGTTAGCCGGTCAACCACTACCCAAATTTGGTTCATCCCATTAGTTGATATTGGCAAAGCCGTCACAAAATCCATTGAGATGGAATCCCATTTCCAAACAGGTACGTCCAATGGCTGCATCATTCCTCCGGGTCTTTTATGTTCAAACTTGACCTTCTGGCAAGTTAGGCAACGAGCCACGAAATCTGCTACTTCCCTCTTCATGTTCCTCCACCAAAAGTTTTTCTTTAAATCCTTGTAGAGTTTGTCTCCTCCAGGATGTACCGAGTACGGAGTGTTGTGAGCTTCCTTCATTATCTTTTCCTTCACTTCTGAACATTTTATTGGTATGCACCACCTTCCCTTGAATCTTATGCTTCCTTCTTCCTCAATCTTGAAATCAGGTGCCTCACCCTTCTCAACCTTCTCTTTCTTTTGCTGTAGGAATTCGTCAGTACACTGACCTTCTCGTATCTCTGTGAAAATGTCTGGAACCACTGTCAAATTGCACACTAAACTCTCTACAGTCCCAATTGTGCAAAACTCAATCTCCAACTTCCGAAATTCCTCATAGAAATTATTTGGAAAAACCCATAATGAGTTTACTGAGTGTGTGGTCTTCCTACTTAGCGCATCTGCTACCACATTCGCTTTTCCTTCATGATACTGGATCTGAAGATCATAATCCTTAATCAATTCCAACCACCTTCTTTGTCGCATATTCAGCTCCTTTTGCGTGAATATGTACTTCAAGCTCTTGTGATCTGTAAAGAACTTACAAGTCGTCCCATATAAGTAGTGTCTCCAAATCTTCAACGCAAACACCGCTGCTGCCAACTCTAAGTCATGTGTTGGGTAGTTCTCCTCATAGGGCTTTAACTGTCTTGAGGCATAAGCTATTACCTTCTTGTTCTGCATTAAAACACACCCTAGACCATGCTTGGATGCATCGCTGTAGACTTCAAAGCCTTCTCCTTCGGCTGGTAATGTCAACACAGGAGCTGTCGTCAATCGGTCCTTTAGTGTCAGGAACGACTCCTCACACTTGCTGTCCCAAACGTACTTAGTTGTTTTCCTCGTCAGGGCTGTCAGCGGTCTTGCGATCTTTGAAAAATCCTTCACGAACCTACGATAGTATCCAGCTAAACCCAAGAAACTCCTTACTTCTGTCACGTTCATAGGTTTCGGCCAATCCTTTACGGCCGCCACTTTACCTGGGTCCACCGACACACCTTCTTTTGAGATGATATGTCCTAGAAAAGGAACTCTATCTAACAAGAACTCGCTCTTTGAAAGTTTCCCATACAACTTCTCATGTCGTAGGGTTTCCAATACTTCCCTCAGATGCTTCTCATGCTCTTCCCTTCTCTTTGAGTAGATCAAAATGTCATCTATAAACACTACCACTAACTTATCGAGGTACTTCTGCAACACGCGGTTCATCAACTCCATAAACACGGATGGGGCATTTGTTAAACCGAATGGCATCACTGTGAATTCGTAATGTCCATATCGAGTTCGAAACGCCGTTTTGGGTATATCATGTTCAGCTATCCTCAACTGATGATAACCTAACCTTAAGTCAATCTTCGAGAAGGTATCTGCTGCTTGCAGTTGGTCAAACAAATCATCGATCCTAGGGAGCGGGTACTTATTCTTTATGGTTACACTATTCAGTTCACGATAATATATGCACAACCTTAGAGTTCCGTCCTTCTTCTTCACGAACCGGTGCTCCCCACGGTGAAACACTCGGTCGGATGTAACCCTTATCTAATAAATCCTTGAGTTGCTCCTTCAACTCCTTCAGCTCTGCCGGTGCCATCCTATACGGTGCCTTGGCAATCGGTCCAGTTCCTGGCACTAGGTCTATTGTGAAATCCACTGCTCGCTTGGGTGGCATTCCTGGAA
Source organism: Linanthus parryae (assembly GCA_023055425.1). Classification (NCBI taxonomy): domain Eukaryota; kingdom Viridiplantae; phylum Streptophyta; class Magnoliopsida; order Ericales; family Polemoniaceae; genus Linanthus; species Linanthus parryae. Next base: position 108,698,945 of record JALGPY010000005.1, on the reverse strand, counting down.
GCTCGTCTGGAAATACATCGGGAAACTCGTTCACTACTAGGATATTCTCCAACTTCTCTTCTTCCTTCTCTTGGTCACGAATCGTGCAGAGGTATGCCTTATGCCCTTTCCTAAGGTCAGAGAGGATGGCTAAGGCTGACACAACTTGAATCCTTGGTCCACTGGTTATACCCTTATAAGATAGACGCTCACCATTTGGTCCACGAAACCTGACCTTTTGGTGTGCACACTCAATGGTTGCCTGATGTTTACTAAGTCAATCCATTCCTAGTATCACATCTAGGTTTCCTAGGTCGAACATAATTAATTCTGCAGGTATCTCGACCCCTAGGATTTCTAACTTAACCCCTGGGTACATGGTTTTACAGGTGAAAACTTCTCCAGAAGGAGTAGATACTGGAATAGATATGGAAGTTGGGGTTGGTAATTCTAGATTCTTTGCAAAAGAGGATTATATGAAAGAAAACGATGCTCCAGAATCAAATAAGACTAAAGATGGGACTGAGTGGGTAAGGAATGTACCAGTCACCACGTTGGATTGCTCCGCCTGTATTTGGTTCATGACATTGATGGTGCCTGCTGCTCTTTGTCCATGCTGAGCTGGTGCTGCTGAGGCTCTTGCTTCTGGAGCTGCGACGTTCCCTTGCTGGCGGTTGTTGTATCCACCCTCATCTTGGCGGTTGTTGTTCTGCTTATAGCCTCCATTGTTGTTTCCATAGCGGTTTCCCCCGCCCTGCTGGTAATTTCCATGCTGGTTTCCTCCTTGAAAGTGGTTGCGGCCTCCCTGGAACCCTCCATTTCCTCCATATGAGTTGTTGTGGTTTCCTCCATTGTGGTTCCCGTGGGTCCTTGCTCGACACTCAAACTTTCGATGGCCTAGCTTTCCGCAATTAAGACAAGTGACCTTATTGCCTCGACAGTCCTTTCCTGGATGGTTTATATTGCACCGACGGCAGTGGTAAACTCTAGCTGGGCCTGAGCCACCGTTGAAGCGATTCCCTCCTGGATTTCCCTGATTCTCATTCTGATAGTTGGTGTTTGGGTTTGCTCGAAACTTCTTGTCTCCACCATTGTGGTCGCCTCCACGGTTTTGATTGGTAGGTGCTTCTGCCTTCCTTTTCATACTCTCCTCCAGATTCTCTTCGTGCATTCTCTGCATATCTTGTGCCGCTCCATAAGCATCTAGTAGGGTGTTAAACTGGACAGGTCCTATTGACCTTCTCAATTGATAATTCAGACCCTCCACAAACCTTTTAACCTTCTTTGCCTCTGTAGGCACAAGAGCTCCTCCAAATCTTACTAACTCCATGTAGTTGTTGAAGTAGTCCCCGAGACTGCCGCTTCCCTGTTTCAGGTTCATGAACTCCTTGAATTTCCTCTCCTTAACATGATCCGGATAGAACCGTTCCCGCATTGCTTTCTTCAGGTGTTCCCATCCAAAACCTTCAGTCGCGAGAATTTCCTCGCCTTTCAAGGACCACCAGTTATCCGCTTCCTTCTTAAAATAGTAAAGAGCCACTTCCACACGTTGGTTTTCAGGTCAACGAGCCGATTGTAGTGCCTTGTCGAAATCTCAGATCCAGTTCTCCAAGATAGTGGGGTCGTCTGTTCCGTAGAGGAAGTCCGGACGAAGTTCTGCTACCTTCCTCATTATGTCACCTCCTCCGCTACGAGACTCTTGGATAAGTTCTGTCTAGACCATGGTGGCTTGCTCCATGTTAGCGAAGCGCACCGGGTCGTATTCTTGGGCCATGTTGAACTGCGTGCCTTGGTTGGTAGGTTGCATCCTTGCTAAAGTCCTGGGATCATATTTAGCGGGGTTGGTACTAACCTTAGGTATTCATCTAATTAATGCATGAAATATGCATAATGCATGAAATGTAAACACAAGTGATCATAAGCTAATATATACATTGCACATACATCAAAAAGGAACATGTCCATCAAGCGTCACGTCAAGCTAACATTACAAGCATCACATCACATGGCTTACCAAAATACATCATATTAGATATTCACAACTACTACTTCCTTAAGAGAAGAGAAAGATAGGCCTAACGACTCTCATCGTCGGTTATGCACTCAGGTCCGGTGTCTCCAAGGGTCATGGGGTCAACCTCGATCTCGTGGTCCTCTTGATTCTCGACCAGCTCTTGGTTCTCATCATCTTGGTCCATCCAATCCTCCTCCCACTCTTCCTCTACATCGTCGATAGATACTTCTTCCTCATCTTCTTCTTCTTCTACCTCCTCAGGTTCTTCTTCCTCTTGTTGTTGTTGTTGTTGTTGTTGTTGTTGTTGTTGTTGTTGTTGTTGTTGTTGTTGTTGTTGGTGGTGGTGGTGGTGGTGTTGCTGCTGGTGGTGCTGATGCCATTGCTGCTCCAGTTCGTTCTTGAGCTCGGAGGGCGTGATCTAGTAAATGTCATCCACATAGTGGCGGTATCGGCATGTGTTGGGAACAAATTCCCCCCATTCGTTCTCCACGACTAGGTCCACATACTTATCCCTCACCCGATTCCAAGGTTGCTCTCTTGGGAGTACCTCCAACATAAAGTGACATATGGCCAGTGGATGTGCACATTTTTCATCACCGTGTGGGCTCTGGCTAAGGGCTAAACAATATTCATTCATGTAATCACAAAACTCAGCGATGGTCTCCTCTCCCGGCATGAATCTCAAGTCGACTGGAGTAGCACCCGGTGCAAAGTTGTTTGGATGAGGGACTGGTAAGCGCGCCATCTGGTCAAGGATAAAAGAGAAGTCTCAGAAGTGGTTCTAAGTTAAGCGTGTAATTAATAATTAAATAAGTTACACATAATAAAAGAATTCATAGTGGAAAAAAATATATATTCTTAAATACGTAGGGAGTGTTTATATAAGTATGCAACTTAGAATTTCGTTATATCCCACATAATAAAATCATTTTTTAGAAGATATTTATTTTTTTATTTTTTTGTATATATATACATTTTTTTTTAATGTAGAATTTAAGAACATTGCCTCTCCATATCATAAACCAAGAATATAGCATACATCATGCAATTTTTACATCAAATTTTAGGAAATATCATACTTAATAAGACACGTGATCATCCAAACAAAGTACCCACATTTAAGTTACATAGAACAAGTCACACAACTAATATCAAGAAAACATCCTAATGGCTATAAGCCATATTTAGATAATATAACAACATAGGAAAATATTAGATTAAGTAACGTCTCTAGTTCACTGCCGATCCCTCGTCTGGGATGCCACGCGTACTTCCTATTCCCTCTTCTTCTTCCATAATGATCATCTCGAGTATTCGGGAACAAATGCCTTCAGGTGTTATAACATAGGTACCCTCACGCTTCCACTTGGTCTCATTTGGTTTTCGGTTGGGGCTAACCAAGTCATGATACCTCCTCCTCAAAATGGTGCCGTAACGGTCGCCCGAACGGTGTAAGGCCTCTAGTAAAAAATAGGACTGAACAAGCGGGTTGAGGTAATCCGCAAAGTAGGGATGCCAAATCTCCCACCATTGGCAAGTGTATACCACATGGGCGCTAAAGTCCTCGTAGGTCGGGTCCTCCCTTAGTCGATGGTCAATTGGGTGGACATCGTTACGGAACTCGGCCGGGACCCAAGCGTTTCTATCCATCCTATAAACACTAACAAAGTATTCATTAAACCATTATCTTAAATTCTAGTTTTTTTTTAGTCATTACCTCCTAAGAGTTATGGTCGTAGCGTTTGAACAACTACATTCAAGCACATCAAATAAGTAGCACGTTTGTAACTAATATTTATCTAACGATTCGACGCCCGAGTCCCCCGGCTTGTTTATTTATTATTATCCAATTAAGTTGTCCTAACCAATTTTATATTTTTGAAAAAGTTAAACTTTTAATTGAGTTCTTATATTGATGGGAGTTGAATGATCCACATAAACCATAGAACCGTGCTCTGATACCAACTGAAACACCCCACCTTCGGGAATTATGAAGAGTGCCCTCCACCCAAGGTGATGAACCTCTTAGGGTAACGGAGTAGGATCACGGTTCCTGGTTATATGCGATCAAACAAAACCCACCGATTACATTACTATTTACAATAAAACGTTTGTACATCGTTGTTCACAAAAAAAACAAATGTGATACGACTACCAAAAGAAAAGAACTGTCATGGAGGCTACATGATCTATATACTACCGTTGCCTATATTTAGTTGAACGTCCACCTCCCTCGCGAGATCGAACCTGTGGTGATTTAAAATAAAATAATGGTGCACCACAATTTAAATAAAGTCAGTCAAAACTGAGTAAATATAGGCTACAACGCGTAAATAGATGGCTAGGAAACACAGTTATAAGTTACAAAAGAGGTAAGAAGAATTTAAATAATGGCAGTAAAAAAAAAGAAATAATATTTTCAGAAATTTAAAGCAATTGTTTAATTGTTGTAACAAGTTACTTTAACGTTTTCATTTGGTTGGGGCATATCCAGAGCCACCAACGGGATCAATGTAGACGGAGGAATCACAATGAATCGCTAAAGGGTGCATTCTAGGGTTTAACAACCCTATTTCTCCCGAGCGTTATGGGAGCCCATACGTCAATCCCCGCTCACAAATTCAAGCTAAAAGGCCTTAAGTGTCGACACCCCTATACCGTAGTGACTCGTACAAGTATAAGTAGCACTCTAGCTCTATAAACCCCTTGGCCGCAATACCTTGATACATATAGGCTCATCGGGGGTGGATTTTAAATATTTAAGTTTTATCAAATGAAGTGAAGCATTGCTTCCGGCTATATGGTTGGGGGATCGCTTGGCGTCCCCAACCATAGCCACAATACAACTCCGTACATAGCCCTATATCTATTATGAGTGTATTATTGATTCCCGGTTTCAAACATATTTTCTTTTCACAACTCAAAGTTTTTCCCAAGTAATTTTCAACGAGTACGATATAGATTATTAAAAGTTCTCACATGCTCCAATTTTCATTTTCATAACCTAATTTGCAAGTTTGAAAATCAACTAAAATCTAAATTTGATTTGTAAATGTTGCACACATATACTTACCAAAGGATATACAAGCGCGAGGCAACAAAGAGCAATCCTAGAATTCCGAAGGCACAAACTCGTCTCCTACAAACCCGATGTCTACAATCACACATATACGTACTCATTACCACCAAGTTACACAAACATAATCCAAATGTAACATAAATGATAAATAATCACATATGTCACAAATGCACATATAATTATGTTCGCTTATCAAAACACATCAAATCCAACACTTAGACATGTGAAAATTCAAGTTATTATAAAAATGTGAAACTACAAATCTGGACAGATTTGTAGCTCTGACTTTAGAGCCATATTTACAATACCAAAATAGTTTTAAAAATTTTAAAACTCTCTCATAAGGTAGAAAAATGTGTCTAGTTTCTGAAACATCAAGAATCTTATTAATAGCTATTATATAAATAAAGATATAAAATAAACAAAGAGTGTTGTGCAGATACAATTCTGAAAGTAAATCTCAACTTCAAAAGGTGATTACTACCCCTTGGAGAATATAAATGATGCTCATCTTCTCCATAATTAATATTATATGTGTCTAGTTAGTACACAAGAAAGAGGGGGTTCAAAAAGTTTCTGAAAATGAGATTTTTAGTGAAAATTCCAAGACTGGTACTGAAACAGAGTTCCAGAAAACATGCAAGTTCAAATGACCATTACTCATTATCCAAGAATGCTATGAAGATGATTTTTTTCTCAAAATGACCTCCTCTGAGTCTAGTTTCATGAAATGTGAGTTTTAAATTTTTTACAGAGACCAAAGTATAACATATACCACGATTTTCACACACTATACAGATTGTATCAACATGCATGTTTCCCTAAAACCTCCAAATCTTGATCAAATCATTTCTATGATACATGCAACTTGAGAAACATGTTCCTATGCTCAAAAACAGCCATTTAAACATATAAAAATAAATCAAACAAGAAATTTGAGGAATCAAGTGGAAAATTTAATAAAACACAAGTCTAAAGTCACAATTTCATGCTCTAGGCACACATGCATCACCAAATCAAGAGATTTCAAACAAGACATGATTCCAACAACTATTTTCACAAGATATGAAGGGGAAAAGAAAGGAAAGAACACTTACTACCAGACCTTATAGAGACTTTGGAGTTTTGGAGGGTCTTGGAGTGCTTGATTTCTCCCTAGACTTGAAGTTCCTTCAATGGAAGCAAGAAAGAGATGATAGAAGTGGGTTTTTGAGGAAGAGGGTGATGTTTATGATGCCCTCATTGTTTTGGACGAAAATTAGGAGTGAGAGAGAGATACTTGAGGGTAGAAGAAAAGATGAAATGATGTGGTAGTGTTAGTGTGTGTGGGGGTTGCATATATTATATGTACATGTGTGGGTATAGCTCCATAGGAAGAGGTAGGAGTATTTTTTTTATTAGCGTTGACTTGGTACTTGTGGGGAGGGACTTGAGAGAAATTACAACTCTCCCAACAAATTATTTGGGGGTAGAAATTGAAGTAGTAAGAAGTTGAGGGTTGGTAGGCAAATACTACAAATTAAGTTAACTACAAGATTGCAAATGCAAGAGGGGTATTTTTGGAATTACCACTAAGTAACAAGTTTACTATAGTATTTCTTTTTCTAACTTTAGAAACTATGACTTGAATTACTCAATAACAACACAACTTTTCTAAATAACAAAATAGCCCCAAACAAATTACGAGGTATTTCATCAATCGATTCCACAGTGAAAGTAGGAGCAGAGCAAAATCTTCCTCTTCCTAGCCTCCATATTCCTTTCAAGCTCCAAAGGTTCCAAAAAAGCATAAAAAGGCAAGAGCTTCTAGTGTTGAGAAAGGTAAACCCCCATTGGTGAGTCATGACCTAGTGAAGAAGAAGAAATCCAGTTCCTTTGAATCAGCCTTGGATCGTTACTTGAAAGATAGTGATCGAGATGAAGCGGACATGATGTGGAGATTTAAAGCAGAAAAGAAGAGGATGGAAGCTATAGAAAGGGAGAACTTAGAGAAAGCTGCAGGTTTCGTTCGGATCAAAGGTCAGAAAATTGATCCAAATGAAGAAGCTCTCTTTAAATTTCTTGAAGAAAAATAAGGCCCGAGGAAATCCAAGCAAGCTTAAGTCTGAAGTTGTGTTGAGCCATTCCGTTTCACGTTCAATGGTGTTATTTTGTAATTTTGCTTATCCAAACAATGCTTTTAGTGTCGTTGGTTTGTTAGGGTCTTAAGTTCGATGGACAGCAAGATAGTCGTACTACTAGGTTTGTCTTGATTTTGTTTTGTTTTTTTTTATTGAAGGGAAGTAACAACAAAGTTCAGGAAACAGAAATAAAGCAACAAAATAAAGAGACCAAGAGACTAATTAGCTCTACTTGTGCTGCCAATGATATCAGCAATCAGGAGGCTAGCTAGCTCTGCTGGAGGGTTATCATGTTGGAATAGATGCCCTAGAGGCAATCTAGTTTAGTGTGAATTATTTGTGGCTAGAAATTCATTTATTATTTATTGGATATTTAATATAATGAAGTCCTTAGATTTACAATTGTGTTGTTTATCTTAAATATCCCTAGTCAAGTATAATGATTAATGGGACAATCATCTATAGACTAGTATGGGGTTGGATTGATATGGAGATATCACGATCCAACACATAGGTGTGCATTAGGGAATGTTGCACTGGATTGACCCATCTCCGAGAAGGCTACATAAACGTTATGTTGAGTCACAAGCGCTTCTCGCGGTGCAATGGTATTGTCATCCTTAGACTTGAAGTCACTAGATATTCTAGTTGTGGATTATTATGATCTTGGTAGCGTTAAACGCTACACCGTAACTGGGTAGTTATAAAGGTGTGTACTGGATACAATAAGAAGCAAGCTTAGAGATCGTAGTGGACGTAGATAGAATTTGTCCCTCCCACATAACGGGAGCAAATATCCTAGGCCACTCGAGGGATAGTGCTTATAGAATGTTTGGCCAGACCCAAATAAATCAATATGGGATATTGATGTTATTTGCACGAATAAGGCTATTCCCATGGATCGAGAAACTATGGATTGGATATACGAGTGTGACTTGTATGTCTCGTGTCCAATCCGGATACAGAGACAAAGGGATGAGACAATTACTTGTACAAAGGTTGTCAAGATGACTATTCTATTAGTTGGCTAGAATGGATGTTTTGCTAGAGACCCCTCCATATTAGCAAATAGTTGCTACCAACTAGATAGAACCTATGGGGTCACACGCTATATAGAGTTGAACTAGATTTGGGAATTAATTAATTGGATTAATTAATTAGAAGGATCACTTTGCAAACCCTTGCAAACTTAGTAGGGTCTAATTTGCAAGGAAGGGGACTAAATTGAATTCTATTAGGACTAGAATAAGTCCTTTAGGTAGTTGTTGGACTATATAAAGGAACTTCCTTCCTTCCTTCCCACATAACTTATGCTCATTAGTGAACATAACAAAGAGTGTGAGAGAAAAAAAGGAGAGAGAGCAAGCAACAAGGGAGCCGACCGCCCCCTTGCCGCCGCCCCGTCCCCGTCGGCCAAAGGAGGCCGAGACCCTCCTTTTGGGTCTCGTTTTGCGTGATTATTCTTCCTCTTCCTCTTTCGGGCTAGCACCAAGGACTTGGGAGGTCTATGATCAACTCTAGGCGTGGATCAACCATAGAGAACGTGACACAATTCGCGTTTGAAGTCATCAAAGGAGAACCCTAAGGTGTGTTTATGATTTCTAACCCTTACCATCGTTATGTCTCTTGACTTGTGATCCTTGGAGGGTTTTGCATGGTTTTATGTTTGTTTATGCTTCCGTTGCGCATCCATGATTCAAAACCCTACAGTGGTATCAGAGCCACAGGTCGTAGAGCATAAACGTGGTTTATGTGTTACGTTTTAGTTGTTTTACACCTTAATTTGATTGTTTATCGCGTAAAACTAGACAAATCAAGCATGGGATGCAATTTTTCAATAATTAATCATAACAAGATCCAATTTTTGCATTGGATGCATGAATTGGTGAGTTTGATAAATTTTAGGATCTTAGATCTAGGGTTTGGGCATCCTTGGGGAAGAAGGAGTTCTCCCAAAACAAGGAAACAACCAAACTTGGGCACCAAGCAAGGGAGTTGTTTTGGAAACAACTCCCTCAAGGAGGTTCGGCCCCCCTAAGGACCGCCCCCTTGCTTGCCGCCCAAGCTTGGCCGCCCTAGGGGCCGGGCGGCCCTAACCCGCGGGCCTAGGCTTGTGGGTTTTGGGCCGGCCCGGCCCTAGGGCCTTGTGGTTCACTTTGTTGGGCCCGGGCAATTTGATTGTTGGGCCATGGACCGTTTTAACCCTAGAAATCCTAAAATCAATTAAAATTGACCAAGCGCGTTACTATTAGATTTTAACTGTTTACGTGCAAATCGCATGGTGATTGGATATGGCCTTAGGATGTGGTTTGATGTGGATGTTTAATTTTGTGGTTTGGTTTTACGGCCTGCGAGCTGATCAATTAATTGTAATAATTAATTAGGATTTTATGGCCTGCGTGCCATTTTTTTCTCAACTTGTGAGATTTATTTTATTTAGTATAGATGTTAGCTAGTGCTAGATAAAGTAGATTGTTAGCCAACATTGGAGAAAAGAAGCCCAAAGCCAAAGAAGTCACAAAAGATGGAGCATGGAGCATGGAGCCTTTCCACATGACTATGAAGGATGGACCAAAAGATCAAGACGCATGGAGATGTGTTTGTTTAGGGTTCATAGATAATTCCATTGGCTTGGAATTATCTTAGTCTAGAAAAGGCCATATCCACATCACGTTTAATTTCTGTTTGTGGTTGTTTATTTTAATGTCTTATTATTGTGTGGTTGGTGTATGGATGATGCATGCAATTAGGATAATAAGATAATTAGACAACCCGGATCTATTATTTGGAGTTGTGTCCAAACTCAAATAGATAGATTAGTTGATATTGATCAACAAAACAATTAAAATTGAATTTAAAATCCCTCAAAATTCAAATATTGTGTTCTTGCCTTCTCGTTATTTAAACACTCATTATCATCATTATTTACCAACTTCGTGCATGCCAAAGCATGGCGACTTGGTTCATCATGATGGAATGCGATGGCACATAACAATGTGCAATTGTTTAGATAAGAGGTTGAACACAACTAGGCTATTAATTTGATTAAGAAGCCTAGAGGCAATCAATTGGGATTATCCATATGGATGGATAAATAAGGAGTTATTTGCCCAATTGAACCAATAGTTGCATATGGGATGCAATTGGAATTGTTCCTACCTAAAGTAGTCAAATTATGGGTGACTTGCCAAAGCAAGCTCATTAGGAGATGAAAGATGGATCTTGGCCCACTAGAAAATATAAGGATATTTTCCGCATTAATATCTTGAGGGTTATTAATCCGTAGAAAAATAGTGGGAGCTATATTTGATAAACTAGCCATTATTGAATATAGTCAAAATTCACAAATACTAAAACTTGCGTATTTTCCTTTTTGTAGAATTCCAAATGGCAAACAACTCATCGAGTTCACAACATTCCCTACGATCTGTCCTTGAGAAGGACAAGCTCTCTGGAACCAACTTTCTTGATTGGTACAGAAACTTGAGAATTGTTCTCAAGCAAGAGAAGAAATTGTACGCAATAGAGGAGCATGTTCCAGAAGGTCCAGAGAACCAAACACCTGCTGCCCTAAAGGCGTATCAAAAGCGTGTTGATGACGCTAATGATGCGGCCTGCCTTATGCTTTGCACCATGACTTCTGAGCTTCAGAAGCAACACAAAAAAATGAATGTTGTCGATATGATCGAACATCTAAATCAGCTCTTCCAAGAGCAGGCGAGGGTAGAGAGGTATGAGGTCTCAAAGGCACTGTTCAAATGTCATCTGGCAGAAGGGAACCCGATATGACCCCATGTACTCCGAATGATCGGGTATTTGGAGAATCTCGCCCGACTTGGGTTCCCGGTCGGCCAAGAGTTGGCAACCGATCTCGTGTTGCAATCGTTTCCCGAGAGTTATGGACAGTTCATTATGAACTATAACATGAACGAGATCGTTAAACCACTGCCAGATTTACTCAATATGTTGAGGACGGCTGAACAGAGCATCAACAAGGGTAAGGGCAAGGCCATAATGATGGTACAGAAAGGGAAGGGCAAAAGGTTTGCCTCTTCTTCCAAGGGCAAAGGCAAGTCAGTTGCCAAGTCCAAGGAACCTGCCCTTAAGCCTGTTGGTGGCATTGCCAAGGGTGTGACTAAAGGTGAGTGTCACTACTGCAGTCAGCCTGGACACTGGAGGAGGAACTGCCCAAAATATCTGGAGGACAAAAGGCTTGGAATAGTGATTCCACCAGCACCAGGTATTTTTGTTGTAGATGTCAATTTAACTTTCTCTACATCATGGGTATTAGATACTGGATGTGGATCTCATATTTGTCGAAATATGCAGGATCTAAAGAGAAGTAGGAGATTGACTAAAGGGGAGGTAGATCTACGCGTTGGGAATGGAGCAAAGGTTGCTGCGTTGGCCATAGGCGTGTGCGAGCTATCTCTGCCTTCAGGATTAGTTTTAGAATTAAATAATTGCTATTTTGTGCCTGCTATGAGCAGAAACATTATTTCTATTTCTTGTTTGGACAAGGATGGTTTTATTATTTCAATAAAGAACAATTGTTGTTCCTTTTATTTAAATAATATTCACTATTTTAGTGCGCAATTATTTAATGGACTTTATGTCCTTGATCTAAGCAATCCTGTCTACAACATTAATACCAAGCGGATTAAAATAAATGATTTAAATCCTGCTTATTTATGGCACTGTCGTTTAGGCCACATAAATGAGAAACGTGTATCTAGACTCCATAAGGATGGATTACTAGACTCATTTGATTTTGAATCATATGAGACATGTGAGGCTTGTTTATTGGGAAAAATGACAAAGTCCCCTTTCAATAAGAAAGGTGAGAGTACTAGTGAGCAATTAGCACTCATACATACCGATGTGTGTGGGTCATTTTCCACGCCTGCCATGGGTGGTTATGTCTACTTCATTACATTTACTGATGATTACAGTAGATATGGATTTGTGTACCTTATGAGGGCAAAATCCGAATCCTTTGAAGTGTTCAAAGAATTCAAGAATGAAATAGAGAATCAACTTGGCAAAAGTATCAAGGCTCTACGATCGGATCGTGGAGGAGAATACTTGAGCCAAAAGTTTGACGACTATCTTAGAGAGTGTGGGATCGTGTCCCAACTCACTCCACCCGGAACGCCACAATGAAATGGCGTGTCCGAGAGGAGGAATCGAACCCTATTGGATATGGTTCGATCTATGATGTGTCAAACCGATCTTCCATTATCATTTTGGGGCTACGCTCTATTAAGTGCAGCTTTCACCATTAACCGTGTTCCATCTAAGTCAGTCATGAAGACACCATATGAGATGTGGAGTGGGAAGCGTCCCACACTGTCGTTCATGAGGATTTGGGGCTGCGATGTCTATGTAAAACGTTTACAATCAGACAAGCTAGGGCCGAAATCGGATAAGTGCAAATTTGTGGGGTACCCTAAGGAAACTAAGGGTTACTACTTCTACAATCCGACCGAGAACAAAGTGTTTGTTGCTCGGACCGGCGTGTTTCTAGAAAGAGAATTTGTCTCTAAAGAAGCAAGTGGGAGGAATGTAGAACTTGAAGAGGTTCAAGAACCACAAATCACTGAACCGATTATGGAACATGAACTGGAACCACAAGCAGTTGTGGAACAACCTGTTCAGGTAACACAAGAGCTTCGTAGATCTAGTAGATGCGCTAGGAACCCGAGAGGTATGGACTTCTCGTGACCGATTCCGGTGACACGATGCTCATAGATGATGAGCCTACTACCTATGAGGAGGCCATGAGTGGCTCAGACTCTCAGAAGTGGCTGGAAGCCATGAGATCCGAGATGGAATCCATGTATACCAACAAAGTATGGACTTTGGTGGAACCACCCGATGGGGCGCGGCCCATAGGGTGCAAGTGGGTCTTCAAGAAGAAGATCGACATGGATGGTAATGTGATTACCTATAAGGGCCGATTGGTGGCTAAAGGATTCAGACAGATTCATGGTATTGACTATGATGAAACCTTTTCATCAGTCGCTATGACCAAATCCATCCGAATCCTACTTGCAATTGCAGCATACCACGACTATGAGATTTGGCAGATGGATGTCAAAACAGCATTCCTTTATGGGAATCTCCTCGAGGACGTGTATATGATACAGCCGGAGGGTTTTGAAGATCCAAAGCAAGCCAACAAAGTCTGTAAGCTGCAACGATCCATTTATGGATTGAAGCAAGCTTCTAGGAGTTGGAATCGACGTTTTGATGAAGTGGTCAAAGAGTTTGGCTTCATCAGAAACGAAGATGAGTCTTGTGTCTACAAGAAGGTTAGTGGGAGCTCTGTAGCTTTTCTGGTCTTGTATGTGGATGACATACTACTCATTGGAAACGACATTCCCATGCTGCAATCTGTTAAAGATTGGCTAGGAAAGTGTTTCTCAATGAAGGACTTAGGGGAAGCAGCCTATATACTTGGTATAAAGATCTATAGGGATAGATCTAAAAGGTTGCTAGGCCTAAGTCAAAGTACATATATTGACAAGGTGTTGAAGCGGTTCAACATGCAAGAATCCAATAAGGGATTCTTGCCCATGTCACATGGAAGCACTCTTTCGAAGAGTGGTTGTCCTTCCAATGAGATTGAGAAGGAACGCATGAGTAGAATCCCCTATCCCTCGGCCATAGGATATATCATGTACGCCATGTTATGTACTAGACCAGATGTGTCATATGCCTTGAGTATGACAAGAAGATACCAATCCAATTTAGGTGAGAGTCACTGGATTGCAGTCAAGAACATCCTAAAGTACTTGAGAAGAACTAAGGATGCTTTCTTGATATTTGGCGGTGAGGAAGAGTTGCGTGTAAGGGGTTACACTGATGCAAGCTTCCAAACCGACACAGATGACTTTAGATCACAATCGGGATATGTGTTTTGCCTGAATGGAGCAGCGGTGAACTGGAAGAGTTCCAAGCAAGAGACGGTAGCTGATTCTACAACAGAGGCTGAGTACATTGCTGCAAATGGCGCAGCAAAGGAAGCTGTTTGGATCAGAAAGTTTGTTCCTGAACTTGGTGTGGTCCCTAGCATTGCGGATCCAGTTGAGTTGTTCTGTGACAACACTGGGGCGATCGCGCAATCAAAGGAACCCAGGTCGCACCAGAAGTCCAAGCACGTGCTCAGGAAGTTTCATCAGATTCGAGATATTATCGATAGAGGAGACGTTCGTATATGCAAGATTCCTACAGATGATAATCTGTCAGACCCGCTTACAAAGCCTCTCACGCAGTGGAAGCATGAAGGGCACACTAGGAGTATGGGCATACTGGATGCGCCAGATTAGCTCTAGTGCAAGTGGGAGACTGTTGGAATAGATGCCCTAGAGGCAATCTAGTTTAGTGTGAATTATTTGTGGCTAGAAATTCATTTATTATTTATTGGATATTTAATATAATGAAGTCCTTAGATTTACAATTGTGTTGTTTATTTTAAATATCTCTAGTCAAGTATAATGATTAATGGGACAATCATCTATAGACTAGTATGGGGTTGGACTGATATGGAGATATCACGATCTAACACATAGGTGTGCATTAGGGAATGTTGCACTGGATTGACCCATCTCCGAGAAGGCTACATACACGTTATGTTGAGTCACAAGCGCTTCTCGCGGTGCAATGGTATTGTCATCCTTAGACTTGAAGTCACTAGATATTCTAGTTGTGGATTATTGTGATCTTGGTAGCGTTAAACGCTACACCGTAACTGGGTAGTTATAAAGGCGTGTACTGGATACAATAAGAAGCAAGCTTAGAGATCGTAGTGGACGTAGATAGAATTTGTCCCTCCCACATAACGGGAGCAAATATCCTAGGCCACTCGAGGGATAGTGCTTATAGAATGTCTGGCCAGACTCAAATAAATCAATATGGGATATTGATGTTATTTGCACGAATAAGGCTATTCCCATGGATCGAGAAACTATGGATTGGATATACGAGTGTGACTTGTATGTCTCGTGTCCAATCCGGATACACAGACAAAGGGATGAGACAATTACTTGTACAAAGGTTGTCAAGATGGCTATTCTATTAGTTGGCTAGAATGGATGTTTTGCTAGAGACCGCTCCATATTAGCAAATAGTTGCTACCAACTAGATATAACCTATGGGGTCACACGCTATATAGAGTTGAACTAGATTTGGGAATTAATTAGAAGGATCACTTTGCAAACCCTTGCAAACTTAGTAGGGACTAATTTGCAAGGAAGGGACTAAATTGAATTCTAGTAGGACTAGAATAAGTCCTTTAGGTAGTTGTTGGACTATATAAAGGACCTTCCTTCCTTCCTTCCCACATAACTTATGCTCATTAGTGAACATAACAAAGAGTGGGAGAGAACAAAAGGAGAGAGAGCAAGCAACAAGGGAGCCGACCGCCCCCTTGCCGCCGCCCCGTCCCCGTCGGCCGAAGGAGGCCGAGACCCTCCTTTTGGGTCTCGTTTTGCGTGATTCTTCCTCTTCCTCTTCCGGGCTAGCACCAAGGACTTGGGAGGTCTAGGATCAACTCTAGGCGTGGATCAACCATAAAGAACGTGACACAATTCGCGTTTGAATTCATTAAAGGAGAACCCTAAGGTGTGTTTATGATTTCTAACCCTTACCATCGTTATGTCTCTTGACTTGTGATCCTTGGAGGGTTTTGCATGGTTTATGTTTGTTTATGCTTCCGTTGCGCATCCATGATTCAAAACCCTACATATCAATGATCACCACAGTTTCAGTTTGGTTCCTCCCCATTTTAGCAAGCGCATCAGCCACATGGTTGGTCGTTCGGGGAATGTGCTGAATCTCACAGTTGCACAGTTGGATGAGCCTCTTGATCTCTCCAACAATCTGCCCGTACTGCAAGTTGGGGGGCAGCTGGGAAGCACTGATGAAGTTGACTGCTTCGATGGAGTCGCATTCGATTATCACGTCTTTCTTGTTCTCCTCATAGATGATGACAAGTCCACGGTGAATCCCCCAAAATTCAGCTTCAATCACCGCAGTATGACCAATCTGGCCCATGAAGCCCTTAATCCAGGTGCATTCTTCATCCCTAAGGACCCCTCCATACCCTGCAAGCCCATGCTCGCCTTCCTTACTACCGTCAGTATTAAGTTTGAGTCTACCTGCAGAGGAGGGTACCCAATTAGAAGTATAAGAGGACTGGGCATCCGAAGAGCTACCAGAGATGGTGGAGTACCATATCTCATGGACACTCTTTTGGATGTTATTGAAAATCATGGCAGTAGTTGTTTTTTAGCATTAAAGACCATATTGTTCCTATTAATCCAAAGGTGCCAGCTAGTGACTATGAAAATCAAGGAGCGAAAGTTTCTAGTTTTATCCTTGTTGGCAATGTTGTTTTTCAACCACTTAGCAAAATCAGTTTCCATACGGCTAGTGTTCACCCAGTTTTGGTCAAAGATTTTTTTTCCACACTTTGTCAGCATCCTCACAGTCACGGTGAAGGTAGAAGAGATCCTCCTCAGCATTATGGCAGAGGGGGCAAAGAGGGTCATTAGTGAGTATAAGGATAAACCGTTCTTTGTTAGTAAGGAGTTTCTTATGATTAATTTTCCAAAGAAAAAGAATCAGTTTAGGGGGCACGTGGGTTTTCCAAACCCAGTCCCAATCAGAGTGGGGGTGAGGGTCATGGATGTCAGC
The DNA here is from genome assembly GCA_023055425.1 of Linanthus parryae. Lineage (NCBI taxonomy): Eukaryota > Viridiplantae > Streptophyta > Magnoliopsida > Ericales > Polemoniaceae > Linanthus > Linanthus parryae. Next base: position 108,682,054 of record JALGPY010000005.1, on the reverse strand, counting down.
AAGCGACCAATATGCTGAATTAGCCGTGAAATTGCCCCCGGTGGAGAATCCCCAGTGCCTCTCATCTTTGGTAGGGGTATCAGTGGGTATGATTTTAGCTCTCATGGAATTAAGATGGTTGACAGAGATGATATTCTCAAGAACAGAAAGATTCCATCTTTTGTTAATGTCAATGAGCTCACAAACTTTGAGATTGCAATCAAAGGGTAAAGATCACAAAGGGGTTTATCTCCAAACCAAATATCACTCCAAATAGAGATATCATTACCATTACCAACCGTCCAATGAATACCCCTAGCAAGGTGTTTCTTAATTTTGATAATTCCTTTCCAAGTACGAGTGGCATTACGTTTGGTGGGCCAATTGAAGAGGGTATGGTTTTTGAGGTATTTACCTCGAACCATTTTGGTCCAAAGGAGGTCATTATTAGTAAGGATTTGCCAACCAAGTTTGACAAACAAAGCTTTGTTTTGTTTTTTAGAATCACGAATGCCTAATCCCCCAACCTTTTTGTGTTTGCAAACCGTGTTCCAATCAACAAGGTGGATTTTTTTGATTTGCTCGTATCACCCCAAAGGAAGTTTTTATTAATTCTATCAAGATCGTCGCAAACATTTTGGGGAAACACTTGAGTCTGTATACTATAGATGGGTAAAGAGGAGGTCACGGATTTAATCACAGTGAGCTTTCCTCCGGTGGAGAGAGTGGCTGACATCCAACCCGCCAACCTTTTTTGAGTTTTTTCAATGATATCCTTAAAGTTAGCTTTACCAACCCTCCCTTGGGCAATATTAATACCCAAGTACTTCCCAAAATTTTGAGTGAGACAGAACCCAAAGATGGAGCTTATGTCTCTAGCATTGTGAATGTCAACATTCTTAGAGATCAAGATTTTAGATTTACTAAGATTAACAGTGAGGCCAGAAGAAGCAGTAAAAGAATCCAAAATATCCTTAACAATATGGCAGGTGGTATGGTCGGTATTCGCAAAGAACAAAAGATCATCCGCAAAGAAAATATGAGAGAGGGCGGGACAAGAGTTTGCAATTTTGATACCTTTCCACTTACCCTGGGTAGTAGCCAAATTGATCATAGCAGAGAGTCTTTCCAAGCAGAGAACGAAAATATAAGGCGAAAGGGGATCGCCTTGTTTAGTTGATCGTTCTATCTTTGTAGTAGTAGTACCGTACTATTCGGTTCATCCGTTTTTAATCTAATGTTCTCTGTTTTCTTGTTAAAAAAAATATTTAAATAAAATTCCAAGTTTCAAAAAAAGAATAGCGTTTTCTTCGTCTTTTGTAAACGACTCTTCGGATTTTGCACTGCACCTTTACTAAACTTTGGTAACCGGCGCCTCTAGCTGTCCATAAACTCTCTCCGTCTCTTAAACCCTTCTTCTCTGCAAACCCTAGCCATCTCAATTCTCATCCCGAAGTTGCCTCTGTCACTCTCTCTCCTCAATGGCGAAGAATCGCAAACCGGAACCACACAAACATGATGAATCATCCTCTTCCGACGACGAAGAGGCACAGTCAGAAGAAAGCATCAACGAACAAGACTCGGACACCGAATCGGACTCTGAAGCTGAACAGCAGTTCGCCATCAAACCCTCTGCTGCTGACAAAGATCTCAAAACTCCTTCAGGGCCCCAATCTTCTTCCGATGAGGATTCTGATGAGGGTTCGGATGAGAATTCGGATGAGGATGAGGATTCCGGCGAAGACACCCCACCTCCCCGACCCGATAACACTCTGAAATCGATCAAATCCGAACCCGAGAATGCTTCCAAAAAGTCCACATCTAAGCCTATTCCAGCCACGCTTCCACCGTCCAAGCCCAGCGCCTCCGCCGCGAAAAGAACCGCAGACGGCGACGCAAACGGAGATCGAGCTTTGAAGAAGCCGAAGAAGGAGGGCGATGTGGGTGTTGCTGCTGATGATACGCTGAACAAGGTGGGTGAAGATCCCAAGAAGCAGTATTTTCAGAGGATCTTCAGCGATGAAGATGAAATTGCTATATTGGAGGGTTTAATTCTTTACAAAGCCCATAAAGGGATTGACCCTACTGCTGATTTGGCTGGGTTTCACGAGTTCATCAAGCAAGATTTGCATGTAGATGTTAGCAAAGTTCAGATTGGTAAGAAAATCCGCAATTTCAAGATGAAGCTTGAGAAAAACAGTGTCCTAACAAAGAATGGCAGTGCCAAAAAATTCTCCAATCCTCACGAGCATAAACTGTTTGAATTGTCCAAACAATTATGGAGTGTTGAAGCTAATGGTGCTGGAGTTGATAGTTCAAATGCGAAACCGAGGAAGAAGGCGAATGTTGCCACAAACATGGAGGTAGCTTTAGATGCAGTGGTATCAGCAGAGCTGGCTAGTAGTTTTGTGGGACGGAAGAGTGTGGAAAAGATGATTCTAGAGGATGGGTTGGAGCTTCTTGATGGAGCAAAGAAGTTAGAGTTGCAGGAGAAATGGAAGCAGCTGAAGGCTGAGGAGGTTAAGATTTACTTGAAGCGGCTGCGGTTGATGCAAGAGCAGGCTGAAGCGGTGCTTCTTGCACTTCAAGGACTGGGTTCTACTTAGGTAACTCCTGAATTTGGGAATCATTGATGCTATTTCGGTTTCATTTTTAGTACTTGCTTGCTCAAAATCATTAAGCGCTTGTTCAGTCGTCTGATTCTCCTTATCCTAATTGAAACCCTAGTTTCTATTCAAGTTTTTGTTCAGTATCTCTAGACCTGGTTTTTCGTCTTCCCTCTGCTATTTGTTATCCTTCGATTTTGAGTTACTATAGTACCAAATTTTTTGGTTTAATGATCTGTGAAATCTATGAAAACTATCTCTCACTATTATTCTTGCAAAGAGGTCAGTGAAGAGTCACATTTTGTCTGATGGGCTAGATACCAGTGGCCTTACTTAGCTGCAATGGAGGAAATAGGTAGACACTGTAGAATTTCCATCTTCAAGTTTCAAGTACAAGTCGGCTAATCTCTGTGATGTAGTTGCCAAAAGAAATACAATGCCCCAAAGCAGAGTTCATCTATCATGTGCAAGACCAGAGGAGAAAATATTGAAATACATATATGACAAATGAGGAATGTTTTTCAACAGTGTTTCTATGGGAGACGTTACTAACCCCTGGATGTGAAAAATTGATCAAGGAGATATTTTACTGACCATTGGATGTAAGAAAACCAAATAAGGCCTATCAATTTTAGAAAAATGGAAATTTTGCTCTTTGTTTGTTTGTCTGGTAGGTTTTAGGCCTTTTGTGTGTATTGACTTGAATTAAGGGAGTATAAGATTGTGAACCGTTGCCTCTTGATTTTGGTAGAGAGTAAAGGAAACACTCTGAAATGCATGGAACATTTGATAAGATTCTATATGAGTGGTGGCGATAGGCGTTCCCTGAGTTACAATAATGTAATGAGATACCATAATGTCACAAAACATAGGAAGGGGACTATGATATCTTGGTTATTTTGGGTGTTCATGTTTCCTATTAAGATTCCATATGGAAGATTATGTGTCTTGTTTTCTTCGATTGTCCTGAAGCAGAAAACTTGCTTGACTGGCTAAAAACAGATGCTTTGATGATTTTTAGAACACCTTAGTTCAAAGTAAGAAAAAAATACATTCTTTTTACCCTGAGCTCACCCCTGAATTCTTTTTTTCCGAATGTTTTACTCTTTAATAATTACTTCACCGGTGGTAAATGCAGCTGTTAACGAATAAGAGTTAATAAATAACAAATAGCAGTACGATGGTTGATGCGTTGAGTAAACAAAAATAATTTTAGTCTAACCACATGGGTTTGCACAGAGTGAGTAGGATTGTAAGAGGTTCAGATGCAGCCAAAACCTGTTAGTGAAGCCGCACATTTTCCTCAAATTCTACAACTCTAAAGAATCTATAAGACCACATGAGAAGATTTTAATCAAGGCAAAAGCAGGATTGTACATCCTCCGTCCTAGTGAGGCAAAAAGAGTATGCGGAGGAACATTCCTGGTTTCTAGTTCTTCTTACCAAAAAAGTCAGTTTAAAAGAAACTCCTTTACCAAAGAAGTCATTACTTTAAGCACAAGCAAAACTACTGTTTAGCAGAAGATGAGTCGCCATCCTTTCAATGTATAGGATTGAAATCCTTGAGGTTGTCGTGGTGATGGTGTTTGTAGTCAGCTTAGATTGGACACTTGTGTGATATTGAGGCAATTATGTTTGTGCTATCAGAAGCTACACATGTTAATATTATCACTAGAATTATTATTTCAGAATAGCTCTACACTATGCAAAAAATAAAATAAAAAATAAAATAGCTCCACACTTAAAACTGTTAGTTATATGGCATGTGGTTTTCGATATATTTTTTAAATTTTTATATATACCTAGCTCTACTCTCAAAATGTGAAGAAAAATTACAATGTTTAGGAATTAGGCACCCCCCCATACACGTTCAATCTCTCTTTCTCTCTGAACCAGTAGAACGTTGTGCTGATTCGCAATAATGCTGATGTTTCAATAGTTAGGAAAGGTGATTAGGAAAGTGAGGGAGAGTTTTACTGGCGGATTCGCAATACTGCTCTTGTTTCTTGAAACTCCATAATCCTAAATTATTAATTTATGAATCTAATTGTGAAGGGATGCCTAAATACGAATTCTGCTTTGTTGCCCATCTATTATAGATCCTGCACACTTTCGATTTGTCAACCAACAATCTGCAAGGATAAGACTTAGATGTGAATGAATTCTGAGATGTCATTGCTAGTAATTCTGGATCTGGAGGAATTGCTGAAACCTCTTGGATGAAAAAAGTGACACGTTGATTCTATTTAGTATTCACTCTCATAGTTCAGGATAGGGTAATTGACAGAAACCATCCCTGTAATTTGGGCATTTAACGGCAGAGGCATATTAGACTATTACTATTTCCGTCTATTTCTGTTAAAGAGAAGGGTTGTTCCTGGTATTTTGCATAGGTCAGGGTAGTGACCTGGTAAATGCCCAAACCACATGGGTAGTTTCTGTCAATTACCCTTTAGGATATCCCAAGACTCATCATTGTTGTTGAATTTATTTATGGTCTTTATAGCCTTTTCATAGGTTCTTGTAGACAGAAATGACTGACAACATGTTAATATTTATTTTAATTGGAGTCTTACCATTTATTTTAATTATAAGAACATTCTGTTCATTTTTGGAATCAAAGTCAGGGTATTCTGTTCATTTTTGGAATCATTTGATGCATTTGGAGTTAAATTCTCCTCTCATACTTCTTGCAGTAGTTTGTTGCACTATTTGCTTCCATTCCAACCTGAAAGAACACTTTTTCAGTTTAACCTGTAAGTACTCCTGGACATTTCTTAAAGCCCGATCAGACAAGTCAATTCGAACTAATGTAGCCTGTAAAAAATAATCACCGCCACATAATCTATATTGGCCCAAACCACATGGGTAGTTTCTTTCAATTACCCTTTAGGATATCCCAAGACTTATCATTGTTGTAGAATTTATTTATGGTCTTTATAGCCTTTTCATAGGTTCTTGTAGACAGAAATGACTGACAATATGTTAATATTTATTTTAATTGGAGTCTTACCATTTTTCTAACTTGATTATAAGAACATTCTGTTCATTTTTGGAATCAAAGTCAGGGTATTCTGTTCATTTTTGGAATCATTTGATGCATTTGGAGTTAAATTCTCCTCTCATACTTCTTGCAGTAGTTTGTTGCACTATTTGCTTCCATTCCAACCTGAAAGAACACTTTTTCAGTTTAACCTCTAAGTACTCTTGGACATTTCTTAAAGCCCGATCAGACAAGTCAATTCGAACTAATGTAGCCTGTAAAAAATAATCACCGCCACTATTTACTTCCATTCCACTAATGTACCCATGAAACCACTTGCATAGCTTTGAGCATTTATAATCTGTTTTCATTTGATTAACGCCGACATCAATGTTTGTGGTATCTGGGTCGACAACTAGCTCATCAATTTAAACACTACGTGAACTTGTTGCAAAACCAGATTAATTTTGGTCTTAGTTTCTTCTTCAAACTCACTTAATTTGGACACTACATGTATTAGAGCCTCATAGCTACAATTTGGTTTTGTGTGCAGGTTTAAACGAAAGAGCACAAGATGGGGCATGTTTTGAATGAAGTTGCAAGTAGGTGATAAGAAGCAAAGTGCAAATTGCAAGAAGTTGCAGCAACTGATGATTGCTTATTTGTCTGCGCGAAATAGGTTATTTTGTCCGGGCCCATATTGGTAGCTGTAAACATAGTAAATTGATGGCTCGTCAGAGTTTTACTTATTAGCGCCTTTTGCATCAAAACTTCTATGATTTTGTTTAATGAGGTGGAATGATCACATTATGAAGTTTTGTAAACTTTTGTTTCATTTGTGGTGCATTAAGTTGCGTTAAGTGCGTGTGAATCACTTCGTTGTTGGTATGTATCAGATGCAGGTTTCGGATTGAAATTGGGCTGGCTGTTGTAGCGGCGGCCAGAATATTGATACCAGAATATTGATACCGTTACCTTATTTGTGGGTGTCAGAAACGGCAATAGTTATCGCTGCAAAAACTGCAGTACTTGCTGCTTGCCAACAAAACTATACGGCAGCAAATCCTTGCCAGAGCAAATGCTGCAGTAGCAGCTACAGCATAGGGATTATTGCCGTATTGCCGTATTTTGCTAAAACTGCAGCAAAGTGTCTTTAGGTGGCATCTTATTATTGCCGTTTAAGCGATTTTTCGAGTAGTGTGTATCACCAAAAGAGGGAGGGAGGTGGAGATGAAGGCAGAGAGTTAAAGAGGGGGATAGGGATGTATGATGGTGATGGTGATGATGGTTGTTGTTGGTGATGGGGAAAGTAGAAAGGATGAGGATGAATTTATAGAAGAATAGAAATAGGAAGAGGGGATGAACTTGGTTGGTAGAGGTGTAGGGAGGGAGATATGTAGAAGTGATGGAGGGGGAGTTGTGTCCAGGAAAAGAAAGAGGAGAGGAGGAGAAAAGATGGGTATTGGGTTGGGTAAAGAGAAGAAATACGGATAAGAATAAATGTACGTACAATTATATGGTATACATTACGGGGTCATACATACGAATATACGGGTCGGGTTGGGAAAAATACGGAGTGTAAACAAATATTAATACGTATATACACGCAAATATTCATCTAAAATGCAATTACCTCCTTAATTTTTTTCCAACTATTTTATAATGTCTCAAAACTACAATTTCAACCCAATTCTTTAATTTAATTAATTTATAACTTCTGTAAATCACAAATATAACTCCCAAACTCTATCAAAATTATTAAGTTACCCTCTTATATAAATTTGAATTACTGTTTGATAGGGTTAACTGCTGAGCCTCTGCCTCTATGTTGTTACCTCTATGTTAGTACTGTTATCGCAATAGTAACATTCAGTTCATGAATTACACCCAACAAAGCATTGAAGTTTGAAGTTTCCCTTCCTTGATTTGGAAGCTTAACATGTTGGGTGTGTTAGGATTCTGATGGTTGGCCAAAGGCTTCTGGTACTTTGGGATCTTCTCAGTGATGTATATAGTAGGGTGGGTCTTGTCTTCTAGAAACATCTTGTTAATCTCTTAGTTTGAACGGGAACCTGTACTATGTTATTTTTTGGAAAAAATTGCATACGTGGTATCTATAGTTTGTCTTTTGTGTGATTTTGGTACTCATATTTTTAATTGTGGCAATCAAGTACCCATAGTTTGGATTATGTGCAATCAAGTACCCAAATTGGACGGAAAGATAACGGAGTTGACAGAAAAGAAATCCCTCACGCGACTTTTAATGGGGTTTTTTGGTCATTGACCATGTTTAACTGGGTAGGGCATATTGGATGTGACCCGGTCCGACACGGTTTTAAGCACAAATTTATCCCAAATAGTGTTTAGTGTTTTCTTTTGTTCAATTATGATTTCAGATTTATTCACATTCAGGCGATCTTAAAGACAGAGTTAATCGATTCTTTCACCGTCGTTCTAACTGATACTGGAGAAGAGTTGGTTTCGGTTGCATGCCATAGTCTTTTAATGTCGATTGTGAGAGGTTCTACGACTCTGATATGACCAGACTCAGGTAATATTCTTCTTGTCTTGGTGTTGTTGGGTTGAATACCAGATCCCTCTCAATGCAATTTTGTGAACTGGGTTCGAGATGCTTGGTAGATGAAAATGATGGTTCTTAAGATGCTCATTGTATTTGGCTTGACTCTTAGGTACATAGGGTCTTTTTATAGTTACTGTGTGGGTGCAGTTGGAGTTGATTACTAAATCGATTTATAGTTTATTGAGATTGATGTTGAAGCTCATTCTTCAATGTTTTTTTGCAGTATTTTATTCGTGTTGATTGCTAATGTGATTGCATTGCACACTGACAGTGCTGGCAAAAAAGAAAGTTTGACAGATTTTTTATGCTTTTGTGCATGAGATGGTAACATTATATGCTTCATTTGTATGTGTAATAGAAACAACTACCAGTACCACTCCGTCCCACCTCTTTTGCACTATTTGAACTTTTGCCACTATTCACTAGGTCATTTTGACCCGATGATTTGGATAACAAAACTTTGTAATTTTTAAATAATTTTCTCGTAGTGTTGCAGAGAAACTCTTATTCTACAAGACCATAAAAAATATATCGAAAAATTATATTGTTTTGCAATCCAATTTACGGGTGAAAAAGTCCAATGGTGCGTTTGAGGTGGGACGGAGTGGTATGAGATTTTAAGCTGGAACCAGTTTGGATGCCCTCATTTTTATTTGGAAGAAATTGGGAAAAAAACCATCTCTCACTTTCTTGGTGCAAACTAACCATTGGACTTCTTGTCTTTTAGTTTGACCCTATTTCAGAAACTAATCAAAAAATAATAACCTAATTACACCAATAAAAATATATCATAATATTAAAATATTAAAATTCAAAAAAAAACTTTCTCTCTTATCTCTCCTGGGCATCGGGATTATACCCGAGAACCCCCCAACCCGTCCCTTCTTCTTCTCTCTTTCACTCTCACTGTTACTCTCCCTCACCCACCGAGACACCCTCCTCCTCCTCCTCCTCCTCCATTTTTTCCGTCGCTCCCACCACCAAACACCCTCTCTCAGTCGATTCTCTCACTCTCTCGCTCTCATGGCCTCCTCCCAATCCTCTCCGACTGCCCTTGTTGAAGGAGTACTTGGAGATCTCACCTCCGGCGGCCAAACTCTCTCTCCGTCCTCTTCTCCGGCGCCGACGGGAATAATGGCTGCGGCCGCGGCTTCACCGGCACCGCCTCCTCCCTCTGCACCGGCCAATGTCCACCAAGAGGTGAGTATCTTTCACCTCTTTAAGTTTACTTCATCAAACTCATGTTCTAGGGTTAGATAAAATTGATGTTGTGTTGCTTTATTGGTGCAAAATTGGTTCATGAAATCAAGTTTTTCTGTAAATTTCACGACTACGTTCATGTAAAATCATGTTGATGACCAACTGGGCGTATACAAGAACATCAATTTTGACTGAAAATCACATAGGGCGTATACAAGAACATCAATTTTGACTGAAAATCATCAAGGGCGCCTGGGGCGCATAGGTTGATTGTTGGGGCATACAGAATACGCTGTATGCGCCCCAGCTGAGAATCAATGCAAATTTTTGACCCAGAAGCCCAGGGGCGCATACAGGGGCGTCTGGTATCCGCCTAGACGCCCCTGTATGCGCCCCTGGGCTTCTGGGTCAAAAATTTGCCTTGATTCCCAGCTGGGGCGCATACTTCATGTGCTGGGGCATACAGAACATGCTGTATGCGCCCCAGCTGGGAAACATGGAAAATTTTTCACCCAGAAGCCCAGGGGCGCTTACAAGGGCGTCTAGGCGGTTCCTAGAAGCCCCTGTATGCGCCCCTGGGCTTCTGGGTGAAAAATTTGCCTTGCTTCCCAGCTGGGGCGCATACTTCATGTGCTGGGTCATACAGAACATGCTTTATACGCCCCAGCTGGGAAGCAAGGCAAATTTTTCACCCAGAAGCCCAGGGGCGTATACAGGGGCTTCTAGGAACCGCCTAGGCACCCCTGTATGCGCCCCTGGGCTTCTGGGTGAAAACTTTGCCTTGTTTCCCAGCTGGGGCGCATACAGCGTAGTCTGTATGCCCCAAAACATGAGGTATGCGCCCCAGCTGAGATATTGAAGAATTTTTTGACTGAGTAAGCCAAGGGGGCTTACAGGACGCCCCTGTATGCCCCCTTGGCTTACTCAGTGTTTTTTTTCCAAGTTTTCAGCTTGTATGCGCCCGTGCTGGGAACTTGAGAAAATTGTGATTAATTGTGATTAGTTTTTTGAGTATGTGCCCCTAGATGATAAGTTCATAAAGTTATGACTAATTTTCTGAGTACTTATTGATAATTGACTACTTATTGGTTTATTTTACAGGATTTGATCTCCTTGGACCAACTTGGTCGTTTACCCGCTGCCGCTAATCGAGCCGAATTAAGGAGGTATAAGTTGACGTTTCGTTCGCGGAAGAGGTCGTGGATAGTGTTTACAAGGCTTACCAGACGGGAAGACGTTAGGACGTTAGTGCGACAGCGGCTCCCTTACTTGGCATGGCTTTTGACCTATCGATATGACCAAGTGTTCTCGAAGACGCTCCTCGACTTACTTATCCAGCGTCGGATTAACACTAACCCTCATGACCGTGAAATATGGTTCAACTTTGGGACCTTCCCGCTGCGGTTCTCCCTGCAAGAGTTTGTTATCTGTAGTGGACTTAACGTGTTTAAGTCTCATAACGATGAGCAGCTCGACGAGAGGATGGCAGATTATGCCCTTGTTCAGACCTTGTTTGGCCCCAATTTCACGAGTGTGTACGGGAAAGTGAATGCAACTACACTGGAGAATTATCTGGAAGGCATCGATAGCGAACACCCGTACTCCGAAGATCCTGATAAGCAGATGGACTCGGCTACGTTGGAAAGATTTGTGAAGATATTAGTTGCTGCAATAATTGGTAGGTTATGGCACAACACCGGCGCCCGCCGCAGTGATACAGAAGTGCAACAACTTTGAGTTCTGTAACGCCTACGATTGGGGTATGGAATGCTTTGAAAAATTACTCGAAGGGATGAAACATTGCGACTTTACCAAACCAACTTACTCGCTCACCGCCTTCCTTTTCGTTGCTGCGGTAATTGTGTTAGTTATGCATTTTTTATTGTTAGTTAAATCTATAAATGTTATATGTTTACTGCGATTCGTCTCTCCGCGCAGGCTTGGGCCTACGAAGCAATCCCACAGATGGTACCCCTCTTGGCTAGCAGGGACGACGGGGTACTTCCCAGAGTGGCGGCGTACTATCCTCTACAGGTCAGGGCTGATGATGAATCAGTGAAAAGGCTTGTGGCGTCAATCACATATGTTCGCCCGACACTTCACCCCACTCCTGCGGAGGAGCAGAGTTGGTACTGGCTTCAGTACTTGGCTCATATGGAAGCTAATCCGTATCTTCCATTGTTTCCGGACCTGACGAGTAAGTTGGGTGGCCGATGCGTTGTCTACTCCGGTGCAGCTATTCAAATGCAACCGTTTCAGATGTCGGGGACTAAGACGACGAGGAATTTGGGTGCGAGTAAGAAAACTAGTGAAAAGCAGGGAAAAAGCAAACTCAGAAAAAGAGTAAGCAAACAAGTGAAACGCCACCGCCAAGTGAAGGGGAGGCCGATGTGCCAAGGCCGGCGACAACCAAGGGAAAAAGGCAAACTCAGAAAAAGAGTCAGCAAACAAGTGAAACGCCATTGCCAAGCCCACCTGCTGCAGCTCCACATGATGTCATGACTGAAGAGCGCGTTAGGGAGGATTTTGATCGAATGATTAATGCACCCCTGTCCTCACCCAGTGGGGAAGTAGGTGCCGAGCAAAGGTCGAAGAAGCGTCAGGATCGCGAAAGGGAGACTGATGAAGTGTCCGAGGAAACTGAGGAGGCACAACCAAGAAAGAGAGCCCGGACTGAGGAAATGGTAGATGGGATGGATCTTATTATCAGTATGCTGACTTCGATGAAGTCCCAAATGACAAGAATGGATTTGGGTATGACAACGATGAAATCCCGAATGACAAACATGGAGATGGCTTTTCAGAGAATGAAGAACGAGAAGAAGGTGAATATCGATGCGTGTATGAGGAAGCTGGATGATGTGACGGCGAGGCTAGATGGGTTGACGGAGAGGCTAGATGGGTTGACAGACAAAACCAGTGGTGCTAGACAGATGGGCACACAAGATTCTAACGATGCTCGCGATTCACCATTGGTCCAAACTGTCGAGGAAGAAGGGGCACAACCCGTTGGTCAGACTTCACCATTAGTCTCACATGCCGAGGAACAACGCGCAGAATTGCCTAATGCCGAGGCACAACCTGTTAGTGAATGTCCCGATCTACCAGTTGCACCGATCAGTGTTTCATTTCCTGATGAACCAAGCATCGACCAGTGCTGGTGGCATGCCTACTTCACTCGGGTCCCTAAGAGCATCGTCGAGACCCCTAACGCCACCGACAAAGAAAAGGCCAGACGGCTTGCTATTTTTAGCCAGTAAGAGATCAATATTTTACAATTTTCCTTTTATGTAGCTCTTATTAGTATCGTATCATTTGTGTAATTTAACTTCATTTTTGTTTACAGAAAGGTATTGGTTAACATCAGTGGTGGCGACAAGATAACGTTCCCACACGCGTACGAGTATTCACGCGATGAGTGGATGACAGACTCGGTAAGTTTTTATTTAACTTGCATTTTTTTGTAATTTGTCGACAATTTTCTAAGTTGTAAATGCTTGCAGACGATGATGTGCATGACGGCCATTCTGACGGCTGAAGAGAAGAAACATGATCGGAAAATTTGTTATGCACCAATAAATATTTTCGGAGTATATGATCAAGAGTTACCATTTTACCTAAACGAAGAATATCTTCCTGCTTCTATGTCTGAGCTCTCCATGGTAATCATATTCTAATAACTTCATATTTTAGTTCGTATTGTAATCATATTCTAATACTTCATATTTTATGTTGCTTTTCAGATTGCACTCCCAATAGGCATCCGGGATCATCACTACTATCTGCTTGTGGTGAGCTTAGAACACAAGGGTGTTTTCGTATTTGACTCATCCGATGAGTATATGGAGAGGCGGGTGGAACATAAAGTGAAGTTAATTCACGATAGCCTTTGGGCCCATTATAAAGTCGCTTACAAGGAGGACATAATGACATGGAAACCAAAATATGTGTGGTCCGAGATTCCGCACCAGAATAACGGGTTTGTGAACTACACTTAAGTTTAGTTGCAATTCATTTTTTTACATTATTTTCTTATCTATTTGTGAATTATTTTTGTTGTAGGCATGACTGTGGATTCTATGTGTGTTTCTTCATGAAGCACCTCAGAACACTCGTTCCGAACTTCTCTGTGAAATACGAAGTGAACGGGTGGTACCTCAGAATCTGGGTGGCACACTTTATTGGGACTCACGAGTTAAACTCGTGCTTGGATGCCGTCACCAACGAGGTAGACACATACAAAAAAAATGCTAAAGCTCAAGATAGGCTGTTAAGTGTTTATCACGATGTTCCCTGCATCAAGGAAGTAGGGCCCTCCATGTCACAGGTACTATTGGCGGTGAATCATTGCTTTCTCTAATTTCGTGATGTTATATTTTCGACTGTACAAATTTTCTTAATTCTTCAGGATGGATCAGGAAACGAGGAAATAGAGTTTCACGGCGACATCGATGGGATAAACGAGGAAACAGAGTTGGAGGCAGATGAGATCTCGGATGAAGAGTTGGATGAAGGGGTGACGGATGAAGTAGAAGAGCAGTCTCGCTGGGATAGGCTACATGTTATAACCCCTTTCACTGCGGACGGGCAGAATCCATTTTTTGAAGTAGGCGAGCACAAGGAAAAAGAAGAGTGCTGGACCCCTCTGTCTATGTACACTAAAATGGTGCCCGTGCATGAATTGGACTACCTGCAACCAATGGAAGGCGGTCAATATCTGCTTCGAAACCGTGCAAAGATCCCTTGGGAGAAGACGCCGTACGCCAAATTATATAACCCGTCTATCGATATCTTTGCGAACCATATGAAGCCTGGATTCTCCGTGGCCGACATGCGTAAGCAAGACCCCAAGTTGCATCGGTGTTTTGACATCTGGCTTAATGACGAAGATACACGTTACCCATATTTGGATTGTGGGATAAAGACAAGATCTCGGCCATTCTTCCGTTATATAATGGAAGTAGGAAAATTTTTTTGGTGGGAACATGTAGACGAATGCACGTATACCCAGAGGCTTAATTACTCAAAAAAGTTTGGCGCTCCAAGGACGGACACGGTTATTACGGATGAGGAGTGGTTCAAAGCTTTTCAAGTAGATTATGATTTTGAAACCCTAAAGAAGAAGACTTCTGAATACTTTAGAGGTAACAAGCCTATGAGGGGTTCCAAGGGATCGCTTGCGAGGAGGTGGTTCATGCCTTGGAGGACTAAGCGGCTAGTGAAGGGATTTCAACAGTGGATTCTCGTTTACATAGACGTGTTCGAGAAGGGATGGATTTGTGTGAAGGTGTACGATCCAATGAGGTTTTCGGGGCGTCCTAATTGGGACTTGGATCGACTGTGCACAAATTTTCCGAGATTGCTGCAGGAGTTTGGGGAAGAGCAAGTTGCTAAGCGGGCCAAGTTTTGCCCGAAGGTCCTTAAGGTATTCAAATTGCCGAAGATTAAGGAGCCGAGACACCAATGTGATCTCCCAAGTTGCAGTGCGTTGTATATGTTGCGCATGATCGAGAAGGTCATCGAGGATCCCACAATTAAAGGAGAGTTTCAATCATACCAAGGGGACCAGAAGCTTATAAGGAAAGAATATGCGGTGTCAATATGGAAGACTTTTTTTAGATTCATCACTGTAGACACATATGGCAATAGAATAGACCCGCCAGGAGAACCAATTTGGTATCCTTACGTGTAGTTGTATTCATGACTGATTATTCCATCTTTTGTAATTGACGTGATCAATGAAATTTTTTTGTCATTATAGTTGATTTGCTTTTTTGTGATCAATGAAACAACCGATTCGAGCAATGAAACAAATTATTAAAACAAATATTACAAGCACTGCCTAAAAAAACTTTACTAAAATAACACAATAGTCATGGGGCGTATAGGTTGTGGTCAGGGCGTCTAAAACCTCATGTTTTGGGGCATACAGACTACGCTGTATGCACCCCAGCTGGGAAACAAGGCAAAATTTTCACCCAGAAGCCCAGGGGCGCATACAGGGGCTTCTAGGAATTGCCTAGGCACCCCTGTATGCGCCCCTGGGCTTCTGGGTGAAAAATTTGCCTTGCTTCCCAGCTGGGGCGTATAAAGCATGTTCTGTATGCCCCAACACATGAAGTATGCGCCCCAGCTAGGAAGCAAGGCAAAATTTTCACCCAGAAGCCCAGGGGCGTATACAGGGGCTTCTAGGAACCGCCTAGGCACCCCTGTATGCGCCCCTGGGCTTCTGGGTGAAAAATTTGCCTTGCTTCCCAGCTGGGGCGCATAAAGCATGTTCTGTATGCCCCTGTATGCGCCCCTGGGCTTCTGGGTCAAAACCATGATAATGTGGGGCGCCTACATGGGGGGCGCCTCTATACCCTAATTCGGGCGCCCTGTATCCTTACTAGGGCGCCCGAATAAGGATATACGCCCCTATGGCTCCATATTCAATTTGTTTGACTTTTTGGTTCTATTTTGACATTACATTGCCGAAACAAGTGGCATGACTTAGTATGCACTGAATAGTTGACTACAGTTTGACCACAACACCGACCGTTTACTTGTTTTAGTGGACTACATTAAACTAGATAAGATTACAACCACCAAAACCAACTACAAAAGACTTTAATATTACATCCGCAACTACTAAACTTGCATCAATCAATAAGCAACAAGTTTCAATCATGTGTAATTAGCCGGTCATCCTCCCTCGTGGGGCATGTCTTCACGTTATGGCCTTCCTTATCACATCGAGAGCACTTGTGCTTCCTAGTACCATACCTACGTTTTTCTCCTTCAGACGGTATCCTGGTTGTCTGTGGTGCTCCACGTTTCACTACCTTCACTGGTGGAAGAGTGACAATGTTGCTTATCTCCGGTGGGATCCGACGTGTATCCCAGTCTATACGATCAGGAATAACCTCAATTTTCCCGACGTAAGCTCTCTTGTAAGTCTGCACTGTAGGTTCTGCTCGTGAAATTGTACATGACAAGCCCGTCTTAAGGAGGCAACCCTTCTTCCATCCCCATATGAGGATGTTGTTTTCTAAGTATTGGAGCGCACGCACAAGCGTGGACACACGGTTGCCAGTCCAACTGGAACTTGCCGCAATCGCAAACCCAGTACCCCTGCAAGAAGTACACTTTGGCAGTGCCATGGTTCCTACCCGTTACACGGAATTCAAGTGCATCCAGCTGTGTGACGTGTAGCATTTTTGCGTCGTTAAGATTCTTCTGCATGATTGCCTCGCGCTCTGGGGTCAACTTTGTGTTCCAAGTGCCAGTTTCGGTCCGCCTATCGTAAAACCACTGAGACATTTGTCTGAGCGCAAACGAACAGTACGAGAGCACGCAATGATATCTCGCATCCTTTAACATTGAGTTCATAGATTCTGCGTGATTGGAAGAGAATATGTCAAATCTAGTGTTGACCGCGAACGCCCGACTCCATTTCTCGGGAGGACATTTTTCCATAAGGTATTCTGCGATTGACAAACTCTCATTATTTGGGAAATTACGTTTCGCAGGGTGCTCCACTGCCAATGTGTGAAGAAAACTGCGACATTTATCTATAGTGTCGGCCTCCGCAGCATTCCAGAAGAGATTCACCCACTTTCCGGGGCCATACAGCTTTATCAAGTTCATCTTGATGTGCCATCAGCAGTGCACATGTTGTGCATTTGGGTACTCTGTCGCGACTGCGTGTTTAATGGCCTGATGCCTGTCGGAAAGAAATGTGAGATACTTGTCGTTCGGGACGAAAAGCCTCAGCTGCTGAAGGAACCACCCCCAGGCCTCATTGCTCTCGGTGTCAATTATGCCCCATGCAATTGGATAACACTGCCTCCGTCCATCGACCATTGTCGCAACTACGACCTGCAATGGCTCGTTATTCATGTGACCGGCATCGATGACCACTAGTGGTCGCATGAAGTTGATTCCATCCAGCTGAGCTTTTATACCCATGAAACAGTACTTGAATCTGCTTTCTTCGTCGCGCTCTATCTTCGTGTAGGACCCAGGGTTCAAAGACTCCAACATGTAGAAGAATGCAGGGAGTTGGTGGTACTGTTCTTCTCGGCTACCGTGAATGATCTGGAACGCCCTCTGCCTAGACTGGTAGCATATCCATTTAGTGACGGAGCACTTGAAGGCAAGTTTCACGTACGCGACGATGTCATGTCTGCTAGGGCGAGGCTGCCCGTTCCGATATCGATCAATCATTCCATAGGCGATGTCATCGACATTCACGTTCGCATGCTTGAAATTTGTGGTGATCGCGGAACAAGTGTGGATGTTTTTGTATCGCTTAACCGTGTAAAATCTCTCTTGTTTCCCTTTATAAGCAGCCATGTACCACTGACAATGAGGATCGCGACATTTGAGAACGACCCTTGTGCTCTCTGTCTTTACACTTGTCCATTGCCACCCTTGTTGAGTTGCAGGACCCCGTAGGATATTCTTGATTTCCTTTGCTGATTCAAACAAATCATCAAGCTTTAACGTAGATCCATCGGGCCTGCTGTTACTGGCAACGGCGTCGGCTTCAATCGCAAGTGTGGGATGATGCTGTAAACCTGTGGCCCAAGGACCCCTGTTAACCGGTACATCGTCGTCCGTTGTGTCATCTCCACTTGATGGCCCGTGCGGGTCAGCGTTCGGATCTTCGTTCAAGTCGGGATCCTCCGACAAACTTCCACCCTCGTAACTAGGACCACCGACATTAGTGTCAAACAATCCTTCCAACGCTGTTGCATCCTGACATGTGTTGTTCGCCACCAAGACCGCAATTTCGTTAAAACCGGCCTCCCAGGTTGGACATTCATGTTCCCCACCCCCGACATTCGTGTCAAGCGGTCCTTCCAACGCTGCTGCATCCTGAAATGTGTTGTTCGCCACCAAGACCGCTGTTTCGTTAAAACCGGCCTCCCAGGTTGGGCCTTCATGTTCCTGACTATCATCAGTAAGTAACGCACGAAGCTCCGAATTTCCCCTGCGAGGATTCATCTTCTGCAAATACTGTCCCCCAGCTGCAACCGAGCCGTCATTGTCGTACTTGGCAAACATGGGAACGATCTCCTTTGGTTCATATGTCTCAAATATTAACAAAACATCGTCTTCGTCGGTGATTTATGATGGCTCATACTGCTCCATCCCTTGTCGCATGTAACTTAACTCTATGAATGGAGCTAGGTGCTTGTCCAATCCCATTCTCGAAGCATCTCGTTCCTTCAGACTATGGAGTGTGGGAATTTCCTCCTGTTTCAGCACCATCGTCTTCGATTTGTAGTTCACCCCGCGTGCGTAGAAAAATTTTCCATTGACGAGCTCCCAAACTCCATTCCACATGAGTTGCACAGTGATTTTCCCCATTCCTGCAGATAACCGAAAAGTCAATAATGTCAACGGTCAACTAAGAAGTCACAAGTCAACACCGAAAATTCAATAACCCCCCCAAGGCGCCTAAGTGTATGCCCAGGGCGTCTGAAACAATACACGGGCGTATATATCACCCCCAGGGCGCCTAAGTATATGCCCGAAGTTCAAACTGAGTCATTCACTTATGGGGCATCTAGGGGCGCCCTAATATAGGCGCCCCTAGATGCCCCATAGGTGAATGACCCATTTTGATCTTCGGGCATACATAGGGGCGTCTGTAACCAAACACGGGCGCCTAAGTGTATGCCCCAAGCTCAAACTAGTCTTTCACCTATGGGGCATCTAGGGGCGCCTAGACCAAGGCGCCCCTAGATGCCCCATAGGTGAAAGACTAGTTTGAGCTTGGGGCATACACTTAGGCGCCCGAAACCACACACGGGCGTATTTAACCCCCCCGGGCGCCTATGTGTATGCCCGAAGCTCAAAATGGGTTATTCGCCCATGGGCTTCTAGGGGCGCCTTATTGTAGGCGCCCTTAGATGCCCCAATGGGTGAATATCTCATTTTGAGATTCGGGCATACAGTAGGCGCCCATGACGGGTTATTGTACGCCCGTTATAGGTTCAGGACGCCCTCTGTATGCCCAAGCTCAAAATGGAACTTAAATCGATCGTATTGGGGCTTCTTGTAGGGCTTCCAAAGCCCTTCGCAATATCCTCAAGGTGAATCTCATACTATTTTCAGAACATCTCCGAAAATGTTGAAAAATGAATATACGAATTTTTTCAAAGTACTACTTTTGAAATGAAAAGATAAAACGAAGGGATACTAAGGTTGATAAACTTACTCTTGTTTCCGACGGATCCGAAGTCTTCAAACGAACGAAATTTGTTTTTGTTTTGAAACCCAACAATGGAGGTTTTGGAATAGACTAGAGAGAGAAACAACAACTTTTGGGTGTCAAAATTGATGAACTGAGGTACATTTTAAGGTTTGACATCTTAGGTAGTTGAATGTATTTATCATTTGAACAAGGTTGTTGAGTGAATTTAATTTTCTAGGGTGAGGGAGATGTTGTTGTTGTTGTTGTTGAATGAAGAGAGAGAGAGAGAGAGAGAGAGAGAGAGAGAGAGAGAGAGAGAGAGAGAGTAGTGCATGCATGCAAATTTGGAGAAAAAATTCAGCAAAAACATATTTGGGTAGGACCCCCTCTTGCCACATGGAAAACCTTAAAAAAACAAAGAGAGACCCACCATGGAGAAAATGTTAAAAAAATCAAATAGGACCCACTAACTATAACAAACCAAAAGTTAACTTATGATTATTAGTTGGTGGGTACTTCCCACCAACTTTTTGAACTTATGGTTAATATGCACCACAAAGGTGCATATTGGTTTTTTACCAAAATTCCAACTAAAAGTTAAATTGTTTTCGATGAAATTATTATATATATATATATATATTTTTTTTTACAACTGGAGCCTAGATGAACAAGCAGTCCACCAGTGAACAAGGTTGTCAAATAGTACTACCTCCGTTTCTTCTCTATCACACCGGTTTGACTTTTGTCACTATTCACTGGGTCACTTTGACCCAGTGGTTTTTGTAGCAAAACGATGTAATTTTTTGATTTTTTTTCATGGTGTTGTAGTGTAAAAATGTCTCTATAACACGGTGACAAAATTATCAAAAAATCGCATTATTTTATTATCCAAATCACCCGGTCAAAGTGACAACGATACGAGTCAAAAAGTCAATCCGGTGTGATAGAGAAGAAACGGAGGTAGTATAACTTTTCAAGTGAGAAAAACATGGATGTGACTAGTCCATGTATGCAAGAAAGCAACATGAAGTAGAGACATTTCAAGCGAGGAAGCTTCATTACAAGCATGAGTGTCCTAGGATCTACAAATGCAGGTATATTACAGTCAAATACCAGTCCGTCCCGGCTCTTTCTTCCCATCTGACTTTTTTGACTCGTATCTGGGTCACTTTGACCGGGTGATTTGGATAGCAAAATAATATGACTTTTTAATAATTTTTTTCACCATATTATAAAGCACCTTTTACTCTACAACACCATGAAAAAATTATCAAAAAATTACATCGATTTGCTATTCAAATCACCGGGTCCAAATGACTCAGTGAATAATGACAAAAGTCAAATTGGGAAGAAAGAGCTGGGACAGAGTGGTATTTGGCAAGGAGGTATGTTGATGAGGTCCCACTAAATCCACAGTGGCCAATATATGCTTTTCAATCTCTAGTTCTAGAAGAGCTTAAGTTTAATCTATATACTAAAGCAGGAGGCATTTTTTATGTTCATGAAGCATAGCTGTCCAAATCTTAGCCATTTGATTGTCAAAACATCAATGGTTGAAAATAATTTAACTCCACACAATTTCATTATTGTTTATTGTCCCATCATCTTCACATCAACTCCATCAGTCAAATTCATTAGATCTATATACTAAAGAAGGATGGGGTTTTACTATTCACCCCCTCTTTGTTGTTCTCTTCTATACCATTGGATTGAATCAAAATCAATGGTTGTGGATTGATCCCCAATCATTGCTTACCCCTAAAGTCTACCTACATCTACTCCCCAACTCCATGTGGCACCTTGAATCCTCAACCCAAAATGAAATGCATTGCAACAGGGATCACTTAGTGGCAAAGCCATTAGATAGTGCCAAAGGCACGGGGCTTTTCCCTAGTATGAGTAGGTATAAGGTGTATAGGGCAAAGAAGGTGGCTGAGATAATGTATGAGGGAACCGTGGTTGAGCAATATAGGCTGTTGTATGATTATTGCACTGAGTTGCTGAGAGTTGACCCGGATACCACTTGCAGCTTCTAAGTGAAAAAATGCTAAAAGTGAACTAAGAAGATTCATGAGAGTTTACGTATGTTTTGGAGCAGTCAAGAGGGGTTTCAAAGCAGCATGTAGGCATGTACTTGGGTTAGATGCATGTCCCATGAAGGGAGGAACTACTATGCAGATTATGACATGTGTTGGGGTTGATCCAAACAATTGTCAATACCCAATTGCATTTGCTGTTGTTGAGAGTGAATGCACTGACTCATGGGACTGGTTCATAGATCTCATCAAAGATGATCTTGATATTGAAAATGATAGTGCTTTTACTTTCATAAGGTGCTTTTAACAATTACATTTTGTATTCTTATTTTTTCATTACATGCGCTACATTATAACTAACTTATACATCTTCACACTCAGAGGAGAATCCAAGTAGGAGGTTGTGGCCCCCAATCAACTTTGGAAAATCGCAATTTTGTCATGTGTTTTGTGAAAAAAGTTCAGTTTAGCCCCCACATAATATATACAAAAATGTCCGTGACTAGGGTTCATTAATTAGAACTTTCTCACACTAAATTTACCCCCCATTGTCGCAGAATCCTAGATCCGCCCCTGTTCACACTTGCAGGGTTAAAGAAATGCATTGGAAACAGAAGTGTAATACCCCGTCCAATTGATAAGGGTAAAACAGTAAATTGATAAGTAAATAAGAATATAATCATAAAAGAAAAATAAAGTTATTGTATGTTGTAGTTAAGAAAAATTCGTAAAACGTTAAGAAGTGTTGAAATAGTTACGCGAGCAATTTATTAATCGTTAACGCGGGTAAAACCACCGCGTAACTTCGTAGTTATGCCACACTCAATAATTTTCTAAAAACACATATGACATCTGATTTTCTCTCTCTTTTGTCTTCCTCCTCTTTGTTCTCTTCTTCCTCTTCTTCTTCAAATTTTCTTTCTCTTCGGCAACAAACTCACCCGACACAATCACCGCCCACCGCCACCTCCATCACTTTCTTCTACTATAAAAGACTACCTTCCTCTTCTCATTTGGACGGAAAACACCCTCTGCCTTCATCACCAACATCGACATCATCATCATCATCGTCATCTTCTTCATCTCCGGCGAGATCGCCGGAGAAACCGCCACCTCCACCTCCACCCACTTCTCTCTGTTTCTCCCTCCATCTCTCTCTCTCTGTTCACCAAGAACCACAACAGCAGCGGCGGCGGTTAGCAGAGACAAACAACCACCACCATACCGCCGCTGCCACCATCGAGAAAACCCACCGAGAGCATCACAGCCACCACCCACACCTTCTTCTCCTCAATATCTCTGTTTCTCCCTCTCTCTTGCTCTCTGTCTCGAACAGTGCCACGAAACAGCAGTAGCAGCAGTGGCTAGAAGCCACTACCACCATCGCTACAACTTTCGGCGAGGACCACCGAACGACCACCAAGCACCACCACCTCTGTTTTCCTCTTACTCTCCCTCTATTTTCCTCTCACGCCCCTCTATATAATGAGTTGAACAGAGGCAGAGAAGAGCAGCAGTAGAAAGCAGAGCACCACCACAGCCACCGCCGATCCACCATTTTCGCTGGCAAGAAGCTCCGCCACCCACCCTCTGAAATTGACACTAATCTACTACTAGGGGTCCGAACAAGCTTGAGGAGGCTTCAGCAGCGCCAAAGAGCCACCAGAGAAGGTCTGATCGAACCCACCTCCGACGCCGTTTTTGGGCGACTCGACCCGGACCGTTTCTCGATCGTTTCTCGCGATTTTTGGTACCGGTACACTTTACTCTTCACCCTGAGTTGATTTAGATTGTCAAAATCGTATCTTAATGCTTGAAATCACGTTTGGATTGATCAAATGAGAAATTCATGTTTAAGGGGGAGGTAGTTGTCTTTTTAAAAACTATTTTAGTTAGAAAAGGGCGTATTTCTTTTATTTCAGTAAAACATGGGGGTTTCTTTGTTATTTTGCAATATGAAAATATAAAAATAAAATAAAATATGATTTTGAAGTTTAAATTAATTTCTACACTTTCTAGCTATTATTCTAATTAAATAATAATAATAATGATAATAATAATAAGCATAATAATAGTTTTAATAACACTAGTAGTAATTATAATAAATAGTAGTAAATAGTAATAGCAATAGCAATAGTAATTACGATAATAATAATAGTAGTAATTGTAAGCTCAAAGCAAGCTCATGACTTGAAATAGCTAGTCTATTTCAAGGCCTTTAAACATCTTTCAAAGCCTTGAAACTGAGTAATTCTCATATGCATGAACGTGGGGGGAGTTTCTGATTCTGTTTGAACTCCCAACCCTTGTGCTTGATCTATTATTACTTGATGATGAAAGACAAAGTATTTTGACATGTTTAACACTATCTAATCCATCTATTTGACTCAGTTTTGCAGGGAGAATTTATTTCCTATTTTACAGGATTTATTTCCTAACATGAGTTTTGCAGGAAAGGGAACTCGGAGATAATTTGATTCTGCAATCAATCTGATGATCATAACAGCTTCTCAACATGGTTATGGACAAGATCAAATCAGTATCCCTGAAGATACTGAGCAACTATCCGTTGGAGAAGACTGTTAGAGAAATCAAAGTTGTTGCCTACAAAATAGGAACGTTTGTTGCTGAAGATCTTGAATATTTGCAGATCAAATGAGCTGTATATAAGGAGCTCAATTTGAAGCATTTGAGAGAGAACACAACGAGCAAAAGCTAGAGACGCTGAAAATACATTCAAGGATTTTCAATCAACACAAAAGCAGATCATTCTCTCTTAATCCAAGCACTTGAAGAACACTGCACTCTCATTGCAGTTTTACTTTATGTGTTCTTCATTTCTGAACTCTATTTGTATATCATTCTTATACTAGTTCTGTTTACATTCTCAAGTATTGTTCAAGGTGAACAATAGAGAATTCTTAGTTAATCATATAGCTAGAGAAGGTACTAGATAGGTTAGTGAGAACCACAAGCTGTAAAAGAGTAAGGCATCTCTCTATGCCTGAGATCTAGGGCTTAGCTGTTGATTAATAAGATTTTTGTTGAAAATATTACAGGGAGAAGATCCCTGCGGTAGAGACGTAGGTCCAAGTGGACTGAACTCTGTATATCTTGTGTCTCTTGCATTTACTTTTTAGTTACAAACTTAGAACTTTTTCAGCATTTGAAACATTTTCATTTCAAGGGTTTGAAACCCATTTCAAGGCCTTGAAATAGACTATTTCTTCTGTTTACTCTAACTGTTTTATTCCAAGTGCTTGAAAATCATTTCAAGGCCTTGAACCCGTTTACAAATCTTTTGAAACCACTTCTCTTGCAAAAATTGGCAAAAGTCTGCATACTCTATTCAACCCCCCCTCTAGAGTATTGATCCTGTATTTCTATGTACTGTACACCCCTTCAATCGGTATCAGAGCTTGTATCACTGCATACATTTAACCATCTTGTGATTATGAGTACTGTAGGTGATGGTGGTTTCTCACAGGGAAGAGCTGCTAACAGACCTCCTCTCTTCTGTGGAGACAATTTTGTCCACTGGAAAACTTTGATGAAAATGTTCATTATTGACCAAGACATGGGACTCTGGACTATCATCCACAATGTTCCTCATACTTTCTATACAGAGAAGGATGGGATTAGAACTCCCAAATATGAAGACTATTTCTTTATCTGAGTTAGAGCAATTTTCACAGAATTATAAAGCTATGAATCTCTTATATCGTGCTTTGAGTGCAGATGAATTTAACAGGATCTCAAGCTGCAAGACTGCCAAAGAGATATGGGATAAATTTGTGGTGACTTTTTAAGGAACCACTCAAGTGAAGCAAACGGAGATCAACATATATCTCAGGCAATATGAACTATTCAAAATGAATGGAGATGAGTCAATCAGATACATGTTCAAAAGGTTCACTGACATTGTCAACAACCATGATTCTTTGGGAAAGCATATTTCCAATGAAGAGAAGGTGAGGAAGATTCTTAGAAGTCTTCCTAAGGCAAAATGGGAACCAAAGACTACTGCTATTGAGGAAGTTCAGGATCTCTCATCACTCCAACTTGATGACCTACAAGGGAAGCTCCTTACACATGAGATATCCATGAATGAAGCTGATGGAGAACTACATGAAGGTGTCAAGAACTTGGATCTCAAGGCTAAGGAGAATGATACATTTCAAAGCCTTGAAACTGAAGATGATGATGAAGATCCAATTGCTTTGATTTCCAACGCCTTGACCAAAATTCTTAAGATGAAGAAAAACTTTGGAAACAAGGACTTCAACAGAGATAGACAAAGATCTTCCAGTAGCAAAGAATACAAAGGTAAATCTTCATCTCATGGTAATAAGCCTAAAGTCCTGAATTTCTTTGAGTGTGGTGATTCAGGACACTTGATCAGAGACTGTCCACATAAGAAAAGCAAGAACTGTCGGAAGAAAGACAATGATAGAAGAAAGAAAGCTATGATAGCCTCATCGAGTGATTCAGATACATCAAGTGACTCTGAATCTAAAGAAGAACATGCCAACCTATGATTTATGGCCAAGCATGATGAATGCTTTGAAAAGAACATTGAGGTAATGGTAAACTGCTTGATTTCAAAACCAACAGAAGCCCTCTCTGATTATCTTAGAACAATGCTTTTAAATGAAGAGGACTACCTGAAAGAAATTAGAGTTTTGAAAGAAAAAGTTCACGAGCAAGCAAAAGAAAAATTACATCTTGTTTGTCTAAATCAGAATCTTGAAATCTCTCAGAAGAAAACTGACAGTGATTTCAAGGCCTTGAAATCCAGTTTCAAAGCCTTGAAAACACAAGTCAAGGAAGTAGTCACTAAGAACTCTCGTTTGAGTGATATCATTGTTAATCTAAGACATCAAGTTGATGAATTGGATAAACAAAAGACTAATTTGACTGAGAAAATTCAAGAATCTGAATTGGTCAAAACAAAACTTGTAGGCTCAGAACACAACTTGAACTTGATTCTTGGAGGTAGCTTAAAGTCTGTTCACAAAACTGGTATTGGATACAATCCAAATTTTTCAAAGAAAAACAATACCACTCCGTCCCACCTCTAATGCACCATTTGAACTTTTTCACCTGTAACTGGGTCACTTTGACCCGGTGATTTGAATCGCAAAACGATGAAATTTTTTGATAATTTTTTTATGGTATTGTAGAATAAGAGCTACTCTACAACACTGCAAAAAAATTATCTAAAAATTACAAAAAAATTCTATCCAAAACATCGGGTTAAAGTGACCCGTGAATAGTGATAAAAGTCCAAATGGTGCAAAAGAGGTGGGACGGAGTGGTACCAGATTTGTGAAAGCTGGAAGCAAAACATCTCCCAAGTGCCATTACTGAAATAAGATTGGTCATGTTAAGATGACTTGTCCTCTTAGAAGAAGAGACCCTCACATAATGAGGAACACTTTTCCCTTCGAATTCAAACGACAAGTTAGACAAATTTGAGTTCCTAAAGGGGCTAGACCACCTAACATGGTTGACCCTGAATATGAATCTAAATCAGCACTTGGCCTAACAGCTGGGTAAAGCAGTGAATGGTGTTTGCAGGGTGTCACCAAGATCAAAGAGCAAAAGTGGTTTATGGACAGTGGTTGCTCAAGAGACATGAGTGTAAAGAGATCTCTATTATCATAACTGAAAGAGCAATAAAAAGGATCAATTACACTTGGTGACAAAGGCAAATGCAACATTCTTGGTATTGGTAAAGTTGATACAAATTCTGAAAATTCTATTTCTGATGTATATCTAGTTGATGGCTTGAAATTAAATTTGCTTAGTGTATCTCAACTGTGTGATAATGGAAACAGGTTTATCTTTGATAAAGAGAAATGTGTGGTGCAGAATGAGAAATATGGCAATTGCATCCTCACAGCCTCTAGATCAAACAATGTTTATACTTTTTAAACTAACAAAGTTGCAGGTGAAAACTTGAAGTGTCTCAAGGCCTTGAAAGAAGATTCAAAGATTTGACACAGGAAGTTAGGAAACATTAGCTTGCATGCCTTGAAAAAGTTAGTTTCCAATTACCTAGTAAGAGGCTTACCCTCTATCAAGTTCAAAGGTGAAGAAGTATGCAAGGCTTGTTCACAAGGCAAACAAACTAGAAGTTCATTCAAGCCAAAGAACTTTTTAAGTACTACTAGACCCATTGAACTATTGCATATGGATCTCTGTGGTCCTATGAGAACTCCAACTCCAAAGGGTAAGAAGTACATGCTTGTTATTGTTGATGATTTCTCTAGATATACTTGGGTAATGTTTCTTAAAGAAAAATCTGAAGCTCTATTTGAATTTTCAAAGCTTTGTAGAGAACTTCAAACATTGAAAAACCTACCTATTGCTTCAATTAGAAGTGATCATGGTAGAGAGTTTGATCAACTTGAGTTTGATATATTCTGTTCTAAGCATGGCATCTCTCACAACATTTCTTCTCCTATAACTCCTCAACATAATGGAGTAGTTGAAAGAAAGAAAAGGACTCTTGAAGACATTTCAAGGACAATGCTTCAGGAAACAAGTTACCTAAGCATTACTGGGAAGAAATTGTGAATACAGCAAACTATAGTTTTAACAGGTGCTTGATTAGACCTATTCTGAAGAAGACCCCCTATGAGCTGTCAAAGGAAGAAAGCCAAACATTTCTTACTTCAAACCATTTGGATGTACTTGTTTTGTCCATAATAATGGTAAGGACAATCTTGGTAAGTTTGATGTAAGAAGTGATGAAGGTATCTTTCTTGGTTAATTCAAAGACAAGCAAATCCCATAGAGTTTATAACAAGAGAACCAAGCTTGTTGAGTAAATCATTCATGTTATTTTTGATGAAAGCTATGATGGTTCTTTGAGTGATGGTTTTGGAGATCTCAATCTGAACAAGCATGATTCAGATTCTGAAGAAGAATCCTCAAAAGGATCCAAGGAACTGTCACATGAACAAGACAGGCATTTTCAAGGCGTTGAAACTAAGGTTCAAAGCCTTGAAACAGAATCTGCAGAGTAAATAGGAGAACAAGCTACCACTTCAAGTTCTCAGAGAGTTGAGAAGCAAACTGGAGAGGCTGAACCATGGACACCAAGAATCAAATATCTCTCATCTCATCTTGCTGATAACATTATTTCTAATCCAACCACTGGTACACAAACCAGATCACGGTTGAAAAATCTTTGTGCTTTTAATGCTTTCATTTCTCTTGTAGACCCTTAAAGTGTGAAGGAAGTATTACAAGAAGCAGACTGGATTGTAGCAATGCAAAGTGAACTCAGTGAGTTTGAAAGTAACAAGGTCTCGAATCTAGTTCCTTCACCAAGAAATCAGTCTGTCATTAGCACCAGATGGGTTTTCAGAAACAAGTTAGATGATAATGGAAAGGTAATCAGGAACAAAGCTAGATTGGTAGCACAAGGCTACAATCAAGAAGAAGGTATCGACTATGAAGAAAATTTTGCTCCTATTGACGGGTTAGAAGCAATTAGAATTCTACTTGCATTTGCATCTCACAAAAACATGAAACTATTTCAAATGGATGTGAAGTGTGATTCTCTAAATGGCTATCTGCAAAAAGAATTTTATGTTGCTCAACCTCCAAGTTTTGAAACTGATAAGTTTCCAGATCATGTTTACAAACTTGACAAAACTCTTTATGGTTCAAAAGAAGCTCCAAGAGCTTGGTATGAAAGATTGACAAAGTTTCTACTTGAAAATGATTTCAAAAGAGGATTAATAGACAAAACCCTTTTCATAAAGACTCATGAGAAATATATGCTTGTAGTTCAAATTTATGTTGATGATATTCTGTTTCGAGCTACTAATGATCTTCTGTTCAAGAAATTCTCAAGTCTTATGAGCAGGGAATTTGAAATGAGCTTGATGGGAGAATTGAACTTCTTCCTTGGACTTCAAATTCATCAGTTGAAGAAGGGCATATTCCTACATCAAAGCAAGTATACTAAGGACTTGCTAAGAAAGTATAATATGTCTCAGTCCAAAGAGATCAAGGATCCCATGAGTTCTACATTGTCTTTAGACAAGGATGAATCTGGTAAGAGTGTGAATGTGAAAGAGTATAGAGGTATGATTGGATCATTACTCTACCTCACTGCTGGAAGACCAGATATCATGTTAAGTGTGTGCATGTGTGCTAGATTTCAAGCTGATCCTAAAGAATCACACTTGACTGCAATTAAAAGAATTTTTAGATATCTCAATGGTACCAAAGACTTAGGGCTTTGGTATCCTAAACATTCTAACTTCTCTTTGTGTGGCTATTCAGAAGCTGATTTTGCATGATATAAAGTTGATAAAAAGAGTACATCAGGATGCTATCAATTTCTTGGATCATCTTTAATCAGCTGACATTCTAAGAAGCAAAATTCAGTTGCATTATCAACAGCTGAAGCTGAATACATAGCATCTGGAGCTTGATGTTCAAAAGTGTTATGGATAGCACAAAAAATGAGAGACCTTGGATTTGAGTTCAGATATATACTTATCAAGTGTGACAACACAAGGGCAATATTAATTACGAAGAATCCAGTTCAACATTCAAGAACAAAGCACATTGACGTTAAACATCACTTCACCCGAGATCATGCAGAGAAATGTGATATTGTTCTTGAATTTGTCTCTACTAACTTGCAATTTGCAGAAATCTTCGCTAAACCATTGCCAGATGAATGATTCTCAGCCTTAAGATTGGAGCCAGACATGCTAAATAAGGAAGCTTTGGTTTAGCGGGAGAAACATGTAAGCTTTTATGTGTTTCAAAGGTTTGAACTGATTTTCAAAGCTTTGAAAATCCTTTCAAAGCTTTGATTTTATATGTATTACATGATACAACTTTTCAAGGCCTTGAAACACTTTCCAAAGCCTTGAAAATAAGACTGCATGTTAGTTAGTCAATAATTTTGGATCTTTCAATGTTGGGTGTTATCTTTGTAGATAATTGCTCAATGTTGCCCCTCAATATTGAAAAACACCTTTTCAGCCAAAATAGTATTATATCTTTTATTTCCAACGGCACACACAATTTTGAATCTTTTTGATTTATCAGATCTTCAAAGATCAGAAAAAATATTTAGTTTCATTTTCAAATTGAACCTCTCCTCTATTTATCTTCTTCTCTCTTTCTCTCCTTCGTATCTATCCTACCTCTCTTTTCTTCTCCAAACCCTAATGAGAACCAGAAGAGCCTCAGACAGAATCAAGATGGCTGGTGGATCAAAGGCTACAAAGAGAAGAAAAGAAAGACCACTGTGGAAGAGGTTCAACCCATTATTTGAGACTACAGTTCAAAGACCCCTACTGCAGAAGACTTAGCCCCTCCTCCTCCCAAGAAGAAGGCCAGGAAAGATGAGACCCCAGTGTCCAGCAAGAAGAAGAAGAAGAAGACAGTGGAGGGTGCACCAGAATTACAGAAGGGTATTCAGATTGGTAGCCCCAAGAAGACAAAGAAGAAGGTTGACAAAACAGACAGGGGCAAAGGAAATGAAAATGTTACAGAGGATGAACCAGAAGATGAACCAGATGAAAAAATTGAGAAAGCTTTGCAGATCTATTCAGGGAAGAATTCACTGATTTGACTGAGGAAGAGTTTGGTTTCAAGAAGTTTCTCAAACCCAAATACTTGACTCCTACTTCTAGCCAAACCTCTCAGTCTCAAGACCATCCCCTGACCCTCCATTTGATGAAAGAACTTCAGATGGAAATTTATGAGGTAAAGGAAAATCAGCATGGGTTTGACATTGATCTCAGACAGGTGAAGTACATGGCTGAAAACATGTTCAGAAGCATGACCCTTTTTGATGTGGCTGAAGAAGTGTCTCAAGCTTATAAGAGTGCCAAAAAGGGTGAATCAGAAAAGGATTTGTCCAGTGATCATTCAACAAAGCACAAGGCTGCTCAGGTCAAAGGTAAAGGCAAGCAGGTGGATGTTGAACAAGTGGATGAAGATCAAGAGGAAGACATTCGATATTTAGGTGCACTACTCATAGAAATCAAGAATAAGAAATCTAAGAAGCCCACTGTTCCAGAAATTATGACTGCTGCTGATTTGTTAGAGGGAGAAGGTGAAAAAAGGGATGATGTGGCTCTAAAAGAAGAGGAACATGATGATGAGGAAGATAGTCAGGAAGAAGATGCGGAGCAGCAAGGAGATGAAGATCCCAACCCTTAACTCCTGCCTACTCTTTCTTCTCATTTTCAAGGCCTTGAACTCTTTTCCAAAGCCTTGAAAATTTTATCTCCTCAAAACTTTTTAAGTTTCTCCAAACACTATTCCAACATATTCTCATTCTTTTTTTCGATGAAAGTCAAAAAGGGGGAGAAAATTAGGGTTTATTTGATTCTTTATTTTGCTTTTAGGTGACCTGGTTTTGGTCAGTTAGGATTATCTGAAAACTTTGCTGTTATTTTCTTCAGTTTCATAAGTTGGATCTTTTGGACATTATGTGTTGATTTTATTTAATTAATTACGCTATATGCTAATGAGTATTTGCTGCAGAATAACAAGTATCAAACAGATTGGAAGACTATGGTTTTGTAAGTTCAAAGAAAGTTCAAGACTTGAATAGCTAGTCTATTTCAAGGCCTTGAAACAACTTTGAAGGCCTTGAAACTGACTAAGTCTCATATGGATGAACTTAGGGGGAGTTTCTGATTCTGTTTGAACTCCTAACCCTTGTGCTTGATCTATTATTACTTGATGATGAAAGACAAAGTATTTTGACATGTTTAACACTATCTAATCCATCTATTTGACTCAATTTTGCAGGGAGAATTTATTTCCAATTTTACAGGATTTATTTCCTAACCTGAGTTTTGCAGGAAAGGAAACTCTGAGATAATTTGATTCTGCAATCAATCTGATGATCATAACAGCTTCTCAACATGGTTATGGACAAGATCAAATCAGTATCCCTGAAGATACTGAGCAACTATCCTTTGGAGAAGACTGTTAGAGAAGTCAAAGTTGTTGCCTACAAAATAGAAAAGATTGTTGCTGAAGATCTTGAATATTTACATATCAAATGAGCTGTATATAAGGAGCTCAGTTTGAAGCATTTGAGAGATAACACAACGGGTAAAAGCTAGAGACACTGAAAATATATTCAAGGATTGTCAAGCAACACGGAAGCATATCATTCTTTCTCATTCCAAGCACTTGAAGAGCACTGCACTCTCATTGCAGTTTCACTTTCTGTGTTCTTCATTTCTGAATCTATTTGTATATCATTCTTATACTAGTTCTGTTTACATTCTTAAGGATTGTTCAAGGGGAACAATAGAAAATTGTTAGTTAATCATATAGCCAGAGGAGGTACCAGATATGTTAGTGAGAACCACAAGCTGTAACAGAGTAAGGCATCTCTCTGTGCTTGAGATCTAGGGCTTAGCTGTTGATTAATAAGAATTGTGTTGAAAATCTTACAGGGAGAAGATCCCTGAGGTAGAGACGTAGGTCCAAGTGGACTGAACTCTATATATCTTGTGTCTCTTGCATTTACATTTCAGTTACAAACTTAGAACTTTTGCAGCATTTGAAACAATTTCATTTCAAGGCTTTGAAAACCATTTCGAGGCCTTGAAATATACTATTTCTTCTGTTTACTCTAATTGTTTTATTCCAAGGGCTTGAAACTCATTTCAAGGCCTTGAATCCTTTTACAAATCTTTTGAAACCACATCTCTTACAAATTTTGGCAAAAGCCCGCATACTATATTCAACCCCCCCTCTAGAGTATTGATCCTGTATTTCTACCTACTGTACACCCCTTCAATTATAACAATAGAAGTAATAATGATAATAATGGTAATAATAATAGTGATAATAACAACAAAATTAAATTAAATTAAATTAAATAATATAGATAAAATAGGGGCTATTTAAATAGAAATTGATTTCTTGAAAATAAACAGGTTAAAAGCGTAACTTGTAATTATTAATTTTGTAAATTAGTTGGTAAATGAGTAATATTTTAGAATTTAAAATAACGGCTTTCTCAATTAATAAAAAACATTTATTTGTATTAATAAAAATATTGATTTCTCCAAACTTGTATCTTTCCACTAAAAATGTTATAAATAATTTCCATAATTAATTTTATAGATTTGATATATAAATGGCTAATTTAATAGTATTATTTATTAAATAATTTCTTATTCACTTAGAAACAAATATGTTTATAAAATAATATTTAGTAAATGTTAAAAGTTTATGGGTTTCCATATATTATTAAAATTTAGAATATTATTCATATATATATATAATTACGAATTATTATTATTATTATTATTCGTGTGAGAAAATCAAAGCATAGCAACACAACTTCTTAAAAATATAAGAAATTTCAAATAAAACATGTAATTAAATAAGAAAGACATTTTGAGACAAGTATTAAAATCGAATTAAGGCACGAAAGGAGCTAGGCACGACGCTTGGCATGTTTACTTAACTTGATCCTTAGCAATTAGCACGTAAAGTCTCCTAGAGATTCTCGTGGCCCTCGTCTACAAACTTGTTACATATATATATATATATATATATATATATATATATATATATATATATATATAGTAAGAATTAAGAGATTTCAAACGAAACTTGTTAGGCCTATAGTAATTTACAGTTGCATATTTGTCGACAAACTTGTGATCGAATAAAGAAATGTAACGTGTAGGTAACAAGTTTGTAGACGAGGGCCACGAGAATCTCTAGGAGACTTTACGTGCTAATTGCTAAGGATCAAGTTAAGTAAACATGCCAAGCGTCGTGCCTAGCTCCTTTCGTGCCTTAATTCGATTTTAATACTTGTCTCAAAATGTCTTTCTTATTTAATTACATGTTTTATTTAAAATTTCTTATATTTTTAAGAAGTTGCGTTGCTATGCTTTGATTTTGTCACACGAATAATAATAATAATAATAATTCGTAATTAACATAAAGTTGAAAGAGTTGTGCGGGGATTGTTATATTTACCTTTGATTAGATTGGCTGTGTTGGCTTCGGTCACTCGACCCGTTTATTTAACCCGATAGCAACCTGCTGGGTCGCTCCATGTACTCACCTCTCTGGCCGCGAGTAGTCTTAGAGGGGTGCCGACACTTACGTTCTTGGATGCGTAGAGTTAGTAGATCATCACCGTGTCAACAAAGTTAATAATACAATTTTCTCTGAGATTTGGACATTTATAAAAGGAAAGAAGAAGAGATTGGGAATCATACTCCCCGTTTGGAAGTTGAGAAAGAAAATTAAAAGAAAGAGAAATTTACATTTGAGTCCTACTTTACTCTTCAAGTTTACTTTTTTATAATTCATTCCTCTTTTTTATTATTATTAAAAGTAAGCATGCCTCATTTTCTGTTTTACGAGCTTGGGTGTTGCTTACTCTGTACTTTATGCTGATTTTAGAAAACTGCGGTCCTTGTTTCCTTCCCCCGCAGGCTTACAAGAAGAAGACTATGGCATGACCGAGTACGAGACTCACTAAGGAGGTTTCGTCACAAGTTGTAAAATAGTATGAATAATGTTAGCATAATGTATAATAGAAACGTGTGAAAGACTTGAGAACATGTTGTAATGTTTGATAGTATGTAACATATATGCTGGGATGTTGTTCTTTTGATTTTCCGCCGTTACTTTTAGCATCGCCCTCCTGGTCTAGTCCAAGCCGGATAAGGGGGTTGTTTCAAGAAGTACCAGAGATAGAACACATGTTCTGTGTCCAACATCTATATGATAATTTCAGGAAGGAACACAGAGGCAAGACACTCAAAGACAAGCTCATATATGCATCACAATCAACTACAATTGATGAATTTGCAATGCATATGGAGGAGCTCAAGAATATCTCCCTTGATGCTTAGAAATGGGTGTGTAAGGAAAAGACTCCAACTGAATGGTCAAGGTCCCATTTCCAAACTCACTCAAAATGTGACATTATGTAAAATAACATGTGTGAGAGTTTCAATGGAAATATGGTAGATGCAAGGGAGAAGCATGTAATGTCATTCATTGAAGGTTATAGATGTTTCATGACGAAGAGGGTGCATAAAAGGAGAGAGATGGGCAAGAAATAGAAAGGCAAGTTATGTCCAAACATACACAAGAAGCTTGAGGAAATAAGAGATGGATCCTTCAAGTGTCAAGCTACAATTTCAGGTCCAGGAGTGTTCCAAGTCAGTAGTAATGTGATTTATTTGTTCAGGGTTGACTTGGTGAACCGCACATGTTCTTGTAGGAAGTGGGAACTTACTGGGATTCCTTGTTGTCATGCTGCTGTGTCTGCAATACATAACAACAATGAGAATCCCCAAGATTATGTTGATGAGTGCTATTATGTGTCCACATACTAGAAGGCATATGAAGGGATGATTCACCCAATCAATGGTAAACGGATGTGGCAAAAATCGGGAAAATTTCTGTTGCAGTCACATAAGCAACCTGGTAGGAACAAGAAGAAGAGAATGAAGGGACCAAATGAGGATGTTCCTGCTGATGAAGAGTCTGATCCTTTTCAGCCAGATGTACAGCCAAAGAAGAAGAGGACATTGACTTGTTCAAACTGTAACATAATAGGTCATAAAAAAAGAAGCTGCAAGCAAACACCATCCACAAATACATAGGTAAGTCGTGTACTTAGTTGTGTTAAAAATTATTTTCATGTTGAGAATCTTTTTGTAAATTATGCTGTGTTTCTCATAGGAAGACACTCAACAACGTATTGACACCTCTGTTTCTCAAGAGAGTGATGCCCCTATTTACTTGTTGCCTAAAGATAATACAACTACTAGTACTGCTAAAAAGAAGAATGCAGCAAATAGAACGAGAGTCAAGAGGGCTTCACAACAGGGTGGAGGCAGTCAATCCCAGCAGTCACAGCCAAATGGTCATTCTACTTCTCAGAATCAAAGTCAGATTCATGTATTGTGTTTGAAGCTTCAATAATTTATGAAGTTGACTTATGTATGTTCAAGATCAAAAAATTGGTTGTGATACAATTACTGTGTAACACAGTTAACAAAAACCCAACCAAGTGCCACAACTAACCTTGATGTGATTCAGAGGGCTGCTTGTAATACGCATCAGGCAATAGCCAGGAGAACTTTCAATGGATGGACTTTTGAGGTCATACTTGAATGTTATATTTTTGCAGGATGCTTATGATCGGGCTGTTTATGTATGTGAGTAAATCATGCTTTCGATTTGTAAAATTATTTTTCAGGATGAAAGCTGGTGAGAAAAGATAACGGTGGTCATACTCAGGTACAAAATCTAAGTCAGGTATTTTGTTTGTGTGTTCATGTATTGTGTTTTAAGATTCATAATTTTTCTTTACTTGCCTCTAAATTTCTAGTATTGACTAATTCTGAAATACATAGATCAAAACTACTATCCACAGAAGCAACTCTCAAGCTTTACAATCTTTTCCTTAAATATCATATCTCAAGTATTGTAATCTAAGTAGTTGAATATGTTTTTCATTTCTATTATTTTTGGAAATTTATTTTTGGAAGTGTATAATATCACATTTATCTTGAAGGTGACATCTTGGAAGTACTGATATTTGCAGACAATTTTGTTAAATTGATATTCTCTAATTGTGTACTTCAGGCTCAACCATCAAGCTCTAGAATGGCAGCATCATATAGGGGAAGGGATATTGCTACGCTATTGAGTATGTCCCAACAACTTTTTTCTTGTGCTTCCCCAGTGGGAGACACTGATACCACTGCACACTCAAGCCAACCCCATCTACGGAAAATTCATTTCAGTGAAGGAAAATTCTCCACCAGTCAATGAAATCAGATGGGATTCATGTGCTTTATTTTCACCAGCCAAGGAAAATTCATTTCAGTTTTTAATGTATTTGTCATAAGTACAATTTTGTTAGATTGAGGTTTTTATGATGTTTTTTCTTGCACTTTGTAAGTGCAAACCAGTTTGAGTTTTTTGGGATGTTTTGTGGAACTTTTCAAGTAATTTTTTTGCATGAAAGTAATTTTCACATATGTCGTTGATTTTGGTATTGCAGTAAATGAATGGATAATATAGTGGGGATAACACTAATTCTCCTGGTTGTTGGTTCTGTTTGGGACATTTAGTTGTCGAAAATTTCCTTCATGTTCAGAGTTACATGTGCATGCTCACGATCTAACGATTCATTTACATGTATGAGGACGGTGCATGGTCACGTCCGGTAGACTGCGCGGACGATCACGGTTTATCGATTCATTTGACATATATGAGGACTGCGCTTGTTCACGGACTAATGATAACATTTGGTGTCAACAATTACGATCTAACAATAATATGCAATAATTTAGTGCAAATCATCTGGAAAAGACTGCAATTTCATTTCGCATAAAACATAATTTTGCAAATTACACTTAATGAAACCAATTTATACTGGCCAAAACACTAAATCTAACCAAATTTCACTGATCAGAACAATAAATCTAAACAAACTATATTGTCCAAAACACATACCACCAGAACAATAATGGCTACAATTTCATTTTAAAAAAAAGGCTACAATTTTTATAGTAACATTAACGCACTTTCCACACCACCACCGTTGTCAAACTACCACATTGTCTTCACACCTTGGAAAATAAGAACTAACATGAGTATCACACAAAATAGCTGAAACTGTCACACAAAATTGTTGCGGGTGTTCCTTGTCTTGGTGTCTAGAACCCAAGGGGAACGCGTTTTATCATTTAATTCATTAGTTTCTTCATTAGAACAGTTTTAAATGCTTTAACACTTTAGTTCACTTTATGCCCGGTTTGAGGCAAGAACAATTGGATTGTAATAACGGTTAATTTTAATTATTTTATGGATGTTTTTGCTTGAGGACCATGTTATAAAATCTCCTTGTATTCGGGTTTAACCTCGGGTACGAAGTGACATCCCCGGGCCTCCGGCTTGGTGGTTTTGGGGGTGTTACACGTGGTATCAGAGCCGGCATTCCAAAAAGGAAATCGAAACTTGTTAGGGTAACTAAAATGAATATAGGAAAAGTAACTAAAATTTGACAAGCCGATGGAATTTTGGGTAGTATTGTTAGGATTAATTTGTGTCTAAGTGTTTAGAAAATAGGATATAAAGCAAGTATTTCTACCCACCCATTCCTAACTAAGAGCCTTAGCCTATCTGAAATACTAAGATATCGGTTTTTTGAAGCGTTTCATTGGAGTTCGGGTTGGAAGCCTACTGTTTAGGTGATCAAAAGATGGGGGTGATATCGGATTGATGTTACCCAACCTTTTCGAAGCATTTTTTTGGGAGTTGCTTTTCAAGACTCTTGTAATTATGAATTAAAGTTTTGAGAGTATGTAGTTATTTTATGAGAGTAGGCATTTTTTTTACAATTTATACTCGTGGAGTAAGAGACTTATGGAGTTGTTTTATTTTGTAGATGGCCATAACCAAAACCACCGCTAGGAAACGTGTGTTACCAGTTGAGAAGCACCCGGTTGTGACACATTGGGTCGAGGGTGAGGATCTCACGACTTTTCGCGATCGCATCGTTCAGTATTGTGAGCAGAAGTTCGTCGCATTGGAATTTCCTCGGTACCTGACGCGGATTTACTAACGCGTATGCGCAAGTGCACGGTCAAGTAATATAGGGGTGGTATTTCAACCCCGAGTTATCGATCCCACGAGGACATGCTTGAGATTATTTAATTAGTTACTTAATTTAGAGTACGGTACAAGAGGAAAGATTTGATTGATTTCTAGAATTGAAATAACAACTAAGCTAATATTTTTGTATTTTTATTTTATATTTAATAAAATATATGGAGAAACTAGGCAATCTCTAGATCACCTAGGGTTGTAGACGATTTCCGGTTCAACTATGTAACACGTAAATTCTATTCTAGTTCAGCCGGGTAATTGCACTGACAATCTCCTATCGGTCTCATGTCATTTTACGTCTCGGTTAACTACAATCTCCTCTCGGTCTCATGTTGTCTACCGGTCCGTTCTAGCAGGTCATCTACTGGTACGATAACGGGTCCTGTCGGCCCACCGTTTCACGGAACAGCTAAATAATCCTACCGAATCTACCCACACTAGGCCAATCCTAACACTTCTCCTTTTAGGTCTCGGTGATTCGGGATTGTGTTTAAATTCTCTACACAATTAAGTTGAGTCACTGTCGTGCACTCATCTAATTAGCTAGCACGTCCGGGTAGCTACTCCATTCATACCAAAGATTAAGCATAGAACAAGAACGTGTAACTTGAACGAATATTAACTTTAAGCAATGAATTGATTCACAAAATAAACCCTAGTTTCGTTGAATATCAAATCATATCCTAATCGTGTCAATATACTAAGATCAACAACAAGTTCAAGAAACTAACGTTCAATTGAAGAATCAAATCCAAACGCATGAAACAAAGTATGAAATCCGGAAAATAACCGTCTACATAAACCCTAGGCTCTCATAGAGAAGCCTAGCAAAGTATTTAGCTAAGAATAAGCAACCAAACAAAACTTACAAGTTTCTCCATACAAGATTTGAAAGAAGAAGAAGAAGATGAAACCCTAGATATTCAATGGAAGAGGAATTCTCCTCTTCCCCGTCTCTCTCTTTTCTTCTACGTTGATGGATTGCTTTTTCACGTGTGTCTTTCTCTTATTTTGTTTCACGTATCCTTTTATCTTAACTCAGGGTGTATTAATTAATAATCTCACAATATTAATTAATAACCCTAAATCCCCTCCTTCTTGCCGTGCGTGCGCTGGGTCTGCTAGCAGATCGCGCGATCACCATAAGGTGATCGTGCGATCTGCTCTGGTCGTGCGATCTGCTCCTTGATCGCCAATTCCAGTGAGTTCTCACTTTTTATTGCGGAAAAACTTTTTCTAAGTCCCCTAGCAGATCGTGCGATCACTATTTGTGATCCTGCGATCTGCTTTGATCCTAGGATCAACTTTTGATCCTACACTTCAGTGGTTTTCTTCACTTTTCTTCTGCTCAATTTTTCTAAGTCTTCTCTTCTACTCTTCATTGGGGGTGTTAAGTGTCATTATCCAAACTTTCTAAAATGACACTTTGACCCCCTTTTTCCATCTTTGTCATCTTTTCTTCCAATTTCTTTCTCTCCCAAGCTTCCGCATATGTTCCGAAGTTCGTTTTCCTCCTCCTCTTGATCCATGAGCTCCGTTTTATGTCCAACACAACACGTAAACACCCCGTGCGATCAAAAGTGACAAAATAAGTGTAAATAATGTGAAAAACGCCCGGATTAACAATTTATCACTCAAAGCTGAACTTATCCAATTTCCTCAAGTTCATAGTGTATTTCTAATATATTCAACCCGGAAACTACACAAAACGGTACACAAACGCAGAAGAAATATAACTCTAATATAGAGTTATCAAATCCCCCCACACTACCTTTTTGCGCGTCCCGAGCATAATCAAAAACACTTCTCACACTATGATTTGCAATCCACCGACTTGCATTTAACTTCACTAGCCATGTGACACAAACAACACACACACCCATGCAACCTACATGACTATACAATGCAACTCGATTATCAAAGAATGCAAAAACTGAAACAACACCATTTTTTTTTTTTTTAGTTAGAGATTGGGCAATCTCGCTATCACTAACCAAAATCATCAAGCTCTCACAAGTCTTTTTCGAAATTTCACAACCAATAGCAAGAAACTGAGATAAGATGATCATACGCACAAGTTCACTAAGGGGTCCCCAAACATCCACCATAAACAACCCAAGACTTGGGCACGTCCTTTAGCTCATAGGGTCTAAGCATCTCAAATTCTAAGATAGTCTTTCGTCGCCAAGTCATTTGAGGTTTTCAGACCCTCTTAGCCGTTATTGCATTGAATGCAAGTTGTCCCAGTGACGGGAGACACAACTCCGTGTAATACGGCTTGACTTTAATTTTCCCTAGTTGCTCTAATTGGATTGATTCCAAATTCCCCGTGTAAACGGAGGCACATTAGGCTGTTCACCGTATCTAATCCAAGAGAATATTTTGATTCTTTTTTTTCATTCTCTTCTACTTTTTTTTCAACCGTGCATTTAGAGCAACTAAGTGTGGGCTTTTTTGAATTTTCTCTTAGAACCACCTTAAGGGATGGTGGTGTACGCTCCCCGACTTCGCTTAGGCCAAAGACTCGTACCACATAGAACCGACTCTACACGAAGGTCCACCCCAGATTCTAAGAGTCCACAAGTTTCAACTCGAAAACAGACTATTCGACTTCTTAGGACTAAATCCTCCTAGCACAATATAGGAACTAAAGGCATGCCCTCGTCTACTTTCCACTTTTCCCTGAATACCCGGGACATCCTTTCGTGAAACAGGTGCGCAAGATACTAAGAATTAAAGACATCCCTACTACGGTGCTTCCTATTCTCCGAGACTCTTTCATTGAACTCTCTTCAGTTTCAAGCTTCATCAATTGCCCTTATTCTCAAAATTTTTAGATTTTTATGGATTTTTGCTTTTCTATTTTTTTTCAATTCTTTTCATATTTCCTAGACTCTATATGCTTTTGGCCAACTCGATTAACCACACGATTGGGTAGGGTGACTCAATAATGTAAAAGTGCTAAAAAAATGCATACAAACAATCCTAACACAATACGACACTATATCAAACACTCTACACTAACCACATGTACTACACAATACGACACAACTGCATGTAACTGGCGATGCATAACTGACATGGCTAGCAAAATATACACAAACCCCCCCACACTTAAGCGTTTCGTTGTCCTCAACGAATTTAGAGATATAATAAGAGGACTCATCGCTTAAATGTGTAGGCGGTGGATCTCCACAATTACCACTCAAAACGTAGAAACAAGAGAGAAAGTTAAAGGTACCTGGGGTGCCCGGACCTACATGGGCACCGTGTCCGCAAAAGTGCAACAAGAAGGGGTCTTGTGGACCGTTGACAGTTTCCGGAAAAGTCTCACCTCGCGTCCGGATTCCGATGCGCCTACTCACATTCTCTATCACACGCATCAAGAAGAGGAACCCGGAGCGTCTTCTGTACCTGTGTCCCTGCACACTGATTGGAAGAATTAACACAACTCTCTCTCACCCCTCAAAATCAAATATGGAGAACTAAAAGCAAAAACAGAAACAAATTGCATCCTACTCTACATTGGGTTGCCTCCCAAGCAGCGCTTGTAATTTAAAGTCGACGGCCCGACCATGTTACCTCAACCTTCTAGGATAGTGGAGACTGTTTTATCCCTCCACTTCTTCTTCTTCCACCATCTCTTCCCGCTAGCTTCAAGTGCACCCCTGTGCTGTGCAGATGGCGGAGAGTTGTAGAAGCTGAATCTTTTCATCTTGCAATTTATCTTCTTTATCAGCTTCCACCAAGTACCACTGGGATCAAATGAATCTCTGGACATAAAATCATCCCAGTAATACCTCATCTGTGCTAGATGCTCTTCAAATGACCCATGCAATTCATCCACACCCCGACACTTGCTGACTTCCAACTCCTTGACTATGGCATATGGATGATCAATAGAATCGCCCATAGAACAAGAGATTGGGAGTTGCTCATCAAATTCTTCCCCATACGAATCCCCATACAGTAATTGTTCCATCTCATCGCAGACTTGCGTGACATAAGATATGGAGAATTCATCATTAATCAGAGTTGGGACTTTTACCTCAATATCACTGAGCACAAGTGTTGTCACCAGCTTCATCGTCGACACACCACATGCTTCCAATTTCGGTGTCTTCCCATTCATACCAAGGATGTGAGGGAACCTGCGGTCTTGGCTCGCAATACGGCAGATCTTCCCATCTTCGGCACACAGGTCCACCCCAGTCTGAATCAGAGTCTGAGTCCTCATATATGGCAGAGTCCACCAATGGTTCCTGGACACTGCAGTCTTCGTTCAGCTCAGGTATCTCTTCTTCCACTTGTGGTGGGGATGATGAAGGTTCAACGTTTGGCTCACTGTCATATGGCACGGTTTCTTCTTGTGGCTCTTGAATGCTTGATTCCCCTGCTGTTGACAGTTTTT
Organism: Linanthus parryae; assembly: GCA_023055425.1. Taxonomy (NCBI): domain Eukaryota; kingdom Viridiplantae; phylum Streptophyta; class Magnoliopsida; order Ericales; family Polemoniaceae; genus Linanthus; species Linanthus parryae. Next base: position 108,638,399 of record JALGPY010000005.1, on the reverse strand, counting down.
CTATTCGTTTCTTTATCCTCTCCAACATCTCCCTGACGTATTCTCTACCTGTGGCTGAATCCTCTTGTGGTAATTGTGCATCTATGGACAAAAATTTGGCGCACACTTCGATGTCATTCATAATACTACGCCGTTCTGCCATAACTGCTGATGAGTCTTCCTGGTGCTGATGAAGCTGGGGGGCATGTACTCGACATGAGTCTCTACATTCGTGCCGAATGCCGCATACGTAGCACCAAATTATGCATGCGTCCTCGTCTTCGTGGTTACCCCTGCAGTGAAAATAGTAGGGGGGGACCCGAATAACATTCTTCGCTCCACATGCTTAAATTGTCTCTTGCTTCCTGCGTTCTTAAGAAACAAACTCACAAGACACCCGTGAAGCACAGAGATATAGAATAAAAATATTAAAACTAAACTAAAATAAAAGTACTCTAAACTAACTCCTAACAAAATAATCTACCGCTGTTCCCCGGCAACGGCGCCAAAAACTTGACGCGGATTTACTAACGCGTATGCGCAAGTGCACGGTCAAGTAATATAGGGGTGATATTTCAACCCCGAGTTATCGATCCCACGAGGACATGCTTGAGATTATTTAATTAGTTACTTAATTTAGAGTACGGTACAAGAGGAAAGATTTGATTGATTTCTAGAATTGAAATAACAACTAAGCTAATATTTTTGTATTTTTATTTTATATTTAATAAAAGATATGGAGAAACTAGGCAATCTCTAGATCACCTAGGGTTGTAGACGATTTCCGGTTCAACTATGCAACACGTAAATTCTATTCTAGTTCAGCCGGGTAATTGCACCGACAATCTCCTATCGGTCTCATGTCATTTTACGTCTCGGTTAATTACAATCTCCTCTCGGTCTCATGTTGTCTACCGGTCCGTTCTAGCAGGTCATCTACTGGTACGATAACGAGTCCTGTCGGCCCACCGTTTCACGGAACAGCTAAATAATCCTACCGAATCTACCCACACTAGCCCAATCCTAACACTTCTCCTTTTAGGTCTCGGTGATTCGGGATTGTGTTCAAATTCTCTACACAATTAGGTTGAGTCACTTTCGTGCACTCATCTAATTAGCTAGCACGTCCGGGTAGCTACTCCATTCATACCAAAGATTAAGCATAGAACAAGAACGTGTAACTAGAAAGAATATTAACTTTAAGCAATGAATTGATTCACAAAATAAACCCTAGTTTCGTTGAATATCAAATCATATCCTAATCGTGTCAATAGACTAAGATCAACAACAAGTTCAAGAAACTAACGTTCAATTGAAGAATCAAATCCAAACGCATGAAACAAAGTATGAAATCCGGAAAATAACCGTCTACATACACCCTAGGCTCTCATAGAGATGCCTAGCAAAGTATTTAGCTAAGAATAAGCAACCAAACAAAACTTACAAGTTTCTCCATACAAGATTTGAAAGAAGAAGAAGAAGAAGAAGATGAAACCCTAGATCTTCAATGGAGGAGGAATTCTCCTCTTTCCCCGTCTCTCTCTTTTCTTCTACGTTGATGGCTTGCTTTTTCACGTGTGTCTTTCTCTTCTTTTGTTTCACGTATCCTTTTATCTTAACTCAGGGTGTATTAATTAATAATCTCACAATATTAATTAATAACCATGAGTTACCTCCTTCTTGCCGTGCGTGCGCTGGGTCTGATCGTGCGATCTGCTCTGGTCGTGCGATCTGCTCCTTGATCGCCAATTCCAGTGAGTTCTCACTTTTTGTTGCGGAAAAACTTTTTCTAAGTCCCCTAGCAGATCGTGCGATCACTATTTTTGATCCTGCGATCTGCTTTGATCCTAGGATCAACTTTTGATCCTACACTTCATTGGTTTTCTTCACTTTTCTTCTGCTCAATTTTTCTAAGTCTTCTCTTCTACTCTTCATTGGGGGTGTTAAGTGTCATTATCCAAACTTTCTAAAATGACACTTTGACCCCCTTTTTCCATCTTTGTCCTCTTTTCTTCTAATTTCTTTCTCTCCCAAGCTTCCGCATATGTTCCGAAGTTCGTTTTCCTCATCCTCTTGATCCATGAGCTCCGTTTTCTGTCCAACACAACACGTAAACACCCCGTGCGATCAAAAGTGACAAAATAAGTGTAAATAATGTGAAAAACGCCCGGATTAACAATTTATCACTCAAAGCTGAACTTATCCAATTTCCTCAAGTTCATAGTGTATTTCTAATATATTCAACCCGGAAACTACACAAAACGGTACACAAACGCAGAAGAAATATAACTCTAATATAGAGTTATCAAATCCCCCCACACTACCTTTTTGCGCGTCCCGAGCAAAATCAAAAACACTTCTCACACTATGATTTGCAATCCACCGACTTGCATTTAACTTCACTAGCCATGTGACACAAACAACACACACACCCATGCAACCTACATGACTATACAATGCAACTCGATTATCAAAGAATGCAAAAACTGAAACAACACCATTTTTTTTTCTTTTTAGTTAGAGATTGGGCAATCTCGCTATCACTAACCAAAATCATCAAGCTCTCACAAGTCTTTTTCGAAATTTCACAACCAATAGCAAGAAACTGAGATAAGATGATCATACGCACAAGTTCACTAAGGGGTCCCCAAACATCCACCATAAACAATCCAAGACTTGGGCACGTCCTTTAGCTCATAGGGTCTAGGCATCTTAAATTCTAAGATAGTCTTTCGTCGCCAAGTCATTTGAGGTTTTCAGACCCTCTTAGCCGTTATTGCATTGAATGCAAGTTGTCCCAGTGACGGGAGACACAACTCCGTGTAATACGGCTTGACTTTAATTTTCCCTAGTTGCTCTAATTGGATTGATTCCAAATTCCCCGTGTAAACGGAGGCACATTAGGCTGTTCACCGTATCTAATCCAAGAGAATATTTTGATTCTTTTTTTTCATTCTCTTCTACTTTTTTTTCAACCGTGCATTTAGAGCAACTAAGTGTGGGCTTTTTTGAATTTTCTCTTAGAACCACCTTAAGGGATGGTGGTGTACGCTCCCCCCACTTCGCTTAGGCCGAAGACTCGTACCACATAGAACCGACTTTACACGAAGGTCCACCCCAGATTCTAAGAGTCAACAAGTTTCAACTCGAAAACAGACTATTCGACTTCTTAGGACTAAATCCTCCTAGCACAATATAGGAACTAAAGGCATGCCCTCGTCTACTTTCCACTTTTCCCTGAATACCCGGGACATCCTTTCGTGAAACAGGTGCGCAAGATACTAAGAATTAAATACATCCCTACTACGGTGCTTCCTATTCTCCGAGACTCTTTCATTGAACTCTCTTCAGTTTCAAGCTTCATCAATTGCCCTTATTCTCAAATTTTTTAGATTTTTATGGATTTTTGCTTTTCTATTTTTTTTCAATTCTTTTCATATTTCCTAGACTCTATATGATTTTGGCCAACTCGATTAACCACACGATTGGGTAGGGTGACTCAATAATGTAAAAGTGCTAAAAAAATGCATACTAACAATCCTAACACAATACGACACTATATCAAACACTCTACACTAACCACATGTACTACACAATACGACACAACTGCATGTAACTGGCGATGCATAACTGACATGGCTAGCAAAATATACACAACCCCCCCCCCCCACACTTAAGCGTTTCGTTGTCCTCAACGAATTTAGAGATATAATAAGAGGACTCATCGCTTAAATGTGTAGGCGGTGGATCTCCACAATTACCACTCAAAACGTAGAAACAAGAGAGAAAGTTAAAGGTACCTGGGATGCCCGGACCTACATGGGCACCGTGTCCGCAAAACTGCAACAAGAAGGGGTCTTGTGGACCGTTGACAGTTTCCGGAAAAGTCTCACCTCGCGTCCGGATTCCGATGCGCCTACTCACATTCTCTATCACACGCATCAAGAAGGGGAACCCGGAGCGTCTTCTGTACCTGTGTCCCTGCACACTGATTGGAAGAATTAACACAACTCTCTCTCACCCCTCAAAATCAAATATGGAGAACTAAAAGCAAAAACAGAAACAAATTGCATCCTACTCTACATTGGGTTGCCTCCCAAGCAGCGCTTGTAATTTAAAGTCGACGGCCCGACCATGTTACCTCAACCTTCTAGGATAGTGGAGACTGTTTTATCCCTCCACTTCTTCTTCTTCCACCATCTCTTCTCGCTAGCTTCAAGTGCACCCCTGTGCTGTGCAGATGGCGGAGAGTTGTAGAAGCTGAATCTTTTCATCTTGCAATTTATCTTCTTTATCAGCTTCCACCAAGTACCACTGGGATCAAATGAATCTCTGGACATAAAATCATCCCAGTAATACCTCATCTGTGCTAGATGCTCTTCAAATGACCCATGCAATTCATCCACACCCCGACACTTGCTGACTTCCAACTCCTTGACTATGGCATATGGATGATCAATAGAATCGCCCATAGAACAAGAGATTGGGAGTTGCTCATCAAATTCTTCCCCATACGAATCCCCATACAGTAATTGTTCCATCTCATCGCAGACTTGCGTGACATAAGATATGGAGAATTCATCATTAATCAGAGTTGGGACTTTTACCTCAATATCACTGAGCACAAGTGTTGTCACCAGCTTCATCGTCGACACACCACATGCTTCCAATTTCGGTGTCTTCCCATTCATACCAAGGATGTGAGGGAACCTGCGGTCTTGGCTCGCAATACGGCAGATCTTCCCATCTTCGGCACACAGGTCCACCCCAGTCTGAATCAGAGTCTGAGTCCTCATATATGGCAGAGTCCACCAATGGTTCCTGGACACTGCAGTCTTCGTTCAGCTCAGGTATCTCTTCTTCCACTTGTGGTGGGGATGATGAAGGTTCAACGTTTGGCTCACTGTCATATGGCACGGTTTCTTCTTGTGGCTCTTGAATGCTTGATTCCCCTGCTGTTGACAGTTTTTCTATTCGTTTCTTTATCCTCTCCAACATCTCCCTCACGTATTCTCTACCTGTGGCTGAATCCTCTTGTGGTAATTGTGCATCTATGGAAAAAAATTTGGCGCACACTTCGATGTCATTCATAATACTACGCCGTTCTGCCATAACTGCTGATGAGTCTTCCTGGTGCTGATGAAGCTGGGGGGCATGTACTCGACATGAGTCTCTACATTCGTGCCAAATGCCGCATACGTAGCACCAAATTATGCATGCGTCCTCGTCTTCGTGGTTACCCCTGCAGTGAAAACAGTAGGGGGGACCCGAATAACATTCTTCGCTCCACATGCTTAAATTGTCTCTTGCTTCCTGCGTTCTTAAGAAACAAACTCACAAGACACCCGTGAAGCACAGAGATATAGAATAAAAATATTAAAACTAAACTAAAATAAAAGTACTCTAAACTAACTCCTAACAAAATAATCTACCGCTGTTCCCCGGCAACGGCGCCAAAAACTTGACGCGGATTTACTAACGCGTATGCGCAAGTGCACGGTCAAGTAATATAGGGGTGGTATTTCAACCCCGAGTTATCGATCCCACGAGGACATGCTTGAGATTATTTAATTAGTTACTTAATTTAGAGTACGGTACAAGAGGAAAGATTTGATTGATTTCTAGAATTGAAATAACAACTAAGCTAATATTTTTGTATTTTTATTTTATATTTAATAAAAGATATGGAGAAACTAGGCAATCTCTAGATCACCTAGGGTTGTAGACGATTTCCGGTTCAACTATGTAACACGTGAATTCTATTCTAGTTCAGCCGGGTAATTGCACTGACAATCTCCTATCGGTCTCATGTCATTTTACGTCTCGGTTAACTACAATCTCCTCTCGGTCTCATGTTGTCTACCGGTCCGTTCTAGCAGGTCATCTACTGGTACGATAACGGGTCCTGTCGACCCACCGTTTCACGGAACAGCTAAATAATCCTACCGAATCTACCCACACTAGGCCAATCCTAACACTTCTCCTTTTAGGTCTCGGTGATTCGGGATTGTGTTCAAATTCTCTACACAATTAGGTTGAGTCACTGTCGTGCACTCATCTAATTAGCTAGCACGTCCGGGTAGCTACTCCATTCATACTAAAGATTAAGCATAGAACAATAACGTGTAACTAGAACGAATATTAACTTTAAGCAATGAATTGATTCACAAAATAAACCCTAGTTTCGTTGAATATCAAATCATATCCTAATCGTGTCAATAGACTAAGATCAACTACAAGTTCAAGAAACTAACGTTCAATTGAAGAATCAAATCCAAACGCATGAAACAAAGTATGAAATCCGGAAAATAACCGTCTACATAAACCCTAGGCTCTCATAGAGATGCCTAGAAAAGTATTTAGCTAAGAATAAGCAACCAAACAAAACTTACAAGTTTCTCCATACAAGATTTAAAAGAAGAAGAAGAAGAAGATGAAACCCTAGATCTTCAATGGAGGAGGAATTCTCCTCTTCCCCCGTCTCTCTCTTTTCTTCTACGTTGATGGCTTGCTTTTTCACGTGTGTCTTTCTCTTCTTTTGTTTCACGTATCCTTTTATCTTAACTTAGGGTGTATTAATTAATAATCTCACAATATTAATTAATAACCCTAAATCCCCTCCTTTTGCCGTGCGTGCGCTGGGTCTGCTAGCAGATCGCGCGATCACCATAAGGTGATCGTGCGATCTGCTCTGGTCGTGCGATCTGCTCCTTGATCGCCAATTCCAGTGAGTTCTCACTTTTTGTTGCGGCAAAACTTTTTCTAAGTCCCCTAGCAGATCGTGCGATCACTATTTGTGATCCTGCGATCTGCTTTGATCCTAGGATCAACTTTTGATCCTACACTTCAGTGGTTTTCTTCACTTTTCTTCTGCTCAATTTTTCTAAGTCTTCTCTTCTACTCTTCATTGGGGGTGTTAAGTGTCATTATCCAAACTTTCTAAAATGACACTTTGACCCCCTTTTTCCATCTTTGTCCTCTTTTCTTCCAATTTCTTTCTCTCCCAAGCTTCCGCATATGTTCCGAAGTTCGTTTTCCTCCTCCTCTTGATCCATGAGCTCCGTTTTCTGTCCAACACAACACGAAAACACCCCGTGCGATCAAAAGTGACAAAATAAGTGTAAATAATGTGAAAAACGCCCGGATTAACAATTTATCACTCAAAGCTGAACTTATCCAATTTCCTCAAGTTCATAGTGTATTTCTAATATATTCAACCCGGAAACTACACAAAACGGTACACAAACGCAGAAGAAATATAACTCTAATATAGAGTTATCAGTACCGTAATCCAGCTTTTCAGGCGTATTGTATGGTGAAAGCACTTCCTGTGTGACCTATGTTTGGAGACATTATAGCAAAGTATAGCAATATCATTGACAATTTCAACCGACTGAGTGATAGGGACTATCTCTACCAAGGAAAATTGATGGTGAGCGCCGATTTCATATGCAAATTATTGATGGAAGTTCATGTGAAGTGGCAAGGCTATACGGTTATTAAAGTGAATCCTATTGAAGCCAAGGAGGTGATAGTTATAGACTCTAGTGATGATGAAGAGGTGATCATTATAGACTCCAGTGACGATGAGGAGGTCGAAGAGGATCCAATGGAAGATGTCGATGAATACCCCGAGATTGAGGAAGATCCCATGGAGTATGAAGAGAGTGAAGAAGACCCGAGTGAAGGTGAAGAGCTCGAGTATGATGCCGATGAAGATGAGGAATTGGATGAGAGTGATGAAGACAAGGATTAAGCATGATTAGAATTTCTTTAATTTCCTAGACTTTGATGCACTTTTGAGTTTATTATTGGTTTGAATAAGACTATGATGCCAAGCAATACTTTGAAGTTTTTAGAACGATTTTTGAATAGTCACTTTTGGGCTAGAGTTAAATTTTTAGCGTTTTTTCTTTAGGATGATGAATAATGCTCATGTTTTGACGACCCGATTTGGGAGTTTAATAAACTTAGTTTCTGATTTTGGAGTATGACTTGATGAGTTAAGGTCATCCTGTGTTTTGTTATCATTGATTAAGTGCATAGAAAGTGTTCATGGAGTTAGAACGCGAAAACTTTGATTTTTGGTGTTGTTTGATTCTGCGCAGCAGTGAGTTTTTGTTGTAGCAGACGTATTTAATTTTGGAATTATTTTTCCCATAATTTTTTCTCAGAACCTAGACATATCCAGGTATCTCCCATAACAAATTCAGCCCTATATGAGTTCTGGAGGATTAGTTACGAATTTTCGAAGTTGGTGGTTGAGTAACAGAATTGCAAAGTGACTAGCTGTAGCATTTTTGATTTTTACCTATCTTTCGGATCTTGTTTTGTTCTAAATTTTTTTAAGAAGCTATTAGAAACGTGTGGCTAACCCTGGGAGAAAGCCTAGCTCATTTTGAGAATTATAAATTCAGATTGAGACTTTTCTAAGTCAAAGTTTATATTCTGTTGGTCTGTGACAGCAGCTGTAGTGTTCTCTGCACAACTTGAGTTATACAATTGATTTGGAGTTGATTCTTCTTGATTATGAAAGTAGACTCAGAGAGGTTGTAGCACACCAAGTTTCATAATTTTTTCTTGTCCTATGAACCATTTTTCCAATTTTTGTACAAGGAGGACGAAATGAGATGTGATCAGCCTAGGTGTAGATGTACGTGTAAATGGATTTATGTGATGATCAATGTGTGACATTACTTTCCCATATGTGCGTTACATGCCATGTGTTCATGTTTAATTGTACTTCGTGATGATTTATGAGTAATACAATAGACTATAGTGTAGGGATTATGACTGATAGACCACATCAATACTACACCAGGAGAAATCGTCAAGTACCGATGGCAGCACCAAACAACAACAACAACAAAAACAACAACAACAACATGGAGCAATTCTTTGCTCAATTCGCTCAAATGGCTCAGAACATGAACCTAGGAGAACCGAATGCAGCTAACTGGGCGAAGAAAGTGGCTGACATGAAGCCAGGGAACTTTACAAGCAATGAGGACCCTATTGAGCTCGAAAACTGGATCGATGAGATGGATAAGGTCCTTGAGCTGGTTGAGTGCCCTAAAAACCGCAAGGTTGTTTGAGAGGCATTCTACCTGAAGAATGAAGCGAATATATGGTGGAGGAGCACACGTCAGAACTTTTTGGCTCAACCCAATTTCAATTGGGAGGCTCTAAGGAAGAGACAATACCTTTTAAGGTTTAGTATTTATTTAGTGCGCCCCAAGGCCAAAGAAGGGGTTATTTGGTAGCGACCCCATCTTAGAATAAGACTCTAGGTTTAGATTACCTTTGGTGCACCAGTATTGTTTGTGAAGAAGAAAGATGGAAGCTTGAGGTTGTGCATTGACTATAGAGAGTTGAATAACGCAAAGATCAAGAACAAATACCCTTTACCTCGGATTGACAACTTGTTCGATCAATTGCAAGGGCGAGTGTTTTCTCAAAGATAGACTTGAGATCAGGGTATCACCAACTTCGGGTAGCCGAGAAGGACATCCTGAAGACAGCCTTTAGAACGAGGTATGGACATTATGAGTTTACTGCTATGCCTTTTGGTCTAACCAATGCACCTGCAGTATTTATGGACCTAATAAATCGTGTTATGATAACATTTTTGGATCGATTTGTGGTCGTCTTTATTGATGACATCCTCGTTTACTCAAAGAGCGAGGAAGATCACGAAGAACATCTCAGAGAAGTGTTAGAAACGTTGAGACATGAGAAGTTGTATGCTAAGCTCTCGAAATGTGAGTTTTGGCTAAATCATGCTCCATTTCTGGGTCACATAATCTCCAAGGAAGGGATATCCGTGGATCCAGGAAAGATTTCAGCATTTAAGATTGGCCGACTCCGAAGAATGTGTTAGAAATAAGAAGTTTTCTGGGATTAGCAGGATATTACAGGCGTTTTGTAAAAGATTTCTCGAAGATCGCTAGACCGCTGGCTACGCTAACCAAGAAGACGATAAAGTATCGGTGGAGCGAAGATTGTGAACTAGCATTCCAGAAATTGAAGGAAAATTTGACTACAACACCTGTGTTAGCTTTAACCAATAATTCTGGCGAGTTTGACGTTTACAGCGAAGCATCGAAGAAGGGTTTAGGATGCGTGCTTATGCAAGAAAGAAGGGTTATTGCCTATACTTGGAGACAGCTGAAAACTCATGAAGAGAACCATGCTACGCATGATTTAGAGCTTCAGTAATAGTTTTCGCACTGAAGATATGGAGACATCACCTATATGGATCAGTGTGTAGATTGTATACTGACCACATCAGTCTCAAGTACATCTTCATGCAAAAAGAGCTAAACAACAGGCAAAGACGTTGGTTAGAGATCATAAAATATTATGACTTGCGTATCCAATACCAAGAAGGGAAGGAAAATGTAGTAGCTGATGCGTTAAGCCAAAAATCGAGCCATACTTTGGATACTATGCTAGTTTTGCCAGACCGGCTATGCCATGAGTCCTGAAAGCTTGATATTGAAGTGGTGTAACAAGGTGGAGTAAAGAATATCCTTGGGAATATCTCAGTTGTGCCAGATGTCTTAGAAGAAATAAGGAGTAACCAGCCAGGAAATGTGAAGCTGGAAAGGATAAGGAAGAAGATTGCAAAAGGTCAAGCAAAGGATTTCAAGACCCATGAAGATGGAAGTATCGGCTACAAAGGGAGATGGTGTGTACCACATAAGTGTACGAAAACCAAGGAGAAGTTGATGCATGAAGCACACAACACACTCTACTCTGTACATCCAGGGGGTGACAGACTCTATAAGGATCTGAAGAAGACATTTTGGTGGCCCAACATGAAAAGGGAGGTAGCAGAATTCGTGGAAAAATGTTTGACTTGTCAAAAGGTGAAGTTTGAACATAAGAGAATGGGAGGCTTAGTTCAACCATTAGACTGCCAGTTCGGAAGTGGGATTCAATTCCGATGGATTTTGTGACTGCTTTACCGACATCGAAGAATGTACTGAATCGGATTTGGGTTTTAGTTAACAGATTGACCAAGACAGCAAGGTTACAATGATAGATACATGGAACATGGAACAAAGAGCCGATGCGTATATGAAGAACATTGTCAGATACCATGGAGTACCAAGCTCTATAGTTTCCGACAGGTATCCCAACTTTCTTTCTCACTTCTGGAAAGCACTCCAGTAGGCATTGGGAACTCAGTTGAAATTCAGCACGGCATTCCACCCTACTACGGATGGAAAAACCGTAAGGACGATTCAGACGTTGGAGGATATGCTAAGATCTTGTGTTATGGACTTTCAAGGTTGATGGGTTGATAGATTACCTTTGATAGAATTCTCCTACAACAACAGTTACCACGCCAGTATTGGAATGGCACCTCACGAAGCGTTGTATGGAATAAAGTGTAGAACACCATTGTGTTGGAACGACATAAGCGATAATTGGTCCACAACTTATTGAAGATATGACAGATCAGGTGAGACTTATCCAGCAACGAATGAAGGCAGCTCGGGATAGACAGAAGTCCTACGCTGATCACAAAAGGAGACCATTGGAGTTTCAAATTGGAGAAAATGTTGGAATAGATGCCCTAGAGGCAATCTAGTTTAGTATGAATTATTTGTGGCTAGAAATTCATTTATTATTTATTGGATATTTAATATAATGAAGTCCTTAGATTTACAATTGTGTTGTTTATCTTAAATATCCCTAGTCGAGTATAATGATTAATGGGACAATCATCTATAGACTAGTATGGGGTTGGATTGATATGGAGATATCACGATCCAACACATAGGTGTGCATTAGGGAATGTTGCACTGGATTGACCCATCTCCGAGAAGGCTACATACATGTTATGTTAAGTCACAAGCGCTTCTCGCGGTGCAATGGTATTGTCATCCTTAGACTTGAAGTCACTAGATATTCTAGTTGTGGATTATTGTGATCTTGGTAGCGTTAAACGCTACACCGTAACTGGGTAGTCATAAAGGCGTGTACTGGATACAATAAGAAGCAAGCTTAGAGATCGTAGTGGACGTAGATAGAATTTGTCCCTCCCACATAACGGGAGCAAATATCCTAGGCCACTCGAGGGATAGTGCTTATAGAATGTCTGGCCAGACTCAAATAAATCAATATGGGATATTGATGTTATTTGCACGAATAAGGCTATTCCCATGGATCGAGAAACTATGGATTGGATATACGAGTGTGACTTGTATGTATCGTGTCCAATCCGGATATAGAGACAAAGGGATGAGACAATTACTTGTACAAAGGTTGTCAAGATGACTATTCTATTAGTTGGCTAGAATGGATGTTTTGCTAGAAACCGCTCCATATTAGCAAATAGTTGCTACCAACTAGATAGAACCTATGGGGTCACACGCTATATAGAGTTGAACTAGATTTTGGAATTAATTAATTGGATTAATTAATTATAAGGATCACTTTGCAAAACCTTGCAAACTTAGTAGGGACTAATTTGCAAGGAAGGGACTAAATTGAATTCTAGTAGGACTAGAATAAGTTCTTTAGGTAGTTAACAAGGAGTTGTTGGACTATATAAAGGACCTTCCCACATAACTTATGCTCATAATTGAACATAACAAGAGTGGGAGAGAACAAAAGGAGAGAGAGCAAGCAACAAGGGAGCCCGACCGCCCCCTTGCCGCCGCCCCGTCCCCGTCGGCCAAAGGAGGCCGAGACCCTCCTTTTGGGTCTCGTTTTGCGTGATTCTTCTTCCTCTTCCTCTTCCGGGCTAACACCAAGGACTTGGGAGATCTAGGATCAACTCTAGGCGTGGATCAACCATAGAGAACGTGACACAATTCGTGTTTGAAGTCATCAAAGGAAAATCCTAAGGTGTGTTTATGATTTCTAACCCTTACCATCGTTATGTCTCTTGACTTGTGATCCTTGGAGGGTTTTGCATGGTTTTATGTTTGTTTATGCTTCCGTTGCGCATCCATGAATCAAAACCCTACAGTGGTATCAGAGCCACAGGTCGTAGAGCATAAACGTGGTTTATGTGTTACGTTTTAGTTGTTTTACACCTTAATTTGATTGTTTATCGCGTAAAACAAGACAAATCAAGCATGGGATGCAATTTGTCAACAATTAATCATAACAAGATCCAATTTTTGCATTGGATGCATGAATTGGTGAGTTTGAGAAATTTTAGGATCTTAGATCTAGGTTTTGGGCATCCTTGGGGAAGAAGGAGTTCTCCCAAAACAAGGAAACAACCAAACTTGGGCACCAAGCAAGGGAGTTGTTTTGGAAACAACTCCCTCAAGGAGGTTCGGCCTCCCTAGGGACCGCCCCCTTGCTTGCCGCCCAAGATTGGCCGCCCTAGGGGCCGGGCGGCCCTAACCCGCGGGCCTAGGCTTGTGGGTTTTGGGCCGGGCCGGTCCTAGGGCCTTGTGGTTCACCTTATTGGGCCCGTGCAATTTGATTGTTGGGCCCATGGACCGTTTTAACCCTAGAAATCCTAAAATCAATTAAAATTGACCAAGCGCGTTAAAATTGGATTTTAACTGTTTATGTGCAAATCGCATGGTGATTGGATATGGCCTTAGGATGTGGTTTGATGTGGATGTTTAATTTTGTGGTTTGGTTTTACGGCCTGCGAGCTGATCAATTAATTATAATAATTAATTAGGGTTTTATGGCCTGCTTGCCATTTTTTTTTCTCAACTTGTGAGATTTATTTTATTTAGTATAGAAGTTAGCTAGTACTAGATAAAGTAGATTGTTAGCCAAGATTGAAGAAAAGAAGCCCAAAGCCAAAGAAGCCACAAAAGATGGAGCATGGAGCATGGAGTATGCCACATGACTATGAAGGATGGACCAAAAGATCAAGACGCATGGAGATGTGTTTGCTTTAGGGTTCATAGATAATTCCATTGGCTTGGAATTATCTTAGTCTAGAAAAGGCCATATCCACATCACGTTTAATTTCTGTTTTGTGGTTGTTTATTTTATTGTCTTATTATTGTGTGGTTGGTGTATGGATGATGCATGCAATTAGGATAATAAGATAATTAGACAACCCGGATCTATTATTTGGAGTTGTGCCCAAACTCAAATAGATAGATTAGTTGATATTGATCAACAAAAACAATTTAAAATTGAATTTAAAATCCCTCAAAATTCAAATATTGTGTTCTTGCCTTCTCGTTATTTAAACACTCATTATCATCATTATTTACCAAGCTCGTGCGTGCCAAAGCATGGAGACTTGGTTCATCATGATGGAATGTGATGGCACGTAACAATGTGCAATTGTTTAGATAAGAGGTTGAACACAACTAGGCTATTAATTTGATTAAGAAACCTAGAGGCAATCAATTGGGATTATCCATAAGGACGGATAAATAAGGAGTTATTTGCCCAATTGAACCAAGAGTTGCATAAGGGATGCAATTGGAATTGTTCCTACCTAAAGTAGTCAAATTATGGGTGAATTGCCAAAGCAAGCTCATAAGGAGATGAAAGATGGATCTTGGCCCACTAGAAAATATATGGATATTTTCCGCATTAATATCTTGAGGGTTATTAATCCGTAGAAAAATAGTGGGAGCTATATTTGATAAACTATCCATTATTGAATATAGTCAAAAATTCACAAATACTAAAACTTGCGTATTTTCCTTTTTGTAGAATTCCAAATGGCAAACAACTCATCGAGTTCACAACATTCCCTACGATCTGTCCTTGAGAAGGACAAGCTCTCTGGAACCAACTTTCTTGATTGGTACAGAAACTTGAGAATTGTTCTCAAGCAAGAAAAGAAACTGTACGCAATAGAGGAGCATGTTCCAGAAGGTCCAGAGAACCAAACACCTGCTGCCCTAAAGGCGTATCAAAAGCGTGTTGATGACGCTAATGATGCGGCCTGCCTTATGCTTTGCACCATGACTTATGAGCTTCAGAAGCAACACGAAAACATGAATGCTGTCGATATGATCGAACATCTAAAGCAGCTCTTCCAAGAGCAGGCGAGGGTAGAGAGGTATGAGGTATCTAAGGCACTGTTCAAATGTCATCTGGAAGAAGGGAACCCGGTGGGACCCCATGTACTCCGAATGATCGGGTACTTGGAGAATCTCGCCCGACTAGGGTTCCCGGTCGGCCAAGAGTTGGCAACCGATCTCGTGTTGCAATCGTTGCCCGAGAGTTGTGGATAGTTCATTATGAACTATAACATGAACGAGATCGTTAAACCACTTCCAGATTTACTCAACATGTTGAGGACGGCTGAACAGAGCATCAACAAGAGTAAGGGCAAGGCCATAATGATGGTACAGAGAGGAAAGGGCAAAAGGTTTGCCTCTTCCTCCAAGGGCAAAGGCAAGTCAGTTGCCAAGTCCAAGGAACCTGCCCTTAAGTCTGTTGGTGGCATTGCAAAGGGCGTGACTAAAGGTGAGTGTCACTACTGCAGTCAGCCTGGACACTGGCGGAGGAACTGCCCAAAATATCTGGAGGACAAGAGGCTTGGAATAGTGATTCCACCACCACCAGGTATTTTTGTTGTAGATGTCAATTTAACTTTCTCTACATCATGGGTATTAAATACCGGATGTGGATCTCATATTTGTCGAAATATGCAGGATATAAAGAGAAGTAGGAGATTGGCTAAAGGGGAGGTAGATCTGCGCGTTGGGAATGGAGCAAAGGTTGCTGCGTTGGCCATAGGCGTGTGCGAGCTATCTCTGCCTTAAGGATTAGTTTTAGAATTAAATAATTGCTATTTTGTGCCTGCTATGAGCAGAAACATTATTTCTATTTCTTGTTTGGACAAGGATGGTTTTATTATTTCAATAAAGAACAATTGTTGTTCCTTTTATTTAAATAATATTCACTACTTTAGTGCGCAATTATTTAATGGTCTTTATGTCCTTGATCTAAGCAATCCTGTCTACAACACCAAGCGGATTAAAATAAATGATTTAAATCGTGCTTATGTATGGCATTGTCGTTTAGGCCATATAAATGAGAAACGTGTATCTAGACTCCATAAGGATGGATTACTAGACTCATTTGATTTTGAATCATATGAGACGTGTGAGGCTTGTTTATTGGGAAAAATGACGAAGTCCCCTTTCAATAAGAAAGGTGAGAGGACTAGTGAGCAATTGGCACTCATACATACTGATGTGTGTGGGCCATTTGCCACGCCTGCCAGGGGTGGTTATGTCTACTTCATTACATTTACTTATGATTACAGTAGATATGGATTTGTGTACCTCATGAGGGAAAAATCCGAATCATTTGAAGTGTTCAAAGAATTCAAGAATGAAGTAGAGAAGCAACTTGGCAAAAGTATAAAGGCTCTACGATCGGATCATGGAGGAGAATACTTGAGCCAAGAGTTTGACGACTATCTTTGAGAGTATGGGATCGTGGCTCAACTCACTCCACCCGGAACGCCACAATGGAATGGCGTGTCCGAGAGGAGGAATCGAACCCTATTGGATATGGTTCGATCTATGATGTGTCAAACCGATCTTCCATTATCATTTTGGGGCTACGCTCAATTAAGTGCAGCTTTCACCATTAACCGTGTTCCATCTAAATCACTCATGAAGACACCATATGAGATGTGGGGTGGGAGGCGTCCCACACTGTCGTTCATGAGGATTTGGGGCTGCGATGTCTATGTAAAACGTTTACAATCAGACAAGTTGGGGCCTAAATCGGATAAGTGTAAATTTGTGGGGTACCCTAAGGAAACTAAGGGTTACTACTTCTACAATCCAACCGAGAACAAAGTGTTTGTTGCTCGGACCGGCGTGTTTCTAGAAAGAGAGTTTGTCTCTAAAGAAGCAAGTGGGAGGAATGTAGAATTTGAAGAGGTTCAAGAACGACAAATCACTGAACCGATTATGGAACATGAACAGGAACCACAAGTAGTTGTGGAGCAACCTGTTCAGGTAACACAAGAGCTTCGTAGATCTAGTAGAGTGCGCCAGGAACCCGAGAGGTATGGACTTCTCGTAACCGATTCCGGTGACACGATGCTCATGGATGATGAGCCTACTACCTATGAGGAGGCCATGAGTGGCCCAGACTCTCAGAAGTGGCTGGAAGCCATGAGATCCGAGATGGAATCCATGTATATCAACAAAATATGGACTTTGGTGGAACCACCCGATGGGGCGCGACCCATAGGGTGCAAGTGGGTCTTCAAGAAGAAGATAGACATGGATGGTAATGTGATTACCTAAAAGGGCCGATTGGTGGCTAAAGGATTCAGACAGATTCATGGTATTGACTATGATGAAACCTTTTCACCGGTCGCTATGACCAAATCCATCCGAATCCTACTTGCGACTGCAGCATACCATGATTATGAGATTTGGCAGATGGATGTCAAAACAGCATTCCTTTATGGGAATCTCCTCGAGGACGTGTATATGATACAGCCAGAGGGTTTTGAGGATCCAAAGCAAGCCAACAAAGTCTGTAAGCTGCAACAATCCATTTATGGATTGAAGCAAGCTTCTAGGAGTAGGAATCGACGTTTTGATGAAGTGGTCAAAGAGTTTGGCTTCATCAGAAACGAAGATGAGTCTTGTGTATACAAGAAGGTTAGTGGGAGCTCTGTATCTTTTCTGGTCTTGTATGTGGATGACATACTACTCATTGGAAACGACATTCCCATGTTGCAATCTGTGAAAGATTGGCTAGGAAAGTGTTTCTCAATGAAGGACTTAGGGAAGCAGCCTATATACTCGGTATAAAGATCTATAGAGATAGATCTAAGAGGTTGCTAGGCCTAAGTCAAAGTACATATATTGAAAAGGTGTTGAAACGGTTCAACATGCAAGATTCAAAGAAGGGATTCTTGCCCATGTCACATGGAATCACTCTTTCGAAGAGTGGATGTCCTTCCAATGAGATTGAGAAGGAACGCATGAGTAGAATCCCCTATGCCTCGGCCATAGGATCTATCATGTACGCCATGTTATGTACTAGACCAGATGTGTCATATGCCTTGAGTATGACAAGCAGATACCAATCCAATCCGGGTGAGAGTCACTGGATGTGACATCCCACATAATTAAGTTCAAATAGGAATTTATTTGATTTAGTTTAAAATGTTTTGAGCTTATTAAGTTGGATGGTAGAACTTAAATATTGGTTCCCTATAATCTTAATTTAACAATTACTTAATTGTTATGAAATATTAAATCTAGAAAAGTAGTAAAGTATGTATGTATTTCTAGTATGTGTAGAAGTATTGCTATAGTATGTATACCTTGAATGTACATCTAGTGTAGGGAATTAGACACATAGTTACCTATCACTAGGAAAACTAGATATCTATGTATAGTCACATCATGACTACTTGTGTTTCACACCATAGGCTTGTCTCCTTTACACTCTTTCCTAGCCATCTTGTTCAATGAATCAAATCTTTCATGTGCAATCCCGGATTTGAGCAAAGAAGCCACAAAAACATGACCAAAACTTGGTATTTTGTCATACTATGAGTGTAAAACTTGTGGGGGTTGGATACCTATCAACCCTAGAGCCATTTTTAAATGTTACTCCACATATTAAACTCAAAATATGGTAGCAAATGTGTCATCTTTTTGGTGTTCCAAAGTGGCTAGCTATAGGCATACTAGGACAATTCTTGCAAGCAAGTGTGACAAGACACATGAGAGATGCACCATATCTCTTTTTCATCTTTAACTCTTTGTAGTTCAGCCCATATCCCTCATTTCTCACACCCCCATCTTTCTCTAAGAGTCACAAGAAGTCATCTTCTTTCACAAAAGAAGCTCAACCCGTTTTTGTGCAAAAACCTCCACAAAACACCACCAAAACTTCATATTCTAGCAATCAAATCATGAAAAATTTGTCATCAAGCTAAATACAACCTTGGTGGGGACTTCTTCCTTCATCCTACCCATGGATTAAAGCTTACAATCACTCTTTTGCTCACTATTCCTAATCTTTGAGGTAAATTTTTGATCTATTCTTGGATCCTTGCATATTCTTGCTTCTAGTATCTATTGAAATGGTAAATCATCTAAGAATGTCATTGCATGTGTCTATTTTTGCATCTTCTTGTGGATTCATGGGTTCATCCACATGGAGGAAGGTTTAGAAGAAGTTCATGTCTCAAAAGATGAGAGTTGTCCTTGATTTCCCTATTCCATACTCTTCATCCTTCCAAATCATGTGTTTTTGCTCATCCTTGAAGACTATATGCTGCATATAGACTTGCATGTGTCTGTTCCATTCCTTATTAAATCAAAAATGAAGTGGTTTCACATACTTGCTCGAAGAACTTTTGATTTGAAAGAAAATTTGGTCTTGTAATGATTCTCTGTTTTCGGACAGAATATGTGACCTGACTTTGAGAGACCACGTCTCACTCATAAAGATTCGGTTTGTGCTCTATCTTATATCATTTTGAAGCCCTGTGTGTCTAATTTCATCTCCAATTGGTCTCATGCCAAAATTCATTGTAAATTTTCCGGAATGTCCGTTTTCGTAAAGTGTGTCTGGGCTGGTAGTTGGGCTCGGGCAGATTGTGTCACCCTACTTTGAGAGGTCACTACTCCCACATACGAGCTTATATTTTGCTAAACTTTATATCGTTATGAAGCTCTATGTGTCTACTTTCATCTCCAATTGGTTTTGTTCCAAAAAGACTTTTAAATTTTCCGTAATGTGAGTTTTCGTAAACTGTGTCAGGGCTGGAGTGTGGGTTCGGACAGATTGTGTCACCCAACTTTGTGAGGCCATTACTCCCTCATACGAGCTTGTATTTTGCTCTATCTTATACCGATTCGAAGCTCTGTGTGTCTACTTTCATTTCCAGTTGTTTCATGTCAATATTCATTATATATCGTTCGAAATTCCAGTTTTCGTAAAGTGTGTCAAATCTGAAAAGTCCGTTTCTCGCCGAGTGGCATATGCTACTTTAGAGAACATTATTCCTCCGTTCATTCAAGTTAGTGGGACATCATAATCATAGTATGGGGCATCTTATGAAACTTATTAGTAACATATAGCCACTAGGAATCACTTGAACTGATGTCAGCTTGTCCTTACGTGTTGAATTGCTATTTGTAGAGCCTCCTTCTTAGCTTTGCTCTTGGATTCCCGTATCGGTAGCTAGTAAGGATTTTATAAGCTAGGAATCGAGGTGAGTACTTACCCAACCCTTTGGTAGTGCTATTTTCATATATTAACTGTTATGGGCTATGAGGTGGATATTGTGAAAATTGGGAATGGTGGAATGTGTTCCTAATAACTACTTGGCGATTTGTATCTTTTGATTGGAGATATAGTCCATTTTTTTAAAACATGTTTATAAATGATATTTGTTAACCTGAAAGTCCATGGTATGCTTTATAAATGTTTGGCCGAGATGGTTGCCTAAATGACACTGTTGGACAGTACCCTAACGGTGGGGGACAATACACCGGTACAGTACCCTAATGGTTGGGGGATATACACCGGACAGTACCCTCCCGGCGCGGGGACAATAGACCGGAGGTCGATGCCCTGTCCCAGGGATATAATATGGGATGAGCCGTTAACACGTGCGTTGTCATGACTTGTCGACTATATTTTCGTCCGAGGTAGCGATTCTACGCGGACTCGCCACATTGATGGCTAAGTGTCACGAATGAGATTTTAATGGCCAAAGTACTTGAATAAAATGAGCCAACGGCTCAAAGTGGTGTTGTGGAAGGGGTCGAGGACCCAAGTGTTGAATTAAATGCTTTACATGTTTACCTACTTGAATGCTTGCTTAAATTATGTTGCTTATATTATTCTTTATCTATGTATGAACTGTGAAGCAAGCATGTTTGGAACAACTTGACCATGGCATTTGGAACTTGTATATATATTGTATATTTCCAAACCTAACAAAGGGGTAAGTACGTGCTCACCAGACTTCGCAGTCTGACCGGTTTTTAAATGACCGCTCTTTCAGGTTCCAAGGAGAGGACCGAGCCAAGTAATCCAGCCGCATAATTTCATTCGTCATATCATGTTGAGAGATGTTTCATGCTTTTGTGATAGGCTTGTCTAAGACTCTCTTTGTTTAAGTGTATGTGGTAGTACGTAGTATCTTTCTATGTGTAACTCTTGGAGATTTATTATGCACTCTTTAGAGACCATGTATGGTCGTATTTTGGTAGTGGGAAAGTGTAACCCCATGAGGGGATATCCCGTAGATTGTTTAATGGATTGTTGGATTTAAATTATGGACCTTTTTGTGAATGGATTATGTGCAACCGTGACTGAACCTTGAAGGACTTGACTCTGAGATCGACGAGTACCATGGAGGATAGAGAAACATTTTATTCAATTCTCAAAGTTCTGTTTCCTTTTGTGAAAACAAATGGTTTTGGATATAAGACCCCTTTTCATAAGCTTCCGCAATACTTATCAGTTAATCCTTGAATTTCTAGACATTTTCAGTCTCATCCTCATGGTACGAGTTAGCCTTGGTGGCGTGTGACGCCTCGTTCCCGTTTAATTACTTTGTTAATCGGGGTCGCGGGAGCGGGGTGCCACATGGTTGGTATCAGAGCATAGGTTTGTATAGAAACCGTAGAGTATATTAGGACGACCCAATGTGTAAGTCTATTAGGTAGTACTATATGGTAATTGCTTAAGTTGTAGTACGGTGCGTAGGCTCTTTATGAATTTATTGGGCGTTCTTCTTTATTCAGAAAGGTTGTGAGGGTTACTTCGCTTGTGTCTTGGGTAGTCCCCTAGGTGATCGTATGATGGAGGATATTCCTATAGTTCAAGAGTTTCTGGATGTTTTCCCACAGGATGTGAATGAGTTGCCACCAAAAAGAGAATTTGGGTTTTCCATTGAGGTATTACCAGGGACAACACAAATTTCTAAGGCACCTTATAGAATGGCCCCAATAGAACTTTGGGAGTTGAAAGTACAGTTGGAGGAGTTGTTGAGCAAAGGGTTTATTCAGCCTAGTACTTCTCCATGGGGAGCTCTGGTGTTGTTTGTTAAGAAAAAGGATGGTTCCTTAAGGTTGTTGCATTGATTATTGGGAGTTAAACAAGGTGAAAATAAAGAAAAAAATATCCTTTACCCTGTACTGATGATTTGTTTGATCAATTGCAAGGTTCAAGAGTCTTCTCAAAAATTGATTTGAGGTCGGGTTACCATCATTTGAGAATTTAGGGTCGAGGATGTCCCTAAGAGTGCATTTCGTAAAAGATATGGTCATTATGAATTTATTGTGATGCATTTTGGACTTACTAATGCACCATGTCGCTTTTATGGATCTAATGAACATGGTGTTTAAGGCGTTCTTGGATGACTTTGTTATTGTGTTCATTGATGATATCCTTGTTTATTCAAAGAGAAAAAGGGAGCATAAGGGACATTTAAGGATTGTCCTTCAAACCCTTAGAGATCACAGGTTATTTGTGAAATTCGAGAAGAGCGAGTTTTGGATATCGCAAATATCGTTCCTTGGTCATATAGTGAATGAAAGTGGCATCGCGGTGGATCCTGAGAAAATCGAGGCAGTTGTTAATTGGGAAAGACCAAGGAGTGTGACGGAGATTCGTAGTTTTCTTGGATTACCCGGATACTACAGGAGATTCGTGCAGAAATTTTCTGTTGTTGCAAGTCCTCTAACTAAACTGAATCGAAAGGATGCTCCATTTGTGTGGACGGATGAATGTGATAGAAGTTTTAAAGAATTGAAAGAGAGGCTAGTGTCAGCACCCATTTTGAGTTTACCAGATAGCTCTGGGGATTTTGTAATTTATAGTGATGCTTCGAAAAAGGGGCTTGGGTGTGTGCTTATGTAGAATGGGAAAGTGATTGCTTATGCATCAAGACAGTTGAAGTCACATGAACAAAATTACCCAACCCATGATTTGGTGCTAGCTGCGGTGATCTTTGCTTTGAATATTTGTAGGCATTACCTTTATGGAGAGAGGTGCGAGATTTTTACAGATCATAAGAGCCTGAAGTATATTTTTACCAAAAAAGAGTTAAACATGAGGCAAAGAAGATGGCTCGAGTTGATGAAGGACTACGATATATCAATTCACTATCACCCAGGGAAAGCAAATGTCGTGGCGGATGCTTTGAGTCGGAAGAGTAGTGCCAATCTAGCTTGTTTCATTACTTCCCAACGTGAGCTGCAGGAAGATCTTCGACGTTTGGACTTAGAAGTTGTGCCGCATCAAGTTCCTAGCTACTTGTATGCCTTGAGACTAGAACCATCATTCTTGGAGGAACTAAAATTAGCTCAGGCACGCGATCCATTGTTGTTGAAAATGTCGCAAGATGTGGTTGATGGTACTAGGAAGGATTTTGTATTGGTAGACGGGATGCTGAAGTTTGAAGGAAGAACCTGTGTGCCTAATGATCCGGAAGTTAAACATAAGTTGTTGGAACAATTTCATAGTTCGAGTTTTTCCGTTCATCCTGGAAGTACGAAGATGTATCATGATGTGAAGCAATTATACTGGTGGCCAGGCATGAAGAGGGAAATCGCTGAATTTGTTTCTCGCTGTTTGCAATGTCAATTAGTTAAAGCCGAGCATCAGAGGCCATCTGGGTTGTTACAACCTCTACCTATCCCTGAGTGGAAATGGGAACACGTTACAATGGATTTTGTCGTCGGGTTACCAAGATCTTCCCACCAAAATGATGCAATTTGGGTTATTGTGGATAGGTTGACCAAGTCGGCACACTTTTTGGCAGTCAAGATGACTCACTCTTTGGAACGTTTGGCGAAGTTGTATATTGGAGAAATAATTCGTCTGCATGGGACACCAGTTTCTATTGTCTCCGATAGAGACCCGCGCTTTGTGTCGAGATTTTGGAAGAAGTTGCAAGAGTCTCTGGGAACTAAGTTGCATTTTATCACATCCTTTCATCCGCAGACAGATGGGCAGTCAGATTTCACAATTCAAACTCTATAAGACTTGCTTATATTTTGCGTCTTGGACTTTGAAGGTGGTTGGGAGGATAACCTACCTTTAGTTGAGTTTGCATACAATAACAGTTTCCAATCTAGTATCGATATGGCACCGTTTGAGGCTTTGTATGGGCGAAAGTGTCGTTCACCAATTTGTTGGATGGAGGTTTGGGAGAGACGAATAGAAGGGCCCGAGTTGGTAAAATTGACAACTCAAAAGATTCGTGTGATCCGTGAAAGGTTGAAAGCTGCTCAGAGCAGACAAAAGGGGCATGCGGATAATCGAAGACGAGACTTGGATTTCGAAGTAGGTGACCATGTTTTCTTGAAAGTATCTCCAACCAAGGGAGTGCTACGATCTGGAAAGAAAGGTAAAATAGGTGCACGTTATGTTGGCCCATTCGAGATCCTTGAAATAATTGGAGTTGTGGCGTACCGTCTTGTATTGCCACCAGAGCTAGAGCATGTGCACAACGTATTCCACGTATCAATGCTGAAAAAGTATGTGTATGACCCAAGTCACATAATTTCCTATCAAGCTTTGGAGGTTAGGTCTGACTTGTCTTGCGAGGAAAGGCCTGTAGAAATTCTGGATCGCGGTGATCAAGTTCTGCGAAACAAGGTCATTCTTTTGGTAAAGGTTCTATGGAGGAACCATGCAATAGAGGAAGCAACGTGGGAAAGTGAAGCTGAGATGCGGGACAAGTACCCACACTTATTTTAATTAAGAGGTACGTCAAGTTTGAGGACAAACTTCTTATTAAGGTGGGTAGAATGTGACATCCCACATAATTAAGTTCAAATAGGAATTTATTTGATTTAGTTTAAAATGTTTTGAGCTTATTAAGTTGGATGGTAGAACTTAAATATTGGTTCCCTATAATCTTAATTTAACAATTACTTAATTGTTATGAAATATTAAATCTAGAAAAGTAGTAAAGTATGTATGTATTTCTAGTATGTGTAGAAGTATTGCTATAGTATGTATACCTTGAATGTACATCTAGTGTAGGGAATTAGACACATAGTTACCTATCACTAGGAAAACTAGATATCTATGTATAGTCACATCATGACTACTTGTGTTTCACACCATAGGCTTGTCTCCTTTACACTCTTTCCTAGCCATCTTGTTCAATGAATCAAATCTTTCATGTGCAATCCCGGATTTGAGCAAAGAAGCCACAAAAACATGACCAAAACTTGGTATTTTGTCATACTATGAGTGTAAAACTTGTGGGGGTTGGATACCTATCAACCCTAGAGCCATTTTTAAATGTTACTCCACATATTAAACTCAAAATATGGTAGCAAATGTGTCATCTTTTTGGTGTTCCAAAGTGGCTAGCTATAGGCATACTAGGACAATTCTTGCAAGCAAGTGTGACAAGACACATGAGAGATGCACCATATCTCTTTTTCATCTTTAACTCTTTGTAGTTCAGCCCATATCCCTCATTTCTCACACCCCCATCTTTCTCTAAGAGTCACAAGAAGTCATCTTCTTTCACAAAAGAAGCTCAACCCGTTTTTGTGCAAAAACCTCCACAAAACACCACCAAAACTTCATATTCTAGCAATCAAATCATGAAAAATTTGTCATCAAGCTAAATACAACCTTGGTGGGGACTTCTTCCTTCATCCTACCCATGGATTAAAGCTTACAATCACTCTTTTGCTCACTATTCCTAATTTTTGAGGTAAATTTTTGATCTATTCTTGGATCCTTGCATATTCTTGCTTCTAGTATCTATTGAAATGGTAAATCATCTAAGAATGTCATTGCATGTGTCTATTTTTGCATCTTCTTGTGGATTCATGGGTTCATCCACATGGAGGAAGGTTTAGAAGAAGTTCATGTCTCAAAAGATGAGAGTTGTCCTTGATTTCCCTATTCCATACTCTTCATCCTTCCAAATCATGTGTTTTTGCTCATCCTTGAAGACTATATGCTGCATATAGACTTGCATGTGTCTGTTCCATTCCTTATTAAATCAAAAATGAAGTGGTTTCACATACTTGCTCGAAGAACTTTTGATTTGAAAGAAAATTTGGTCTTGTAATGATTCTCTGTTTTCGGACAGAATATGTGACCTGAATTTGAGAGACCACATCTCACTCATAAAGATTCGGTTTGTGCTCTATCTTATATCATTTTGAAGCCCTGTGTGTCTAATTTCATCTCCAATTGGTCTCATGCCAAAATTCATTGTAAATTTTCCGGAATGTCCGTTTTCGTAAAGTGTGTCTGGGCTGGTAGTTGGGCTCGGGCAGATTGTGTCACCCTACTTTGAGAGGTCACTACTCCCACATACGAGCTTATATTTTGCTAAACTTTATATCGTTATGAAGCTCTATGTGTCTACTTTCATCTCCAATTGGTTTTGTTCCAAAAAGACTTTTAAATTTTCCGTAATGTGAGTTTTCGTAAACTGTGTCAGGGCTGGAGTGTGGGTTCGGACAGATTGTGTCACCCAACTTTGTGAGGCCATTACTCCCTCATACGAGCTTGTATTTTGCTCTATCTTATACCGATTCGAAGCTCTGTGTGTCTACTTTCATTTCCAGTTGTTTCATGTCAATATTCATTATATATCGTTCGAAATTCCAGTTTTCGTAAAGTGTGTCAAATCTGAAAAGTCCGTTTCTCGCCGAGTGGCATATGCTACTTTAGAGAACATTATTCCTCCGTTCATTCAAGTTAGTGGGACATCATAATCATAGTATGGGGCATCTTATGAAACTTATTAGTAACATATAGCCACTAGGAATCACTTGAACTGATGTCAGCTTGTCCTTACGTGTTGAATTGCTATTTGTAGAGCCTCCTTCTTAGCTTTGCTCTTGGATTCCCGTATCGGTAGCTAGTAAGGATTTTATAAGCTAGGAATCGAGGTGAGTACTTACCCAACCCTTTGGTAGTGCTATTTTCATATATTAACTGTTATGGGCTATGAGGTGGATATTGTGAAAATTGGGAATGGTGGAATGTGTTCCTAATAACTACTTGGCGATTTGTATCTTTTGATTGGAGATATAGTCCATTTTTTTAAAACATGTTTATAAATGATATTTGTTAACCTGAAAGTCCATGGTATGCTTTATAAATGTTTGGCCGAGATGGTTGCCTAAATGACACTGTTGGACAGTACCCTAACGGTGGGGGACAATACACCGGTACAGTACCCTAACGGTTGGGGGATATACACCGGACAGTACCCTCCCGGCGCGGGGACAATAGACCGGAGGTCGATGCCCTGTCCCAGGGATATAATATGGGATGAGCCGTTAACACGTGCGTTGTCATGACTTGTCGACTATATTTTCGTCCGAGGTAGCGATTCTACGCGGACTCGCCACATTGATGGCTAAGTGTCACGAATGAGATTTTAATGGCCAAAGTACTTGAATAAAATGAGCCAACGGCTCAAAGTGGTGTTGTGGAAGGGGTCGAGGACCCAAGTGTTGAATTAAATGCTTTACATGTTTACCTACTTGAATGCTTGCTTAAATTATGTTGCTTATATTATTCTTTATCTATGTATGAACTGTGAAGCAAGCATGTTTGGAACAACTTGACCATGGCATTTGGAACTTGTATATATATTGTATATTTCCAAACCTAACAAAGGGGTAAGTACGTGCTCACCAGACTTCGCAGTCTGACCGGTTTTTAAATGACCGCTCTTTCAGGTTCCAAGGAGAGGACCGAGCCAAGTAATCCAGCCGCATAATTTCATTCGTCATATCATGTTGAGAGATGTTTCATGCTTTTGTGATAGGCTTGTCTAAGACTCTCTTTGTTTAAGTGTATGTGGTAGTACGTAGTATCTTTCTATGTGTAACTCTTGGAGATTTATTATGCACTCTTTAGAGACCATGTATGGTCGTATTTTGGTAGTGGGAAAGTGTAACCCCATGAGGGGATATCCCGTAGATTGTTTAATGGATTGTTGGATTTAAATTATGGACCTTTTTGTGAATGGATTATGTGCAACCGTGACTGAACCTTGAAGGACTTGACTCTGAGATCGACGAGTACCATGGAGGATAGAGAAAAATTTTATTCAATTCTCAAAGTTCTGTTTCCTTTTGTGAAAACAAATGGTTTTGGATATAAGACCCCTTTTCATAAGCTTCCGCAATACTTATCAGTTAATCCTTGAATTTCTAGACATTTTCAGTCTCATCCTCATGGTACGAGTTAGCCTTGGTGGCGTGTGACGCCTCGTTCCCGTTTAATTACTTTGTTAATCGGGGTCGCGGGAGCGGGGTGCCACACTGGATTGCAGTTAAGAACATCCTAAAGTACTTAAGAAGAACTAAGGATGCTTTCTTGATATTTGGCGGTAAGGAAGAGTTGCGTGTAATGGGTTACACTGATGCAAGCTTCCAAACCGACAGAGATGACTTTAGATCACAATCGGGATATGTGTTTTTCCTGAATGGAGAAACGGTGAGCTGGAAGAGTTCCAAGCAAGAGACGGTAGCTGATTCTACAACAGAGGCTGAGTACATTGCTGCAAATGGCGCAGCAAGGAAGCTGTTTGGATCAGAAAGTTTGTTTCTGAACTTGGTGTGGTCCCTAGCATTGCGGATCCAGTTGAGTTGTTCTGTGACAACACTGGGGTGATCGCCCAATCGAAGGAACCCAGGTCGCACCAGAAATCCAAGCACGTGCTCAGGAAGTTTCATCTAATTCGAGATATTATCGATAGAGGAGACGTTCGGATATGCAAGATTCCTACAGATGATAATCTGTCAGACCCGCTTACAAAGCCTCTCACGCAGTGGAAGCATGAAGGGCACACTAGGAGTATGGGCATACGAGATGCGCCAGATTGGCTCTAGTGCAAGTGGGAGACTGTTGGAATATATGCCCTATAGGCAATCTAGTTTAGTATGAATTATTTGTGGCTAGAAATTCATATATTATTTATTGGATATTTAATATAATGAAGTCCTAAGATTTACAATTGTGTTGTTTATCTTAAATATCCCTAGTCGAGTATAATGATTAATGGGACAATCATTTATAAACTAGTATGGGGTTGGATTGATATGGAGATATCACGATCCAACACATAGGTGTGCATTAGGGAATGTTGCACTGGATTGACCCATCTCCGAGAAGGCTACATACATGTTATGTTAAGTCACAAGCGCTTCTCGCGGTGCAATGGTATTGTCATCCTTAGACTTGAAGTCACTAGATATTCTAGTTGTGGATTATTGTGATCTTGGTAGCGTTAAACGCTACACCGTAACTGGGTAGTCATAAAGGCGTGTACTGGATACAATAAGAAGCAAGCTTAGAGATCGTAGTGGACGTAGATAGAATTTGTCCCTCCCACATAACGGGAGAAAATATCCTAGGCCACTCGAGGGATAGTGCTTATAGAATGTCTGGCCAGACTCAAATAAATCAATATGGGATATTGATGTTATTTGCACGAATAAGGCTATTCCCATGGATCGAGAAACTATGGATTGGATATACGAGTGTGACTTGTATGTCTCGTGTCCAATCCGGATATAGAGACAAAGGGATGAGACAATTACTTGTACAAAGTTTGTCAAGATGACTATTCTATTAGTTGGCTAGAATGGATGTTTTGCTAGAAACCGCTCCATATTAGCAAATACCAACTAGATAGAACCTATGGGGTCACACGCTATACATAGTTGAACTAGATTTGGGAATTAATTAATTGGACTAATTAATTAGAAGGATCACTTTGCAAAACCTTGCAAACTTAGTAGGGACTAATTTGCAAGGAAGGGACTAAATTGAATTCTAGTAGGACTAGAATAAGTCCTTTAGGTAGTTAACAAGGAGTTGTTGGACTATATAAAGGACCTTCCTTCCTTCCTTCCCACATAACTTATGCTCATAATTGAACATAACAAGAGTGGGAGAGAACACAAGGAGAGAGAGCAAGCAACAAGGGAGCCCGACCGCCCCCTTGCCGCCGCCCCGTCCCCGTCGGCCAAAGGAGGCCGAGACCCTCCTTTTGGGTCTCGTTTTGCGTGATTCTTCTTCCTCTTCCTCTTTCGGGCTAGCACCAAGGACTTGGGAGATCTAGGATCAACTCTAGGCGTGGATCAACCATAGAGAACGTGACACAATTCGCGTTTGAAGTCATCAAAGGAGAACCCTAAGGTGTGTTTATGATTTCTAACCCTTACCATCTTTATGTCTCTTGACTTGTGATCCTTGGAGGGTTTTGCATGGTTTTATGTTTGTTTATGCTTCCGTTGCGCATCCATGAATCAAAACCCTACAGAAAAGGCATTTCTTAAAGTTTCGCGTACTAAAGGAGTCATGAGGTGCAATCAGAAAGGGAAGTTAAGCCCGAAATTCGTTGGACCATATGATGTCATAGAGAAGATTGGAGAAGTGGCTTATCGATTGGATTTACTATCGAATTTGGGTCGTGTTCACAATGTATTCCACTTATCTCAGCTGAAGAAGTATGTGCCTGACCCATCCCATGTATTAGATCCCGAAC
The DNA here is from genome assembly GCA_023055425.1 of Linanthus parryae. Lineage (NCBI taxonomy): Eukaryota > Viridiplantae > Streptophyta > Magnoliopsida > Ericales > Polemoniaceae > Linanthus > Linanthus parryae. Next base: position 108,607,960 of record JALGPY010000005.1, on the reverse strand, counting down.
TAGTAGAACTGGACCTGTCTTTGAGTTATGAAGAACATCCTGTCAAGATTCTAGACACCAAGACAAGGAACACCCGCAACAAGAATGTCAAGATTGTAAAGGTCTTATGGACAAATCACCTCACTGAAGAGGCAACTTGGGAAGCGGAAGATGATATGAGGAAGAAGTACCCTCACCTTTTTGACGAGGTACTTTGAGTTCCGAGGACGTCACTCCTCTAAGGGGGAGAGGATGTAATCCTTCGGTTTCTAATACAGTATTCCTTATAGTATATTGCATATCATTGATGAACTTAGGTTTGCATTTAGTAGTTTTACTCTTGAGCGGAGATTCATACCTTATTGGTTGATGAGGATTTGGTTTAAGCTTCGAGGACGAAGCTCTCTTTAAGGAGGGAATGATAAAATACCCCGTTTTGTGACTATGGGTATTTTGTGATATTATTGTAAGTGTTGGCGAGTTGATTTAATTGTCGAGAGTTAATTATAATGGTTACGAGAGTTTGGGGGATCTTTGTGACTTTAATCGAAGAGTTTTAGTGTCTTTTACTTGACTTTGGGGGGAGGTAGTTGTCTTTTGGCAAAACTAAGGGGGAAAAGTGTCTTTTGACCCAACTTTTCTTCCTACGTAAAGTTTCCTATTCAAAGAGGGTTTTCTACTTATGAAATTGATTTTTTTTCCAACTCTCATAAAACCCTCACTCTCCCTATTTCTCTCTATCTCTCTCATGTCTCTCCTTCTCTCACCCGTCTCTCTCTCTCACTCTCTCGGTCTCTCTCTCTTCCACGACGGCAACAACAGCAGCCGCAACCACCACCGCCGCCGTCCCTCTCTCCCTCCGGTCGCAGGTAATCTCTCTCTCTCTCTCTCTCTATCTCTCTCTCTTTTCTTCTTTCTCTTTTCTCTCTCTCTCTTTCTCTGTCCGACTCTCTCTCCGTCTGACCCTCCATGGGCTGCGGGTTTTGATCATGTTTCTTCTTCTTTTCTTTTCCTCTTGATTTCTTTTGTTCTCTTGATCACTTGTTTACGATTCATGTACGTAGCATGTAATATTTAATTTTCAGATTTGTAATGTTGGTTTCATTAATCTTGAAGTCATAGGATTAATCATCAAGTTTTGGTTTAATCATGTTCTTAATTTATGGGAAAAAACACTAGTCATGGAAGGGACGTTTGATTAAGTGATTTGGATGATTTGATGATCATAGTATGTGGGTAGTAACCTGATTTGATGTGGGTATTCATGTTGCATTAGGTTTTGTTTGAATACGGGATTAACTAGATGTTTTGGAGAATAGTTGTATGAAAAGTGATAATTCCCGTATGGGTACTATGAGTGAAATTGGAAACTTAAAACTAGCATAACTTTTGATCCAGGAATCAAAATTCGGATCCGTTTGAGGATAAACTTATTATTCGGAGTGTTTTGAATCTAATGAGACTGTTTATGATCCATGATTTATTTGGGAAGTTTGAGTAATAAAATTGGTGAAGTTATGTTAGGTTATGTACACATTAGGTTATAGGATTTTGAATTTGGTTTTGAAGTATGAATTAAGTGAGATGTTGGGTTGGTGTTAGAGACCTAAACCGTCGAGTGCCATATGCATGTAGATAGTATAGCAAATTATATTGCTAGAGTATTATGTTTAATTAGGGCATTGTTACGTGTAGGTGACGAGTTCTTCGACGACGAGTACATCGAGTACGTCGACTGATTTGCGGTAGTTGATTTGCTTTGAGGTAAGTAAACATGCCAGGCCTACTGTGCCTAAATCCTTCGTGTCAAATGAATTATTATATTTCTTTACGTCTCAAAATGTGTTTATGTGTTATGTGACATGCAATATGTGATTTTTACTTGCTAAATGTCTTTCTTGAAAATATCACCATGATAATAACAATGAACTATAACGTAAAGTGGAAGAGTTGTGCGGGACCATTTATTATTGGTTACTATTGGCATTGGGCGTGTTGATTTCGGTCTTCCGTTCAATTTATTTTTATTTAATCCAGTTGCAAGTCCCCGGATAGCTCCTTGTACTCACTCCTCTGGCCGCCAGAAGTCTTTGGGGGGTGTCGACACTTAAGGTCCTGGATGCTTGCGAGATGGTTGGTTCCCCCGTCACAACAAATTATTAATGATGGATTTTAGTTTTAAGTATAATAATGGAAAATGAACTAATATGGATTTTGGTTCCTTACAAGTGTCAACTACATTCCGTTGTGTTTTTGAAAATAACTCTTAATCTCAAATTTATTACTGGCTTTATAACTTGTCTCATAATTTCTACATGCTTGGGTGTTTTCTTACCAGTATTTTTATGCTGATTTTGTACTGTGGTGTTTCTTTTTTATTCCGCACCACAGGTCTAGAGGATGAGAATCTTGCATAGAAGGGGAACGCGTTTCATCATTTAATTCATTAGTTTCTTCATTAGAACAGTTTTAAATGCTTTAACACTTTAGTTCGCTTTATGCCAGGTTTGAGGCAAGAACAATTGGATTGTAATAACGGTTAATTTTAATTATTTTATGGATGTTTTTGCTTGAGGACCATGTTATAAAATCTCCTTGTATTCGGGTTTAACCCCGGGTACGGAGTGACATCCCCGGGTCTCCGGCTTGGTCGTTTTGGGGGTGTTACAGTGTTTACTCATAACAAAATCACTGAACAGTGTTGGAATTGTCTTCTCTTTGGTTGATCGATGTAGTTCCATATCCTCGCTTGGATGGGCAACATGATTATCCATGAGAGGCTCAGGATTGTTAATTTTGGGCTCGTCTAAGCATTCATTATCATCAGCATAATCATCAACATGCTCAATCAATGTAACCGTAGATCTGTTAGACGGAGAAATTGTCTCGGGAGTTGGGTCCGGTGATGTAGGAATATCATGTAAGAGCTCAGACAGACTTTGTGAGGGTTCCTCATGGAAAATTCATATGAGGGAGCCAATGTGGATGAATAAAATGAAGAGACACTTGTGAACATTTTATTCTCCCAGAAGACAATATGCTGAGAGATACAGAGACGCTTAGAGACTGGATTGAGGATACCCTTTGTGTTCAATCCCATACCCAAGGAAACAACAGACTCGATATCGAGGTTCCAACTCATTGTGTTCATGGAGCTGTATGAGAACAAAACAAACACACCCAAAAACACGAAGAGAGGAGTAGTCAGGACGAACACCATAGAGTTTCTCATATGGTTTCATATTATGTATTGTAGGAGTTCGAACACAGTTTATTTTATAAACTGCAGTGAGAGGAGCTTCCCCCCAAATACATTCAGGTCAAGAAGAGGATATGAGAAGGGCACAGACATATTCAAGAATGTGGCGATGTTTGCGCTCGGCATGACCATTTTGTTGGGAAGTGTCAGGGCACGAACGTTGTGGCAAGGTGCCTTGAGAACGAATAGCGGAAAGGAATTCATTTTCTGTGTATTATCCAGCATTTACAGCCCTAAATAATTTAATTGGGCGAGAAAATTAAGTTTTTACCATGGCGGAAAACTCAAGATATAGTTGGGGTAGCTCAGAACGATATTTCATAAGATATATCCAAGTGTAACGAGTAAAATCAACAAAAAAGATGACAAAATATTTAGACCCTCCCATAGTGGCATGAGGAGAAGGGCCCCAAACATCAGATTGAACCAAGTCAAAAGGAGCTGAAGAAGCATAATTACTTTTATTAAATGACAAAACGGGTTGTTTTGCGAGTTGACAAGGAAGACAATCCAAATGATCAGACTTAACTGTTCCTAAATTGCCACTAGAAACAAGTTTCTTTATTACACCTGAAGAAGCATGACCTAAGCTAGAGTTCCATAACTGAAAGAAGGAGCTGTGGAAGCTAAAGAGTGACGAGACTCGACAAGATTCAGCGGAAGACGATGATTGGTGAGCTCAAACAATCCTTTTCCGTGTAGAACGTGTGAGGTCTATTCTGGATGATAGACCAAATTTCAATGTCTTGATTAATGAGGAGCATCTTCATCAAGGCCTTCAAGGGTACAAAATTGTCTCCACAGAACAAAGGAGGTCTGTTAGCAGCTCTTCTCTGTGAAAAACCACCATCACCTACCATACTCATGATCACAAGATTGTTAGATCTATGCAGTGATATAAACTTTGATACCAATTGAAAGTGTATGTAAGTATGCAAATACAGAATCAAATACTCTAGAAGAGGGGGGTTGAATAGAGCATGGAAAATTTTGCCAAAAGTGTGGTTTTAAAACAAAGTGTGAAGAGATAGAAGTATTTTAAGGCCTTGAACTCAGTTTCAAGCCCTTGAAATCAAACAGATAGAGAAAAAAGTTACTGGTAGTTTTTAAGGCTTTGAAGAGCCTTTCAAGGATTTAAAAATAAATATGTTTTGAAGGAGTTAACAAAACAAGTAAAGAAACGAAAAGTAAAGGCAAGGAACACAATGAATTTACGGTGTTCAGTCCTCAATGACCTACCTCTCCACCAGAGGGATCTAGTCCCTTCAAGATTTCAACAAGGTTCTTATCTATCAAAAGCTAATCCCTAGATATCAGACCCACATAATTGCCTTACTCTGTACAGTATGTGGTTCTTCCTAACCTATCTAGTATCTTCTCTAGCTAACTGATACAATAAAAATTCTCTGTTGTTCCTCTTGAACAACTCACGATAACAAATGGTAAAGAAGTATAACAGAAAAGATATACAAATTAAGATCAAGTGAAGAACACTTTAAAAAAGTAAAGCTGTGAAGCTTGAAGTTTTTTTCTGAGAACTGGGATGGATTGAGTGAGTGTTTGATCTTCTTCAATGTTGCTTGTCAATCCTGTGAGAGTGTTTCAGTCTCTATGATGCTCTGTGTTCGGGAATCTCTCTATGTTCTCTTGTTTTGGTTGTTATCCTGCTGATTTGAATTGCAGCATATATAGCAATCTTCAAACAGAAATCCCTAAAAATGTGCAGCATATCTTGACTCTCAACAGCTTGATTCCAACGGCTAGTTACTTGCTTTTCCGACTTGATTTTGATATGATCTTTCATCTGCAAGCTTAAGGAATGTCCAGACAATCTTCCTTAACAATAGCACTGACTCTGCAGACATTGATTGTCACTTATGCATCTCTGCAAATAAGGAAACTTACTAAACCTGCATACACAAAATCAGTTAAAAGTTCCTACAAGATAACTTTGGCAAATAATGAGATCAAGGCATGTTAAAATACAGAACTAATTTGCCTTTCATCATCTAATACAGTATGCTCAAGTGCAGGGGTTTACAGAAGTATAGATGTAATAACTCCCCCGCAGTTCATGCTCTTTAGTTTCGAGGCCTTGAAACCAGTTTCAAGCCTTTGAAACAAACTGTGAACTTACACCTTGATGAAAGCAAAAACCAATTATTCTGTCTGAACTGTTTCTCTGCAAAAAATAGACATTAGTAGCATAGCAGAAAAAGTTATATAAGATCAAAACCAAATATCATTACTAACAGTTATAAGAACTAAACAGAACTGAATCAAAATCAAACCAAGTAACAAATAAAAAGCCAAAGCAGTTCAACAAACCAACTGCCACACATATCCACACCAGATAAATCTAAAGTATCCCCTTAAATTTATCCTGTTGGAGTAGATGCTATTGGAAATCTATATTTAGTATGAACATTATTTGGCTAGAATATTAATTTATTATTTATATAATATTTAATATAATGAAGTCCTTAGATTACAATGTGTTGTTTATCTTAAAAATATCCCTAGTAAATTTTATTGATTAACAGGACGATCATTATAGAATAGTATGTGGGTAGATTGATATGGAGATATCAAGTCTAACACATGGGTATGCATTGGGAGTAATGGCATACTGGGTTGACCCACGACGAGAAGGCTGCATTAAGTTATGTTAACGTCACAAGTGCTTCTCGTACTGCTAATGGTGTTGCAATCCTTATACTTGAAGTCATTAGATACTCTAGTTGTGAAATATCATGCTTTGGTATAATCAAACGTTACAACGTAACTGGGTAACTATAAAGACAGTCATCGGTCATGGATGGAAGCAAGCTTAGAGATGGTAGTGATGTAGAGAGGATTTGTCCTTCCAACGTAAAGGGAGCAAATATCCATGGCCACTCGAGGGGTAGTTCTTATGGAATGTATGGCCAGAATCAGATAAATCAATATGGATCTATTGATGTTATCTATATATATAAGACTATTCCCAGGATCGAGAAATCATGGATTGGATATACGAGTGTGAAATTTATGTCTCGTGTCCAATCCGAATATGGAGACTTAGGGATAGATATAACATGGTAACATTCTGCACATGGTTTGTCGGATCACTGACTTTTCTATTATTTGGGTGGCATAGATGTGTTGCTAGACACCACTCTATGTTTGTAACAGTTACTACCAACTAAGTAGAAACCTATAGGGTCACATCGAATGGATTAAAATGGATTTGGATAATTAATTAAAAGGATCATAACGCAACCACATGCATAGTTAGTAGGACAAATTTGCAAGGTGGACTAACTCGTGTATTGACATGATTAGTATTGGGGAAAATATGTAGTTAATATGGAGTTTGTAACTACATAAAGGCAACCTAGCTTGTTATATTCTCAAGAAAGTCATTATTGAGAGAACGTAACAAATCAACGAGAGATACAAGGTTGGAGCTCGGCCCCTACCCGTCCGCCCCCTTTGGTGCCGTCGGCCACCCCTTGTGGCGCGACTCTTGGTGCTCCTTTTTGCGTGATCTTTGTCTCCTTCTTCCGTCGCTAGCACTACACGTGGAGAAGGATTCCAGCCACAATCCAAAGGCATGGATACCATAGAGACGAAGACACAATTCTTTATTGTGATCACACAAACTAAGGTACACAGTTTTTCTACTTTAATCATGTTATGAATGCTTGCCTGCAATCTGTGGAGGGGTTTTAGCAGGATTTTTTTTTTTATTTTGCTGAGTTACCTGCATCAAAACCCTGCAGGGGTATCAGAGCCACTTGTCGTAGCGCATAACATGGTTTTATGTGCTACTTTTATCAATTTTTATACTGTAATTGTTACTTTTCGAGAAAACTGAAGTTTGGCATAATGATGCAAATTGAATATGATTCAATAGAGATTGTGCCAATTTTACATATCGTATAAAATTAGGTAAATTTCAATCACATATGATGCGAGTTTTTGGATTTTGAAAGCTAGAGTTTGGGCACAATTGGGGAAAAAAGAGTTTTTCTCATCAGTTGGAAATAAGCACACAAGGAAAGGAGGAAGGAGTTTTGGAAACAACCCTAGGGTTTGACCCTAGGGCCGTCCGCCCCGTTCCTTGCGCGCCAAGATTGGGACGCGGCCTAGCATCCGGTTGGACCGCGCGGGAAACGACCGACCGATACGGCCCGACTTACGCGCTCCTATGGGTTCGGCCAAATAGTTTGGTGGGCCCCTTGGACCGTTTTGACCCTAAAAAAATCCAAATTCAACTAAAATTAACCAAGCGCGTTAAAATTGGATTTTAAGTGTATTATGTGCTTTATTGCATGGGGGATGGATATCTCATATTGTGGTTTGTTTTGTTTTTAGTTTCTAATAATTGATGTAATTAATTATTTTACGGCATGCCTGTCGTCTTCTTCATCAACTTGTGAGGTATCTCGATTTAGTATAGGTGGTAGCTAGTATTAGATAGTTAGATGATAGCCAAGACATGGAGAAGAATATCAAAGACTGAAGAAACCACAAGACTTGGAGGACTCACACGTCTAGGACGCGTGGACTAAAGATGGAGGCACATGGAGATGATTTTGTCACTTTAAGGCTTATAGATATTCTCATTGAATTGGGAATATGTTAGTCTTATGGGCCATATCCATGCCACATTTATTTTTCTTTTTTATTTATTTATTTATTGTCTTGTTATTTATTTTTGGTGTATGGTTGATGTTTGCAAAATATAAAAAGATAATAATATACAAGGTTGATCTTTTATTTGGGATTGCCCGAACCAAATAAGTAGATCATGTTGATATGATCGACGAAACAATTAATAATCACAAGGAAATCTGTTAAACGATAAATATTGCGTTTTGCCTTCTCTTACCTAAACGCCCATCATGACCAGGGTCTATTAAATTCGGACTTGCCAAAGCAATGCCATTTAATTCATCATGGTGTGATGCGGCGGCACAAGCAAGTAATGTGTGATTGTTGGAGTAAGAGGTTGGACACAACTAGGTTGTTTCAATGAGATTGAGAAACTTAGAGGCAAGTCAATTAGGTGTTATCTATGGGATAGATAAAGAATAAGCAGTTATTCACCTAATTGAACCAAGAGTTGCATAGGATGCAATTGGAAAATGGTCCACCTAAATAACTAATTCTTGGAAAACTTGCCAAAGCAAGCTCAAGAGGAAGTGAAATATGGATCTTGGAACCACTAGAGAATATATGATATTTTCCTCATTAATGGTGAGGGCTATTAATCCAAAAAAAATTAGTGGCAAATATATTTAATAATATAGCCATTTTTATTGTAGTTTATCATTCAAAATACTAAAATTTCATACTTCTCATTTTGTAGAATTCCATATGGCAAACAATCAATGATCGACTTCATCCCTACGATCTGTCCTTGAGAAGGACAAATTGTCTGGAACCAATTTTCTAGACTGGTACAGAAATTTAATAATTGTTATCAAGCAAGAAAAGAAACTGTGCGTCTTAGACAATGATATTCCAGACCCACCAGTTGAGGATGCTGTTCTAGATACCATGAGGGCACATCAGAAACATGTGGATAATTCTAATGATGTGACGTGTCTCATGCTTTGTACCATGAACTATGAGCTTCAGAAGCAACATGAGATCATGTAGGCGTACGATAAAATTGTACATTTAAAGCAGTTCTTCCAAGATCAGGCGAGACATGAGCGGTATGAAGTATCCAAGGCACTGTTCAAGCGCAGTCTGTCAGAGGGGAACCTAGTCGGGCCTCATGTGCTCCGTATGATCGGATACATGGAGAATCTTGAGAGGTTAGGCTTCCTATTATGCCAAGAGTTGGCCGCTGACCTCATCCTGCAATCGTTGCCGGATAGTTATAGCCAGTTCATCATGAACTATAACATGAATGAGATCAACAAACCTCTGCCAGACCTGCTCAATATGTTAAGGACCGCTGAACAGAGCATTAACAAGGGAAAAGGAAATTCCATAATGATGGTCAATAAGGGAAATGGAAAGCGAGTTACCTCTACCTCCAAAGGAAAGATCAAGAAAGTTTCAAAATACAAGGAAACTGCCTTAAGCCTGCTGGTGCGTCTCTAAGGGCGCATTTCACTATTGTAGTCAGACAGGCCACTAGAAGAGGAACTGCCCAAAGTATCTGGAGGATAAAATCCTTGGAATAGTGATACCACCACCACCGGGTATTTTTGTAATAGATGTCAATTTGTCTATCTCTTCATCTTGGGTATTGGATACTCGATGTGGATCTCACATTTGTCGAAATGTGCAGGATCTCAAGAGAAGTAGACGACTGGCTAAAGGGGAGATAGAATTGTGCGTGGGGAATGGAGCAAGATTTGTTGTATTAGCTGTAGGCATTTATGAGCTATCTTTGCCTTATTGACTTATTTTAGAATTAGACAATTGCTATTATGTGTCTGCTATGAGCAGAAATATTATTTCTATTTCTTGTTTGGACGAGAAATGATTTTCCATTAGAATAAAGGAAAAGTGATGCTCCATTTATTTTGATAGTATGCACCATTGTAGTGCGCTTTTGTCTAATGGATTTTATATCCTTGATCTTAATAATTCCGTCTATAACATAAATACCAAGAGGATTAAAACTAATGATTTAAATCATACTTATCTTTGGCAATGTCATTTAGGCCATATAAACGAGAAACGCATTTATAGACTCCACAAGCATGGATTTCTAGACTCAGTTGATAATGAATCATATGAGACATGTGAATCTTGTTTATTAAAAAAAATGACAAAGTCCCCTTTCAATAAGATATGTGAGAGTATTAGTGAGTAATTGGAACTCATACATACTGATATGTGTGGGCCGTTTACCACGCCTTCCAGAGGTAGTTATCATTATTTCAGTACATTTACTGATGACTTCAGTAGATATGGATTTGTATACCTTATGAAGGCCAAATTCGAATCTTTTGAAACGTTCAAAGAATTCAAGAATGAAGTGGAGAAGCAACTTGGCAAGAGTATTAAAGCTATACGATCGGATCGTGGAGGAGAATACTTGAGTCAAGAGTTTGACGACTATCTTAGAGAGTGTGGGATCTTCTCCCAACTCACTCCACCCCGAACGCCATAGTGGAATGGCGTGTCCGAGAGGAGAAATCGAACCTCATTGGGTATGGTGCAGTCTATGATGTGTCAAGGGGATCTTTCGATGTCGCTTTGGGGACATGCTCTATTGACTGCAGCTTTTACCATTAACCGTGTTCCAAACAAATCGATCATGAAGACACCATATGAGTTATGGACTTGGAGGCATCCCATGGTGTCGTTTATGAGGATTTGGGGTTGCGACGTTTATGTAAAGCGTTTACAAACAGACAAGCTCGGACCCAAGTCGGATAAGTGTGAGTTTGTGGGATACCCTAGAGAAACGAAAGGGTATTATTTCTACAATCCAATAAAGAACAAAGTTTTTGTTGCTCGGACTGGCGTGTTTCTAGAAAAATAATTTGTCTCTAAATAAGCCAGTGGGAGGACTGTAGAGCTTGAAGAAGTTACAGAACCACAAAGCACTGATCCTACAATGGAACATGAACACGAATCACAAGTTGTTGGGAGCAACCTGTTCAAGTAACACAAGAAATTCGTACGTCGAGTAGCGTACGTCAGGAGCCAAAGAGGTATGCACATCTTGTGACTGAGCCCGGTGACGTACCACTCATGGATGATGAGCCTACTATCTATGGATAGGCCATGAAAGGGCCACAATCTAAGAAGTGGCTTGAAGCCATGAGATCTGAAAAGGAGTCCATCAATTCCAACCAAGTATGGACTTTGGTGGAACCACCCAAAGGGGCTCGCCCCATAGGGTGCAAGTGGGTCTTCAAGAAGAAGACTAACATGGATGGAAATGTGATTTCCTACAAGGGTCAATTGGTGGGAAAAGGGTTCAGATAGATTCATGGTATTGACTATGATGAAACTTTTTCCACGGTCACAATGACCAAATCCATTCGTATCTTACTTGCTATTGCAGCTTATCACGACTATGAGATTTCGAAGATTGTCAAAACAACTTTTTTGTATGGACACCTCCTTGAAGATGTGTACATGACACATCCAAAGGGTTTTGAGGATTCACAACATGCAATCAATGTCTTTAAGCAAGCTTCTAGAAGTTGGAACCGACATTTTGATGACGCGGTCAAAGAGTTCGGCTTCATTAAGAACGAAGACGAGCCTTGTGTCTACAAGAAGGTTAGTGGGAGTTTTGTTGTATTTCTAGTCTTGTATGTGGATGACATACTACTAATTGGAAACGACATTCCTGCCTTGCAATCTATGGCTAGGGAAGTGCTCCGCAATGAAGGACTTAGGAAATGCATCTTATATACTTGGTATCAATATCTGTAGGGATAGATGTAGGAAGTTGCTCGGCCTAAGCCAAATTACATATATAGACAAGGTGTTGAAATAGTTCAGCATGCAAGAATAAAAAATAAAGGATTCTTGCCCATGTCGCACGGAGTAACCATTTTGAAGGATGATTGTTCCTCCAATGAGATTGAGAAGGACCGCATGATTAATATTCCATACGCGTCGGCTATAGGATCTATCATGTACGCCATGTTGTGTGTTGGAATAGATGCCCTAGAGGCAATCTAGTTTAGTATGAATTTGTATATGGCTAGAAAATTCATTTATTATTTATTGGATATTTAATATAATGAAGTCCTTAGATTTACAATTGTGTTGTTTATCTTAAATATCCCTAGTCAAGTATAATGATTAATAGGACAATCATCTATAGACTAGTATGGGGTTGGACTGATATGGAGATATCACGATCCAACACATAGGTGTGCATTACGGAATGTCGCACTGGATTGACCCATCTCCGAGAAGGCTACATACACGTTATGTTGAGTCACAAGTGCTTCTCGCGGTACAATGGTATTGTCGTCCTTAGACTTGAAGTCACTAGATATTCTAGTTGTGGATTATTGTGATCTTGGTAGCGTTAAACGCTACACCGTAACTGGGTAGTTATAAAGGCGTGTACTGGATACAATAAGAAGCAAGCTTAGAGATCGTAGTGGACGTAGAGAGGATTTGCCCCTCCCACATAACGGGAGAAAATATCCTATGCCACTCGAGGGATAGTGCTTATAGAATGTCTAGCCAGACTCAAATAAATCAATATGGGATATTGATGTTATTTGCACGAATAAGGCTATTCCCATGGATCGAGAAACTATGGATTGGATATACGAGTGTGACTTGTATGTCTCGTGTCCAATCCGGATATGGGGGCAGAGGGATGAGACAATTACTTGTACAAAGGTTGTCAAGATGACTATTCTATTAGTTGGCTAGAATGGATGTTTTGCTAGAGACCGCTCCATATTAGCAAATAGTTGCTACCAACTAGATAGAACCTATGGGGTCACACGCTATATAGAGTTGAACTAGATTTGGGAATTAATTAATTGGATTAATTAATTAGAAGGATCACTTTGCAAACCCTTGCAAACTTAGTAGGGACTAATTTGCAAGGAAGGGACTAAATTGAATTCTAGTTGGACTAGAATAAGTCCTTTAGGTAGTTAACAAGGAGTTGTTGGACTATATAAAGGACCCTCCTTCCTTCCTTCCTCATAACTTATGCTCATTAGTGAACATAACAAGAGTGGGAGAGAACAAAGGAGAGAGAGCAAGCAACAAGGAGGGCCCGACGCCGCCCCTTGCCGCCGCCCTCGTCCCCGTCGACCAAAAGAGGCCGAGACCCTCTTTTGGGTCTCGTTTTGCGTGATTTCTTCTTCCTCTTCCTATTTCGGGCTAGCACCAAGGAGTTTGGGAGATCTAGGATCAACTCTAGGAGTAGATCAACTATAGAGAACGTGACATTATTCGCGTTTGAAGTCATCAAGGAGAACCCAAAGGTGTGTTTATGATTTCTAACCTTTACTATCGTTATGTCTCTAGACTTGTGATCCTTGGAGGGTTTTGCATGGTTTATGTTTGATTATGCTTCCGTTGTGCGATCCATGATTCAAAACCCTACATTGTGTACTATACCAGATGTGTCATACGCATTGAGTATGTCAAGAATATACCAGTCCAATCCGGGTGAGAGTCACTGGATTGCTGTCAATAATATCCTTAAGTACTTGAGAAGAACTAAGGATGCATTCTTGATATTTGGAGGTGAGGAAGAACTCAGTGTAATTGGTTACACTGACGCGAGCTTCCAAACTGACGAGGACGACTACAGATCGCAGTCGGGCTATGTGTTTTGCCTGCATGGAGGACCTGTGAGCTGGGTGATTTCCAGGCAAGAGACAGTTTCTAATTCTACAATTGAAGCTGAGTACATTGTTTCAGCTGGTGAAACAAAGGAAGCTGTTTGGATTAGGAAGTTCATCACTAAACTTGGTGTGGTTCCTAGAATTGTGGATCCCATTGCGTTGTACTCTGAAAACACTGGGGCAGTCGCATAAGCCAAGGAACCCAGGTCACACTAGAAATCCAAACACGTACTTAAGAGATTCCATCTTATTCGAGAAATCATCGATATAGGAGATGTGAAGATATGCAAGATTCTAAAGGACAATAATCTTTCATATCCACTAACAAAGCTGCATGTTCAGCGCAAGCATGAAGGACACACTAGATATATAGGCATACGAGATGCTCCAGATTGGCTCGAGTGCAAGTGGGAGACTGTTGGAGTAGATGCCCTAGAGGCAATCTCTATTTAGTATCAACATTGTTTGGCTATAGTATTAATTTATCGTTCATGGAGATATTTAATATAATGAAGTTCTTATATTGTACAATTTGTTGTCTATCTTAAATACCCTAGTCCTTTATATTGATTAACAGGACGATCACTATAGAATAGTATGTGGGTAGATTTATATGGAGATATCAAGTCTAACACATGTGTATGCATTAGGAGTAATGGAATACTGGATTAACCCACGACGAGAAGGCTGCATTAAGTTATGTTAACGTCACAAGTTCTTCTCGTAGTGCTAATGGTGTTGTAATCCTTAGACTTGAAGTCACTAGATACTCTAGTTGTGAAATATCATTCTTTGATATTATCAAATGTTACACCGTAACTAGGTAACTATAAAGATAGTCATCGGGCATGGTAGGCAGCAAGCTTAGAGATGATAGTGATGTAGAGAGGATTTGTCCCTCTCACATAAAGGGAGCAAATATCCATGGCTACTCGAGGGGTAGTGCTTATGGAATGTCTGACCATAATCAGATAAATCAATATGGAGATATTGAGGTTATCTGTATAGATTAGCCTATTCCCATGATCGAGAAACTATAGATTGGATATACAAGTGTGATATTTATGTCTCGTGTCTAATCCGGTTATAGAGACAAAGGGATAGTTACAACACGGTAACATTAGGCACATGGTTTGTCGGATCACTGACTTTTCTATTAGTTGGGTAGCATAGATGACTTGCTAGACACCACTCTATGTTTGTCATTGTTACTACCAACTAAGTAGAAACCTATAGGGTCACACTTTGAATGGATTAAACTAGAGGATATTAATTAGTTGGATTAATTAATTAAAATGATCATAACGCAACCACATGCATAGTTAGTAGGACTAATTTGCAAGGTGGACTAATCCGTGTATGGTCATGATTAGTATTGGGGAAAATATGTAGTTAATAAGGAGTTATTAACTATATAAAGGCAACCTAGATTGTTATTTTCTCAAGAGAGTCATTATTGAGAGAAGATAACGAAGCAAGGAGAGAGACGAGGAAGGAGCTCGACCCCTACCCGTCTGCCCCCTTTGGTGCCGTCGGCCACCCCTTGTGGCATGACTCTTGGTGCTCCGTTTTGTGTGATCTTTGCCTCCTTATTCCGTTGCTAGAACTACACGTGGAGAAGGATTTGATCCGAAATCCAAATGTGTGGATACCATATAGAAGAAGGCACAATAATTCGTAGTGATTACACAAACTAAGGTACACAGTTTTCTTAGTTTCATCATGTGATGAATGCTTGCCTGCGATCTGTGGAGGGGTTTGAGCAGGATTAAATTTTGGTTATTCCTCTGCGTTACCTGCATCAAAAAAACATCTCCCCCTTTTTGACTTTCATCAAAAAAAAAATGTTGGATCAAATTGTTTTGAAAGAAAAAACTACTGAAAAAAATGTTTGAAAGAGGAAGGGTGATTTAAAGGCTTTGAAAGGAGTTTCAAGGCTTTGAAAAGAAGAAAGAAAGGCTAGAATTAAGGTTTAAGGTCTTCATCTCCCTTAGGCTCTGCAGCTGCCTCTTGATCACTTTCTTCTTCATCTTCCTCGTCTGCTTGTTGTTCTTCTTATTGTACAACTTCTTTAATAGGCTCTTAGCCACAACATCAACTTCAAACAGATCAGCTGAGTTGACAATGCCGAGAACCTTTGCTTTCTTTTTCTTCTTCTTCAAGTCTTTGAGTAGCAACCCGGATTTCACACCATCTTCATCATATTGTTCCTCAACCTCAGTAGTCTTTGCCCCTGCATCCTTATCTCCACCAGCCTGTTTCCCAGTACCTTTATTACCAGCATCTTCATCCTCAGTAATGTGATCATCAAACAGATCAGCTGTAGATCCTGCCTTCTTTGACCCTTCTAGATCTTGTGAAACTTCTTATTCCAAATGGATCAAGTTGATCCTTCTGAAGAGACTTTCAAGCATATACTTCATCTGTTTGAAATCAGTACCCAACTCATACTAACCCTGCTTCAATTCATCCAATTCATTCTCAATGAAGTCTATCCTTTGGAGAACTCGGGATTGGTCATGAGATTGAGAGGGTACGGTTGATTGAGAAGTTAAGTATTCAGGTTCTGGGAACTTTTTACCTACAAATCTTCAACAGACATTTCAGAGCAGAGCTTCCATGCTCCCTAATTGATTTTCACAATTCCAATCTTTTGACAAGACTTTTCATCAAGCATTCCAAAACCAGTAGTAATTGTCTCTTCCCTATCAACTAGAATTTCAAGGTGTTGAAAGAAGAGTGAGCGGAGGTTTCCATAGGGTAGAGGATGTTTCCTTTGCTTGGTGCAAGAGTAAAGCATGTGCTCCATCACAATGTTTGGCAAATCAATCTCATAACCATGCATAATCAGATACATCAAGTACAGTACCCTATCAGATAGCAAATCTTTTGAATTCTTCTTGGGTACTACACACCTCATCAGAATGGTAAACAAAATATTAGCTTCAATAGTTAACACAGAGTGCGTCAACTGTTTTGAGGTAGTAGCTATATTAGGAAAAAAGAATTCTTCCTTAGCCAACTTTAACACATATACCTTGCTAGGGTGATTGTGTGTATTGTACCTCTTTGGACAACTTAAGACATTGGAAAATTCATCATGATCCAACTCCATGTTAATGCCATCCACCTTAGAATATATAGTCAAAGCCAAGGTTTTCTCTTGTTTCAAGTTCAAATAGAACAGTCTGGTAAGCCTAGAGTATGAAACTTCAGAGGGGTTAAGGATTTTCCAAAGAGAACTCTGTTTCCATCTCCCTATGCATTCCAAATTAATTCAATTCAACATGCTAGTACTAATCATGCTTCAATAAGATATAGGATTAGAATCAAAACCATCTAATAAATTCCTTCTTGCAGAATGACTGATAAACACTTGCTAGAAAGAGTTTTCTTACCAGAAGGGGATTTTTTCGGATTATATCCGAAGATCCTTCCCTGTGTCCTTCTCTGATTCATGAATCTCCTTCCTAGTGACTTTCTCTTTCCCTTTATCTGATTTCTGAGGCTTCTTCTTCACCTTATTTGGGCTACCAATTTGAACACCTTTCTGTTTCTCAGAAACATCTGTTGCATCTGACATTTTCTTGATTGAAGAAGCAGTCTGATCCCCCTTATCTTTATTGCTTTTCTACTTCTTCGGATGAGAGGGTGGCCTTGGAGCACTAGGAGTTCTGGAACTAGATTCACACTAATTGCTTGAACGTCTTCTCTGCAACTTTTTTCTTCTTCCCCGAGCTTTTCTTTGAGCCTCCATCCATCTTGATTCTCTCAAAGGTTCTTCGTGAGTCAATTAGGGTTTGGGGGTTTCGAAGAGCGAGGCAGGAATGATTGAAACGAGAGAGAGAAAAGAGAAAATAAGTACTGAAGTGTTTGAGTTTGAAAAGGAAACTAAATATTCCCAAATATTTGAAGAAGGAAGGTTTGTGTGAAAATGCGTGTGACGTGTGGAAGGAAATAATATGATACTGATTTGAAAAAAAAAATTGTTTTAAAAGTTAAAAACAATGTTATGCAATTATCTAAAGAGATAACACCCAACATTGGTGATCCATTCATTGACTATGTAGTATACATATTTATTTTCAAAGCTTTGAAAAGTATTTCAAGGCCTTGAAAAACTGTAATACTGCAGATAGAATTTTTCAAGGCTTTGAAAGACTTTCCAAAACATTGAAACACGTATAAAACATACCTCGTACTCCCCCTAAACCAATGCTTATTTATTTAACATGCCCAATTCTAATCTCAAGGCTGTGAATCTGTCCTCTGGCAATGGTTTAGTGGAGATATCTGCAAACTGCTTGTTAGTAGGCCCAAATGACAAAGATACATCACCTTTATACACATGATCCCCGATGAAGTGATGTCTTACATCTATGTGTTTAGTCCTTGAGTGCTGAACTAGATTCTTTGTAATTGAGATTGCACTAGTGTTGTCACATTTGATTGCAATATCTGTGAAGTCATAACCCAGATCTCTCAAGCTCTAGCTGCTATGTATTTAGCTTCTGCTGTTGATAAGGCCACTGAATTTTGATTTTTATAATGAAAACTTATATGAGATGATCCAAGGAATTGGCAACATCGTGATGTGCTTTTTATGTCTACTTTATATCCCGCAAAATCAGCATATGAATATCCACACAAAGAGAGGTTTGACTGTTTAGGATACCAAAGCCCTAAGTCTTTGGTACCATTGATATATCTAAAGATTCTTTTGACAGGAAATAAGTGCGATTCTTTAGGATCGGCTTGGAATCTAGCACACATACAAATACCAAACATGATGTCTGGCCTACTTGTAGTAAGATAGAGCAATTATACAATCATACCTCTGAATACTTTCTGGTTCACACTCTTACCATTTTAATCCTTATCTAAGGACAGTGTAGAACTCATGGGAGTTTTAGCAGCCTTGGGTTGAGACAAGTGATACTTCTTCAACAAATCCTTGGTTTAATATTATGATATAGAAAGATTAATTTCTTCATTTAATGTTCATGAAGTCCAAGAAACAAATTTAACTCTCCCATAAAGCTCATCTCAAATTCCCTGCTCATAACATTTAAGAAATCTTTGGAAAGAGAATCATTAGTAGCACCAAAAAAATATCATCAACATATATATGTACATCTAGAATGTCTTTCTCAAGAGATTTTATGAAAAGAGTTTTATCAAATAAGCCCCTTTTGAAACCATTTTCAATTAGAAACTTTAACAATCTTTCATACCAAGCTCAAGGAGCCTGTTTCAAACCATAAAGAGCTTTTTCAAGCTTATACACATAGTTGGGAATTTTCAGATCCAGAAGGTTGAGCAACATAAACTTCCTCTTGCAGATAACCATTTAAAAAATCACATTTAACATCCATTTGAATTTTTTTATGTTCTAATGAGATGCAAAGCAAGTAATATTCTGATTGCATCCAACCTGGCCACAGGAGCAAGAATCTCCTCATAGTCTATACCTTCTTCCTGGTTGTAGCCTTGAGCTACAATTCTTGTCTTGTTCTGATGACCTTACCATTTTCATCCAGCTTTTTTATGAATAACCAACTTGTTCCAATCACAGACTGATCTTTGGGAGGAGGAACTAGTTTCCAGACTTTGCTCCTTTCAAACTAATTTAGCTCACTTTGCATAGCAATGATCGAGTCTTCTTCTTGTAGTGCTTCTTTCACATTCTTAAGCTCTACCAGATACACAAAAGAATTAAAAGCACACAAGTTCCATAACTGAGATATCGTTGTGTACCAGTGGATGGATAAAAAATGATGTTTTTTGCTGGATGTGATGACATATTTCTGAACTTCTTGCTCGGTATCAAGGGTTCTGGTTCTCATGGAATCTTTTCAAGGCCTCGAGATATTGATGCAGTGGCTTGACCACTCTGTGTTTCTTGAGATCCCGTTTCAAGGCTTTGAAACTCATTTTCAAGGCTTTGAAAATTTCTCCTGTTTTCCTTCAAGTTATTCTTGGAACCATTGTCTCGATCTGTTTCATCCTATAACTCATGCTTGTTCAGATTCAAGTCTGTAAAACTATCACTCATATAACCATCATAGCCTTCATCAGAAATAACATGTATACTTTCTTCAACAAGCATGGTTCTTTTATTGTAAACACTATATGTTTTGCTAGTCAAGGAATAACCAAGAAATATACCTTCATCACTTCTGGCATCAAACTTGCCAAAATTATCCTTACCATTATTGTGAACAAAACAAGCACAACCAAAAGGTTTGAAATAAGAAATAATTGGATTTCTCCCTTTGAAAAGTTCATAAGGAGTCTTCTTCAAAATAGGCCTAGTCAGGCACCTGTTTAAAATATAGTTTGCAGTGTTGACAACCTCTGCCCAAAAATACTTTGTCAATTTGTTTCCAAAAGCATTGTCCTAGACATATTAAGAATTTTGTTTTCCATTTCAACTACACCATTTTGTTGAGGAGTTCTAGGAGCAGAAAAAGTTGTGAGAAATATCATACTTGGCACATAATAAATCAAACTCTATTTGATCAAATTCTCTGCCATGATCACTCGTTATTGAAGCAATAGGTAGGTTTTTAGAAGTCTGCAGCTCTTTCCAAAGATTTGAAAATTCAGATAAAGCTTCAAACTTTTCTCTAAGAAACATAACCCAAGTAAATCTAGAGAAATCATCCACAATAACCAGCATGTACTTCTTACCTTTTGGATTTGACACTCTCATAGGACCACACAGATCCATATGAAGCAATTCAATGGGTCTAGTTGCACTTACAAAGTTCTTTGGCTTGAATGAGCTTCTTGTATGCTTTCCTCGAGCACAAGCCTTGTATACTTCTCCACCTTTGAACTTGACAGAGGGCAATCCTCTAACCAAGTCTTTAGAAACTAGTTTGTTTAGTGTATGCAGGTTGATATGTCCAAGCTTTATATGCCAAAGCTTTGAATCCTTTTTCAAAGCCTTGAGACATTTTAGACTTTCTCCTGCAACTTTGTTAGTATTCAAATAGTAAAAATTATTTAACCTTTGAGCACTGAGAATGCAATTTCCAGATTTTTCATCTTGCACCACACATTTCTATTTGTCAAAAATAACCTTATTACCCTTATCACATAGATGAGATACAATAAGCAGATTAAACTTCAAACCATCTACAAGATATAGATCTGAAATAGAAGTTTTAGAACCATTACCAACTTTACCAATTCCTGTGATGCTGCATTTGACTTTGTCACCAAGTGTCATTGTTTCTTCTGATTGTTCTTTCAGTTCTGAAAATAAAGAACTTTTGCGACTCGTGTGCCTGGAGCAACCACTATCCATAATCCATCTATGCTCTTTTCTCTTGTTGACAACCTGCAAATACCATTCACTTACTTACCCAGCTGTTAGACCAAGTGTGATACTTGGATTTATTCAGGATCAACCATGTTAGGTGGTCTGACCCCTTTGGGAACCCAAATCTGTCTCATCTGTCCCTTCAGTTGAAATGGAAAGGTATTCCTCATGATATGAGGTTCTCTTCGTTCAAAGGGACATGTCATTTTAACATGACCAATCTTGCCACAGTAATGACATTTTGGAGAATGTCTGCCACTTTCTTTCAAAAATATTGTATTGTTCTTTCTTGGAAATTTGGTTTATACCCAATACCAGTTTTGTGAACAGAATGCAAACTTCCTCCAAGAATCAAATTCAGATTGTGTCCTGAGCGAGCAAGTTTTGTCATAACATTCTTGGAGTCTTTAAGTTTCTTAGTCAAGAGAGTCTTCTGTTCCTCCATGCTCATGACTTAGAGAAACAAAGTTGTCACTAAGAATGGATTTTTAAGTTACAACCTCTTTGACTTGAGTTTTCAAGTATTTGAAATTAGTTTACAAAGATTTGAAATCTATGTCACTCTTTGCCAGAGAAATTTCAAGATTCTTGTTCTGACAAACTAATTACAGATTCTCTTTTGCTTGCTCATGAACATCTCCTTCAAAGACTTGATCTCATTTAAATAATCTTCTTCATTTGAAAGCATAGTTTTCAAAATTTCAGAAAGTAAATATGCAGGTTTTTACATTATACACTTCACCATTACCTCAATGTTCTTTTCTGAGCTTTCGTCATGCTTGGCCGTAAGAAAAATGTTGGCTTGTTCTTCTTCAGATTCTGACTCACTTGAAGAATCACAGTCACTCCATGAAGCTACCATAGCTTTCTTCCTTCTGTCACTGTCCTTCTTTTGAAAGTGTTAACTTTTCTTGTGAGGACAATCTCTGATCAAGTGTCATGCATCATCACATTCAAATCAATTCATTACTTTAGATTTATTTCCATTGGAAGATGACTTACCTTTGTAGTCCTTGCTACTAGAAAATCTGGATATGTCTCTGTTGAAGTATTTGTTTCCAAATTTCTTCTTCATTTTGAGAATCCTTGCCAAGGCTTTGGAAATGAGACAAATATGATCTTCTTCATCATCTTCTTCTCTATCAAGGCTTTGAGGTTATTCGCTCTATTTTGTCTTGAGTTCCAGATTCTTGACACTCTCTGGTAATTCTCCACCAGCTTCGCTCATAGAGATCTCATGTGTGAGTAGCTTTCCTTGTAAATCATCTAGTTGGAGGAAGGACAGATCCTGCGCTTCTTAAATGGCAGTGCTCTCTGGTTCCCATTTAGCTTTGGGAAGACTTCTCAAGATCTTTCTGACTTTCTCTTCATTGAAAAATACTTTCCCCAATGACTTCAGATTGTTGACAATATCTGTAAATCTTTCGAAAATGTCTTTGATGAATTCATCTTCATTCAACCTGAATAGTTCATACTATCTTAGGAAGATATTGATCTTGGTTTGCTTCACTTGGCTAGTTCCTTCAAAGGTAACCACCAGTTTATTCCATATCTCCTTAGCAGTCTTGTATGTGGATATACTATTGAACTCATATGCATTCAAAGCACAATATAAGAGATTTACAGCTCTGTAATTCTTTGAAAGTTGTTCTAATTCAGAAGTAGACAAAGAGTTCTCAGTTTTGGGAGTTCTAATCCAATCCTTATCTGTGTAGAATGTATTAATGATAGACCAAAGCTCAATGTCTTGATTAATGATGAACATCTTCATTAAGGCCGTCCAGGGTACAAAATTGTCTCCGCAGAACAAAGGAGGTCTGTTAGCAGCTCTTTCCTGTGAGAAATCACCATCACATGCCATACTCATGATCACAAGATTGTTAGGTCTATGCAGTGATACAAGCTCAGATACCAATTGAAAGTGTATGTAGGTATGCAAATACATAATCAAATACTCTAAAAGAGGGGGGGTTGAATAGAGTATGGAAAATTTTACGAAAAGTGTAGTTTTAAAACAAAGTGTGAAGAGCTAGAAATATTTTAAGGCCTTGAACTCAGTTTCAAGCCTTTGAAATCAAAACAGATAAAGAAAAAGTTACTCATAGTTTTCAAGGCCTTGAAGAGCATTTCAAGGCTTTGAAAAGAAATATGTTTTGAAGCAGTTAACAGAAAAAGTAGGGAAATGAAAAGTAAAGGCAAGTAACACATTGATTTTACGGAGTTCAGTCCTCAATGACCTACCTCTCTGCCTTAGGGATCGAATTCGTTCTGGATTTCAACAAGGTTCTTGTTTATCAAAGCTAAGCCCTAGATATCATACCCAGATAATTGCCTCACTCTGTGCAGTCTGTGTTTCTTCCTAACCTATCTAGTACATGCTCTAGCTAACTGATGCAGTAAGAATTTTCTGGTGTTCCTCTCGAACAACTTACGACAAAAATGGTGAAGAAGTATAACAGAAAAGATATACAAATTAAGATCAAGTGAAGAACACTGTTAAAGAGTAAAGCTCTGAAGCTTGAAGTGTTCTCTTGAGAACTGGAATGGATTGAGTGGGTTTTTTGACCTTCTTCAATGTTGCTTGTCAATCTTGTGAGAGTGTTTGAATCTCTGTAATGCTCTGTGCTCGTGAATCTCTCTCTCTATTCTCTTGTTGTGTTTGTTATACTTCTGATTTGAATTGCAGAATATATAGCAATCTTCAAACAGAAATCCCTAAAAGTATGCACCATATCTTTGACTCTCAACAGCTTGATTGCGACAACTAGTTGCTTGCTTTTTTGACTTAACTTTGATATGATATTTCATCCGCAAGCTTAAGGAATATCCAGACAACCTTCCTTAATAATAACACTGAATCTGCAGACATTCACTTATGCATCTCAGCAAATAAGGAAACTTATTAAACTTGCTCAAAGGGGAGTATGCAGATAGATATGCACCACATATACTCTAGAAGGAGGGGGTTGAATAGAGTATGCCAACTTTTTCAAAACTTGGTAGAGGAGAGGAAATTCTTTGAAGAGAAGTGAAGTTCAAGGCCTTGAAAAAAATTTCAATCCTTTGAAGTGAAATACAGTTCGAAATAAAACAGACAAGTCTTTTTCAAGGCCTTGAAAAGAGTTTCAAACCATTGAAAACATACTAGTTTGAATGCTGTAAAAACTAAGTAAGTGAATGAACTGTAAATGCAAGAGACAAGTGATTTATAGAGTTCAGTCCACTTGGAGTCTCTACCTCAGGGATCTTCTACCCTGCAGGATTTTCAACTCAATTATTATTAATCAAAAGCTAAGCCCTAGATCTCAAGCACAGAGAGTTGACTTACTCTGTTACAGCTTGTGGTTCTCTCTAACCTATCCAGTTCCCGCTCTAGCTAACTAGTTAACTAAGAATTCTCTATTTTTCACCTTGAAAAATCCTTGAGAATGAAATGGGGAAGTATTACAAGAATTATCTACAAATAAAACACAATACAAAAGAACACTAAATTGTAGAACTGCAGTGAAATATGCAGTGATCTTCTGTGAGTTGTATTGTGAGAGAGATAAACTTTTTTTATGCTTATCAATCCAAAAAAATATGTCTCTCTTTTATACCGTTGAGTGTTGCCTTTGTTTCTTCAAAATGACCTCCATTTACACTGTTTGAAGCTCTGCAAATCTTCCCATATTTTAAGCAACAACTTCCTATTTTGTAGGCAACAAACTTTGATTCTCTTAACAGCCTTCTCCAACAGATAGTTGATCACAATCTTCAGAGATATTGTTGTGATCTTGTATTTAAACACTCTGAGAAGCTGTCATGAGTCTCTGATTGATCATAGAATCATCATCTCTTATTATTTCCTTTCCTGCAAAAGCCGGATTAGGAAACCAATCCAGCATATTTAGGAAATAAAATTTCCCTGCAAAACTAAGTCAAACTGATAGATTAAAACATGTTAGGTATATCAAAACAGTTTGTCTTTCATCATAAAATAATAACACATCAAGCACATGGGTGACAGAGATAAAATCATATCAGAAGAGTTGAGAAACCCCCCCCCCCTTAGAACATGCATACAGGTCAGACAGTTTCAAGGCTTTGAATCCTGGTTCAAGGCCTTAAAAATAGCTCTGCTATTTCAAGCCTGTGAAACCTGATTCAAGGCTTTGAAAAGTCGTTCAAGGCCTTGAAATAACTAAGCATTTCAATTCCATGAAACCTGTGACCTTCAAATCTCCCCCTTGATGAAAGACAAACCTCAACCTTGTTTTATTCTTAGTTTCTGCAAAAAAATACTGATTAGCACACAGTTCAAATAGTAATAACACACCAATTCCAACATATCCAACTTATTAAAAAAAACATAAGCAAGAACTACAAGTAAGTTGCAGATAATCCTACTAACCAAGAGATAGTTTACTTAAAACAACAACAACAACAACAACAACAACAACAACAACAACAACAACAACAACAACAACAACAACAACAACAACAACAACAACAACAACAACAACAACAACAACAACAACAACAACAACAACAACAACAACAACAACAACAACAACAACAACAACAACAACAACAACAACAACAACAACAACAACAACAACAACAACAACAACAACAAAAACAAAAAAAACAAATCAAAACAACATAAGATTTTTCTCCCCCTTTTTAACTTTCATCAAAAAAGAATGAGAAGATGTTGGATCAGTGGAACATTTTGAAAATAAAAACTTAAAAAGAACGAATGGGAAAGAAAGAATAGGGAGGATTAAGGGGTTGGGTCTTCATCTCCATCCTGATCTCCCTCTTCTTTCTCACTGTCTTCATCAGTCTTATCCTGTTCTTCTTGTTCCTCTTCATTCTCACCAGCACTCTCTTCTTCAGTCTTGTCCTTAGTAGCAGTCTTTGGAGATTTATTCTTCTTCTTTAGGGTTATCAGCAGATCATCTGAGTCAGGGCTGTCTACTTCATCTCCTTCCTAAGCAGCCTGTTACTACCATTGTCTTTCCTTTATCTTTGACTAGAGCAGCCTCTTCCTGGTTGGAATGTTCACTTGGCAGGTTTTGTCAGAGCCATCTTTCTTGGCACCTTCTTCATCCTCAGGGACATCAAACACAATCATGCTTCTAAAGATGGTTTCCACCATGTATTTGACCTATGAGAGATCAGTCTCAAACCCATTCTGATTCTCTGTGATCTCACTATTATCCATCTATAGACCATCAAGTCTCTGAAGGATTGGAGACAAATCAGGAGGCCGAGATTTCTGGCTTGAAGTAGGGGTCAAGGCCTTGATCTTAACAAATTCCTTTGCATTCAGCTCTTCTTCAGTCAAATCTGAATACAACTTACAAATATTCTCTTTGGTCTTAACTACCCCAATCTTCTCAAAGGCTTTGTCATTCAGCATACCAATCCCAGAAGTGATAGACTCTTCTCCAGCAGTAGGAATCTCAAGGTGTTGGAATAACAGAGTGAGCAAGTTTGCATAAGGCAAATGATGCTTTCTCTGATCTGTTTGGGTGAATAGCATGTGTTCCATTACATGCTTCTGCAGATCAATGTCATAGCCATGCATAACCAAGTAAATAATGTACAATACCCTCTCAGCGATTAACTTTTTTGAATGTTCCCTTGGAAAAATGCATCTCATCAAGATAGTAAATAAAACTTTAGCTTCAACATTTAACACAGAGTGTGTTAACTGTTTGGATGAGGTAGGAACATTGGGTAGAACGAATTCTTCTCTGGCCATCTTGATTCTTTCTGAGGCTCTTCTAGTGCTCATTAGGGTTTGTGAGAAGAATAGAGAGAGGTGGATTTGATACGGAGTGAAGGAGAAGAGAAGAAGATAAATACTAAGAGAGTTTGTATTTGAAAAGGAAACTGCAATATTTTTCTAATCTTACAAGATCTGTAATGATCAACAAAGATTCAAATCTTTGAAGCCGTTGGAAATAAATAATTTTATACTATATTTGGTTGAAAAAGAATTTTGAAAAAGGTAGGGGCAATATTGAGCAAATATCTACAAAGAAAGCACCCAATACTGAATGATCCAAAAATTATTCACTAGCCAGTTATCAGACTTATTTTCAAGGCTTTGAAAACAGTTTCAAGGTCTTGAGAAGCTGTTAAGCTGAAACACATAAGATCAAAACTTTGAACAGATTTTCAAGGCTTTGAAAATCAGTTCAAACCTTTGAAACACATAATAACTTACCTTCCTTACCTGATGCTCCCCCTAAACCAATGCATCTTTATTTAGCATGCTTAATTCCAGTCTTAGAGCTGAAAATCTTTCATATGGAAATGGTTTAGTGAACATATCTGCAAGTTTCATGTTAGTAGAAACAAATTCAAGAACAATATCACATTTCTCAGCATGATCTCTGATGAAATGGTGTCTGACATCATTATGCTTGGTTCTTGAATGCTGAACTGGATTATATGTAATTTATATTGCACTAGTATTGTCACATTTGATAGGTATACTTCTGAATTCGAATCAAAGGTCCCTCTATTGTCGAGCAATCCATAATACTAGTGAACAACATGCTCCAGCAAATATATATTCAGCTTCAGCTGTTGATAAAGCAACTGAGTTTTGTTTCTTGGAATGCCAACTGATTAGAGATGATCCAATAAATTGTCAAGTTTCAGAAGTGCTTTTCCTTTCAACTTTGTAACCTGCAAATTCAGCATATGAAAATCCATGCAAAGAGAAGTTAGAATGTCTTGGATACCAAAGCCCTAAGTCTTTGGTACCATTGAGATATCTGAATATTCTCTTCACAGCACTAAAGTGTGATTTATTTGGATCAGCTTGAAATCTTGCACACATACATACACTGAAAATGATATATGGTCTACTAGCAGTGAGATCATGTAAAGATCCAATCATACCTCTATACTCTTTAACATTGACACTCTTAACAGATTCGTCTTTATCTAAAGACAATGTAGAACTCATGGGAGTCTTGATCTCTTTGGATTAAGACATGTTGTACTTGTTCAACAAGTCCTTAATGTACATGCTTTGATGCATAAAGATGCCCTTCTTCAGCTGATGTATTTGAAGTCCAAGGAAGAAGTTCAACTCTCCCATCATACTCATTTCAAATTCCCTGCTCATAAGACTTGATAATTCTTTGCATAGAAGATCATTAGTAGCTCCAAACAGAATATCATCAACATAAATCTGAACTACAAGTAAATCTTTCTCATGAGTATTTATGAAAAGGGTCTTGTCTACCAATCTTCTTTTGAAATCATTTTCAAGCAGAAATTTTAACAATCTTTCATACCAAGCTCTTGGATCTTGTTTCAAATCATAAAGAGCTTTGTCAAGTTTGTAAACATGACCTGGAAACTTATCACTTTCAAAACCATGAGGTTGTGCAAGATAAACTTCTTCTTGCAGGTAGCCATTCAAAAATGCACATTTCACATCCATTTGAAATAATTTCATGTTTTTGTAAGATGCAAATGCAAGTAAAATTCTAATTGATTCTAACCTGGAAACTGGAGAAAAATTTTCCTCATAATCAATACCTTCTTCTTGATTGTAATCTTGAGCAACTAACCTTGCTTTGTATCTGATCACCTTACCATTCTCATCTATTTTGTTTCTGAACACCCAACTGTTACCAATGACAGACTGGTTTGTTTTTGGAGGAATCTTTTTCCACACCTTATTTCTTTCAAACTCATTGAGTTCACTTTGCATAGCTATAGTCCAGTCTGCTTCTTGTAATGCTTCATTCACAGTTTTGGGTTCTACAAGAGAAATGAAAGCATTACACAAAGATTCTTAAACTGTGATCTTGTTTGTGTACAAGTGGTTGGGTCAGAGATGATGTTGTCAGCTGGATGAGATGAAAGATATTTGAATCTCTTTCTTGGAGACCATGGTTCAGGCTCTCCATATTGCTTCTCTGGTCTTGAAGTTGTAGCCTGATCACTTATATCTTTCTGATCATCTTTGTCAATGCTTTGATCTTTGTTTTCAAGGCCTTTAGTCTTGCTTTCAAGGTCTTGAAAATGGCTTCTGTTTCCTTCTGAACCTTTCTTGAACCCAAGTGAGTTTTCAGCTTCTTCTTCTGATTCATAATTGTTCATATCCAAGTTTGCAAAACTTTCACTCAAAGAACCATAATAGCTTTCATCAAAAATAACATGAATACGTTCTTCAACCAGCTTGGTTCTTTTATTATAGATTCTATAAGCTTTGCTAGTAAGAGAGTAACCAAGAAATATACCTTCATCACTTCTTGCATCAAACTTGGAAAAGTTGTCCTTACCATTGTTGTGGACATAGCATGTGCAACCAAAGGGTCTGAAGTATGAAATGTTTGGCTTCCTCCCTTAGAAGAGTCCATAGGGGGTCTTCATCAAGATGGTTCTGATCAAGCACCTGTTCAAAATGTAAATTGTTGTATTCACAGCTTCTGCCCAATAATTTTTTGGCAGCTTGTTTTCTTGAAGCATTGTTCTTGCATATCTTCAAGAGTCCTGCTATTTCTTTCAATAACTCCATTCTGTTGAGGAGTTATTTTGGAGTTGGTGTCCTAATAGGACCACACAAATCCATGTGAATTAGTTCATAGGTTTAGAAGTACTTACAAACTTCTTTGGTTTGAATGAGCTTCTGGTCTGCTTACCCTGAGCACAAGATTTGCATACTTCATCTTCTTTGAACTTGTTAGATGGTAATCATCTTACAAGGTCTTTGGAGATAAATTTATTCAAGGTATGTAAGTTGATGTGACCAAGATTTATGTTCCAAACCCTTGAATCCTCTTTCAAGGCCTTGAGACACTTTAAGCTTTTACCTGCAACTTTGTTAGTCTGAAAGGTATAAACATTGTTTGGTCTAGAGGTTGTGAGAATGCAATTGCCTGATTTCTCATTTTGAACCACACACTTCTCTTTATCAAAGATAACCTTATTGCCATTATCACAAAGTTGAGATACACTAAGCAAGTTAAATTTCAAGCCATCAACTAGATATACATCAAAAATCGAGTTTTCAGAATCTGTACCAACTTTGCCAATACCAAGTATGTTGCATTTGCCTTTGTCACCAAGTGTAATTGAACCTTCAAATTTCTCTTTCAATTCTAAGAATAGAGATCTCTTTCCACTCGTGTTTCTTGAGCAACCACTGTCCATAAACCTCTTATGTTCTTTGACATTGGTGACACCCTGCAAACACCAATAACTGCCTTACCCAGCTGTTAGACCAAGTGTTGAATTCGGACTCATACTCAGGATCAACCATGTTAGGTGGTCTGACCCATTTAGGAACCCAAATCTGTATAACTTGTCCTTTAAGTTGAAATGGGAATGTGTTCCACATTATATGAGGGTCTCTTATTCTGAAAGGACAAGTCATATTCATATGAGCAATCTTGTTACAAAAATGACACATTAGGAGAAGTTTTATTTCCAGCTTTCAAAAATCTGGTATTGTTCTTTTTTGGAAAGTTTGGATTGTATCCAATACCGGTTTTGTGAAATGACTTTGAACTTTCTCCAAGAATCAGGTTTAACTTGTGTTCTGAGCGTGCAAGCTTGACTTTGACTAATTCATATTCTTTAAGTTTCTCAGTAAGATTAGTCTTTTGTTTATCTGATTCATCAACTTGATTTCTTAGATTAACAAGGTTGTTACTTAGTAAAGAGTTATCAGTGACTATTTCCTTGACTTGTGTTTTCAAGGCTTTGAAACTGGTTTTCAAGGCCTTGAAATCACTGTCAGTTTCTTCCACTACAACAATTATGACCTTTTTTGATAATTTTTTTGTCGACACGCAATTTTGTGTAGCTAGATAGAGGACTTATCTACCATATTTGTGTTTGTCAATACATGTGCAGTCGATTGTCGACAATATGACTATTTATGTATTTTAGATAAAAAAGTAGTCGAGCATCATATGTGTTAAAATTCCCGCCCGAAATTTTAAAATATGGTGACAATCACTATATTTTAGTGACACACAAACTTGTAATTTTTTTTGAAGGAAACAAACTTGTCAATTTTAAAAACATACCCATTTAAAAAGTTATAAAATTATCCCGCACTACCCAAATGTTGGAGGGAGCGAATAAAATATTCAATAAAATCTTCACATCTCCAATAATGATAAAACCTCTCCACTCACACGGAACTCATCACAGAGACACTAAAACTATCCCTCTCAAAACCTTATCTCTCAGAAGCTTCCCCCCCCCCTCCGTCTCTCAATGTCGCGATCTTGTCGTCTATCGCGCGATCCTCTCTCAAATCCTCCCCTCTCAATCAGTGATCCTCTCTTCAATTGTGCGGTCCTCTCCTCAAACAATCGATCCTCATCGATTTTTTGGGTCAATTCCCAGATGTGGAATCCTTTCCTAATTATTTCAACTTTTGTATCCGTTCTTACGCAGTTTCAATTTGCTGTTTGGAAAGCACTTGCCGTCCAGATATCGTTCTACTCAACGGTACGATATCCTCCCTCCTTTGTCTAAACGCTTAAATTAGTTTCTGAATTTAAAATATGTAATCAATTACGTATACTGTCTTTAGGAATCAAGTAGACAGTGACTTTATGTATGAATATTTGCAGGGGTTCGTGAATGGCGTACGTTAGCTTTTTGGGCCAGGTGTTCGTGAATGGAGTACGATATATAGTTCGTGCCATGGAATTAAGGATCCACTCGGTCTACTACCTCTATTATATATTATGTTAACTAGACTTGAATCTGCTGTATATGACTTGGGAGTTTTTGAATAGGGATGGTTAAATTAGACTAGCTCGAATTCGCTGTGACTTTGTAGTTTTGTAACTGGGTACATATGATGATAAGTTTTATCTAGTTTTGTCTCGGAAATGCCAAGTTATGACATGTTGCTGAACACAAACAGTATGTAGCCAACTTGTTTCTTATGTGAAATGCCAATTTATGGCATCTTGTTTATGTAAAGGCTTTCAGCCTGTTTGGATGGTCTTTAGAAGTGATTTTTTTTGTTAAGTTGTTATAAAGGTGACAAGCACGAACGTCACTAGAAAGATGAAGTACCGACAAACTTCTCTTCTAGTGATGATTTCAGATGTCATATATCTAACTACACATGAATATGTGTTTGTCGCCAGTTTCAAATGCGACAATAAAAAATAGTCACTAGATAGAAACTCCCGACAGAAATTTGTGTCGATGCTTACTCTTTCTGCCGACAAACAAAATGCTTGTCGGCTATCACTCTAACGACAGAGTTGTAGTGACTACGGAGCTACAAACATTTTTCTATCGGTCGAATATCTTCCGACAAGTTTGGCCTATCTGCCGACAACTTTTGCTGTCAACGGAGGCAGTATTTGTTGTAGTGTTCTGAGAGATTTCAAGATTCTGATTCAGACAAACAAGTTGTAAATTCTCTTTTTATTTCTCATGAACGATTTCTTTCAAAACTCTAATCTCATTCAGATAATCCTCTTCATTTAAAATCATTGTTTTAAGATAATCTGAAAGAGCTACTTTTTGTTTTGAAATCAAACAGTTTACCGTTACCTCAATGTTCTTCTCAGAACTTTCATCATGCTTGGCCATGAAGTATAGGTTGGCATGCTCTTCTGCAGATTCAAATTCACTTGAGCTATCTGAATCACTCCATGAAGCTATCATATCTTTCTTTCTTCTTTCATGGTCTTTCTTTTGAAATTTCTTGCTTTTCTTGTGTGGACAGTCTCTTATCAAATGTCCTGCATCACCATACTCAAAGCAGTTCATGAATTTGGATTTATTATGTGAAGAAGACTTACCTTTGTAGTCCTTGCCACTGGATGATCTGTGTCTTTCTCTATTGAAGTCCTTGTTTCCAAAGTTCTTCTTCATCTTGAGGATTCTGGTCAAGGCTTTGGAAATCAATGCAAATGGATCACCATCATAATCTTATGTTTCAAGGCTTTGAACTTTCTCATTCTCTTTGGCCTTGAGTGCTAAGCTCTTGACACCTTCAGGCAGCTCTCCATCAGTCTCATTCATATATATTTCATGTGTTAGGAGCTTTTCTTATAGATCATCAAGTTGCAGTGATGAGAGATCTTGAGCTTCTTCAATAGCTGTTGTCTTTGGTTCGCATTTAACCTTTGGAAGACTTCTCAGTATCTTCCTCACATTTTCTTCATTGGAAATATGCTTTCCCAATGAATCAAGGTTGTTGACAATGTCTGTGAACCTCTTGAACATCTCTCTGATTGACTCATCTGCATTCATCTTGAACAACTCATACTGTCTGAAATAGATGTTGATTTTGGTTTGCTTGACTTGACTGGTTCCTTCAAATGTCACCACAAACTTATCCCAGATCTCTTTGGCAGTCTTGAAGCCTGAGATCCTGTTAAATTCATCTGTACTCAAAGCACAATACAAGATGTTAATAGCTTTGTAATTATTAGAAAATTGTTCTAATTCAGAAGAAGAAAGTGGGTCTTCAGATTTGGGAGTTTTAATCCCATCTTTCTCTGTAAAGAAAGTGTGAGGTCAATTCTGAATAATGTTCCAAAGCTCTATGTCTTGATCAATGATGAACATTTTCATCTGGGCTTTCCAGTGAGCAAAGTTGTCTCCATAGAATAGAGGAGGTCTTTTAGCAACTCTTCCATGTGAGAAACTGACGCGAATTCTTAACGCGCTTAAACGCAAGTATACGGTCAAGTAGTATGTGGAGTATTTTACGAATCCGAGTATCGAACCCAAGGTAATATACGATTATTAATTAACTAGAAAGTAATTATAGGAGATCTAAGTAGCCGGTAAAAATTTGTTTGAATTTGTAACGTTGTCGCCCACAAACAAGCGACGTAAATTAAATAACAATTAACTAAATATTTTTGTAGGGTTTTCAATTTTTAAACAAAAATAACTTGTGATTGATTACGATTAATGAGGAAGAACTAGGCAATTGATGATCCCTAGGGTTGTTAACGATTTCCGGAATTATGCATGAAACACTCTACTCACGTTCTAGTTATATCGGGTAATGTTCATCACGATCTTCTCTCGATCTCACGTGAATTTGTGTAAACAATAGATTTCGGGTCCTCTCGGTCCACCTCCGTCTATTACTACAATCTAATTGATTTGTTAGGCTCGTTCACCGGGTCCTATTGTTCCACCGAATTCACTAAGTTCTAACAACAATCAATCGAAACTACCCTCACACGATTAATCAAATTTCTATCTCCTCTCGGTCTAAGGAAACTACATGATCACCTAACTATTCTTTAACACGTCTCAAAGAATTCACTTTCGTGAAACCCTATTAACAAGTAGCGTCCTACGGGTGATCAAGCCAAGAACACTAATAAATAATAATCAAGAATAGTTTGGATAACAACAACGTTCATAAAATTTAAGCTAATGCATGCATCATGTCCAAAATCCGGAAAAACGTCATCAAACCCTAGTTTTCATCAATAACCTAGCTTAAGAAGTTTAGCTAGACATAGTATTGTTCAACATAAACAAAATAGTAGAGTTCATGAAGAAAATACGAAGAAACAAAGTTCAAACGCAAAAATCTTCACTCTTGATGATCCTCCAAGCTCACCAAAAAAAACCCCCAAAAAGTGTGCGTCTGGCCCAGCTGTTCGCACGAACACCCAATTGTTCGTGCGAACAGTGTTCGTGCGAACAGTTTGGGTGTTCCTATCGTCCAGCAGTTTGTTTTTTTTCCCTTTTTGGCCCTCCAAATTTCTTCCAAGGCACGAAAACTTCTCAAATCTTCAATTCTTCTCTTCTTTTCTTGATTCCTCCTCTCTCGTCTCCATTCCCGAGCATATCCTTGAGCTATCTTGTGTTCCGAAGTTTGTTTCCGCTCCAAAATCCTCGCTCCAAGCTCCCAGTTCCTGAAATACACAACACAAAAACATACCGAAAGATCACATGCGATAAACAATGTATAAATCATACGAAAAACGCCTGGATTACGAACTAAAGCTCAATAACTCACGTATGCTCAAAACAACCCGGATTTGGCCAATTTCTCACGTAAATATACTGAAACGCTCGCAAAACGGTCATGGATCGTAAACAATATAACTCCTAATGTGGAGTTATCAGACACCCCCACACTAACCTATTCCGCGTCCCGAGCAATCCAATCCAAGTACAACCAAAATCCGGCCACAATCCAACCAAAATACCTCCAATGAAACAACCATCCCCACAAGTGATACAAGCCGAGAATTGCATACTTACTAGAAACACCGTTGCATACAAATCCTAACTAGCCGAGTCAATGACGACACAAGACTCGACAATGCAACAATATGATGCAAATGCAAACTACGACTCGATCCTACACAAACACATATATACAAAACACACTTTTTATCTTTTTTATTGAGATCGGGCAATCTCCATTGGCTTTAATCGATTATCATGAAGTGATGAGAATCCTAGAAACAAAGCAGGAGTTGAAACTAAACTCGACAACGAGACTCTCCCCTAGTTAGTATAGAAATCCTAACTTTACTAAGTACAAGAGTACGCTACCTCTTCGCGTGTGCCAAAAAATAAGAGACTACGCTAGGCAAAGCCACATCCAAGGTCCGAGCTCCTAATCCGCTAATGGTTTTCACATGATGAGGCTTAGGGAAATAAAGATAATCTCGTCGAAATCAAGTCCTAAAATTCACATTCTCACATCAAATCTCACATCTGACACACCCTCACCACAATGATAGAAACCAAAACCCGAAGCTAACCACCTCCGGCCCTCAATTCCCTCAAACCCCGGTACACTAGTGATCTCTGTGGCCATCGTCGTTCGTCGTGCATGAAACGTGAACCATCGTCGTCAAAGTAGCTCCCCCACTCGTTTCAATTCAATTCCAACTCAAAAATTTATTTCATCCCTCCTTTTTCTTTTTCTCTCTTTTTTTTCTCATTTTCAGTTTTTTTTTCTCATTTTCTGTTTTTTTCCACAATTCTCTCAAAATACCATCAAAATCCAACAATAATATCAGAGTGGTCTTCAAATAATAATCAAATATGCTAGGAGAAGGAAACACGTAAATCGATGAATGAATATCACATAAAAATATCATCTCCTCCTAACTCAATCAAAGTCCATGTCAAATCCAAGCCGCAAAACCAATGAAGTACACGTGTGGGAGTGGAGTCGTCGCAAGCTCACACTCAATTTCTGGAGTCAAAAGTCGACACCCCCACACTTGAATGTAACCATATCCCCTCTCAAGTAGTCCCGAAGATGAATGTATCTCGTGCCTAATCCAACCGATCCTCCTACACCAAAGTAATCGAAACCGGTACCTATCACGATCCACCAATTAAGTTCACCCAACCCAATTCCGTGCGTATTAGATTCACGCACTCACGGCTCTCCACAAATGTGTCCATGATGTAGTGGCATGGAACACCGCCACACCGAAGTGGGCGCAAGCCTACTCACTCACCCTCGCATCCCCTCGTAGATAGTCAATGAAGTGCAAGCGAGATATAGAACTCAACGAATTGTATAATCACACCCTCATCGAACCCCCTCAACTACACAATTCCCTCGTGACGCACTAAAGTGGTGATTCTAATCAATTTGTGATGAAGGCCAAGAATCGTCACCCTAGGTCTGAAGGCTAGCAAGAATCCAAGGTTCAAATTGGGGCGTCTAATGGTCCTACAAGGTGAGTTCTAAAAGCAGTGAGTGCTCTAATACACACCTCGCACAGCTGTTTCGTGTGCCACTACGAGGCGGGTTGGCGACTACCTAAGACGTACACATGGATGTTCGGCTTGTTTAGCTCACACCTAGCTCAGCTCTTGTAAGAAAATAGGCACACACTTTGAGTTTGAAAATCACGTAAGTGTTAGAAATAGGTAGGCACTCCCGTAAAGAAAGTCTCTCTATACCTACTAGGGGGAATCACGTCGTCACTCTCGGTCGCAAATCATGCTCTACGCCTAAAATCCTCACACTTCGCGATTTATCAAATTTTAGCCTCTTTTGATTGCCCTTTTCTCAAAATTTTCTCGTTTTTTAATTATTATTTTTTCAATTTTTGATTTTTTTGATTTTTTTTTCATATAATTCCTACACTACACGCAAGCCGACACAAACGAAACTACACAAAACATCCAATAGGGTAGGTAAGCTCAAATAAGAAAACGTGCAATATTAAACACAAACGCAAACAAGTATATACACGACTAACAAATCACAATACGATATATTATCACAAAATCACGACACGGACCACATAAATAGACACAATACGACACGAACAAACTATATGCAGACATGGCGATGCAGAAACTGACTGGCTAGTCAAGACAAAAACTCCCCCCACACTAGAATACGTCGTTTTCCTCAACGAATTTATAAGTAAAACCGAGGACTCAGCATTTCTAATGTGAGGGGCGGTAAATCTACTCGGAACCCTGATCCTCAGACCCCTCGTCTGCTGAACCAGGTGCCTCGTTTGTCGAACCGGCCTCGGCCTCATCGAAATCACTCCATTCGTACCACAGGTGCTCACTGTCAGGGCTCGGGTCTAGGGCCACATTGCTCTTATGAGCCAACTGAGCTACCCACTTCCCTAAAGTCTTTACGGAGTCTCCTAACTTCTTGCGGCTGCTTCGGTCATGAGAAAACCGCCTCTCATTCTCCGCCTTAGACTCTAACATCATCTTATGCATGCTCTGCAAAAGAGTGTCGGTGCTCGAAGACTCACCTACCTTCTTCTTTCCCTTTCTAGACCTAGACGCCCTAGGGGGTTGCAAATACTTCGAACACTCGCGCTCGGTGGATGGCAAGATGTCCAACTCCCCAACGTCTACCCCGGCATCGCTAGCCAATTTGGTCAACAAACAGGTGTGACCCGGGGCCATCCTATTTTCCTCTGATTTGCGCGCCATGATGTTTAGCCAAATCATGTGAGGAATGTCAACCCGCTGCCCTATCCAAACACACATGGACATGCAACAATGGCGGAAAGTGAAGCGGGGGTTGGTTGTGATGCCTAAGACCCAATTCTCAAGCATCTCACAAACCCAGCTAGCACAAGGGAGTAGGCACTTCTTCTCCACCGTCCACATTGTCACCTCGGCCTTCAATTTATCCCAAGGATCCGCCCCCTCACCCGGAAAACAAAAGGCATTGACCATA
Source organism: Linanthus parryae (assembly GCA_023055425.1). NCBI lineage: Eukaryota > Viridiplantae > Streptophyta > Magnoliopsida > Ericales > Polemoniaceae > Linanthus > Linanthus parryae. Next base: position 108,569,927 of record JALGPY010000005.1, on the reverse strand, counting down.
GGTACTACATCGGGTCGCCTAAGCATGTCGTGTAACGCACAAGGGGTATTGGGGTCCAACTCTGTAAACTAAAGGGCCTTGCTAAAGATCTCTGGTGTGATGAGCACCCAATTTCCCTGACAATACACCATCCTATCATCCTTACTCTCCCCCTCATCCCCGAACCTGAGATTAACGTAAATCTCCCTCGCAACCTGAGAACCAGACGGTTGGCACAACTCAAACCACTTATGCAACCGCTCACGTTCATGAATAGCTACGAGTTCGGTAGGCATGAGTTTAGCTTTGTCTATGGGGTAGGGTTTCTCGGCCGCACCTCTTAGCTTAAGGTGTCGGTCGCGAAATGACGCAACGTGAGCATGAAAACTCACGAACCGATATGTACAATAATTGGTTGGCGACAAATTCGCATTGGCTATCTTTAGCCGTTTGTCCGACCTACCCTTTCTCAAACAGGGCTTAGGGGGTATTGGTTTGTTGAGTATGCGGTGTGGCGGAGATTCCGACACCACATACTCGGGCTCTTCGGGTGGTACGATAGGTGGGTCCTCGACTACCATTTCATCTACGTTAGATGGCCCTACTCTCCTAACGGGGTGAAAGATGGGGTCATCAAAAGTAGCGGCTTTACGTTTCGACATTGTACACAAGCAATTCAAATCCAAAAACTCACTTTAACAAATCAATTCAAAAAGTAAAGCAAAGAAAGCACGTAATTAAAGATAGAGATTAGGAGTACCGACGAAAAAGTTCGCAGAAATTCCAACAAGAACCCGATTTGGACGCCGAATTCTTTCGTTGAATTTCTACGATTGAACGATGCTCCTAGCCCCTCCTTGTTGTCCCCGTCAATTCTTCCTTCTTCGTCGAGAGTTGAATCGAACTCCTTCCTCTTCAATTTGAATTTCTTCCCGAAAAACCCTAGGTGGGTTGTTCTTCAAATTTCAACCCTCTCCTTCTCCAATTGATTTCAACAACCACGATTAGATGTTAGACTCGTGCTTAAACCACAGGAAATCAACCGTAACCCGCCGGATTTTTAGGAGTTGGTGTTGTTGGTCTTTGATGGCTTGAAACCCATCGGGGGGAAGGTGGTTCTGCTTCGGGTTTGTCGGAGTGAGAGAGAGTGGGTTGCCGGAGTTACAAACGGCCGGGGGTTCAACGGAGACCGAGTGGGCGCCGGTTAATTGGACGGGGACGGAGGTGAGTTGCAGAGAGGTACGCGAGATTGAAGGTTGTGAATGAAAAAAGGATGAAGATGAACCTCTGATGAAGCCCGATTGAACAAAAAAATTGCCCCAAATTCCCTTTTTTACCCCCAAAAATCCGTCGAACTGCCCTTTTTACCCCTGTTCGTGTGAGCAAAAGAGTGTTCGCACGAACACTGCTCGCAGGAAAAAAAAAATTTGTTCTTAATATCCGACAGAATGTTTTTGGGTGCCTCCTGTTCGTGCGAACAAAGGGGGTGTTCGTGCGAACACCCCTGACTCCAGTTTCATTTTTTTTTTTTTCGATCTGTTTCCTTTGCTTGATCTTCGAGGATCCTTAGCTTGAATTCCATGTTCCTCTTTTTGTCCTTGAGCCAATTTTTCGTGACACGCTTCCCAACATCCTTGGAAATCTCGTCGTGATCATGTCTTTATCGTTCAAATTCCGCCTTTCTCTTACGTCCGAACTCCGATGCACGCATTTCCATGCGAGTCTACGCACATCAAGAAGGGGAGTCCGAATCGCGTAATAACCTGTAATCCTGCGGAGAGTCAATTCAAATGAAAATTCTCGCTCTCTCACCCCTCAGATAACAAAACGGAATTAAAAACTCACACAACAGTATTTAAAACACACTCTCTACACTAATGCATAAAATACGTTGGGTGGCCTCCCAGCAATCACTTTGTAATTTACGGTCGACGGCCCGACCCAGTCACCTCAATAAGATCACGGCTCGTCAAAGTAGATCACATCCACTTTGGCCGGAATTGGCCCGGATTCCAAGTATGGCTTGACTCTGCTTCCATTGACGCGGAAGCATTCCTTCGTATGTGGATCTTCTAATTCAACCGCACCCCAAGGATATATTTGGTGGATCCGGAACAGTCCGGACCATCTCGAGCGAAGCTTTCCCGGAAAGAGCTTCATGCGTGAGTTGAATAACAATACCTTTTGTCCCACACGAAGCTCCTTTGGTTTGAGATGACTGTCGTGCCATCTCTTCGTCTTCTCCTAGTAAATCCGGGAACTATCATAGGCCTGTAATATCCATTCCTCAAGTTCAAGAAGCTTCATCTTCCTTGCTTGTCCTGCTAACTCAGGATCCATGTTCAACCGCTTAATCGCCCAATATACCTTGTGCTCTAGCTCAACGGGAAGATGACACGCCTTACCGAAGACGAGCTGAAATGGTGACATGTTCAACGGCGTCTTCCATGCGGTACGGTATGCCCAAAATGCATCATCCAGTTTCACAGCCCAATCCTTGCGTCCGGTGTTTACGGTTTTCTGAAGAATCCCCTTATTCTCCCTGTTTGAAACTTCCGCTTTCCCATTGGTTTGGGGGTGATAAGGTAGGGAAACCTTATGGATAGACACCCCGTACGTCTTCAAGACTCTGGAAACACTCGGTTTATGAAGTGTGAATCTTCATCGCTCACCATGGCCCTTGGTGTGCCAAACCGAGTAAAGATATGCTTCTTCAGAAACTTCTCTACCGTCGCTGTATCATTCTTGGGGCACGCAATTGCTTCAACCCATTTCGTCACGTAATCCATAGCCAGCAAGATGTACAAATTCCCATAAGAAGGAGGGAACGGTCCCATGAAGTCTATGCCCCAAACATCGAAGGGTTCCACCTCAAGCCATTCAGACATTGGCATCTCATCTCGCTTGGAGATGTTACCCGTTCTCTGGCAACTATCACATCCTGCAACCCAGTCATGACAATCTTTAAATATAGTGGGCCAAAAGAAACCGGATTGTAGTACCTTCATGGCGGTGCGAGGACCGCTAAAATGGCCTCCACTAGGTGCTGCATGACACTGCATGATCACATCATAGATCTCATGGGTAGACACACACTTCCGAATGATGTTGTCAGCTCCCATCTTGAATAGATATGGATCCTCCCAAAATTATTGCTTCACCACATACAAGAACCGCTTCTTCTGCTGCACTGTCCACTCTTTCGGAATTTTCCCATTGGTGAGATAGTTAGCAATTGCCCAATACCATGGCTCAGTATCCCCCAAAGACATCAAGCCCTTGTCCGGAAAGTTCTCTTGAATCGGCACCTTCTCTACCATTCCATTCTCGAGTCTTGAGAGGTGGTCCGCTACCACATTCTCAACACCCTTCTTGTCGCGGATCTCAACATCAAATTCCTGCATCAAAAGAACCCACCGCAACAATCTTGGCTTGGCATCCATCTTATCAAGAAGATATTTCAGCGCCGAATGATCCGTAAAGACAATCACTTTCGACCCCAAAAGATAAGGCCGGGATTTGTCAAGAGCAAAAATCACAGCTAAAAGCTCCTTCTCAGTAGTGCCTTAGTTTAGTTGAGCCTCATTAAGAACTCTACTAGCATAGTAAATAACATGGCATACCTTTTCCTTGCGCTGCCCCAACACTGCTCCAATGGCAAAATCACTGGCATCGCACATGAGCTCAAATGGCAAACTCCAATCCGGAGTTGTGATGATGGGAGCTGAGGTGAGCTGTTCCTTCAAAAAGTCGAAGGCCTTCTTGCACGCTTCATCAAACACAACGGGACATCTTTCCCTAGCAACTCACACAAAGGCTTGCAGATCTTCGAGAAGTCCTTGATAAACCTGCGATAGAAACCTGCATGTCCCAAGAAGCTTCTGACCCCCTTCACTGAATTCGGATAAGGGAGCTGCTTAATCATCTCTACCTTCGCTTGATCAACCTCCAAACCTCTGCGTGAAATATTGTGACCAAGAACTATCCCCTCTGTGACCATGAAGTGGCACTTCTCCCAATTCAGCACGAGATTAGTGTCTTCACAACGAACCAAGACATGGCCGAGATGATGTAGACAGTCCTCAAAACTGTCACCAAATAAGGAGAAGTCGTCCATGAAGACCTCTAAATGCTTCTCAATCATGTCCGAGAAGATGGCCATCATACACCGCAAGAAAGTAGCCGGTGCATTACATAATCCAAATGGCATGCGGCAGAACGCAAATGTGCCATAAGGACATGTAAAGGTAGTCTTCTCCTGGTCTTCTGGAGCAATGGTGATCTGGTTGTAGTCTGAATATCCATCCAAGAAGCAGTAGTACTCGTGTGGTGAGCCAAACGATCAAGCATCTGATCAATAAACGGCAACGAAAAGTGATCCTTGAGCGTGGCTTCATTCAGCTTCTTGTAGTCCATGCACACACGCCATCCAGTAACTGTCCGTTGAGCAATCTTCTCATGCTTGTCGTTCTCTACCACAGTCATCCCTCCTTTCTTAGGCACACACTGGACCGGGCTAGTCCAAGTGCTGTCTGAGATCGAAAAAATAATACCAGCCTCTAGCCACTTCATGACCTCTTTTCTCACCACTTCTTTCATATGCGGATTCAATCTCCGCTGTGCTTGGATCACTGACTTCTTTCCTTCTTCTATCCGAATCTTGTGCTGGCAATACACGGGGCTGATCCCCTTTATATCTGCGATAGTCCATCCAATTGCTCCCTTATGCTTCCTTAGCACATCCAAAAGTTGCTCCTCCTGTGCCTGAGATAAAACATAAGAAAAAATTACGGGCAATGTGTTATCAACACCAAGAAAAGCATACCTTAGATGGCTAGGCAATGGCTTCAACTCAAGCACGGGTGGTGACTTGAGTGAAGGAACAAGAGCTAACTTCTGCTCCCCTTTGTAATACCTCGTGTTCGTTAAAAAAAATGTGTTTTTTTTTCCGTTGTGAGTTACTTATATTTTCAAGTCACTAGCATGACATTATTGCAAAATAGTAGTGACCTGAGTAGTGAGTATAGAAATTCTACTAATAATTCGTTAATACTGTTGTTGTTTAATTAGTTTTTCCATGTCTATCTCTTTGTTGTTAGTCATCCATTAGGTGACCATGGTAGACACGTGTCTTCAGTGCATTTAAAGTATACCGTCCTTAGGTTTATTGATACATACATGTTTTACCATGAGATGGACTTATGTGACTGTTCTCTCATACATTCTAGTAAATTATGCAATTAAGTATGAGGGTTGAGAAGTTATGACCATGTATTACGTGATATTCATGCATGGTGGGAATGTTTTACAGTGACACTTTTATATACATCCAAACTATTACTTTGTTTGGCATATTCATATTATTACTTAAAGAGAAGTAAGTTTCATATTTTGGAAGCAGTTAGGACTCTCTAGTTTTTGCTGAGAGTATTACCGAGAGGGACGAGAGATTGGGAGAGATTGAGATGTTAGTTACAGTGACTTGCAGAGTCCTTTTTTTTTCTTTCTCTCTTGTGGTTGTCCATGCTCAGTTAAGTCAAACGGACGCATTCAGTTTGGATTCAATTTCAAGAATCAGGTAGGGGAAATCTAATCTCTAAATTTCTGCAGTTACAGTCTATACCTGTTTATACTGCTGGTGTGATTTTTTACAGCTTTTAAGCTATATGTTGAATATCTGGTGATTGTTAAATCACGTTGTTTGTCTGTTTGGTGCCGCATGTTGGTTTTGTAATAACTGGCTGTGTGTCAAGTAGATTTTAGATTTCTACGCCAGTGGTTAGGCGGTACCTGCTGGGCTGTTTCGGCTCACCCCTCTGTTTTACTGGTTGACCCGGAGCGCGACTGGATCGCGGAGTTGTAGCTAAAAATTGTGTTTATTTGTTAAAAATGTTATTTTTAGCTGTTTTTAGCTGTTTGTTGTAAATTACTATTTTGGGTCAGATATTTACAAAAACTATCATTTTTGACGAGTTCGTGTAACTTTTTAAATAATTCAGCCGCGTACCAGTTTTTCAGAAATTTGATTAAAATTGTTATTACGGAGGACTGTGTGTCCTGGTGGTTGAGGTTTGAACGTCTGAAAGTGTCAGATGGGTGAATGTAAAGTGTGATTTTTATTGTAAATCGATATTTTTTGTATTAAAAGTGTGACGGGTCGTCACACCCTTGCTCGTATAAATCCAGCTTGGTCCAGCTGTTCATGTGACACAAATGCATGGGGGGACTCGGATCTTCATCCTTGTACATTCCATCAATTTCCTCCCAAATCAATTCAGCTTCCTCATCTCCCATGTAATCATCAAAGATCTCTACGCTAAAGCAATCTTCATGGTTGTAGCATGAAGGCATTTTCATTTCCTTGAACACATCGAAGACTACCTTCTCATCATTGATTTGCATAGACAACTTTCCACTCTTCACAAGAATAATAGCCTCCCCTGTAGCTAGGAAGGGTCTGCCAAGAATGAGAGGTACTTCGCCAACCTCAATGTATAGGATGAAAAACTCTGCCGGAAAGATGAGAGTACCAACTTTGACTAAAATGTCTTCAATCACCCCATATGCTCTACGGATCGACCTGTCAGCCATCTGCAATGTAACTCGGGTGGGACGTGGTTCCCCCACACCTAGCTTCCTGAATACGGACAAGGGCATCAAATTGATGCTTGCCCCCAAATCGCACAATGCAGTCATAGTGAGAGAATCACCAAGAGTAACCGGTATCACAAAGCTCCCAGGGTCTTTCTTCTTCTTAGGCAATCCATTCCTGACGCATTCAGAAGTCTCATCAGTCAAATTCACCTGTGCAAAATCACTCATGCGTCTTTTTCCTGAAAGAATATCTGTGAGACCCCGAGCTAAAAAAAAAGTTAAAAATGTGTTTTATTAGTTAATTGTGATTTATTTAATCTTTTGTGGCGTTTTCCTTACTAATTTGGTTGATAATAGTTTCTACAATTTTGTTCATTTCTTGTAGTGCATATCTGTTATATGCTGGCACAAATAACAATTGTGGGTTAGATATTTATATTTTATATATGTAGATTATTGATGAAGTTGGGGTATTTTTGTAGTTTTCCAACAAACAAGGTGACTAATTATGAAGAAACAAATTATCATGGTACATTCTTTTGACACCTCCAGCTACTTACTAAGGTGGTTTGATGAGTCATTATATGGTGTGAACACTTGTCTGTTATTTTGCTTGTTGCTATTTGTTTATTATTTTTAATGTTTTATAAAGATCATTATCAAGGACAAAACAAAGAGAAAGTTAGTTTAGGATGTCAAGAAGGTTTCTCGACAGTAAGAGCTGAGGGAGGAACACCTTATTTTTGAAAATGGAATTTGTTTGCATGGGTATGGCGACAGTGAGTTTAGACACTTCAGCTACTGACAGGATTCCTTCCACTTGACTAATGGAGGTAGGGGAAATCTAATTTCTAAGTTTCTGCAGTTACAGTCTATACTTGTTTATATTGCTGGTGTGATTTTACAGCTTTTATAGCTATCTGATAATTGTTTGGTGATTGATAAATCACGTTGTTTGTGAATTTGGTGCCGCATGCTGATGTGTAATAACTGGCTGTGTGTTAAGTAGATTTTAGATTTCTACGCCAGTGGTTAGGCGGTACCTGCAGGGCTGTTTGGCTCACCCCCTTTGTTTTACAGGTTGACCTGGAGCGCGACTGGATCGCGGAGTAGTTGCTAAAATTTGATTTTTTTTTTGTTAAAACTGTTGTTTTTAGTCATTTTTAGTGAATATCTGTAATTTGCTGTATTTGGTCAGATATCTAATAAAAATGTCATTTTTGACGAGTTGTTGTAATTATTTAAATAATTCAGTCGCGTTGGTACGTGACATGTTTTAATAAATATGTTTTTTTTTAAAACAATTGAGTGAAGCTAAATTTCATGACCGAATTTCTTCGAAGTAGGGCATACTGTGACATCCTGAAACTAAGAAAAAGAAATTTCGTAGTAAAAAAAAAGGTTGTGACCTTATTTGTTACTCTGTTTTTGGTGTGATTTGTGGTGGGATGTAGAGGCAGAAAAGGGGGAGTTATGTTATGTTACATAATTTGCGTATTTTATCATTTTGTTACCAAAGAAATCTGAATGTGGAAGTCCGTCCTTCTAACATCTTAGAACTTGATATGTATGAATTTATAATTGTTGTATGCATGTTTTGAAGCTTAGTCATCAAGTTACCTTCCAAAAGTGGAACATTATCTTTAATTTGTAGCTTTGTGTTGTGAAGGCATCAGAGGGTGAGATGAAAACTATTTGTGGGTTTGTGGACTATGACTTATAGTATTTGTTAGGCCTACATATGTTTCAAATGGGTTTGTAGATGAAAACAAGTATGCTTATTAACGCGGTTTTACTAAGTATATTTAGTTTGGTGAAGCGATTATTTTATTGGTAAAATAGTTGACGATATGATAAAGTGTCATTTTACCGAAATTTAAATTTCGAGACGAAATTTCAGTATGTGGGGTAGAATTGTGAGACCCCGAGCTAAAAAAAAGTTAAAAATGTGTTTTATTAGTTAATTGTAATTTTTTTAATCTTTTGTGGTGTTTTCCTTACTAATTTGGTTGATAATAGTTTCTACAATTTTGTTCATTTCTTGTAGTGCATATTTGTTATATGCTGGCACAAATAACAATTGTGGGTTAGATCTTTATATTTTATATATGTAGATTATTGATGAAGTTGGGGTACTTTTGTAGTTTTCCAACGAACAAGGTGACTAATTATGAAGAAACAAATTATCATGGTACATTCTTTTGACACCTCCAGCTACTTACTAAGGTGGTTTGATGAGTCATTATATGGTGTGAACACTTGTCTGTTATTTTGCTTGTTGCTATTTGTTTATTATTTTTAATGTTTTATAAAGATCATTATCAAGGACAAAACAAAGAGAAAGTTAGTTTAGGATGTCAAGAAGGTTTCTCGACAGTAAGAGCTGAGGGAGGAACACCTTATTTTTGAAAGTGGAATTTGTTTGCATGGGTATGGCGACAGTGAGTTTAGACACTTCAGCTACTGACAGGATTCCTTCCACTTGACTAATGGAGGTAGGGGAAATCTAATTTCTAAGTTTCTGCAGTTACAGTCTATACTTGTTTATACTGCTGGTGTGATTTTACAGCTTTTATAGCTATCTGATAATTGTTTGGTGATTGATAAATCACGTTGTTTGTGAATTTGGTGCCGCATGCTGATGTGTAATAACTGACTGTGTGTTAAGTAGATTTTAGATTTCTACGCCAGTGGTTAGGCGGTACCTGCTGGGCTGTTTGGCTCACCCCCTTTGTTTTACAGGTTGACCTGGAGCGCGACTGGATCGCGGAGTAGTTGCTAAAATTTGATTTTTTTTGTTATAACTGTTGTTTTTAGTCATTTTTAGTGAGTATCTGTAATTTGCTGTACTTGGTCAGATATATATAAAAAATGTCATTTTTGACGAGTTGTTGTAATTATTTAAATAATTCAGTCGCGTACCAGATTTCAGAAATATTATCAAAAATGTTGTTTTGGAGGATGTGTGTCCTGCTGGTTGAGTTTCTGGACGTCTGAAAGTGTCAGACGGATTGATAATAAATTGTGATTTTTATCGTAAATCGACATTTTATTATTAAAAGCGTGACGCGGGTCGTCACAATATCCTTGAGAAACTTGGCATATGTAGGCATTTTAGAGATAGCCTCTGCAAAAGGAATGTTAATCTCCACCTTCTTGAATATATCAAGAAACCTCTGAAAATCTTTAGAATCATCCATCTTTCTCGTTCTCAACGGATATGGAACTGCCTTAGAAACAGTAGTATCAATACGTACCTCATCCTTGTCTTTCACCGCCTTCTCACCCGTCGCGCCCTTTGATTGGGGGATCACGACATTAGTATCATCATCAAATATCTCATGCTATTTAGCCTTAGAAGCATCGGCTCTAGCATGAGTGGGATATGGCGGATCTTTCAATGCAACCCCGTTTCGAGTAGTGATTGCATTGATTGGACGAGGATTTTCTTCCGTGTTGGATGGCAAAGAACCTGGAGCTCTAGATCATAGTTGAGTAGCAATCTGACCCACCTGTACCTCAAGAGAACGAAGAGAAGTCTTCGTAGCCTGTAAATCCGCAGACACAGCAGTAACCTGCGTGGACATGTTGTTCACATTGGTGGTCATAGTATTCATATTGTCACTCAGTTGTTCCAATGCCTTCTTCAACTCAGAGATGTCTGAACTTGGTGCTGCAACAGCTGCGGGTGGAGCCTGCGAAACTGGTGGCCTATGCTGGAACCCTGGTGCATATGTCGCTCCAGACTGATCCCCATACCTAAAGCCTGCATAATCTCTCGTGCCTGGCATGTAGTTCCCTTGATTCCAGTTCTGCCTCTGTCCGTGTGCCCCCACATAGTTCAAATCCTCATTTGCCATGTGTGCCATTGCTGCATCATATTATGGCTCCTCAACACTTGATACTGTCTTCTTATCCTTATAAACATGCTTGGCCAAGTCCGACACCATCTTGCTGATCCCATCCTTCCACTCATTATCTTTCGCTTCAGGCAATGCCGATAGTCTTCTAGAATCATAAAACTGCGTATCATGCTTGGCTAGCTGTTTCATAAGTGCAAATGCTCTCTCTTTGTCAACTGAATACATGAAGTTTCCTCCAGCTTCCCTGTTAACCAACTCCTGGTTATGGCATTCTAAGCCATGGTAGAAGACCTGCAAAATTTTGTAGTCCCCAAAATCGTGATTTGGGCACTTCCTATGCATAAATCTATCCCATGCCTCTACCACAGTCTCACAGGCTTGCTGCTGAAAGCCAAGGATATCACCTTGTAGCTGAATAACCCGCTGAACTGGGTAAAAATTTGCCATGAATTCATCCACACATTGAGTCCGTGTAGTGATTGAATCCGGAGCTCTCGACTCAAGCCACTTCTCAGCTGCACCTTTCAGCCAATAGGGAAATATAATAAGTTACAACGCCTCTGGAGTCACGTTCTTATACTTCACAATCTTGATATAAGCATTGAATTTCCCAATGAAATCGTTGGGATCCTCATCCTTGTTCCCATAAAACTGGAACTGATTGGTAACTGTCTGGATCGTAGCTGGCTTGAGATCAAAATGCTCAGCCTGTATGTCTGGCACTACAATTTCCGGATTGTGTCCATACGTGGACGTCTGGAATTTCTCCGCAATAGCCTGCCCAGACTTGTTGTACGGTGTCTGGGCGTTGCGATCATTCAACTGTTTCGACAACTCTTCCATTTTCTCATTGAGTTGCGCGTTGGTCAATTGATCACCCATCTTGCTCTGTTTCTGTCTTCTCCTCTGATCTCTGAATAACTGTTCCGGGTCTTCAAGTGGGGGTACAAGTTCTCTAGGGATCCTGGGCATACACTGACGACCTGAAAAACAAAATCAAATACAAGTGAGAAAACAAAATAGCTAATTAACAAAAAAAAAAGAGAGATATCCTAAATGAATTTCTACTAAACTAATTAACCGTTAAATTCCCCGGCAACGGCGCCAAAAACTTGACGCGAATTCTTAACGCGCTTAAACGCAAGTATACGGTCAAGTAGTATGTGGAGTATTTTACGACTCCAAGTATCGAACCCAAGGGAATTTACGATTATAAATTGACTAGAAAGTAATTATAGGAGATCTAAGTAGCCGGTAAAAAGTTGTTTGAATTTGTAACGTTGTCGCCCACAAACAAGCGACGTAAATTACATAACAAGTAACTAAATATTTTTGTAGGGTTTTCAATTTTTAAACGAAAATAACTTGTGATTGATTACGATTAATGAGGAAGAACTATGAAACTGATGATCCCTAGGGTTGTTAACGATTTCCGGAATTATGCATGAAACACTCTACTCACGTTCTAGTTATATCGGGTAATGTTCATCACGATCTTCTCTCGATCTCACGTGAATATGTGTAAACAATAGATTTCAGGTCCTCTCGGTCCACCTCCGTCTATTACTACAATCTAATTGATTTGTTAGGCTCGTTCACCGGATCCTATCGGTCCACCGAATTCACTAAGTTCTAACAACAATCAATCGAAACTACCCTCACACGATTAATCAAATTTCTATCTCCTCTCGGTCTCAAGAAACTACAAGATCACCTAACTATTCTTTAACACGTCTCAAAGAATTCACTTTCGTGCAACCCTATCAACAAGTAGCGTCCTACGGATGATCAAGCCAAGAACCCTAATAAATAATAATCAAGAATAGTTTGGATAACAAGAACGTTCATAAAATTTAAGCTAATGCATGCATCATGTCCAAAATCCGGAAAAACGTCATCAAACCCTAGTTTTCATCAATCACCTAGCTTAAGAAGTTTAGCTAGACATAGTATTGTTCAACATAAACAAAATAGTAGAGTTCATAAAGAAAAGACGAAGAAACAAAGATCAAACGCAAAAATCTTCACTCTTGATGATCCTCCAAGCTCCAAGCGTTCTTGATCTTCGTCTCCAGCTCTCTAGACTCCCAAGATGCATGAATACCTCTTTTTGATCGTCCCCCAACGTTAGAATAGGGTTGGGGTCTCAAAAATTTCTCAAAATCACCAAGAAACCCCCAAAAAGTGTGCGTCTGGCCCAGCTGTTCGCATGAACACCCGACTGTTCGTGCGAACAGTGTTCGTGCGAACAGTTTGGGTGTTCCTATCGTCCAGCAGTTTGTTTTTTTCCCTTTTTGGCCCTCCAAATTTCTTCTAAGGCACGAACACTTCTCCAATCTTCAATTCTTCTCTTCTTTTCTTGATTCCTCCTCTCTCGTCTCCATTCCCGAGCATATCCTTGAGCTATCTTGTGTTCCAAAGTTCATTTTCGCTCCAAAATCCTCGCTCCAAGCTCCCGGTTCCTGAAATACACAACACGAAAACATAGAGGAAGATCACATGCGATAAACAATGTATAAATCATACGAAAAACGACCAGATTACGAAATAAATCTCAATAACTCACGTATGCTCAAAACAACCCGGATTTGGCCAATTTCTCACGTAAATATACCGAAACGCTCGCAAAACGATCATGGATCGTAAACAATATAACTCCTAATGTGGAGTTACCAGAAAACACCATCACCTGCAGTACTCATGATCACTAGATGGTTAAATATTTTACAGTGATACAAGCTCTGATACCAATTGAAAGGGGAGTATGCAGATAGATATGCAGCACAGATAGTCTAGAAGGGTGGGTTGAATAGAGTATGCCTACGTTTTCAAAACTTGGTGGAGGAGAGGAAATTCTTTGAAGAACAGTGAAGTTCAAGACCTTGAAAATAGTTTCAAGCCTTTGAAGTGAATTACAGTTTGAAAAAAAAACAGACAAGTCTTTTTCAAGGCCTTTAAAAGAGTTTCAAACCCTTGAAAACATAGCTGTAAAAACTAAGTAAGTGAATGAACTGTAAATGAAAGAGACAACTGATTTATAGAGTTCAGTCCACTTGGAACTACGTCTCTACCTTAGGGATCTTCTCCCTACAGGATTTTCAACTCAATTCTTATTAATCAAAAGCTAAGCCCGAGATCTCAAGCACAGAGAGTTGCCTTACTCTGTTACAGCTTGTGGTTCTCTCTAACCTATCTAGTGCGTGCTCTAGCTAACTGATTAACTAAGAATTCTCTATTGTTCACCTTGAACAGTCCTTGAGAATGAAATGGAGAAGTATTACAAGAATGACCTACAAATAAAGCACAATACAGAAGAACACTAAAGTGTATAACTGCAGTGAAGTATGCAGTGATCTTCTGTGAGTTGGATTGTGAGAGAGATGAACTTCTTTGATGCTTGTCAATCCAAAAAAAACATGTCTCTCTTTTTGGCCGTTGAGTGTTGTCATTGTTGCTTCAAAATGAGCTCCATTTATACTGTTTGAAGCTCTGCAAATCTTCCCAGATTTTCAGCAACAACTTCCTATTTTGTAGGCAACAAACTTTGACTCTCTTAACAGCCTTCTCCAACCACAATCTTCAGAGATATTATTGTGATCTTGTCTTTAAACACTCTGAGAAGCTGTCATGAGTCTCTGATTGATCACAAAATCATCATCTCTTATTATTTCCTTTCCTGCAAAAGCCAGATTAGGAAACCAATCCTAGTATTTAAGAAATAAATTTTCCCTGTAAAACTAAGTCAAACTGATAGATTAAAACATGTTAGATATATCAGAATAGTTTGTCTTTCATCATCAAATAATAACACATCAAGCACAGGGGTGATAGAGATAAAATTAGGTCAGACAGTTTCAATACTTTGAATCCTGGTTCAAGGCCTTGAAATAGCTCGCCTGTGAAACCTGATTCAAGGCTTTGAAAACTGTTTCAAGGCCTTGAAATAACTAAGTATTTCAAGTCAATGAAACTTGACCTTACACCTGCATACACATAATTAGTTTACAGTTCCTTCAAGATAACTTAGGCAAATAATGAGATCAACAGGACATAGTTTGGTCCATCCAAAACAGTTTGTATAGGCTTAGAAACATCTGATCGATCCATTGAGACAAGCTACTTTCCCAATAAAGGAGCAAACTCAAGAAACAAGGCTAAAGCAATCCCAAAAATTCAATAAATAGTATTTAGGAGTCCGAGTATCACAAAACAGAGTCCATAAACAGAACTAGAGTGTCAAAAAACCTTGGGTACCAGTGTGATCCGGTTCAAATCCCAGATTAAACCGAGTCAAAACAGCCGATCAAAGTCACTGGCCGGTACAGAACATTAATGTAACAAAACAGCAGCGGAACGGAACAACAGCAATGACGGAAAGCCGTCGGCTGAGTAGAAACACACCGAAGCCACCGGCTAAAATCAAGCCGAACAGAAGCCGTCAAGCGTAGACGAGCTGTACAGCGGGACAAGTTGTATAGACGCGCCGAGCCGACGGAGGGTCGCTGCCCGCGTGGATCTTCGCGGGCGGTGAAGTAGGATCTTCGGACTGCGCGTTAAGGCGCGTCACTTCTCCGTTTGAGGCGATATTTTAGACGATGCTTGGAAATCGATTATGAGATGATGGGAGCGGGTGAGATCGACTGACAATCGTAAGACGGTCAAGTCTCACCAGTCCGTGAGAGCTTATCAAATCGATCGGAAAAAATCTGGAACGGATCACGAACTAACCACGAATTGAAACGAGTGAACTAATCACCTAACCCTAAGACTCTAATACCATGATAGGATTACTGGTGGAGGAATAATCTGTATTCGTCAAAGTGAAAAGCTGTACAGAGAGCCAACATATGAGCTATACAAAAAAGATATAAATACTGACATAGCTCCTTATATTCTTACGTAATTACAATAAAACCATTTAGCCTACATTTCATAACATGTGTAACATGTTCAAATTTGTTTTTAACTAATGAATCTCCCTGTAATTTAAATGAGAGAAGTAGTGATGAATTCAGCTCATGTTTGTTAATATTGTTGAAAAATGACACTAGGTCTGCCACTCTGTCTCTACTTAACCGGGTTGAAAATAGCCAAGTGTGGATCAAGGGCCATAGGGGTTTCGGTTTAGTGGTTTCAGATGCCGGCGGTGTGGCAAGGATCAAGTGTGGTCGTTGTTAATGGTAGTTCTCTCTGATTGTGCGTGGCTGCAATTCTTCGAAGGAGAGAATAAGTTTGGGCAAAATGCGAAGATGCAGTCTTTTCCTAATTACCAAAGTTTTTAAGTGACTGGTGTATTCTTACTGGGCTCGTTTGGAATGGGAGATTTCATGGTTGTGGTTTAGAAAAAGCTTAGTTGTTCGGATAGAAAAGTTTTTCTTTTTTACTTTTTTTTTATTTATTTTAGTTTTGACCATCTCCAGTAAGAGCATCTCCAATGGTAATAACTATATTTCATGTATAATTTGAATAAAATTTAAATTTTTTATTTTAGCTCTTGAGATATTTTATGTTGTACTCCAATGCTATCATGTAGAAATTAGCTAAATTTATTTTTTGACGGTTAAAATTGCAACTACTTTTTGAACAAAAATTAACTTCCATGTTTTTGTGCGTAATACTTTGAATACCTTTCAAGATTTTATGCCTAAAAATTAGGGGTAGTAGGAAGTGCCTAAAATCAAGGGAAAACACATCTTGAAATAGTTATCTTCCTCGCTATTAATAGCGATGTGGATAACTATCTATTTTTTTTAAATACTGGATAACTATCCCACTGGAGTTTGATATTTCTTAAACTTCTTTATTTTTTAATGAGAAAAGTTATTTAAACTAGTCCATTGGAGATGCTCTAAAGGGGTCACCCAAACCCGGACATAGGTTATTTTCTAATATTATTTTCACATGTCGACCACTGGATTGTGGAATTGGTAAGTCTTCTTCCTTTATTCTTCTTGTTCTTTTGGCTTTTTACGCGAGAGGGTAAAAACGAAAAAGTAATAAACGAAAGTGGTACTAAAACTTCTATTCTTAGTACAAAATGAACCGTTTTCACATCTATATCCTGACATACGGAAAATAACAATAGCATTTCCACTTGACCTTGTAAGTCTATTATGGCATCCTGGTTCGTCATTTCTCATTTCTCATTTCTCGGGTTGTGGTAGTTGTTTGTAACGTAGTATGCGATTGTAAAAAGTCCCTGTATGAAGCAAAGAATCCCTCCTATAGACAGTAGACGATGCTTTGAAAATCCAAACGACTTCCTGGACTCGGGGTTTGCCAACACGCCTATAATCAACATTAAAAACCCAATTGCAAATATCACCCCGATGCATAAGAGCACAGACTCTTGTCAGTACCACTTGACAAAACATCTTACTATCGCATTTTTCAGTCACTTTACATAAGAATGTAGGATACCACATAATACTTACGAGGAGAATATGAGTGTGATCACTGCCATTTGCTTGTTAGCTGATGCCTTGACCGTATATTGCCTGGACTTGAAGCAAAACCACCCACCAATCAAGTTAGCGGTTGGCTGAACGAGAGCCATCAGTATCGCAGAAATCAGCCCTATCTTGTATGCCAAGTGTACCATTGTAAAACTACTCAAAATTGGGGATGCAAGTAGAGTTCTCAAAACATAGGAGAAGGAGGACAAGTGGCACCCCTGCTGCTTGAATACCTCTACCCCTCGATGTAAACATGGGCGGAGCTACCAAGAGACATGTGGGGGCTATAACCCCCACTCATTTCTTTTTAAATTTCATCATTAATTTCTCACTTTTTTTCATTATAAACTCCACTAAATTTTATTTTATTTTCTAGGAACTCACCCTATATTTCTCACTTTTGTTCATTTTAGCCCCGGTAACTTCAGAATGAAATCCATGGACTTGAAGCTTTTCAAGTTTAGTTCCCACTTGCCTAAAATCCTGGCTCCACCCTTGGATGTAAGTGAAACAATCAGTTCAGTGAAGGAAATGCGTACCTTTCTCTGGGCTTCTTCAGGTACGATACCAAGAACACCAGTTGTAATGTCCATAACCATGATCAGGAGGCAAAAAATAGGGCCGACACACACATATATGGGAGTTAAGGTTGGAGAAGAGAGAATATAAATGAAGAAGACGAGTACACGACGAGTTTCAAACTCTACTCTATCATATGTACGGAAGGGGATTAACTAAGCTTGTGGGAGGAAAAAGCTTCATTTGTCATCATACTTGTAACACCCCCAAAACGACAAAGCCGGAAGCCCGGGGGTTTCACTCTATACCCGAGATTTAACCCGAATACAATGAAATTCAAATAGTAAATCCAAAGTAAAACTTTATTAAAACTCCAATATTTGTGTTGTTGGAATTGTGCCCTAGAGACAATCAATTTATTGTGACAAATATATGGATTAGCGATTCATTATGTTATCGATATGGAGATATGTTAACATGAATGAAGTCCTTAGAATATAAGTGTTATATTCTTAAATATCCCTAGTCAATTATAATGATTAATGGGACAATCATCTATAGACTAGTATGGGTTTGGATTGATATGGAGATATCACGATCCAACACATGGGTATGCATTAGGAGTAATGGCATACTGCATGACCCACAACGAGAAGGATACATTAGATTATGTTAAAGTCACAATCGCTTCTTGTAGTGCTAATAATATTGCAATCTTTAGACTTGAAGTCACTAGATACTCTAGTTGTGGAATATTGTGCTTTGATGTTATCAAACGTTACACCGTAACTGGGTAATCATAAAGGTAGCTATCGGGCACGATAGGAAGCAAGCTTAGAGATCGTAGTGTTGTAGATAAGATTTTTCCCTCCCACATAATGGGAGCAAATATCCACGGCCACTCGAGGGATGAGGCTTATTGAATGACTGGCCAGGCTCAGATAAATCAATATGGAGATATTGATGTTATCTGCTTGCATAAGCATATTCCCAGGATCGAGGAACTATGGATTGGACATACGAGTGTGACTATTTATGTCTCTTGTCCAATCTGGATATGGAGACAAAGGTATAAGTGCAATATGAGATATCGGGCACAAAAGGTTTGTCGGGATCACTGACTATTTCTATTAGTTGGGTGGCATGGATGTGTTGCTAGACACCGCTCCATGTTAGTAAAAGTTACTACCAACTATATAGAAACCTATGGGGTCACACGTCAAATAGAGTAGAGCTAGATTTGGGATTAATTAATATTGATTAATTAATGAGAAGGATCATTGTGCAACACCTTGCAAACTTAGTAGGACTAATTTGCAAGGAAGGGGAATAATTGTAGTTTATGTAGAATTAGGAAACTCCTTTACGGAAACAACAAGGAGTTGTTGGAGTATATAAAGGAGGCTCTAGCTTCCTTCCCACTGGATGTTAATGTTATAAGACATAACAAAGAGAGTGGGAGAGAGAAAAAGAGAGATCAAGACTAGACCTAGAGGCCGACCGCCCCTAGGCCCCGTCCGCCCCTTCCCGTCGGCTCAAGAGGAGGCCGAACTCCTCCATGTGCCCTGTTGCTTTGATTCTTCTTCCCTCTTCCTCCGGGTTCAAGCTAGCACTTGTTTGAAGGAAGAATCTAGATCTCACCTCTAGACGTGGATCAACCGTAGAGACGAAGACACTATTCTTCGTGTGATCTCCCAAATCACAAGGTACACAATACTATGTCCTTTATCATGTTATGATGTCTCCTCCTTACGATCCGTGGTGGGCTTTGAGTAGGATTATTTTTGTTATTCCGCTGCTTTACCTACGTCAAAACCCAACATGTGCCTCAAACACAGTCATAAATTCCAACTAGAATCTAATGATACTAAATAAGTTCTAAGAAATTAAATGTGATATTTCTAATCGTCTAAGTGATGATTCGCGTCCCCGCTATATGCTCCCATCATATAGAGCTTTGATGCTAGAAAAAAAAGAGAACACCACAGTTCCCAAAGTCAGCAGAAATACAGAGTAAATAAACACCCAGACATGTAAACAGATGATGACGCATGATTTTAAATAAAACGACCACAGTCTGAAAAGGGATGAAGTATGAGTATAAGTGTAAAACAAGAATTCACCAAATTTTCCTTTTAGCATTTCAATTGGGAAACATTTCCAAACTCTCTTCATTGCCCAATCAGAAGTTTCAAATTCAAGCAATAAAAGTCCATTCTTAGAAATCCACATTTATTATCATGTTGACATGGGGAAGAACCAACCATTTGCAATCATCCAGGACTTTAAGCGTCGACACCCCCTTACAGATTCTTGCGGCAAGAAGAGTGAGTACAAGGAGCCATCCGGGGCATTGCAACCGGATTAAAACAAAATAAAATGGGTCGAGAGACCGTAGTCAACATCGACCAAACTCAAAATAAAATGTTCCCTGGTACAATTATTCCTCTTTACGTCGTTAGGTCTTATTAATTTCTCATGTGATAGTTGTGATAACATCACTTTAGTAAAATCAACAAGATGCTGAAGTAAACACTTAAAGAAAATATTTCACTTTGAGACAATAAATCACCAAACACAGTTTAGACACGAAAGAAGGAAAGGGCGCTAGACCTGGCCCGTTTACTTAACTTGAATCTCAAGCAAAATCAAATCACTTCCCAGTAATACTCGATGTATCCTTCGTCAATGAAATTGTTTCCTACAAACCTAGTTATATTCTAATCAACATACTGCACACAAAGTCCTATATGCAACATATAAAATCCTTACTAACTATCCCCAACCTTTGCTACGGTGAGAAACCTCATTTAAAATAAAATGCGCTTTATAAAGTTAAAGTTTATTATTTGTAAAAACACACTAAACTATAATTATATAACTTAAAAAGTAACTTTATTGCTTAGAATAAAGAAATTAATAAATATTTAGTTAACCAATAATGTAATTTTTCCAAAACTCGATAACGTAAAAGCGTAGAATCATTATAGTCTCCCAAAAGTCTTATAACGTGCAAAGTTACCCCCCAATTATAAATCCCAAATTTTACTAAGGTAAAACTACAGCCTTTATTTAAAACATAGTTTATAAAAACTATATTTTAATATTATGAACACATGATATAATATATATATATATATTATAAGGTTATAAATTGAAATACAACTTTTACTCAATCTACAATTATCGTTTATTATTATAAAAATATACTATAATATAGTATAATTATATTTATAAACTTGTAAGATAATTTATTATTCTTTTTAGAGTAAAGAAATTAATTAAATTTATTATTAATTTTAAAATTAAATCACAAAATAATTTTAGCCCAATAATTATTTTCTTTTCAAAACCATGGATAGTTGGTTAAGTACTAGATAAACAATCTTTCATAACAACCCATAATTGGATATATTTGTGTTACAAAACAACCTAAACAAACAACCCCTAACGCTTCTTGGAAAAAGATCCACCCCCTCCCCTACAAGTTCCAAAATGAACTAAAATAACCCCTAAGGTTTACACCAATTTCAGCCCCCTTTCTCTCTCATAAAAAGTAAACCCACTTGGAGTTTCACTTCTTAACCCAACAATGGATTTTCAAAATAACTAATTTACAAAGCAACAAAGGAGAATTGAAGAACAAACCGGAAGAGGACGAAAAGGAGAACGACGACGACGACGGCGGTTGGGCGGTGCACGATGGCGGCGGCTGGCCGGGCAGCAGCGTCGGGAGAGAGAGAGAGTGTGTGTGATTGAGAGGGGGAGGTTGTTTGGTGTTGGTGTGGGTGTGGGTCAAAATTTGAGTTTGAGGTGAGTTTATATAGGCTTTTGGGTGAAGAATCCCGCGAGTAATAGGAACCCACCAGCGAAAATTTCGATTCTGAATTGAGTCATGATTTTGGGTTAAATTATTTTCATGGTGAGAAATTATTGGTCTATCTTGAGCTGGGAGTAGATTAGGATTTATTTTGGATGGATCAAACTTGAAGAGATGGAGTTGGAGGTTGGAGTTGGAGGTGGAGAGGAAGCCGACATTAATTCTTCTCCATCCCGTAGGAGGAGTTTTGAGGAAGAAGATGATGTAAATTAATGCTAAAAGACACTTTCATCCCACATATTTAGTTAAAAAGACACCCACTACCCACTAGTTTAGTTAAAGACACAAATTAAGTTAGGAAAAAGACACAAAACCCCCGAGTCTTTAAAACTATAAAAAATAACTCCCAAATAATAAAAATTAACACCTAACAATTATAATAATATTATATTAGGATCCAATAATATCATAAAATACCCGTATCTACTTAACGGGGTATTTCATCCTTTCCCCCTTAAAGAGAGCTTCGTCCTCGAAGCTTAAACCAACTTTTCAACAACCATTAAGGTATGAGTCTCCACTCTAGGGTATAACTACTAAATGCAAACCTTATGTCATGCATGATGAGCAAAATACTATAAGGAGTACTAAAATGACGTATTTAAAACTAAAGGGTTACATCCTCTCCCCCTTAGAGGAGGTATGCCTCGGACCTCGAAATATCTCGGCAAAAATGTGAGGATACTTCTTCCTCATATCATCCTCCGCTTCTCGTGTTACATTTTCTGTGAGGTTATAAGCCCACAATATCTTTACAAGCTTAACACTTTTGTTTCTTGTGCCCCTTGTCATGGTATCTAGAATCATAACATGGTCAATTCTTCTGGTTCGGGATCCAATACATGAAATGGTATGGAACACTCTTGTTAAGTTGTTGCACATGAAACAAGGTATTCCTGAAACTTTCACCTCTCTCCTCAAGACATAGTCGTGTGTGACCACATGATCAGACGGTAAGGCTATGGGGTCGTGGTCGTAGATGATTGATCAAACACATTCCTTCAACAAATGACGATTTCATGAGTGAAAAATGGTGCTCGTGGTAATGTGAAAGACATCCTAGTCCAACAAGTTTCTACTGTTCTATCTTGTCTTATTTCTCTTGGTACCGCAGTTGTGGTGTGACTAAATATTTGTGATTCCTTTACTATCGTCTATTAATCATTTTCAATTTATCATACAACTTTACGAAGATGCAACAATGTTACATATATCACAATTTAAATTAGCAACTTGGATCGTCATTGACCATTCACAACCAGGTTTCAAAGAATAACTTTGCTCGTAGGCATTTATTTCCAAGGTAGGTCTCACATAAAGTATAAGTGTTATTTACATAGGAGTAACCTCTTAGTACAAAATAGCAACCACAATAATCTGAGTCAGATTCAAGATTATAACACAAATTTATTCGTTAAAGTATTCCAAGTATAAAACAACAACGTCACATGCTGAAGGGTCTTTTAGCTGTTGTTGCTAGCCATCAGTTCACGGTCTTGAGCGACATATAGAAAGCCTTCACTATAATCCCCCTTCCTAACGAGTGCCAACACCCTCTTACAGATGAAATTGCTATTGTATCATAAGTTGCTTTCCCACGGAGAGTAAGGTCATAAAATCTCCCAAGTTTGTAAGTAAGTACTCTTAGTGAACGTGAGCATAAACCAATAAAAGATTCTAGATTACGATCCCTCAACAATGAAAATGCGTCCAAAAGAATTATGTAACTCTAAGGCCAATTCCTAAAAATAAATGTCTCGTTCTCCTGATGGTACAAAATGTCTCATCTAACAAGACAGAGAATTGAAGAGATAGGACTCCATAGTGACATGGTTCCTCCTATGTGCACTTTAACCATAGCCTATGATATTTGATGTTGCCCGGCGGTCCCCTTTTTCCTTGCTTTCCTACCGACATCTACGGATAAAATTTGCCTCGAACTAAGGAAATACGATACTGAGTCACACACTCTAAGCAACTTATTTATAATTAAAATAGGTTCTATAATAACGAGACTTGCAAACTAATATCCACATTAACCTTTAGTGATAACTCCTGAAAATCATCATTCTATTAACAAAGCTCCAAATATAAAATCCGTGAAGATCACTACAATTAAGAAATTTCAAACTACCCAGGTACACCAACGCTTTATATAACTCCAAGCAATCCAGCATAAAACTCGACAAATACCTCAGAGGTGAATTACCGTCCCATTATGCAAATATTAGTTTAAGGATAATGATTCAATCATACACGCCACACGACAATATATGCTAACTATCAAAATGTGAGACTATACCATAGTAAGTTAGGCTACAACAAACAATTGGAAGACTCCTAGTACTAAAGTAAGAGAAAGCGTCCCAAATCTCAATCAATAACTCAAATGATAACCGCCGCCACATCATAAACTATTTTTCACAAGGAACAAGGTGTTCAAATCTCCCAAGGCTGAACATCAGAACTCTCATTCAGATTAAGAATTGATTGAACTATGTCACACTTATACCATAATGATGATACAACCCATTGACTTATGTAACTCCAAGAACAAGGCATAAATAAAGAAACGTTTATTTCCCCAAATAACAGATAAGTAACAAAGCTCCAAACATAACATTCAATGCACACATCAACATTATAGTGACCCAGAACACCATGTTCGGTGAATCCAATGGTCTAATAAATGACAAACAAAACTTAACCCCTCTCTCTCAAACTTCAGTTTCACATGAGTGATTTCCCCTTTTTTCTTACTTTTTATGATCACCTAATGGAATGCAAGGAGAGAAACAAGATAAATATAACATCCACAAAATATAGACAGGACAAGATAAGAATAGACACAAGCACTAGTAAAGCAATGTGATCCATCATGATTGGGTAATAATACTCCAACCAAATAAGAGAAACTCCAATATTATTTGATAGACTATTCCAGCTAGAATCTCAATATTATATTTTTCCTAAAACCTTCAAAGTACGTTCTGAAATAAATTTCTAATATTTGTAGGAATCATAAGACACGACTCCCAAAATGCTTTCTAGGTGAGGGTGCGCGGGAAACCGCTATCGTCCACGCTAACTCTTTAGTCTATCACTTCTCCTGGGTCCTCCATAGGTTCCTCCCAAGGCTTGAGAGCTAACAACAATGTACACTTCATTAAGTGCGGTGTTATCATCCATTGATCTTGATGTAAATATTTTTGATTAGGAAGGTACCATCCTCCCTCATCAACCAAATCATTATACTGTCTCTTAATCGTATTCCAAGGTTGCTCATTAGGTAAAGATTCCACAATGCAATGACTCTGAACTAGGGGGTTGTTAAACACCCATCCTCCAACAAAAGTGAAAAACCAATGCTCACACCTATCCAAGACTGCTCCGATGAACTCCCCAATTAACATCCCTTCCATGAAAGGTGTTTTCGTTGGGTGGCTAAGTTGAAACTCCTCTGTTGTTAAATTCACTAGGTTGACAGCCATATCTACAAGAGTCAAAAAATACTCTTATTAAACTACAAACATAAACGTTATTATGCATAAGGGTATTCTAAGGCTGACTCCCAAACAATTACACACTTAGTGGTCGTCAAATAAGAATTTTCCCAAGAATCCCTAAAACTCCGCAACGTATATAAGAGACAGCACAATATTGGAGGTCAAACTCTTAAGCAATGTATTAAGATCCCAAAGCAGGTTATGAAACAATGAAAACTCTTAAGACCGAATCAAAAATCAAACTTATATGGGAAATGCTCTAAACTAGAGACCTGAAAAGAAGACTCTAAATGAGATGTTTGTGATAAACTGTCGTCAATGAGAGAAAATTAAACTCCCAAGGTATATCACCAATCTATAGAACTCCAAGTATAATGTCAATATTTTGGTATTTATCACCACATTAAAACTTTCAAACCATCTCCATAACGAATTGATATCCCCAAAGTAGCAAACTTAACAACAGTATAATCCCATATAAACACCCAAAAGTCTAAACTTCTACCAACTAGTCAAGAAGCATCTAAAACCACAAATTGATGTCTTCCTACATTTCGGCAAAACTTGTAGCCAACATAACACGTAGGTACTTCACAATTCCTCGATATGAGGTTATTTATCCTCTTTGCCCGCTCATTCAAACATTTTTTGAACGGTATCTGCTTAACTACCTCGTACTTCAAATTATTTTGATTCCTCATTCGTCGGGTTTGAATAGGTAAGTAGCTTTGTACTTCTTTGTGCAAAGACCCTTCAATGTCGTATGTGTGGTCTACTGTCCTACACTATAGCCTATTGTATCATTAATATAAGTACAACTGAAATACATGACACATAATGAGAAACTAAGCAAGTAATATAACACATTGATCATCAAACAATCAGTTACACATGCAATTTCACATAGACTGAATACATCTCATTTTCACCCTTCTTTGAAAATTAGAAAAGTGATCAGTCAGGCAAGCTAAAATTATGAATTTTTGTGTGCAACAACCCCTCTGAGTTTTCTTTCATAATCAATAAGAGTCAACTCAAAATAATTTATGAACTCAAATTATGAAGAGAATAGCACAAATGCTGTCACAAACCACCAGAACAAAAACTTCAACTTCACCAGGTCTAAACTGACTTTAACTTTTTCAACATGGGCTAGGATTGCATCCTGATAGGTTGAAAGCAAAAGTACTACAGCTGGCCACTATGTAATTCTGCTACAGTACAACTAACTTTGAAAATATTTATCTAAGTCTCACAAACTTATTTGGGCTGAAATTCTTGTGGCAGATACCTGAACATGTCTAAAACATGGGAAAAATTCATAGAAAAATAATTCAAAATTTAAACACGTCTGCTACATCAAATACCAGCTGCTGCGCAGATCTAAACGACACAACTTAACGTTCTCGCGTTCTAACTCTATGAACGCTTTCTATGCACCAATCAGCAATACCGAAACACAATACATCCTATTTTTCAAATCATGCTCCAAATCAATAAAACATAAATTTATTAAATTTCAAAACGGAGCCTCAAAATGCGAGTATTATCCTTCATCAAGAAAGCAAAATTAACCTACGCAACTTACTAACAAATCATCTCTAGTCCAAAAGTGGCTATGCAAAATCATTCTAAGAAACGTCAAAGTAATGTATGGCCTCATGGCCTTATTCAAAACTAGAACTTTTAAAATGCATAAAAAGTCTAAGGAATCAAAGGAGCCTAATATGTCTACTTCTTGCAGTTATCCACACTTGCCTCCGACTCCATGTCTTCAGTAGGGTCATCCTCAAACTCATCATCCTCATTAAGGTATTCCTCAATCTCAATGTCCTCGCTATGGTCTTCCTCAACCTCATCATCTTCACTAGAATCCAAATCGATCACCGTGCGACTTTCCCATTTACCATGAGCCTCCATCAACAATTTGTACATAAAATTGGCATCCACCTTCCATTCACCTTGATAGAAATAGTCCTTAGAGTTTGGTATGTTGTACCTCATCAGATTTCGGTACCTTGTGATGATCTCCTTAAATATAGGACCTCTACGTAGGGCGTTCACCATGAAATTAGCTTGATAAACAGGATTCTGATATTGCTCAAACTCCAACGCATCGAACATATCCGCGCAAAATTGGAGGACACGGTCACGAAAGGCGGGTAGAGTCTCGCCCTCCGTCCAAGGAGTCACAACCGGGTGGGTCTCAACTGGCACAACACGCTTCCTTGCGGTTCTCTTGGTTCTAGCCATGTACAAAAGAAGGAAAATGCTAAATGTCACCCTTTTTTCTTCACCCTTCAAATTCACCCCTTATGTGGATGTATTTGATTGGTGATGTAATTATAGAAATATCATAAAATAAATAGTTACAAAATCATATCGTGACACGTAGAAGGTGAACTTGAAGGGTGAAGAAAAAAGGGTGAAGCATAGCGGCCCCCACAAAAGAAAATAACTCCATAAGTACTCTTACTCCACAAAGTATATATCATAAAACTAAAATGATTGTCCTTATGAAAACAAGTACATACTCACGAAAATTCAACTTTTGACCACACGAGACTTTCAAAAACAATTCCCAACTTTTGATTACCCAAATAATAGACACCTAACCCAAACTCCAGCGAAAAACCTCAAATCCAAAAACTTAGCTAATCGGGTAGGTCAAAGCTCTTAGCTAGGAGAGGGTGGGTGGGAATACTTGCTTACTAAGCCTATTTTATAATGACTTAAACACATGATAGTCTCATCCAAGACTACCAAAATCCCCAACGACTTGTCAAATTTTTACTACTTCCCCTATGTCCATTTTAAATTTTCCTACATGTTTTAAATTTTCGTTTGGATAACCTGACTCTAAAACCAAATGTAACACCCTCAAAACGACCAAGCTGGAAGCCCGGGGGTGTCACTCCGTACTCGAGATTAAACCCGAATACAAGGAGATTCAAATAGTAAATCCAAAGTAAACCTTTATTAAAACTCTAACCTTTGTGCCTCAAACACAGGCATAAAGTCCAACTAGAATCTAATGATACTAAAGAATTTCTAAGAAATTAAATGTGATATTATTAATCGTCTAAGTGATGATTCGCGCTCCCTCTAAACTATGCTCCCATCATATAGACCAGTGGTGCAGAAAACAAAAGAGAACACCACAGTTTGCAAAGTCAGCGGAGATACTGAGTAAATAAACACCCAGATATGTAAACAGATTATGAGGCATAATTTTAAATTTGACGACCACAATTTGAAAAGAAAGAGGTGAAGTATGGGTATAAGTGCAAAATAATAATTCACCAAATTTTTCTTTTAGCATTTCAATTGGGGAAACATTCCCAAATTCTCTTCATTGTCCAATTGGGACTTCCAAATTTAAACAATAAAAGTCCATCCTTAGAAATCCACATTTATTATCATGTTGACACGTGGAAGAACCAACCACTTCGCAAGCATCCAGGACCTTAAATGTAATACCCCGTCCAATTAATAAGGGTAAAACAGTAACTTTGACAAGTAAATAAGAATACAATCGCGAAAGAAAAAAAAAATAAAATAACTTTAAATAATTATTTTATAGTTAAGGAAACTTTATAAAATTTAAAAAGTCTCGAAGTAGTAACTGTAAATAATTACGCGAGCCATTTATTTTAGTCGTGACTGCGGGCAAAGCCACCGCGTAATTTCGCAGTTGTGCCACACCCAATAGCTTTCTTAGGAAAGTGTGATCAGATTTTTCATCCAATTTTGTCTTTTACTCGTTTGTTTCTTTCTTCTTCTTCTTCTTCAAATTCTCTTCTTAGTCTTCTTTCTTTTTCTCTCGGCAACCAACCCCGACAACATCACCGCCACCGCCACTTCCCTCACTTTCTCCTTTCTTTATAAACCATCTCTCTCTAAATCATTTCCTTCAGCAGAACACACCATCACCATCACCTTCTCCTTCGTCTTCTTCACCTCCGGTGAACACCACAACCACCACCACCGAGAGCATCACAACCACCACCCACACCTTCTTCTTCCCAACCTCTGTTTCTCCCTCTTGCTCTCTGTCCCGGAAACAGAGCACAAAACAGAAGCAGCAGCTGCAAGGCAGTGGCCAACGGCCACCACCGAGCTCCACCACCGCCGGGAAACGACGACCTCCAACACCACCACCGTGACCACCTCCATCACCCTCTCTCTCTCACCCACTTCCCTATCTCTCTCTCTCTGCCTCATCCCCTCCTCTGCCCAGAAGTAGAGGAACAGAAGCAGCAAGAACAGCGGCTTGAAGCCACCAACGCCGCCGCTGCAACTTCCGGCGAGAAACACCCGAAACACCCCAAGCCCATATCCTCTTCCCTCTCTCGTCCATCTCACCTCCATGAGTCTAGAAGAAGAGATAAAGAGATGAAATCAGAAGAAAAAGAAGCAGAGGTGGTCACTGCAACAACCACCGCCGCCGGTCCACCATTGTCGTCGGCAAGAAGCTCCGCCAAGCTAAAACAGAGCGCCCACCCTCTGAAATTGACACCAATCCACTCCTAGGGACTCGACTAAGCCAGTAGAAGGCCCAATCGAACCCAGAAATGCTCTACTCGCCGGACTCGAGAACCACCACCGTGGCCATCGACGGGAAACTCGGCCCGGACCGTTTCTCGATCGTTTCTTGCGATCTTTGGTACCGGTACGCTCTAATCTTCGCCTTGAGTTGAGTTACATAATCAAAATCATGTCTAGATGCTTAGATTCACGTTTAGATTGATCAAATTGAAAATTCATGCCAAGGGGGAGGTAGTTGTCATTTTCAGAAACTGTATAGCTAGAAGAGGGGGGTTTTTCTGCTATTTCAGTAAACTATGGGGGTTTGTTTGTTATTTAGCAATCTGAAAGTATAAAAATAAAATAAAATAGGATTTTAAAGTTTAAATTAAATAATTTCTACACTTTGTAGCTATTATTCTAAATAATAATAATAATAATAATAATAATAATAATAGTAATAATAATAGTAATAATAATAATAATGATAATAATAGCAATTATAATAAAAATAGTAATAGCAAATAAAAAGTAAGTTAAATGATTAAATAATATAGATAAAATAGGAACTAATTAAATAGAATTTACTTTCTTGAAAATAAACAAGCTCAAAAGCATAACTTGTAATTATTAATTTTTGGTGTATTTTAAATTAGTTGGTAAATAGGATATATTTTAGAATTTTAAATTAACAACTTTCTCAAATAATAACGTCCGTTTAACTGTATTAATAAGAAGAAGAATTTTCCCAACTTGTATTTGTTCACTAAAAATATTATAAATAGTCATAATTAATTTTATGAGTTTCATAAATAAATGACTAAGTTAATAGTAGTAGTTATTAAACAATTTATTGGTTATTTAAAAATAGAGGTGTTGATAAAATTAGTATTTAACAATTATTAAAAGTTTATGGACTTACATTATGTGTTTCTATATAATATTGAAATTTAGAATATTATTAAAAATATAAATACATATATAGGGGGAGAATTAAAGAGAGTTCAAATAAAACCTGATAGGGTTGTAAGAATTTCCAATTATATATTTGTATCGTAAACTCGTGATCAAATAAAGAAATGTACCGTGTAGGTGACAAGTTTGTAGACAAGGGCCACACGACGTTCTAGCAGACTGTACGTGCTAAATTGCTGAGGATCAAGGTAAGTAAACATGCCTAGCCTAGCGTGCCTAGCTCCTTTCGTGTCATAATACTATTTTAATATTTGTCTCAAAATGTGTTTTGTGATATATCTGTTTTACTTGCGGTTGTTTATGATTTGAAATGTTTTCTTGAAATTGTCACACGAAAATAATAAAACGTAACAACGTAAAGTGGAAAGAGTTGTACGGGAGAAACTTATTATTATTTGTCGTGTTGACCTCGGTCACTCGACCCCTATTATTTTAACCCGGTCGCAACCTGCCGGGTGTCTCCATGTACTCACCCCTCTGGCCGCAAGAAGTCTTTGGGGGCTGCCGGTAGTCAAGGTCATGGTAGCTAGTGATAGTATAGTAGATCTTTCCCCGTATCAACAAAGTTAAAAAGGACTTTTCTACAAGACAAGGAAGTTTATGAATAGAAAGAAGAGATAATCGGGATATCACTCCCTGCTACAGAGTAAGAAGGAAAGTTTCAAAGTTAAGAGTTTCTTTACATTTTCATCGAGTTACACTTTTATGACTTATTCCTCCTTATGCTTTGACATGAAATAAAATATTGCTCTCTCATCCGTTTTACAAGCTAGTGTGTTTACTTACTCAGTACTTTATGCTGATTTTAGAAAACTGCGGTCTTTGTTTCCTTCCCCCGCAGGTTTAGATGAAGAGGATTATGGCATGACCGGGTACGAGACTCACTAAGGGAAGTTCCGTCACAAGTTGTAGTATAGTATGAATAATGTTAGAATAATGTATAATAGAAATGTGTGACAGACTTGAGGACGTTTTGTAATGCTTAATAGTATGTAATATATATGTTAGGATGTTGTGCTTTTGATTTTCCGCCGTTACTTTTAGCTTCGGCCTCCCCGTCTCGTCCGAGACGGATAAGGGGGTCGTTGCAGGTGGTATCAGAGCCGGCTATCCATTAAATGGGAATTAAAACCTGTAGGGCAACTTAAAATGAATATAGGGCAAGATAATTAAAATCGGAAAAGCCGTTCGGGGTATGGGTAGCTTAAGTATAAGTCTTGTTTAATTCCCGCCCACCCTCATCCTGTTTCAAGAAGCGTTACCTGTTACAACGTTATACTCAGTTTGATTTTAGATGCACTTTATTTGTTGTTACTTTCCGATGAAAAGAAGGATGAGAATATAATTTGATTTGTACTTGATGTACTATCTTAAGTACAGGAATGAGCTATAATATCTTATTTGTAGACGCGAGTTATATGCTCTTATGATAATTGTGTGGTATAAATCGATGATAGTGCATTTAAAAGATGATATATCCCAGTCCCTGAGACAATGATAACACAACCAAGGAACATGATTAAGACTAGCAAGATCCAACGTAACAGAATGCCTAGAACAATAACCACTTGGGGCAAACCGTCGTTCGATAGTAATGTTGAAAGGGGATGTGACTTCATGAGAAATCAGAGGATAGAGATATGATAAGAATATGAGATACTTGATTGGCGAATCCTAGTTTCACTTACAATATTTGTACATAAATTTGGTAACGTAGTCTAGATACTGATTGGGATTGTAATATAGAATTGGGGGTCAAGAAAGAATTAATCTTGGGAGTCTTTTCTGGAAATCAAATAGTATATTTTGGAAGTAGACAAGGACGATCCCACCCACCCTCACCTGAGAACCTATAAAGTCAACCCGCTGCGTTTTCAACATATTTCAGCTGTAATTTATGGCCTTGGTTATTAAAGAGTTTTGATGGTTCATTGAAGTTTATTTCTTCATAATCTGCAACCCGAGGACTATGCTAGCTTGGTTTATCGTAAACAGTTTGTGCGCTCCAATATTTAAGTACTTAAGTTGTTACTTGGAGTATTGTTATCCTAGTGCTGCTTGAAGGTTGGGATGTGTGTTTGGCTATGTATAAATTTTGGAGTTGTGGGACTAACTTGAGAGGGTTGATGTTTAAACTGTGAAGTATCAATGTTCACCTACAAGACTTAGAAGTATCAAGTAACATATTTAATCAGGCTTACTCTAAAGTTTGCATGATGAATATCTCAAATTATCTGGTCTGGAGACTCTCCTGGAGTGATAACCCAGAATTTTGGAAGTATTGCTTAGAGCCTAGTAAGTTTATATTTAGAGTTTCTTACTTCACTACATTTATTTAAGAGCTACTATTTCGTTATGCAAAATGTTGGCAGCTTCTTATATTGGGTGACTATCTCAGCTATTGGGGAATACTTGGTGTATTGTTACAAATTCTTTGTTTACAGTTGGGATATGTGTTCAATTGTGAATTTGTTCTTAGGTATATTCGCATATGTCACTCGGAAGTTTTGTTGTCTAGCTTACGTTTTGTGGTATGAGGTTTATTGAAATAATACAAGACAAAATGTTAAGATGAATTTGGGGTTTGTGTTAAATGTTGGAAACTATAGGTGTATTCTAGCTTTAAATTTGGAGACTTGTTTGAATACGATGTCTAGGAGCATTTTTATTTATTTGATTGAACTCTGGAGTATCAAACTTGGACTACGAGGAGTGATGGACTTAAATAGTTGTTCAGGGTCAGATTAAAATATTAAAGGGAAACGTATGAATGTTGTCACTTGGATGAGACGAAAGCACCTTAATTCTCGCTTCGTGCAACACACGTTTATTGAAGTAATACCATAAGTTTGTCTATACTAGACTCATAGAGAGACATACCGAAGAAATTCAGCTCCATATACAAACACAAGAAGTAGTTAAAAACTCCAAGAGTAGTCAGTTCAGTAACGGATCTGCACAAGTGACCAACTATAAAATTAAAGACTTTTACTAGTTAGAGATTTGACTTCTCATAGCATGGTGGCAATATGTGATGTGTAATGTGTTATATGGTACGTTGGGAATGCATGCTTTATGGTTCATTGACATAGTATTGAAATCATAACATTGTGATAGCCTATCAGGCTTAATTGACAAGTTTGACCTGAGCATATAGCATCAAGAATCTGATCGCCCGATTGAGCCAAAGTTAGTTTTCAAGAGAAAGGAGAGAGGCAAAATAGAAAATCTTACGTGAAACCTTCATATCTGATTATATTTTAGAAATGATTGTGATCATGAACTATGTATTACATGCCCATGTGCACATTGTTTTTATCAGTTCCCTTTTACCTATACTACATACTAGATTAAGAGAAGAAGCAATAATATATCTCGGAATAGTGAAATTGATAGATCACACCTTCGCAATACCATACACACTCAGTCGATCATAGTCTCTAGCAATCTAAATTGGACAAGGATAATAAATGTACTTCGAAAATAATCCTTCCGTAAAGTAAGAAGTAAGAGTTAAACATTTAATCTCTCCACGTAATATACCTCGAACAATGAGATATAAGGACAAAGTTTTAGATAGTTCATGCTGGCCAGGCGAGGGAAGTTGAAATCAACCAAATATGAGTGGGAGGCGATCAACAGTAAAAATAAAATAATGTAAAATAAAAAAAAAAAAAAAAAAAAAAAAAAACTTTGTAACTAGGCGAAGGTTGAAGTATTCACCCACTAGATTCTAGATGCTTTCGAATAGACCAATTTGAGGTGTTGCGACGGTTTGGAATTCCCATTTGGAGTTATATTGTCATCAGAGCACCCACCCAAAGGATTTAGTTATGGATATTGTTGGGAGTTCTCTTTTTGGGGATTATCTGATACGATAATATGTCTCAGTGATGTAAATTTCATTTCCTGGTGGTACAAATTTTTCACATAAACTCTGTTTCGAGTCTTGTTGTTAATGTCTTATTGCAGTATACATTCTTCAAATAGGATATATTTGAAGTCCTTCTTCAATTTTGAGGTTTTCTCACTAAAATTCAAAGTTTGAATGTCAATAAGTTGTTTGGGAGTCTGGGTATCAAAATCGTCGATCTTAAGTTATTACAAAATTTCAGGAATTTGGGAATGACAACCCAGTTATTGGATCGGTGGTTACAATCCATACTATCATGAGATTTTATTACCTATTATCTTCGATTCTCCGTGGTAATGAATAGGAGTGCTTTCAGTGGCTAAAATGTTAATAGTTGTTTGGGGCATCATTACTTGGAGTTTTGTTACTTAATTACTACTAGAGGAGCATAACTGTTAGTATAGATTTACCTTTGAAGTCAGGGAACCCATATAATCATGTGCTAAGTATAATGGGTATATGTTATAGTTTCTTTGTTGATTTACGTCTGGAGTTACTTTTAATATAAAATGAGCAGTAATGGTGGCTTATATTGTTTATCAATGCGTTGAAAGATTTTACTATCAATTGGAGTGTTTTGACTTCGTCTTTGGGATTATGGTATAGAATGGGATGTCAGACAGTTGATGTTATTTGTCAGTGGGGGTGTACTAATCGGAGTTCGTCATTACATAAATTTCTAGGGTCCTGGGATGCTGATTCTCTTATCAATTGATTATAGAGGTTGTACACTTTTATAGAGCTACCCTACGTTTTAATTCGGTGGCACTAGATGTTTCACATGTTCTCTGACAGATTCTATGGATTGTCAAGTAAAAGACTAGTACAAGTCATATCTTACTTTATGCTGGGTAGGTTGACCTCCAACTGAATGATCAGGGTAATAAATCCATAAGAAGTTCCGGGGACGTCACTCTCTAAGGGGGAGAGGATGTCACCCTTCGCCTAAAACCGTTCCATGTCTAGGACATCAGTATCACTACGTCAAGCGTAGCTTTAACATTTAGTAACTGAAATGAGTTACAACATTATTTAATATTACAAGAGCATCCCATACGCATAGTGAGTACCTAATATAAATTTGTCGGATAAAGATTTTTACCTGGGAGAGATTTCTTCAAAAATCGATTATTCGCCATGTGGTCTTGGTATCGTGAGATTTTAGCTTCGAGGACGAAGCTATCTTTAAGGGGGAAGAGTGTAATACCCCGTCCAATTAATAAGGGTAAAACAGTAACTTTGACAAGTAAATAAGAATACAATCGCGAAAGAAAAAAAAATAAAATAACTTTAAATAATTATTTTATAGTTAAGGAAACTTTATAAAATTTA
Organism: Linanthus parryae; assembly: GCA_023055425.1. Classification (NCBI taxonomy): domain Eukaryota; kingdom Viridiplantae; phylum Streptophyta; class Magnoliopsida; order Ericales; family Polemoniaceae; genus Linanthus; species Linanthus parryae. The sequence goes on along the minus strand of JALGPY010000005.1, from coordinate 108,534,384 downwards.
AAAAGTCTCGAAGTAGTAACTGTAAATAATTACGCGAGCCATTTATTTTAGTCGTGACTGCGGGCAAAGCCACCGCGTAATTTCGCAGTTGTGCCACACCCAATAGCTTTCTTAGGAAAGTGTGATCAGATTTTTCATCCAATTTTGTCTTTTACTCGTTTGTTTCTTTCTTCTTCTTCTTCTTCAAATTCTCTTCTTAGTCTTCTTTCTTTTTCTCTCGGCAACCAACCCCGACAACATCACCGCCACCGCCACTTCCCTCACTTTCTCCTTTCTTTATAAACCATCTCTCTCTAAATCATTTCCTTCAGCAGAACACACCATCCCCATCACCTTCTCCTTCGTCTTCTTCACCTCCGGTGAACACCACAACCACCACCACCGAGAGCATCACAACCACCACCCACACCTTCTTCTTCCCAACCTCTGTTTCTCCCTCTTGCTCTCTGTCCCGGAAACAGAGCACAAAACAGAAGCAGCAGCTGCAAGGCAGTGGCCAACGGCCACCACCGAGCTCCACCACCGCCGGGAAACGACGACCTCCAACACCACCACTGTGACCACCTCCATCACCATCTCTCTCACCCACTTCCCTATCTCTCTCTCTCTGCCTCATCCCCTCCTCTGCCCAGAAGCAGAGGAACAGAAGCAGCAAGAACAGCGGCTTGAAGCCACCAACGCCGCCGCTGCAACTTCCGGCGAGAAACACCCGAAACACCCCAAGCCCATATCCTCTTCCCTCTCTCGTCCCTCTCACCTCCATGAGTCTAGAAGAAGAGATAAAGAGATGAAATCAGAAGAAAAAGAAGCAGAGGTGGTCACTGCAACAACCACCGCCGCCGGTCCACCATTGTCGTCGGCAAGAAGCTCCGCCAAGCTAAAACAGAGCGCCCACCCTCTGAAATTGACACCAATCCACTCCTAGGGACTCGACTAAGCCAGTAGAAGGCCCAATCCAACCCAGAAATGCTCTACTCGCCGGACTCGAGAACCACCACCGTGGCCATCGACGGGAAACTCGGCCCGGACCGTTTCTCGATCGTTTCTTGCGATCTTTGGTACCGGTACGCTCTAATCTTCGCCTTGAGTTGAGTTACATAATCAAAATCATGTCTAGATGCTTAGATTCACGTTTAGATTGATCAAATTGAAAATTCATGCCAAGGGGGGAGGTAGTTGTCATTTTCAGAAACTGTATAGCTAGAAGAGGGGGTTTTTTCTGCTATTTCAGTAAACTATGGGGGTTTGTTTGTTATTTAGCAATCTGAAAGTATAAAAATAAAATAAAATAGGATTTTAAAGTTTAAATTAAATAATTTCTACACTTTGTAGCTATTATTCTAAATAATAATAATAATAATAATAATAATAATAGTAATAATAATAGTAATAATAATAATAATAATAGCAATTATAATAAAAATAGTAATAGCAAATAAAAAGTAAGTTAAATGATTAAATAATATAGATAAAATAGGAACTAATTAAATAGAATTTACTTTCTTGAAAATAAACAAGCTCAAAAGCATAACTTGTAATTATTAATTTTTGGTGTATTTTAAATTAGTTGGTAAATAGGATATATTTTAGAATTTTAAATTAACAACTTTCTCAAATAATAACGTCCGTTTAACTGTATTAATAAGAAGAAGAATTTTCCCAACTTGTATTTGTTCACTAAAAATATTATAAATAGTCATAATTAATTTTATGAGTTTCATAAATAAATGACTAAGTTAATAGTAGTAGTTATTAAACAATTTATTGGTTATTTAAAAATAGAGGTGTTGATAAAATTAGTAATTAACAATTATTAAAAGTTTATGGACTTACATTATGTGTTTCTATATAATATTGAAATTTAGAATATTATTAAAAATATAAATACATATATAGGGGGAGAATTAAAGAGAGTTCAAATAAAACCTGATAGGGTTGTAAGAATTTCCAATTATATATTTGTATCGTAAACTCGTGATCAAATAAAGAAATGTACCGTGTAGGTGACAAGTTTGTAGACAAGGGCCACACGACGTTCTAGCAGACTGTACGTGCTAAATTGCTGAGGATCAAGGTAAGTAAACATGCCTAGCCTAGCGTGCCTAGCTCCTTTCGTGTCATAATACTATTTTAATATTTGTCTCAAAATGTGTTTTGTGATATATCTGTTTTACTTGCGGTTGTTTATGATTTGAAATGTTTTCTTGAAATTGTCACACGAAAATAATAAAACGTAACAACGTAAAGTGGAAAGAGTTGTACGGGAGAAACTTATTATTATTTGTCGTGTTGACCTCGGTCACTCGACCCCTATTATTTTAACCCGGTCGCAACCTGCCGGGTGTCTCCATGTACTCACCCCTCTGGCCGCAAGAAGTCTTTGGGGGCTGCCGGTAGTCAAGGTCATGGTAGCTAGTGATAGTATAGTAGATCTTTCCCCGTATCAACAAAGTTAAAAAGGACTTTTCTACAAGACAAGGAAGTTTATGAATAGAAAGAAGAGATAATCGGGATATCACTCCCTGCTACAGAGTAAGAAGGAAAGTTTCAAAGTTAAGAGTTTCTTTACATTTTCATCGAGTTACACTTTTATGACTTATTCCTCCTTATGCTTTGACATGAAATAAAATATTGCTCTCTCATCCGTTTTACAAGCTAGGGTGTTTACTTACTCAGTACTTTATGCTGATTTTAGAAAACTGCGGTCTTTGTTTCCTTCCCCCGCAGGTTTAGATGAAGAGGATTATGGCATGACCGGGTACGAGACTCACTAAGGGAAGTTCCGTCACAAGTTGTAGTATAGTATGAATAATGTTAGAATAATGTATAATAGAAATGTGTGACAGACTTGAGGACATTTTGTAATGCTTAATAGTATGTAATATATATGTTAGGATGTTGTGCTTTTGATTTTCCGCCGTTACTTTTAGCTTCGGCCTCCCCGTCTCGTCCGAGACGGATAAGGGGGTCGTTGCATTAAATGTCGACACCCCCTTACAGACTTCTTGCGACCAGAAGATTGAGTACAAGGAGCTATCAGGGGCATTGCAACCGGATCAAAATAAAATAAAATGGGTCGAGAGACTGTATTCAACATCGACCAAACCCAAAATTTAATTTTCCCCGGTAAAACTATTCCACATTACATCGTTATGTCTTATTAATTTCTCATGTGATAGTTGTGATAACATCACTTTAGTAAAATCAATAAGATGCTCAAGTAAACACTTAAAGCAGATATTTCATTTTGAGACAGTAAATCACCAAACACAGTTTAGACACGAAAGAAGGAAATGGTGCTAGGCCTGGCACGTTTACTTACCTCGAATCTCAAGCAAAAGCAAATCACTTCCTAGTAATACTCGACGTATCCTTTGTCAATAAAACTGTTTCCTACAAATTTATTTATATTGTAATCAACATACTGCACACAAAGTCCTGTATGCGACATATTAAATCCCTTACTAAATCTCCCCAACCTTTGCTAAGGTGAACAATCTCTTTTATAATAAAATACGCTTTATAAAGTTAACGTTTATTATTTGTAAAACACACTAAACTATAATTATATAACTTACAAAGTAACATTATTGCTTAGAATAATGAAATTAATAAATATTTAGTAACCAAGAATGTTATTTTTCCAAAACTCGATAACGCAAAAGCGTAGAATCATTATAGTCTCCCAAAAGTCTTATAACGTGCAAAGTACCCCCCAACTATAAATTCCAAAGTTTACTAAGGTTAACTACGAATTTTATTTAAAACATAGTTTATAAAAACTAAATTTTATTATTATGAACACATGATAATATATATATATATATATCTTATAAGGTAAGAAAGTGAAATACAACTTTTACTCAATATACAATTATCGTTTATCATTATAATAACATACTATAATATAGTATAATTATATTTATAAAATTGTAAGATAATTTATTTTTCTTTTTAGAGTAAGGAAATTAATTAACTTTATTATTACTTTTAAAAAGTTAAGCACCCAATAATTTTAGCACAAGAATTTTTTTTTTTCAAAACCATGGATAGTTGGTTAAGTACTAGATAAACAAACAACCCCTAGCACTTCTTGAGACAGATCCACCTCCACCCCCCACAAGTTCCATAATGAACTAAAATAACCCCCATGGTTTACACCAATTTCAGCCCCCTTTCTCTCTCATAAAAAGTAAACCCCACTTGGAGCTTAACTTCTCAACCCAACAATGGACTTTCAAAACAACCAATTTACAAAGCAACAACGAATAATTGAAGAACAAACCGGAAGAGGACGAAAAGGAAAACGACGGCGATGGCTGGCTGGGCAGCAGCGCCGGCGGCTGGCCGGGAAGCGGCGTCGGAGAGAGAGAGAGAGAGAGAGAGAGAGGGAGAGGTTGTTTGGTGTTGGTGTGGGTCAAAATCTGAGTTTGAGGTGGGTTTACATAGGCATTTGGGTGAAGAATCCGGCGAGTAATAGGAACCCACCGGCAACAATTTCGATTCCGAATTGGGTCACAATTATGGAAGTGTTTTCTTGGTGAGAAACTATTGGTATATGTTGAGTTGGGAGTGGATTATGATTGTTTTTGGGTGAAAAGGATCAAACTTGAAGAATTTGAGTTGAAGGTGGAGAGGGAGCCGACGGAAATTCTTCTCCTTCCCGTAGGAGGAGTTTTGGGGAAGAAGATGATAAAAAGTAACGCTAAAAGACACTTTCACCCCACACTTTTAGTTAAAAAGACACCCATTACCACCTAGTTTAGTTAAAAGACACTAATTAAGTTAGGAAAAAGACACAAAAGCCCCAAGTCTTTAAAATTATAAAATTTACTCTCCAAATAATAAAAATTAACACCCTTACACTTATAATAATATTATATTAACACCCAATAATATCATAAAATACCAGTATCTACTTAACGGGGTATTTCAATACTACTTCTGTTTCTGCTATGATTTATATAGGAATGGATTCCTTTCAAGAAGAACAAGCAAAGAATGTCAGTTGATTCGATTTAGCTATAGACAGTGATTTCAAGATTACGATACGTAGAATGGGATACATGGTTTCCGTTACATGTTGATAGATGATAAGCATCATCGGTGGCAAATATTTGGAGACGATATGATGGAAGTTATGTTGGTTTTTTTTGGTTGATTCAAAACCCTAGCATGGGACGGTCACTTTGACTAACATAATTGGTAGTGTCCTTATTGGGTTAGGAAACAAATTTTGGACGGGTTAATTCCTTGTTTGACTCACATTAGTTTTGGTCATTACTTTGGCTCCAAGTGATAGCACTAGTACTACTTCCGTTCTCTCTGAATATTCACCTTTTGATTTTTTCTTCCGCAATGGTGTCACTTTGACCCGGTTATTTGGATAGGCAAACAATGTAACTTTTATATAATTGTTTGATGGTGTTGTAGAGTGAAGTTTACTATACAACATCATGCAAAGATTATAAAATTTTTGCATGATTTTACTAATCAAAACAACGAATTAAAGTGATTCAGTGAATAGTGGTAAAATAAAAAAGGTTAAGATTCAGAAAGAACAGAGGAAGCATATATGTAGATGCTAGGGTCCTGACTTTGGGTGAGATTGTAATTGATTTTGTTTTCTCATCAATAAATCGGGTCTGATTTGTTCGTGGATTAGATAGTCTCAAAACTAGTGAACCACGTAATTCTTGTGTTCTTGATCTTACTCTTGTTGTTTTTCCTTTATCTTGTTTTCTCACGTATTGGAATCCTAACAAATTCACAGCTCCATAAGTAGTGGCATGTTAAACTGAGATTGGAACAAGCTATCAAGTGGTTTTAACCGGCGCGTAACAAATCGGTTGAGTGGAAACAACCGGTATTTAAATTGGGAAACTTTTGACGTATCGGAAATTTTAATGGGACATCGCGGTAAACGGATCAGTTACGTGAGAAACAATCAATATTTGTATAGTTGTTGCTTTACTCTTGAAATCAGTTGTTATACTCTTACTCTGTTAATCTTGGACTATTTTAAAACATGTAACCCTGTATCCTGTCTCACCTTCCTGTTTTGACATGCTAAGTTGTATCTCACTCAGCATTTCTTGCTGACTTTAGAAAAACTGCGGCCTTTGTTTCATTCCCCCGCAGGTCTAGGAGCTGAGATTATGGAGTAGCGGGATTCAAGACTCACATAGATTATCATACATCATCACTTTACGATGAGAACACTAATTTAAAATCATTATCCTAATGTTGTAGCATGTATTGTGGCCTAAATACGATAATGTAATAACTTGTTACTTAACTTTTATGGGATGTTTTGTTCTCGATTTTGCTATTCGATTAGCACTCTCCCGGTCTCTACCGAGCAGGATACGTGGAGTGTTACAGTTAGTCTAAAACGACCATCCTTGAGGCTAAGCCAATATCGACTCTGTGGGTACTTCAAGCTACACTACGATGACATTCACGCGCAACACCTGTCTCCGTTATGAAGAGATTTAGTGGTTCCATCGGCCTGGTATCTGAGTGAGAGGTCGGGGGAAGAGCTCCAAAGAGCTCGAGTGTGGATAACGGGTGGAGAATGAGTGGGGAGAAACGGGTCCAAGTGTCATTTTGTTTAATTGATTCCCCTCCAATGTTATTTGGAGTTAATGTATTTTCCTCCTAATTTTCGATGTAATTGTATTCCTCTCCCCTAAAAGTATTTTCGTTAATTATACTTTCCTCCCAAAGTTTCATTGTAATGGAATTTCTCTTCCCTGCAAATGTATTTTTTTCATTGGATTTTTCCCGGAGTTTAAAACAAATTTCATTTCGCTTTAAAAACTGACAAGGTCCGTGGAATATACAGGTTATAAGGTAATAGAAACATCGAGTTTAAATTAAGGTAAGAATCAATAATGCTATTATACAGTCTACCGCACAGTATAACATGCATTGACTCTAGAGTTGACTTGTGAGCTCGCCTTTAACTGTGTAGAGTTGACCTTTTCTTTCACAGTTGACTTCTTTGTCTGAAAATATATGTTTGCCTAGTGGAGACCGACCGTTCACTTCATAGTTAGCTTACTTACCTCAATACGAGGGGTTTAGGGTCTACCACATGTATGGTTCGTAGACTATGCATTGACTATGCAGTTGAGTAGCATGTGAGCTTAACTTTAACTGTAGAGTTGAACTTTTCTTTTACCGTTGACTTTCTTAGTCTGAACCTATTAGTCTGACTAAGTGGAGACCGAAAACTTGACCGTTCACTACATAGTTGACTTTGTAACCTCAAAACCAGGTTTAGGGTTTAGGGTTTAGGGTAGACAATCATGCATATTGACTGTGGAGTTGACTTCTAAGCTCACCTTTGACTGTACAGTTGGCCTTCTCTTTTACTGTTGACTTCATTCGTCCAAAACTATATGGTTGACTAAGTGGATACTGAAAAGTTGACCGTTCACTTCATATAGAGTTGACCGAGCTTTCTGGACCAACTTTCACAGTAGAGGTGACTTTTCCTTTCAGCTTTGACCTTGCATTCAGCCTTTTTAAACGATAATCCACAAAGAGGGCCGACCATATAGTAAGTCAGCCGAGGCAGCCACTTTAGGCCCCCGGCCCCGCGAGGCCCAGTTTTTATTAACAGTAATTTCTCTATAGTAATCTTAATTACGTATTTTGATGTAATTTCATCAATAATTGCATATATATTAATTAGTTGGTGTTAGTTTATTATTTTGACACAAACTTCAGCCAAGTTCGAATCTTGTTGATGATATAAGTGAATTTTTTTTTTACTTATCACAAAATTGTACGGTCATTGAACATTAAGTAAAGTTAATATATTGTTTAAAAAAAAAAACTGATCATATTACATATTTTCTTTTTTTAAATAACTATTATTTTTGTTTTTTTTTCTTTAAATATGGCCCTCAATTTTCATACTCGCTTTAAGCACCCGGGAATCTTGGGCCGGCGAATCACAAATTTCAGAACGACAGTAATGTAATATTTAAAATTATGGTAAATAGATATTACCAAAATCACTAGGCAGATTTATATAATCTCACCTAATTAACATACTCATATGTATCAAACACTTATACGTTTATAACTTTATGAAATACTTTCAAACTTAAACACACCAGGATCACCAGTTACACAGCTAGCATATATCTATATATCTATATATATATATACATATATATATATATATATATATATATATATATATATATATATAGCATCTGTTACAAAATATGTTTCAGGAATTGTTACATGCAAGTCGTAACTACATATACAACATATAATAACCAAAACGCATAACAATAGAATGCACCATCTACCTTCTTCTGGGTCCTTTGCCTTTGCCCCCCAAATCTTCTATTCTGTAATACAAATTCACCCGTCCCTTCGAATAATTCCACGAGACCTTCAACACTTCTATTGCCTTCAAACTTGATATTCTTCAGTCTTTCCTGGAATACAGTCAGTTTTGGTGTGTCATCCTTTCCATCCTCTGAATCATAGATGAGCAATAGAGCATTCAAATACATTGGAGGCCGTCATGTTAGAGCACTAGTGACCTCCTCCTTTTTAAACGGTGCGGATTTTGCTGTCGTTACTGACACACATGCAATATAGTGTATTAAATATATATCTATATCATCACGTTTTCTTAACTAAACAAGTAAAAATAGTGCATCACGTTTTCTTAAATAAACAAGCATTTCTGAACTAAACAAGTACAAATAGTGCATCCTGCAGTGTAATCACAAAAGAGGCTCATATCAGTACTCATTAAAACCTGCCGGTAAGAGATCAATGATCACTGGCTGCACAGTGATTTTGCCTTGCTATACATATCACACTCTATGGGCTAAAACGAGTGAATTCGATAGATCCATATCATCACGATATGTTCAGTGAGAATGAAGAGGCTCAGATATGTACTCATGAACACCATATTGTTGGAATATATGCCCTAGAGGCAATCTAGTTTAGTATGAATTTATTTTGACTAGAACATTCATTGTATTATTTATTGGATATTTAATATAATGAAGTCCTTAAATTTACAATTTTGTTGTTTATCTTAAATATCCCTAGTCCAGTATAATGATTAATGGGACGATCATCTATAGACTAGTATGGGGTTGGATTGATATAGAGATATCATGATCCAACACATGGATGTGCATTAAGGGTAATGGCGCACTGGATTGACCCATATCCGAGAAGGCTACATACACGTTATGTTAAGTCACAAGCGCTTCTCGTGGTGCAACAGTATTTTCATCCTTATACTTGAAGTCACAAGATATTTTAGTTGTGGATTTTCTGATTTTGGTAGCGTCAAACGCTACACCGTAACTGGGTATTATAAAGCCGTGTACCGGATAAAATAAGAAGCAAGCTTAGATATCGTAGTGGGCGTAGATAGAATTTGTCCCTCCCACATAACAGGAGCAAATATCCTAGGCCACTCGAGGGATAGTGCTTATAAAATGTCTGGCCAGACTCAAATAAATCAATATAGGATATTGATGTTATTTGCACGAATAAGGCTATTCCCAGGATCGAGAAACTATGGATTGGATATACGAGTGTGACTTGTATGTCTCGTGTCCAATTCGGATATAGAGACAAAGGGATGAGACAATTACTTGTACAAGGTTTGTCGGATGACTATTCTATTAGTTGGCTAGAATGGATGTTTTGCTAGATACCGCTCCATCTTAGCAAATTGTTGCTACCAACTAGATAGAACCTATGGGGTCACACGCTATATAGAGTTGAACTAGATTTGGGAATTAATTAATATGATATTAATTAGAATGATAACTTTGCAACACCTTGTAAACTTAGTAGGACTAATTTGCAAGGAAGGGACTAAAACCGAATTCTAGTAGGACTAGAATAGGTCCTTTAGGTAGTTGGTAAGGATTTGTTGGACTATATAAAGGATGCTCCTTCCTTCCTTCCCACACTTCTAAGCATTTTACTCATAACTTGAGTGGAGAGAACAAAAGGAGAGAGAGCAAGCAAGCAAGAGGGCCGCCCGACCCCCTTGCCGCCGCCCCTACTCCGTCGGCCACCAAGGAGGACGCCACCCTCCTTGTTGCCTCATGTTGCGTGATTTCTTCTTCCTCTTCCTGCATTCCTAGCTAGCACAAAAGGAAAAGTAAGATCTAGATTTCAACTCTAGGCATGGATCAACTATAGAGACGTGACACAATTCACGTTACAAGTCATCACAGGAGAAACCCTAAGGTGTGTAACTTGATTTCTTCCTTTACCATCGTTATGTCTCTTGTCCTGTGATCCTTGGAGGGTATTGAATGGATAAATTATGTTTTTCCGCTGCGTATCCATGATCAAAACCCTACAGTGGTATCAGAGACACATGTCGTAGAGCATAAACGTGGTTTATGTGTTACGTTTTGATAGTTTTACACTTTACATTTATTGTTTATCGCGTAAAACAAGACAAATCAAGGATATGATGTTGTCAATAATCAATCAAAACAAGACTTAGTTTTTGCATTGGATGCATGAATTAGTGAGTTTGATAAATTTTAGGATCTTAGATATAGGATACGGGCATCCTATTGAAAGAAGGAGTTCTTTTCAAACAAGGAAACAACCAAACTTGGGCATCAAGCAAGGGAGTTTTTTTGGAAACAACTCCCATGGAAGGTTCGCCCCCCCCAAGGGGACCGCCCCTCCTTCCTTGCCGCCCAAGTAAGGGAAGGCCTAGGGGTCGGGGCAGCCCTTGCTCACGGCATAGCCGTGTGGGCTAGGGGTCGGCCGGCCCAAGGCCTTGGCGGTCCTCTTTTGGGGTTCGGGCAATTGGATTGTTGGGCCCCTTGGACCGTTTTAACCCTAGAAAAATCCTAAAATCAATTAAAATTGACCAAACGCGTTAAAATTGGATTTTAACTGTTTATGTGCAAATTGCATGGTGATTGGATATGGCCTTAGGATGTGGTTTGGTGTGATTGTTTAATTTTGTGGTTTGGTTTACGGCCTGCGAGCTAATCAATTTGTTGTAATAATTTTAGGATTTTATGGCCTGCGAGCCATTTTTTTCTCAACTTGTGAGATTTATTTTATTTAGTATAGTTGTTAGATAGTGCTAGATAGAATAGATTGTTAGCCAAGATTGAAGAAAAGAAACCCAAAGCCAAAGGAAGCCACAAAAGATGGACCATGGAGCATTCCACATGACTATGAAGGATGGACAAAAAGATGAACACGCATGGAGATGCGTTTGCTTTTAGGGTTCATAGATAACTCCATTGGCTTGAAATTATCTTAGTCTAGAAAAGGCCATATCACATCACCTTTTTTTTTTTGGTTGTTTATTTTATTGTCTTATTATTTTGTGGTTGGTGTATGGATGATGCATGCAATTAGGATAATAAGAAAATTAGACAACCCGGATCTATTATTTGGAGTTGTGCCCAAACTCAAGTAGACAGATTAGTTGATACGAATCAACAAAAAAAATTAAAAATTGAATTTAAAATCCCTCAAAATTCAACAATTGCGTTTTTCTCTTTTCGTTATTTAAACACTCATCATCATCATGTTTTTCCCAAGATCGTGCGTGCCAAAGCATGGCGACTTGGATAATAATAATGTGGTGCGATGGCACACCTCGTGTGCATATGTTTAACAAAGAGGTTGGGCGCAACTAGGTGTTTAATAGGATTAAAACCTAGAGACAATCAATTGAGATTATCCATGCGGATGGATAAATAAGGAGTTATTTGCCCAATTGAACCAAGAGTTGCATAAGGGATGCAATTGGAATTGTTCCTACCTAAAGTAGTCAAATTATGGGTGACTTGCCAAAGCAAGCTCATAAGGAGATGAAACATGGATCTTGGCCCACTAGAAAATATAAGGATATTTTCCGCGTTAATATCTTGAGGGTTATTAATCCGTAGAAAAATAGTGGGAGCTATATTTGATAAACTAGCCATTATTGAATATAGTCAAAAATTCACAAATACTAAAACTTGCGTATTTTCCTTTTTGTAGAATTCCAAATGGCAAACAACTCATCGCGTTCACAACATTCCCTACGATCTGTCCTTAAGAAGGACAAGTTCTCTGGAACCAACTTCCTTGATTGGTACAGAAACTTGAGAATTGTTCTCAAGCAAGAGAATAAACTGTACGCAATAGAAGAGCAAGTTCCAGCAGGTCCAGAGAACAATACCCCTGCAGCCCTGATGGCGTATCAAAAGCGTGTTGATGACGCTAATGATGCGGCCTGCCTTATGCTATGCACCATGACTTCTGAGCTTCAGATTCAACACGAAAACATGAATGCTGTCGATATGATCGAGCATCTGAAGTAGCTCTTCCAAGAGCAGGCAAGGGTTGAGAGGTATGAGGTCTCTAAGGCATTTTTCAAGTGTCATCTGGCTGAAGGGAACCCAGTGGGACCCCATGTACTCCGTATTATCAGATACTTAGAGAATCTCGCGCGGCTAGGGTTTCCGGTCGGCCAAGAGTTGGCAACCGATCTCGTGTTGCAATCGTTGCCTAAGAGTTATGGACAGTTCATCATGAACGATAACATGAACGAGATCGTGAAACCACTGCCAGATTTACTCAATATGTTGAGGACAGCTGAACAAAGCATCAACAAAGGTAAGGGCAAGGCCATTATGATGGTACAGAAAGGAAAGGGCAAAAGGTTTGTCTCATCCTCCAAGGGCAAAGGCAAGTCAGTTGCCAAGTCTAAGGAACCTGCCCTTAAGCCTGTTGGTGGCATTTCCAAAGGTGTGACTAAAGGTGAGTGTCACGACTGCAGTCAGGCTGGACACTGGAGGAGGAAATGCCCAAAATATCTGGAGGACAAGAGGCTTGGAATAGTGATTCCACCACCACCATGTATTTTTGTTGTAGATGTCAATTTAACTATCTCTACATCATAGGTATTAGATACTAGATGTGGATCTCACATTTTTCGAAATGTGCAGGATCTAAATAGAAGTAGAAGATTGGCTAAAGGGGAGATAGGCCCGCACGTTGGGAATGGAGCAAAGGTTGCTGCATTGGCCGTAGGCGTGTACGAGCTGTCTCTACCTTCAGGATTAGTTTTAGAATTAAATAATTGCTATTTTGTACCTGCTATGAGCAGAAACATTATTTCTATTTATTGTTTGGACAAGGAAGGTTTTATTATTTCAATAAAGAACAATTGTTGTTCCTTTTATTTTAATAATATTCACTATTGTAGTGCGCAATTATTTAATGGACTATATGTCCTTGATCTAAACAATCCTGTCTACAACATTAATACCAAGAGGATTAAAATACATGATTTAAATCCTGCTTACTTATGGCACTGTCGTTTAGGCCACATAAACGATAAACGTGTATCCAGACTCCATAAGGATGGATTCCTAGACTCATTTTATTTTGAATCATATGAGACATGTGAGGCTTTTTTATTGGGAAAAATGACAAAGTACCCTTTCAATAAGAAAGGTGAGAGGACTAGTGAGCAATTGGCGCTCATACATACTGATGTGTGTGGGCCATTTTCCACGCCTGTCAGGGATGGTTACGTCTACTTCATTACATTTACTGATGATTACAGTAGATATGGATTTGTGTACCTTATGAAGGCCAAATCCGAATCCTTTGAAAGGTTCAAAGAATTCAAAAGTGAAGTAGATAAGCAACTTGGCAAAAGTATCAAGGCTCTACGATCGGATCATGGAGGAGAATACTTGAACCAAGAGTTTGACGACTATCTTACAGAATGTGGGATAGCGTCTTAACTCACTCCACCCGAAACGCCACAATGGAGTGGTGTGTCCGAGAGGAGGAATCGAACCCTATTGGATATGGTGCGATCTATGATGTGTCAAACCGATCTTCCATTATAGTTTTGGGGCTATGCTCTATTAAGTGCAGCTTTCACCATTAACCGTGTTCCATCTAAATCAGTCATGAAGACACCATATGAGATGTGGAGTGGGAGGCGTCCCACGCTGTCGTTCATGAGGATTTGGGGCTGCGATGTCTATGTAAAACGTTTACAATCAGACAAGCTAGGGCCTAAATCGGATAAGTGTAAATTTGTGGGGTACCCTAAGGAAACTAAGGGATACTACTTCTACAATCCAACCGAGAACAAAGTGTTTGTTGCTCGGACCGGCGTGTTTCTAGAAAGAGAGTTTGTCTCTAAAGAAGCAAGTGGGAGGAATGTAGAACTTGAAGAGGTTCAAGAACCACAAATCACTGAACCGATTATGGAACATGAACAGGAATCACAAGCAGTTGTGGAGCCACCTGTTCAGGTAACACAAGAGCTTCGTAGATCTAGTAGAGTGCGCCAGGAACCCGAGAGGTACGAACTTCTCGTAACTGATTCCGGTGACACGATGCTCATAGATGATGAGCCTACTACCTATGAGGAGGCCATGAGTGGCCCCGACTCGCAGAAGTGGCTTGAAGCCATGAGATCCGAGATGGAATCCATGTATACCAACAAAGTATGGACTTTGGTGGAACCACCCGATGGGGCGCGGCCCATAGGGTGCAAGTGGGTCTTCAAGAAGAAGATCGACATGGATGGTAATGTGATTACCTATAAGGGCCGATTGGTGGCTAAAGGATTCAGACAGATTCATGGTATTGACTATGATGAAACCTTTTCACCAGTCGCTATGACCAAATCCATCCGAATCCTACTTGCAATTGCAGCATACTACGACTATGAGATTTGGCAGATGGATGTCAAAACAGCATTCCTTTATGGGAATCTCCTCGAGGACGTGTATATGATACAGCCGGAGGGTTTTGAGGATCCAAAGCAAGCCAACAAATTCTGTAAGCTGCAACGATCCATTTATGGATTGAAGCAAGCTTCTAGGAGTTGGAATCGACGTTTTGATGAAGTGGTCAAAGAGTTTGGCTTCATCAGAAACGAAGATGAGTCTTGTGTCTACAAGAAGGTTAGTGGGAGCTCTGTAGCTTTTCTGGTCTTGTATGTGGATGACATACTACTCATTGGAAACGACATTCCCATGCTGCAATCTGTGAAAGATTGGCTAGGAAGCGTCTCACACTGTCGTTCATGAAGATTTGGGGCTGCGATGTCTATGTAAAGCGTTTACAATCAGACAAGTTAGGGCCAAATTCGGATAAGTGTAAATTTGTGGGGTACCCTAAGGAAACTAAGGGTTACTACTTCTACAATCCAACTGAGAACAAAGTGTTTGTTGCTCGGTCCGACGTGTTTCTAGAAAGAGAGTTTGTCTCTAAAGAAGCAAGTGGGAGGACTGTAGAACTTGAAAAGATTCAAGAACCACAAATCACTGAACCGAATATGGAACATGAACAGGAACCACAAGGGGTTGTGGAACAGCCTGTTCAGGTAACATGAGCTTCGTAGATCTAGTAGAGTGCGCCAGGAACCCGGGAGGTATGGACTTCTCGTGACTAATTTCAGTGACACGATGCTCATAGATGATGAGCCTACTAGCTATGGAGAGGCCATAAAAGGGCCAGACTCTCAGAAGTTGCTAGAAGCCATGAGATCCGAGATGGAATCCATGTATACCAAAAAAGTATGGACTTTGGTGGAACCACTCGAAGGGGCGCGGCCCATAGTGTGCAAGTGGGTCTTCAAGAACAAGATCGACATGGATGGTAATGTAATTACCTATAAGGGTCGATTGGTGGCTAAAGGATTCAGACAGATTCATGGTATTGAACATGATGAAACCTTTTCACCAGTCGCGATGACCAAATCCATCCGAATCCTACTTGCCATTGCAGCATACTACGACTATGAGATTTGGCGGATGGATGTCAAAACAGCATTCCTTTATGGGAATCTCGTCGAGGACGTGTATATGATACATCCGGAGGGCTTTGAAGATCCAAAGCAAGCCAACAAAGTCTGTAAGCTACAACGATCCATTTATGGATTGAAGAAAGCTTCTAGGAGTTTGAATCGACGTTTTGATGAAGTAGTCAAAGAGTTTGGCTTCATCAAAAAAGAAGATGAGTCGTGTGTCTACAAGAAGGTTAGTGGGAGCTCTGTAGCTTTTCTGGTCTTGTATGTGGATGACACTACTCATTGAAAACGACATTCCCATGCTTCAATATGTTAAAGATTGGCTGGAAAAGTGTTTCTCAATGAAATACTTAGGGGAAGCAACCTATATACTTAGTATAAAGATCTATAGAGATAGATCTAAGAGACTGCTAGGCCTAAGTCAAAGTACATATATTGAGAAGGTGTTGAAGCGGTTCAACATGCAAGATTCCAAGAAGGGATTCTTGCCCATGTCACATGGAATTACTCTTTCGAAGAGTGGTTGTCCTTCCAATGAGATTGAAAAGGAACGCATGAGTAGAATTCCCTATGCCTCGGCCATAGGATCTATCATGTACGCCATGTTATGTACCAGACCAGATGTGTCATATGCCTTGAGTATGACAAGCAGATACCAATCCAATCCGGGTGAGAGTCACTAGATTGAAGTCAAAAACATCCAAAAGTACTTGAGAAGAACTAAGGATGCTTTCTTGATATTTGGCGGCGAGGAAGAGTTGCGTGTAAGGGGTTACACGGATGCAAGCTTCCAAACCGACAGAGATGACTTTAGATCACAATCGGGATATGTGTTTTGCCTGAATGGAGCAGCCGTGAGCTGGAAGAGTTCAAAGCAAGAGACGGTGGCTGACTCTACAATAGAGGCTGAGTACATTGTTGCAAATGGCGCAACAAAGGAATCTGTTTGGATCAGAAAGTTTGTTTCTGAACTTGGTGTGGTTCCTAGCATTGCAGATCCAGTTGAGTTGTACTGTGACATCACTGGGGCGATCGCGCAATCAAAGAAGCCCATGTCACACCAGAAATCCAAGCACGTGCTCAGGAAGTTCCATCTAATTCGAGATATTATCGATAGAGGAGACGTTTGGATATGCAAGATTCCTACAGATGAGAATCTGTCAGATCCACTTACAAAGCCGCTTGTGCAGTGGAAGCATGAAGGGAACACTAGGAGCATGTGCATACGAGATGCGTCAGATTGGCTCTAGTGCAAGTGGGAGACTGTTGGAATAGATGCCCTAGAGGCAATCTAGTTTAGTATGAATTTATTTTGGCTAGAACATTCATTGTATTATTTATTGGATATTTAATATAATGAAGTCCTTAGATTTACAATTGTGTTGTTTATCTTAAATATCCATAGTCCAGTATAATGATTAATGGGACAATCATCTATAGACTAGTATGGGGTTGGATTGATATAGAGATATCATGATCCAACACATGGGTGTGCATTAAGTGTAATGGCGCACTGGATTGACCCATCTCCGAGAAGGCTACATACACGTTATGTTAAGTCACAAGCGCTTCTCGTGGTTCAATGGTATTGTCATCCTTAGACTTGAAGTCACTAGATATTCTAGTTGTGGATTACTGTGATTTTGGTAGCGTCAAACACTACACCGTAACTGGGTAGTTATAAAGGCGTGTACCGGATACAATAAGAAGCAAGCTTAGAGATCCTAGTGGACGTTGATAGAATTTTTCCCTCCCACATAACATGAGCAAATATCCTAGGCCAATCGAGGTATAGTGCTTATGAAATGTCTGGCCAAACTCAAATAAATCAATATAGGATATTGATGTTATTTGCACGAATAAGGCTATTCCCAGGATCGAGAAACTATGGATTGGATATACGAGTGTGACTTGTATGTCTCGTGTCCAATCCGGATATAGAGACAAAGGGATGAGACAATTACTTGTACAAGGTTTGTCGGATGACTATTCTATTAGTTGGCTAGAATGAATGTTTTGCTAGAAACCGCTCCATATTAGCAAATTGTTGCTACCAACTAGATAAAACCTATGGGGTCACACGCTATATAGAGTTTAACTAGATTTGGGAATTAATTAATATGATTAATTAACTAGAAGGATCACTTTGCAACACCTTGTAAACTTAGTAGGACTAATTTGCAAGGAAGGGGCTAAACCGAATTCTAGTAGGACTAGAATAGGTCCTTTAGGTAGTTGGCAAGGATTTTTTGGACTATATAAAGGATTCTTCTTCCTTCCTAACCACACTTATGAACCTTTTGATCATAAATTGAGTGGGAGAGAACAAAAGGAGAGAGAGCAAGCAAGAGGGCCGCCCGACCCCCTTGCCGCCACCCCTACCCCGTCGGCCACCAAGGAGGACGCCACCCTCCTTGTTGCGTGATTTATTCTTCCTCTTCCTCCATTCCTAGCTAGCACAAAAGGAGAAGGAATATCTAGATCTCAACTCTAGGCGTGGATCAACTATAGAGACGTGACACAATTCACGTTACAAGTCATCACAGGAGAAACCCTATGGTGTGTAACTTGATTTCTTCCTTTACCATCGTTATGTCTCTTGTCCTGTTATCCTTGGAGGGTATTGAATGGATAAATTATGTTTTTTCGTTGCGTATCCATGATCAAAACCCTACACATATATATGATATCAATTATCACAGGCTGCAAAAGGATTTTGCCTTGCCATGCATAACACACTCTATAGACTACAAATAGTGAATTCGAAAGATCCATATTGTCACAGCCTCTTACAGTGGGAAAGAAGTGAGCATAAAGAACATAATAATACCATGAAGAGGCCCAATTCATGACAACCAAATATACAGGAGATGAAGACATCATGGTGAAAATAGCTATACTGAAATATTCTAAATGAGGAAGCAGTCAATGCATTGAACCATAACATACTTGAACTATACTGAAATAGCATATATTGCTAATTCCTCCTTTCATACTCTATAGTCTGCGAGTAATTGGGAAGGCCACTTTGACCCGGACTGGATGCACAAATGTTTGCATCATTTTGCAAACATTGTCCGAGGGTCAAAGTGACCCTCGCAACTACACGTACAAAAAAAGGTTCAAATTAACAAATATCATAATAAAATTCTAACAAACTAATATCTCTGACAAGCTACGAAACAATTAACTAGTATCTCATACTCGTCAAATCAATGACCCAGTAGTAATTAATCCTCCACTAATCTTGAAAACAACAGTTATTTATGCGACAATGCACCTCATTGAAATTAGAATCATGAAATATGGAGCCCTACAAAATATAGCTCAACATTATTCCGTTTAAGATATCTATTATAGTTCATACACATGCATCATTCATAACTTTCCAAGCTGTCGAAGCATTAAGTCATAACATAAATTTGAATGGTACCAAAATACCATTCATTGTTAAATCAAACCTTTCATCCTCTATAGTCTACGAGTACTTGTGAATGTCACTTTCGACCCGGTTTGGATGCACAAAGGTTTGCATCATTTTGCCAACATTATAAGCGGGTCAAAATACCCTTCACAGGCACACCTAGAAAGAGAGTTCAAATGATGAAATAAAAAATGGGAGAGGGGGGACTTTCACGAAATATGGGTTTAAAGAGAACGATGAGGTCTACACTTTTATTTAATGTTTTTCATGGATAATTTACTTTTGCAATATACTAACTTATAAATGAACTAATTACATTCATTGGAAATTCATCTGTTCATCCGTTACCGTCTGCGGGGTCATGCGAAGGACACTGGCTCGGTTTTCATGCAAAAATGTTTGCATCATAGCAGCGGGTCAGAGTGAATTTCACATGACCACACAGAATTGAGAGGTTGAACGGAGGAAATAATAAATAATTAATAAATAATAAACATTGAATGAACAGAGGAAATGAGCTCAGATATGTACTCGTGAAAACCAGATAAGAGATCGATGATCACATGTTGCGACATAATTTTGCCTTTCCAATCATATGATCACGACACTCTATCTGGTACAAAGAGAGAATTCGAAAGATCCATATCATACGGCCTCTTAAGTAAGCATGAAAAGAATGAGATCAGTACTCATTTAAAGCAAGTAAGAGATGATAACAAGTAGCTGCAAAAATAATTTTGCCTCGCTATGCTATTACACTCTAACAACTTCAATGAGTAAATTCGATAGATATATCATCACGACCTCTTACACAGTTGAAAGTTTGGACACATCAAATTATCAACTGGCAGCAATGACACAGGGTACTTAAAAACTTCATATGGTACATATAAATTGGGAGACATGCACATTCTCAGGTACCTCGTTTCATCCACATCACATTCAACTAGCCATATTATGACACAATAAAACACACATTTTCTATCAGTATCTTGCCGCTTATATATATCATTCAGCCCATGAATACGCAATTTCCAATCAGTTAACAACAAAACACTTGGTTATGTGACAAATAGTTTTAGCTTCGCATACAGTACTGTAAAACCACATTCTACACTCAGCAAATCCAAACACAGGATTTACCCATACTTAAACTTTTTGCAGATATCACAGTAAAATTAAACCACATAGAATTTAGAAGCATGAAAGATGGAGTCCGGCCTACACATACATATATCACAGTAAAAATGCTCCTTTTAAGTCATAGAAATGAATAGGACTTGTTAGATATGAGCTTAAGCCACCACTCAGAACCCAAATTGAAAAGCGCATGAAACTCAGAACCTAAATTCAGACTGTAAGAGAGCGAGAGAGAAACCGACCAGTATTTCTGAGTACAGATGTGTGTGAAGGGTGAGACATGGAATTTCTCTTCCTGCGCCAAACCTCCATTCTCTGCAGATTTGAACCAGCTGGAAAAGGAAACGACAGAGAGGCGGTGGTGGCGAGAGGACCACGGTCGTGCGGAAAGAGAAAAGAGAGAGTCGGGAGTGGTGGCGAGTGTGGAAGATAAGGAATGGCAAGCTAGCTAGGGTTCATAATTTAGATCCGTTGGCGACAATACCACACGTCGTTAATAATTTTGGATTTCGGATGACTTGTCGTGTTCCCACGACAGAATCACAGTTGGTCTTAAAAAATCTGAAAGACCCTAGCAGACGACAAACAGAAAAAAACGACTGTTTATACTGCTATCAACGACAGGAATCCTGGTTGTCGAAATGAAATTGGTCGCTGAAAACATGATTTGTTGTAGTGAGTATAATAGTAGTTACTGGGTGCACATGCACACTCATGCCTCTATGTGACTCCACCATTGTATTCGGGTTTGTTTGGTGATGGGAGCCTGGGAGGTGGGCATGGTGATTGCTGGTGATGGTAGCATTTTATATGTGTCTTCATCAGTTTCTAATTAGGGGGAGTCCACAAGTGGTTGTCAGCTAAATTCAATTTAGGAAAGTTATAGATTATCAGGTGAATCTATGGATTATTGAGGAGGAGAACAAAGTGGTTGATTTTGAAGCTAATTGTCGGAATATAGGACTGTGGTGGCAGCAGCTGGGGCGGTGATTGTGATAGTTGTGGCGGTGATGTTGGTAGTGGTGGGGATGGGGTGATATTTATATGTTCTCATGGTATGAAGTTGACTATCTTACCCTCGCAAAATAGGATACGCATGGTATCAATTTCCAAACGGTAGATGCAATCAGATAGTTTTAGGGCTAGTCTGGTAATGCTGTGGTGTTTTAGAAAATTACTGTGGAGGAAGAGCTGTGAGAAAGCTGCTGTGGAAATTTACGCAAAAAGTGTTTGGTAAATTTTATATTTAAGCTGCTACGGAAAAACACATTTCACATTTTGTGTTTGGTAATTAATGTTTTAGAGTTGATGTTACTGTCCAAATGACAATATCAGACATAATGTAATATGTAGTGTTATTATAAGAAATCACTATTAATATTTATAAACGGATAAGAATGTCAAGTAATTCATTTATCGAAAAACAGGTATTGAAAAGCAAACCCTCCTCTGCTTTTCAAAAACTACTGTGGGGAAGCAACTGGTTTTAAAAAAAACAGACAAAAATAAATTTACCAAACACATTAATGCTGCTTTTAAAGCCGAAAAAACAGCGTTCTAGAAAACAATAACATTATCAAACGGGCTCTTAGAAAAGGAAATTGCAGCAACTCGGGTAAATGAAATGAGAAAATTCTAGCCAATGGGGTCGCGGCAACGAAGATTAGAATAACAAAAAAAAAAAAATGCTATATACTACCTCTGTTTCGCCTGTTTCAGCCTACTTCACTTTTTGTCACTATTCACTGGGTTACTTTCATCCGGTGATTTGATTAGCAAAACGATACAAAAATTTGGTAATCTTTACATAGTGTTATATAAGAAAGTTTATTCTAAAATACCATGAAAAAATTGTTAAAAAATTACATCGTTTTGGTACCAAAATCACCAAGTCAAAGTGACTCAGTTACAGGTTAGAAAGTCAAACGCAGACGAAACAGACGAAACGGAGGTAGTATATCCTAAAATTTATGTCCTAAAGTGTCCCAAACTTGTCACTTTTCCTATTTATCTTGAAATTTTCTTTAAGAAGTTGTGGACCATTAGATGATGCGGGTGTTTTAGAATGGTATAGCATCTATTCTATAAATTAGAACGGTTGACTTTATTTCAATCGTTAGATTGAATCAATCCCAGTCCTTGATCTTACCTACCACCCACCACTTTTATAACTTTTCTCCACTTTCTCCACACATCTTTAACTTCCCCCATTTTTGTAATGGTTGAGCAAATCAAAATTCCTCATTTTTCTCTCTTGCAAGAGTTAATATTTCGGCAAGTGTATGTGTGGATGCATATTTCATACTATGTCTTAACCATTTTTAGACTTTTTGATTGGAATAGTGCCCTCGGGCACGGGTAATCCCCTAGTTGCTCAATAACAAAACTAGAGAAGACATAACGACCACAACATACAGATGAGTGACAACCACTGTTGTTCTACTTCTTCATGGCTTCGACTCTGTCACTCACCACCACCATCACCAAGCTTTCCCTTCCCGTCGATAAATTTTCCAGAACTCATCGATTCCGTCATCTACCTGTGAAGTCCTCTTGTGGGTATCACTTTTATGACCGTTCCGTTGTTTCTAGAAGCGTCTTACAGGGTTCATGGGTCTGCCAAGCCGTCAGAGAACAACAAGCGGTTGAGTCTCCCGAGTCGGATTCGACGGACGATTCTCGAAATCAACCGTCCGCTTCTTCCAAGCTCGTCTTCGTCGTTGGTGGTTCCGGCGGAGTCGGTACGTTTCTTCCATTCTCTTATATCAGAATCTCATTTATTGTAGAATTCGAAGAGATCTTTCAACGCATCAGTGTTATTCGTAACTCAATTGCCCAATTCCGGCTGTAATTTCGAAAATAATCCGTCTTTTATAGTGTTTTCAGGTGAACTAGGTTGAAAATATCACACCTTTAAGTGCCCGTTGTAAAGGAAAATACAATTAGCCACCTAGTTTATTGGGTTCTTTTCAGATTTCAGAACGTCATGAACTGTAGAGTCCTAAGCAATCATTTGAAGAAATAGTATAATTCTTAGCTAAATATCCCACTTTGAGTACTCTTATTGTTATCTTTTAAAAGGTTTGTCTTGTGCGTGAGTGTTTCCTTTTTTGGGACTAGGTTAAAAGGATGATACCTTTAGGATGCAGTTGTAAAGGAACATACAACAATAATCGAATTAATTATCTGATTTTCTTTGATCAAAACCATATCAGCCTGTATTTGAGCTTGGTAATGCAGTTGTTATACATATTTTGTGCTTTCAGAGTAAAGTTCAGTTTATTGTTCTGAGACCCGCTGTGCTATGTTGGGTCTGGAGAACTTGTAACTTGTAGGAAAACAATTGTGGTGTCAGTTGCATTCTCTTGTATCATTCCCATTGAACAATTCCATGTCACCATTCTGCTTAAAACCATTCAATGGAACCACATTTTACGCCCCCTAATATCGTAGAGTACGAGGGCTAGTTTGAAGATGAGGAGATTAAAATGATACACGCAGGATGTAGCAGTCACAGAATGCCATAAGACTCAAATCGTCATCATCATGAAAGACAGCTCACAATTGAACTAGTGTCTTTACTTTTTTGTATGATTACAAAATTTCACGCGTACTTGTTGTGAACTTTCAGCCATGAATTAGTGAGAGAAAGAGGCTTAATAACTCGGAGATTATTTGTATCTGTCCTTCGGCGATGTATTGTTGGAGGAGCAGCGTTGGAACATCCCATTTCCAACTTCCACGTGTATGTGAAATTCTTGTACTGAACCATAAAACAGTTGAACGAAAAGCATAAGGAGACACATGACTAGGATTCTCTTGAACAACAAAAGAACTACTTTTACAGAATAGTGGGCTCATATCTGTCAAGCCACAGCTGAAGGAAGTAGTTACAGGAATCCGGAGGTAAGAAATAAATGTCATTAAGATTCCTGGAAGGAAAATGAGAAAAAAAGATAAGGAGACACATCTAGAGAGATGGATTGGTAGTTGAAAGATTTTGGCAGATTGATGCAAATGATCGAGACATCAACCTGGACCAAAAGCATGCAGTATAAACCTTCTCATCATTAGGAATCAACTTTTTCTCCGCCCCTCCTATCACGAGTCCAGTTCAGTTTGTTTACGTGTTGATTTAGTACTGCCTTTCGATGAACCATGTTTTGAAGGTTAATCTATCAATGAGACTCCATGAATGATTGGTCTTTCCAAGTTTTTTATGAAGCATATTGCTCAACCATCACATTACCATCTGAATCACAGTTTTTTCCCCCTATCAAACTCCTGACCGAGATAACCTTTCTGATCAAATTCCTGACCAAGATAACTATGAGTTCCTAAACACACTTGAAGCTTGTATGACATGCCCCACATTTATTTTCAGCAGAGACTTATCTAAGATGGGATCACTGCTAAGCTGGCAGTTGGTAAGACAGTTATGAGGATTTTAAGAACTTGCAAGATCATATTAGTTTTGGGGTTAGAATACAAGGTTTCCTACGTTAGTTGTGCCCATCTGCATGTTGTTGTGATTCAAGTCGCCTCTTGTTCTTGGTTTTACTCACCCACTACTCCTATGGTAAGCCATTTTTCATTACTTTGGTTCTATATCTACGGAAGGCATTACCGACGTGATTGAGGGATGTAGGGGCTCATTGGAGGGTAAATTACGATTGAGATTTGGTTTTTAGAAGAAGAAGAGGCTACATATTGTTATCCTCAAAAATTTGGAAATGAATTCTGAGTGCTGAGTATTTACCATAACCTTGGAAAAGTTACTCCTCGTGACCTCATCAGGGCCGGCTTTATGCCTAGGCCACTTATGTGCTTGCTTAGGGCACCACAGGTAAGAGGGGCACCACTTTCTGGAAGACATAGGGGTATTTTGGTAAATTTTTATGATATTTAATAGTAATTATTAACATAAATTTTGGTCCATTAATAATGATTTTCCCCTTCCAAGTATATTACTCCTTGATTAAAAAAAACACACAACAAACAAACAAAAAATTATCTTATTGCATCACGATCTGCATACATTTTTCTCCTCAAATCTCTCTACAACTCTTATTCTTCTACAGTAAATGTATATCTTTCATAATTAAATTGTAACATTGTCATGATTGTCATGCTAAATAACTTCTCTTGGAGCTCACATAAGAATTCAATTTTATCGTTCCTCAAGGACACGATCCTCACGGTGAATTTTTTACTAACAACCCACTCATTTTTATCAAAAGCTTTCGAATACACACACAATTTCTATCGAGCGACTTCCATTGAAAATTTATGTTTGGCGTCTGACGAACTTATCAAGATTTCTATTCGGAGATCCAGATTAAAAGTTTCAAGACATTAAAAGACAAAATGGGTTGGCCAATCTCAAAGTACTTAAGAGATTGGACATTTTTCTGTACGAAATGAGCATTGTATCTCAAATTTGATGATTCACGAACTAATTACCCGATTCGTGCGATTTAATGTTAGGGTTGCAATTCAATTTTTCCAAATTCACCTTAACGTCTACTGGAAGGATTTGTCAGGTTTCGACGTTTATTTTGTATATTTGAAACGAGTTCGTGACAAACATATATTGGTAACTTCTTAATAGACTTTTGACGTAATTTATAAGTTCATAATCCATCGTATATTTTGATATAGACAAAAGAATAGGCCTCCTAATACCCGTCCGCTTAGGGCATCCAAAAGTCTAGAGCCGGCCCTGGACCTCATGTACACTGGTGAGGTCTTTTCAGACTGCACAGAAGTCGCATCTTGCATTTTAGTTTCTGTCTGCTGAAGAAATGCTTCCAGAATCGACTTAGTAGTATATCCACTTTGTTAAGATAACTCACCCATTTATATATTACTGACTGTGGTGGAGTATTAGACATTTTTGTATCAGTGTCCACTTACACGGGGTCGGTCACTGATCAATCACACCGGTATTCTTCTTCCTCATGAAGGCTGAGAGAGGATGATCACAGACACATAGTTGAAGCAACTCTGTGAAAAAGAATGTTTAAAATTGCATGCTCTAACAAATATAGTCACTGCGACTTCTTAGATGGACCAGTGAGTTGGTGATTTCGAATAGGGGGTGTAGCTGTGTCGGACACTCAGGACACATGGACACTCGTACGACACTCCAAAATATGTGTTGGGTATTTTAGAGTTTGATTCGACTGTGATTTGGCTAATATTTTGAACTTAAAAAGGTATAAATAAAATAAGGCTAAAGTTGATATATGGCCTAGTTTGGGAATGCTGGGGCGTTTTAGAAAGCTGTTGTGTAGGAAGTATTGCGAGAAAGCTGTTGTGGAAATCTGTGCAAAATGTGTTTGGTAAACTCCATATATAACCTGCTGCGAGAAAGTACTTTTGAGATTTTGTGTTTGGTAATTAGTGTTTTAGGGTTGCTGTTACTTGTTAGTGTCGAGATGACAATGTCGTACATGATATAATAAATGCTATAACAAAAAGTGTTATTTACAAAAAATATTTATTGATATTTATTAATGGATAACAATGTCAAATAATAAATTTACGAAAAGCAAATCTTGTAAAGCAACCCCTCCCCAGCTTTTCAAAAGCTACTGTGGGGAAGCAATTGCTTTCTAGAAAGTAGAAAAAATAAAATTTACCATACACATTAATACTGCTTTTGGATCTGAAAAGCAGTTTACTAGAAAGCAAAAGCATTACCAAACGGGCTCATAGTATACTGTTTGATTGATTAATTGATGGCTTAGTTTATGAATAGGCTGCCCTCTTATAACAAAAATTCAAGCTGGGTTTGAAGTTCACATGTGACAACTTTGAGGGTTTTCACTCAAGCCCAGCGAAGCTAGTCATCTTGCTCTTCTCCTTATAGTTAATCTAGGGCTTTCATGTGATATTTAAGCTAAGAATATTAAACAAGTTGCAACCAATGTTTTTGTCCTCCAATTGTACAAAAAATCAAATATATGTAGAAAAATAATAATATTGACGTATCCCAGCCGTGTTAATGTCCCCATCTTTTGGAAAATGCCGGCTACTGTCTCTCGTGTCCGTTTCAGTATCGTATCTGATACCCATATCCGTGCTTCTTAGGTCCTAATTATAGATGTTCATGACCTCTTACTCTCAATCTGGCTGTTTCCCTATGACAATCGGACATGTCCCTTCATTACCATCATCTTCATTCACTCTGGATAGGATATCCAACCTTGTTGGCCACCAGCTATTTCTGTTAAAAGCATAATCGTATACTTGTTTGTTGAGTTGATCTCCTACTCAAGGCGTCCTGGTCCTGGCTCCTGTTGTTAATGGTTTGCTGTATGAGCCTAGGACCATTACTTCTCATTTATGGACATGCCTCGGGGATTGTCTTCTAGAACTTTGCTTGATTGGATCTTCAGCCGGTGCTCTTGCGTTATTGCAGATTTAAGCATCAATCTCAAGCAAAAATGGCTACCAGAAGTGGTCCCAGAATGAGGGGCCAGGTGCATGGCTTTTCTGAGTTTGGCTCAAGCTTATTATGCTGCCTTTCTGGACAAGCTCTCGAAAAGGTTATTAATGGCTGACACTGTCATGTAAATCTCCTATAGTAGCCTGTGATGTCATAGAATCCCTAACTCAGAACGTAGGCACATGATAGTAGCTGTATTATGTCAGTGACATCTAGAATTATTCATAGCAGTGGCATCAAAAAGCGGTTGGGTGGCTTTCATGGTCTATATAAGTTTGGATTAGCACCAAGGTTTTTTTAGTTCATTAGTTGTAAAGGAGCAAAGGTGTTTATTATATTTTGTGGTTTCAAGATTTCATATTGTCTTCCTGGGACTTAGCTATCTCTGTATGTCAAATAAAGGTGTGGAACAGTGTATTGATTGTTTGGCTAGAACTTCTCTGATCTTAACTAAGACAAAAGGTTTCAACTCTTAAAGGCGATTCTTTTTTGTTTCTCCATGAAAGGGGGTAGGTCCCATTGAAGCCATGTTTCATACACACTGTTACATCTTCCAAACATCCCATACAATTTTTCTGACGAGCTGGAGAATTCTTAGCCATGCGTTCTATGTCTCGAAGATTACACTGCGTTCTGCTGATTGCTTTCCAAACTTTTTGATCCATCCTTATAATAATTAGAATCAGTAATTTATCCAAAACCCTAAGCTTATTTTTGCCCCCAAATAATCCTAACTCTTTCAAGAAAGGGGATATGATGAATTGCTTTAATCTTATAAAAGAACTTGATAAGAAAGAAATTACTCCCTTAATAACTATTTCAAAGTCAAAGAGTACGTGGATCCCAAGTTCAAATCCAAGAAAAGAGAAGTGGTGGAAATATTAGTAGTTTATTACTGCACATATCACAGTGATTAAGAAGACGATGTACTTGTTAAGCTAAAGGTTGCAGCAGCCCAATTTCTCAAGCCCACTCTACCTTAGTCATATTTTATTCAGCCCAATTATGTATTTAAGCCCACAAAGGGCAAGCCCTAGCTTGTCTCTCTATTAGTTGTTGCCAGCTGTGATTCCAGCCGTTAGGCTTATGACCGTTCGATTGAATTGGTCCGTTGACTGCTGTGTATTTATTACGTCTCTTGGAGACTCCGCCTAATTCAATGAATCTAGAACCTTCATTCATCGTCTTTTACTTTTGGTGCTCTGTATTCTTTCATTATCTCTTTCATAAACCCTAATCAAGCTTTCAGTACTATTATGTTACAAATAAATCAGCAATTTGACTGTGGTATCTACCTTGTTTAGGAGAGCCCCTCCTTTTACAATTCACACGAAGCAGGTACACTGTTTGGTACACCCACTTTCTATAAGCCTTGCAAGGAAATTAGGAATGGCAGACCTAAGAAGTACCGGCGAACAATAATTTCATTAAAACTGAATTTGGACTCATCATCCTTTAAGTCATCCACTTACCACAAAGGAAACAAAGCCTGCAAAATATTTCAAGTTCACAATGATTCAAATATATTTTGAACGCCGTTTCTCAACAATTTATTCTTATCAAGGCCATCTCTAGCTCTTTGGAGGCGTAAAGCGAGGTATAAATTTGGGGCCGTTCATATGATTTAACATGTAGTTTATTCTTATCAAGGCCATCTCTAGCTCTTTGGATGCGTAACACCGTTCTTCTATATATGCAAGTTGTCTTTAAATGTTTAAACTCATGTTTCCTTTAATATTTGCTCCCTTTGTATTATATCCCCAGTTTATATGGTATATTCTTTAACTTCTCGATCTTACAAATCTATTTTAAATACACGAGAATGTGATACACACTTGTGTAGTAGATTTTGATACTCTAGCAACACAATTGTAATAACATTACTTGTAATTTGTTGAAATTTGGAGGACCCAGTGGGTACAAACGGCCACAATTCTTATCCACCTGTAATAACTCCCTTATAGAACTCCTGTCCCTCCCCGATCAAATATTAGAATTCCGTTATTGATCAGGACTTTTCATAGTGATCCATGCTTCCACTACTTCGACTTGCTCTCATCCCCATCTTTACACCATAAAGCAATATCACAATTGATGAAGAAACACCAACATATGTTTGTGGTGTTCAATTTATAGAGCATTTATCTTTATCATTGAAATCTACGAAATGATGAGTTATAGTTTAAAGCCTCTTTGGCACTTTTGTAATGAGGGGGTGTTTAAAACTTTTGATGCTTCCTAGAGTTTTGATGCCGACAGTTATCGAGTCATATCTTATGTGCTTCATAACGTATGTGCGTGTGTACGCATGCTTTTTTCCCTTATATTTCTCCCAAGTGTTTTACAATGTTCGATTCTGACTATTATGTCTTCACATCTTTATGCATGTCTGTCCTTGTGGTTCACATTTGGTGTTGGTTTGTCGACTTATGTAATATTCCTATGCAGGACAATTAGTTGTTGCATCACTGATCAACCGTAATATCAAGTTGCGCTTGTTACTAAGGGATCCTGACAAAGCTACTAGTCTGTTTGGTAAACAAGATGAGGAAAGACTACAGGTGATCATTAAACTTGAAAGGTTCTCTTTGGTGCAGTTTTAGAGAATTTCCTTTCCCCACTTTTTCACCAGATGGCATATCCGACAGGTGTTCTTCTTCATGAGGAGAATCAGGTTTTTATTTGAAATTTAATATTGATAGGTGTTGAAAGGGGACTTTCGAAACCCAGATGATCTTGGTCCCTCAATGTTTGAGGTTTGTGACTTTTCTGGCTTTTTTTTGTCTTCCCCTTCCCCTTCTGTTATATTGACATGTCAAGTATGTCAATATCATAACAAAAAATTTGTATATATTTTTCTTGTAGGGGGTTACCCATGTTATTTGCTGCGCAGGAACAACAGCATTCCCTTCAAGGCGATGGGATGACGATAATACACCAGAAAGAGTAGGTCAGAACCATTATTTTTATCATTATAGAAATTTATAATTAAAATAAGCAATTTGCGAGATGGTAAGTAGGTGGTTGAAATCAAAATATGGCTTAAGCTTGTATGGAATAAATGAACTGGGGCTATGGTACTGGTTACTACATTTTGAAAGGAAGGCAAACATTGCTAAGTCATAAAAATACTAGAAATTTCTGGAACAAATCATGTTTAGATAATGATTCTTACAGAAATACTTTTTCTGTGCTTGGGATTACAATATCTAACATTTTTCCCCGTTTGCTACTCCTTTAATTACGTTTTATTAGTTGAGAACTTCATGATTTTCACCGGCTTCACCACCAACCAACATCCACCACCATCGGCAATCTCTACCACCACCATGACCACCAGTGAATCACTGACTCCACGCTACCAGCCGTAGTCATTATCATTTGCTCCACCAACAACACTCACCAACTTTAACACCAGCAGCTGAGACTCACGAGATTCCTCCGAACCCAAATCGTGTGTTATGAAAAACGAAATATGCAGAAAGAAAGAACCAAACACACAGATTTACGTGGTTCGGCAAAACAGCCTACGTCCATGGAGTTGCAGAGATTTCACTAAAACAGACGAATCGTCTCAGAGAGAATTACAAGCGAAATCAGAACGCTCAACATAACATGCTACGAACCCTAAGAACTCTATAAATAGACGACCTACCGGCCCAAGCCTTCGCTCCACGAATCATGTCTCCCTTTTCGGGTCGTAGCAAAACATGAACCGGGGCGATTCATAAAACGGGTCGCCCATGAACCAGGGCTCCAACCCAACATTGTGGTCGTGTGAGCTATGTTGCACAAGTTCTTCTGAAAGGTCACACACCTGCACTGGGTGCTTCCGGGTGCTTCGTGGGTGCTTGGGTGCTTTGCAGGTGCTTCGTGGATGTTGTAGGGTCATTTTGAAAGTTTAAGTTGAGCCTTGAGAGGTCCTCTAAAATACAACTACAGTTTAACGATAAAAAACGTGCATCTATGTGAACACTTGTAACCATTAAATTATTCGTCAATTCAAAGCTAAGAACAACGACGAGAAGAGAGTATATTGTTGATATAGTAACTAATGTTTTCTTGAATCAATGTATGAATTTCTGCATGATTATAATTTGGATTACTAATATATATATATATATATATATATTTTTTTTATGTTGAGTATAAGGTATCGCATATAATATAAAATATAAATATATTAAAAAAAAGTCGCCGCCGCACCCCCGCCGCACCCGCACCCTTGAATTTTGGAAATTTGTCGCAGCCGCACCAAGTTCCCGCACCTGTAACGCACCCGCACCTGTGCAACATAGCGTGTGAGTTTGTCGACTGTGTTAGATCAAAAGCCAAATGGTCTTAGTGGTCTTACCAATACTGAAAATTAAGGATCTCATGGTAGCAGCAGTGTAGGATCAAACTGGTTCATAAATTCTGTCTGCTTAGTACACAAATTCTCTAAATTCTGAAGTCGGGCAAAACCGGCCCAGACCTGCCCCAAGAACACCAACCCAGCCCCAGCCCGGCCCGCTACACAGTAGCCCAGCCCCGAAACCGGTCCGGGTCATGTGCCCCCTCAAAGAAGAAGGCCCCTCCTGATTAGCCCGCCCCCTCCGGGTCCCCCCCCCCCCCCCCCCAAAAAAAAAAAAAAAAAAAAAAAAAACCCTTTCAATTAGCTATTTAATATTTTTTATAATTTTGACCATTTTAACTCGGCCCGACCTCTGCCAGCCCTGAAGCCAAGGGCTTTTAGCCCCTAATCGGTCCAGATCACTTTTCTCCCCCAACAAACCGCCCCGCCCCTCCCAGCCCTCCTCAAAGCCCGGCCCTTCGACACCTTGAAAAGCTGCAAATCGTAGCTCCAGTGAGTTAACAAACTTGAGCATATCATGTAAAAGAGTCTGGTCCAGAATAAAGCCGTTGCCTCTTGTTGACGGGTCCTGCTAAACTTTTTTCTATTGTTATCTGTACCTGTATAGATGTATAAGTATGTCATAATATTTGAGTTTACATGGTTAATTTGGAGAGAGAAATCAAGAAATCAAACGTTACATCCTCAAGAATCTTATTTTCTTCATCTGTTAGAAATGCTTGAGTGTTACTTCGGATGTCATGCGGCTATTTAAGATTGAGAAGTTCTGGGTGGTTGAGAGATTGGGGGAGGTAGTGGGGACGGATGTTCAAGAGAGAGTAAGAGAGTTGAACCCTTGGATTTATGGCTTGAAGGTTTGGTGGGCCCAATCTCGGGTGAATAAATAAACCGAAGGGAAAAGTAAAAGGCCAAATTTGTCACTGCAAGGCTGCAAGCACAAATTAATTAGTTGCTCTGGAAGGATAATAATTAGCTCTGAACGAGTCATTAACCTTAGGGTCTGTTTGGATTGCAGTGGATTTGTGGGTGGATTTGGATTTGGGTGGATCTGGGATTAAATCTAGTGTTTGGATACATTTCTGTGCCTTGAATTTGATTTTGAACAAATCCATGCCTCTTGATTGAGAGTAATTTCAAATTCTCAGAAGAGACATGTCATTTAGAATGAACATGCGCGGGGCTCCGAATAAATGAAAAAGCTGAGTCATCATCGTTAGGCTTCAAGAAAGAAAACTGAGATCTAAAAGATCGTTTTTTGTTTTTTTTTTTTTTTTTTTAAATTATTTGTCGGAGACTCGAAACCAGGATACAGGGATTTACATTGCGTAAGACCTTACGAGTTACAACTGGAGCAGAGCCCCTTAGATACTTGTGACTTCAATTTTTAATTAATATTCGACTCCTCAGATTACTTTAAATTTAAGCTTGAATTTATGTATTGAAATCAAACTCTGGGTTACCAAATGCAGCCTTGAGAATTATATTCCTATTACTGTTTGGTCCACTTTTTCTTACTTTCTTCAAAGATGACTCATCTACAACCCGAACACACTGTAACTTTTCCGGCATGTTGCTGGAATCGTGAAGCAATTTTGATTGTGCAGTAGAGTCAGCTTGAACTGCCAAGATGAAATTATCCCAGAAACAAATGGTGTGATAAATGACAGAGAAGCCAGTCACACAGGCTCTTCTTCCAATTTGGTTAATCTTGATGACCCACTAATTAATTTTGTTTGGTACTTTTCTTCTAAAATCTAAATAAGCTGTTCATTGGCTACATAATTTTTTCCCTTCATGTCTACGAGTGGCAAAACGGGCTCACATACTGTACAGAGTATACTGCTATTCTGTTATCTTCTGCGCATTGAGCCTTTTGTATTTGAAATGAGTTCCAAATTATTCAAATGTATAACTATATCTCCTTACGTTTGAAGATTGGGAGGGCGTGAGAAATCTTGTGTCTGTTCTGCCTCTATCGCTCAAAAGAATTGTCCTTGTTTCGTCCGTGGGAGTAACCAAGTCCAACGAACTACCCTGGAGGTACTGCTCTACTTCATAGTCATACGCTATAGCTTTTAATCATTTTCCTCATCAGTTGGGTCTTAAGCTACATAGGGACTTGCATGTCTCACTTCAGCAGTGATAGTTCCACTCCATAGTCGTAGTTTATTTATACTTCAGTTTGATGATAGGAAAGCAAATTATAGTTGACATCTCCACTTTTAAGCTAACCGCCAACAAAGTTAATGTGTAAGCATTTGTAGTAATCTGATGAATCAAGTGCCTTGTAGCTCTATTGTGGAGACGCCTAGGATCAAATTATAATTTGATGAAAAACGACAAATAAGCATAAAAGTATACTTTATATGATGATAAGATACATGTGAATATAAAAAATGTGAGGGAAATATGAAAACTCAAAGTTCCAGTTGGATTGTGCTAGCTGTCTCTTTTGGAGTAGACATGTTCCACTTCTTTCAATAACTTAATGCTGTTGTGAACTTTAAAACTTAAGGACTATGGTTAAACATCCCAACTGGTATGATAAAATGAGATTCTGAACTACAGGGACAAAAATGAGTAATCTTTAACCTCAATAGTATAACCAACTTTGTCTTTTTTCGTAATCTAAACTAATTCATTCGTGAACTGTCGCATTCACATTTTCGTATGATGCCGTACCATAAAAAAAGTTAGAATCTTGCATGTCTGTAGTCATCAGTGAGCACTCTGTAGCATTTCTCAGGCTTTTAACATAAGTGAACACATGTTATGGCATATATAATCATAGAAATTGTGCGGAAAGGAAAAAACAAAAAAAAATGCTATCTTTTAGTTGTGTATATATCTTATCTTGTCATTTGTTGAATAGGTCCAGATTCCTTCTTTATTAGATTAGTGGAAGTGATGGCAAGGTTTTGCCAAATTGCTCTGAAACAATATTTTCGAGTAAAAATTATTGTTGCAGATCCTACAATTCATCAAAGTTTGATGCTGGTATGCTGGAGGATGCGGAGTGTGTATCTGTGTTGAGAAGTCCCATATCGGACATTCCTGGGCTACTCCCCTCCTTACCAATTGGTTTTGAGGTGGAACCGATGGATACTACAATCTGTTCTCATTTCCCCCTCAGATTAGCGGGGTTGCTCATTTTGGCGAAGATGTGATTCCCTTTCTGTTTCTCTTACGTCCGCATCGCCTTTTCCACTGTTCTACATACTCTTGAGCTCTTTTTCTCCATCCTCTACTTTTCAATCCATCTTAGTATAAGCATGTCATTGGAGCCTCCAGCTTACTTTACTCTAAACTCTCATAAAAAATTAACTAGAAGGTGAATCAGACATTTCCAAAGGCTAAACTACTACTCACACATATTTCTTTACCGCCAAAAATTACAGGTATTCCTGTTATTGAAACTATAACTTTAACGGAAGGCTCATAGATATCATCAGTTGAGTGCTGTAGTGACTGATGAATAGAATTCCCCATTGGAAAAAACAATTAAACTTCTGATTACTTCTGATTTTTTTTTTAAAAAAAAAACTCTTGTTTACTATTATGGATGCAAGTGAGTTTGTCGGATTAAACGTCGTGCTGGTGGTTCTATGTCTTTGCTAGAAAGCATGTCTAATTGCAGAAATGTTTCCATGAAAACGAAGCCTTTAGCTAGATGAAACCTAGGTGTCAGTGTAAAGCATTGTACTCTTCGGTCAATTTCTGTTCTTTGGGAAGACCAATCCTTGATACTCATACCCGTGTCGGACACTCAGATACTCGGACACTCGTACGACACCCCAAAATACTTGTTAGACACTCCACTTGGCATGCCAGGGTATCTTAGTTAATTCTGTTAGAGTGGATACCCCTGGGACACATCATAGACACTTGATGAGACAATCAGTGCCCTCTTTGTGACTTTTAACTTTAAAACAGGGTCCAGTATGATTTATTTTATACTTAAAGTGGGTTTTAATAAGGCTAGAGTAGACATAATGTATATGATTAATTCATGGCTAATTATATGAAAAGGCTGGCCTTTGAACAAAAAGTTCAAACGCGGCTTTTGGTTTACACAGTCGTCCGCTTTGAGGGTTTTCACTTTTCACGGGTACAACTCTTCGAACCCGAGCCCAGATAATCTTCTTTCGAGCCCAATCCTCTTGTAATCCATTCGTTAGTATAACAGTTAATAGTAATTATTTTGACGTATCTTTCTGGCCGTGTCTGTATCCTCAGTTTTTAGAAAATAGCGTATCCCGCTGCTCCTGTATCGTATCCAACACTTGCATCCGTATCCATGCTTCTTATGGTTGAAGATCTTTACTCGTTGGAGAGATAGGGATAGAAATGTGATGTGATGTTGAAGAGGTAAGTTTTGGGGTAAAAGTTGTTGAAATGTTGGAATTTTGAGTTTCTGTGTGGACCACAGTGACGTGCGGGTTTTAGTGTGCTATCATGTGCAAATAAATTTAAGAGTCACTTCATATACATAAATTGCCTACAATATCAAAACTTGTAAACTAAAGAAGTACAGTAATCAGAGATTGACTAGGTACCTTTACAGATCAAATGATATATATATATATATATATATATGATCGACTGATTGTCTTGTTGTTTGATAAGTAATTATTACTAGAATCCCCTTATTGTGATTTTGCTTAGACGACTTGATAACCTTTCTTTTGCAGGACAAAAATAATGTGAACTTTGGTAAATTGTTCTTGAATTTCTTATTTCTGTAATAGGGCCAATCAACTCAAATAGCCTTATAAACTGAAAGAAAAAAGAACAAAGCTTCTTTAATTCACTAATTTGGAGCTGGGTGTTGGCAACAGTTAAGGGTAATGTGAGAAGGTACTACTAAACCCGGGAAACTTTTGGCCAATTTCCAAAGAAGAATATTGTATTTATTGATAAGTTGGAACATTGGCCGACGTGCACTGTGGAGTTTCAGAATTTTCCAAATTGCTTGTCTAGATTGAATATCATCCCCATTGTGTTTCTTGTTTGTAGAATAACTTCATTAATTTTTCCCCGGTTTTGTCTTTAGCATCATGAATCTCTTTGGTGTTCTCAAATACAAGAAAATGGGGGAGGATTTTGTTCGGAATTCCGGTCTTCCATTTACCATAATTAGGTAAGTAAAGCCCGATTCTTATGTTTAGTAACAAGTGTTCTACAGTCAACTTGTGTACTTGTTCCTTCATTAAGTTCTTGTTCCAAATTGGTGTTTACATCTGTAGGCCTGGAAGGTTGACAGATGGACCATATACATCGTATGATCTGAACACCCTGCTGAAAGCAACAGCTGGGGAAAGGCGTGCGGTCATAATAGGTCAAGGTATATTTTCCTCATTTTACTGATCTAAGGTATCTTTTCCTCATTTTACTGATCTATTATTTCCTTTACGAGAATAGCTATAAATTTTGGGTATGGAGGATAAATATCAAAACCTTATATACAGCTGAGGTAATAACTAGTGATATAGAAGAAAGCAACTTTCTCCATGCAGAGTTTTTTGTTGATTAATATGTGTACTCAACTAGTTGTGTAACATTTTTAACTGGTAGTCAGTTCACTAAATTAGAAATATAACACATAGAGTTTATATGCATACGAGTAATAAATTAAGATGTTGTATACCGTACATACATTTTTTTTTGGTATGGCCTCATTGCAGGGAGCTTATGCTTTTAAGGGATATTTTTACTCATTGATGATAGAGATAGGGGCATGATAGTAAAAAGTCAAGGTACTGCAGCTTTTCTATATTACTGCAGATTAGCATGTCAAAAATTGTCCCCATGAATAAATGAGTATTCTTCTTAAGATTTAATTACAAGCCTCACCGAGTATATAGGATAATAGAGAGGAAGTTCAGTTCTCGGTTGGAAGCAGTAATTAGTTCACTTATTCACTGTCGCATTGTGTTAGGAAAAGACAAAACTATGAGACCGAAACTTCGAATCTGATTCTCATGTCTAATATGCACTGAGACCGAAAGAGTTCTATGCAATGTGAAACTTCGAATCTCTTTTCTTTTGCATGTCAATTGCATAACCTTACACAGATACCATGATTTGTAAACAGTCTGCCTGTTGAGACCGAAACTGGTTAACCCTCTTGGTGGATTGAACATTTTTGTGGTGCTTCAATTTGCCTTGGCAACTCCACTTATTATGCTTTATCTGTGGAGCGTATCAATTTTGTGAAATTCGGTCATGTGGACATAGTGGAAAGAGGGAACGATTGAGCTACTTCGGTAGTTACTACTTGTTCTCTTAGGATCTGATTCTCATGTCTAATATGCATTGAAGTTATGCCTGCTTCAATAGCTCTATGAAGGGTTCTCTACTGGTTTCTAATGTTAATTAATGATATCTACGAATGGCTTTTTCCAGGAGATAAACTCGTTGGTGAGGTTAGCAGAATTGTAGTTGCTGAAGCTTG
Organism: Linanthus parryae; assembly: GCA_023055425.1. Taxonomy (NCBI): domain Eukaryota; kingdom Viridiplantae; phylum Streptophyta; class Magnoliopsida; order Ericales; family Polemoniaceae; genus Linanthus; species Linanthus parryae. Next base: position 108,495,742 of record JALGPY010000005.1, on the reverse strand, counting down.
CATACAGGCTTTGGACTTGGATTTTACAGAAGGCGAGGCTTATGAAATCAATTCAGTTCTGGTTAGTCTTACTTCAGCACATCGTGTTTTATGACTGTTTGAAATTCATACCATATGAATTATGTTACAATTCTTTTTCCGAGGAAAAAACCTATGCTACAATTTTCGACGCTATTGGAAATCATCTTCGGGTTGGAGTTTTAGTCTATGCAATTAACTAGATCATCTTTTCTGAGGAAAATTGAATCACGCGTCCGAAAACATACTTTGTCCGCAAAGATAGTAAAAGTTTCCATTTATAGATGTCTCTAATTGCTTGTCCACGTACTTTTAAATCCTAAAAATATAGTATTGAATTTTAAACACTACTCATTAATATTCAATGTACTTAGTCTTGGAGAATGAAAAATCAAGGATAATAGTGAAAGCAGCATGTCAAAATTTATAGTGGGACGCATCAAATGCACGTCTCAAAAATAAAAAATAAATAAATAAAAGTTGTAGTTCTAATGATAGACAGTCGTTGTGAGACCAAGGTACTATATGAATCTATTTACGCTCATGCATGTAATTCTTTAATCCCTTTTCTTTGGGGAGACGTATCAAGTGACATGTACCCCAAAATAAGATTAATGGCCTTTTCAGTAGAGTATATATTTTCCCACTTGTTACCGGCTACCAGTCTGTCCCAGCTCTTTCTTCCCAATTTGACTTTTGTCACTATTGACTGGGTCACTTTGACCCGTTGATTTGAATAGCCAGCCAATGTAATTTTTTGATAATTTTTTCATGGTGTTGTAGAGTAAAATGTGCTCTATAATATGGTGAAAAAATATAAAAAAATCGTATTATTTTGCTATTGCAATCACCCGGTCAAAGTGACCCAGATACGAGTCAAAAAAGTCAGATGAGAAGAAAGAGCTGGGACGGACTGGTACTTTTTAATGTTAAAACATTAGCTCCCATCATCTTCAGTAAGGATATCCTTGCAAAGAACATAAATGTTTCACTACCTAGTTGATACCATCTTTTCATGATGCTATAACATGGAAAGAGATAACTGATTCTATTTGGGTGTTATATTTTCTTGTGATATTTATAAGTTGAATGCTACAAAGCCACCCCCCCCCCCCCCCCCCAAAAAAAAAAAAAAAAAACAAATTTCCAAAAATACTAGATATCCCCTAATTTTTAAAAAGTATTAACCATGGTTCTGTACTAATAAAAGGGCCCCCCCACACCCCCCAACTCAGAAGCGTGTCCATCACAGTTGGTAAAATGCCCGACTTTAAACCATGGTGTCGCAGTGCCCAACACTCGTAACCGAACTCAATGTGAGAGTGCTTTACCAACTGAGCGAGAAGGCTTACATTGTCTTTGTTGATATTTAATGTTACTTTACCTTTTAATTAAGAGTACAAATACTGGCTGTGCTGCTAGACGAATTGTGTCCCTCCTTCGATGAAATCCTGTCTCCGCCACTGACAATACACACGTTCTTTGTAACTGTGACTTTGCAGCACTAACTCCTGTTGATGCCTACTTTGTGGCCTGAGCGTTTTCCTATATTAAGAAAAAACTTTCATTCTGTTTCAGTTTCCTGCTATTGACAACCCATTTAATGATGATAAGCTTTCTTCTGACATTGCAGGGTGAAGGACCCGGAAGTGATCCACAGAAGTGGAGAGAGTTGTTTGCAAAAGCTACGACAACTTGACCCCGATAAGTTGACAATTGTTACTAGGCCTCCGTAAATTTGTAATTGACTTATTTTTATTTGAAATTATTTGAAGTCCTGTGTCCTCTTTATAAATCATTTCTTATAAGTCAAAGTTTGAGATATGTAATAATAATGTTATAATACCGTGGGTGTATACTTGAATGGACTTGTTTAAAGAGTTTACACTGGCTTATTTGTGAATACCTGTACGATAATGATCATGATGTTATGTTGATGAAACTTAGGTTAACATTAAAGACTTACGTCAAGGAGTAAGACATCTGAAATCAAATTTTTGGAACAAATTTAATTGCATTTGGTTTGTCTATTTCCGCGGCAAGAATTTAATTTAAGTTGATAATCTACAGCTTCTACAATAATTTTGGAGATTTTATAGGCGTAGATGTTGAAACCTCATATTTACTCCCCTCTTTATGTATGAATTTTCTATTTTTCCGGACACATAACATTTATAGGTCTAGCCAAGGTTTTCAGGATCGTGATCCTACGCACAAGATCGAGAATCGTAGGATCGGATTGTATGATCCTACCAAAACTGTAATTTTATTTTTTTATTTCTACTAAGTCAACATAAATGACTAATTTTCAGGTTTTAATGTCATAAAATGTTAATATATACCATAAAGACATCATTAGTATAAACAATATTATCAGAAAACCATAACATAGCAGCTAGGGTGGTAGCTCAAGTGGTAGAGCGTTGGACGTCCCTGCATGAGGTTCCGGGTTCAAACCCGATTGATGACAAAATAATTTATCAAAAAAAAAAAAGTTACAAAACAATTTATCAAAAAAAAAAAAAGTTCTAAAAAAAATCAATCACAATTGTGATATGTGTCACTTCTTTTTGGTATTCAAAGGAAAATCAAAACTTACAAAGTCTGTCTAACTACAGACCTACCCCTCCTATCATTTTCTAGACAAACCTGGCATTGCTAAGGCATAACAGAATAACTCTTCTCATTAGTAGTGAACTAGTAATCAAGCCACAAGTCTTTGCCAAACAATCAGCCATAGTATTTCCTTCCCTCCAAATTCTTTGAACAGAGCTTTTAGTTTCCATCATAAGTTGTGTGATCACCATCACTAAATTCCAGAAGGGAGCTTCTTCCTTCCCAGCATCAATTAAACTAATGGTATCTCCAGAATCAGACTCCAGTATAGCATTTGATCCACCATTTAGCTTCAACATTTGTAAACCTGAAGAATGGCAAGCAACTCAAAATGGAAGAAGCCACCACTGCCCTAGCACAACCCCACATTTAGTTTCCCATATAATTCCTACAAACTGCAGCAACAAGCAAAAGTTTATCCGTCTGACTTTCTGCACAGTCTAAATTGACCTTGACTTGAGGATGAGAAGGTTTCTGCCAAACAACAACAATAGGTCTTCTAGGAACTTGGTTTACATCCAACTCCAAGATTTGCATCATTCTCTTGGCACTGTGGAACAAGACATCACCTAGATTGGCTGGCAACTGAAACTCCAGATCATGCAACCTCTTATTGTGCCAAAACCAAAGAGTAATTGCAGTGTTAACAAACAAAATGTCCCAAGAGACTCCCACATTGCTGTTCCACCCTTCACTCCTAAGATCAACATCAATCCATTCCTCTAAGTCGAGCTGAAAGAACTGGGATAGCTGAAAGAACTGATCCCACAAGCACTTCTTGACTTGATATTTCCAAATATCAGCAGCCCACAAGCAATCCCTTATAGCATGAATGGAGGACTCACAAACATGATTGCAGAAGGGACAAGAAGAAGACTCGACAATACCTCTACCAGCCTTTTGTGTGCACAACCTGTCCTGCTTCAAGAGCCATAAGAAAAACTTCCACCTGTGAGGTCCCCTAGCTCTCCAAACATGATCCCAAGACTTAGACTTCTATTTGACCCTAGATTCTTGCCTGAATTCTTTGTAAGCAGATGCTACAGTATACTTACCAGAACCAGAAGCCAACCAAGTCACAATATTATCCACATCAGCAGTGATGTTTAAAGAAATTAGCTGCAGAAGTTGTAACACAGAACCAGGTAAAAGATCACCAAACTCCTCCACCTTCCAACCCAGAGAATCATCCCAAAACGCAGACACAAGTTTGAGAAGTGAATCATTAACCTGAACATAAGTAACATCTACTAATCTGAATTTTCCCAGCCACTGATCCACCCAAAAGAGTGTGTTCTTATCAGTGATTGCATTCGTACCTATCCCATATCTCACAGCCATAAGTGCAGCATACAAATCCTTCCAAGTCTTGGAATGGTAAGATTTCGGCTTCTTACCTTCATACTTGCTTTTGAGCACTTGATAACACACAGAGGCCTCCCCATTCATCACCCTCCATCCAGTCTTGCCAAGGAGTGCATAATTAAAAACATTGAGGTTCATGAAATTCAGCCCCCCAAACCTTTTGGTAATTGCACTTTTTCCCATCCAACAAGAGGCATCTTTGCTTTCTCCAAAGTCCCTCCCCACATAAACTTTTTACAAACTCTGTCAATGTCATTAATTGTAATCTTAAGCAACTTCACTGTCTGCATGGTGTAACAAGGAAGAGCATGAAGAACTGTTTGGATGAGTGTAGCTCTTCCAGCTAAAGATAAATGGGAAGCAATCCACCCAGCAAGCCTTTTCTGGACCTTGTCCACCAAAAAATGTTAAGTCCTGGCATCGCACCTGTGATGAATGATAGGTATCCCAAGATGAACACCCAGATCAGCTATGAGACAAATCCCAGAAATCTGACTAAGAACCCTAGCAGTATTAGCAGCCACAGACTTGAACACAAATAACTTGGATTTACTGAAATTTACAATGCCCTGACTACTCACGGAACTCCTGTAACACTTCTTGCATTACTTGAACCTGTTTGGAAGTAGCTTCCCCAAAAAGGAGAAGATCATCCGCAGAAAAGACATGTGTGATAATTGGGCCCCCTCTATCACACTTAATACCCTTCCATCTTCCTTGGGAAACAGCAGCTTGAATTTTCTGAGCCAATAACTCCATGGTTAAAAGAAAGATGTAAGGGGAAATTGGATTCCCTTGCCTCAAACCTATTTGAGGAGAAAACTGCTCTAAGTGTTCCCCATTCCACAAAACACTCATTTTAGTAGTTGTGACTACATCCATAATGAGGGAAACCCAATTCTGAGGAAGGCCCATTTGAGCAAGCACTTCATGAAGAAACTTCCAACAGACTTTATCATAAGCTTTTGCAAGATCTATTTTCATCACAAGACCTCCCTTTTTACTCTGATTCCTTTGAGGGTATGCATCACCTCCTGAACCAGTAGAATGTTGTCACTAGCATACCTCCCAGGGAGGAAGCTATACTGATTTGGATGAATGATTCTCTGAAGAATGGGTCTCAACCTCCTAGTCAACACCTTAGTGATAATTTTAAGAGTGACATTACACAAACTAATTGGTCTTAAATCACCAAAAGACTCTGGACATTCAATTTAGGAATGGGCACAAGAAGGGTGTCATTAACCTTCAGGGATAACCCCATTCCTCACAGCCTTCCTAACCATGTCCAACAATGCAGGTTTAACAGTGTCCCAAAACTGTTGATAGAAGTAAGCAGGCAACCCATCCACCCCTGGACTTATAAAACTTCCCATATGCATCACCACACTCTTAACCTCCTCCTCACTAACTTCTTGAGCAATTACAAAGCCTTCCTCCTCAGTAATCATGCTACCAGTCCAAGAGAAGGATTCTGACGGAGTACCAGAGCTCCTTGAAGTGACTAGTCACAACCTCTTTAAGAATCCCAGGATTATCACACCATTCTCCATCAGCCAATTTCAACATAGAAATTTTATTCTTCCTCCTCCTCAATATTCTTGATAGGTGGAAGAACTTTGTGTTCCTGTCACCAAGTAGTATCTTCTCCACCCTTGATTTTTGAAACCAAAAGCATTCTTCTTGAAACAGAACCACATTCAGCTCGTTTTGAAGTTCCATCTCCAGATTCTCAAGAAACTTGCACTCTCTTTTTGCTAAAGCAATTTGTATACCATGGAGTCTAGCAATAAGCTCATTTTTTCTTTTGAAAATATTCCCAAAAGAAGTTTTATTCCAACACTTAATTGCAGAAGTCACCTGGTCCCCAGTAGCATCAATTGATTGACCATACTTCCACTCCTGTTGAACAACAATAGGGAACTCCCAATTTGTAAACCAAGCTAACTCAAATCTGAATGGTTTAGCAGCAGCAACTGGAGGATTTAAACCACAGTGTCAATTAGGAGTGGATGATGGTCTGAGTTTACTCTAGTTAGGTGTTTAACCAGAGCCTCAGAAAAAATAGTCCTCCACCTGTGGTTACAAACAGCTTTGTCTAGCCTTTGACTAATTCTCTTCCATGCACTCTGAGAATTTGACCATGTGAACATAGGCCCATCAAAGCCAAGATGAGGGAGATCACAATCATTAAGACAATCCACAAGCTTCCTACATTTCCTAGAGTCAGCTCTACTACCCCCTTTCTTATCCTCAGCAGAGCTGATTTGGTCAAAATCCCCAGCAACCATCCAAGGTAAGGAATGACATTTAGAGAGCTTCACCAAGTACTCTGAAAGCTCATATCTAGTGCTAGGCAAAGGACTAGCATAAAGATCAGAGAATAGCCAGTCAACATGGTTAACCTTCTTAATTAAACCAGTAATGACCTGACCTGTTTTAGCAAGAACTTGAACCTCTACTGACCTGCTATCCCAGAATAGCCAAATACCCCCAGAGAAACCCTGAGCTTCCACAACTTCCATTTGATAAAATCTTGACCACATATTTCAACCGCATAAGAGCTGTTAACTCTTGGTTCCACCAGAACTAGGACTTCAGGACTATGTTGACGACATAGTTCTAAAAAGGAACGGATCGTATCTTCATTCCGCACACCCCTGCAATTCCAAGTGATGGTCCGCATTGGAAAATTACAGGTTGGAGGTTTGGCCCCCAGGACAGGTGTTTCATCAGCGAAGCCGCCGAACTTTGTTGAAGTTCCATTAGAGTTTGGATCAACATTCTTGTGCTAAGGGGGAGGGCATACCTCATTTCCAGCGTCAACATTGGAACTATGTGAGGGCTGAAGAATCTTGAAGGTCGAAATCCACCCTGTCGATTAGCGGCCCCGTTGTTGTGAGGTTTGGTCGATGCCAGCCTTGATCCACCACTAACACGACCTCTTCCCAACAGAGAGTGGTTCTTCGAAGGTCCTGCTCCATTCTTAGTCTGAGCCGTCACCAGAAATTCTAAGGAGGGGAAGTGATTTGCATCTAACGGTGACGCCGACGGCCGAGGATTAGAGTTCTTCCCAGATGAACCAGAATGAAAATGAAACGACGGATTAACCACATGTTTACCTTTTCCACGAGTCCTAGAACCCTCTCCACGTGGCAGTTGCTGATTCGCTGACTTCTTACCCACTCCAAAATGAAAGAGTCATCCACTGGAACGCAGCACATCACCCCTATCATCTGCAGGGCATTGAACCGAGATCCTTCCATCCCACGCATGCCAGGTGGCCGCCATCCAACCCTTGGTTTAGAGTTCCATCATGATTTAACGGTTTCTTCCGAGTTGAACTCGCCCCACGTTTTTTGTGATGCGCTATCATCCACCCGCCATACTTCTCCCCCTCCTTCTCCGGCTCCAGCACCTGAATCTCCAAGGTCTCTGCCAAACCTCCTTCTGCAACTGTCGCAGCCGCCACATCAGGCGTCGCAGGAATCAAATCCGAACACCCCTCCATTTTATGACCAAACGTTCCACAGTGAAAGAAAATCTGCTTCAACCCTTCATATTTGACCGAAACCTTCCTCCCATTCAGCCAGATCGTCGGTTGCAAACTCTGCTCTAGATTGATCTCCACACAAATCCTCGCATAGCTACCCCTTTCAGCAGCAACGGTGGCACCATCCACCTTCACCGCCATCCTAAACAAATCACCAATCGCCATTAGAGTTTCTTCATCGAAGTATTCAATTGAAATTCCACGAAGACGAATCCAGATCGGTGTCGTGAGCAAGACCTTCCCATACGGATCAAAGTTCGGAGACCATTTCTGGACCGTTACATATTCCCTGCAATCATCCGTGGCCCCTTTAACAGGACCGTCTCATAATCCGACTTGGAATAGATTCGAGTGCAATAGAAATCATTCTCTAGATCTGTGAGTTCAAATCCTCCGTCCAATTTCCATTGTTTATCGAGACGCACTTTCAAAAAATGATATTCTGGATTTTTCCCCAAACATGGAGGATCAGAGCACGATTCCAAGGTTTATGCATCCTTCTTAGCCTTGCACCACCTATAGATGTTAATCCTCCCATCAGCAGAGATCTCTGTTGCTATTCCAGACTCCTGAGAGCTGATATCTTCCCAGAACAAATCATCTTCACCATAACTGATGTAAATTCCCGTCGGAGTACGAAGGAGAGTCTCATGGAAGCTTCGGTTACCAATATTCAACTCTAATTCATCATCATAGGGACTCTGATTAGACATGAATCTCTGTTTGAAACTCCTCTGCGATCGTCGGGGGTCCTCCATCTCCTGCAAATCCGGCGCCGGTGGAGGTTGAGGTTCACATGCTGTCACATCCCCCTCCCGCATACCCCGATTAGCGAAAATAAAACTTCGCGTTAATGGGAGGAGGGCGTGACATGCCGGTGCGGCCTCGACTCGTCGAGAGGCTAAACGAGTTATTTGAAAAGCCATGATAAAGTTTCTAAAAATAACATCAGGGAAGCTTAAATAAAAATTACTTGGGGTCGTCTTGATAAACAATTTAAATTGTAAAGAGAAGAAAGTTGGAACATAAAAATTCAATGTCATTTAGCCATCTCGACTCGTATTGTAACAAAGCATAACTCGGGAAAGGTTCTAGGAATCATAAAATGGCTCAATAAAGTCGTATATACATAATTATACAACTTTTACATACTTAAACAATTTACAAACATGAGTTACAAAAAATCTCTAAGTCGTCTAGCATATAAATATCGCCTAAGCACATAAGCTTCACCAAGCACGTTGCCACATATCAACTTAACACATTGCTAGTTCTTGCATCTTACGTGTCTTTAGAACCTGAAAAAAAGTAATTTAAAAGAGTGAGCTCAACTAGCTCAGTGAGTTACATCTACGCCCCTCCCTAGGTTTGGAAACCAAAAAGGGCTACTTTTCCCATGGAGCATCATGAACATAATCCATAGTCATACATACATATACTTGTGAAACTTGAAAGACCGTGACATTTATAAAATATAACTTGTATCATAAAGAAAACATAACGTAAAGCATAACTTGAGTCATGAGAAATCGTATTGTTCCAAGTAGGAACCATGCTTTGTCTCACGTAGAGACCATAACATACTTGAACATGTTTGCTTAGTTTCTTATATTATGGCCCGTGTAACCTTCGTGACTTAACATAACGTAGGGACATGTCCATCACGACGGCTCGTGAGGCGACGCGTTGCCTGCTTATATTGCCCTGGCAAAAGGGTCGTAGCCTGCCTATACCCGACAGGGGGTTTCACTACGGTAACCGTGGCCTTTCTGAAAACGTATTTTATCTTATGAAACGTTCATTTTTCTTTGTTAGCATCCATGGGGCATAAACATTTTACTTGATTAAAAAGCATACATACATAATAGGGACAACATGAACATACATAAGCTTGTAAGCAACTTGAGGGTAGGTACAAACTTCGGGAGGTATGGTAACTCACCTTGCGAGTTTAATCCATTTAATTAAATTTCCTTAGTTTGATTCAAAAATCTTTAAGCATATGCGCATCAACTCCGTTGTCACATTAATAGCAAAGAGGCTACAAATCACACATATAATCACTTAGCATGAATTTAATCAAAGCATAGCACATTTTACATCTCTTAGATGCATATGGACTAATTTTTCTCATATTCACATAGTCATGGACCTTATACTCTTTATTGGATGCAAATGAGATGTCTAATGCAACACATAAATGCAAGATGACATATTATGAGCTAAAAATGAAACATATATAAACTAGCTTGAAAGACTTGCTTACTGTCATGTGATCTTCTAACTTACGAACTTCTAAATTATAATACCATAAAATGACATATTCAATCACATGCATGCTTATTTTCATGCCATTTCATGGTTTGGAGGCACCACAAATTGATTATCAAACATGGCATAAAATTTGTCAAGTACTTAGAAAAATTCAGATTGGACACACTTTAGTATTTTTGATATTACAGAAAATTTAGAGATTCTTTTGGCATTAAACCAACTGGAAATGATATTAGACACATATAGCTTTGAAAAGGTACAAAAAACGCCCAAAACTGAGTTCATTTGAGTGAGTTATGACCCTCTAAAGTTGGGGCAAAACTTTTACCCGAGAGCAGATTTTTCTGTCCGAAAATTCTTGTTTCTTCTTCATTTTCTTCAAACTTTTTCAAAGAAACTCATGCCTCTAGCCCCAATTAAGACCCTAATACATATATGCAAGATAATTCAAATACATAGCATGAATATAACTTGTAAAACATGATTTACACTACTAGGTGATCTTGCTTCCTAATTTCTTTCATGCATGTATATAGATCATGAAAATGGTGATGAATCAAGAACATGCAACCATAAATTCACCATATAAACACATAATGATCTTTCAAGGAATAAAATCATGTCTAAGAGAAGAAGACTCGAGATTTATTTAATCAAATTAAGAAGTAGCAACTATCCAAACTTAGCTTTTGACATGCAAGTATGTAAATCATGGAGATTGTGATGAATCTAGAACATGCATCCATAAACATACTATGCTATCATACAAATGAGATTATCCATACTCAATTCTTGTCTTGAAAATGATGAATTCCTGACATGCAAGTAGGTATTTGCCATGGAATTACAAGAATGAGGTGTGAAGAACTAAGATTATGATGTAGATGCAAAGAAATAGAACTTAGTACTCCTCAATTTCATAAAGTTCGTGAGAAGGCTTATGAAGAAGTGGTGTATAATGGCTTCTTAGGGGCTTCGCACTTGATGAAAATGCTCAAAACATGCTACCCACTTGATATATTAACACCCAAGATGGATTTTCTTCGCTTAAAACCTCAAAAATCTCATGTTTGGACCATGTTTTTGGAGGATCTAGTATAAAATCGGGATTGTGGTGATGAGGAGAGAAATGAGAGCTTGAGACACTTTTAGAGAGAGAAAATATGGAGAAAAAATGATGTAAACGATGTACTAGGTTGCTTTTATATGCCCATAAGAAACTAGGGAGAGTGACATGTGTAAGGAAGGCAAATTGATACTTGTATAGAGGGATGACAAGTGGTAAGTGAGTGTGGCCAAGTGTCTAGCATGCAAGTTGGGTATTTGGGAATTATTTGGTGCAACAGTTCTACCAACTCTTGTGTTTGATGTGATTATAAATTCGACGCATACATGATTATGGCTACGTATGTGATACATATAGGAAACCTACCACGTAGTACTTGTATACATAAAATACTGCATTCAATTTTCAATTCTTCTCATGCACTATTCAAATTTATTTTTTAGTTTACAATTTACACTAAAGGCACTAGTAATTAGCAACTTAACAACCAACAATTAACTTTCACCGAAACTAGTCATTTAATATAACTAGGCACATAATTATTTATCACATATTTTACAAGATGAAATTTGAATAATAAAACAATACATTCAACTCTAGTTTATTTACACATAACATGCTACTCATAATTTTGCATGAGTTAATAGCCAAAATTTAAATGACATATTAACGTATAATCACATATTGTTAACGTGCTAACATGACTTAGAAATGTTAGTTATTACACATGCCGCATCCACATCCATTTCCCAGAGAAAAGAGTTTTAGAGAGGGATAACGGTTTTTTTTTTTATATGTATCACTTTCATGGATCATTACAATAAAATTAGATTATTGGGCCTATTTGAACAACCCAAGTGCTAAAATACTGACCCAAAATAAAGAGACTTATATTATACTTCAAGTTTTCCAATCAGGGTAAGAGTTCTAATTAGGATAAGGCTATGTACGGCTGAGAGACAAAGGAAGATAACTACTACGAATCAAGCAGACAACAACTAACTGTCGAAGATGACTTGGAAGCCAGGAGAAGACGACTTCAAGGATGAAAACCAGGAGCGTTAGCCGAACGTCGCCGGCTTTCTGTCCAAGTAAGCAACTAAAAGGTGGGATCGATGGGAACATCAGGATCGTGCGATTCTATACGATCCTACGATTTTTGATGTGGTCCCAGTTTATTCCATCAAAAACGATCTTCTGAACGATCTAGCACGACGTACATTGGAGCGTGATTCTGACAACCTTGGATCTAGCATAAATCCAAATAACGACATTCCTTGAAAATCTGATTTTAAAAATTTAATTCAGATGAAGATGGGTGATAGCTAAGTGGTAGAGCGTTTGAAGCCACTACATGAGGTCATGGGTTCGAATCCGGCTATATGATGTAATTCTCAAAATTTAATTAATTTTTCAACGCATATTAAATAGTTTCGAAACTATGAATTCACCCCGATTATTTCAACCGATTATTGGTATTTGCAGATCGTATCACACATGTTGTCGATTTAGATCCAAACTTTGATAATTGAATGTTCAATGAATGAATAGCTTCGTCAATTGAATCATTTTCTCCGCTTAAAGGGCAAAATGATTGTTCGATAAACGTTCGATTAACGAACAGTATAGCCAAATTAATAATTTTCTCCAATCCAAGATTAATCGTTTATAAAGGTTTAAGTGTCATGTAGATTTTTTTTTGATAATTCGGAAATGAAAACATTACAAGGAAACAAGAAGAAAAACAGGAAGAAAAAGAACTAGACTAACAAACAACAACAGAAACCGCAAACAAACAACCAAACCACAGCCACCTAATTGATGTTAATGGAGAGCTTGTCCTCCTCCAGAGTAGTCAAGATCTCATCAGGGGCATGTTGTACACCATTAGATCCTCTGGTTGAAAAGATCCTATTTTCGCCAAAATTTCTGCACATTTTTCCTTAGATCTTGAGACATAACAAAATGATCTTTTGGAAAGAAGCAGCAACTTCCTAATCTCAGGGATGAGAGAATGCTCTTCAGGGCTCCAACAGTGCTTGTTCGTGTCTTTGTTGATCATACTCACAGCATCCACGGAGTCAGATTCAACCTCCACAGGTGTGAGGCTGCTAGAGTACATAATCTTAAGCCCTTGATAAATAGCTAACACATCTGTTGGTGTCACCATGGTCTCAGATGACTTTCCTGTGAAACTGATCACATGATCGCCTTTATCATTCCTCAAAATGCCTCCATATCCAGCTTCTCGAGTACCAGGATAAAGGCTAGCATCCACATTCAGCTTAAGACTACATGTGAATGGAGGATACCAAGATAAATTAGACAAGGAAGTTGAGAGAGCAGGTGCAACAAAAATCTCTTCTTTAGCAAAAGCTTGAGTGATGTTTGTTGCCTGCTTCATGGACATAGCAGCACACACTTTATGTGGCAGAATCTTATTCTCAAAAACTTTCACATTTCTCTGTTTCCAAATCGTCCACAGAGTGGTCAAGAAAACATCTTTCCAATTCACATATTGGAAATAGTGAGAGGAATCGGAGGAGTTGAGCTTGATCCACTCCCAAAAGCAAGATTCTGAGATCTCAACAACCAGTTATCCTTTCTCAGTTCATTCCAGATTTGAATAGAGAAGGGACAGTGTCTAAACAGATGATGTTGAGATTCCACACCCTCATTACAACGAGGGCAAATGTTATTAATATCAATTCCCATATGACTCAGAAAAGCATTAGTGGGAAGCCTGTTTCGGAGAGCTTTCCAGAGAAAGCTTCTGATTTTCTGATCAGTCTTAATTTTCCACAACCACTTCCAATCAGGAGAGTTCTCAATGGTACAACTCTGATAATCATAAGAAGAGGAGATGCTGAAAATGCCATTAGCATTCAAATTCCAAATCAGCTTGTCAGAGGTTCTGTTAAAAACAGGGAAGGGGGTTCTGTTAATCGTGTTCACCTCAGTGATCTCAAGATTCTCACTAATAGAATTGAGATTCCATCTCCCATCACAGTTCATGTACTCATAGACCTTACTTTGTCAATTCTATTATTATCTTTAGCTTTCAAAGCCAAAGCAGAGTCCCCACACCACCAGTCCCACCAAAAGGAGATGGATTTACCATCTCCAATATTCCATTTCATTTTATCCTTGAGGACATCCCTACACTTGGAAATACTCCTCCAAGTATGAGATGCTCTATTAGAACCCTTCCAGTTAAAAAAACTGGATTTAGAGAGATACTTCTTATGAAGAATAGTGGTCCACAAGGAGGACTTATCAGAAAGCACTCTCCAACCAAGTTTAGAGACATAAGCTTTATTCAAAAGAGAGGCTTTTTTTTATACCAAGACCTCCACACTCTTTCTTATCACAAAAATCATCCCATTTAACAAGGTGCATCTTTTTCTTATCTGCTGTATCACCCCATAAAAAATATCTGCCAATCTGATCAATCTTCTTGCAGATAGAGATAGGAAACAAAGAATTCTGCATCCTATAAGAAGGGATAGAAGTGAGAGCAGAATTAACAAGAGTAGACCTTCCAACAAGGGATAGGTGGTTAGTTTTCCACCCAGCCAACTTGCTGTGAAGCTTATCAAAAACATTTTTTAAATCCTCATTTCAAATTCTCTTGTGAAGGAGAGGGGTGCCAAGGTAAATGCCAAGATCAGAAGTAAGAGGGATACCACATTGGAAACTCATGATTCTAGCTTTACTTCTATTAAAATTAGGAGAGACAAAGAGCTTGGACTTGTTCAAATTAATCGACTGGCCAGACACTTCACAGAAATCCATTAAAGTGTCCATCACCACTCTACACAATTTCTCATTAGCTTGAGCAAATATCAAAATGTCATCTGCAAACATGACATGAGAGAGAGAAGGACCATTTTGAGAAATCTTGATCCCTTTCCAAGACCCCTCACTGACCCTGTTATTAATCATGCAAGAGAGTCTATCCACACAAAGCACAAAGAGGTAGGGAGACAAGGGATCCCCTTGTCTCAGCCCTCTTTGTGGAGAGAAATTCTTTAATCTATCCCCATTCCAAATCACTTTCATGGTAGAAGAAGTAACACAAGACATAACTAAAGTAATGAAAGCATTATCAAAGCCGTAACAGATTAATGTGTCATGAAGAAATGACCAAGAAAGCTTATCATATTATTTCTCAAGGTCAATCTTAATGATCATATCCCCTTTACCCCCTTTTCTATTCATACTAGAATGCAAAACCTCTTGTGCCACTATCACATTATCAGTGGTGGATCTGCCAGGCACAAAACTGCTTTGAAGAGGACTAATCAGCTTATCTAAGAAAATTCTTATTCTAAAAGTGAGTAACTTAGTAAGGATCTTGTAACTCACATTACACAGACCAATTGGCCTGAATTGGCTAAGGTAAGAAGGGTGTTTCACTCAGGGAATTAAGGAAATAAGTGTTTTATTGATATCTGGTGGAACAGTCCCAGATTCAAGACACTCATTGATGAACTCAGTGGTATCTTTACCGATACAGTTCCAATACTTTTGGTAGAAAAAAGCTTGAAATCCGTCATCTCCAGAGCCTTAAAAGGCTTCATGGATTTGACCACATCACGGAATTCTATGATAGTAGCTGTACAGGAAAAAGCTTTATTCATGTCAGTAGACAGATTACTGTAAACATTGCTATCACAAGAATAATCACAGTCCACAGTTCTAGTGTTGTCACTGTAGACATTCACAAAGTAGTTGTGAACAAAACCTTTCAAATCATCCTTGTTATTTATCCACCTACCATCATTGTCCTTAATCCAACAAATACTATTTTTATTTTTTCTGATGGTGGCAGATAAATGGAACAGCTTAGTGTTTCTCTCCCCTTTCGTAATCCACTCTCTACTAGCCCTTTGCATCCAAAGGAGCTCCTCATCTCTGAGAATATCATTATACTGTTTGACAAGCTCAGTTTCAAGGGTTAAAAGATCGTGACAAAGCTTTTTGGACTGGGCAGTTTGAATTCCCTTCAATCTGCACAACACCCATCTTTTTCTTTTATAAATATCACCAAATTCGTGCTTACTCCAGGTAGTAGCCTTAGAAGCACAATTCTCCAGTTTAGAAATAAAGGAGGTATTCTCCTTCCAGGCCTTATCAGTTGCTGGTGCCTCGGCAGTTCCAGAAGAGGAGCTTCATGGAGAAACAATTAGAGAGTTTCTTTCGTTCTTGTGAAGGAACTAGTTCCAAAACCTCGTGATGCCTCTGGAAGTTCTCCCCCAGCCTCTTCTCGAGTTCACCATGGCTTCCGTTAGGTGCGCCTCCGTGCCCGGTATCCCGTTCGCTGTGATTTTCATCCATGCTTCTGTCACGAACCATGGAACTTCCGCTAGCATGGGTTTTCTCCTCTTCTCCGTGAGATCGAACTTCAGTCCTGAAAGGCTGAGCCTTTTGAGTTCCGTTCCCCTCAACTCCCATCTCATTTCCTCTGGAAACCGATCCATGTGAAAACACAAAATTTGGGATGGAAGATCTCAAAGAATTGTCGGGATTGAAACTTGCATAAGGTGGAAAAGTAGCAGAAGAGTTGAACTTGAAGAGGTTTGGAGAAGTATCGTCAATGGAGGCCGCCTCTTTTCCTCTGTCTTTACACTTAGTAGGTTTCTCCTTACCTTGGGAAATACCCCCATTAGGGTTTCGTGGTGGTGTGAAAGAGAAGCTAGCATTAACTGGAGGTTGGAAGTTCGATTCCGCCCTAGGACGCTTGTCTCTCCCAATTTCTTGCTGATTATTATTTCTTCTAGAATTTTATTTCTTGTCCCTGTTCTGGCCACCCAAATTACTTAGCTGTCCCTGGGAATTCTTATAATTCCGTCTTTGTTTTGGATCATTGCTTTTAGCATCACTGGGCTGGGCTTCATTCTCAAGAGGCCCAAACTTGTTATCCATCCGGGTCGGCCCTCTTTTTGACCTGCATTCCCTTGTGGGCCATTTGAAGCTCTGTTTCTAACCCTTTTCTTAGGAAAAACCCAGTTACCATACTTTTCATGTATGATAGAGTTATCTCTGTTTTTTACCTCATCTTTTTTATCTGAGTCACCCTTCTGCTTTTCACCCGTTGGAGGTGATTGTGACCTGTTCGGCAACGGTACTCTGGCTGATCGTCTTCTCCGGCTCCGAGTGGGGCTCCGATGTCTTCCGATTAAATGAGCATTTATCTCTCCTGTGGTTAATCCTGCCACACGAAAAGCAAATGGTGTGAATTGATTCATATTCAACGGGAAGAACTTTCTTTCCAATTCTATACTTCGGGACAAGGGGTTTATTTAGATCAACTTCGACACAGAGTCGAGAAAATTTTCCTCTTACTCCAGCAATGGAGTTAATGTCTCCTTTGAGAGGCTTTCCCAATGTTTTTGCAACAATATTGAGAGAGTCCTCATTGAAATGCTCGTACGGAAGCAGCGAAAATCTTACCCAAACAGCGGTTGAGATTGGCGTGGCTTCCGTCGGGGAGAAGTTAGGAACCCATTTACGAATCGTTAGATAATGATCCAGAACCACCCAAGGGCCACCCGTATATACTTTTAGGCGGTCCTCTGGTGATTGAAACTTGAAGATGAAGAAGTTGGCCTCAATTTCAACGGCATCATACTTTCCTTTCAAATTCCATAGAGCTTTCACCCTATTGAGCAAGATTTTGTAACCAATTTCCTCTCCCAGCAATTTCACGATGAGACAATCACGGAGTTTTCTCCTCAGATGGTTCTTGAGATTCATCAGAAAGATAACCTCGGGAATATTCTTGACTCCTCCGGTATCTCTTCCTCCTCTCCTTCTTCCTCATATGAGAATTCATCGCAAGACAGATTCTCATCGTAACAATGATTCGATTCTAAGTTATCAGTGAAAAAACCTTCTATTTAATGGCTTTATTCAAGGCATCCTTTAAGGATGTTGTATTTGCCTGGAATTTCTCAGCGGCCAATTTCTCTTTATGAGAAGTGAGAAGATCCGCAAGCTTTGACTCTAAATCCAGAGGATTAGGCAGATCGGAGTTGACCGACGGGAAATTTTGGGGTTTTTTGCTAGCCGGATCCGAGAGGTTTCTCAGGGAGAACGACTTTTTAGTCGGAGATCCACCTAGAGTATGTTTCGACTCATCCATTTCATCATCCTCAACCTCCTCAGAGGTGATGATGGATGGTGAGCCTTCCATCAGAAAGAGGAAAGGGAAACGAAAGGGTTGCACGGAAACCAAGTCAGAGCAAAGAAACAAGAGAGATAAAACGCGAACCCATAATCTCTAGCTCAAGTGTCATGTTAGATGATACTACTTCCGTCTCTTCTGTATCGTAATGGTTTGATTTTCAACCCATAGTGGGTCACTTTAACTTGGGGATTTGGATTAGCCAAACTATGTAATTTTTACAAGATCATGCAAATATTATTAAATTTTCGTATCGTTTTGCAAATCAAACCACGAGTCAAAGTGTCTCACTAAATTGTACTAGCTCTCAATCGGACTACTAAGGTGGGCTTATCACTACTCTTGTCTTAACCATGAAAACTCTACCAATTCTTGTTTTCCATCCCCACTTTTCTTTATTAATGGGCGTTCTTAAAAGACTATTCATAAACGGAGCCTTTGTGGTTAGTAGGTAGCCCATCAATGGCCAAAAGAAAACGAAGGTACACATCAATAGCCACTCTTTATTTTAGTTGTAACGATGATGTACTCTTCCATATATTATCAAAAATACCCATCAAGAAACTAATGCAGCTCCGCCGCGTCACCAAATCATGGCGCTCCATTATTGACAGTCCCTCCTTTGCTAAAATTTACCTCTCCCACTCTCCGCCGCAAAACCATTATGCCCTCCACCTTGAACCCAGAAGATACCGAATTATAAAGGGAGGAAGAACTAAAAATATTCGAAGTCATTGGGATTTTCAATCCCCTCGCTAAAAGATGTGGCGTACCATAACCTTTGTGATATCCACGTTCCCAGCAACGGGTTGCTTCTCTTTACTTGCAAGAATATGTTATGCTACGTCGTCATAAACCCTTTCCGAGAGGGAAAAATGTTGCTTCCGAATTTACATGACAAAACCCATGGCAGGAGAGTTCTTACATCTAGAGACAGTTCCAAAATGGGGCTCGTTGTTCTGAATGACAAGTTGGGCATGGTGGATTATCGCTCCTCGCACGCTGAAAAAATTGTTATATGTGTTCTAAAAGAGGACGTTAACGATCACACAAAAATATGGACACAGAAGTATATAATAGATATGGAGACAATATGGGTAAAAGAAGGTATAGAGTGGCAACAGCAGATACATAGGACATAGGACGAGACATTAAGGTGAAAGATCTGTAGAAGCAGGGCCAAATATTGTTACATGTTGGTGGAGAAGTGTTTTTAATTTACTTTGTAAAATCCAAGAGGACGAGAAGGCACGAGCACTTGCAGCTCAAGGGAGGCGGCTCGTCTGATAAGGTCGTTTGTTACCAGCACAGCCTAATCTCAGTTCACAGTATATAATCTAGCAGTTCACAATATATAATCTCAATTATGTTTCTGCAAACAACAAAGAATTCCAGAAATTCAGATTTGTATAAATCAATAGCTAGATATTGTTGGGCACAAATCAACTTGGGTTAGTGTGTTTTACACCCACAGAGGGTCGTATGTTATGAAACCAAACTCTTGAGAGTTTGACTGTAATTACTGAAGAGTCATTTAGGACTACCGGAGAGATAGACAACTTTGACATTGTCGCAGTACACAACATAGAGTATGAGTTATCTAACTAAATAATTTGCTTCATTTTCTACACCGTAATACCTAGGTTGCATTGAAATACAAAATATCTCGCCAAACAGATCCAAACTTTTCTTTGAGAACTGATACGATATACTCCATATCTTTTGGTTTTTATATATAAGGTTTCTAGTCATTGTTTGTTGCATACTAGAACAATGGCACATAGCATAGCTGATCTTTGCTCTGATTTAAACTTCAACATCTTGTCACGAAAACCCACAAAACATCTAATGCAGGTCGGGTGTGTCTCCAAACGATGGAGGTCCATCATCGACAATACATCCTTTACTAAATTTATTCTTCGCGGATAGTACAGTGTGTCATGCGCCTTGAAACCATCAATCTTCACATACTAGGACATATGGAAGAAGAAGAAGAAGAAGAATTGTGGATTTCGGACTTTATGTAAACTAATCATGGAGTTCAAATCTTCTCTCCGTCTTTCTCTCTATCTCGATTTCTGAAGAACAAAAATCAGCAGCTAACATCCACTTTAGCAGCAGCAGCAAGCCCAGCCGCCATCAACTCCGGCGACCTCCATGTTTTCCGGCATGGAGCTTGGCCCAACCAACCTAGGGCCACCCACCTCTCCATAGTGGTCTCTCTAGCCTCCAAGAGGGCCGACCCAGCTACTGGGATGCTCAGCCGAGGTCAAGAGCCACCGGACACTTCCCGTCCTGCTCCACCTCCGGCGGAAACTTCGGCGGCTTGACCCGCTTCAATTCTCCGCCGTTTCTCGCACTTCTTGGACCGAGTACGCCCTAAATCCTCTTCTAAGTTTTTTTTAGGAGTCGAAATCGTGTCTTCGTAGCTTAAATCCTTGTTTGGATCGGGCATGAGGGTTGTTCACTATTAGTTCATGGTTGGGGGCTAAAAGTGACGTTTCAGAAACTTTGGGGGTACTTTCTATAATATTACATAAGGGGGGCTGATTGTGATACTCTATGTTATGTAATTGTTTAAAATAACTCATAATGTTTTACCAAATTATATTTTGGGTAAATAAAATAAGGTTGAATAAATGTTTTAGTGATAAAAAAATATGATTGAGTTGTAATAAATCGTTTTCCTGAAGGAAATAAGCTAAATTGAAATATTTATGAATACTGTTTTAATATTAAATGTCACATTTGCTTCCTTTGAATAAACAGTGAACTAGAAACAATATATTATCAACAAAAATCGTTTATTGTTTCCTACGTAAAATAACTCTTTATCAATACAAGAAATTTCTCTTTTATTACTATAGTTAAGAATGGTAACATTTTGCTTATTTTGATTAATATTTACAAGTGTTGGGAGAATTAATCATCGAGTTATTTCTTTATACGACTTAAAGACGGGTCCTATCGTCTTTATTGAGGTATCGTGAGAGTTTGACATAGTTAAGCGACGTAGTCGAGCGTCTGAATAGTACAAGAGCTTTCTTTATTCAAAAATAATATCTTTTAGAATTTGGTAATCGTTGGTAACGGGTTCATAAACGAGGACGACGAACGTCCGTAGGAGCTTTTACGTGCTAATTGCTGAAGATTATGGTAAGTGAACATGCCAAGCCTTGCGTGCCAAGCTCCTTTCGTGTCGCAAGTTGATTTTGATACTTGTCTCAAAATGTGGTTGCTATTTATTTACATGTTTTATTTGAGATATTCTTACATTTTACAAAAGTTGTTTTGCTTGATATTATCTCACGAATAATAATAATAATAATAATAATAATAATAATAATAATAATAATAATAATAATAATAATAATAATAATAATAATAATAATAATAATAATAATAATAATAATAATAATAATTCGTAATTAACGTAAAGTGGAAAGAGTTGTGCGGGAGAAGCTTATTATTATTGCCGTGTTGACTTCGGTCACTCGGCCTGTGATTAGATTGGTCGTGTTGGCTGCGGTCACTCGACCCGTTTATTTTCACCCGGTCGCAACCTGCCGGGTTGCTCCATTTTGTCACCTCTCTGGTCGCAAGAAGTATTAGAGGGTGCCGGCACTTAAGGTCTTGGAGTATGCGAGATGGATAGTAGATTCTTCCCCGTAGCAACACAGTTAATAATACAGTTCTCTAAGATTTGGTATATTTATGAAAAGAAAAGAAGAAAGAGATTGGGACTAATCCTCCCCGTTTGAAAGCTGAGAAAGGAAGATCTAAAGAATGAGAATTTTATAAGTGTTCTTGCTGGATTCCTCAGGTTCACTTCTTTCAGTTTTACAGTTATGTTTGAGTTCCCGATTTACTTTGCAAATTTACAGTTTTATTTCCTCTGTACATTTGTTATGAAAAGAAAGTTATGCTTCGTCTTCCGTTTTACGAGCTTGGGTGTCACTTACTCAGTATTTCAATGCTGTTTTTGAAACTGCGGTTCCTGTTTTCCTTCCCACAGCAGCTTTAGGAGCTGAAGACTAAGGTGTAGCTGGGTACGAGACTCACTTAGTTGGATTTCACCACGAGTAGAATCTAGTGTGGCTAGCTAAGAATAATGTAGTAGCTCGATAACGCTTGTAATGTTTAATATTATGTAATAAATAAAGATTTTGGGATGTTATGCTTTTGATTTCCGCCGTTACATTTAGCATCGCCCTCATGGGCTTTCCGGTCCGGAACGGAAGGCTTGGGAATCCGCGGGCCGTTGCAGGTGGTATCAGAGCATTCGTTCCAGTATAATACCTGTAGGGTAACTTTAAATGAACATAGGGCAAGATAATTAAAATTGGAAAAGCCGTTGGAGTTATGTGTAGCCTAAGTCCTGATTATCTCCGTCCTTATCCTTTAGTATTGTTTTACTTGATAGAACTTCTTTGTTTGATTGTTGAATGTTATCACTGAGATAGAAATTGAGGAGTATGGATTAGATTTCGGATTATGGAAGAAGTACTGTGTTATTTGATGAGACAAGTTATTAGCAAGGACTGATACTCCTGTAATGAGGAAAAGAGATGTGAAAATTGAAATCTGAATTGTGCTTGAGAAGATAAGTTATATGTGTATGACTGAGAATAGATATATGTTGCGTATTCTGATATGGATTGGTTTGTGTGTTCATTACTGGTTGATTGTTGGGTAGATAATTATCCTATAATTGAGTATGAATTATAGAAGATAGACTGTGAATTGTGAATGACCTGTTGTTTTGATTGAGATTGCCAAGCTATATGTAAGATTCCTATGTGTGACATACTATGTGATACTTGGTGGATTGATATATGTGCATTGTTAAGAAAATATAAACCCTTGAGACGTGCTTAGCTTTGAAACTTAGCAACCGAATAAGACTGTGGCCACTTAAGTAGACATACGTGATTACGACTTTAATTGGTGTTATGATTGCTATTATTTGTTGTGTGAAATTACTCGCCAGCCATGTGATGCTATTCTGTTAGATAATTGCTTGTTAGATGATATGAGAATCATGATTAGTAGCTTGATTTTAGCTTCAAGGACGAAGCTCTGTTTAAGGGGGGAAGGATGTAATACCCCGTCTAGTTATTAGGGATAAAATAGTAAATTTATAAGTTAAATAACTATTAAGTTCTAAATAATGATTTTATCCGACATTTTACCCAAAAGAAAATAGACAACCTCTAGCACACACGAGTCATTATAAGTCTAAATAATATTTGATTTGATAATTTATTAAGTTGCTTAGATACTTATATCAATTATATGGCAAATAGATAATTTCAGAAATGAAATTTAATTTTAAGCGCGGGTAATAGTTTGGGATTTAGTGGGGGAATTCGTGTATTAGTTTTACAGAATACGATAATGTCGTACGTCATAACTCTAGCTACTCGTTCACCTAGAACACTAGATTTCTCAAACTAGTGATGCACCCAATACACTAGATACCACTAGCATAGTGGTACAACCACCCCACCTTAGACTTTCTCATGCTTCATCTTCTCCTCCAAGATTTTATCCTTCAGGAACAATCTCCAACCGCCTACATCACCGCCACAATCACCAACCGCCCTCTCTAGCCTTGGGCTCCAAGTAAAGTGAGCTTTAAAAGCTCCTCACCCCCCAGCGACCACACCACAACCACCCTCCATCGCCACCATCATCTCCATCATCAACACCACCACTACCTTCGGCACCACCATTGTTGAAGTAAAGTCACTCAACCCAGCTCCCTCTCTCTCTCTTTCTCTCCCTCCCTTTCTGTTTAAGAACCCAGAAGGAACAAAGCAGAGGCAGTAGTAGCCACAACCACCACCACGTCCACCATAATTGCCGGCGGCGGCCACCAACGGGAAGCACCACCTCCAACTCTCTCAAACTCTAAGCTCTCTCTCACTCTCACTTTCTCTCTGTTCTCTGAGAACGACCGCAGCAACGGGGGCAGCGAGAGAAGAGGCCAACGGCCACCACCAACGGCCACCATCTTCCTCGACGGGAAGTCACCCGAAGCCACCACCACCACGAGTTCAACTCTTCTCTCCGTCTTTCTCTCTATCTCGATCCCTGAAGAACAAAAATCAGCAGCTAACATCCACTTTAGCAGCAGCAGCAAGCCCAGCCGCCATCAACTCCGGCGACCTCCATGTTTTCCGGCATGGAGCTTGGCCCAACCAACCTAGGGCCACCCACCTCTCCATATTGGTCTCTCCAGCCTCCAAGAGGGCCGAACCTGCTACGGGGATGCTCAGCCGAGGTCAAGAGCCACCGGACACTTCCTGTCGAGCTCCACCTCCGGCGGAAACTTCGGCGGCTTGACCCGCTTCAATTCTCCGCCGTTTCTCGCACTTCTTGGACCGGGTACGCCCTAAATCCTCTTCTAAGTTGTTTTTAGGAGTCGAGATCATGTCTTGGTAGCTTAAATCCTTGTTTGGATCGGGCATGAGGGTTGTTCACTATTAGTTCATGGTTGGGGGCTAAAAGTGACGTTTTCAGAAACTTTGGGGGTACCTTCTATAATTTTACATAAGGGGGGATGATCGTGATACTCTATGTTATGTAATGGTTTAAAATAACTCATAATGTTTTACCAAATTATATTTTGGGTAAATAAAATAAGGTTGAATAAATGTTTTAGTGATAAAAAAATATGCTTGGGTTGTAATAAATCGTTTTCCTGAAGGAAATAAGCTAAATAGAAATATTTGTGAATACTGTTTTAATACTAAATGTCACATTTGCTTCCTTTGAATAAACAGTGAACTAGAAACAATATATAATCAACAAGAATCGTTTATTGTTTCCTACGTAAAATAACTCTCTATCAATACAAGAAATTTCTCTTTTATTACTATAGTTAAGAATGGTAACATTTTTGCTTATTTTGATTAATATTTACAAGTGTTGGGAGAATTAATCATCGAGTTATTTCTTTATACGACTTAAAGACGAGTCCTATCGTCTTTATTGAGGTATCGTGAGAGTTTGACATAGTTAAGCGACGTAGTCGAGCGTCTGAATAGTACAAGAGCTTTCTTTATTCAAAAATAATATCTTTTAGAAATTGGTAATCGTTGGCAACGGGTTCATAAACGAGGACGACGAACGTCTGTAGGAGCTTTTACGTGCTAATTGCTGAAGATTATGGTAAGTGAACATGCCAAGCCTTGCGTGCCAAGCTCCTTTCGTGTCGCAAGTTGATTTTGATACTTGTCTCCAAATGTGGTTGCTATTTATTTACATGTTTTATTTGAGATATTCTTACATTTTACAAAAGTTGTTTTGCTTGATATTGTCTCACGAATAATAATAATAATTCGTAATTAACGTAAAGTGGAAAGAGTTGTGCGGGAGAAGCTTATTATTATTGTCGTGTTGACTTCGGTCACTCGACCTGTGATTAGATTGGTCGTGTTGGCTGCGGTCACTCGACCCGTTTATTTTCACCCGGTCACAACCTGCCGGGTTGCTCCATCTACTCACCTCTATGGCCGCAAGAAGTCTTAGGGGGGTGCCGGCACTTAAGGTCTTGGAGTATGCGAGATGGATAGTAGATTCTTCCCCGTAGCAACACAGTTAATAATACATTTCTCTGAGATTTGGTATATTTATGAAAAGAGAAGAAGAAAGAGATTGGGACTAATCCTCCCCATTTGCAAGCTGAGAAAGGAAGATCTAAAGAATGAGAATTTTATAAGTGTTCTTGCTGGATTCCTCAGGTTCACTTCTTTCAGTTTTACAGTTATGTTTGAGTTCCCGATTTACTTTGCAAATTTACAATTTTATTTCCTCTGTACATTTGTTATGAAAAGAAAGTTATGCTTCGTCTTCCGTTTTACGAGCTTGGGTGTCACTTACTCAGTATTTCAATGCTGACTTTGAAACTGCGGTTCCTGTTTTCCTTCCCACCGCAGGTTTAGGAGCTGAAGACTAAGGTGTAGCTGGGTACGAGACTCACTTAGTTGGATTTCACCACGAGTAGAATTTATTGTGGCTAGCTAAGAATAATGTAGTAGCTCGATAACGCTTGTAATGTTTAATATTATGTAATAAATAAAGATTTTGGGATGTTATGCTTTTGATTTCCGCCGTTACCTTTAGCATCGCCCTCCTGGGCTTTCCGGTCCGGAACGGAAGGCTTGGGAATCCGCGGGCCGTTGCATCTCATGCTGTCGAGACTCGAGCACGAATATTGCGGTAGGAAAATCTATGGTTTGTGGGTGCGCGAAGCCGACCAATAAGTTTAAGGTTGTATGTGTACACGAAACGATGAAGGGAATGTGACTCGAACCGTTGTGCACACCCGGGGAATGACCTCGTGGAGGGAGATAGGTTAAACTCCTCCATGTTATCTAGTGACAACAACAGTGTTAATGCGGTTGGGTGCTTACATTAGCGAGTCCAGTCTTATCCAGAAATTCATAGTATCAGCTTCTTTATTTATGTCTTTATTATTTAACTCCTTGCTGGGGCAATTCTGTGCCTTAGAGGAGGACACTCCCATGAATCTGAGGGTCTTCTAGTAGACTTCACAACCTCAAGGGGTGGAGTGTTTCAAATAGAAATAAGGAACTGGTATAGGAGGATAATGATAGTGGTTATAACAAAGGCCGAGGATGAGGCTGCTCACAAAGTCGTCACATGTACTTTTCTTATCCATGAATAACCATCTTTTATGTTATTTGATTAACAGCGTGTGACACTATTTTTGAAGGAGATGAAGTGAAAATCCTATCATGTACCTGTAGGGTTTTGAAGCAGATTATGCAGCGGAATAAAAAAACTTAATCCTGCTCAAGACCCTCCAAGGATCACAAGAAGAGACTACATTACGATATTACAGGATTCTAGTATCTACATACCTCTGGGTTCTCCTGTGAGGACTTCACACGTGAAATAGTATTCACGTCTCTATGGCTAGTCCACTCCTAGGATTGAAATCGGATCCTTCAAGCCTTTGTGCTAGCTAGGATTGAAGGAGGAAGAGGAAGAAGATCACGATCACGCAAAACGGAGCCATGAGGTGGGCGGCACCTCTTGTGGCCGAAGGGGTAGGGGCGGTCCCAAGGGGGTTCGGCCCTCCTTTGAGATTTGCTCTCTCTCCTTTTTTTTTCTATCCCACTAAATATGTTATGAGAATTAGTGTGGGAAGGAAGCTAGGAGTGTCCTTTATGTAGTCCAACAACTCCTTGTTGACTGCATAAACGCCCCTATCCTAATCCTGTCCATACACGGATTAGTCCAACTTGCAAATTAGTCCTACTAAGTTTGCAAGTAGTTGCGTATAGATCCTTCTTATTAATTAATCATATTAATTACTTACCAAGTCCGGTCTAATCCATAGGGAGTGTGACCCCATAGGTTTCCACTTAGTTGGTAGTAATGATTTAAAAACATGGAACGACCTCTAACAAGACATCAACACTACCCAACTAATAGAAATAGTCATCCGACAAACCTTGTGCAAGCATTGTCTCACCCCTTTTTATCTATATCCGGATTTGACACGAGACATACAAGTCACACTCGTATATCCAATCCATAGTTTCTCGATCCTGGGAATAGTCTTATCCATGCTGTAACACCATTATCCTATATTAATTTATCTGAGTCTGGCCAGACATTCTATAAGCACCATCCCTCGTGTGGCCGTGGATATTTGCTCCCGTTATGTGGGAGGGACAAATTCTATCTACATCGCTACCTTCTCTAAGCTTGCCCCTATTGTATCCGATAGACGCCTTTATTGCTACACAGTTACGGTGTAGCGTTTGACGCTATCAAAACATAGTATTCCACAACTAGAGGATCTAGTGACTTCAAGTCTAAGGATGACAATACCGTTGTCACTACGAGAAGCACTTGTGACTTTACATAACTTGTATGTAGCCTTCTCGTTGTGGGTCGATCCGGTATGACATTACTACTAATGCATACCCATGTGTTGGATCGTGATATCTCCATATCAATCCAAGCCCATACTAGTCTATAGTTGATTGTCCTGTTAATCAATATAATCGACTAGGGATATTTAAGAATATAACATTTATATTCTAAGGACTTCATCCATGTTAACATATCTCCATATCAATAACATAATGAATAGTAAATCCACACAAATATTATAAGTTTGACCTTGGGGGCGTATATGTGATCGTAGGGATGGATTGGGTGGGAGAGTATCGGGTAGTCATCGGTTGTTTTGATCAAAAGTTTCGGTTGAGTGGACCCAAGGGCGAAAGTCTCTTATCATGGCATCACGAGAGCGCTGACCATTAGCCTAGTGCCAACCTTTACTATAGTAAACCAAGTGTAGAAGGGGAACTCACCAAATTTGTGTTACAATCAAGATGTCTCAAAGAAGGAGAATATACTGAAGAAATACTATAGTGAAGGATTTTCCGGAAGAGATCCCATGTATGCCACCTAGAAGGGAAGTTGAGTTCACTATGGACTTCGCACTAGTAACTGCACAAATCTCGAAAGCGCTGTATAGGATGGCACCACTGGAGTTGACGGAGATAAATGATCAACTGCATGAACTCTTAGAAAATGGGTACTTAAGCCAAGTTTCTCACCATGGGAAGAACCAGTTTTATTTGTGAGTAAGAAGGATGCAAGCTTATATGTTATGAATCGACTACCGAAAGCTGAACAACGCAACAATCAAGAACAAATACCCTTTATCCCGGATTGACAATTTATTCGATTAGTTTACGAGGAACAAGTGTGTTATCCAATAATTCCTGACAGTACTTGTTTAAACCTGTTGGCAATCGTCTTTGCCACGAGTTGCATGAGGAATAGAATTGGATGGTGAAAATTGTTGGGTTTTGATGTCGGTAACGCAGCGGAATAACAAAAATTAATCCTACTCAAAGCCCACCAAGGATCACAGGAAGAGATATCATAACATGATTAAGGTCATAGAAGATGTGTACCTTTTAATTTGTGAGATCACACGAAGAATGATGTCCTCGTCTCTACGGTTGATCCACGTCTAGAGGTGAGATCTAGATTCTTCCTTCCAACAAGTGCTAGCTTGAACCCGGAGGAAGAGGGAAGAAGATCAAAGCAACAAAGCACAAAAGGGGGCTCGGGCCACCTTTTGCCGTCGGGTAGAGGGGGCGGACGGGGCTAGGTTTCGGCCTAGCTCTTGTCTTGCTCTCTCTTTTGCTCTCTCCCACTCCTTTTGTTATGTCTAATAACAATCTTTTGGGAAGGAACCTAGAGCCTCTTATATATATACTCCAACAACTCCTTGTTGTTTCCATATTAGAGTTTTCTTGTTCTAGTAGGACTAGAACTATTCCCTTCCTTGCAAATTAGTCCTACTAAGTTTGCAAGGTGTTGCACAATGATCCTTTTATTAATTAATCTATATTAATTAATCCCAAATCTAGCTCTACTCTATTTGACGTGTGACCCCATAGGTTTCTATATAGTTGGTAGTAACTATTACTAACATGGAGCGGTGTCTAGCAACACATCCATGCCACCCAACCCATAGAAATAGTCAGTGATCCCGACAAACCTTTGTGCCCAATATGTCATATTGCATTATCCCTTTGTCTCCATATCCGGATTGGACACGAGACATAAATAGTCACACTCGTATATCCAATCCATAGTTCCTCAATCCTGGGAATATGCTTATGCTCGCAGATAACAATAATATCTCTATATTAATTTATCTGAGTCGGGCCAGACATTCAATAAGCCTCATCCCTCGAGTGGCCGTGGATATTTACCCCCATTATGTGGGAGGGAAAATCCTATCTACATCACTACGATCTCTAAGCTTGCTTCCTATCACGCCCGATAGCCACCTTTATGATTACCCAGTTACGGTGTAACGTTTGATAACATCAAAGCGCAATATTTCACAACTAGAGTATCTAGTGACTTCAAGTCCATGGATTGCAATAATATTAGCACTACGAAAAGCGATTGTGACTTCACATAATCTAATGTATCCTTTTCGTCGTGGGTCAATCCAGTATGCCATTACTCCTAATGCATACCCATGTGTTAGACTTGATATCTCCATATCAATCTACCCAAATACTAGTCTATATTTGATTGTCCTATTAATCAATATAATGGACCAGGGATACTTAAGATAAATAACACATTTTATCTAAGGACTTCACTATATTAAATATCGCCATAAATAATAAATGAATATTCTAGCCAAAACATTGTTCATACTAAATCTACGATTGCCTCTAGGGCATCTATTCCAACAGTCTCCCACTTGCACTAGAGCCAATCTGGCGCATCTCGTATGCCTATAGATCTGGCGTGCCCTTCATGCTTTCGCTGCGCAAGAGGTTTCGTGAGCGGATCTGACACGTTGTCATCCGTCGGAATCTTGCATATCTTCACATCTCCTCGATCGATCATATCACGAATAAGATGGAATATCCTAAGTACATGCTTTGACTTTTGGTGCGATCTTGGTTCCTTTGCCTGTGCGATTGCCCCATAGTTGTCACAGTACAACTCTATGGGATCCACTATGCTAGGGACCACAGTGATAAACTTCTTTATCCAAACTGCCTCTTTCGCCGCTTCCGCAACATTAATGTACTCAGCTTCTGTTGTAGAATCAGCAACTGTGCCTTGCTTGGAACTCTTCCAGCTTACAGCTCCTCCATTTAGGCAAAACACGTATCCAGACTGCGATCTGTAATCATCCTTGTCGGTTTGGAAGCTTGCGTCAGTGTAACCCTTTACACTTAGCTCTTCCATACCTCCAAATATCAAGAATACATCCTTAGTTCTTCTCAAGTACTTTAGGATGTTCTTGACAGCAATCCAGTGACTCTCACCCGGATTGGACTGATATCTGCTCACCATACTCAACGCGTATGATACGTCTGGTCTAGTACATAGCATGGCGTACATGATGGATCCTATGGCTGAAGCATAGGGTATCCTACTCATGCGGTCCTTCTCCATCTCATTGGAGGGACAGTCATTCTTGGAAAGAGTGACTCCATGTGACATGGGCAAGAATCCCTTCTTGGAATCTTGCATGTTGAACCTCTTCAACACCTTGTCAATATATGTACTCTGACTTAGGCCAAGCAACCTTTTAGATCTATCTTTATAGATCTTTATACCAAGTATATAGGCTGCATCTCCTAAGTCTTTCATCGCAAAGCACTTTCCTAGCAAATCTTTAACAGATTGCAGAGTAGAAATATTATTGCCAATGATTAGTATGTCATCTACATACAAGACCAGAAATACTATAGAGCTCCCACTAACCTTCTTGTAAACACAAGGCTCATCTTCGTTCTTGATGAAGCCAAACTCTTTGACTGCGTCATCAAAACGTCGATTCCAGCTCCTAGAAGCTTGCTTTAATCCATAAATGGACCTTTGAAGCTTACAGACTTTATTGGCATTCTCTGGATCCTCAAAACCCTCTGGTTGTGTCATGTACACATCCTCAAGGAGGTTCCCATAAAGGAACACTGTTTTGACATCCATTTGCCAAATTTCATAGTCGTAGTATGCTGCAATAGCAAGTAAGATTCGAATGGATTTAGTCATGGCGACTGGTGAAAAGGTCTCATCATAGTCAATACCATGAATTTTTCTATAACCTTTGGCCACCAATCGGCCCTTATAGGCAACTACTTTGCCATCCATGTCGGTCTTCTTCTTGAAGACCCACTTGCACCCTATGGGTCGAGCCCCTTCGGGTGGTTCCACCAAAGTCCATACTTTGTTGGTGTACATGGAATCCATTTCGGATCTCATGGCTTCTAGCCACTTCTTAGAGTCTGGGCCACTCATGGCTTCTCCATAGGTTGCAGGCTCATCTTCCATGAGTGGTACGTCATCGGGCTCAGTCACGCATACCTCTCTGGCTCATGACGTACTCTTCCTGATCTACGGAGTTCCTGTGTTACTTGAACAGGTTCTTCCACAACTTCTTGTGGTTCCTGTTCATGTTCCATTATCGGTTCAGTGGTTTGTGGTTCATGAATTTCTTCAAGTTCTACAACCCTCCCACTTGCTTGTTTAGAGACTAATTCTCTTTCTAGAAACACGCCGGTCCGAGCAACGAACACTTTGTTCTCGGTAGGGTTATAGAAGTAATATCCTTTAGTCTCTTTAGGATATCCCACAAACTTACACTTATCCGCTTTAGGCCCGAGCTTGTCTGTCTGTAAACACTTTACATAGACGTCGCAGCCCCAAATCTTCATAAACGACACTATGGGACGCTTCCCAGTCCATATCTCATATGGCGTCTTCATGACTGATTTGGATGGAACATGGTTAATGGTAAAAGCTGCTGTCATTAGAGCATGTTCCCAAAAGGATATCGGAAGATCTGTTTGAGACATCATAGATCGCACCATATCTAATAGAGTGCGATTCCTCCTCTCAGATACACCATTCCATTGTGGTGTTCCGGGTGGAGTGAGCTGGGATACCATCCCACACTCTCTAAGATACTCATCAAACTCTTGGCTTAAGTATTCTCCTCCACGATCCGATCGTAGAGCTTTAATACTCTTGCCAAGTTGCTTCTCTACTTCACTCTTGAATTCTTTGAACAATTCAAAAGATTCTGATTTGGCCTTCATAAGGTATACAAATCCATATCTACTGAAATCATCAGTAAATGTGATGAAGTAGGTGTAACCACCTCTGGCAGGCGTGGGGAATGGTCCACATACTTCAGTATGTATGAGTTCCAATAACTCACTAGTCCGCTCGCCTTTCTTATTGAAAGGGGACTTTGTCATTTTTCCTAATAAACAAGATTCACATGTCTCATATGATTCCAAATCAAATGAGTCTAGAAGTCAATCCTTATGGAGTCTAGATATGCGTTTCTCATTTATATGGCCTAAATGACAGTGCCATAGATATGTAGGATTTAAATCATTAGTTTTAATCCTTTTAGCATTTATGTTATAGATTGGATTATTTAGATCAAGGATATACAATCCATTAGACAAATGCGCACTACAATAGTGCATACTATCAAAATAAATGGAGCAACACTTGTCCTTTATTGAAATAGAAAAACCTTTCTCGTCCAAACAAGAAACGGAAATAATGTTTCTGCTCATAGCAGGCACATAAAAGCAATTGTCTAATTCTAAAATAAGTCCAGAAGGCAAAGATAGCTCATAAACGCCTACAGCTAATGCAGCAACCTTTGCTCCATTCCCGACGCGCAAGTCTATCTCCCCTTTTCGCAATCTTCTACTTCTTTTCAAATCCTGCACATTACGACAAATGTGAGAACCACATCCGGTATCCAATACCCAGGATGATGAAATAGAGAGATTGATGTCTATAACATAAATACCTGGTGGTGGTGGAATCACTATTCCAAGCTTCTTATCCTCCAGATATTTAGGGCAGTTCTCCTCCAGTGACCCGGCTGGCTGCAGTAGTGACACTCACCTTTAGCCACGCCTCCACTAGGCTTTAGGGCTTCCTTGGATTTCGCAACTTTCTTGCGTTTTCCTTTTGAAGTAGATGCAACTGACTTGCCCTTCTTCTTGTGTACCATCATTATGGCTTTGCCCTTGCCTTTATTGATGCTTTGCTCAGCTGTCTTTAGCATGTTCAATAGGTCTGGCAAAGACTTGTTGATCTCATTCATATTATAGTTCATAATGAACTGATTATAACTGTCAGGCAACGATTGCAAGACGAGATCAGTCGCCAAGTCCTGCCCGAGTGGGAACCCCAGTCTCTCAAGGTTCTCTATGTACCCGATCATTCGGAGTACATGAGGGCCTACTGGATTCCCCTCTGCAAGACTGATTTTGAACAATGCTTTAGACACTTCATAGCGCTCATGCCTTGCCTGTTCCTGAAACAATTGTTTCAAGTGTCTGATCATATCATAGGCTTCCATGTTCTCGTGTTGCTTCTGGAGCTCACCAGTCATGGTGCAAAGCATGAGGCAAGTCACGTCATTAGAATCATCAATATGTTTCTGACGTGCCCTTACTTCCGCTAGTAGAGACTCATCTTGTGGTGGGTCTGGAATTGGAGTGTCCAAGACGTACAGCTTCTTTTCTTGCTTGAGGACAATCCTCAAGTTTCTATACCAGTCAAGGAAATTTAATCCAGACAATGTATCCTTCTCAAGGACAGATCGTAGGGATGAACTCGATGCGTTGTTGTTTGCCATTTGGAATTCTACAAAACGAGAAATATGCAATTTAGCATTTTGAACAATTTGACTATATTTAACAATGGCTAGATCATTAAATATAGCTCCCACTATTTTCTTCGGATTAATAGCCCTCACTATTAAAGCGGAAAATATCTTTATACTTTCTAGTGGGTCCAAGATCCCTTTTTCACTTCTTCTTGAGCTTGCTTTGGCAAGTCACCCAAGAATTGGTTATTTAGGTAGGAACCATTCCAATTGCATCCCATGCAACTCTTGGTCCAATTAGGTGAATAAATTCCTTTTATTCTTTATCCTATGGATAACTCCTAATTGTCATGCCTCTAAGCTCATCAATCTAATTGACTCTTGCCTAGTTGCGTCCAACCTCTTGCTTTCAACATACACGCATTACTAGCTTGCGTCGTCCGCAACACATCATGAAAAATTAAAATCGCCTTGCTTTTGCAAGCCCGAATTTTAATAGGCCATGATCATGAAGGGTGTTTTGGCAAGAGAAGGCAAAACGCAATATTTATTTGAGGGATTTCCTTTTTAAGTTGTTAGGTTGATCTTATCAACATGGTCTACTTATTTGGATTGGGCCATCCACAATAAAAGACCAACCTTGTTTATTATTATCTTGTTATCGTTTTGCTTGTAGCGTCATACATACAAAATAAATAACAAGGCATGAATAATAAACATCCACAAAAACAAAAAAAACGTGGCATGGATATGGCCCCTAGACTAATGATATTATCAAGCCAATGATAATATCTAATTGCCCTAAAGTGCCGAGCTCATCTCCATGTGCTCCACCATAGCTGCGCGCCTAGGGATGTCTTTTTGGCTCCTTTGATTCTCCGGTCTTCTTCTCCACGTTCTTGGCTATCATCTAAATATTTCTAATTCTAGCCTAACATCTAGAATAAATAACAAAAGCCTCACATGTCGAGGAGAAAAAGAACGACTCGCAGGCCGTAAAACTTAATTAATTATTACATTAATTTGATCAGCTCGCAGGCCGTAAACCAAACCACAAAACAATAAACATCCACAATCCTAGGCCATATCCATCCACCATGCAATAAAGCACATAATACAGTTAAAAACCAATTTTTAACGCGCTTGTTTAATTTTAATGAAATTGGGTAACTAGGGTTTTACAACGGTCCAAAGGGCTCAAGCCAACAAGTGGCCCGAACCCTAGGACCGCCGCACGCCTAGAGGCCCGCGGCCTTGCTTGGCGCGCAAGGGAGGGGGCGGGCGGCTAGGGTTTCGGCCCTAGCCTCCTTCCCTCTTCCTTGTTGCCCAAGCAAAGTTGTTTCCTTATGGATTTATTTCCATAACTTTGTTTCCATAATTGAAAACCCCTTTTCAATCATGTGCCCATGAACCCTAATTTTTCAAGAACCCAATTATTCACATCCTATGTGATTAAACTCACCAATTCTAACATCCAATGTTAAATTGGGTCTTGTTTAATTGAATCAAATTCAATCTTGCATCTACTATGCCAATTTTTCAGTTTTCGCGTAATAATCAATAATACGGTGTATGAACTGAAATCGTAAACACATAATATCATGTTAAGTTCTACGACCTGTGGCTCTGATACCACTGTTGGGTTTTGATGTAGGTAACGCAGCGGAATAACAAAAATTAATCCTACTCAAAGCCCACCAAGGATCACAGGAAGAGATATCATAACATGATTAAATTCATAGAAGATGTGTACCTTTTGATTTGTGAGATCACACGAAGAATGATGT
This sequence comes from Linanthus parryae, assembly GCA_023055425.1. Taxonomy (NCBI): domain Eukaryota; kingdom Viridiplantae; phylum Streptophyta; class Magnoliopsida; order Ericales; family Polemoniaceae; genus Linanthus; species Linanthus parryae. The sequence goes on along the minus strand of JALGPY010000005.1, from coordinate 108,459,694 downwards.
CCTCGTCTCTACGGTTGATCCACGTCTAGAGGTGAGATCTAGATTCTTCGTTCCAACAAGTGCTAGCTTGAACCCGGAGGAAGAGGGAAGAAGATCAAAGCAACAAAGCACAAAAGGGGGCTCGGGCCACCTTTTGCCGTCGGGTAGAGGGGGCGGACGGGGCTAGGTTTCGGCCTAGCTCTTGTCTTGCTCTCTCTTTTGCTCTCTCCCACTCCTTTTGTTATGTCTAATAACAATCTTTTGGGAAGGAAGCTAGAGCCTCTTATATATATACTCCAACAACTCCTTTTTGTTTCCATATTAGAGTTTTCTTGTTCTAGTAGGACTAGAACTATTCCCTTCCTTGCAAATTAGTCCTACTAAGTTTGCAAGGTGTTGCACAATGATCCTTCTATTAATTAATCTATATTAATTAATCCCAAATCTAGCTCTACTCTATTTGACGTGTGACCCCATAGGTTTCTATATAGTTGGTAGTAACTATTACTAACATGGAGCGGTGTCTAACAACACATCCATGCCACCCAACCCATAGAAATAGTCAGTGATCCCGACAAACCTTTGTGCCCAATATGTCATATTGTATTATCCCTTTGTCTCCATATCCGGATTGGACACGAGACATAAATAGTCACACTCGTATATCCAATCCATAGTTCCTCGATTCTGGGAATATGCTTATGCTCGTAGATAACATTAATATCTCTATATTAATTTATCTGAGTCTGGCCAGACATTCAATAAGCCTCATCCCTCGAGTTGCCGTGGATATTTACCCCCATTATGTGGGAGGGACAAATCCTATCTACATCACTACGATCTCTAAGCTTGCTTCCTATCACGCCCGATAGCCACCTTTATGATTACCCAGTTACGGTGTAACGTTTGATAACATCAAAGCGCAATATTTCACAACTAGAGTATCTAGTGACTTCAAGTCCAATGATTGCAATAATATTAGCACTACGAAAAGCGATTGTGACTTCACATAATCTAATGTATCCTTTTCGTCGTGGGTCAATCCAGTATGCCATTACTCCTAATGCATACCCATGTGTTAGACTTGATATCTCCATATCAATCTACCCACATACTAGTCTATATTTGATTGTCCTTAATCAATATAATGGACCAGGGATATTTAAGATAAATAACACATTTTATCTAAGGACTTCACTATATTAAATATCGCCATAAATAATAAATGAATATTCTAGCCAAAACATTGTTCATACTAAATCTACGATTGCCTCTAGGGCATCTATTCCAACAAAAATAAGTCTGTGCATTTTCCTATTCTCCTTTAATTGATTTCTTCAGTATACGGCGATACAGTAAAAGTAATAGAAGCATAGGGATTATTTATGGAATCTGGAAATCACATACTCACAATCTGGAAATCGCATGTTCAATCCTCTCTTGACCACACAATACCACTGAAGAATTGATTATGTTACTGCAAATTGCAAAGCATTCCAAGTATGTATAAATCAAACAGAACTATAGAGAATGTGTTGGCTTAGGGCTTGTTTGGTAGCAGTTTAAAATCTCAATAATCAACTGAATATAATCTGAAAAGAAACCCATCTTAACTGAGAATTAAAATCTAATTGGTATGAGCTGAAATTATAGGTCACTAACTTGATCCATTTAATAAAGTTTAAAGTGCTCTAAAGTCAAGTAACTGAATACACCTATTTATGACTGAACTACGATCATGTTAATGTAAAAAAATAAATCAAAATTAAATTTATAGGGATTTCCATGTGCATAATCCCAAATTTCAGAGATTTTACAGTTGCACATAGATTATTTTAATCTGAAAATTATTTAATTAAAATTTACAGGCATAACAAATGAAATTGTTGAAAAGTTACCAATTTTAATTCAATTAGATTAAAATTGACGATACCAAACATGCACTTAGTTCATGGTACGCTCATAGATAGTTGTGCGTCACAAAACAAACTTTTTGGGGGCACGACTTCTATCCGGTTTTGATCCGTGTAGTTAGCGTGCGGTTCAAAATAAATGGCCCGGATGTTGCCACGTTTCAATGAGAAGAGAACAAATATAGCCGCGTTTCACAGACACTACTCCTCAGTCCTCACATAGTCATATGTGTCCTTTCTTCTGTTTGGTTTGGTCTCTCTCTCCCACGCAGCGAGTTAAAGAATATCTCTCCCCTCTCCGGTCTTCTTACTTCTTCCAATTTCCATGACTTCTCCGGCGAGAAATAAGAGTAGTTCATTCCGATTTCTAACTATGTGCTCTGTGATAGTTAAATCATTAAACCTAGATCTGAAAACTGGACTGAAACAGTATTTGTATGTGTTCCTGAACTGAAATATGTGTTCCTTGATTCATCACTTCTACATCAAATCGAATCGCCGATCATCATCTAAATCCGTAATAGTTTGGTTGAGAACATAGTTGAATCGGTTCCACCATCGTCGATGAACATGAATACTCTTGAATATAAATTGGCTGATTTTAGTTTTACTGGCGATTGGTTGAATTTATTTCGATTTAAACTGAAATGATGAACATGAGATTAAGAAGATGAATACACATGTAGATCCGAAATGGCGAAAGGATAACAAAAGGAGAGAGGACAGAGAAAGAAGGATTACACAAAAGAGAGGAAAGAGAAAAAAAGATGCACGTGGAGGATGAAGTCCTGTGAAACAGGCCTATCATTTATTCCCTTACTCACTAAAACGTGGCAATATCAGGTTCATTTATTTTGAACCGTACGTAACCGCACGGATCAAAACCGGACACAAGCCGTGCCCACTTTTTGGAGCTAGGAGTCTGAATTTAATAATGAAGATACTCTATCTATATATGACTATGAGAGACTAGACCCTAGATGATTCATTCTTACTATCACGTGTCCCTCTATTGTGCATAAATTGGAGACGGGCCAATTTAGAGCACACTTCGAGGCTAAGATATAACTGGTTATTTAGTTCAATCTTCCTGCGTGTGATCAGTGGAGGAGCTGAAAGATCGAACCAGTTGCGGCAGGACCAAACACCACATAAGATACGTAATATTCTTATACATCACAGATATTGTAAGGGCATGAGTGAAAATTTTGGCCACAGCCAGGGCATTTATGTATTTATTATCATAAGGGTCTTAGTGTTATATAACTATAGTATTACGGGTACTAGTTGAATTTTTAGATAATCAGGGCTGACAATTGCCAGCCCTTTCCCTAATGACCATCGGCCCCTGGTTATAAGATATCTCTAATATCTAACAGATCAATATTTATAGGGTAAAAGACATTTTCCACCCTCCAACTATGGAGAAAAGACATTTTACCCCCTGATTTATGGAAAAAGACATTTTGCACCCTTGTTAACGGAATGAGTGTGGACAGATACCACCCTTCTGTTACAATCCGTTAGTGGAGGGGTGCAAACTGACTTTTTGTGACCATTTTACCCTTATTGATTGTGGACAAATACCATTGTTTTTTTTTGTTATTATTATATAGTGTTCTTGAGCACCACCTCCACTAGCACCAAATCTCAACCACCTCCACCACCACCACCACCACTGAGTCCACACCACCACCAACACCACCAACACCACGTTGACTTCTGCGAGTTGAATTGTTGGTTTTCTCGACATTGCCTATGTAAATTGATAGAGAATTACTGGGTTTACAGAAATAGAGGGTAGAGACTCGATTTGGGTGTGTAAAGTAACACAGATTCAGGAAAACAAACCAACCTACCTGAACCACACACCCAGATTCTGAGATTTCATAACCAGTTAACCACCACTTCCACCTCCATCTGCACTTTCACAACAAGATCCACCGCCCGAGTCAGCCCGGACTTTGACCACCACCGCATCAACCAAATCAAACAAAAAACCAATCTTTTCTTCTCAACCCCAGAGCCACCAAAACAGCACAGAAGCAGAACCCTAGACACGAAGAATTCCCAATTGGAATCATCATCTTCTCCCTGCGCTAAACTCAACAGTGATGAAACAGAGAGGCCACGAGCTACATAGGGATGTTGATTAAAGTAAAGATATCACCGACTCGGATTGGATCATCCGTCGAACCATCTTTGATTTGATTTGATTAGAGTCTTCGACTGAGAAAGAGAGTCAATCTTAGACTGAGAAAGAGGTCTAGAGAGATAGAGGAGTGATCACATTTTCAGTACTGAAATACTGATTAGATTCAATGTTGGTCCAAGACAGTCCACACCACAAATCACCCAAAACCCACAACCCAAACCCACCAACAATCCTTCCAACTCGCCGCCCCAATCTGTTCTCGGAATCGAAAAGCCTCGATTTCTCGACATGGGTCTCCGATAATTCCACCAGGGTCGTCACCGTTGGCCTCCTGATCCTCACCGTCGCCGCCCTGTTCTTCCTCCGCAACGTCGGCGACACCGCCGCCCTCCTCTGCTTCGAGTCGCAGACCCAGCAGCTGGAAAAGATCCATTTCCCCCAAATCAACTGGAACTCGATCGATCCCATCATCGACAAGTCCACTCCTTACGCCGACTTCCGATCTGACCGTTGGATCGTTGTATCCGTCTCCAGCTATCCGTCGGATTCGCTTAAGAAGCTTGCGAAGATCAGTGGGTGGCAATTGCTTGCGATTGGTAATTCGATGGCGACGTTGTCTCTCTTCTTAGTGATCTAGGAAATCGATTGGGTGGCGACGTTGTCTGGGTTCTTCGTCGGATCTCCATCTTTGATTTGTTGGAGAGTTTTGTCGGTCTCAATTTGAGAACCGATCCTTGCATTTTGGGTTCTCCATCTGTTCGATGATGGATAAAGAGAGAGATGTTAGGAGACAGCTAGGTTAGGAATGGTTGGAGAAGAAGAAAAACTTAATTTTATAGTGTTGTAATTTTTTTCGATCTCGAGGGTAATCATGTCTTTTCACCCTTCCGTTAGCATGGTGTTAGTTTTTAACTCTGACAAGGGTGCATAATGTCTTTTTCCATAAATCAGGGGGTAAAATGTCTTTTCCCCATAAACGGAGGGTGGAAAATGTCTTTTAAGGTAACTCAATTATTTACTTCATTTTCTAAAGCGCAATATTTGCATTGAATTGAAAAACGAATCTCTCATCAAACAGAGTTGGACTTCTCTTAAACAACTACTCCAATCTCTTCTGGTTTTCGTACAGGGGTTTTGGTCATTGTTTCTGGGTAATCCATACCAGAGCAATGGCACCCAGTATAGCTGATCTTGTTCCTGATTTACACTTCAACATCTTGTCAAGAAAACCCATAAAACACCTCATGCAGCTCCGGTGTGTCTCGAAACAATGGAGGTCCATCATCGACAGTCCATTCTTTTCGGATTTCTACCTCTCTCGATCTTCTTCCCGGAATGAACAGTGTGCCCTGCACCTTGAAACCATCAATCTTGGCATACTAGAAGAAGACCGAACCGATAAACGCTTGAAGCCGTCATATGTTTCCATCCCTAAGCTGAACCTGAGGTACCATACCGTTTACAATCTCGAGGGTTCATGCAAAGGGTTGCTTCTCTTTACATGCAAGATGAAAGCATGCTTCACCGTCGAAAACCCTTTCAACAAGGGACCTCTCATGCTGCCGAAGCTCGAGCACAAATACCGAGGCAGGAAAATCTGCGGGTTGGGGTGCGAGAAGTCGACAAATAAGTTCAAAGTTGTGTGCGTACACGAAGACGAAGACGACGGCGATGAAGTGAATGTGACAACTAGGTCTAGAACCCTTGTGCACACCCTGGGAACCACCTCGTGGAGGGAGATTTGTGAAACTCCTCCATGTTCTCTATCCGACAACAACAACAACAAGAACAGTGTGTATGCGGATGGGTGCTTACATTGGCTAGTCCAGTCTTCTCCTGAACATCAAAATATTGTTAGTTTCAATGTTGGGGAGGAAAAGTTTGGCTTTACGCCTCATCCTGATGAGTTCAGAGCCAGTGACAGTGGCCTCCTGTTGGGGCTATTTGATTTTCAGGGCGATTTGGGCATGGCGGATCGTTCTTGTGCTGAATACATAGACATATGGGTACTAAAAGTTGTTCATGACATGAAGAAATGGAAGCGAGAGTGCAGAATTGGGATGCAAACTCTATGGGTTAAGAGATGGGTATTAGGAGCCAGAGAATGGGAGTGGGCACTGGAGAAAAATTTCGAACGGCAGCAGAGAACGAGAGGACGGATGAACAATGGGGATATTAAGGTGATAGGTCTGTGGAAGGAGGAGACTGGTGAGATATTGCTACAATCAAAGAACATGTTTCTGGTTTACTCTCCTGAATCCGACATTACCAAGAGCCATGAATCCTGGTTCAGCTTCACAGGGGTTATTTGTCATCAGCCCACCACCATCCGGGCTCACAGTATTATCTAGCAAAAAAAAATGCTGCTTCCTTCAACTTCATTTGAATTTTATGGTTCACTTTAACATTTCTTTATTTTTCAATTTTATGTCTACTATCAATGTTTTCTGTAGGGTAACTTACGAACCGCACACTTTAAATGTGTGTTCGTTTCTAGTATTTATTTATAACTTCTTCATTTTGCCGACTACGTTCTTTAATTTCTGATTGTGTAAATCATTTGACTTTATGTACATACATAGCTACATACATGTTTTGTTTTTCTTAGCAGCAGATATAACTAATTCTTCCTTGTACCGTTTACTATAATAATGTAAATCCCCCTATTGGGGGATGAATCGGAGGCATTCATAGCTCACCTACTAAATTTTAGTTTGTCACTAGCTTATCCCGATCTCAGTTCAGACTATTATCTAGCAGCTCATGGTTTGCTGTCGATGTTTTCAGTTCAGTTCTTCAGAGGGTAAGTTACATCAGGCCTAGTTGATCAAACTTCTGTTTCTTTGACTTGTAAAACCCAAGTTTGTGGATTCGTACTCTTTTTCATTTTACCCATGGATTCACGAGAAAATACTCAATGAGGTTAGCCCCCACCACAATGGCGTCAGAATGTTAACAAGTATGCATGGGTCAAATAGAGCCCATCAATTTCTGAATATTTGTCAAAATCCGATTGGCTGTCCCAACACGGAGGCATGCCACATGGCGAGGCTCGCCCCAATGAATACTTCCCATGATTTGCTTCTGATTTTGTGTAACCTTAGGCAGATGTGTGTGTGTGTGTGTGTGTGGTCTGAGACATTCATGTTCAGATAAGTACTATGTTGGCCTATCAAATGACCAATTATTGCTACTCAGAGACCAAAGTGCGGAGCAAATGTCAATTACAACACTTCTGAAATAGAAAGGTTGTGCAGCATATGCATATAGGGGCTATGTACTCCATTACCTACAAACTCTCCTCTCGCATCCCAAGGACGATCTTCAAATAATTTACCAACGACACTGCGTTTCTCATTGACACTCCCGTTCTCACATGTGTACTCAGGGAAGTAATCCAGAAATGTCTTGCAACCTAGTTCTTCAAGTCCGTTGAAAAGAAAGTTATTCACCAAATCCTGCAATGTAGCTGTATGAGTTGTGAAAACAAGATAATGCTCCAGACATAATAGTAGTTTTAAATGGATTAACAAACAACATTTACCTCCGCGTTGGCCTCACCAATCAACTTTTTAAGAACTCGATGACCAGGATCCTGCTTTCCCAGAGTAGTATCAGGGTTAAAAAACACAAAGCATTAGAAAGATTAAACACACCTAGAAGAGTCGTGCACAGTTTTACAACTAATCAGAACATCCTTGGTGCTAGTAGGCTTGGCGTGTACGGCTTTCCAAGCAATCTTTTTTGCATGTGCCACAAAGCAAGCCAGTGTAGAACACATAAAAAGCTGTTGACCAGATTATGACGAAGGACACTTTTTTTGGGTGGTTTGGGGAGATATTGGTCATGCAATTCTGGGCCGGGTCGCGCAAAAGAGAAGCCCTCACAAAAGCAATGGGGTTGAACACACAAACTCCTCTGGGATCATAAACCACTTGGCCCAACCAACTTGGAGAAATTTTTGTTTGCTCTAAGAGCAAATGATGTGGATTTGCTCTTACCATACAGCAGGGGACACGTCAGGAGGAAAGAGAATGAGTGGCAGACAAAATAAAGTGGATTCCTACATGTTCCTGACGTGTCCTGTGATGTATTGCTTATAGCACCATGTCATATTTGCTCTTGGAGCAAGCAATAATTACTCACCAACTTGGGCATAGGAAATACTTGATTAGTGGTTTAGAAGAGCACAAAACATTCTGATACATAGAAAGTTATTCGCCAGTTAAGGCCGAAATACCCCAAATTTGATTGCCTTGTTAGGTTTCGATGAAGTTTTATTTTCGCCAGTAAAATAAACAATGAAATGCAAGGATGATGGGCTTCGTGAAACAAATATGAAGCGAGAAAAAAAAGAAGCATTCACCTTTTCTGCTCTCCAGGTCAGATACCGATGCTGTGCTTCTTGATTTTGTTTAATTTTGATCGGATTCGTCTCTTCTTCAGCTTGATCCATCAGGTCAAGCCATGCCTGGAAAAAAGACATGTAGTCAACGGACATAAGAATACTGGAAAATCCCCAGTTCAATAACTCTTTATTTTTTAATGTTCTCTATTTAATTTTGTTTTTTGTTTTTTGTTCTTTGAGGAATTATTTAATTTAGTTTTTGATCTGCTGTTTAACTCGTCCTAAGAAATCATATCAAAAATTCAGGAGCAAACGACACAAATAGCAGCATAAAGATCAAACTCATTACCTTGTAGTAATCCACAAATGCAGAGTACAAGTCACTATACTTGGACTGGCTTGGGCAAAATTTTGTCCATATCACAATAGGCGAGAAGAATATCAGCGACTCGCTTGTTAGATTTCCACCCAAGGTAAAATCTGCACGAATGCTGTATTTAAGTTATGAGACCATAAATTTCAGGTAGGGTTCACGAATATATATTTCATTATCCTACAAATTATGATAAATGGTAAGCACTTTCAGTACCTGAGCATACTTGAGGCCAAGAGGTATGAGCCACCTGTAATATTTGTCCTTGTAATCCCTTTGACTAATGACATCGTAAAGTGGATTCATGTCCCTAGAAACAATCAACGAGTGCTTACTTTTAGATATCCGAGGAATGTATCATAATCATTAACCCATTGGTCTAAAAGCCTCGAACACAAAAGTTTGGTCAGAGCCTTAAATTGAGCCAACACGGAAACTACATCCAAGATAACTCTATAAGGATCATATGTATGAGGACCTCTGTTTACAGGTACAGCGTACCCTAAATCCAAGAGATAAGAATAGTTTTCTTGTCAGTCAGAAGAGTTTCTATATGTGTAAACTTTTCAAACTTTAATGGTTACCATCACAAACCGAATGAGTATAAGCAACTTGCAAGAAAGAAGAAAACGTGAATGAGATACAAGGCAAAATCAATCAGGATGAGAACATGAAGACAGAATGAAAAAAACTTGTTAAGTGGGATTACTGGATTCTTCCACAAGATACAAAATGTCAGAGAAAAGGCTTTATGAGGTGTTTGGAAAGAGAAGTTTAAGGAATTTCTTTATTGAAAAGTTAGAAATAGTGGGGATTTTGAATTTGAGGTAAAAAGGTAGAAATGCCAAAGACGAGAGTTCCTCAGGTTCTTCTTTTTTCCTCAAAACAGGAAGTCCCAGGAACAAGAATATTGACCTCAACGCCCAGTGGCGGGGCCAGGATTTGGGTTGAGGAAGGGGGGGGGGTGTGGTCGAGTTCATCTGTATCCTTTGTGTGTATCCTTCCATGTATCCTTCCTATTATTGGTACATTTCATATTTATTAATTTGTTTCAAAATTCTATCAAATTGAATAAAATAATATGAAATATACCAATCATAGGAATGATACATGGAATGATACACACAAAGGATATAGATGATCTCGACTCGGGGGGGGGGGGGGGGGGCACAAATTCGAAAAACTTCAACACCCCTATGAAGAAAGAAATCACTATCAACAAGTAAATTATTCACAATTAACATAACATCAATCAATTGTTAATTAGTTCATATCAACAGAAACTAGGTTGCAAGACATCAGAGTTACCAGATATAGCAAGGAGAGATATAGTAGGCAACTAATTGTTAATTAGTTTATAATAAATATCACAAGAAATACAAGAAGAAGTTCCATGGAGGGCTAATGATCCTATATATAGTAGGCAAGTGACCGTTGTGAGGGGTTAATGCGCCCATAAATGGCGGCTTAATGATAGCCCCGTAACGGCACGTTCGACCGTATATATAGGGAACGTTATGCACCCGTCCGCATGTTGGAATATGTGCCCTAGAGGTAATATAATATTTACTATGAACAACGTTATTGGCTTGAATATTCATTTATTATTTGTTATGATATTTAATATAATGAAGTCCTTAGATACAATGTGTTGTTTGTCTTAAATATCCCTAGTCCATTATATTGATTAACAGGACGATCAAATATAGAACAGTATGTGTGTAGATTGATATGGTGATATCAAGTCTAAAACATGGGTGTGCATTAGGAGTAATGACATACTGAATTGAGCCACAATGAGAAGGATACATTAGATTATGTTAAAGTCACAATATCTTCTCGTAGTGCTAATATAATTGCAATCCTTAGACTTGAAGTCACTAGATACTCTAGTTGTGGAATATCATACTTTGATGTTATCAAACTACACCGTAACTGGGTGACTATAAAGGTAGTTATCGGGCATGATAGGAAGCAAGCTTAGAGATCGTAGTGATGTAGAGAGGATTTGTCCCTCCCACATAACGGGAGCAAATATCCACGGCCACTCGAGGGATGAAGCTTATTGAATGTCTGGCCAGACTCAGATAAATCAATATGGAGATATTGATGTTATCTGCTCACATAAGCATATTCCCAGGATCGAGGAACTAAGGATTGGATATACGAGTGTGACTATTTATGTCTCGTGTCCAATCCGGATATGGAGACAAAGGGATAGTGCAATATGAGATATTGGGCACAAAGGTTTGTCGGGATCACTGACTTATTTCTATTAGTTGGGTGCATGGATGTGTTGCTAGACACCGCTCCATGTTAGTAATAAGTTACTACCAACTAAGTAGAAACCTATGGGGTCACACGTCAAATAGATTTGAACTAGATTTGGGATTAATTAATATGATTAATTAACGAGAAGGATCACTTTGCAACACCTTGCAAACTTAGTAGGACTAATATGCAAAGAAGGGACTAATCCAAGTTCATGTAGAACTAGGAAGGGCCTTTATGTAGTTAACAAGGAGTTGTTGGACTATATAAAGGATGCTCTAGCTTCCTTCCCACAAGATAATGCTCATAACGTAAGTGAGTGGGAGAGAAAGCAAGAGAGAGAGCAAGAGCACAAAGGGCCAAAGCCCCCTACGTCCGTCCCATTCCAGTCGGCCTCAATGAGAGGGTCGAACCCCTCTTTGCCTCCTTCGTTGCTTGATTCCTTCTTCCCTCTTCCTCCGGTCCAAGCTAGCACTTGAGAAGGAAGAATCCAGATCTCACCTCTAGACGTGGATCAACCGTAGAGACGAGGACATTATTCTTCGTGTGTTCTCCCAAACCAAAAGGTACACATCTTCTATGTCCTTCATCATGTTATGAATGTCTCTTCCTGTGATCCTTGGTGGGCTTTGAGTAGGAATTAAATTTTTGTTATTTCGCTGCGTAACCTACGTCAAAACCCAACACCGCCTATACCGGAGACCGTTATGAGATCAACCGGGTTTATAGGACACATGGCCATTAAATCTCTCAGTCAGTTACCAGGGTCGCGCGCGAGCTTGGTTGTCGTTCGCGCGCGACAGACCTTACTCTAGCCTCCAAACCACTAAGTCCCTACAAATCCCGTGTGGGTAGTTCGCGAGGGTTGCCCTGTCTCGCAGCCCCCACGTGGATAAGTATAAGCAGTGATTGGGTGTGTATGGAGCACAACTGGGTGTGATGGATGGCTGCCATGTGGCTATGATCAGTCTATCTAGAATGCACCATCTACATTAGCCCCCTTTTGTGCGGATATCACGCGCGCGTATGCTGTGTAGTCGCGCAAAATCAACCATGCGTATCTCCACGCGGGTTCTTTGAATTTTGAGTAATTTAATGCTTGAAACCCTAAGTTGTCATCATTTCTTAGGGCTCGTAGCCTTTAATAGGGGATCTCCGCTGCGCAATAAACCAGGCATCGTCTGCATATTCTTGCCAATTATCGAGGCAAATCCCATTGGTCACTGATTCTTGCCCGTTTTCGAGACATTGTTAATTCAGGCGAAAACTGAAGGGTCACCATCCTAAGTCCTATATAAACCCCAGCAGTCGCAGGAAACAACATAGATTTCTCCCTCTTCTTTGTGAATCTGAAACCAGACTTGAACATCATCCTAGGTCCTTCTGGATTTTTGCTTTTCTTCGTATTACCCTTCGCCTTATTAGAACTGCTTTACAACTCGTACTGGCTTTAGATTCCTAATTTTGCATGTGCCCCTTGTGCTACCGAAATGGATCCCAAGAAATCCACGAAGGAAACAGTTGATTTTTCCGAGCTTTCCAAAGACCTGTGGTGTAAAATCCCCTACCTGGGTGGAGATGATTTTTTCCTAGCCATCATCAAGGGAACTATCCTCAAGGGATCTCCGGTGGAAGACGCTCTACAACTAATGCCCGGAACAGAGAGTGATGATTGGGATGTGAATTTCCTTTGCACAATTAGCTTCCTGCCCCATGAGCTGTTCTCTCGTTTGTGCTTCAGGTAGGATATATCGATGGATTAGAGAAATGAGGATTTCTCATAACCCGTAATATATTGCTCATCGAGATGAGCCTACAACCTATGAGATGTCTACGTGTGGCCATACTCTCAGAAATGGCTAGGAGCCATGGGATACAAAATGGAATCCATGTATACCAACAAAGTATGGACTTTGTTGGAACCACCTGAAAGGTGCAAGTGGGTTATGAGGAAACCAACATGGATGGTAATACGATTACCTTTAAGGGACAATTGGTTGGGTAAGGATTTCCAGTGAGTTCATAGTATAGTCTATGAAAAAATCTTTCCCAGTTGTGATGACTTAAATCCATTAGTATCTTGCTTGTAGCAATCTATTTATAGATTGAATCAAGCTTCTAGGAGTTGGACTCTTCGAATTGATGATGCAATCAAAGGAGTTTGGTTCCATCAAAACTGAAGATGAGACTTGTGTTTACAAGAAGGTTAGTGGGAGCACAGTTATTTTTCTAGCTTTGTATGTGGAGACATACTAATCATTGGGAATGATGTCCCTACTTGGCAGTCTTACGTAGATTGACTAGGGAATTGATTTTCAAATGATAGACTTAAGCAAAACAACCTATAAAGATCTATGGAGATAGATCAAGATGGTTGTGCGGCTTAAGTCATAGTACATAAATTGACAAAGGTGTTGAAATGGTTCAACATGAAAAGAATATGGATTCTTACCCATGTCACATGGAATTAGTCTTTAGAAGACTAATTGTCCTTCCAATTAGATTGGGAATGGACCGTATGAATAAGATTCACGAGATACGCCATGTAATGTACTGGGCCAGTTGTGTCATATGGTATGACACAAATATACCAGTCGTATCCGGGTGAGCGTCACTGGATAATTATCAAGATTACCCTTAAGTACTTGAGAAGAACTAAAGGGTGAATTCTTGATAAATGGAGGATAGGAAGAGTTTACTGTAAGGGGTTACAGTGATGCGAACTTCAAATCTAACAAAGAAAATTTCAGATTATAGTCGAGTTTTATGTTTTGCCCCAGTAGGAGCGACTGTGAGCTGGAAAGGTTCCAGGCAAGATTCAGTCACTGATTCTAACATAGAGGACTGAGTAAATTAATGCATGAGATGCATTTACTCAGAATATTCAATCTCAATCAAATTGTTGATAGAGGAGATGTGAATATTTGCAAGGTACCAGCAGTTGTCTCGCCCCTACACAGCGGAAGCGTGGAGGGCCACGCTAGATCAATAGGCATATGATGCAGGAGATTGACTCTAGTGCAAGTGGGAGACTGTTGGAATTGTGCCCTAGAGGCAATCAATTAATTGTGACATTTATGGATTTACGATTCATTATGTTATCGATATGGAGATATGATAACATGAATGAAGTCCTTAGAATATAAGTGTTATATTCTTAAATATCCCTAGTCGATTATAATGATTAATGGGACAATCATCTATAGACTAGTATGGGGTTGGATTGATATGGAGATATCATGATCCAACACATGGGTGTGCGTTAAGGGTAATGGCGCACTGGATTGATCCATCTCCGAGATGGCTACATACATGTTATGTTAAGTCACAAGCGCTTCTCGTGGTGAAATGGTATTGTCATCCTTAGACTTGAAGTCACTAGATTGTCTAGTTGTGGATTATTGTGATTTTGGTAGCGTCAAACGCTACACCGTAACTGGGTAGCTATAAAGGCGTGTACCGAATACAATGAGAAGCAAGCTTAGAGATCGTAGTGGACGTAGATAGAATTTGTCCCTCCCACATAACGGGAGAAAATATCGTAGGCCACTCGAGGGATAGTGCTTATAAAATGTCTGGCCAGACTCAAGTAAATCAATATAGGATATTGATGTTATTTGCACAAATAAGGCTATTTCCAGGATCGAGAAACTATGGATTGGATATACGAGTTTGACTTGTATGTCTCGTGTCCAATCCGGATAAGGGGACAAAGGGATGAGACAATTACTTGCACAAGGTTTGTCATGAAGACTATTCTATTTGTTGGCTAGAATGGATGTCTTGCTAGAGGCCGCTCCATATTAGTAAATAGTTACTACCAACTAAATAGAACCTATGGGGTCACACGCCATATAGGAGTGAACTAGACTTGGGAATTAATTAATTAATATGATTAATTAATTAGAAGGATCAAATCGCAACAACTTGCTAACTTAGTAGGACTAATATGCAAGTTGGACTAATCCATGTATAGACATGATTAGGATTTGTCAAGGTGGCCTAATTCATGTAGAGACATGATTAGGATTAATTTGCTAATAGAACCAATCCATGTATGGACATGATTAGGACTAGTTTGCAAAAGGGACTAATCCTTATTTGAGTAGGATTATGAGAGGGGTTCTTTATGTAGTAGGACAAGGAGTTGTTGGACTATATAAAGAACACTCCTAGCTTATTTTTATCTCTACACATACACACATCTATATGATAGAGAAGGAGAGATTAAATAAAGGAGAGAGAGCAAGTCATAAGCAAGGGTCGAACCCCCTTGGGACCGCCCCTACACGTCGGCCAAAAGGAGAGCCGCCCCACCTTTGGTGCTCCATTGTTGCGCGATTTCTTCTTCCTCTTCCATTCTTCCTAGCTAGCACAAGGAGTTGGAGGATCTGGATCTCACCTCTAGGCGTGGATCAACCGTAGAGACGTGACACAATTCACCTGACAAGTCATCACAGGAGAAACCCTAAGGTGTGTAACTTGATTTCTTCCCTTACCATCGTTATGTCTCTTGTCATGTGATCCTTGGAGGGTATTGCATGGATAAAATATGTTTTTCCGCTGCGTATCCATGATCAAAACCCTACAGTCTAGGACTGCACTTCTAAATATCTTATCCTACCCGTCCTAAGCCGTCAACAATTTAACCCGTGGATAAATAGCTCGGATGGTAAGTGCTAGGAATACGTTTGATGAGTGTGCGGAAGCAACTTATTTTGTGTCCGTGCCCATTCTGTCTGACGAAACTGGCCGCAAGTCCTACCGATCACCAAAGTTATAGAATCTTCTAGGGGATGTGAGAGCCTTATGACATGCCGGTTTGTTTTTCGAGATTGCCCAATCTCTAACTAAAAAGAAAAATACAGTGTTCTTTACTTTGTTGCATTATTTATAATCGAGTTGCATTGTTTATAGTCATGTAGATTGCATAGTCCAGTGTTTGAGTCATTGTGTCTAAGGAAAAGTAAAGATATATGTGAATCTCGGAAGCAAGTGTTGCTCGGGACGAGCAAGAAGATAGTGTGAGGGGAATTTGATAGCATCTTTTAGGAGCTATATATTATTTTTATTTCCCACATTATCATGAGAGATTTGAGCTTAATTGTAGAGAATATGTTGCATTTTCTCACTTGATGCTTCATATGCACTTTATTGTTAGTCCGGACGTTTTTATGCATATTTCATTGTTATTTGTTAAATATAATCGCTTGGTATATTTTTTCATGTTGTATTGGCAGGAACGGATGCTAATCGGTTGATAGGAGGCACGAAATGAACTTCGGAAACAACGGGAGCACAAGTGGAACGAAGAGAAGCAAAGTTGGAGGAGCTAGAATGACCAACCTTCACTATATTCAATTCTAAGAAAAATCTACAATGAATTTGGGAGTTAGACCGGTGCCAAATGAAAGTAGACTCAAAGATATTTCCAACGATAGGTCACAGAGCTTAATCGGAGTCCGGATGAGAGAGTAATGGCCCGCGCAGGATCAGCTTACAATTCTGTCAAGGAATTATAAACTGGAGGGGCTGAATGCAATTTCAGCAAAGTACATTAAAAAATCTCGCCCAGCTGGTTAAAAACGTGAGAAGAGACCTAGGAGAGGATATTCACGCATACGAAGGAAGGAAGAGAAGCAAGGGAGCTGAGGAGATCGATTGGGATCATCCCCAAACCAGAGATTTCACCGTTTGATTTCTTTCTCTTCTCTTTTAATCACTTGTATGGAGAAACTTTGTTGTGTTGCTACGATTTCTAGTAGTTAGACGTTTTGCTAGGCTTTTCTAGAGAGCCTAGGGTTTATGTAGATGATTATGTTTCCCGAGTTTAAGACTTTGTTTCATGCTTTTTGATTTGATCTATTGGATGACATTTGATTTTATGAACTTGCTGAAGATCTTAGTCTATTGACACGGCTAGGGTAGGACTTGATAATTCATGAATCTTCGTGTTCTACATAGATTGTAATCTTGCTTAAAATTTATGTTCTAGTTTATTGTTCATATACTATGGTTAATTCCTTAGCAAGAATTGAGTAATTAACCTGACTTGTTAATTAGCTAGCGAGTGCGTGAGAGCGACTTAGACCTAGTTGTGATGAGATATGAACAAAAATCCTTAATCACTGAGGCTGAGAAGAGAAGTGTGTAGGATTGGCCTTAGTGGGTAGATTCGGTAGGAGACAGTGAGGTGATCGTGTGGTGGTGGTCTGAGAGGACCTCATTCTGGGCACTGTCGTTAGCCTACTAGAACGGACCGGTAGATGTAGGTGGACCGACAAGACACCAAGTACACCGTGACGGAGAACGACATGAGACCGAGAGGAGATTGTCACTGCTATTATCCGGCTTAACTAGAATAGAGTTAACGTGTGACATAGCTGATCCGGAAATCGTCTACAACCCTAGGTGATCTAGAGATTGCCTAGTTTCTCCATATTTTTTTTCCTTAACTAAAATTCAAAAATATTAGTTTAGTTGTTTATTTTATTTCAGTCACCTGTTTGAGGGTGACAAATGTTTAAATCACAATCTCTTCCTCCCAGTTACGGTACTCTAAATTAATCGCTTAATTAAATAATCTAAAGTCTGTCCTCGTGGGATCGATAACTCGGGGTTGAAATACTACCCCTATATTACTTGACCGTGCACTTGCGCATACACGTAAGAAAGCGTGTCAAGTACGACAAATATTTTGAAGTAAGCAAGTATGTCACGTTTGAAGTAAACAAGTATGTCACGTGAAAGAGCTAGGCACACAAGACTAAGCATGTAAACTCACTGTGAGAGCCGAAGATACGCTAGCAAATCTTTACTCGTACACTAAGTCTGGTTCTTCAAAGACAGGCTCTACAAACAAACACAGATAGTCCTAATTACAAGCAAGTTCGATCAACAAACGTATGGCGATGCACGTGTCCTATTTGATATGCAAGCGAAAGCCCTAAGTAAGTATAAACACCTAAAACACCTAATTAGGTTTTAGATTATCAAATTCTAAATTGCTAATAAGTCAGAAGTCTCAAAAATGATTTTAGGAATTCAAACAATAAATAGTAAATTTTAAAGAGATAAAACTTTTAATACTCTTATTACGATATTTATAAATAGTAAGAAAATTAACAGTTTAAAATAAATTCTCACAATTGCAAAAGTGATATTTCTAATTAAAAATTAATTTCTTAATCTTTCACAATTACTATTTAATTTGCAAAACAATTTCTTTTACTTTAATAAAGACGGTATTTAATTAGGCAAGTTTATTTAATATTTATATTTATAAATATTTGAAAAAGTTACTCTTTAATCAACTATAACAAAATTAATATTTAACAAACAATGAAAACGATATTCTTTACCGATCATATAATTACATATGGGTGTGGCTATGGTGCGGGCGAATTTTTAGGATTTCGGGGCGGGGGGGGGGGGGGAATCTATTTCGTACTGATTTTGACAAAAAGGCAGCCGGTTTTGCCTGTATTTACGAAAATACCTGCAAAATGACAAAAGTTTTCGCGGGTCGGGACAAAAAGGGTGCACTCGGATGGGTCCGACTCGCCCGGTACTATAAAATAAGTTACAAATGTCATGAAATATTCGTCGGTTCCATTTACATGAGGTGGGCTCGGATTATCCATTAAGGCCTCGTTTGGGTAGAGGATAAGGAGGGAGCATAAGATAAGTTATGTCCTCTCTTTTTTATCAAGTGTTTGGGTGCCGGATAAGAGAGGGGATAAGTTATGTTTCCTTATGCTGATGGAGCTTTTAATGAACAAATTTTATACCACCAACATGGAGGTATAAGCTCAGATAAGAAAATATAGCATATTAAAATGCTAGTATGTTGACAAAAATACCCCCACAAACTATCTAATTAACTACCCTTTTCCACCAAACTCTATCAGCTATTTCACCGTTTCACCTCTCTTATTTCTTATTTGCCACAATTCCCACATAACAAAAACAAAAACAGATTTTTTGATCTTTGAAAAGCATAGACAAAATGTCCAAGATGCAGAAACTAAACGGCAGAGTGCGTGGTTGGATTTTGAAGCCCCACTGTGGATCATCCCGAAATTTCTTAACTCAGGAACATTCAAAGAAAATGTTATGCAAATTTTCTTCTTGTGAATTGCAAAAAGGGCATTTAATAGGTACCAAAATCCCCTATCTGTTTAATTCAATTTTTGTGGAAATGAAATTTTAAAGAAGTCTCCACAGAAAAACTAAAATTCTGCTCGGCGCACAAATTTTTCAAATTGAGTTTCAATAGTGATTATTTTGTGTACTACTAGTACTGGTATGTCAGAAATCATTTTTTGATGAATTAATTCAAAGGCAACATGATAACCAGACTTAGTTGTTAAAATTCCATCAGAAGTTTTTGACCAAACAAATAATCACTACCATTAACATTAACTATGTGAACTAGCCCAACATTTTGGTACCTTTATTTTGGAGGAGGTCGTCATCGGTTTGATAACTATTATTTTGGGGTTGCATAACTTTATTTGAGTATGTATAATTGAGATAAATATAACGACATTTTACCGCGCTTGCTGAAATTTCGTCGGTTTAATAACTTGTTTACTGTATGTTTTGTAACACAATGCCAATATGTCAATAAATACTAGTAATTATACTCCATATTTTGCTATGGTCATGTTATATCTATGAATATTTGTTATGTTTGCATGTTAATACAAGTTTATTTTGCGTATTAATATACATTTTGACAACGTCACTATTGCGTAGAAAAAAAAGTATTAAAATATAAACATAAATACTGGTACATTTTGTATACATTTTTCCCCATCAATTTGAAATATGCAATCTTTTATACAAAATAACAACACTGAGGGTATTACAGTTATTTTGGCACATATACTGCTTCATATCCTGCATCATATCCTACAGAACCCAAACACAGACAGCCATCATATCTTATCAGGGTTTATCTGGCATAATTCATATCCTTGCTCATATTCCAACATAAGCCTTATCCCTACATACCATATCCTCTACCCAAACGAGGCCTTAGGCCTGTACATTAAATAGAATAGATTTACATTAGACACCTAGATAAAAACCCAACATTCAAGCTCAACTCTTCCCAAAATAAAACAATCAAGCTCAACTTTAGTAAAAGGCCCAGGCAAGTTGTGGGCTCGGGTTAAATTGGGACTTATATGGGCCCAAAGTAGCCAGCCCTGCTCTTTCCCTAGGTTTAAATTTGTGGGCTCGGGTTAAATTTAGGGCTTATATGGGATCGGGTTAAATTTGGGGCTCACCGAACCCTATATAGAGACAGAGAGAGTGAGAGCCAGAGAGGAGAGAGCAACAGCAGACCCTCTTCTGCAAATCGTAGTCGTAAGTCTGTACCTCCTTCGATTGATTTCTCCTATCCATTCGCAACTGTGAATGATTCTTCTGCCATCGTCGTTTTTGCATCGTTTTCTGTTTGTTTCGAAGACTTGAGGCGATTTCTTTAGCTAATCGAACCTCCTTGTTTATATGAAATCATGCTGTGTTCGGTCAAATATTCCGCTTGTTAGATTTCGATAATTACTCCTGCGGCTTCTGTAACTCATGAAAAAATTGCATTTTTGTATGCTGCTGATTGATGATGCTGGCCAGAGAATTGTAGTATATAACTATATTCTATGTTTTGATTTGAAAATAGAGATTTTAGTTTCACTGGGTTATTCGGAATTGAACAAATCTTTCTTTCTTTGGTAGATTATGAGGAATAAGGATTAGGGTTTGGTACTGAATATCATATCAGCTCTCATTACCTCCTTTACTCTGCAGCCTGCTACTAAATCCCTGAATTTGAAATTAAACAAGTTGAATCCTTTTTTCATGCATCTTGTGGGAATCGGCATTGTTTTGTATGATTCTTCCCTTTGCTTTCCATGCTATGTTTGTATGGCTCACCAGTTTCTTGGTATACCTTGGTTTTGTTGATTGCCTATCAAAAGATAGAAACTGCAGATTGATGAAGTTAAAGCATCCCATCTGATGGTGTGTTGGTTTTACAGCATAGGAAAGAAAATGCATTTACTTATATTTTTTTTTTTGTAACACTTGCAAGTACTAGGGAGGATATGAGACATTTTTGTGGTTTGTGTTATTGTACTGCGGTTGTGCTAATTTCCTTGACATATATTAGTGTTGAAGATACGCCTCTGATATCGTTTGTTATATGCAGCTGAATCATGGAGCACAACAACGTTATCCCAAAGAGACGTTTCAAGGTGATGGACCCGAATGAGTATGAGAAAAACTGGTACAACCAGCCTGCTCTCAGAACTGAGTGTCACTGGCGTGCCAAGTTGAAGGCGGCCGGGGCAAAGGAGAAGAGAAGTAGAGAGAAAAAGCCTCTTTTTATCCCTTCTCGTAAATGAAAATATTTTGTCCTAGTTGCAGGGAAACATTATTATTATGACAGTTTAATTTGTAGTGTTTACATAGATGGGAGGCTATTAATGAGTAATTATGGGTTTTGTTATGATGCTTGCATTTCTCTACGGCTTTTGCATAGTTAGAATGTTTTGACAGTCTGATGCAAGCTTCTTCCCCTTTTGTTCCAGTTCTGAGTTGTAGATGTATTTTTACTCAAACATAGAGGTCCAATGTGTCTTTCTCCTAAACGTTTACTATAAAATGAAGGGTAAAAGACAATAATCACCCTCAAGTTTTGGAAAAATACACTAAAGCACACCTGTATTTCGGATAATTTCACCTTGCACTCTTCAAAGCGGGAAAGTCTGAGGATATACCAGAGCAATGGCACCACCCAATATATCTGATCTGTGCCCTGATTTACACTTCAACATCTTCTCAAGAAAACCCATAAAACACCTAATCCAGCTCCGTTGTGTCTCGAAACAATGGAGGTCCATCATCGACAGTCCCTCCTTTGCGAAGTCTACCTCTCTCGATCTTCTTCCAGGAAAGAAACAACAGTGTGCCCTGCACCTTGAAACCATGCATACTAGTAGAACGAACTGATTGTAAAGACTTAGAGCCATCATATGTTTCCATCCCTCGGTTGAACCTAAGGTACCATACCGTTTACAATTTCGAGGGTTCGTGCAAAGGGTTGCTACAATAAGGGGGCGTCATGCTGCCGATGCTTGAGCATGAATGCCGAGGAAGGAAAATCTGTGGGTTGGGGTTCGTGAAGTCGACGAATAAGTTCAAAGTTGTGTGCGTACACGAAGACATCGATGAGACGACTAGAACCCTTGTGCACACATTGGGAATGAGCTCCTGGAGGGAGATTGGTGAAACTCCATCACATGTTCTCTATCAGACAACAACAAGAGTGTTTATGCGGATGGGTGCTTACATTGGCTAGTCCAGTCTTCCTCTTCTGAAGGTCAAAATATTGTTATTCAATGTCGGGGATGAAAAGTTTGGCTTTACTCGGCATCCTGACGAGTTCAGAGCCAGTGACAGTGGCCTGTTGGGGCTATTTGATTTTCAGGGGGATTTGGGCATGGCGGATCTTTCGTGCCCTGAATACATTGACATATGGGTACTAAAAGTTTCTCATGACGTGAAGAAATGGAAGCGAGAGAGCAGAACTGGGATGCAAACTGTATGGGTAAAGATATGGGTATTGGGAGACAGAAAACGCGAGTGGGCGCTGGAGGAAGATTTTAATCGGGAGCAGAGACTGAGGGGACGGATGAACAATGGGGATATTAAGGTGATAGGTGTGTGGAAGGAGGGCGAGATATTGCTACAATTAAAAGACGGGTATCTGGTTTACTCTGTTGAATTGGACATAACGAGGAGCCATGATAAATGGTGGTTGGGCTTGACAGGCTTACCTCCCAAGGTTATTTTTCACCAGCCCACCACCATCTCGGCTCGCAGTATTATCTAGCAGCAAAAAATAATGCTGTTTCCTTCCACTTCCTTCAAGTTTTATGGTTCACTTTAACATTTCTTTATTTTTCAATTTTAAGGTTACAAACCGCACAGTTAATTAGACTTGCAATACCCCTGAGTTTGGCAGTGTCCGATACTTTAAATGTGTGTTCTTCTATAGTATTCATTATTTATATGATATTCATTTTGCGGATTACGTGCTTTCTGACCGTGTAAATCTTATACGTACATACAGTGCTATGTATATGTATTGTTTTAATTAACAGCAGATATAACTATAACTAATTCTTCCTTCCTTATAGACTTCACTATAATAATGCAAATCCCCTATTGGGGATGAAACGAGGCATTCATAGCCCAGATAAGTGAAATGACCAATTCTTTCTGTTGCTACTCAAAGGCTATAGTGCAGAGCATATGTAGAGGTCAATTCACCTCCTACATTTCGTCACCAGCCCATCTCGATCTCAGTTCAGAGTATTATCTAGCAGCTCATGGTTTCCTGTTGATGTTTTCAGTTCAGTTTACATTCTGCCTAGTTGATCAAACTTCTGTTCCTTAGACATGTAAAACCCAAGTTTGGGGATAGTAAATCTTCTTCATTCTATCAATGAATTTGCCAGAAAGCACTCGCCGGGGCTAGCCCCACTATGATGGCATCAAAATATGGATCGGTCAGATAGAGCCCATAAATTTTGGAATATTTGTCAAAATTTGATTGGCTGTGTTACCCACCCGGGTAACGATCGGGCACACACACGCACACAAACACGATAAATAAACGAGATAAAGGAAAAGACTGATTTATTTCTTGATTGGTTGAATGAATAAGCTGGGGGATTACACTTAAATAGATAAAATAATGACCTACCCTAACCCTAGACCTAACGGGCCAAGCCCGGATTATTATTAAATAACCTAACATCATAATTAAATACGATTAAATAAATAAATTGATAAATATTGATACGGATACCGTATCAACTCCCCCACGCTTGAAAATCGCCTTGCCCTCAAGGCGGACGTTGAAAAATCGCTTATATTCTTGCCCAGATCGAATTGACGTCGAACGGTCTTCAAAATGCCACTTCGTAGTCTCAACTTACCATTAATCTTGCCCGGATCAAATTGTCGGCGAACGGTCTTGAAAGTGTCGGGTCGTAGTCCAAAATCAACATTAAGCCGAAACATTTTGTGACCAAAGGAATTAACCCCACTTGTAAAATTAAGCCCAAGTAATATGTGGGTGCCTTCGGGTGGCCCAACAAAATGAGGCCCACTTATTTGTGACAGCCAACAAGTAGAATTAAACCCACTGTTAGTTGTATATGGTTCATTGGCTAAAGTGGGTTTGATTGTGTAATTGGGCTTAAAAGAATCAGCAGCTGCACAGGGAGGCCCATAATTGTTTTAAAGTCCAAGTGGAGTTGTTGGCCCACATGGCTGATCAACCCTAACGCCATCACTGAATGACAATGAACAGAGGTCGGCTTGCTGGGTTGAGTATCCCATGTGCTACTGTTGGTGTTGGTGATGGTGATGGTGATGGTGACCCTGATTTTCGGTGAAACGGACGGGAGCAAATGGTGGGTACGGCGGAGAAGGGGGAGGCCATGGCTGCGGTTGATGCGACGGTGTTGGCGCAGACGGCGGTGGAGGCGGTTTCGGACGGAGACCCGATTCGTCTGGCGGCCACGGTGGTTTCCGATAGAGGTCGATTGGAAGGTCGTCGTTCTTCGCTGGGTCTTCCGGTGGTGGCTGGAGCGACAGATCGAGCGGCCAAGGTGGTGTGACAGGTGGTTGAACCGTCGAATGGGGATTCGGATCTGGAGGCTTCGATGGACGGCCGTCTGATTGGACGGAGAGAGGGCCGACGGTTGTTGGGAGGTCGCGAACCGGGTCAGGTGGTTCGGGTGGCTTCAAATTGAGCGGCTGAGGAGGTGGGTTCGGAATCGGGTCGGGTGGTTTTGGTGGCGTCAAAGATGACGACTTCGGCTGTGTTGGTGGTCGTGGGTGGACTTGTGATTGGAGGGGCGGTCCTGGTTCGGACTGTTTGGGGAGTTGCGGAGATGGTGTAGACGGAGGCAGAGGCGATGGTGGCTGGAGATTTATCGCAGTGGTGGGTGTTTGTTGCAAGGCGAAACAGGGCAGAGGGGGTGGTTGTTGGTAGGAGGTCTTTGATGGTCGACTGTTGGCGTAGGTGACTGGTGGCGGTTCTGGCGGGAGGAGAGCCGGAGATGGCGAGGATGGATCTTGAATCGCCGTAATCAATGGCGTTTCCGGCGAATGCACGAGCTGTGGAATCGTCGGGAAGAAAGTGTCGATCCGCTGGTTGTGCGCCGTCAACTGGATTGTCGGATTTGCAGGCGGCAACCGCTGCTGCTCCGGATTGCGCGACGGCGGCGGTGATAATTGTTCCTGCTGCTGCTGGATTTCCTCCTGGTGCGGCGGCGACGGAATTTGTTCTTCATCTAACTGCAGTTCTTCGGATCTGACAATGTCCTGTATGCGACAAAATTCGTCACTGGAAATCAACCGGAATCGTTTCCGACTTGCGTTGATGTTTTCCAGATCTGCCCGAGTGAGATACCCACTTGTGTGGAAGTACTCAAGTTCTGCCATGGTGATATAATTCATTGTTTCACCTGCTTGTTGGTAGAGCTCATCGGTGTCACCGATAAGCACTAGTTGGACAACTCCGTGACTGAGATCGAGAATGGCGCACGGGAGAGCCATGGAGTCCGGGGGCGAGCGCCGCGAACAAAAAGTCCGACCGACGCTCTCAATGAAAGCACCAATTGTTACCCACCCGGGTAACGATCGGGCACACACACGCACACAAACACGATAAATAAACGAGATAAAGGAAAAGACTGATTTATTTCTTGATTGGTTGAATGAATAAGCTGGGGGATTACACTTAAATAGATAAAATAATGAACTACCCTAACCCTAGACCTAACGGGCCAAGCCCGGATTATTATTAAATAACCTAACATCATAATTAAATACGATTAAATAAATAAATTGATAAATATTGATACGGATACCGTATCAACTCCCAATGATACATAAAAGTATCGAAATAGAGAAGAAAATGATAGACAAGGTGAAGAACTTGAGGGAGATAGACGAAAGAGAGATAGACGAGAGTTTAAGGGAGAGACTGATTATTCTTATTCATAGTAAACTGAGATATTACATCTTCTTAAATAGATAATACTAACCGTAACCCTAGTCTATCGGGTCAAGCCCGTATTATTAATTAAATAAATAACTGAATAATAAAATACTAAATAATATTGATACGGATACCGTATCAACTCCCCCACGCTTGAAAATCGCCTTGCCCTCAAGGCGGACGTTGAAAAATTGCTTCTACTCTTGCCCGGATCGAATTGTCGTCGAACGGTCTTCAAAACTCCACTTCGTAGTCTCAACTCGCCACTAATTTTGCCCGGATCAAATTGGAGGCGAACGAACGAGAGAATCTCATTTAGGAGTCCAATTCCAAACAAAAAGGCTGAATTTATATGAGTGGGCTGGCCCAAATTGCCTTGATAACTCAAAGAATAATTAGGCCCAAATAGTTGCTGCAAATTATAACAAGGCCCAATATTAATTGCATTGGAAGAGTTGAGCCCAATTGTATATTTCGGCCCAAATATGGGCCCAATATTTTTTTGAGCCCTAGTATCCACCTGCTGAGAAGAAGAAGCCTCAGGGCTTGCGAGCGGCGGCGGATCTGGGAGGACGAACGGCGGTGGTTCTCCTTGCCGTGGCGTCGGAGATGGCGGTGCTGGTGGAGGGGAACTCGTCCGGAGGTCGTCTACGCGGTCAGGCGGTTTTGGATCGGGCGGTTGTGGCTCGAAATCCCCCTCTCCCGATCGGAAATGATGGAGGCAGCCAGGGAGGGCAGTGGCGTTGACAGCGAAGGTGGCCGGGTGCTGTGGAGGTCGTTCCAACTCCGGTGGAACGCCGTGGAGGTCCGTTGACTTCGATTGGAACATGGGTGGTCTCGGATTTGGTGGTTTGGCGGGTTCGGGTGAGTGCGGTGACGGGGAAGACGACCGGAGCATAAGCTCCTGGTTCGGCTCTGATGGTGGTAGGGGCGATTCTGGTGTGAGGAGCTTCGGTTGGTGGTAAGCTGTGGTGGCCGATGGTTGGTTCGACGGGAAGGTGGCTGGCCGGTTCGCCATTGATGTACAAAGGTTGGCGATTGGAGGTTGCAAAGGTAGGGTCGCCATTGTTGGAGGACGCAGCAGAGGCGGAGGTGGCGGCCATGGAGTTTCAGGAGTGTGGGTTGGCGGTTGGAGTGAGGACAGTGGGTGTTGGTAGTTCTCCGGCTGTTCTTCCAGCGGCAGCGGGGTTTCTGGCGGACCTGGAGCAGATTGTTGCTGCTGGTCCGTCAAGGGTGTTGGTGATTCTGGCGGTGGCACGATCTGTTGCTGCTCCTTGTCTTCGATTGGCGGCTGTTCTTCATCAAGCGGCGGCAGTTCGTCGTCTCTGAGGATGTCCTGGAGGCGGCAGAACTCTTCAATCGAAATCAACCGGAATTGTTTCCGTCTGACTTTGAGGCTTTCCAGATCTGCTCGGGTGATGTACCCACTGATTTGAAGTTTTTCCAAGTCCGCAATGGTGAGACAATTGATTGTTTCACCTTGCCGGGAGAGCTCATCGATTTCATCGAAAAGCACCAGTTGGACACCCTTGCGACTGAGATTCACAACAGCATAAGGGAGATCCATGAGTCCGGGGGCGAGTGCCGCGAACAAAAGTCCGACCGACACTCTCAACGAGAGCACCAATGATACATAAAAGTATCGAAATAGAGAAGAAAATGATAGACAAGGTGAAGAACTTGAGGGAGATAGACGAAAGAGAGATAGACGAGAGTTTAAGGGAGAGACTGATTATTCTTATTCATAGTAAACTGAGAGATTACATCTTCTTAAATAGATAATACTAACCGTAACCCTAGTCTATCAGGCCAAGCCCGTATTATTAATTAAATAAATAACTGAATAATAAAATACTAAATAATATTGATACAGATACCGTATCAGGCTGCCCCAACACGGAGGCATCCCACATGGCGAGACCCGCCCCAATGAATACTTCCCATGATTTGCTTATGATTTTGTGTAAACTTTAGACAGATATATGTGTGTGCGCGCGCGTGTGTGCAGGGGCGGATGCACTCGAGTGCCAAGGGTGGCACTTGCAACCTATGTTACATGGACTTGGGTGCGGGTATCGGATATGATATGGATCCGGAGATCGGATTCGCAAACTTGCTTAAAACTAGGATACGTGGACTCGGCTAAAAAGTATCCAACTTTTGGACACGGGTGCGAGGATATGGTAAAAAATGAGAGTTTCTAATTATATTATTAAAATATCATACATGATGCAATTTGTTTAAGCAAGTTAAGTGTATTTAACTGTAATATAGCTAAACCACAACTACTATAATTTGTTTAGTGTATTTAAGGGCAAGGGATGCGACCAAGTCTTTGTCGAAACCACACGTCGCTTTAGTCAACGTGTCCGGTGAGATCCAGCCACACCCGCCACACATCCCATCCCACACCAGTGTCATATCGTATCGACACGGGTACGGCGGCGATTTAGAAGAGTCCGGGTAACGTAGCTTGCAACCCCCCCAGTTTTCAAAAACTCCACTTACACCCCTTATTTAGAACATTTTAATAGTGGTCTCCTCTTATTATCTACACAAACATTCCAAACTGCGCATGTGTGTGTGCACGTGTGATCCATTCGGTACGAGGCATTCATGCTCAGATAAGTACCATGTTGGATTATCAAATAACCAAAATGTTTATAGCTACTCATAGACCAAAGTGCAGAGAAAATGTCCATTACAACACTTTCTGAAACAGTAGGGTGGTGCAGATGCATATATGGACTATGTAACTCCATTACCTACAAACTCTCCTCTGGCATCCCAAGGACGATCTTCAAAAGATTTACCAACGACACTGCGTTTCTCATTGACACTCCCGTCGTCACACTTGTACTCAGGGAAGTAATCCAGAAATGTCTTGCTTCCTAGTTCTTCAAGTCCGTTGAATAGAAAGTTATTCACCAAGTCCTGCAATGTAGCCGTATGAAATATGAAACAAGATTATGCTTGCACATAGTAAAATTTTCAACTAGATTTACCAAGAAAATTACCTTCGCGTTGGACTCACCAATCAACTTGTTAAGAACTCGATGACCAGGATCCTGCTTCCCCAGGGTAAACAAAAGAAAACAACAGAAGTATTAGAAAGATTGAACACACCTAAAAAGTCCTTGGTGCTAGTGAAGTTCGGCACGTAGGGCTTTCCAAGTGATCATTTTGCTTGTGCCACAAAGCAAGCCAATGTAGAATACTTAAAAAGCTTCTGACCCAGATTATGACAAAGACACATTTTTTTCCTTTTCTTTTTGGTGGTTTGGGAGATATTGCTTTCGCACTTGTTGTGGGCAGGTTCGCGCAATTGCCCCTAAAACTCATTGCGTTGTTAGGTTAAGTTTAATAAAATTTTATTTTCCTCAGTAAAAGAAACAATGCAATTGCAAGGACGGTGGACTTTGTGGAACAAATACGGCGCATGAAAAAAGGGGAAAAGAAAAAGCATTTACCTTTTCTGCTCTCCAGGTCAGATATCTATGCTGTGCTTCTTGATTTCGTTTAATTTGGAACGGATTGGTCTCTTCTTCTGCTTGATCCAGTAGGGCAAGCCATGCCTGCAATACATATAGTCAATGGACATAAGAATACAGGAAACCCATGTTTCAATAAATCTTTCTTTTTATTGTTCTCAATTTAACTTATTTATTCATCTACTATATAACTCTCCTCACAAGAAATCATATGAAAAATTCAGGATCAAACAACACTAATAGCAGTTTTATCGAATACTTGAAAGATCAAACTCAATACCTTGTAGTAATCGACAAATGCAGAGTACAAGTCACCAAACTTGGACTCGCTTGGGCAAAATTTTGTCCAAATCACAATAGGCGAGAAGAATTTCAGCGACTCGCTAGTTAGCTTTCCTCCCCAAGGTAAAAGCTGCACGAATGCTGTGTTTAAGTCACGAGACCATAAATTTCAGGTAGGGATTCAGGAATATATTTATTTATCCTAAAATTAGGGGAAATGGTAAAGCACTTTCAGTACCTGAGCATACTTGAGGCCAAGAGGTATGAGCCTCTTGTAATATTTGTCCTTGTAATCCCTTTGACTAATGACATCATGAAGTGGGTTCAGGTCCCTAAATATATCAAGGAGTGCTTAGTTTAAGATATCCAAGGAATGTATCATAACCATTAACCCATTGGTCAAAAAGTCTCGAAGACATCATCAGTTTTGTCAGAGCTTTAAACTGAGCCAATACGAAAACTAAATCCAAGATAACTATGTAAGGATCATATGAATGGGTAAGTCTCTTTTACAGGTACGGTGTACCGTAAATCGAACAGCTAAGATTAGTTTTCTTGTCAGTCAGAATAGTTCCTATATGTGTAAACTTGAATGGTTACCATCACAAACCCAATAAGTAGAAGCAACTAGCAAGAAAGAAGAAAAGGCGAATGAGACTTAATGGAATCAATCGGGACGAGAACATGAAGACAGAATGAAAGAACTTGCCACCTAGGATAACTGGATTCGTCCGTAAGATACAAAATGTCATAGAAAAGGCATTAGGAGGTGTTTAGAAAGAGAAGTTTAAGGAAATTGCAGGGATTAAATTTTAAGTAAAAAGGTAGAAACACCAAATAAGAGAGTTCCTCAGTGTTTATCTTTTTCCTCTTAACAGGACATCTCAGGAACCTGAATATTTCCCTCAATACAACTGTTCTTAACTAACCTAACATAAATTCCTTCATATAAAAGTTATGTTAATGGTCCCGACGGCAAAGGACAATGAATGGTAGTCTATTAACTAGCTAGAATGTTAATGAAAGTTAACTGGAAATGAGCTTACAGCACAACTATGCTGATGCTAGGAGTTGCGAAGAAGTTGGCACAAAATATCGGTAGATCATATTCTGGTGTTGGGAACACGGCAAAATCCAATACCTGCATTGCATCAGGAATACTTCAATGTCAATGCCAACTGGCAACTGCTTGAGAGAGACCCACATCTGATAAGACAAGTTCACAAAACCAACAGAAAACAATCTAGTATTTCTTCCGAAACCTCCATTATCTTAAATTTACACATTTCTCTTTTCCTGCTAGTGGCAATGCGGACAATTTATAATTGTCCAAGCTTCTTAACATAATAGTACATATTTTCTCAAGCATACTTTTCCTTATTAGTCCCGTCTTAAGTGCCCACTAAGGGCCACCAAAACGACACACAGTACCACACTGTCAGGAACGGATCCAATCTCTTCTAGCAAACAGTCACGTGAAACAATCAGAGTAGGTGAGGTTTTATGTACCACCTTGATAGGAAAAGTACGAATTGGCAGTTGAGTTTCTTAGTCACAGAAACGCATTCTCTGTCAAGTGTTCATGATACTTGTGGTTTCACTTCCAGTACGATCATCCTCAGGCTAGAAGGTTTGAACTTCATTAGGCTGCTTTAATGATAGGAGGTGATTCTTACTGTTGGTCGTGTCCTTAAAAATTGTAAGCCATTTGGCCATGGAAAAAGTAATGTGTGTTCCTACTTCTCTTTCCCAGCAAGGTTTGGGTATGTATAGGACATTAGGTACAATTAGTTCCTATTTTCTGATGCAAACAATTTGGAACTCCCACCTGAATTGTATCAATCGCATTCACAAGCTCCACATTCAATTATGTTAAGCCTGTTGAGTCTATCTGTGGTTTTGTCACTTTCGCCAGTATCCGTAACCATGACAAGGTTTCCGGAAATTGTTCCCTACTTGAATTACCACAAGAAGGGAACAATTGGACATTGGATCTCTCCTACAGTACATTGCCCCATCCCAATCTTCTAATTCCAGGTTTGGCCATTTTGGTTAGTTGCATTGCCAGATTCTCGAGGGTTGATGATTAGTTTCTAGAGACGATGAACAATGAAAACACACACTTGCTTGTCTTTAGACGGTTCCCCAATTCATTTACCTCTCCATATCCTGTAACACCTCTGTGTTTGGTCAAGATGAGACCACATGGGTGGTTGTGGAGGTTGAATGACAATATACAATGAGGAGTGAGGACAGTTTGTTCTCTATAGGAATAATTATGTGCTTTTACATCATTATGCTACAACATCATGAAAAGATGTCTAACGCCAAACAACCAGTCAGAAAAGGAAGTCAACCAAAGCCCTTATATTTAAGCACATTTCCAAAAGACATCAGTATTAGGATACACCAGAGAAGAGAGTTGACTAAAACTTGATACCTGCATTGCTTCATTTCCTTCTGTTGAGAAGCTACGAAGCAGCCTCATCCTGGGAGCTTTATAAGAATTTAACTTCAGCTCTGTCTTCCCATCCATTGGGATCAAACGACTGAAATCATCCTGATAATGAAATAATGAGGGCACTCAATACCTTTTAACAACACTAGAATCTCACATAAGAATGTACGGGTGAGATGAGCAAAGTGTTTTGCCAACAGGCAGTCACTAATTCACTATCCTTTAGCCACTTGTGTAGAAACCAGGACGGTGACACATAGCTACACATCACAGCTGACTATAACTCGGTACTTTGAACGGAAAAAAGCAGAAACATAACATCTCAGAAAAAAAAAAAAAAAAAACCTGATATATAACAAGTATGAATTGAGGTATACAAATCTAGCACAAAAATCGAACATTAGACAGTTGTTATTGCAGTCCACAATTGCAGGGTCCTGTTAACTCATTTTGCAGTGAGGGTCCTGCAGAATCTAACACACTAGTCATAACCAAATGTTCAAAATAAAATATTTTGCACTTTTGGTTAGAATTTCCAATATTCAATTTGAGGGTTATTTATTTTAGGTCATTTTACAAATTGGGTCTTCCAGGGAGCAACCATACCCATATGCCAAAACACAATCTCTTGCAGTCTGGTGTTATATATTTTCACTCATCAATACTCGAGTTATGACATCATCTTACAAAACGGGTCTTGCCCAAATCTAAGAGAGCACTCATACACAAATACTCGAAACACAATCTTCTTCGCAGACAGAAATCTGGGTTGGGAATAATACCTGCAACGGAGACGGGACCAATTGGGTGTGCCGTTTGGTTTCTTCTACAGCGAATTCGACGAATTTTTTGAATGAGTAGCTAGAGAGTTCCATTACAGGTCTTCTTCTGCTGCTTCTACCATTATTATGTCTCTGTAATGAGACCAATGGGGGACTCCTGCATAGCAATGGAGATTTGGATACAGTTGAGAAGAAGCTTAATGAAGTAGACGACTCCATTGCAGCACAACCAATAGCTTCCACTGAAGGCAGAGCTGCCATTTCAGGTCTCTTTAATGAGAGCGAGCAGTGTGTTTTTATTGTTGGAGCTCGTGGAAGCAAAGCACGGAGGGTGGCATAGGAAGAGTTCCTTCATCTATTTATCTTTTTTATCCTTTGAGTTTGTCAAAATTCTCGACTTTACCCTCATCTTGTCTAGTCGGTTAGATTCTGATGAAGACAAAAGTATTCACTGGACCCAACCTACCACTCATTCCACTACAGCATTGTACGGACTATTCACTAGACGTGCAACTTAGATGGGTTCATAACTTTAAAAACGGATTGGTTATTGAATCCGTGAAATGCTGGTTTGTGGTTGAACAGATTGTACCAGTGGTTAAACCAGATGAACAGCAAGCTAACTTTTTAACACAATATATGCAATAATTTTAAACTAAATATATAATGCTACAATGTTAGAGATGACTTTCAAGTAAGATTAACTCTTGATGTGTTTTCAAAAAGCTCTCTCCTCTCTGTTAAACTAAGTTTTTTCCTACTTCGGTGGGAAGTGGTTTTCGTCTTCTGAAATTCTTGATAGCTATTACATCTTTTTCATCATAATCGAATCTAAGTGTCTGGATTAGGGGAGTTTATTCAAGTTTTTTTTTTATCTTTTTTTCAGTTATATTCTTCCTACATGTGTGGGAAGAAGGTTGGAATTGGTTTCTAGCAGTTTCCCCTGCCCCTTTCTGGAAATGATATCGTTTCCTGACGTTTTTTAATTGCTTTAAATAGATCACGTATGTTCCTGTAGACAGTCAAGAATGAACCACTGAGTTATTGTCACGTGGACCTATCAGCAGCCTACACGTGTCCTTACAGTCGTGCACTGAAGCACCAGATCTTGCCATATCGCACCTGGATAGACCATGAGATAGGGTTCCCTGCATCTCATCACCTCACACGGGAGACAGCGGGTCTGGTGATTTGGAGGTTGGAATAAGGTCTGACACGCCTTCTTACGTGTTACAGCAAGTGCATGGTTCAAGTAATATATGGTAATACTTAATCCCGTGTTATCTATCCCACGAGGACATACTCAAAATTATTTAGTTATAAGATTAGTCTAAAGTTAAAGTAACCGGGACAAATAAATAGTGATTTAAAAGGTTGTCATCCCTAAAAAAGTGGCTGTGAACTAAACCTGAAAAGACAGTAATTGTGAAATTAAGAGAAGTCTTTGTCAAAAATGGAGAAACTAGGCAATCTCTTATATCACCTAGGGATGTAGACGATTTCGAGATTAGCCATGTGACATGTTAACTCTATCTTAGTTCAGTCTGGTAACATCATTGACAATATCCTATTGGTCTCATGTCATTCTACGTCTTGGTTTACTTAGGGTTCTGTTAGTCCACGTACGTCTACTGGTCCTTTCTAGTAGGCTAACTTTATGCCTGACAAACGGTCATGTCGGTCCACCTTTGCAGGAAAAAAGTTGAATAATCCTACCAAATCTACACACTAAAGTAAATTCTACACATGTCTCCTTTCGGTCTCGGTGATTCGGGATTGTGTTCATGTTTTTTTCACAACTAGGCTAAGTTTCTTTCACACACTCACCTAATTAACTAGCATGTCTGGTTAGTTACTCCATCCACACTAAGGATTAAGCATTGGACAAGAGTATTAACTAAAACAAACATTAACATTAAGCAAGAAGATGATTCTCATGAGCAAACCCTATATTCAATGAGACTATCAGATTCTAAACTAGCCTTGTCAATGAGAAACTTTTTTTTTGCTCTAAGATCAAATACACGTGGTGCTCTAATCAATACAGCACATGACACGTCAGGAAGAAAGAGAATGAGTGGCAGACAAAAGAAAGTGAATTCCTACATGTTCCTGACGTGTCCTGTGATGTATTGATTAGAGCACGACGTCATATTTTCTCTTGGAGCAAGCAATAATTACTCCTTTTCAATAGACTATATTCATCAATACGATCATGAAACTAACAACCAATCAAAGTCAAACGCATGAAACAAGTCTAAAATTTGGAAAACGTAATCGTCTGCATAACCATCAGCTCTCTAGAGAATCCTATCAAAGTATTTAGTTAACCGCAATCAAACTAGCAAAATACAAGAGTTTTTCCATGAATAATTAAAGAAGAAGAAGAAGAAGAAGAAGAAGAAGAAGAAGAAGAAGAATGTGAAAGAAAACCCTAGGTCATTAATGGTGATATTGGCACTTCTCCGTGTTATTCTTCATATGATGAATAATGATAAAAGACGATGAATTAATTGCCCACCGTAGTGTATTAATTAATCCAAGCTAGGGTTAGAAAATAATCCCCAAAACCCCGTCGTTTAATGAAACAATCTTCGACCATGAACACATCATATCACACGATCAGCTTCCCTTGATCGTGTGATCAGTTGGGAAATTTTTCATGGTGCTTTTGCTCCAGCACGTGGTGCGATCACCCAAAAGCACTAGATTACCCCTAATTTTTTAAGACCCCTGCTTAATATACATTAGTGTCCTAACGTAACACAAGACACAGCTGCTTGTCTAGCTCAGGTGGTAGAGCACAAGGCTCTTAGCTTTCAAGTTTGAGGGTTCGATATCCTTAGTGGCCATTGTAATTTTTTTTCTACATATGCTTTTACTAAACTGAAGATGTTAAGATACAAAACTGACCCACATAAGCTAAGTCAAAAAGCAACTCTAGGCCTGTTGGTAGAGCGCAAGGTTGTTAACTACGTGGTTGAGGGTTCAAATCTCTTAGTGAACTTTTAAATGTTTTTTTTTCACATATGCTTTTACTAAACTGAAGATGTTAACATAAAAAAACTGTCCTACATAAGCTATGACACAAATGCAGCTCTAGCCCGGTTGGTAGAGGGGAAGGCTATTAACCTTTGTACGAGCCTTTCGGTGGTCGTTTTCTTTTTTTCCACATATGCTTTACTAAACTGAAGATTCTACTGGAGATGTTCAAATACGAAAGTATCCCACATGCTTTAAAAAATATAGTCACAAAAAATCATGTCCCCCTAAAAAATTTAAAATTTACCCATAACTTTTCAGAAATTTTACTCGGAGTTGTGCCCCCTTCGAAGTAATCATGGCTCCTCCACTGGCGATCACACATGCTCCTCGCGCGATCAAGTCTATCCATGGCCTCTGATCGTGCCATCAGTGCGGTGATCTGGAAAAAAAAAAAAAATTTTTCTATCTTCCACAAGTGAAATTTGGCTAAACATTTTTTCTTCCTTCAATTAGGGTGCTAAGTATAGTTTATAAAACTTATAAAAACTACACTTCGCTCCCCTCTTCCATGATTTTCACTTCTTTCTCTTTATTTCTTTTTCTCACAAGCTTCCGCATATTTTCGAAGCTCGATTCTCTTCTCCACTTGATCTCCAAGCTACGTTTCCTGTAAAAAAAAAAGGAAACAACTTGGCGATCAAATGTGATAAAATAAGTATAAATAAAGTGAGAAACACCCAGATTAACAATTAATCACTCAAACCTTAACATTCACAAAATCCTTACATTCTCACCAAATAACTCATATATTTTCCTTGAAAATCACGCAAAACGATATAAAGTCATGCGAGAATATGACTCTTATTAAGAGTTATCAAATCCCCCACACCACCTTTTTGCGCGTCCTGAGAAAAATATAGTTGAAGTCCCCTGCTCAATATTTTTCAGTCCACCAACTTGCACACATATTCACTAGCCAGGCCGCGACACAAACACGACTCTACACAAGACTATGCAATCTTAATGGCTATAAATAATGAAAGAATTGAAACAACACATGACTTCTTCTTTTCTCTAGAGATCGAGCAATCTCACTATCGTAAATCGAAATCATCAAATTCTCACAGATTTTACTTCAAATTTCACAATGATTAAATTCTCTCCTCGATGACATCCTTCTCACAAGTTTACCTCCTCTTTGGCTGCGGCCCAGCTGTGGCACGGACTTCCTTCGGTGGAGACATCGTGGCAGTCAGCTACCCATTGGAAGATAAGTTGTCAACAAGGGTGCGAAGATATTCTTGCATCGTGTATCCAATAAGCATGACCAGCTGTCATTCGTCCATAGGATCTAGCGGAGCTAACCATTTCAAGTTAAATGAAGGATAACCAAGGTAAGTCCAAATATTGGAACCTCGATCACCACACCCAAACCTGCGCAACAAACATTGTTCGTGTTGGAATTGTGCCCTAGAGGCAACAATTAATTGTGACATATATGTGGATTTACGATTCATTATGTTATCGATATGGAGATATGTTAACATGAATGAAGTCCTTAGAATATAAGTGTTATATTCTTAAATATCCCTAGTCAATTATAATGATTAATGAGACAATCATCTATAGACTAGTATGGGGTTGGATTGATATGGAGATATCACGATCCAATACATGGGTATGCATTATGAGTAATGGCATACTGGATTGACCCACAACGAGAAGTCACAATTGGTTCTCGTAGTGCTAATATAATATCAATCCTTAGACTTGAAGTCACTAGATACTCTAGTTGTGGAATATCGTGATTTGATGTTATCAAACGTTACAGCGTAACTGGGTGACTATAAAGATAGCTATCGGACATGATAGGAAGCAAGCTTAGATATCGTAGTGATGTAGAGAGGATTTGTCCCTCCCACAACTAATGCTCATAACATAAGTGAGTGGGAGAGATAGCAAAAGAGAGATCAAGAGACAAGCTAAGAGGGCCGAACCCTCCTAGCCGTCCCCTACCCGTCGGCCACAAGAGAGGGCCCAACCCCTCTCTTGTCCTTGTTGCTTGATTCCTTCTTCCCTCTTCCTCCGGTCCAAGATAGCACTTGAGAAGGAAGAATGTAGATCTCACCTCTAGACGTGGATCAACCGTAGAGACGAGGACAATATTCTTCGTGTGATCTCCCAAATCACAAAGGTACACATCTTCTATGTCCTTCATCATGTAATGATGTCTCTACCTGTGATCCTTGGTGGGCTTTGAGTAGGAATTAAAATTTTGTTATTTCGCTGCGTAACCTACGTCAAAACCAAACAGTGGTATCAGAGCCACATGTCGTAGTGCATGAAATGATTTTATGTGTTACGATTTCATTTTATACACCGTATTGTTAATTTTACGCGAAACTGAATAAATTGGCATAGTAGATGCAATAAACAAGATCTAATTTTACATGGGGTGTAGGAATTAGTGAGTTTTGAAAAGGGGTTTTCCAAGTATGCAATAAACAAGATCTTGTTTATTGGCATAGTAGATGCAATAAACAAGATCTAAACCCCTTTTCATAGTAGATGCTTTGAAAAGGGGTTTTCCAAGTATGGAAACAATTAAACTTGGGAATCAAGGCAAAATGATGTTTTGGAAACAATCCAACAAGGAATGAATTGTTTTTGGAAACAATGCCATAAGGGTATTTGGGAAACAACCCAACAAGTAAGGTAAAAATTGGATTTAACTGTATTATGGGCTTTGTTGCATGGTGGATGGATATGGCCTAGGTTGTGTATGTTTTATGTTTTTGTGGTTTGGTTTACGGCCTGCGAGCTGGTCAAATTAATGTAATAATTATTAGGTTTTACGGCCTGCGAGTCGTTTATCTCCTCAACATGTGAGGCTTTATTTATTTATTTATTTATTCTAGATGTTAGGCTAGAATTAGAAATATTTAGATGTTATCCAAGAGCATTGAGAAGAAGACCGGAGAACCAAAGAAGCCAAAAGACGACGAGGACTCCCTACCATAGGCGCGCAGCTATCGTGGAGCACATGGAGATGAGCTTGTCACTTTAGGGCACATAGATATTATAATTGGCTTGGTAACATCTTAGTCTAGGGGCCATATCCATGCCACGTTAATTTTTCTTTTGTGGATGTTTATTATTTATGTCTTGTTATTTACTTTTGTGTGTATGGCGATACTAGCAAAACGTTAACAGGATAATAATAAACAAAGATGGTCTTTTATTGTGGATAGCCCAATCCAAATAAGTAGATCATGTTGATGTGATCAACCAAACGAATAATGACTATTAAATCCCTCAAATAGAATATTGTATTTT
Source organism: Linanthus parryae (assembly GCA_023055425.1). Taxonomy (NCBI): domain Eukaryota; kingdom Viridiplantae; phylum Streptophyta; class Magnoliopsida; order Ericales; family Polemoniaceae; genus Linanthus; species Linanthus parryae. The sequence continues at coordinate 108,420,233 of JALGPY010000005.1, read as the reverse complement.
TCCTTCTCTTGCCAAAACACCCTTCATGATCAGGGTCTATTAAAATTCGGGCTTGCCAAAGCAAGGCAATTTTAATTCACCAGGATGTGTTGCGCACGACACAAACAAGTAATGTGTGTATGTTGAAGCAAGAGGTTGGACGCAAGTGGGTAAGACTCAATTGGATTGATGAACCTAGAGGCATGACAATTAGACGTTATCGAAAGGAAAAAGAATAAAGAGTTATTCACCTAATTGGACCAAGAGTTGCATGGGATGCAATTGGAATGGTTCCTACCTAAATATCCAATTCTTGGGTGTCTTGCCAAAGCAAGCTCAAGAAGAAGTGAATAAGGGATCTTGGACCCACTAGAAAATATATAAGATATTTTCCGCATTAATGGTGAGGGCTATTAATCCCAGAAAATTAGTGGGAGCTATGTTTAATAATTTAGGTTCTTTTTGAATATAGTAAATATGTCACAATGCTTCGCATAATTCTATTATGTTGAATACCCATAGCATTAAACAAACAAAACACGACTTTATGTCCATGAGATGGACAGGCTGTCTCGAATCTATTTTCTAGATTGGTAAAAAATTGAGAATTATTCTCAAATAAAAGAGAAATTGTTGTACATCGTAGAGCATAAAGTTCTCTTCCCACCGACTACCTAGACACACTAAAATCCTTATGGAAGGAACATCAAAGAATGATTCTTTGGATGTAACTTGTCTCATGTCAGCTCCCATGAAATCTGAGCTTTGGAAGCAAGATGAGAAATATGGAGGCGTATGATATGATCATACATTAAAAGGAGCTCTTTCAAAGAGCGAGCTTTTTGGTACAAAAAAAAATGAGCGAGCTTGTCATGAAAGGCTTGAAGTGTTTCTCCACTTTGCGCTCTCTTGATTAGCACTCGTCATGATCAAGATGGAATAAGTTCGGGCTTGCCAAAGCAAGGCGACTTAGTTCATCAAGATATGACGCGACGACACAAGCTAGCAATGTGTGGCTAGTGAAGCAAGATATAAAACGAAACTAAGCTACTTCAATAGTATTGAAAGCTTAGAGACTGGGAGTTATCTATGAGATAGATAAAGAATAAAAGTTATTCTCCCAAATGGACTGAGAATTGATTGGGTGCAATTATATTTTTGTTTAAAGGTGACTTACTCAATATGATTAAGAATCGCTATACAAAGAACTCATAAAGGGCTGAATGAAAAACATGTTAATGGTTAACGGCATGGGTAAAAGCAAAAGAGATTGCGTCAACCCCATGGGCATAAAGCAAGCCTGTTGCTAAAATCACATTGCTTAGAGTCACTAGATACTCTAGTTGTGGAATTTGATGTTATCAAACGTTACACCGTAACTGTGTGACTATAAAGATAGCTATCGGGCATGATAGGAAGCAAGCTTAGAGATCGTAGTGATGTAGAGAGGATTTGTCCCTCCCACATAATGGGAGCAAATATCCACGACCACTCAACGGATGAGGCTTATTGAATGTCTGGCCAGACTCAGATAAATCAATATGGAGATATTGATGTTATCTGCTTGCATAAGCATATTCCCAGGATCGAGGAACTATGGATTGGATATACGAGTGTGACTATTTATGTCTTGTGTCCAATCCGGATATGGAGACAAAGGGATAGTGCGATATGAGATATTGGGCACAAAGGTTTGTCGGGATCACTGACTTATTTCTATTAGCTGGGTTGCATGGATGTGTTGCTAGACACCGCTCCATGTTAGTAATTAGTTACTACCAAGTAAGTAGAAACCTATGGGGTCACATGTCAAATAGAGTAGAACTAGATTTGGGATTAGTTAATATGATTAATTAATTAGAAGGATCACTTTGCAACACCTTGCAAACTTAGTAGGACTAATATGCAAGGAAGGGACTAATCCAATTTAATGTAGAACTAGGAAGGGCGTTTATGTAGTTAACAAGGAGTTGTTGGACTATATAAATGATGCTTTAGCTTCCTTCCCACAACTAATGCTCATAACATAAGTGAGTGAGAGAGATAGCAAAAGAGAGAGCAAGAGACAAGCTAAGAGGGACGAACCCTCCTAGCCGTCCCCTACCCGTCGGCCACAAAAGAGGGCCGAACCCCTCTCTTGTCCTTGTTGCTTGATTCCTTCTTCCCTCTTCCTCCGGTCCAAGCTAGCACTTGAGAAGGAAGAATCTAGATCTCACCTCTAGACGTTGATCAACCGTAGAGACGAGGACAATATTCTTCGTGTGATCTCCCAAATCAAAAAGGTACACATCTTTTATGTCCTTCATCATGTTATGATGTCTCTTCCTGTGATCCTTGGTGGGCTTTGAGTAGGAATTAAAATTTTGTTATTCCGGTGCGTAACCTACGTCAAAACCCAACAGTTTGAAGCACGAAAACTGCTGGCACATCTCGTTTCAGTCTCCCTCGTCAGCCAAAATTTGTTCATCCAAGAGTAGGTTACCACATAGATTGTGCTCCCCCTCGAGCAAAGAAAAGAATCCATAATCTCATTTGTTAAGCGAGTTAGGATCCTTGAACCACAAAGACCCCTGACTAGGTTCACCAGGAGAAGAAGGAGGAAAAGATCTATTTCTGAAACACTACGCCTCCCGGAACGATGCCCAATCACTAGTAACCCTTCCCTTATGCCAACAAGCACGCTGAACGTATAAACATCACTTTGCCCGAAAATTTGAGGAAGCATCGCTAATAAGTAATCTCCCGTTATAACCAGACTACTCAATCTACGATCAAGGCCCTGGGGCAGTCTTGTCAAAACCAAATTTCCCTTACAATGTAACAAGGATCATCATGCACCACCAAAAGAGGATAAGAAGCTGCTTGATCTCCAAGATCAAAAAGGGGGGAAGAAGCTACCGCGACACCAAAACATGAACTCAGCTACAACCGCACCATAACGTCTAAGATAGACCAGAGTTTGTACGACCATCTAGAGATAATGGACAAGATTATACTTGAAGGAACCCTCTTTATAGTTGTTGATGAATTAAAATTGCATATTTTAGTATTTTAATGAACTCTTCATAACTTGCTAATATGTGTAATTTAGCTATTTTATCTCTCTTTCTAGACTTATGCTTGTTTTCGTAGTTTTGGTTGTTTTCTCTCATTTCGTAGGCAAAGAAGTGAGTTATAACGCAAGGGGCTAGTTGTGAAAGCTTGAATGAGGAATTTGAAGGCTTAATTTGAGGGAGTCAAGTGATAAATAGGTTAAAGTTGAAGACAAAGCAAATAATTTGCAAGTTAAAGTGAAGATTTGAAGACCTATTTGAGAAGACAAGAGAAGAATATGGGGTCGTTATTGAAGATTTAGAAGAAAAGAGGTCAAAATGAGAGTCAAAGGTTGAAGTGGAGGGCAAATTAGAGAAGAACTTAACGGAAGTGGGGCTTAAGTGCAAGTTTTTAAACGTTTTAATGGCTATTTTGAAGGATCCTTAACGGATTGGGGGAGTTTGTTCAATTTCTCAAACCTTTTAAAGATGGATCCGCAGCCTTTTAAAACATAACAGCGTAAGAGGGGGGAGCCGGGTGAAATTTCTCCAGAACAGCTCACCCCTCACGCGTCTTTCCCTTACTTTCTCTCTCCCCGTCGGTTCAACACAGCAAGAACAGAGCTCCACCATGGAAGCTCGTCCGAGCTTCTCGGAAGGCCTCTTCTCCCTCGTTTCTTCACCAAATATCACGAGACAAGTCCCAATCTTCTCCCTAGACCGAGCTCTACCAAGCCCAAGTCTCAATTCGTCCCAAGAATGCTTCTAGAAGAAACGCTCAATTTCTAGGGTTCATGAAGAGCAACCTCAAATCGACGTTAGAGATAAAATTGGACCAAATCAAGAGCTGAGATTTCATCCTTGGAGGCTACGAAACCCTCCCTCACTGCCTATATAAGCTAAAGAGAAAGAAGAAGAAGAGGGGGACGAACACGCACGAAGCTGAGCCGAAGCTCTGCCTCTCTCTATTCTCTCTTGGTACTAAGCCGATTTCTGGGTTCGTTCTGGTGTTTCCGAGCTCATCCTGAGCTATTACGGAGCCAGCAACAACCAAGGAGGAGAGGGCTAAATCTGGGTTCAATTTGCTCTGTTTTGAGCACTGCTTTTGGTCACTGTTCGTCACTGTGTTGCTGCAGCAGCAGAAACCTGTGTTTTAGCTGCTGTTAGCTTTGAATTTCTTGGGTTGTTAGCTGCTTTAGATTGATTAAAGTGTAGTTTGAATCAAACACTAGTAGTTTGTTCATCATCTGGTAGCAAGTTGGTATTATTTGGTTGAATTGAAGAGTATTTGAGCTTGAATATAATGACTATTTTCATGAATGCTCTTGATTCTTGTGTCTTGCTCTTGAATATGAACAACTAAGCTACTTGTTGGGTTGATTGATGAAGATAGATGACTTGTGTGTGAGAAATTCAATTGTTCTTCTAGTCTTATAAGTTGGATGTCGAATTCGTAGTATTCAAGTGTTGAATAACAAATCCGAATTGTGGCTTGATCTTTCATATGGAAACGCTTTCGTTTACATATGAAAGATGCTTGACATAACTCGATTTTGCATTTCACTCTTGAATACAAGAGCTAGAAAAATCCTCTTACTATATAATCCATGCTTTTCTTTGAAATAAACTTTGGGTGTTGATGCTCACACACAAGGCCTCTATTGGAATCGATTGACCCAACTTACTCTCTTATTGACAAACTCGTTTGAATCATACTAGTAATAGTGTTAGTAGTTGTTTTCTTTCTTAGTTATTTGCTCTAGCAATATCAACAACTCTTGCTCCATCACTTGAGTGGTGGATTAAAAGCTTAGCTAGCTCTAAAGCCTTTGAGAAACTAGCTTTTCAATTTAATTAGTTGCTTAGTAGTTTACTTGTTGGACTCTAGAGTGCTTATTCTCTTTCCCAATCCTTGTGGAAATCGACCTCGTTCTTACTCGGGTACTACTTGTAGCGATATCCTATACTTGGGATTATCGACTTCAACAAGTTTTTGGCGCCGTTGCCGGGGATTGGTGCTAAGAGACTCACTCTTTAGTTACTTTCTTGTTTTTTTTTTTTTTTTTTTTTTTTTTTTTTTTTATTTTTTAGATACTTTTGAAGAAAATTCCGGGTTCATTTTTTAACTTTGGAACAAAAAAAGCGAAAAGTAAAAAAATCACAAAAACATACTCCTAGCTTGTGTTAGGAAACCCTCTTGAACTTTATTTGAGCTTGGGTTGCATGAGTGTGTGGCAACGTGATAGTAATCATAGATTGCATCGCACTTTACTTGAAGAAGAGTGTAGAAATCCCTTTAGTGAAAATACTTCTACTAGAGGTAGTAGTAGTTTAGCCCAATCCAACGATTCTAGCTCTCTTAATAGCTTTGAAATCATGGATGGAGAGGATGGGCATAGTAGCAACAATGAGATGATGCCATTTCGCTCACTTAGAGATTTGATGCATCCATCTCGACACCATCTTGCTTTGTATTTCCATTAAATGAAAGAAACTTTGATGTCAAACCGGGCACAATTCAACTTCTTCCCAAGTTTTATGGCCTAGAGTCCGAGAGTGCTTACTCTCATCTTAAGGATTTCAATGATATTGCCTCAACGGTTGATTGCAATGGTGTCTCTAGTAACACTGTAAGGCTTAGATTGTTTCCTTTCTCTTTAAAGGACAAAGCCAAGGCATGGCTTCAGTCCTTGAGACCTAGGAACATAGGCACATGGGAAGAGTTAGAGAAAGAGTTTCTGAAGAAATTTTTCCCTACTTACAAAACAAATGCCATAAAAAGGCAAATTGTTACTTTTTGTGCTAAGGAGGGAGAGCCACTTCTCCAAGCTTGGGAACGCTTCAAGGATCTCCTCATTGCTTGCCCTCACCATGAATTTGAGACATGGAGGTTAATTAGCTTCTTTTATGATGGTTTGCCATGCGACCATAAGCACAATTGAATCCATGAGTGGGGGAGATTTTTTTCTACAAAAGGTGAAGATGATGGTTGGGATTGTCTTGATGAAATTTGTGAGAAAGTCCAATCTTGGGACATTAATGAGCCTTCTAAAGATGCTTACTCTAAGCCTAAAGGTACCATGTATCAACTAAAGGCTAAGAGTGAGGCATTGTGCTCATTTTATAGTGATAACTCTCATGAGTTGAGTAAATGTCCCGATTTTCTAAGAGTCCAAGAGCTCATGGGTGAGCAAGTGAATGTGTTAAATTCTAACAATTATAGGAATCCCTATAATAACTCACCCTACTCGGAGACATACAACTCGAATTGGAGAAATCACATAAATTTATCATGGAGACAAGGCCAAGACACCCAAGTAAAACCCTCAAGCTCCACTTATGTTCCTCCTAACAAAAGGGGTATGGAAGAGACTTTTGAGCAATTTATGGCTTCCCAAAACCAAAATAACCAAGAGTTGAGAAATGCATTAGCTAGGTTGGAGTCTACCATAAATGCTCAAGAGAAGGGAAAATTCCCATCTCAACCTCAACAAAATCCAAAGGGCCAAAGCTTTAACCATATGGAACATGCTAAGGCCATCACCGTTTTGAGAAGTGGGAAGGTTGTTAACAATGGACTTCCAAGTGGGGAGTCCAATGAAAATGAGGGAGAAGAAGAGTGTGAGAAGAGTGATGACCAAGAGAGAGTTTTCGACTCACAAGAGTCACAAAGTAGTCTTGACAAGGGGAAACAAGTAGTGGAAGAAAGTGAAGAAATTAAGGTTCCTCCACCATTTCCCCAAAGACTTTTAGCCTCTACTAAGAAAGCTAGCAACCAAGATATTCTTGAGACATTCCAAAATGTCAAGATAAATATCCCTCTCTTGGATGCTATCAAGCAAAGGCTTATGCCAAGTTTCTCAAGGATCTTTGCACTTTCAAGAGAACTCTTCAAGTGAGAAAAAAAGCTTTTCTCACCGAGCAAGTGAGCTCAATTCCTCAAAATAATCTCCCTCCCAAGTATAGAGATTCGGGTTCACCTACTATCACTTGCACCATTGGAGATCATAAAATTCATAATTCTTTACTAGATTTGGGTGCAAGTGTAAACCTCCTTCCATACTCGGTGTATGAGAAGTTGGGGTTGGGTGAGTTGAAACCCACAAGAGTGAATCTACAATTGGCGGATAGGTTCACCAGAGTCCCTAGAGGTATCATTGAGGATGTCTTGGTTCAAGTGAACCAATGTTACTATCCGGTGGATTTTATAGTTTTAGACACCTCCCCTTTGGCTAGTGGCACATCATCCATTCCTATTATTTTAGGAAGACCATTTCTTGCTAATTCTAATGAAATAATAAATTGTAGAAGTGGTATGATGAATATTACATTTGGGAACATGACGTTAGAGCTTAATATTTTTAATGCATGTATTCACCCAAGCTCACAAGATGATGATGATGTGTGTGAAGTGAGTTGGGTAGAATCATGTGTTGAAGATGTTTATACTCTAGATACATGTTCCAATGATTCAAGTGAGCTCACTTTAGAAGAATTGGAATTTTTGTGTGATGATAACACTCCCCTTTCATCTCTTCTTATGGAAGAAGAATTTGACTTTGATGAAGGGGAGAGACTATTTGGCCAACTTGACCAAGTCATTGACTCATGAGCATTCTAGTGTTGATAGTGAGTTGCATGGAAGTGAGGTGATACCTCCCATTGTGAGGGTTCCACCAATTTGTAAGTTGAAACCCCTTCCTTTAGATTTGAAATATGCATTTCTTGGGGTTAATGATACTTATCCTATTATAATCTCATCTTCCCTTGATGTTGAGCAAGAAAAGAGGTTGCTTGAAGTTTTTAAGGACTACAAGGGTGCCATAGGATTGTCCATTGAGGATATTAGAGGCATTAGTCCTTCCATTTGCACTCATAGAATTCATTTAGAGGAAAATGCCATAACTTCAAGGGAGCCTCAAAGGAGGTTAAACCCTCACATGCAAGAAGTTGTGAGAGCCGAGGTGCTCAAGTTGTTGGATGCGGGTATGATTTACCCCATATCGGATAGTAAATGGGTAAGTCCTACCCAAGTGGTCCCTAAAAAATCGGGGGTCACCGTTGTTGAAAATGAGATGGGTGAACTTGTGACCACTAGAGTTCCTACTAAGTGGCAGATGTGCATTGATTATAGGAAATTAAATGCCGGCACTAGGAAGGATCATTTTCGCCTTCCATTCATAGACCAAATGTTAGAAAGGTTAGAGGGGCATGATTTTTATTGTTTTTTAGATGGCTACTCGGGTTATAATCAAATTGCCATAGATCCAATGGACCAAGAGAAAACCACTTTCACTTGTACATTTGGAACATTTGCCTATAGGAGGATGCCTTTTGGTTTGTGTAATGCCCCAGCTACTTTTCAACGTTGCATGTTAAGCATATTTTATGACATGGTAGAAAAATGCATGAAAGTTTTTATGGATGATTTTTCGGTGCATGGAAACTCATTTGATACTTGTCTTGGAAATCTTGAGATGGTTTTGAGAAGACGTGAAGAAAAGAATTTAGTTTTGAATTGGGAAAAATGCCACTTTATGGTTAGGCAATGAATTGTTTTGGGTCATGTTATTTCTTCTCATGGTATTGGTGTAGACAAGGCTAAAGTAGATGTGATTTCTAATCTTCCACCTCCTAAATGTGTTAAGGATGTTAGATCTTTCCTAGGTCATGCGGGATTTTATAGGAGATTTATCAAGGACTTTAGCTCACTTGCTAAGCCCTTGAGCAATCTTCTTCAAAAGGAAAATTCATTTGAATGGTCTAGTGCATGCCAAGAGGCCTTTGAAAAGTTGAAGAATTTATTGGTAATGGCCCCTATCATGCAACCACCCAAATGGACTCTTCCTTTTGAAATCATGATGCTAGTGACCATGCGGTTGGTGCCGTTTTGGGTCGAAGAGGTGAAGATAAGAAACCACATGTTATCTACTATGCAAGTAAAATCTTGAATGATGCTCAATTAAATTATTCCACTACGGAAAAAGAGCTTTTGTCCATGGTGTTTGCTATTAAAAAATTTAGGCCATACTTGCTTGGTTCAAAAGTGCTTGTCTACACCGACCATGCCGCCTTGAAATACCTTTTCACAAAGAAAGATTCCAAACCTCGTTTAATCCGTTGGGTACTTTTGCTTCAAGAGTTTGATATTGAAATCAAGGATAAACGAGGTGTGGAAAATGTTGTGGCGGATCACTTGTCTAGGATTGACATTCCTAAGCCAAAAATCTCCTTTCCTATTCTTGAAACTTTTCCGGATGAACATCTCTTTGCCCTTTTAAATGTTCATTGGTTTGCCGATATTGCTAATTATCTTGCTTGTGGAATTTTTCCGGAAAATTTAAAAGGGCAAGAGAAGTTGAGATTTGTGAGAGAATGCCGGAATTTCTTTTTGGATGACCCTTACTTGTTTAAATATTGTCCGGATCAAATTGTTAGAAGGTGCATCCCAAATGAAGAGTTTCATAGTGTTCTTTCATTTTGCCATGGGTATGCTTGTGGAGGCCATTTTTCGCATAGAAAAACCGCCGCCAAGATTTTGCAAAGTGGTTTATATTGGCCTACTCTTTTTAGTGATGTATTTCATTTTTGCAAAGCATGTGATAGGTGCCAAAGGATGGGAGGAAATATTTGAAAAAGAAATATGATGCCTTTGAACCCCATTTAAATTATTGAAATATTTGATTGTTGGGGTATTGACTCCATGGGTCCATTTCCATCATCCTTTGGCAACATATATATACTCTTGGCGGTGGATTATGTGTCAAAGTGGGTTGAAGCCATACCTTCAAAAAACAATGATCATAGAGTTGTGATTAAGTTTCTTCAACACCACATTTTATCTCGTTTTGGCATGCACCGAGCTATCATTAGCGATGAAGGGACACATTTTTGCAATAGGCCTTTTGAGAGCCTCATGAAAAAGTATGGGATTGTGCATAAAGTTGGAACACCATACCACCCACAAACTAGTGGGCAAGTGAAAGTTTCTAATAGGGAAATTAAAAGAATTTTGGAGAAAACGGTAAACCCAAATCGCAAAGATTGGTCTTTCAGGTTGGTTGATGCTCTTTGGGCTTACCGTACCGCTTACAAGACTCTTATTGGTGTGTCTCCATATAGACTAGTGTATGGAAATGCATGCCATCTTCCGGTGGAGTTAGAGCACAAGGCCTATTGGGCCATCAAATTCTTGAATTTTGATCTTGCAAAAGCGGGGGAAGAAAGGAAGTTAAACTTGAATGAGTTAGAAGAGCTTAGAAATGAGGCTTATGAGAACACTAGGATCTCTAAGGCAAGGACAAAGGCTTATCATGATAAACATATTGTTCCTAAGTCTTTTGAGCCTATTCAAAAAGTTATTCTCTTTAACTCAAGAATGAAACTCTTTGGAGGAAAGCTGAAATCAAAATGGAATGGTCCATATATTGTGAAGCATGTATATCCTTATGGGACCATTGAAATTTTGAACCCCAAAAGTGGGGAAAGTTTTAAGGTGAATGGCCAAAGATTAAAACCATATGTTGAAAATTTTGAGGCCAAGGTTGAGTCCATTTCTCTCATGGACCCAACCTATACTAACTAGTGTTCACCAAAAGTATCACATTTGTAAATATTAGTTGTAGTTCTTTTGCTCTTGATTATTTTGTAGGTTGCTCTTGGAGGAGGATTTGTGCTTGGTGGTCAAGAAAGCGAAAAATGAGGTCCATCTATCCCTTGTCTCTTATATGAATTTGTATGCTCTTCCATTGATCTCACACATTGAGGACAATGTGATATTTTAGTTGGGGGGTGGAGTAGATTTTATTTCTTGCTTAAATGGTTACAAGCATTCTTTTTCTTCATGAGTGATTTACATGAAAAATACAAAAAAATGAAAAATGAAAATTCAAAAAAAATTGAAAAATTGAAAAAATGTGTGAATCTTTCATGAGAAGCATCACTCTTTCCCCGTGTCAAACCATAGATATTTTTTATACTTCTTTCTTTGGTAGTTTTATTTTCACCTTTCATCTTGAGTCTAGATTTTATTTTCTTATTTGATAGCTTTATTTAGTCTTAGGAATTTATAGTTGAGTAACTTATTTTGAAAAAAAAAAATGAAAAAAAATGAAGAAAATGAAGAAAAAAATGAGAAAAAGTGAAAAGGGGGAATTTTGGAAAGTTAGATGTTTTCAAATAATGAAATTTCTTAGTCCATGTTCTTTTTATTTTTATTTTAGAAAGGAATTCTTTGCTTATACTCAATACATCTACACCAATATCCCACATTCCGCGACATCATGCGTTCTCACAAAGCGACACACTTAATTTACGTTTCATGTTTAAGTCCTTCAAGATAAGTTGATCACATATACTTTGACGTCTTCTACTTTTGATAAAGGGTGCATTTTCTAAAGCTATTAAAACTTCACAAAAAGATTTTACTCTATTCGTTTTTGCAGTGGAAACTTGTAGCCCATTGGAGTGGTGGTTACCAATGACACCCCATGCGATGTCCAAGAAATAGAGGGTGTCCGGGGATAATGTTACGTCACCACCTAGATAGCTCCCTTGGTTTAGCTTAAAAAGCCCACTCGCTTGTATATTCCTCTATTTTGTTGTGGGTCTTGGAGAGCCTTGGATTTGAGGTTAAAAAAAAAGAAGAAAGAAAGAAAAAGAAATCGTGATAAATCGCACCATCTACCAAAAATCCACAAAAGGATCATACAATCCCACAACCACATCTCCCCTTCTTAAAAATTTTTGTTCAATGCTTTGGAAGTCCATCCTACATGGGTGCTTTTGAATAAGTATGAGAATGTCTAGTTTCATGTGATCCTTATTTTTGAAGGCATACTTTCTCGCAAATTGGACTTAATTAACAAGTTTTGTGGTTCGCATGAGTCACCTTCTACCAAACACCACCCACATTTGTATGAGTATATGCTTAGACGTCCATAGGATTCTTTCTCAATCATCTTGGACTTTGAGAGTTTATTTGAGGAGACATTTATGCATTCTTCTTTTTCCTCCACCAAAAAAAAAAAAAATTAAAATTAGCTAGTAACTCTTAGTATTTTATTTCTTTGAGTTCTCACTTAGGATAGATAATGTGTGTGTGTGTTTTTTTGTAAATATTTGAGTCTAGTTTAGAATTGAGTCAAGCCTTGTCTACTTGAGTGTGTGTCTCTCATGATTGGTTCTTAAAAAAATTTAAATACCGCTCTCTTTGCTCGAGGACGAGCAAAATGCTAGTTCGGGGGGGGGGGTGTCTTGATGAATTAAAATTGCATATTTTAGTATGTTAACGAACTCTTCATAACTTGCTAATATGTGTAATTTAGCTATTTTATCTCTCTTTCTAGACTTATGCTTGTTTTCGTAGTTTTGGTTGTTTTCTCTCATTTTGTAGGCAAAGAAGTGAGTTAGAACGCAAGGGGCTAGTTGTAAAAGCTTGAATGAGGAATTTGAAGGCTTAATTTGAGGGAGTCAAGTGATAAAGAGGTTAAAGTTGAAGACAAATCAACTAATTTGCAAGTTAAAGTGAAGATTTGAAGACCTATTTGAGAAGACAAGAGAAGAATATGGGGTCGTTATTGAAGATTTAGAAGAAAAGAGGTCAAAATGAGAGTCAAAGGTTGAAGTGGAGGGCAAATTAGAGAAGAACTTAACGAAAGTGGGGCTTAAGTGCAAGTTCTTAAACATTTTAATGGCTATTTTGAAGGATCCTTAACGGATTGGGGGAGTTTGTGCAATTTTTCAAACCTTTTAAAGATGGATCCGGGGCCTTTTAAAACATAACAGCGTAAGAGGGGGGAGCCGGGTGCAATTTCTCCTGATCAGCTCACCCCTCACGCGTCTTTCCCTCACTTTCTCTCTCCCCGTCGGTTCAACACAACAAGAACAGAGCTCCACCATGGAAGCTCGTCCGAAGCTTCTCCGAAGACCTCTTCTCCCTCGTTTCTTCACCAAATCTCACGAGACAAGTCCCAATCTTCTCCCTAGACCGAGCTCTACCCAGCCCAAGTCTCAATTCGGCCCAAGAATGCTTCTAGAAGAAACGCCCAATTTCTAGGGTTCATGAAGAGCAACCTCAAATCGACGTTAGAGATGAAATTGGACCAAATCAAGAGCTGAGATTCAATCCTTGGAGGCTACGAAACCCTCCCTCACTGCCTATATAAGATGAAGAGAAAGAAGAAGAAGAAGAGGGGGACGAACACGCATGAAGCTGAGCCGAAGCTTTGCCTCTCTCTCTTCTCTCTCGGTACTAAGCCGATTTCTGGGTTCGTTCTGGTGTTTCCGAGCTCATCCTGAGCTATTACGGAGCCAGAAACAACCAAGGAGGAGAGGGCTAAATCTGGGTTCAATTTGCTCTGTTTTGAGCACTGTTTTTGGTCACTGTTCGTCACTGTGTTGCTGCAGCAGCAGAAACCTGTGTTTTAGCTTCTGTTAGCTTTGAATTTGTTGGGTTGTTAGCTGCTTTAGATTGATCAAAGTGTAGTTTGAATCAAACACTAGTAGTTTGTTCATCATTTGGTAGCAAGTTGGTGTTATTTGGTTAAATTGAAGAGTATTTGAGCTTGAATATAATGACTATTTTCATGAATGCTCTTGATTCTTGTGTCTTACTCTTGAATATGAACAACTAAGCTACTTGTTGGGTTGATTGATGAAGATAGATGACTTGTGTGTGAGAAATTCAATTGTTCTTCTAGTCTTATAAGTTGGATGTCGAATTCATAGTATTCAAGTGTGGAATATCAAATCCGAATTGTGGCTTGATCTTTCATATGGAAACGCTCTCTTTTACATATGAAAGATGCTTGACATAACTCGATTTTGCATTTCACTCTTGAATACAAGAGCTAGACAAATCCTCTTACTATATAATCCATGCTTTTCATTGACATAAACTTTGGGTGTTGATGCTCACACACAAGGCCTCTATTGGAATCGATTGACCCAACTTACTCTCTTATTGACAAACTCGTTTGAATCATACTAGTAATAGTGTTAGTAGTTGTTTTCTTTCTTAGTTATTTGCTCTAGAAATATCAACAACTCTTGCTCCATCACTTGAGTGGTGGATTAAAAGCTTGGCTAGCTCTAAAGCCTTTGAGAAACTCGCTTTTTCAATTTAGTTACTTGCTTAGTAGTTTACTTGTTGGACTCTAGAGTGCTTATTCTCTTTCCCAATCCTTGTGGAAATCGACCCCGTTCTTACTCGGGTACTACTTGTAGCGAAATCCTATACTTGGGATTATCGACTTCAACAATAGCATAAGGTCAAAATGAAAATTAACATTCCAAATTGAAATATAAAGCAAAAGGACCCCGCTGCTCCCCAGTGCCATTCTACCTCCATGATCGAGGATAGGCATATTGTCGCGGGTCTATGATATCTCTTTTGTGAACCCACGTAGGAATGGGAGCGCAATTAGAAAATCTCTCTTACGCCCACATCGTCAAGAACCCCATATTCAAATAAGAACATACATCGTATTGTCCCTGTGAAGCATTAGAAGACAAAAGAACTAGATATAGCCTCATGAACAGGGATACCAAAAACAAGGGTTAAAAGAAAGATTTTGACCCAAATAAAGATGCACAACAATAGCTATAACATGACATAGTACCCCCTCTTGAGGGGCCGCATCATAAGGAAGCGAGAAATCCATGCACGTAGAAAGGCACAATGAAAGAACTTATTCCCCTATCTTGCAAAATAAGTGTATATGCCTCGATGCTTCAGAAATGACTCAAACTTGCGGTTGAAATAATCCCTGAAAAAGAATTGGGCCCACCTGTACCAGGTATTCTTCGCGTCCACAGACGTTCGTTGCGGTCTATCATGGACACCATTCTTGTCCCATCAAGTAAGTGACTTCCATGCATCTCCTATCATTGCAGACACCCACTCAAACAATTTAAGCTCTTCACCAGTAGAAAAGTCTTCCAGGGGATCACACACACCCATTGATTCTAGTCCCAACAAAAAACATACATCTTCTAGAGTAGGTCTTCCCTCGTATTGAGCAAAGTAAAATGTATGGGTCTTCCAGGGGTACCGCAAATCAGGACATAGATCATATCTCAGTCTAGAAGAACATTGCAACCGATTGTGGCAAGGAAAACATCAAAAATCCTAGAACGCTTCAAAGTCTTTCCATGCATGTGTAAATCCCATTCTTCCCTACTTATCCACCAACCGATTACTGCGAAGAGCAACCAAAAAATGAACCTTACAGATAGGATAAAATTTGGACTCAATTGTGATACGGTGAATCCTCTCGATTCGAGCCAAGTCCCAACCTTTATGATTCATAGGCCCAATAGCGAGCCTCTTGTCTTCGTCTTATACGATAATTGCGGGAGAAAAAGGCAAGCGCGCGGTAGATTGGAAATAATTGCGACCATTAAAAATCGCAATTTACCCCACAAGTGGGATCTTATGGTTGGAACAACCTCTCCAGTCTCTCTTTGAGAGGTCATTTTCGCCTAAGTTAACCCTAGTCAGAAAACAAAAGGACCGTAAAATATGGAAATCCTAGTTCCTCGGCGAATTCAGAACACTAGCCTTTTTTCTTCACAGAGTCAGAACCAAATAAAAAACAAGAAAAAACTTCAACTAACCATTTGAACAACTGGACTAGGATGTCAGAGTCTCCTCCTACAATATATCCCACCCGAGAAAAATTTATTCCTCTATTTCAAGAAGGCGAACCCTAGCTTAAATACTAAGCTCTTGAATTTTAAGGAGAAGTTTAAGCTATTAAGTTTAGAGAAGCCCTTTTTGCCTCCAATTGTGAATATGCAACAATTTTGAAACAACACGCGCGCATCCAAACTGTCAGGTCATGTCAATCGACAACTGGATCCAACCATCAGATTGGAATACAGGGGACATGTGTACCCTAGTGCCTCCCATATGCTCTTTATCATAATTACTAATCCACTAAAGGCTTCAAATATAACTCTCTTTTGCTCACTCATCATGACAAGGGGGCTGCGAGACGCAGTCGGCCACCGAAGGAGCCCCTAAACACGACTAGGGCGTTGCAAGGTGCGCTCGGCCCTCGCAAATCTCATCCCATGTGCAAGGGGCTTAGATGTAGACTATAAAGAATGAAGCAATCGGTCACTGCCATGTGGGCCCATCAGGAGCCTACATGTGTCCTTACAAATGCGCACCATAAGCACCAGATCATTCCATATCGCAAGTGGAGGAGTGTTGAGATAGGGTCCCTCACATCTCATCACCTCGCTCGGGATCCATGGAGCTAACTTATTCTACTATCTTTCTTATACTTGTCTGATGTTAACTGTGACAGTTTTCAGGGATATAGGGTACGAGCCCTCAATGATCCGTGGGCCGTTCGTACGAACACGTGTCACGTGTCACCCATTGGCTTGCCCTAGTCTGACTAGTATAAATAGGATGGTACCTTCTGCCATTCACAATCAGTTTATTCCTTTTATGTACTGAATTTGTGACAATAGTCTCTCCTCCATAGCAAGTAATGCTTATTTCCACCCCTTTCATCTCTCTCTCTCTCTCTCTCTCTCTTGCCCTTTTGATCAATTCGGGTACTTGCTAGATTGTTAGCTCTAGATTATTGGTCATCTGAGCACAAGTGTTTCATCTCCATTCATGTACTTATCCTGTTATTTTATATATAGTTCCCTAAATTTTCCAGGGTTGTTTATGTATGTGTGAATTTCGTGAGTGTTTGTGTGTTGTTACAACCCCATAAAAATGAGCGCTGACTTACTATCCAAAATCACGTATCTTCAACTGAACGATGAAGAATCCACCTATGTTCATCTTGACGAGGAGATTTTTCAACATATTCGCTAAATTTATCTCATCCTAACTCATAAAAGATCATGATCGACACAGAGTACTACAAACCTAAAATAGTGCACGAAAGCGGCCATATTAGGTTAGGAAGAAAATAACGTATTTATTTATGTATCATGATGGACCAAGAGCGAAGTATGTTAGGAATAGCCTAAGCGTTTAATTAATCGAGTGTTACACGAATTGAGTGAAATCGCGAGGAGATCTCAGGACCTTTGAAAACTTAGAACAAATCTGCAGATCTAGGTGGACCATGAGGAGCCAAAAATCTGCAAAGAAGGGAAAAGATTGAGACCGAGAGGAAATTACACTAGCTGATTAAGTGGCATACATAAAGAAGAAACTATGTGTTTCATGCAACTTCGAGAACCTGAAGATCCCTAAGGATCATGAGGTTGCCTAGCTTTTCCATCAGATTATAAATCTTTAAAAAAGACATTTTCTAAAAAATTTACCAAAAATGTTTCTTTTCAGTTATTTACTTTCTGAAAGTAGTTTAGTAAACAAATCAACCAAACTACTCTTCCTGTTCACTCGTTATACCAAGTTGCTGATTAATTGATAACCGTAATCTATCCTCGTGGGAACGATCACTCGATTCCTAATACGCAATCTTTATTACAGTGAATGCGCCCTTTTTAGTTAGCTGGCTTAGTGATCATGTAGCTAATGAGTTTTCTTTAGTCACTACTTCAAACTGATGCCATAAGAAATAATGCCCAAAATTTTGATCTGCGAACACCAACGAAAAGCAATGTCTCTCAACAGGGGTGTAGCGTAGCTCCGGCCTATGAACTTTTTACACTCAAGTAGTGTTCAAGATTTCAAGACCTTCCTAGTCCTGCACAATTAGTGCGCCAATGGACCCAGCAGTGGCGTGAGGTACAACTTTGAAACATGATGGTACAGATTGTGTCAATTTATGATCCATACTATTTTTAGACATTTTGCAATTTTGGTACCTATCAGATCATGTAGAGCATCGTATTCTAGCTATTTTGAAAGTTAAGTCAGTCAGAAGTTCCCTTGCTTAGATTTTTTAGGATCTTTTTCTTTATCTTTCAAGAGAGAGAGAATTAAATGATGAGTACACAATTCTTTTTATTATGAATATTTTAGTTATAATGATAACATATTTTTTAAGAAGCATTTTCCTATGAATACAATCTTTAATATGTATGAATTGAAATCCAATACTTTCTCCGTTCACCTCTTTCTTCCTAGTGCACTATTTATCGGGCACTTTGATCCGGTGATTTAGGTTAGCAAAATGATGTAAGACTTTGGTAATATTTTCATGGTGTTGTAGAGCAAAATTAGTTCTACAAAATCATAAAAGTT
The DNA here is from genome assembly GCA_023055425.1 of Linanthus parryae. NCBI lineage: Eukaryota > Viridiplantae > Streptophyta > Magnoliopsida > Ericales > Polemoniaceae > Linanthus > Linanthus parryae. Next base: position 108,402,035 of record JALGPY010000005.1, on the reverse strand, counting down.
ACCAAATTCTTGCATCGTTTTACCAACCAAATTACATGGTCAAATTTACCCTCAAAAGTAATGTAAGAAGAGAGAGGTGGACGGAGGAAGTATAAAAGAAATAGCAATTTTGAACTTTTACACAAGACGGTCTTACTATGCGTCTCAATGGTTGTTCGTAAGCCAGATAACTTGTATCTCCCATTATTATTATTATCTTCTTTGAGAAGAAATTCCCATTATTTTGAGAGATGGCTATAATATGCAAGTTCACCCCAATACTCCCTGCTGCTAAGCCCCTACATGACGTCCCGGGTTCAAACCCGGTTGACGATAAAAAACAATTTCTAAAAAAAAAATTACAATAAAACATAGTGACTTCTAGACATTGAGCCCACAATACATGAAAAAACACGAGGGATATTAGGATTTCATCAACTTTTGGTAATTATTGGAAACACCAACTTATGCGTGTTTTTTTTTTTTTGAATAATAATCATCAGATTGCAAAGGTTAAAGAGTACAATGATGAAACCCTAATTTGGTGTTTCCAACTTTTGGTAATTATTGGAAACACCAAATTATGTTTGAGTTGCCTTGAATTAATAAAGTTCCCAACTGGTCCGAGTTTGGTAAATTCTAGTCACACAAGTTCGTAGTTTTAGGTGATGTGTAGGTTACTTGTAGCGCAAGAAAAATGAAATCCTTTCCTTATAAGAACTATGACTTTTTTTGGGCGAGATAATAAATAGTACTAGCTTATAAAACAAACACTAGGAGATATCCACAACAAGAAGAAGATCTAGTGAGTCTTTTAGAGAGGATTGACGGCAGGCACAACACCGCGCAGGCACAGGAAGCTTCGAAGGTGACATAATATTTCCCGTAGCCAAAAATCCCGAGGATACCAATTTGGATGGGTACTCTTGCTTTTCCAGATCTCAGAAGGCATTGCACTGTTGATGATTGCATGGAAATCAATTTCTTGCCCTTTATCTGTGACTACAGCCACAAGGTACGATTTCGTGCAATCCACGTTCTTGATTGTAAAACACAGCAAATAACAATCTCGCTCATACCCTAAAGAAAAAAAAAACGACTATATATTATCTTTTGAGCCTAGTTTAGGTGTAAATTAACCAATTATGTTATTTTGCTCATATTACCCTATTTCTATTGTGTTTCTACGGACAACTTTTTGACCTTATTTCTTGACAGGATTTTTGTCTGGAGCACCGAAGGTATGATAAGCACGAATGTCCAGAAGCCAGTAAACGGGACGCAGTTGTTGTTATCTGCCCACTCTGCGCGGAAGGTGTTCGCCTTGTTCCTGACCAAGACCCAAACATTACGTGGGATTTACATGTTAATAACGAATGCGATCCCTCAAACTACGACAAAGTCACAAAGAAGAGAAAATGTCCCGTACTTGGCTGCAGTGAAATCCTTAATTTCTCCAACACCTTAAAGTGCCGAGACTGTACTTTAGATCATTGCTTAAACCACCGCTTTGGACTTGACCATCACTGTTGCGGTCCTATTGAATCCACAAGCTTTCTAAGTAGGAGCGCCAAATTAGTAGATTCCAAGCTCGATGTTTTAACACAATCAGCACGGTCGTTGCCTTCAAGATGCGCAACAAGCATCCTCAGTGCAGCCTCAAGCGTTAAAGCCACAGCGCAATCTGGAATAGCAAAGCTGAGGAATGAACTTACCCAGAAGTTGCGAGTAGGAACTAGCGAGAGCAGCAGCAATGAGAATGCTGCGGAGCAGAATGAGCAGTGTCCTCTGTGTAACGCGACGCTCTTGTCCATTACAAAACTGTTGGAGCATGTCGAAAATGTTCATGAAAGGAGCGGTCAGGTCATGAATGTAACAATGTACGTCTGCCCCCATTGCAGTACCGGGTTTAGTGATCCGGTAGCCCTCCTGGAGCACGTCGACAGGGATCATGGAGGCACTTGAAAATCTTAGTTACAAAATCCTTCTGTATTCTCATATGTAACTCAACGTATAATTTGACTTTCAATTTTTAGTAACTTCATACCCTGTTGAGTTTTATGCTAGTTGTTATGATCTGGACAGAGCTTAAAGAACGATGAAAACGATGAAACAAGAACACTAGAGCATACACGATATAACGTGGTTCACTAGCGATGAACTAGCTACCTCCACGTCCCGAAAAACCCCGATTTCATTGAAAAAAAACCCACGAATACAACTCACACAATGTAGAGCACGACATTTAGTCTTGATATAGGCATACTATACAGCTTTTGCCTAAAGAAATACCAAAAACCGAGCTAACGAACAAGGAAACAAAATCTGACCACCACCAGCGATGTCTTAATTTACGAAGATAATTTGTCTTCGCACGAAGGCTCTTCGCACTAAGACCATGCTCTTCGCACGAAGACTTTGATGCCACCAGCTTGCTTTCTTCGTCTTGTGCTCCTCTGTTTTGTCCGTTTCCTCCCCGCTTCGTCGCCAACTCCTCGCCAAGCCCAAGTACATTCAAGGCACCTTGATTCCCAACAAATCTCCACATTGCCTTGAATCCTCTCGTCCGCTTGCGCTTGAAATAGCCGGTTCTCTCCAATAACCCCAAATTCACAAGTTTCTCCATCTTCGCAAAGTTCCTCTAACGCGTGCCTCCAGCGATACTCCAAGCCCCGTCTAGTTCCTGCAACCGAACCCTATTGATGCTCCAGCTACGGTCGTGTTCCTTCAATCGAATCCCCTATTTGCTGTTCCAACTCCCACCGAGTTCCTACAACAATATCGTTTGTTTTTCCGAGTCCCTACAACAAACCCCCCCCAGCACGTGTCCCCTTCATGTTCCATGTATCTCGTCAGAGACTCCTCTATTCCACCATCCGCCTCCTCGTCAAGAGCACGGCTTCCCCCTTTCCCCCAACGGGGCCTAGAGAACTAGACCATTCTACGAAGTACCATCCACCTGCAGCCATACCTCTAGATCCTGAGTTCATCCTTCGTCCACCGGTGTCTCTTTTCTCTACCGTTTGAACATATGTCACTGTAGCTTCCCATGGCCGCCGTCATCGCGCCGAAACTTTGACTGTCTGAACGCCCATACGCAGCCCTATGTCGCATCCCCTCTTGCTGAGACTCAAACTCAACGGGGTTGGTTGTACAAGCCCCATCTTTATCGGCCGCCAATGGCAACCACAAGCCTTGCTGCTTCAACAAACCACGTACCTTGATCTGCCGAAGACTGAAGCTGTTTCTCTCCGTGAACTTGTTGATCTTGGTCCGAGTCATCTTCTTTCCAGCTCCTTTTCCAGATCTGTAACCCCCGAATGCGTGCTCCACCTTGATCTCAAAACCGTAGCTAAGAATTTCACAGATTGTGAAACCCTAGCCCCATAGCTCCACCTTGATCTTGGAACACCACAACCATGCTCTCATACCAGTTTGTTATGTTCTGGGCAGAGCTTAGAGAACGATGTAAACGATGAAACAAGAACACAAGAGCACACACGATATAACGTGGTTCACTAGCGATGAGCTAGCTACCTCCACGACCTGAAAACCCCCAATTTTATTGAGAGAAGCCCACGAATACAACCCACACAATGTAGAGCACGCCCTATAGCCTTTATATAGGCATACTATACAACTTGTGCCCAAAGAAGTACCAAAACCCGAGCTAACGAACAAGGAAACAAAATATGTCCGCCTCCAGCGATGTCTTCGCATGAAGACAATTTGTCTTCGCACGAAGACCAGGATCTTCGCACGCAGACCCTGATTCCAACAGCTTACTTTGTTCGCCTCGTGCTCCTCCGTTTGGTCTGTTTCTTCCCCCCCTTCATTGCCAACTCCTCGCCAAGCCCAAGTACATTCAAGGCACCTTGATCCCAACACTAGTATATGCTTGTCTTATCTTAATCAGTTACCCCTGCCTAAGCTAATGCATCACATGTAAGATATGTATTTCTTTTAATCACCAACAATATGGATACAAGATTGAAGAAAGCAAACATGTATAGCAACAAGATATGAACTAGACAACTCTAGAGATAGCAATTCCTCATCATTCAAACGGTTTCATTATTGTTAGGAGGAATAGAAACTGGCCAAGAGTTTCAGAAGTAAGGAATATCACAAAGTTAATTAAACAAGAACAACATCAAAAGAACTTATAGACTCTCGAAGAGCGCCGAAATGTTATGGCAATTCACTCGATCACTCACCTCACGAACAATGAAAGAAAGATGAAAAACACAAGTTTAACGTGGTTTGCTAGCCCAAATCGAGCCAACTGCGTCCACGGGGAAGAAAGACCGTTATTCAACGAGTAGGAACGATTCACAATGCTTACATACGTTCATAGGACCCCAAAGGAGATCCTTAACAAGTTTCAGAAACAAGTTAATACGTTCATAGGACCGTGTCAATAGGCTAAGATCCTTAACAAGTTTCAGAAACTAACATCCATTCTATAGAAATTAAATGTAACTGACACGATCCAACCGCAAGTGTACGGCTGTCGCGTGTAGTAATATCCGGTAATCCGGGTTTGTCGAACCCAAGGGACTTGTCGTGAACTAATTAGGATGATTAACTTTAATGTGGACAAGTAATTGAGATTGTTTGACTAATCTAAGAAATTAAATAATAAGCTAATTATTAAAATTGAGATTAATACGAGGGACAAGTATCAGGATATCTCTTCGGGTTCACTAGGGATCTCACACCACTTATGATTTCTGTTCAAGTAACACGAACGTCTTTTACTTAGCCAAACGAGCACCTATGCTTTGAAGATTCCTCAACCAAAGCCTATATTCAAACTCTTGTACCTGATTCCTCTAGCCTACTCAAGTTCAAATAAGCATTATGTTGTTGTGGTCTACTCTTAGTTCTAGCTAACTAGCAAGATTCCTCAACCCTAGATACGGCTAGTGCAAGATTCAAGTTCAAGCAATAACTATTGATTCCTCTAATAATTATCACCTAGATCAATCTTATTGTGACGTCAAACAATATGAGAGATAGAATTACGCATATGAATCAAGCATAACTAAGCATAAACATCCAATTAAGCTAATAAGCATGAAGCATAATCCATAAATCACCAACATGGTGTTCAAACCCTAGTTCCCTATGAGATATCCCGAATAGAAAGTTTAGCTACTCATAGTTGGGAATACAACGAAGAATTTCCAAGTATTCATCAAAAACAAGAGAGATAGAGAGATCAAACGATGAATCCTTGATCCGGCGGGAATCCGAGCTCTCCAATGGCTTGGGAGCTGTCTCCCCCCTTCCTCCAGCAGCGTCCTCCTCTGTTCTAGGGCTGAGAATTCGTTTCATAAGGCCTGGGCACGTTTTTTAATGAACTTTGGCCGAATTTGCACTTCTTCAGCCCCTCCAGTTTGTAATTCCCGGACAGAATTGTAAGCTGATTTTGCGCGGACTGTATCTCCCTCATACGAACTCGTCTTTGGGCCTACCATATAACGTTGGAAAGCTACGGATGTCTAATTTCCAATGCCGCAGGCCTTGCTCCCAAATTATGTATAGATTTTCCTGAGTACCGAAAATAGTACAGGCTGGTCAGGAGTGACTTTTTCAACTTTTCTTCGTGTTTGCGTCTTCTTTTCTCCTCTTCATCTAACTCCATACCAAGTGTATACAAGCCTCTAGTAAGCTCAATTACACCTATTTTACCTGAGAAACACAACAAAATACTACCCGTGCAATTATCATCGCAAATATGATAGAAATCATGCTCAAATAAGCTAGAAACACAACTTTTGACTCTTAGGCTTATAAATCGTCAAATTCACATATTTGTGCAAATACAACATATAAATCATGTGAAATAAGCCTAATAAAAGTGATATGGAAGTATAATAATAACTCCTAAAAGAGAGTTATCAAATACCCCCACACTTACCTTTTGCTCGTCCCGAGTAAATCACCGTTTACTAGCCAACTCAAGACGCAAACGACTCAACACGACTCTCGACTATGCAACTACATGAACTAACTAAAATGCAACTCGATTATACACAATGCAAAAATTGAACCAACACAATTTGTTTTTCTTTTTACGAGATTGGGCAACCTCTCTATCATAAACCGAAATCATCAAATCCTCACAAGCTCACTTTGAAATTTCACGACACGCAGCAAGAAATATGATATGATGATCCTATGCACAAACTCACTAAGGCGTCCCCAAACATCCACCAAATCATTCCAAGACACGGCACGTCTTTTGACTCAAAGCGTCTAGGCATCTCAAGCTCTAACTGATCTTCCTTCGTCAAGTCATTTGAGGTTTTCAGACCCTCTTAGCCGTTATTGCTTTGAATGCAAATTGTCCCATTGCTGGGAGACACAACTCCTGTGATATACGGCTTGACTTTAGTTTCCCTCTTAAGCTCTACGTTGGATTGAATCCAAATTTTCCGCGCAAACGGAAGCACAATAGGTTGTTTCATCTTTGAAGCTCAATTATATGTTTTTTTTTCATTTTTTTCTTTTTCATTATTCTCCTCTGTTTTTACAACCGTGAAATAGAGCTTAAGAGTGTGGGCTTTTTAGGATTTTCTCTTAGAACCACCTTAAGGGATGGTGGTGCACGCTCCCTGACTTCGCTTAGGCCGAAGACTCGTACCACATGAAACCGACTCTACACGAAGGTCCACCCCAGATTCTAAGAGTCCACAAGTCTCCACCAGAAACGGAATAATCGATCACTTTGAGTCTCAATTCTCCTAGCACAATAAAGGAGTCAAAAGTATGCCTGTAGTCTACTTTCACTATTCCCGAATACCTGGGGCATCCTGTCGTGAGACTTGCGCACAAAATACTAGAATAAAAGTATCCCTACTACGGTGCTTCCTACTCTCATGAGCTCTTTCACTGGATTCTCTTCGGTTTCTAGGTCCTAAGTTGCCCTTTCTCAAATTTTCAATTTTTATGATTTTTCTATTTTTTTATTTTTTTTATATTTTTTTTCATTTTTTTCTAGCGCTATATGCATTTGGCCAACTCGATTAACCAACACATTTGGGGTAGGGGGACTCAAAAAATAAAAGTGTAACAATAGTACATACAATGCAATAAATTAAACGTTCAAATGCAAACCGAACTGACTGACACCTACGTGCAAGACTGACTCACTAAACTATATTCTAATCTAAATGTAATCGGCTATGCAAGACACGGACATGGCTAGCAAATAGGTAAAAATCCCCCCACACTTGAGTGCTGCGTTGTCCTCAACGAATTTAGAGATCAACCAAGAAGACTCGGCATTCAAATGCAAGGGACGGTGATTCTACTCGGGGTATAGTCATGGCACAAGAAGGTAGTTCAACAAATTTAGAGCTAAAACGAACTACGTGCACGTGACAAGTTGTGTGTACCGAAATTAAGCAAGTACTCAAGTATTCCCTAGGATTCTAACAGCTAATCCAGCGGCGACTATGCACCGTGACAAAGTAGTCAAAATAAAATCCTAGAGCAAGTACGATGTGCCTAAACGGTAAGTAAAGAGAAAGAAAAGAGTACTCACAGCCGACACGAGGTCGGGGACGAAATCCGATAGCTGCTGACTGAGACAGCAAGAACAATCCCCAAGCAAACGTTGTCCGGAACAATGCAAGCTCCCTTTGCGGTCGAGTGTGTGAAACACAGCGGGGTCGATTGATCCTTGCTGCTGACGAAAAGATAACGAATAATCCCCGAACTCATGATGTGAGCTCCCGTAACGGTCGAGTGGGCGAGTAACACACCGGGGTTGATGTCTTCGTCAAACTTTTCCTCAATTTTTTTTTAACATAAAAATTTCATATCAGCTGCCCATGTTTTCTTGTACTTGTACTGATTTTGCCGACACTGTTGCTTCCATTGTCAATTTTGGCTAATGTGATGGGTGCATTTTTTTTTCCAAGTATATCAAAATCCCAATCAATGTAAATAGAAGAAGGTCTTGTCTTTAATATTGGTCAATCAATAATTCATCCCCTGCATGTCTTGAACCACCAGAACAATTCCACAAGGCTCTGCTTCACTTCAAGCTCCATCCGAGGATAGTGAGACCCATTGTGACTTGCAGCGGTAGGGGCAGAGGGTTGTAAGTCGGCGATGGTGACTGTGGCGGTTGGGTTCTGCTTCGGTAATGGGATGGGTTGTTTTGGGATGGGTTGTTTACTTGTTTTGGTCGGAATCAGAGAGGGACGGGACTCTGTGGCGGTCGGAATCCAAGGGGGAGGTCTGGGTCTGGGCAACTGGGTTCGATTGGCGATGGGTGGATGACAGGGTCGGAGAAGAAGGGGTCGGTGATTGCAGGAGGCGAGGTGGTGGTCGAGATTTGTAAACGAGGCCATCGACGGGTTTTATGGCGGATTGGACAGAGATCGGCTATGGTGGAGGACAGTGGCGGTAGTTATGCGTTTGGAGTTCGCCGGAGAGAGGGAGTTCATGGGTTTGTGGTGAGTTGTAGGTCGGTGGTGGCTGCGCCGTGGTCAAGAGCAGAGGGCTTCGGAGTTTTAATCGAGAGAGAGAGGCAGCGGGTTTCTGGGTTCTTGCCGCCGGATTGAATGGCGGACTGGCGGTGGTTCTCTGATCCGAGACAAGAGGGCAGCGGTGGTTTAATTCGGTGAACTGGGTTTGAACGGTGGTGATATAGGAGGCTCATCATAAGTTGTTGCAGCACTGGTTGCAATTCAACCTGCAGAAACACCCATCTGAATTTTCAGAGAAGCTGCAAGGTACTGCAGACGTCGCAACATTGTGATGCAACATTGGGGTACTCGATTGTATTTTCCAGAGTTCTTGAAATTTTCACTCGCCTCCCCCTGATGATAAGAAACAACCAAGATGACATGTTAGAAGCATTATGAAACTGCACACAACACCCCCGCTGCTTGAAAACAGAACTTTTCTCGCCACTTCTTCTTCTTCCACCATCGTCTTTCTTTCATTCTCTTCTCAATTGAGGAAAAATAAACTCTCACAACGATCGCATATCTCAACAACGATGAACCCGGCTTGCAAAAGTAAAAGCTCTTCGCAACCTTTTTCTTCTTCTTCTTCTTCTTCCAGTTCATGAGAATTGTCATCATAACGATTTCAACAATAAGCTCAATTATCCCATGTCGTGAGAAGAAATTGATGTCATCTTTGATCGTCTTTTCAAATTGCAACATCTTTACTGAAAATTGAAACGGCAACTCATAATTATGAATGATTGTGTACCTTCATCTTCTTCATATGAATTTATCGAATCATCTACAAAGTCAATATCGGCGTCTCGTTCATCTTTGTTGCGCCCACACGTGAGATTATCCATCAAATCCGCAATCGTAGAGTCAAGCTCGTCAAAGTTGATTCCATGAATGAGACTTTCAATCTCACTGAAAACCGCATCATGTTTCTCCCTCATACTAGACTCAAGCAATGAATCGATGTTTGGACATGGTGAGATACACAATGGCTCATCATCCTCTTCTTTAAGCGTTGGAAAGGTTGGAGCATCCTCGTGATTTGGATGGAGAACAAATTGTGCGTCCATGTGTGTTGTCTCCATTCCCATTCTTGTTGCTCGTTGTCGCCATTCTTCCACATTAAGAATCATCTCCTCAAGCAAGCAACCAAGGAAGAAGAGTAACTTATTGGGAGGGGTTGAGTCATTAGGACGAAAGGTATAACGTTGTATTTCCATGGCTACCCTCTCTCTAATGCCATTCACATGGCACTCTTTCATGAATTGCCCATCTGCAAGGTTGCATGCTTCAAATATGCTCGCAAAACGGCGATATTTCTCATCCTCCATGCTTAGAGTTGAATGCCTGCACACTCAAGTAATACCGTGAGGTAATAAGAATATAAAATAACGAAAAAAAAATAAAATTCCCTAAAGCTAATAATTCTAACTAATTCAACCGAAGTCCCCGGCAACGGCGCCAAAAACTTGACACGAACCAACCGCAAGTGTACGGCTGTCGCGTGTAGTAATATCCGATAATCCGGGTTTGTCGAACCCAAGGGACTTGTCGTGAACTAATTAGGATGATTAACTTTAATGTGGGCAAGTAATTGAGATTGTTTGACTAATCTAAGAAATTAAATAATAAGCTAATTATTAAAATTGAGATTAATACGAGGGACAAGTATCAGGATATCTCTTCGGGTTCACTAGGGATCTCACACCACTTATGATTTATGTTCAAGTAACACGAACGTCTTTTACTTAGCCAAACGAGCACCTATGCTTTGAAGATTCCTCAACCAAAGCCTATATTCAAACTCTTGTACCTGATTCCTCTAGCCTACTCAAGTTCAAATAAGCATTATGTTGTTGTGGTCTACTCTTAGTTCTAGCTAACTAGCAAGATTCCTCAACCCCAGATACGGCTAGTGCAAGATTCAAGTTCAAGCAATAACTATTGATTCCTCTAATAATTATCACCTAGATCAATCTTATTGTGACGTCAAACAATATGAGAGATAGAATTACGCATATGAATCAAGCATAACTAAGCATAAACATCCAATTAAGCTAGTAAGCATGAAGCATAATCCATAAATCACCAACATGGTGTTCAAACCCTAGTTCCCTATGAGATATCCCGAATAGAAAGTTTAGCTACTCATAGTTGGGAATACAACGAAGAATTTCCAAGTATTCATCAAAAACAAGAGAGATAGAGAGATCAAACGATGAATCCTTGATCCGGCGGGAATCCGAGCTCTCCAATGGCTTATGAGCTGTCTCCCCCCTTCCTCCAGCAGCGTCCTCCTCTGTTCTAGGGCTGAGAATTCGTTTCATAAGGCCTGGGCACGTTTTTTAATGAACTTTGGCGTTTGCACTTCTTCAGCCCCTCCAGTTTGTAATTCCCGGACAGAATTGTAAGCTGATTTTGCGCAGACTGTATCTCCCTCATACGAACTCGTCTTTGGGCCTACCATATAACGTTGGAAAGCTACGGATGTCTAATTTCCAATGCCGCAGGACTTGCTCCCAAATTATGTATAGATTTTCCTGAGCATCGAAAATAGTACAGGCTGGTCAGGAGTGACTTTTTCAACTTTTCTTCGTGTTTGCGTCTTCTTTTCTCCTCTTCATCTAACTCCATACCAAGTGTATCCAAGCCTCTAGTAAGCTCAATTACACCTATTTTACCTGAGAAACACAACAAAATACTACCCGTGCAATTATCATCGCAAATATGATAGAAATCATGCTCAAATAAGCTAGAAACACAACTTTTGACTCTTAGGCTTATAAATCGTCAAATTCACATATTTGTGCAAATACAACATATAAATCATGTGAAATAAGCCTAATAAAAGTGATATGGAAGTATAATAATAACTCCTAAAAGAGAGTTATCAGTAACACCCCTTGGTTCCCGATATTTTATGTTCCAGACCGGAGAGCGCAGGAGGGTGCTACTCATATGAAGCGGCGGAAATCAAGAATAAAACGTCCCATAGTTATATATTACATACTGATAAAATTGTATTCAACATAATGCATACTATTACACAGGGTGAAATTTAACTAAGAGTTCGTTTAATAAAAGTGTTTTCGACTACTAGATAAGTTTGCGATCCCCTTATGCCAAGCTCCCAACTCCTAGACCTGCGGGGAAATGAAACAAAGACCGCATTTTTTCGAAAGTCATCAAGAAATGCTGAGTGAGATACACCTTAGCATGTAAAACAGGAAGCCGAAAAAGGTTATAGTGTTGCGCGTTTAATAAGAATTGAGGAATAACATAATATGAGTAAAAGTATAACAATATCAGAGTTTACAGCATCATAATCAGCAGTGTTAACCAAATTAGAGAAGTCATAATCAGCAGTGTTAACCAAATTAGAGAAGTCAATATCCAAAGCTTAAAACACGTCCAATTAATTCCTTCACTAGTGCCATTTCCAAATAGAACATGGATCCAATTATCAATTTTCCAATAGAATCAGATATGCCAAGTTATTATAGACACTAAAATAGAAATGCCAACAAGTGGCCTCCCAAATCAAATAATAATTCCAACAAAGGGCCTCCCAAATAATAATATCCTAGCCAATGTGGCGTAGAGGGAAACTCCCGAATTGTTGTTTCCAGCTGGAGCCTATAAGTACAAGACTTCAACAAGAAGTAAGGGGAAACTCCAGAGTCTGTGTTTCCGGCCAGAGCCAATATAATTATAGTCCGTGACCACAACAAGTAGTCAAAGGGAACTTCAGTGTCTGTGTTCCCGGCGGGAGCCGAAATAATCATAGTCCATGACCACAACAAGTAGTCAAGGGGAACTCCATTGTCTGTGTTCCCGGCCGGAGCCGAAAAAGATCAAAGACTCAACCAGTCAAGGTAACTCCCTGGTATCAGTGTTTCCGGCCGGAAGCGATCATAACATTAAGATCAGGGGAATTCTCAAACGTCTAGTTCCAATACATGCAATCTTCCACATTACATTATTAATAATTTTTTGATTTAGTGTAAAAAACACTAAGCTTCCCAATTATAGCAAGATAATGGCTATTAATTGATCAAATCAAGTTTGACAACTAATTTCGGTTAGACAAGTAGGAACACAACCAAGCATGTAATTCAAAATTGTATTTTGAGACAAGTTACATATATCACAATTTGACACGAAGGAAGCTGCAAGCTAGGCTAGGCATGTAACTCACCTCAAGTGAAACGGCAATTAGTTCGAAGTTTTCCTCACGGGAAGTCAACGTAGCCTACGTCTACGAATCCATTGCCTACAATTTACAAATGTTTAGTCACAGCAGTGATACTTCTAAATTAACAAATTCATGGATGCTCGTCCGACTAGGTCAAATACTAATTCCAACTCTCGCGATCCCCAACGTAATAATTTTAAGAATACATACATATTTAGTTAAATAGCAATTAACTCATTTACTAACAAAATATTAATATTTTACTTACAATTTATTTTGGAAAGTAAGGAGTTACTAGATAATAAAATTAACTTTTTAACAATATTGCTAAAGTATAATGTGACAACTATTTATTATTAAATGACAAGTACTACTAATTACAAGGAAAATTGGGACTTTATAGTGAGTTATGTAACAACAAATTCTTATATTTGTAAAGAAATCATTTCCAATTTTGTAACTAATTTATTTTATTCCATGGAAACAATGTCAGATTTATGAAACGTTAATGTATATTTAGAAACTTACTATAAAATTAGAGTTACAGTTAGTTAAAGGGTAAAAGACACTGACCACCCTTCGGTTTAGGGAAAATTCCACTGACCACCCCTGAGTTTTGGATAAAGACACTCTGCACCCATTTAACGGAATATTCCGTGGACACTTAGCACCCTTCTGTTACATTCTGCTAGAAAAGTGGGTGAATTAATTTTTTTGACCATATTACCCCTGCATATTTTTTTTTTACTTTTTAGCCTATGTTTATCATCAAGATCACAAAATTCATCAAGAACATTAAAACAATATCAACATCACCCCTTTTCACTTTGAATTCAAAACATTGGCAACATCCTTAAAACCAAAACTTACACATTTGATGTCATATTTTTCTGTTGATACTCTTAGTGTTCTTAGGTGTTAAACCATCGCCACCACCATTTGCTGGTCGATACTTAGATTCAATGTTCATCAATCTTATCACAACTACCACCAAGACCCATCTGAAACTTAAAATTGCAAAATCAAAAGATAGCAACTCTCCAAAATTAGATCTGAAGCTCGATAACTTTGTCATAAATCAAACACCAACACATTAACTCAATCTGGAATAGGAGTTTTACACTATCCATAAACAAAATCAAACACCTCCATCACAAAATCAGACAACTTTACTACCTCCAGGTTATAATCAGAAATTAAAAGAATTAGAGGGGGATGAAGAAGATGAATCAGAGGATAAAAAGAGAGGCAGAGAGAGCATGGATTCTTATAGTTTCTTATTTGTCATCACTTACTCTTCCTCATCCTCAACTTCTCCTTCTTTGAACTCCAACATTGTCACTACCAATGGGTGCTCAATCAAACAACGCCGATTGCAGTCATCTTTTTGATCTCTTCTCTTAACAGACCTTGGAGTCAACACGTCACCGAAATGAGAGAAGGCTTTCTCGGGGGAGTGGTCGTCGGTGGTCCAGGTGAGACCTCCGACATTGAGAGAGGTAAATCGAACCCATCACCGAGAAAGGTAAATCGAACCCAGGTGAGACCTCCGAAGAACAGTAGCCACCAAATCGAACCCTGAAGTTCTCGTTTTCTCAGATCTCCCTCTCCCTCTCACAGTTCGCAATCGCCGCCTCAAATCGCCACCATCTGTCAAATCGCCGCCTCAAATTGCAGCCATCACTCAAATCGCAGCCATCGCCCAAATCTCCTCTCCCTCCTCCTCCTACACTCCATCATCCAAAATCCCCGCCATCAACCCAGACTATATAGAACCCAGATCTGCAATCGCCCAAATTGATCTGGTTCTGGGCTTTGGTTCTGGTTCTGGGCTTCTTCTGCTCGTGCCAAGAGGGAACAGAGGGAGAGTCAGAAGAGGAGGGGGTTGCGCTGATGGTGATTGCGAAATGTGAGAGGGGGAGGGAGGACGAGGAGAAGGAAGTTAGGAGTGAGGCTGGAGGTGTTTTCACAAAGAAAGAGGGGGAAGAGAGAGAAGAGTGAGGGTTAGAAATGAAGGAGAGAGGTGTTATGATAATATATAGGGGGTAATTTTTTAACATATCAGGGGTAAAATAGTCTTTTCCTCCGTGCTGTTAGTGAACCGTCAACCTCCATCCAAAAAAAGGTGCAGAGTGTCTTTTTCCAAAACACAGGGTAGCGGAGTTGATTTAACCCTAAAGTCAGGGGTGGTCAGTGTCTTTTACACTTAGTTAAAACATTATTCGAAACGAATTTTTACAGCAAACAATCTGTAACTACTTAATTACATCTAATTTCCAAATTTAAGCTTTTATTTTCCTTACAAGCATATTTATTTTCATTTATCTTTTTAGAATAGCTAATTAGTAAAAAAAATGTTATTATATAATTAGTAAAATTTAAGTAAAAGACAAGGGGTTCCCCCTAACCTTATAGAAGCTATTAGGAGTTCACACGTATCCGTCAATCCGCACCGATCCGCAAATCCGTCCGATCTGTGACGGATTGGGTCCGGACCGATCCGTGACCAATCGGACTAGGATCAAGAAATATAAATACGATCCGGTCCGTCAATCCATTCGATTTGTTTGTACTTATTATTATGTTATTTTTACTAATTTGATCAATATGAGTTGTTCTAATGCTAACTGTAACTTAGTAATGTCATTACTTATCAATATTGTGTTGAATAATTTTGATTTTTGATGATATAAAGAGGAAGATATTTCATACGTTAACAAAAATTATACGAAATGATAATTGTATATTAGTGTTTACTTTGTTAGTTGAACATATTCAAAAATATTTGAAAAATTTGCGATCCGCGAATTAATCCGGTCCGATCTGCAACCGTTGATCCAGTTGGATCAGACCCGTTTCGATCCGTAAACCAGCAGATCGGATTAACTCAGCCTCAATTCGGACCGATCTGATCCCTGTGCACCCCTAGAAGCTATAACTACATAACATAATAAATTTTTGTTCTAACACTTTATACCCTCAAAGTTTATGAAATGACAATATAAAGAATCCTTTCACATAGTCAAAAGTTTTTTTTAAAGACGAACATCTCCCCCAAAGTTTTTGTAAAGTGAAAAATAAACCCCTCTGTACAAAAACTTCTTCAACCCATCAAATTGATTCATGAATCTTCCAATATATTGATACCCATACAATTTTAATGATATAGAACTATAAGTGAAGTCGAAACAAGTAGATTCAAGCCAAAAATCGAAAAAAACGGTTATCGAATGAATGAGATATTAATCGCCGAAGTCGAGTCATAAAATTGTTGGAAACAATGGTTTGGTGGCCGGTTCAGGGTTTCTCCTAGGTTCGTCGGACCTCACGGAATGTGTATGAGTGCCGAAGGACAGAGGGGAGAAAGAGAAGTCGGCGGTTGTGGTGGTCGTGGGTCTCCAGTCGAGTCGGGCCTCCGGGTCTGCTCGACTGTAGCCTTCGTCCACCGTTGTTGCTAGTCTTGTTGTTGATTTCAGGCAACATAGGGAGGGAGAGTTAGAGGGAGTGAGTAGGGAGGAGGGGGTAGAGAAGAGGGTTACGGTGGAGGTGGTTGCCGGCGGTGATGGAGGAAGTGGTGGTGGTGGGTTTTCTCTCGACAAAACAGATGAGGGAGAGAGAGGTTGTGCGTGGTGGTGGTTGCTTCAGTAGAGAGAGAGGAAGAGAGGGAGGTGAGGGTACTAGTGGTGGTTTCGGTGGTGATGGTGGTGGTGGTTTCCGAAGAAGAAGAGGAGAGAAGAAGTTTAAGAAGAGGAGGGACAGAGGACGAGTACAGAAAGAGAGAGAGAAAGAGAGAGAAAGAGAAGTTTTGTAAACAAAAATTTTGCAGGGTGTCTTGGGGAAATACACTTAGCTATTTATTATTTCTATTTTATGTTTTATGATTTTAACCTTTAATTAGATACGGATACCCCCCCCCCCAAACACTTATTTAGCTAGCTTTAGCCCTTATGAAACTACATACACCACCCCAAAATTAAGGGAAGTGTTGAAGTTTACCCTCTAATACACAACGGTGTACTACATTAAATCTCAAGAATGGAAAAAAAATCGAAGATTCCGGAATAAAAATCGTCTACATAAAAAATGGGCTCTCATAGAGATGCCAAGAAAGACGTTTAGCTATATAATACGAAATAAATCTCAAAATTTTATGATAACGAATGACTAAGAGAGTAAAAGAAGAGAAATCAAATGATGGAGCTTCAATGGTGACTTCGGTCTTCTTCTCCGTGTTCTTCTTCGTCTTCTTCTATTCTCCAAGTCTTCTTCAATGATGATCGAGATAGC
The DNA here is from genome assembly GCA_023055425.1 of Linanthus parryae. Classification (NCBI taxonomy): domain Eukaryota; kingdom Viridiplantae; phylum Streptophyta; class Magnoliopsida; order Ericales; family Polemoniaceae; genus Linanthus; species Linanthus parryae. Next base: position 108,385,088 of record JALGPY010000005.1, on the reverse strand, counting down.
CTCCTTAATTTATTTCGTAGTGTATTAATTATTCCTCACTTAAGGTTTTTGGAAATAATAAAAAAACTACACCGTTTTAATCTCAAACTCGCGCATATGACTCAGCTTATCGTGCAATTTGCCCCAGCAGATTGTGCGATATGCTGGGTTTTTGTCTCCCGTGTTTTTGCATCCAACAGGTTGTGCGATCTGCTTCTCCTTGAGGCTCTAATCGTGCAATCAGTTGGGGTGATCAGGCAAAGCTGAGAGTTTCTTCACTTTGGCGCGTAGAATTTTGACTAAGTCTTTCTAAAGGTGCTAAGTGTAGTTTATGGAACTTATGAAAAGTACACTTAGCTCCCCTCTTAAATTATTTTGTCTCTTTCTCTTAATTTATTTTTCTTCCAATATTTTGTGTCGTTTCTCTTATCACTTGATCTCCCAAGACACGTTTCTTGTCAAAACAATACAAAAATAACCCGTGCGATCAAATGTGTTAAAATAAGCTTAAATAACTCCAGAAACGCCTGGATTAGCAATTAAACCTTAACTTCTAAAATATCCTCACAATCTCATAAAAAATAATATATATTACTCGGAAACCACGCAAATTGATATAAAATCATGCGAGAATATAACTCTTATCTAGAGTTATTAAATCCTCCACACTACCATTTTGGGTGTCCCGAGAAAAATCTCGTGTAAATTCCTCACACTATATTTTCAATCCACCGAATTGTATAAAAACTTGCTAGTCATACTGAGACACAAACACGACTCTACACAAGACAATGCAAACTATATGACTATATACTATGCAAATCGATATTTAGCACTGAAAATATTTAAACAACAAACTTCTTTTTCTACATTTCTTCAGGCATTGGGAAATCTCGCTATCATCAACCGATATCATCAAGTCCTCACAAGTCTCTTTCAATATTCCACCACCAGCAGCAGCATGAAATTGAGATATAATGATCCTACGCACAAGTTCACCAAGTCATCCCCAAACATCCACCATAAACAAATCAAGATATGGGTACGTTCTTTAATTCGACGAGTCTAGGCATCCTAAGTAGCTACAGTAGACTTTATTTGCCAAGTCATTTGAGGTTTCTAGACCCTCTTAGCCATTATGTTTTTTTAAATGCAAATTGTCCTAGTGACGGGAGACACAACTCCTATGTAATACGGCTTGACTCTAGTTTTCCTCTTTCTCTCTACATTGGGTTGAATCCAAATTTTCCGCGTGAAACGGAGCACATTAGGTTGTTTGTCCTCTTTGAAGCATGAATTTTTTTCTTTTTCTCACTTTCTCTTACTTATTTCTCTTATTTTACAACCATTCATTAGAGCATAGGAGCCTGGGCTTTTTCGGTTAACTCTTAAAATCACCGTTAGGGATGGTGGTGTACACTCCCCAACTTCACTTAGGTTGAAGCAGTTTACCACATTAAACCAACTCAAGATAAAGGTCCAATCTAAATTTACAAGACACCACAAGTTTCCACCAAAAACGGAATATTCAACCATCATAATATATAATCCTCCTAGCATAATAAAGGAAGTAAAAGTATGCCCAACATCTTCTTTCCACATCTCCCTGATACCCAGGACATCCCTTTGTGAAAAGGTGCAGAAGATACTAAGAATTATAGTATCCCTTCTTCGACGCTTCCTATTCTCAGAAACTCTTTCACTTAACTCTTTTCGTTTTCTAGGTCTTCGATTTCCCTTATTCTAAAAAAATATTTTTTTTCGTTTTTTTTTTCTTTTTTTTCATATTTTCCTAAACTCCATATGCAAGGCTACTCGACTAACAACATAACACTTGGGTAGGGGGACTCAATACGTAAAGTTCAAGCAATGCAAAAATTAAATAATCTAACACAATACGACAATATAATAAAACAGTGACATTGACTCACACTACACAAACAACATGTACATGGCTTATGCAAAACAGACAAGCTAGAAAATAGCTACCCCCCCCCCCCCCCCCACACACACACACTTAAGCGTTTCCTTTTCCTTTAAAGAGCAAGTAAAGGACTCCGCACTTACATGTATGGGCGGTGGATTTACTCATATATAATAGTACGCAGAAACAGATAGAGTAAGTGGTACCTGAGTTCCTGTAGCTATCATGGGCACTGTGATATATGAATGAACCTGCCCAATGACATGGAACAAGGAGCTAAGAATGTGCATGATGAAATGAAGGTTGAAGATGAACTTATTGTGCCAGCTGGTCCAGTGACCCGTTCAAGAGCTAAGAAGTTCAATCAAGCTATTAGTGGACTACTAAGCCAAATGAAGACTCAAGACGTTCAAATCAGCATGCAAGGAAGTCAAATCACATTGATTCAAGCTGAATAAATTAACAAATGGGAAAAGTGTCCAATTGTACTCTTTTTCCCTTATCAAGTTTTTATCCCAATGGGTTTTTTCTTGATAAGGTTTTGAACGAGGCAATCGTGTCACTTTAATCAAATACCCATTTGTTAAATCCATTCCAAGGCTGGTCCATAATTCAGCCATGAAGACTGAAGAGCTCAAGAAGGATTAAATGCAGTCCGAATTCAGATTTCCAAGCTAGACAAGCTTAGTTAAAGATGTCTAGTTCCAAGTCGCATTAATTATCCTTTTAACAACATTTCATATTCATTTTGTTCTCTCTATAAATTGTAATGAGCTGAATGTTAAAAATCAGTGAATGAAGTTATCTATTTTCTGAAATCTCTTTGTGAGTTTTTCATTGTTGGTGAGTGTATCCAACACAACCTGATCTTTGGAGAGATTCCAAGATGCTGATCCCTTTAGTGAGATGCTAAAGGTCTGACCGGTTTATCAAATGAACTTACACATTCCTTTGTGGCGCCATTCACTGCACCATCCTTGTTTCTCAAGGAATTTCCATTTCTCAACCTCTAAGTGCAGATCCGTGGGCGGGGATCCTATCAAGTGGTATCAGAGCACACTTAGAAGTTGAGGATTCTGTTTACTTTAAAAATAAAAAGTACTATCTTCTCGTTTGCATTGTTTCTTGTTTAAGTTCGGTTTGTGTTTCCAAAAGAACTAGTTACTGGTGATTGTTTGTTATTATTTTCAGATCATAATGTCGGGATCAGAGGGAGAATCCAACCGCAACAACAAGCTTCTTATTGAAGCTATCACTGCAGAAATGGAGAAAATGATGGACGCCAAATTTGATTCGTTTTGCCAAGAGCTTGGGGTACGATATGATCATGGAACTGGTTCACGTCCAATGAGAAGGCACCGAACTAACTTCCAAGACACTCCCATGATGAAGAGGTTGAAGAATACTACAGCAACCGAAGTAGTCATTCTCAAAACAGCCAACGAAGGCCTAGACGTGCGAGAAATCGAGATGAAGAGAATATTGGTTTCAAAATCAAAATCCCTCCATTCCATGGAAAGAATGATCCTGATGCATACTTGGAATGGGAAAAGAAAATTGAATTAGTCTTTGATTGTCAACACTACACTGAGATCAAAAAGATACGCATAGCAGCCAATGAATTTTACGCACTAAGTTGGTGGGATCAACTTGCTACTTCTAGAAGGCGTAACTTGAAACATCCGGTAGAAACATAGGCTTAAATGAAAAGAATCATGAGAAAGCGTTTTGTACCAAGTCATTACCACCGTGAGTTGCACAACAATCTGAGAAGACTTGCTCAAGGAAGTAAAAGTGTAGAAGATTACTATCAAGAAATGGAGACACTTATGATTCGAGCTGATGTTCAAGAAGATGGAGAAGCAACCATGTCCAGGTTATTAGGGGGCTTAAACAAATATATTCAAGATAGAGTTGAGATGGAGCAATATGATGACTTGGAAGAGATGCTACACAAGGCTATTCTAGTGAACAACAACTCAAGAGGAAAAGATCTTCACGTTCAACTTATGGGGCTGAAAATAGTACCTCTAAATCTAGATTTCGGGTAGAGGAGAAACATACTTCTCAAGGAAGTGCCAAGAAGCCCACTACTCAAAATAATGAAACCAAATCATACGCTGCCAATCAAGGAGACAAAGAGAAGGCCGGAACAAGAACTAGCAGCATGAAGTGTTACAAATGTCAGGGCGTAGGGCACTATGCACGTGAATGCGTCAACAAGGAAGTTATGGTACTTCGAGAAAGTGGAGAAATTGAATCCGAATAAGAGCAACCAGATTCAAAATCATCATTGGATGAGCATGAATAATTTGCGGCTAAAGGAGATTTGCTAGTAGCAAGAAGGTATTTAAACATCCAAAACAAGACCAAGGAGCAAGAACAAAGAGAGAATTTGTTCAACACACAATGAATTGTACATGGAAAAGTTTGAAGCCTCATCATTGATGGAGGAAGCTGCACTAATGTGGCTAGTGAAACAATGATCAAGAAGCTTGGTTTGAAGGAGAAGAAGCATCCAAAACCATATGATCTGCAATGGCTTAACGATAGTGGTGAAATGAAAGTAAAAATCCAAGTGGTGGTGCCTATATCAATTGGTAAATACGAGGATGAGATTTTGTGTGATGTTTTACCAATGGAGGAAAGTCATATACTGTTAGGGAGGCCGTGGCAATCTGAATGAAAGGTATTTCATGTTGGATTCACAAATCGCCATTCCTTCGAGTTCAAAGGAAGGAAAACTACCTTGGTTCCCATGACACCACGAGAAGTATATCAAGATCAGCTTTGACTAAAGCACAAGGAAGAGATCGTAAGCAAACAATCAAACTTCTTTGCTGGTAACAAAGAAGTTAAGCAATCTTTATTTTCTAATTAGCCAATGCTATTTTTTGTTTATAAAGAAGCTCTTATTAGCTTATCTAAAATTGCACCGGTTGTACCGAGTGAGATAAAATCTATTTTACAGGACTATGAAGATGTGTTCTCTGAAAATTGTGCTAAGGGACTGCGACCAATTCGTGGAACAGAGCACCAAATTGACTTTTTTCCTGGAGCTTCATTGCCAAACAAACATGCCTATCGTACCAATCCCGTGGAAATGAAAGAGTTACAAAGACAAGTCGATGAACTGATGGCAAAGGGGCATATTCGTGAAAGCATGAGCCCATGTGTTGCTCCCGTCTTGTTGGTACCAAAGAAAGATGGTACATGGCGTATGTGTGTTGATTGTCGGGAAATCAACAATATCACGGTGAAGTATCGACATCCTATTCCTAGATTATATGATATGCTTGATGAGTTGCATGGTTCTAGCATCTTTTCTAAAATTGATCTTAAAAGTGGTTATCATCATATTAGGATGAAAGAAGGTGATGAATGGAAAACTGCATTTAAAACTAAACATGGCTTATATGAATGGTTAGTGATGCCATTTGGGCTGACAATGCACCTAGTACTTTTATGAGGTTGATGAATCATGTTCGTAGGGCTTTCATTGGAAGATTTGTCGTGGTTAATTTTGATGACATCTTAGTATATAGCAAAAATCTGGAAGAGCATGCTAATCATATGAAATATGTTCTTGATGTGCTTAGGAAGGAAAAACTGTTTGCTAACTTGAGTAAGTGCACTTTTTGTACGGATAACGTTGTGTTTCTAGGATTTTTTGTGAGTGCAGATGGTATAAAATTTGATGAAGCGAAAGTAAAAGCAATCAAAGAATGGCCAAGTCCAAAAAGTGTAGGGGAAGTAAGAAGCTCTCATGGACTTGTTGAATTTTATAAACGCTTTGTGAATAACTTCAACACCATAGCAGCACCACTTACGGAAGTAATCAAGAAGGACGTGAGATTCAAATGGGTAGAATCACAAGAAAAAGCTTTTCAAACACTAAAAGAGAAGCTTTCTAATGCACCTCTCTTGATTCTACCAGATTTTCTTAAAACTTTTGAAATTGAATGTGATGCATCTGGTATTGGTATAGGAGCTGTTTAATTCAGGAAAGGAGACCAATAGCATACTTTGAGAAGCTTGGAGGAGAAACACTAAATTATCCAACTTATGAAAAGGAGCTTTATGCTTTAGTTCGAGCTTTGCAAACATGGCAACACTACTTGTGGCCCAAGGAATTTGTTATTCACACTGATCATGAGTCTCTTAAACACTTGAAAGGCCAGCAAAAACTCAACAAAAGACATGCATGGTGGATAGAGTTCATTGAGACATTTCCATATGTCATCAAGTATAATAAAGGTAAAGAAAATATAGTGGCTGATGCACTATCCTGAAGGTATATCTTACTCTCCACTCTTGATGCCAAACTCTTAGTCTTTGAGCAATGAAAAGATCTATATGATAAGGATTCTGATTTTCATGACGTTTACAAAGCTTGTGAAAAGTTTGGGTGAGGTCACTATTTTAGACAAGATGGTTTTCTATTCTACGATAACCGTTTGTGTGTGCATAATTGTTGAGTAAGGGATTTGTTGGTTAGGGAAGCTCATGGAGGAGGTTTAATGGTACATTTTGAAATTGTAAAAACTCTTAAAGTAATGCAGGATCATTTCCATTGGCCACACATGAAAAGAGATGTTGAGAGGATTTGTAATCGATGTGTGACATGTAAACAAGCTAAGTCTAAGGCCAAATCCAATGGTTTGTACACTCCTTTACCTATTTCTACTCACCCTTGGACTGACATATCTATGGACTTCGTGTTAGGATTGCCTAGAACTAAATCTGGAAAAATTCAATCTTTGTGGTTGTAGATAGATTTTCTAAAATGGCACATTTCATAGCTTGTCATAAAACTGATGATGCATCTCATGTAAGTGAATTGTTCTTTATGGAAATTGTGAGATTACATGGCATGCCTAGAACAATTGTTTATGACAGAGACACTAAGTTTTTAAGCTATTTTTGAAGACATTGTGGGCAAAAGTAGGTACTAAATTGTTGTTTTCAACTACGCGTCACCCACAATCTGATGGGCAAACTGAAGTTGTTAATAGAACATTGTCCACTTTGCTAAGAGCCTTAATTAATAAGAACTTACAAACTTGGGAGGCATGTTTACCACATGTTGAATTTGCATATAATCACGCTGTGCATTCTGCTTCTAAATATTCACAATTTGAGACAGTTTATGGTTTTAATCATTTATCTCATTTGGATCTAACCCCTTTACCTTTGAGTGAAAGATCTAGTCTTGATGGGAAGAAGAAGTCTAAGCTTGTGAAACAGATCCATGAGGCAACGAGGAAGAACATTGAGGAGAAAACCAAGAAATATGTCAAGAACGCAAACAATGGCAGAAAGGAGATGGTCTTTGAAGTTGGAGATCTTGTATGGGTGCACTTGAGGAAAGAACGCTTTCCGGCTGAAAGGAAATCCAAACTCATGCCAGGAATTGATGGCCCTTTCAAGATCACCAAGAGAATTAGCAACAATGCCTACCAACTTGATCTTCAAGTTAAGTATAATGTGAGTTCAAGTTTCAATGTTGCTGACTTAGTTCCTTTTGTTGTAGACCATTCAGATTTGAGGACAAATCCTGCTCAAGAGAGGGAAGATGATATGAGAATGAACCTGCCCAATGAAATGGAACAAGGAGCTAAGGATGTGCATGATGAAATGGAGGTTGAACATGAACTTATTGTGCCAGCTGGTCCAGTGACCCGTTCAAGAGCAAAGAAGTTCAATCAAGCTATTAGTGGATTACTTAGCCAAATGAAGACTCAAGACGTTCAAATCATCATGCAAGGAAGTCAAATCACATTGATTCAACTTGAATGATTTAACAAATGGGAAAAGTGTCCAATTGTACTCTTTTTCTCTTATCAAGTTTTTATACCAATAAATATTTTTTCTTGATAAGGTTTTTAACGAGGCAATTGTGTCACTTTTATCAAATACCCATTTGATAAATCCATCCAAGGCTGGTCCATAATTCAGCCATGCAGATTGAAGAGCTCAAGAAGGATTAAATGCAGTCCAAATTCAGATTTCCAAGCTAGACAAGATAAGTTAAAGATGTCTAGTTCCAAATAGCATTAATTATCCTTTGAACAACCTTTCATATTCAGTTTGTTCTGTCTATAAACTATAATGAGCTGAATGTTAAAAATAAGTGAATGAAGTTATCTATTTTATGAAATCTCTTTGTGAGTTTTTCATTGTTGGTGAGTTTATCCAACACAACCTGATCTTTGGAGAGATTCCAAGGTTGCAGATCCCTTTGGTGAGATGCTAAAGTTCTGACCGGTTTATCAAAGGAACTTACACATTCGTTTGTGGCGCCATTCACTCCACCATCCTTGTTTCTCAAGGAATAGCCATTTCTCAACCTCTAAGTGCAGATATGTGGGCGGGGATCCTATCACACTGTTTCCTGGTAAAGTGCGATAAGAAAGGGTCGTGTGGACCGTTGACAATTTTCGAAAATGATGTACCGTGTCCCTTCACACTGATTGAAAATATTACAAAAACTCTCTCTCGCCCCTCAAAATCACATAAGGAGAACTCAAAACGAAAATAGCACAACTCACACCCTAATCCTTCAACGTTGGCTTGCCTCCCAACTAGCGCTTGTAATTGACGGCCTGACCCAGTTACCTCTGCCACCTCACGAATGTGGTTTGGCACATTGTTTTGCTTCCATCTTTGCCTTCATGTGCTGAATTTGAAGTACTTCTTCATGTGCTTGCACAACTTATGGCTTATTCCTATTCCAATAACCGGATGGAACGTGTGACAACTCTGGAAGTTCAAGATTGATTGACACAAAAATAGGGACCCCTATCTCAAACTCCCACGAGTATTAGGGCGTCGTTTTGAAGACCTTGAACGTCTCCATATCATCATTTACCCTCATAATTAATTACCCATTCTATACATTGATGAGAGTGCGACTGGTAGCTAACAGGGCCTTTCGGTCTCCCTCTCGCGGATCGGCCGATATAAGTACTGACCTCTTGATATCTTCATCAGGGCATAGGAACACCTCTTCCAGGTCTTGCTTATGTGGCTTGGGTTTGTCTTCGAAACATTCTGGGGCGGCTGGTAAGTCTTCATCAACGGTCATGTCGCATCCAGCTTCAGCCCCGTTCTCAATTGCATCGGAGCTTTTATTCACGGGGTCGTCCTCGTGAGTTGAAGGCGGCACCGCATACTTTCATATGCATTAGAACATCGTTACATTTCTTTAGAATCTAACCACCCTGCCTTCCTCAGTGTGTTCCACAGACCTCTTCAAGGAGTAAATGCGCTTGTTGTGAGCGATTTACGTTGGATACGGACTAGCTTCAGGCTTCTCTTGTAGCAGCGTTATCCCTGCTAGGGATTGATCTTTGACGTTTTCTGAAAGTGTGTAATGTAGAGTAAATACAGAATCTAATACTCTAGAAGGGGGTTGAATAGAGTACGGAAACTTTTGCTAAAATTGAACTTTAAAAACTCTAACACAAGGAACTAAATAAATCTCAAGGTTTTGGAAAAGATTAAAAAGAGTTGAAAGAGTTTAGAACAAACTGATGTTTCAAAGTTTTGAGATGGAAAATTCTCCAAAGCTTTCGAGCAACCTGTTTTGTGCTTGCCTGGTTTGCTGAAAGAAAAGAAAAATGCAATAAAGTAAAGAACACAAGGATTTTTACAGATTTCTTCATAACTGAACCTACTTTCTGCCTGAGGGACTTGATCCGTCCAGGATTTGAACACTCTTATTATTAATCACCCTGATTTAGCCCTAATCTGAAGCCTAAGTGAACTACCTTACAATTATACAACTTGTGGTTTTCAACCTATCTAGTTTCAGCTACAACCTAATGAAACAATAAGAACCTAATTATTGTTCACTTGAACAACTAACTTCTAAAGTTGGTGAGGTTGAGTAACACTTAAGAATATTACAATGAAATCTCAAAGAAGAACACAGAATACAAATAAGTGGAGAATGCTCAGAAGTTTTCTTCAGATTCTGGGTTATTTGATCTTGTTCAGCAGTTGAATCCTGGAATGATCGGAAGAGTAGTTTGTATTTTTATCCCATGAATGAATAGCTCTTCCTTTCACAGTGATAAGCCATATCTCTGTGTGTCTCCACTATGAATTTGAAACTTCAATTTAAACAAAGGCTGTTGTAACCACCTGAGAGATTTCAGGAACAAATTTCCTGAAAATCCTCTCCCTTTGACAACTTCTTTCAACAACTATGTTTGAATAGCTTTTCAGAATTGTCTGAAGGGTTTTGAACGATAAACAACCCTGCAACAACTCAATCACAAGATCACATAAAATCCGGATAATATAACATTAAGAATGCTGACTGTTTGGCATATCAGTTTAGCTAATAAACTGAATTGATAGTCTCAGAATAATCTTCAGATTAGTTCCTGATAAATAATATGTGATAATTGATAATAATAACATGATTAAAACTCATAATAAGTCAATAATCAATCACATAAACAGTTGTAACGTCCTGCAATAAGAAATAGAACAACTGTCAGAAGCTTAAGGTAATCCTCCAAAGCTTTGGAGCTTCAGATAACCTTCAAAGCTTTGGCCTTGAATATGCCCTGATCCAAGATGCATTCAAGCTGAGAGATCTGTTAATGTTAGAAACACAATAAACTAGCTTAAGAATATTGGCAAGAGACATTAAACATTATCCAAACCAATGACAAGCCTGCAATACATAAAGTGTTAGTTAACAGTTTACAAGTTCATAGTAGGCAATAGTGTCTTCAAAGCATTGGAGCTTTGAGACTTGTCTCTTTAGAAACTGTCTTTCATCATCTTCAAAAGATAAACTCCACTGAGTTCATACTTCTCATTCATCCAGAGGAATTGAATTATCATTTTGCATCTCAGGTAAGGGAATTTATAGGACAATAATGTAATTAGTTAGAATTATTATATATAATTTATTAGTCCCTGAGCCAGATTACTTAAACCAACGTGTATTAGCTTTCATTCTATTCAATATATCATTCTGTTTCTACATGGTATCAGAGCGGGTTGAAGATCCTGCCTCAAAACCCTAGCAGCAGCCTCCAAGAGGATCGACCGTTGTCATTCCCTCCATCGTCGTCAATCTCTAATCCAGCCTGTCGCACTTGCGTAGGCCTCAACCACCTGGTCACCAACTAGCGCCATCGCCAGCAAGCTCTACCGCTGCTTCCAGGTTTTCACTCAGGTCTTCCAATCGCCAACCACTGCTGCTTCTAGATTCGCTGCAAGGTCGTGGCACCCGTCAAAGCCCCACCCTCTGCTTGATCGCCGTTTGGTTGTTCCACACACATATCACCATCGCGGTACTTTCTCAACTCACAGTAACTGCTTCAATGGCGCCAAACAATACTGTGCCTGATCCCAATAATCCGGCGAAACCTCTGATCGTGATATCCGCCCCACCCACCCTAATCAAACTGGGTGGGTCCAACTTTCTTACCTGGAAAGTGCAAGTCCAGGCCTTACTGACTGGACATGGAGTATTCGGCCATGTCGATGGGTCCAAACTGCCCCCGCCGCCTTTGCTTCAACCGGCCCCTGTCTCTGCACCGTCCCCAACAGCGACCGCAACCTCGCACGTTCAGTCAAAAACTGCGACAATCACTGCTCCGCCACAACCTTCTGCACAGTCCACTGCCGAGTCGTCTGCCACCTCTGGTGTGACGGCTACGGCACAACTCAGCCGAATCCAGCCTACGCTTCATGGTTTCAGCAGGACCAGTTATTTTTTGCTTTTCTAGCGAGTATGCTGGCTCAATCAGCCCTATCTCATATCACCACTGCCCACACAGCATTTGATATCTGGACAACTCTCCATAATATTTATGCTCGTCCGACCCGTGGTCACATTAACCAGGTTAAAGACTATCTGAAAAATCCCCTACAAGCCTCGCGGACAATCTCCGCCTTTATGCACTTTGTGAAGCATAAAGCAGACGAACTGGCTGTCTTTGGTAAACCCATGGACGAGTCCGATGTTGTTGATCGGATTCTAGATGGCCTTAATGAGGCTTATTTTCCTATTGTTGCTGCAATCAAAGCCCGCGACACTAACATTGGCTTTGAAGAGCTTTTCGAGAAACTCACGCAGCATGAGCAGTTTGTCAACAAAATTCAGCTGAGTGCTTCTCTATCTACCCCGGCATCGGCTAATCCTACCTTCGAACCCTCCAACAAGGGTCGTGGTCGTGGTCGTGGCCACAACACTCGACTGAACCATCCACAGCTCCATCAGCCACAGTATCAGCAACCACCGTATCAGCCCCAGTGGCCCCCATCTGCTCCCACTTCTGGTTGGCAGTCTCAGTCGCACGTAGGTCCCAGGAAACCTCGTCCATTTCAGGGTTTTTGTCAGGGTTGCGGTGAACAAGGACACAGGATCCGTCAGTGCTCGCAGTTTGGTTGGATGCTCCAGCAGTATCATGATTCTGGGACCCCTCGCCCGACAGGCTATCGACTAGGTTCCCCCAATCCAACCTATTATGTGTCGAGCTCTCCATGGACTCCGCGTGCACATGTGGCTACAGCACACTCAGGAGTGCAACCCACACCATCTTGGTTGCTGACAGTGGTGCCACTCATCGCATTATGGCTGACCTGGCCAATCTCTCACTGCATCAGCCCTATACGCGTGGAGATGATGTCATGATCGGTGATGGCACGAGTCTTCCTATCACTCACACTGGTTCGCTATTTTTATCCTCTCCCTCTCACACCTTTACACTTAATCATGTCTTATGTGTTCCATCCATTAGGAAAAATCTTATTTCCGTCTCTCAGCTTTGCTCTTCTAATAATCTCATCGCTGAATTTTAATCTGTTGGTTTTTTCTTGAAGGATCGAACCACGGGGGCGCCTGTTCTGACCGGTCCGCTTAAATATGGAGTCTATGAGTGGCCAACTTCCACTCCACCGCTGGACCTCGTCACTCAGTCTCGTCCTTCCATTCACTCTTGGCATCATCGTCTTGGCCACCCGGCAGGGCCTGTCTGCCGGCACGTAGTCTCCAAATTTTCTCTTCCGTTTAGTAGCACCAAAGAGTCTGAGTCCTGTAGTGCATGTCAATGCACCAAGAGTCACAAACTCCCCTTTCGCAATTCAAGTATAAAGTCGACTCGGCCCCTTGAGGTCGTTTTCTCTTATGTTTGGACCTCTCCTGTTACATCCCATGATGGTTTCAAATACTATGTCGTTTTCGTTGACCATTTTTCTAAATATATGTGGCTCTACACAATGCAACGAAAATCTCAATTACACGATATCTTTGTTCGCTTCCATGCGTTGGTGGAGAAATTTTTCTCTCTTCCACTCAAGACTCTTTATTCAGACAATGGAGGGGAATACATTGGTCTTCGTGGGTATCTAGGGCTTCATGGCATCTCTCATCTTACTAATCCGCCCCATACTCCAGAACACAATGGGTATTCGGAACGCCGTCATCGTCACATCGTCGACACTGGCTTAGCCTTACTTCATCACGCCTCTGTACCTCTTCAGTACTGGCCCTATGCGTTTACGACTGCGGTATATCTTATTAACCGCCTTCCCACACGAAATCTCAGGTTTCGCTCACCGTTTGAAGTCATCTTTCACCAACACCCTAACTACACCAAACTTCGAGTCTTTGGATGCCTCTGTTACCCTTACCTCCGCCCTTAACTTCGCATAAGCTAGAAGATCGGTCCACCCCATGTGTATTTGTTGGGTATTCTCTCACTCAGAGTGCCTATTTATGTCTCGATGTTACCTCTCTTCGTCTTTATGTCACTCGTCACGTTCAGTTTGATGAGTCGTCTTTTCCGTTTGTCACTTCATCCTCTGGGTCCTCCCAACAGTCTGATGATCACATCTCCCTGTGGTTCTCTCCCAGCACTAGCATCCTTACCTTACCATCACCAGTCACTACACCATCAGCATCACCACCTCTCCCACCACCACCACCCATTGATATACCTGCTCCTCATCGATACTCTGGCCAACACTATGTTCGTCGTTCCCGTGTCTCAGTTGAACCACAATCTGTAGCTGAACCCCCTCAAATTCCACAGCCTGCACCCCAGTCTGCTGCCCCTCCGCCTGCCGCCTCGCATCCTATGGTTACAAGGTCACGAGATGGCACTCTTCGCGGCAACCCTAGATACACCTTCAATGCTACCCTTTCCACCACTGATAAAGATAGCGAACCCACTTCTGTCACTGAGGCTCTTAGGCACCCACATTGGAGAGTTTCTATGGCAGCAGAGTTAGATGCCCTGGTGCAGAACAATACTTGGGATCTCGTTTTACCAGCTCGTTCTACTAACGTTGTTGGCTGCAGGTGGGTGTTTCGTATCAAGCGAAAGCCCGATGGTTCTATTGACAGATACAAGGCACGTCTGGTTGCCAAAGGATTTCATCAGCGGCCTGGCATTGACTATCATGACACCTTCAGTCCCGTGGTCAAGCTCCACCATTCGTTTGGTTCTATCTATTGCCATCGCTCAGATTTGGCCCATCAAGCAGTTGTATGTCAACAATTCTTTCCTTCAGGGTACTCTCACTGAGCATGTCTACATGCAGCAGCCCCCGGCTTTGTGGATCAAATCCTCCCAATCATGTTTGTCGCCTGAACAAGGCAATCTACGGCCTCAAACAGGCCCCCAGAGCATGGTACACAGAACTTCGATCATTTCTCCTTCACCAGGGTTTTGCTAACTCTCGTGCTGACACATCATTGTTCATCTACCGTAACTCGGGCACCATTCTTTATCTGCTCGTTTATGTGGATAATATTGTTATTACTGGATCTGATGCATCGTCTGTTCAGCAGTGCATCCTGGATCTCTCTCGCAGGTTCTCGTTGATTTATCTTATTTCCTTGGGGTTGAGGTTTTGCAGCACCCGCAGGGTTTGCTCCTGTCGCAGCAGAAGTACACACTTGATCTTCTTCACCGCCTTGGCATGTCCTCTGCCAACCCGGTTTAGACGCCTATGGATACTTCTGCTGATCTTACGATTAATAGTGGAACGGCTCTCTCAGATGCCAAGGAATATCGGATGGCTGTTGTAAGCCTTCAGTATCTCTCCCTCACTCGTCCTGATATTTCCTTTGCTGTTAATCGCCTATCTCAGTTCATGCACAAGCCTACTACCGCTCATTGGAATGCGTTCAAACGTGTGCTACGATACCTACATGGGACAGCTGATCTTGGGTTGGTGCTTCGTCGTGGTCCTCACACCCTTTACGCGTTTTCTGATGCCGACTGGGCAGGCGACAAGGATGAATATACCTCCACCTCTGGTTACTTGGTGTATCTTGGTGGCTCTCCCATCTCATGGAGCTCCAAGAAACAACGTACAGTTGCTCGATCCTCTACTGAGGCTGAGTATCGAGCTGTTGCTGGTGCTTCCACTGAGATTCGTTGGCTCTTCTCTCTTCTTGCAGAGCTTGGAGGGCCTTTGCCCTCCGCACCAGTCATTTACTGTGACAACATGGGCACCAACTACGTCTGCTCCAATCCGGTGTTTCACTCGTATGAAGCATGTTGCACTTGATTTTCACTTTGTTCGTGAACAGATTCACGCTGTTCTTCTTCGTGTGTCTCATGTTTCGTCTGCCGACCAGCTAGATGATTGTCTCATGAAGCCCCTCTCGAGAGGGTCTTTTCTTCATTTACGGTCCAAGCTTGGAGTCTCTCCTCGACCCTCCATCTTGCAGGGGCGTATAGGACAATAATGTAATTAGTTAGAATTATTATTTACTTTATTAGTCCCTGAGCCAGATTACTTAAACCAACGTGTATTAGCTTTCATTCTATTCAATATATCATTATGTTTCTACAGAATTTTCTTGAACGGCCTTGTGGTCGCTTTCTCCCCCAGCTCTTTCCACCATACTGCTTCAGTGAGGTGCGCTTCATCCATATTGAATGGATTAATCGAGGTCGGGATGTCCACTACTCTTCCCTTCCAGATTGCTTTGATCATTTGGTGGGCAGTGGAAGGGACTGCGTCAAACCAGCGAATCCATTCTCGGGTGATGATCATGTGGTAAGTCGTGCTGACCTCAATTACATGGAACTTGGCGGAGCAAGACATTTTCACAATTTGCAACCCTCGTCAGATGAACCCGATGGTCATCTTGGAATCGTTACCGAATCTCATCAACGGAGAAGGTCTTCTGACTATCTTGGCATTGGGGATCCGCGCCAGCTCAAGAGTACTGGTAGGGATCACATTCATCGCAGGTCCTCCATCGACAAAATCTTTTCAGAATTCCGCTCCGCTGATCATCGCAGATACGTACAGTGGGAAAAAGTGTCGCGCATAGGAAACCTTGTCCCCTTCGTAGAATAAGATCAGTGTGAATGGTGATTTTGCTGCCTTTATGACCTTACCATTTGATTTGACCATATCTTCTCTGAATTCCTCGACAATTCAGGGGATGAATTTTGTCATCTCCATCCTGCAATTTGGAGAAATACATCACGTCAAATAACATTTTGAATATTTTCATGTTGACTAATCGCGATGCTCGCATGTCTTCAGTGTCTAAATCAAGGTCATCACACTCCTGTACGTGACTGATCTCGAAGGGTTCCTCGTCATCCTCCTCCGCGATTGTCACTATGGAAACTTCTTTTCCCCGGGTACTCTCGTTGGCGTGCGAAGGTAAGGGATTCTTTCGGATGTCCTTCTCGGGCTGTTCGATTAACAAATATTCGTCTTTCAACTTCTCGTTGATGAGGTACGTCATCTTCTTACACTTTGTGGTTGGGTGCGAGATTTCACCATGGCACTCACACAACTTGGTATCCCTCAAATGTTCTCCTGTCGGCGGTCTTTGAAGCTTGGGGAGGATACCATCCCTCCTCCATGCTTTTCTGAGTTTTACAACTTCTTCTAAAAGACACAGAAGAGGAGGGAGTGGTTTGTAGGCCCCTTTTTAAGACTTTGGTGTTCAGGACACAACATGGACTGCGGCATCGCCTCTTCTTTTGCTACTGAACCTTCCTCCCTTGAATTCCGATGTGGTTGATGTGTGCTGCTTCTTCTTCTCCTCCACTATTGGCTCTTCGAGTGCAGTCGAGCAATTTTGATAAAATAGGCATCTGGTGGTTCCTGAGCATCTCCTTCTACTTGAGTTGCATCCCTTGCAAGGAAATTTCTACGAGGCGATTCTCTGCGACCTCCTATGAGCCTTCAAGGGATTTTGCTCAGAGACGTCTGATGAAAGCGACCCCGTCTTCGTCGAGCGTCTTGTTCATCCACGAGACATGGATGATAGTGACCTGTTCTTCGACTTGGAAGATTTTTGTGTAGAACTTCCTGACCATGTCCTCCCAACTTCGCACGGATCTGCGAGAAGGGCACATTCTAGATGAAAGCGGTGTGCATACTAGCATATGAACTTGGCATTCGATAGGCGGGAGCCTTGAAGTGACAGCCTCCTGCGGGTAGTGGTACTCGAATCTGCTGTACTCCGGGCGTATCGAGGGAGGCGGTGGCAGGATGGCATTCTTGGAAGACAGCAAGGGAACTCCTACGAGGAAGGATTTCCCCAACGTTCCATCAGTTATTTGCGGTGTGAACACCTACGCAGAGGGGAACGGACCAACGTTCGGAGATCGAGGAAAGGGAACGACAGGGGCTCCTGGTGCGCTTGCCGCCATGTGTGCCATCTGCATCCACTAGTTCTGCGTTGTGGTCTGCTTCTGCGCCATATGGGCTGTTTGGTTATGGATTACGGCCACGTAGTTCTGGATGGTGGTGTTGAGCATCTCGATCAGATTGGTCATCACAGTCTGGTCGGTGCCTTCAGGTTGAGAGAGCTCGCTCTGATTCGTCTGATGATCGAGTGATTCCAGTGGTGGTGATGATCGGTTCCTTCCGTCGTGAACTTCGTGAGGAAGGGAAGGAACCATCTTGAAAGCTTTGAAAACAGATAACTTGGTGATCTTGTGAGTTGTTCACGTCGGGTTCACCAATTTATGCACGGGGGTGGGGGGTCTGGGACTGCGCGCTTGCATGTGTTCTTGTAAGCAGAAGAACAAAACAAACGACACATGGTTAACCTGTTTGGGGGCCTAAGAGTGAGAGTAGGTGTGGTAAGAGCAAGGCCACATAAGTTATCCATAGAGAAAACAGTGATCGCTTGAGTAGAACTTGCCAATCTGGGGTATTGTCAATATGTTCATGAATGAGACTGATCCCTATATATGTACAGGTCATAGGACGGACATGGGTGAGTACACACGATGGTAATGGAACCCCTCGTGACCCTAACGTCCTCCTAATTGAACGGCTCCTGGCCTATATATGCAGGAATCGGGGTCCGCAGTTTCAGGGACGTCGACAATCCGTTCACGGATCTCTGAATAACATGCGAGGGTCTTATGCGAGACCTACACCTCGCAGTCTATAGTCCTTACTCTAGCCTCCAAGTCACTCGCACCCCCAAGTTCTGTTAGCGTAAGGCGCTATGGGAAGGACCCTGCCTCGCAGTCCTTCGCATACACGCAGGCAAAGGGCGTGGAATGGTGCTATATGGATCACGGCGCATGCACACATGTCTCTTATCTGAGGCGCAATGTGGCTCATTAATATTATCGCAGTTTAGGGTATCTACAGTAACCAAACCAAACTATTTGAAATGTATGAACTGAACCAAACCAAACCAAACTTCGGTTTGGTTCCGTTCGGTCCGGTCGGTTTGCGTAAACATTCTTGTACGAATGTTATAATACTAAGTTGTAAGCAAATTTCTAATTTTAATTAAGAAATAAATTAATTAGACGTAAAGCCTTAAACAATTATCATTTTAGAGAAATTATAATAGAATGTGAGATAAATGAAGAAGATTAAGATCAATAAGATAAATAGATACCCTAGTGAGAGAAAGTTAGTGAGACGTTTCTCTCCTTCCTTTTCCATCATCTAGCTTTTTCATCGTCACTGGTGCTCATCGGAGTTTTCATCTCCGGTTAATTTTTGTTTTTCCTTTTCTTTTCATCTCACTCTCTTCCACCTCTCTTCAGTGATCTCTTACCTCTGTCTTGGTAGTCTTATATTGAATCTGGGCTGATTTTTGGTTTTTCGGTTAAAATGAGTACCGAATCTGATATCGAAGAAGAGCTCTCTCTTGAGCTTGAGGATGACATCAAAACCGTTGAAAAGCTTCAAGGAGCTACTATGGTGGGGAAATTGCTGTCCAGTAAACCATATCGCCAACAATTAATACATAACATTGTTTCAGGCTTATGGAGTGTTGGATCTAAAGAAATCAGAGTGGTTGCTTATGGAGATAATAGTTTTATTTTTCATTTCAAGCATCAACAAGATTGTAAGCGGATTATCGAGCAGAGCCCTTGGACAATTCATAATCAATTACTGGTGTGTAAGGAATGGCAGAAGGGTATGCGACTTGGAGATATAGATTTCATAGTGTGCCCTTTCTGGGTTCAGATACATGGCATCCCTTTAGAGAAGATGTCTATTGATAACGCAAAGAAAGCAGGGAGACTCATCGGTGAAGTTTTGACGGCGGAGCGTGAAGAAAAAGAGGAGTTAATCACCAAACATTATATGAAGGTTCGTGAAACACCCCGTTATTTAAAAATAAATATTTTTAGATAGTATTAAGTGTTAATATGTTGAAACGGGTATTTTATGAAATTATTGAGTGTTAATATAATATTATTATAAGTATAGGGTGCTAACATGATACTATTAAATTTTATGATATTATTTGGTGTCAATATGACATTAGTATAAGTGTTGGGAGCTAATCTTATTGGTAGGAAGTTCATTTTTATTACTAGTAACTATTTGGGGTTATTATGTATTTTCTCAACTTTATAAAGAGTCTTTTATTTAACTCAGGGGGGTGCTAGTGACTTTTATCCAAAACAGTGGGGGTGAAAGTGTCTTTAACCTTAAAAATAGTCATCTTCTTCCTCAAACTCTCCCATGGAGGAAGAACTCCATCTCCAACCCAAACACCACCATTACCACTCCGAATCTTCACAAAATTCGTTGATGTTTGTCCCAAATCACTCCCTATTCGATTTAAACTCATCAAGGCTCGATAATTTAGCAACAAGTAAACCAATTTCGTCCAAAACCCAACCCGATTCGAAATCGAAAACTTGAAAGTGGGTTTCCTCATGGAGGTTGAATTCTTCACCTCAAGGCTATATAAACCCATCAATTCTCAGATTTTAAACCCACAATCTCAATCCCTCAACCTCTCAATCTCTCCTTCGATCTCTCTCTCAATCTTCCACACCCAATCTCTCTCTCTCTCTCTCTCACCCGATGGGCTGCCCATCGCCGCCGCCGCTGCTGCCCACCGCCGCCGCCGCGTCCCGCCTCGCCGTCGACGCCACCGGCGACCTCGCCGCGGTCGACCGCCTCTCTCCGGCGCCACTCTTCTCCTCTCACGGGTAAACAAACCCGTCCCTTATTCTTTTCATCTTCTTCTATTTTATTTGTTTTGTTTTAATTACTTTCTGTTATTATATATTAATACTAGTTGGGAAGTAGGTAACTAAAGTGGCTTGGCCCAGTGGTTAAGTTAACTGTTTGTATTGAGATGGTCTTGGGTTCGAATCTCACAAGTGACAACTATTTTTTTTACTACTCTACACTCAATATTTAAAAGAGAAGTTTTGGGGGAATGAAAGCATTGTTAAAACACTTGAGAATTATTTATTTAGGAAGTTTATTTTCTTGTTTAAAGGTTAATCTTTTGAAAAATAATACTCTTGGTTATGCTTTATAGTAGTAAATGTTAGATAATTATTTTTATACAAGTTTAAAGTAATCTTTTTGTACTCATCTTCACTCCAAAATTAAAGTATATTTTTCTTACTTATTTTTATAAGTTTGTAACGAATTAGAATAAGTTATTTTCTTCAAATAAGTTTGTTATTTCTTTTAAATAAAGTTAGTTAGTTTATAATTTATTCTCTACTAAGGCTTGTTTGGTTATGAGAAAATACTATTTGGATTAAACGTATTTTTGAGGTAAAATAATATGCTTCTCTACCCTAAATAATAAAAGGGATATTTTATCTAATCTTATATGTTATATTTATATAATTATAGTTGGATATGTTTTTACAAATAATAAACTTTAACTCTATAAAGTGTATTTTATTATAAAAGAGGTCGTTCGCTTTATTAAAGGTTGGGGAGAGTTAGTAAGAGATTTATTTCTTTTACCTATAGGACTTTGTGTGCAATGTGTTGATTAGGATATTATTAAATTTGTAGGCAACGAATTCACCGACGAAGGATACGTCGAATACTACGATTGATTTGCTATGATTACTATTTGTTGAGGTAAGTAAACATGCCAGGCCTAGCGCTCATATCTTCTTTCGTGTCTAAACTGCTTTTGTGATTTATTGTCTCAAAATTTGAATATCTACTTGAACGGTTTGTTTGAGAAAGTTTACTGATTTTATAAAGGTGATTCTATCACAACTATCACATGATTAATAAAACGTAAAGACGTAAAGTGGAATAGTTGTACCGGGGATCAATATTTTGAGCTTTGGTCGATGTGGACTACGTCTCTCGACCCACTTTATTTATTTTGCTCGGTCGCAACCGCCCCGAGTTCGCTCCAGTACTTACCTCTCTGACCGCAAGAAGTCTTAGGGGGGTGTCGACACTTATGGTCTGGTAGCCAGTTATTAGTAGATCTTCCCCGTGTCAACATGGTAATATATGTTTTCTGAATGATGGACCTTTCTGATTGAGAATTGGAAGTCCCGATTGGACAAATGAGGAAGTTTGGGAATGTTTCCCCACAAGTGAGGTGATAAAGGAAAAGTTTGTGAATTCTTATTTCATACTTATACTCTTACTCAAATTATTTACTCTTCAAACTCATGTGTCGTTTTTAAAATGCTTCATAATCTATTTACATGCTTGGGTGTTGCTTACTCAGTATTTTCAGCTGACTTTGGAAACTGTGGTGTTTCTTTTTGTTTCTGCACCACAGGTTTAGGTGGAAGCATGGCTTTTGGGGAAATCGAGACACATCACTCTAGTAATTTAAATTTCACATTTAGATTTATTTCATCAAGTAGTTTTAAGTTTTAGATTGGAATAGTGCCCATGTTTGTGGCAAGACAAGTTTTAAAGTTTCAATTAAATATTTTTATGGATTTGGTTTGGATATTCTGTTATAAAATCTCCTTGTATCCGGGTTTAATCTCGGGTACGGAGTGACATCCCTGGGCTACCGGGTCGGCCTTTTCAGACTTCCGGCTTGGCGGTTTTGGGGGTGTTACAGTTGGTATCAGAGCCTGGTTATCCAAAAGGGAAATCTAAAACCTGTAGGGAAATTTAAAATGGACATAGGGAAAGAATTTAAAATTTGACAAGCCGTTGGGGATTTGGGTAATCTTGGATAGGGCTGTCATGTCTTTAGAAATTAGGCCTGTGTGAAAATGCATGTGAAACTAATTGTTTGATGATCAATGTGTTATATTACTTGATTAGTTGCTTATTACATGCCATGTATGGTATTTATTTATTTACTTATACTTTAGAGTATTGTATGGATGATATAATTGGTTATAGTGTATGATTATGGCTAATAGACCACACCTTTGAGAGGCAACATGTGAAGCGAGGGATGGTATGAGAAAGAGTGTCCTCACCTTTTTGACGAGATATTTTGAGTTCCGAGGACGTCACTTCTCCAAGGGGGGGGGGGGGGAAGGATGTAGCCCTTCATATTTTAAGTACGTTATTCTAGTACATCGTTATAGTATGTTACTCATCGTGTGTGACATTAGGTTGTATTTGGTAGTTATACCCTAGAATGGAGACTCATAGTTGAGGGTCGTTTAGAATGTGGTTTCAACTTCGAGGACGAAGTTTTCTTTTAAGGGGGGAAGGATGAAACACCCCGTTATTTAAAAATGGATATTTTTAGATAGTATTAAGTGTTAATATGTTGAAACAGGTATTTTATGAAATTATTGAGTGTTAATATAATATTATTATAAGTATAGGGTGTTAACATGATACTATTAAATTTTATGATATTATTTGGTGTCAATATGACATTAGTATAAGTGTTGGGAGCTAATCTTATTGGTAGGAAGTTCATTTTTATTACTAGTAACTATTTGGGGTTATTATGTATTTTCTCAACTTTATAAAGAGTCTTTTATTTAACTCAGGGGGTGCTAGTGACTTTTATCCAAAAAGTGGGGGTGAAAGTGTCTTTAACCTTAAAAATAGTCATCTTCTTCCTCAAACTCTCCCATGGAGGAAGAACTCCATCTCCAACCCAAACACCACCATTACCACTCCGAATCTTCACAAAATTCGTTGATGTTTGTCCCAAATCACTCCCTATTCGATTTAAACTCATCAAGGCTCGATAATTTAGCAACAAGTAAACCAATTTCGTCCAAAACCCAACCCGATTCGAAATCGAAAACTTGAAAGTGGGTTTCCTCATGGAGGTTGAATTCTTCACCTCAAGGCTATATAAACCCATCAATTCTCAGATTTTAAACCCACAATCTCAATCCCTCAACCTCTCAATCTCTCCTTCGATCTCTCTCTCAATCTTCCACACCCAATCTCTCTCTCTCTCTCTCACCCGATGAGCTGCCCATCGCCGCCGCCGCTGCTGCCCACCGCCGCCGCTGCTGCCCACCGCCGCCGCCGCGTCCCGCCTCGCCGTCGACGCCACCGGCGACCTCGCCGCGGTCGACCGCCTCTCTCCGGCGCCACCGTCGGAGACCCCCACTCCAACCCGTCACTCTTCTCCTCTCACGGGTAAACAAACCCGTCCCTTATTCTTTTCATCTTCTTTTATTTTATTTGTTTTGTTTTAATTACTTTCTGTTATTATATATTAATACTAGTTGGGAAGGAGGTAACTAAAGTGGCTTGGCCCAGTGGTTAAGTTAACTGTTTGTATTGAGATGGTCTTGGGTTCGAATCTCACAAGTGACAACTATTTTTTTTACTACTCTACACTCAATATTTAAAAGAGAAGTTTTGGGGGAATGAAAGCCTTGTTAAATCACTTGAGAATTATTTATTTAGGAAGTTTATTTTCTTGTTTAAAGGTTAATCTTTTGAAAAATAATACTCTTGGGTTATGCTTTATAGTAGTAAATGTTAGATAATTATTTTTATACAAGTTTAAAGTAATCTTTTTGTACTCATCTTCACTCCAAAATTAAAGTATATTTTTCTTACTTATTTTTATAAGTTTGTAACGAATTAGAATAAGTTATTTTCTTCAAATAAGTTTGTTATTTCTTTTAAATAAAGTTAGTTAGTTTATAATTTATTCTCTACTAAGCCTTGTTTGGTTATGAGAAAATACTATTTGGATTAAACGTATTTTTGAGGTAAAATAATATGCTTCTCTACCCTAAATAATAAAAGGGATATTTTATCTAATCTTATATGTTATATTTATATAATTATAGTTGGATATGTTTTTACAAATAATAAACTTTAACTCTATAAAGTGTATTTTATTATAAAAGAGGTCGTTCGCCTTATTAAAGGTTGGGGAGAGTTAGTAAGAGATTTATTTCTTTTACCTATAGGACTTTGTGTGCAATGTGTTGATTAGGATATTATTAAATTTGTAGGCAACGAATTCACCGACGAAGGATACGTCGAATACTACGATTGATTTGCTGTGATTACTATTTGTTGAGGTAAGTAAACATGCCAGGCCTAGCGCTCATATCTTCTTTCGTGTCTAAACTGATTTTGTGATTTATTGTCTCAAAATTTGAATATCTACTTGAACGGTTTATTTGAGAAAGTTTACTGATTTTATAAAGGTGATTCTATCACAACTATCACATGATTAATAAAACGTAAAGACGTAAAGTGGAATAGTTGTACTGGGGATCAATATTTTGAGCTTTGGTCGATGTGGACTACGTCTCTCGACCCACTTTATTTATTTTGCTCGGTCGCAACCGCCCCGAGTTCGCTCCAGTACTTACCTCTCTGACCGCAAGAAGTCTTAGGGGGGTGTCGACACTTATGGTCTGGTAGCCAGTTATTAGTAGATCTTCCCCGTGTCAACATGGTAATATATGTTTTCTGAATGATGGACCTTTCTGATTGAGAATTGGAAGTCCCGATTGGAAAAATGAGGAAGTTTGGGAATGTTTCCCCACAAGTGAGGTGATAAAGGAAAAGTTTGTGAATTCTTATTTCATACTTATACTCTTACTCAAATTATTTACTCTTCAAACTCATGTGTCGTTTTTAAAATGCTTCATAATCTATTTACATGCTTGGGTGTTGCTTACTCAGTATTTTCAGCTGACTTTGGAAACTGTGGTGTTTCTTTTTGTTTCTGCACCACAGGTTTAGGTGGAAGCATGGCTTTTGGGGAAATCGAGACACATCACTCTAGTAATTTAAATTTCACATTTAGATTTATTTCATCAAGTAGTTTTAAGTTTTAGATTGGAATAGTGCCCATGTTTGTGGCAAGACAAGTTTTAAAGTTTCAATTAAATATTTTTATGGATTTGGTTTGGATATTCTGTTATAAAATCTCCTTGTATCCGGGTTTAATCTCGGGTACGGAGTGACATCCCTGGGCTACCGGGTCGGCCTTTTCAGACTTCCGGCTTGGCGGTTTTGGGGGTGTTACAGTTGGTATCAGAGCCTGGTTATCCAAAAGGGAAATCTAAAACCTGTAGGGAAATTTAAAATGGACATAGGGAAAGAATTTAAAATTTGACAAGCCGTTGGGGATTTGGGTAATCTTGGATAGGGCTGTCATGTCTTTAGAAATTAGGCCTGTGTGAAAATGCATGTGAAACTAATTGTTTGATGATCAATGTGTTATATTACTTGATTAGTTGCTTATTACATGCCATGTATGGTATTTATTTATTTACTTATACTTTAGAGTATTGTATGGATGATATAATTGGTTATAGTGTATGATTATGGCTAATAGACCACACCTTTGAGAGGCAACATGTGAAGCGAGGGATGGTATGAGAAAGAGTGTCCTCACCTTTTTGACGAGATATTTTGAGTTCCGAGGACGTCACTTCTCCAAGGGGGGGGGGGGGAAGGATGTAGCCCTTCATATTTTAAGTACGTTATTCTAGTACATCGTTATAGTATGTTACTCATCGTGTGTGACATTAGGTTGTATTTGGTAGTTATACCCTAGAATGGAGACTCATAGTTGAGGGTCGTTTAGAATGTGGTTTCAACTTCGAGGACGAAGTTTTCTTTTAAGGGGGGAAGGATGAAACACCCCGTTATTTAAAAATGGATATTTTTAGATAGTATTAAGTGTTAATATGTTGAAACAGGTATTTTATGAAATTATTGAGTGTTAATATAATATTATTATAAGTATAGGGTGTTAACATGATACTATTAAATTTTATGATATTATTTGGTGTCAATATGACATTAGTATAAGTGTTGGGAGCTAATCTTATTGGTAGGAAGTTCATTTTTATTACTAGTAACTATTTGGGGTTATTATGTATTTTCTCAACTTTATAAAGAGTCTTTTATTTAACTCAGGGGGGTGCTAGTGACTTTTATCCAAAAAGTGGGGGTGAAAGTGTCTTTAACCTTAAAAATAGTCATCTTCTTCCTCAAACTCTCCCATGGAGGAAGAACTCCATCTCCAACCCAAACACCACCATTACCACTCCGAATCTTCACAAAATTCGTTGATGTTTGTCCCAAATCACTCCCTATTCGATTTAAACTCATCAAGGCTCGATAATTTAGCAACAAGTAAACCAATTTCGTCCAAAACCCAACCCGATTCGAAATCGAAAACTTGAAAGTGGGTTTCCTCATGGAGGTTGAATTCTTCACCTCAAGGCTATATAAACCCATCAATTCTCAGATTTTAAACCCACAATCTCAATCCCTCAACCTCTCAATCTCTCCTTCGATCTCTCTCTCAATCTTCCACACCCAATCTCTCTCTCTCTCTCTCACCCGATGAGCTGCCCATCGCCGCCGCCGCTGCTGCCCACCGCCGCCGCCGCGTCCCGCCTCGCCGTCGACGCCACCGGCGACCTCGCCGCGGTCGACCGCCTCTCTCCGGCGCCACCGTCGGAGACCCCCACTCCAACCCGTCACTCTTCTCCTCTCACGGGTAAACAAACCCGTCCCTTATTCTTTTCATCTTCTTTTATTTTATTTGTTTTGTTTTAATTACTTTCTGTTATTATATATTAATACTAGTTGGGAAGGAGGTAACTAAAGTGGCTTGGCCCAGTGGTTAAGTTAACTGTTTGTATTGAGATGGTCTTGGGTTCGAATCTCACAAGTGACAACTATTTTTTTTACTACTCTACACTCAATATTTAAAAGAAAAGTTTTGGGGGAATGAAAGCCTTGTTAAATCACTTGAGAATTATTTATTTAGGAAGTTTATTTTCTTGTTTAAAGGTTAATCTTTTGAAAAATAATACTCTTGGGTTATGCTTTATAGTAGTAAATGTTAGATAATTATTTTTATACAAGTTTAAAGTAATCTTTTTGTACTCATCTTCACTCCAAAATTAAAGTATATTTTTCTTACTTATTTTTATAAGTTTGTAACGAATTAGAATAAGTTATTTTCTTCAAATAAGTTTGTTATTTCTTTTAAATAAAGTTAGTTAGTTTATAATTTATTCTCTACTAAGGCTTGTTTGGTTATGAGAAAATACTATTTGGATTAAACGTATTTTTGAGGTAAAATAATATGCTTCTCTACCCTAAATAATAAAAGGGATATTTTATCTAATCTTATATGTTATATTTATATAATTATAGTTGGATATGTTTTTACAAATAATAAACTTTAACTCTATAAAGTCTATTTTATTATAAAAGAGGTCGTTCGCCTTATTAAAGGTTGGGGAGAGTTAGTAAGAGATTTATTTCTTTTACCTATAGGACTTTGTGTGCAATGTGTTGATTAGGATATTATTAAATTTGTAGGCAACGAATTCACCGACGAAGGATACGTCGAATACTACGATTGATTTGCTGTGATTACTATTTGTTGAGGTAAGTAAACATGCCAGGCCTAGCGCTCATATCTTCTTTCGTGTCTAAACTGATTTTGTGATTTATTGTCTCAAAATTTGAATATCTACTTGAACGGTTTATTTGAGAAAGTTTACTGATTTTATAAAGGTGATTCTATCACAACTATCACATGATTAATAAAACGTAAAGACGTAAAGTGGAATAGTTGTACTGGGGATCAATATTTTGAGCTTTGGTCGATGTGGACTACGTCTCTCGACCCACTTTATTTATTTTGCTCGGTCGCAACCGCCCCGAGTTCGCTCCAGTACTTACCTCTCTGACCGCAAGAAGTCTTAGAGGGTGTCGACACTTATGGTCTGGTAGCCAGTTATTAGTAGATCTTCCCCGTGTCAACATGGTAATATATGTTTTCTGAATGATGGACCTTTCTGATTGAGAATTGGAAGTCCCGATTGGACAAATGAGGAAGTTTGGGAATGTTTCCCCACAAGTGAGGTGATAAAGGAAAAGTTTGTGAATTCTTATTTCATACTTATACTCTTACTCAAATTATTTACTCTTCAAACTCATGTGTCGTTTTTAAAATGCTTCATAATCTATTTACATGCTTGGGTGTTGCTTACTCAGTATTTTCAGCTGACTTTGGAAACTGTGGTGTTTCTTTTTGTTTCTGCACCACAGGTTTAGGTGGAAGCATGGCTTTTGGGGAAATCGAGACACATCACTCTAGTAATTTAAATTTCACATTTAGATTTATTTCATCAAGTAGTTTTAAGTTTTAGATTGGAATAGTGCCCATGTTTGTGGCAAGACAAGTTTTAAAGTTTCAATTAAATATTTTTATGGATTTGGTTTGGATATTCTGTTATAAAATCTCCTTGTATCCGGGTTTAATCTCGGGTACGGAGTGACATCCCTGGGCTACCGGGTCGGCCTTTTCAGACTTCCGGCTTGGCGGTTTTGGGGGTGTTACAGTTCGTGTTTTGGTTAATCTCTCAAAACCTCTTCCTCGTGGTTTCAACCTTAATGGGTATGGTCCGGCACCGGTGTGGATCCATTTTGGGTATGAAAAGCTCCGCGTTTTCTGTTATAATTGCGGTAGAGTGGGGCACGATCGGAAAGTTTGCCGGTTTGAAAGAACGGTGAAAACAGGGTCACGAGATTACGGACCAGACCTTCGATCTACGTCAAAGAATGAATTCAGAGCTCAACGGCAGCTAGCGGAGGATTTATCCCCAAATGCGACAGGGGAAAGGGCGCAATTCCGGCAGGCGGTGGCGCGTTGGGTTAGAAGCGTTTGGCATAAAGAGCGCGTGACTTCACCAGGAAATTTCACAGAATCAGCTAATGTACGAGGGGAGGACGATTGGACAACAGAGGAGGAGACACCTATACAAAGGACAAATACCTTAATTCTAACGGATTCGATATCGATCGGATCACAGGAGGACGATGAGGAGGCACGATCCGGTGACACGCAGCCAATTGTGGAACTCCCTGTAGAAGACGACGAATGTGTCCCAGAAACACCTGATAGGTGGGTGCACGTAAATTTGCATTCATCTGAGGGTATGATGGTCAATCTAGAGAAGCAGGAATTAATACCCAGCCCTACTTCAAATGGTCCAAGTGAAAAAGGCCCTTATGTTTATAACACACAAAATGCCTACACACCAAAGCGGAGGCCCATTATTAGAAAACGGACGGCCCACTCACCCTCCGGGTCGGCTCCAGGTAATTTTGCGGGTGGGGAAAAACCAGGAAATGTGGTGAATACATATGCGGAGATTAGGCTTGCAAAAGTCTTTGATTCCTTTGTCTCACTAAAAAGACGATCAGAAGAACTGGGGCACAAAGATGAACTGGGATCAAAAAGGGGGAAATTTGGTAACAAGGATGGAATTCACGAAATCTGTCGTTCGCTTCAATTCTATGAGGAAGAACAAGATTACGCTAATCAGGTTTTACAAAGACAGAGGTTGCAGATTGGTAGCGACGAAGTGCAGAACAAAGACCGAACCACAGATATCCAACTGGAAAGCAATCCAATTCAAGTGCGTATGGAGACAATCGTGGCACACAAGGTCAGGTTTAGTACTCAAATTTCGGACAGTGAGGATTTTATTTATAATCAATATATGGAAGAATTTGAGAAGTTAATGGATCTGCAAGGAGTGCCTTCTGAAAAACAGGTTGTGGTGGCTGACCTCAAACAGCCACACGAGCGATGTTGATTCTAAGCTGAAACTGTCAGGGTTTGGGGCGTAACCTGACAGTCTAGAGATTACGAGATCTCGTGAGAGATCATCGTCCTACTGTGGTTTTTCTCTCAGAAACAAAAAATAAAACTCAAAAAATAGATAATGTTAGAAGGAGCCTTCAGTTTGAAAATGCGGATTATGTTAGCCCAAGGGGTATAGCTGGTGGATTGTTACTTTGGTGGAATGACAATGTGGAGGTTCAAATCCAGTGGAAGACTTCACAAATGTACCAACTGCTTGTGCAAGAAGGCAATAAACAAGCTGAGATCTGGTTCCTTGTGTATGCTCCTGCTGTGAGCAATGCTAGAATAATCTTTTGGAATGAAATTTTTTCTGTGGTTAAAAATATCAACTGTCCATGGATGCTGCTGGGTGATTGCAATGACGTGATTGATGCAAATGAGAAATTAGGAGGTAATATTTGTTCAGCTTGGAGGTTCAACCATTTCAGAAATTTCATTTTCTAAATGCAAGCTGATTGAAATTGAAGGTAAGGGTCTCAATTACAGTTGGACTAATAGGAGACAGGAGGGTAACATTAGAGAATTGATTGATAGATTTTTTGTGGACTCAGCTTGGTTCTCTGCTCATCCCAATGTATCTCTCGAAAGAGATTTTGTGTTTGGTTCTGATCATATACCACTCTTATTGGATACTGAAGGTATTAAAGCTGTGAGAAGACACAATTTCTTTTTCAGTGAAAGATGGCTTAAGGAGGAGTCTTGCAGTGAGGTAATTTCTCAAAGTTGGAGGGAGGTTGGTTCTACAAATTGTTACTCAAATTTGACTTCTAAGTTGAGTAATTGCAGAAATAGACTGCAAAAGCTGGAATCAACATGTGTTCAAAAACTCTTACAAGGAAATCAAAAAGCTTGAGCTTAATTTACTGGAGTTACAAGCCAGACCTTGGTCTCCATTCAATGAAGAAGCACAAATCTCTATCAAGAAAGATATTGCACAAATGTGGGACAGAGAAGAAATATTCTGGAAGGACAAGTCTAGGGTCCAATTTCTTAAAGAGGGAGATAATAATTCTAAATTCTTTTTTATTTCCACCATTAGAAGGAGAAATGGAAACAGGATTGAGATGATTAAAGATGAGAATGGTGACTGGATAAATGATATGGAGAATATTGAAGCTCATGCCAGAAATTTCTTTGTGCAAATGTTTGAAGCAAATCAGTGTGTTTATGATTAAGCTGTGATGGAACAGGTTGTCCTCACTATCACTCAAGAAGAAAATAACTTCCTACTTTGGAGGAGGTAGAGCAAGTGGTGTTTTCTTTCAACCCCAACAAAGCTCCTGGTTATGATGGATTTAATGGAGTGTTCTATCAGACACAGTTCCAGCTTATCAAGAATGAAGTGGTGCATTCTATACAGCATTTTATGAGAACTCAGGTACTTCTACCTAGCATGAACAAATCTATTATAGCTCTTGTCCCAAAAGTAATAAGTCCTCAGTTTATGGATGATTACAGACCCATAGCCTTATGTACTTTCATCTACAAAGTTATTGCCAAAATCTTGGCAAACAGATTGAAGGTTTTTCTCCCTAAGCTTATTAGTCAAGAGCAGTCAGCTTTTGCTCCAGGAAGGGCTATTCAGGACAATATTTTGATAGCACAAGAGTTCTTTCATTTAATCAAGAACAAGAAGCAAGGAAAGCAGGGTTTACTGGCTCTTCAACTTGATCTTCAGAAAGCATATGATAAAGTAGACTGGCATTTTCTATTCTTAATCTTGGAGAAGTTTGGATTTTGTGTTGGTTTCATCAATTTGACCAAACAATGTGTCACCACAGTTAGCTTGGCTATGAAGGTGAATGGGGTGGTGGGTGAAGATTTCAGACCAAAAATAGGTATTAGGCAAGGAGATCCTATCTCTCCTTACCTTTTTGTTATAATTATGGAAATTTTATCCAGGAATCTATGCATGCAAAATCAGTTGGAGATATTCAAGGGGTCAAAATTACAAAAGATGCTGAGCCTATCTCTCATTATTCTGTGCGGATGATGCATTGTTATTCATGCCAGCTTCTGTGACAGAGTTCAACAAAGTTATGAAGATCCTACAATCTTTTTGTCAAGCCTCTGGAATGGTTATAAATGTTCATAAATCAGGTTCCTACTTCTCTCCCAATACCCCTTCTCAGATTAAGGAGCAGATTTTGAGTATTGCCAACATACCAATTGTGGTCTCAAACTCTAAATATTTGGGTATCCCTTCTTTTTGGGGTAGGTCAAGAAATGAAAGTTTCACGTTTGTAAATGACAGAATAGAAGAGAAAGTGCAGGGTTGGAAATTACATAATCTGTCATATGCTGGTAGGGAAGTATAACTGAAAGCAGTTGTGATGGCTCTACCTAGTTACATTATGAGTTGCTTACAACTCCCAAAGAAGTTCTACCAAAAAATGGTTAAGAATATGAGGACTTTCTGGTGGGGAGGTAAACTACATGAGAGGAAAATTGGTTGGACAAGCTGGAGGGATATCTCAAGAGCTAAAAAGGAAGGTGGGTTAGCTTTCAGGGATTTGAGGGTTTTCAATTTGGCTATGCTTGCAAAAAATTGCTGGAGATTGTTGAATAACCCAGATTCTATATGTGCTGAAGTTATGAAACCTGCACTTTATCCAAATGGGAGGATTTTAGAGGCTAAGCTTGGTTCCAAGCCTTCTTGGACTTGGAGGAGTTTTACTGCAGGACTGGAAGTGATTAAGAGAGGTACATGTTGGAAATTCAAGAATGGTAAGAATATCTCTATGTTTAAAGATAGATGGGTTCCTAAACTTTTTCCACATAAAATTATCAGAAAGGAAGGCTTTTCTGAAAATTGCAAAGTTGATATGTTAATTGATGAAGCTAGCAGAGGCTGGAATAGTGAATTTATTCTGGGAAATTTCTCTTTACTGGAAGCTCATGCTATTTTAGCCATTCCCCTTTCTTGGAGAAATGAAGATAACAAGCTCTTTTGGCATGGGAGTAGCTCTGGGGAGTATACAGTCAAGAGTGGCTGTCACATTGCCAGAAATTTAATGCTATCTGCTGCTTTCCAAGGGAAAAAAGGGTATGGTGAATATAAAGATGATAGATGTTCTTCTTCTCTTAGATTCCCCAAAGAATATTGGAAAAGATTATGGAAGATGGATATCCCTCCAAAGATTAAGATGTTTTGGTGGAGGGTTTCTAATAATGCCCTTGCCACAGAACAGAATCTGCAGAAAAGGGGTTGCAGCTTTGATGGGATGTGCAAGTTATGTCAACAGGTGAAAGAAGATGGAAAGCACATGTTTCTGGGATGTGCCTAGACAAGACCCTTGTGGCTGAAGATGGGGTGTAAATGGGATTCTAATCTAGATGGTGGAGAAGATTTTGCTCAATGGCAATTGCATATCTTGAACAAGATAATAGTATGCAGATAACTGACTTGTTCTTTGAAGCAATGGTGCTTGTTTGTTGGGGGTATATGGAAGGCTAGAAATGGTTTTGTCTTTCAACAAGATTCAGTAAACCCTATGAAGGTAGTGCTCTCTGTTAAAAGATCCATGGAAGAATTTGGAGAAGTTTATTTGCAAAAGAAGAAAGTTAGCAAGAAAGAAAATCCAGATGACCGATGGACTGCTTACAAAACTGGAAAGCTCCTAGTTCTGGCTTGCTAAAATGTAATTTTGATGCTTCCTGGAACAGCACAGATTTAACCATGACAGGAGGTTGGATTGTGAGAGATGAAAAGGGTACTATGCTTGATACTGGCTGGATTAAAGGCAAAGCAGGTTCTGCTACAGTGGCTAAAGCTATTTGTCTAAGAGAAGCACTCCTTCAGAACAGAGAAATAGCACAAATTGTCTGTGTGGAGGGAGATTGTAAACTGGTCTGTGAAATGGCAAATGGTGGGAGTTCAGTTGGAAGGGAAGTGGAAGAAGTAATGCAAGATATAAGGTGGTTGAAAAACTCTTTTTGTGGGAAAAGTTGCTGGGTTCCAAGGAATGCAAACAAAGCAGCAGATTTTATTGCTAATTGGATCAAAAGGAATGAAGGAGATGGTAGTGATTTATTGATTAGTAATGATTTTTGTAATCTATTAAGTATGGATGCTAGACTGGCTGGCTCTTTGTAACCCTTTTGTTGTTTTTCTAATACAATTTTGATTGACAAAAAAAATAATCAATAAGATCACTTTAATTGAATTTATCTACTTGTGTTTCTCATTTAATAGATTATTTTCTATATTTTACACAATATACATTTTAATAAAAGTACATTAGACACATATTGGTTCAATTTGGTGCAGTGCAATTTTTTTTACAAACCGAAACTGATTAGACCAGCTTGTAAAAACATTGAACTGTTCGTAAATCGAACATCAATAAAGACCGTCCGAAATCACGACATTCGGTTTGGTTTAATCGGTTTGACTGGTTTATTCGGGTTTATTTACCGCCTTACTTTATACTTAGTGACTCTAAACTTCCATCACTTTCAATATACATTAGAAAAAAACCCTCCACATTTTAATTTCGGTACAAGTAGCTGCGATCAACTAACGGTGTTATCTAACAAAGGATATTAAAAAATAACAGTTTTTTAACTAAAGATAAAAAGATAAAGATTAAAAATAACAGAAAGAAACGGAGAAGACAGAGGAAGAAGAAAGAAAAAAGAGACGGGGATTGAAACGCCATCCAGATCCGGCGGCGGAGGCGTTGGCAACGAAGGAGACGGAGGCCGTGGCAGTGGCTTTCTTCTTCTTCTTCTTCTTCTTCTTCTTCTTCTTCTTCTTCTTCTTCTTCTTCTTCTTCTTCTTCTTCTTCTTCTTCTTCTTCTTCTTCTTCTTCTTCTTCTTCTTCTTCTTCTTTCTCTCCCTCTGTCTCTCGTTCTCTCATGAGCCCGATCTGGCGAAGGCGGAGGAGTTGGCGGTGACCTTTGTCTTCCTCTTCCAAAAATTCGCCTAAAATTTGGTGGTGGATTTGGAGGGCAGAGAGAATGAGGGATAGGTTTCTGTATTTTAAAGATTGAAGCAACCCAATCGAAGAATTCTCGTTTTGCTGTGAGAGAGGTTGGGATGTATTTGGGTTTGTTGTGCGAGTCAAGGTTCGATTCAATCAGTATGAGGGAGTAGTGGAAGAAAGCGTTGATACAATCTAATGGTGCCAAAACCACCAGGAGCAGGGGATAACAACACACATACAGAGGTCCTGCTGGAGAAGATAATGGTGGAGAACGATGAAACATCTACTCGAGTGTAACCAGCGAAAGAATTGGCCAGAAGGCAGCGGAAATGTTTTCCACTGCCGAGAAGCACCAACAATTAAAGAGTTGGTGTTTAAGGGTAATAAGTGTAATTATACTACTTAATTCTCCGAAAATCTTAATTTATTTAACAAAAATCCAAAAAAAATATAAACTTCTCTCTCTCTTCCCTTCTGTGAAACAAATTGACGAACCCAGAGGCAACCTTCGTCGTGTCTTCTTCTTCTTCACAGGCAAGATAGCCAAGATCGTTCTCTTCTTCTTCACAGGCCCGTCTTCTTCGTCTCCGGCGAAGAACCCAGAAATTTGTTTGAAATTGATACTTTTTTTGAAACTATTTCTATGAAATTGGTATGAAATTGAAGAACAAACACCAAAATTGGTATGAAATCGAAGAACAAACACCAAAATTGGTATGAAATTGAACAAAATTCTGGGTTTTTGACGAGGAACTGTCGACTGTCGACAGTTGGAAGTCGACAAACAAGGCAAAAAATAATGCCCTCTGTCCATGTTCTCTGTGTAACCCCTGTCTTGGCTGTCGACAATCGACCTGTGGTAGTCGACTAAACAGCCAGAAATTGATGCTTTCTGTCCCTGCTGTCTTTGAAATTAAAGCACCCAGACAATACCTTAGAAAACGATAAATTCATTAAATTAAAGAATCCAAAACCAACAAATTCATGAACTTTAAGAATCCAGCAATAAAAACAACTAATAATAACTATGAACTCTAAAAAGAAACTATTATAATTCATCCTTCGCCGATCATATGCTAGCTAGCTGCACGTACTCCTTCCACGGGCGGTTACTGCATGCACCAACAAAACAAGATAGATACATGTATATATTAGTTTAATGAATTTATAAATATAGCACGTATGTACGTATCGGTGAGGTGAGGGAAACATACCTTAGAAAACGGTAAATTCATATCGTACGCATTGGCCATCAAATCCACCATATAACGTGGGAACAAACCAATGATTTGACTCTCAATGTACTCCCCGTCGAGCCAGTCCTTTTCATCCGGGAGATTAAGGTAGTTGTCGCAGGGCTTCCGAAGATGTTCATACGCGTTCCTAACGAACAAGTAAAAGGACACGGTGGTGTCATCATAGCCCTTGGTCCACTGCGAAAATATCGGTTTCCATTTCTTCCGTAAACTCTTGTAGCACAGTACGCGATAGAGGGGGTGGCCATGGGGTGCCTTACCTGGAGGGATTAGGTCTCTCCAGTCCGTTGTTGCATGACCCGTAGTGCCTGCAAGGGGGTTAGTCTTCTTCATGCAATCTTCCCAGCTAGCCTGTCCATTACTAGGGGGCTTATACTTCTGTGCTTGGTATTCTCTGCACACTCGTAACAATTTTTCCATCCTCTCCTCCCCAGACCACATAGACGAGTGGTCAACGCAAATTGGCAGATATTTCCTAACCCGGTCAGAATCGTTGTGGCTCCGAGTGTCGTGCAAATCTTGTACGTCAGCCGGATAGGTTTCACCCTTCAGAATATGCTTGAAGATGGTATGGATCAACCCTGTCATTTCTGGCGGACCCTCCATGGAAGAAGCATCGTCAGTCTTCAGGTTTACTGCCAATATTGTACATGCAAAGTCAATTTCTTTTTTTACGTGAGGATCATGACGGACGTCCCAGCTGCCCTTTTGGCGCTTGAAGATGAAGTTTTCGGAGTTTTTTAGTGCTCGTTTCAGTTCTTCGTCCCAGTCTGCACTGCATTGTACGTATTCACTGAGAATTGCTCTAATCATTCCTCTAGTATGTGCAGACAACTTGTTTCTGTACGTCCGACTACTGTGATCTATTTTATATGCGATCCACTCAGACAAATCAAAATCGTAACCCCGATTACATGAAAATATCTTCTTGTCTCGGTCAACCAATTGAACTTCATCGGTCTACAGCTTGGCTTCAACCAATTGAACTTCATCCGTCTCCTGCTTGGCTTCAACCAATTGAACTTCATCCGTCTCCTGCTTGGCTTCAACCAATTGAACTTCATCCGTCTCCTGCTTGGCTGCAACCGTGTTGTTCTTTCCCTTCTTGTTCTTTTTCTTCTTGTTTATCTTCTTATCATCTCTATCATCTGCGACGTTACCTAAGTCAACCCTGACTTCATCAATGGTCGTGTTCGTCCAAGTTACGATATGGCGCTTCTTTCTTTCACGACGGGCTTTCATTATGTTGAATTCCACTCTACGACTTTCTTCCGCATATGTTTCCATTATTGCCGCCATCACCTACAAAGAACAAAATATAGAGAAGGGTACATAATGTTCTGAACGTGTGAAGGAAAAACAACATGCAAAAACAACATGCAAACCCTCAATATACTAACTGGGTCAAAAAATTATTATTTGAAGCCTAAATTTGGTTTGAACCCTCAAAAACTGAGTCACTAAGAAACCCTAGATATGGTTCGAACCCTAAATATACTAACTGGGTCAAAAAAGTTCAGAAATCACGGTAGGAACAGTGAGTTGTGAGGGAGGGTTGTTGAATAAAACATTCAGAAAGCACCGGCACCACAGCCACTGTTTCTACCGTGTAGCCTCATTCGTGAGCTTGCATATTCACTGTTTCGCCTCATTCATGAGCTAGCATATTCACTGTTTCTACCCTAAAACTGAGTCACTAAGAAACCCTAGATATGGTTCGAACTCCAGCGAGTTGTGAGGCAGTAACAGAGGCTAACGTACATCAACATTCATCGATCACAAAGCATGCATATTGTAATATTACATACCTGCCGTTGGGGTTTAACCATATCGAGTTTGTGTGCTTGCGTTGGAGAAGAGACGAGTTTGTGTGCTTGCCGTTGGAGAAGAGACTGAGGACAGGACCACGGTTTGCATGCAGTAAGGTTTATATATACAATATATGTATATATATGTATGGGCCAAACCGTGGTGTTGGAGGCGGTTGGCCCGGTTGGGCATTGTTGGAATAGATGCCCTAGAGGCAATCTAGTTTAGTATGAATTTGTAATTGGCTAGAAATTCATTTATTACTTATTGGATATTTAATATAATGAAGTCCTTAGATTTACAATTGTGTTGTTTATCTTAAATATCCCTAGTCAAGTATAATGATTAAATGGGACAATCATCTATAGACTAGTATGGGGTTGGATTGATATAGAGATATCACGATCCAACACATAGGTGTGCATTACGGAATGTTGCACTGGATTGACCCATCACCGAGAAGGCTACATACACGTTATGTTGAGTCACAAGCGCTTCTCGGGTACAATGGTATTGTCATCCTTAGACTTGAAGTCACTAGATATTCTAGTTGTGGATCATTGTGATCTTGGTAGCGT
This sequence comes from Linanthus parryae, assembly GCA_023055425.1. Taxonomy (NCBI): domain Eukaryota; kingdom Viridiplantae; phylum Streptophyta; class Magnoliopsida; order Ericales; family Polemoniaceae; genus Linanthus; species Linanthus parryae. The sequence continues at coordinate 108,346,290 of JALGPY010000005.1, read as the reverse complement.
TAAACGCTACACCGTAACTGGGTAGTTATAAAGGCGTGTACTGGATACAATGAGAAGCAAGCTTAGAGATCGTAGTGGACGTAGAGAGGATTTGCCCCTCCCACATAACGGGAGCAAATATCCAAGGCCACTCGAGGATAGTGCTTATAGAATGTCTGGCCAGACTCAAATAAATCAATATATGGGATATTGATGTTATTTGCACGAATAAGGCTATTCCATGGATCGAGAAACTAGGGATTGGATATACGAGTGTGACTTGTATGTCTCGTGTCCAATCCGGATATGGAGGCAAAGGGATGAGACAATTACTTGTACAAGGTTGTCTAGATGACTATTCTATTAGTTGGCTAGAATGGATGTTTTGCTAGAAACCGCTCCATATTAGCAAAGAGTTGCTACCAACTAGATAGAACCTATGGGGTCACACGCTATATAGAGTTGTACTAGATTGTGGAATTAATTAATTGGATTAATTAATTAGAAGGATCACTTTGCAAACCCTTGCAAACTTAGTAGGGACTAATTTGCAAGGAAGGGACTAAATTGAATTCTAGTAGGACTAGAATAAGTCCTTTAGGTAGTTAACAAGGAGTTGTTGGACTATATAAAGGACCCTCCTCCTTCCTTCCCTACACACACTTATGCTCTAAAGAGAACATAACAAGAGTAGGAGAGAACAAAGGAGAGAGAGAGCAAGCCACAAAGAGGGACGCCGCCCCCTTTGCCGCCGCCCCCTTGTCCCGACGCCACAAAGGGCCGAACCCCCTTTTGGTGTCTCGTTTTGCGTGATTTCTTCACCCTCCTTTCAATCCGGGCTAGCACCAAGGAGATTGGAGATCTAGGAACAACTCTAGGCGTGGATCAACTATAGAGAACGTGACACTATTCGCGTTTGAAGTCATCAAGGAGAACCCAAAGGTGTGTTTATGACTTCTTGCCTTTACTATCGTTATGCATCTAGACTTGTGATCCTTGGAGGGTTTTGCATGGTTGTTTGTTTGATTATGCTTCCGTTTGCGCGATCCATGAATCAAAACCCTACAGTGGTATCAGAGCCACAGGTCATAGAGCATAAACGTAGTTTATGTGTTACATTCTTGTTGTTTTACACCTTAATTTGTTGTTTATCGCGTAAAACAAGACAAATCAAGCATTGGATGCAATTTGTCAAAGAATTAATCATAACAAGACCCAATTATTGCATTGGATGCATGAATTGGTGAGTTTGAGAAATTTTAGGATCTTAGATCTAGGGTTTGGGCATCCTTGGGGAAGAAGGAGTTCTCCCACAACAAGGAAACAACCAAACTTGGGCTCCAAGCAAGGAGGTTGTTTTGGAAACAACCTCCACAAGGAAGGTTCGGCCCCTAGGGGACCGCCCCCTTGCTTGCCGCCCAAGCTTGGCGCCCTATGGGGCCGGGCGGCCCTAACCCGCGAGCCTAGCTTGCGGGTTTTGGGCCGGGCCGGCCCTAGGGCTTTATGGTTCACTTATTTGGGCCCGGGCAATTGGATTGTTGGGCCCATGGACCGTTTTAACCCTAGAAATCCTAAAATCAATTAAAATTGACCAAGCGCGTTAAAATTGGATTTTAACTGTTTATATGCAAATCGCATGGTGATTGGATATGGCCTTAGGATGTGGTTTGATGTGGATGTTTAATTTTGTGGTTTGGTTTTACGGCCTGCGAGCTGATCAATTAATTGTAATAATTAATTAGGGTTTTATGGCCTGCGTGCCATTTTTTTCTCAACTTGTGAGATTTATTTTATTTAGTATAGATATTAGCTAGTGCTAGATAAAGTAGATTGTTAGCCAAGATTGGAGAAAAGAAGCCCAAAGCCAAAGGAGCCACAAAAGATGGAGCATGGAGCATGGAGCATTCCACATGACTATGAAGGATGGACCAAAAGATCAAGACGCATGGAGATGTGTTTGTTTAGGGTTCATAGATAATTCCATTGGCTTGGAATTATCTTAGTCTAGAAAAGGCCATATCCACATCACGTTTAATTTCTGTTTTGTGGTTGTTTATTTATTGTCTTATTATTTGTGTGGTTGGTGTATGGATGATGCATGCAATTAGGATAATAAGATAATTAGACAACCCGGATCTATTATTTGGAGTTGTGCCCAAACTCAAATAGATAGATTAGTTGATATTGATCAACAAAATAATTAAAATTGAAAAATCCCTCAAAATTTTAAAATATTGTGTTCTTGCCTTCTCGTTATTTAAACACTCATTATCATCATTATTTATCAAGTTCGTGCGTGCCAAAGCATGGCGACTTGGTTCATAATGATGGAATGCGATGGCACGTAACAATGTGCAATTGTTTAGATAAGAGGTTGAGCACAACTAGGCTATTAATTTGATTAAGAAACCTAGAGGCAATCAATTGGGATTATCCATATGGATGGATAAATAAGGAGTTATTTGCCCGATTGAACCAAGAGTTGCATATGGGATGCAATTGGAATTGTTCCTACCTAAGAAGTAATCGAATTATGGGTGACTTGCCAAAGCAAGCTCATAAGGAGATGAAAAAGATGGATCTTGGCCCACTAGAAAATATAAGGATATTTTCCGCATTAATATCTTGAGGGTTATTAATCCGTAGAAAAATAGTGGGAGCTATATTTAATAAACTAGCCATTATTAAATATAGTCAAAAATTCACAAATACTAAAACTTGCGTATTTTCCTTTTGTAGAATTCCAAATGGCAAACAACTCATCGAGTTCACAACATTCCCTACGATCTGTCCTTGAGAAGGACAAGCTCTCAGGAACCAACTTTCTCGATTGGTACAGAAACTTGAGAATTGTTCTCAAGCAAGAAAAGAAGCTGTACGCAATAGAGGAGCAAGTTCCAGAAGGTCCAGAGAATCAGACACCTGCTGCCTTAAAGGCGTATCAAAAGCGTGTTGATGACGCTAATGATGCGGCCTGCCTAATGCTTTGCACCATGACCTCTGAGCTTCAGAAGCAACATGAGAACATGAATGCTGTCGATATGATCGAACATCTAAAACAGCTCTTCCAAGAGCAGGCGAGGGTTGAGAGGTATGAGGTCTCAAAGGCACTGTTCAAATGTCATCTGGCAGAAGGGAACCCGGTGGGACCCCATGTACTCCGAATGATCGGGTACTTGGAGAATCTCGCCCGGCTGGGGTTCCCGGTCGGCCAAGAGTTGGCAACCGATCTCGTGTTGCAATCGTTGCCCGAAAGTTATGGACAGTTCATTATGAACTATAACATGAACGAGATCGTTAAACCACTGCCAGATTTGCTCAACATGTTGAGGACGGCTGAACAGAGCATCAACAAGGGTAAGGGCAAGGCCATTATGATGGTGCATAAAGGAAAGGGCAAAAAGTTTGCATCTTCCTCCAAGGGCAAAGGCAAGTCAGTTGCTAAGTCCAAGGAACAAGCCCTTAAGCCTGTTGGTGGGATTGCCAAGGTCGTGACTAAAGGTGAATGTCACTACTGTAGTCAACCTGGACACTGGAGGAGGAACTGCCCAAAATATCTGGAGGACAAGCGGCTTGGAATAGTGATTCCACCACCACCAGGTATTTTCGTTGTAGATGTCAATTTAACTGTCTCTACATCATGGGTATTAGATACTGGATGTGGATCTCATATTTGTCGAAATATGCAGGATCTAAAGAGAAGTAAAAGATTGGCTAAAGGGGAGGTAGATCTACGCGTTGGGAATGGAGCAAAGGTTGCTGCGTTGGCCATAGGCGTGTGCGAGCTATCTCTACCTTCAGGATTAGTTTTAGAATTAAATAATTGCTATTTTGTGCCTGCTATGAGCAGAAACATTATTTCTATTTCTTGTTTGGACAAGGAAGGTTTTATTATTTCAATAAAGAACAATTGTTGTTCCTTTTATTTGAATAATATTCACTATTTTAGTGCGCAATTATTTAATGGACTTTATGTCCTTGATCTAAGTAATCCTGTCTACAACATTAATACCAAGCGGATTAAAATAAATGATTTAAATCCTGCTTATTTATGGCATTGTCGTTTAGGCCACATAAATGAGAAACGTGTATCTAGACTCCATAAGGATGGATTACTAGACTCATTTGATTTTGAATCATATGAGACATGTGAGGCTTGTTTATTGGGAAAAATGACAAAGTCCCCTTTCAATAAGAAAGGTGAGAGGACTAGTGAGCAGTTGGCACTTATACATACCGATGTGTGTGGGCCATTTGCCACGCCTGCCAGGGGTGGTTATGTCTACTTCATTACGTTTACTGATGATTACAGTAGATATGGATTTGTGTACCTTATGAGGGCAAAATCCGAATCCTTTGAAGTGTTCAAAGAATTCAAGAATGAAGTAGAGAAGCAACTTGGCAAAAGTATCAAGGCTCTACGATCGGATTGTGGAGGAGAATACTTAAGCCAAGAGTTTGACGACTATCTTAGAGAGTGTGGGATCGTGTCCCAACTCACTCCACCCGGAACGCCACAATGGAATGGCGTGTCCGAGAGGAGGAATCGAACCCTATTGGATATGGTTCGGTCTATGATGTGTCAAACCGATCTTCCATTATCATTTTGGGGCCACGCTCTATTAAGTGCAGCTTTTACCATTAACCGTGTTCCATCTAAATCAGTCATGAAGACACCATATGAGATGTGGAGTGGGAGGCGTCCCACACTGTCGTTCATGAGGATTTGGGGCTGCGATGTCTATGTAAAACGTTTACAATCAGACAAGCTAGGGCCTAAATCGGATAAATGTAAATTTGTGGGGTACCCTAAGGAAACTAAGGGATACTACTTCTACAATCCAACCGAGAACAAAGTGTTTGTTGCTCGGACCGGCGTGTTTCTAGAAAGAGAGTTTGTCTCTAAAGAAGCAAGTGGGAGGAATGTAGAACTTGAAGAAGTTCAAGAACCACAAATCACTGGACCGATTATGGAACATGAACAGGAATCACAAGCAGTTGTGGATCCACCTGTTCAGGTAACACAAGAGCTTCGTAGATCTAGTAGAGTGCGCCAGGAACCCGAGAGGTACGGACTTCTCGTAACTGATTCCGGTGACACGATGCTCATAGATGATGAGCCTGCTACCTATGAGGAGGCCATGAATGGCCCAGACTCGCAGAAGTGGCTTGAGGCCATGAGATCCGAGATGGAATCCATGTACACCAACAAAGTATGGACTTTGGTGGAACCACCTGATGGGGCGCGACCCATAGGGTGCAAGTGGGTCTTCAAGAAGAAGATCGACATGGATGGTAATGTGATTACCTATAAGGGCCGATTGGTGGCTAAAGGATTCAGACAGATTCATGGTATTGACTATGATGAAACCTTTTCACCAGTCGCTATGACCAAATCCATCCGAATCTTACTTGCGATTGCAGCATACTACGACTATGAGATTTGGCAGATGGATGTCAAAACAGCATTCCTTTATGGGAATCTCCTCGAGGACGTGTATATGATACAGCCGGAGGGTTTTGAGGATCCAAAGCAAGCCAACAAAGTCTGTAAGCTGCAACGATCCATTTATGGATTGAAGCAAGCTTCTAGGAGTTGGAATCGACGTTTTGATGAAGTGGTCAAAGAGTTTGGCTTCATCAGAAACGAAGATGAGTCTTGTGTCTACAAGAAGGTTAGTGGGAGCTCTGTAGCTTTTCTGGTCTTGTATGTGGATGACATACTACTCATTGGAAACGACATTCCCATGCTGCAATCTGTGAAAGATTGGCTAGGAAAGTGTTTCTCAATGAAGGACTTAGGGGAAGGAGCCTATATACTCGGTATAAAGATCTATAGAGATAGATCTAAGAGGTTGCTAGGCCTAAGTCAAAGTACATATATTGACAAGGTGTTGAAACGGTTCAACATGCAAGATTCCAAGAAGGGATTCTTGCCCATGTCACATGGAATCACTCTTTCGAAGAGTGGTTGTCCTTCCAATGAGATTGAGAAGGAACGCATGAGTAGGATTCCCTATGCCTCGGCCATAGGATCCATCATGTACGCCATGTTATGTACTAGACCAGATGTGTCATATGCCTTGAGTATGACAAGCAGATACCAATCCAATCCGGGTGAGAGTCACTGGATTGCTGTCAAGAACATCCTAAAGTACTTGAGAAGAACTAAGGATGCTTTCTTGATGTTTGGCGGTGAGGAAGAGTTGCGTGTAAGGGGTTACACTGATGCAAGCTTCCAAACCGATAGAGATGACTTTAGATCACAGTCGGGATATGTGTTTTGCCTGAATGGAGCAGCGGTGAGCTGGAAGAGTTCCAAGCAAGAGACGGTAGCTGATTCTACAACAGAGGCTGAGTACATTGCTGCAAATGGCGCAGCAAAGGAGGCTGTTTGGATCAGAAAGTTTGTTTCTGAACTTGGTGTGGTCCCTAGCATTGCGGATCCAGTGGAGTTGTTCTGTGACAACACTGGGGCGATCGCGCAATCAAAGGAACCCAGGTCGCACCAGAAGTCCAAGCACGTGCTCAGGAAGTTTCATCTGATTCGAGATATTATCGGTAGAGGAGACGTTCGGATATGCAAGATTCCTACAGATGATAATCTGTCAGACCCGCTTACAAAGCCTCTCACGCAGTGGAAGCATGAAGGGCACACTAGGAGTATGGGCATACGAGATGCGCCAGATTGGCTCTAGTACAAGTGGGAGACTGTTGGAATAGATGCCCTAGAGGCAATCTAGTTTAGTATGAATTTGTAATTGGCTAGAAATTCATTTATTACTTATTGGATATTTAATATAATGAAGTCCTTAGATTTACAATTGTGTTGTTTATCTTAAATATCCCTAGTCAAGTATAATGATTAAATGGGACAATCATCTATAGACTAGTATGGGGTTGGATTGATATAGAGATATCACGATCCAACACATAGGTGTGCATTACGGAATGTTGCACTGGATTGACCCATCACCGAGAAGGCTACATACACGTTATGTTGAGTCACAAGCGCTTCTCGGGTACAATGGTATTGTCATCCTTAGACTTGAAGTCACTAGATATTCTAGTTGTGGATCATTGTGATCTTGGTAGCGTTAAACGCTACACCGTAACTGGGTAGTTATAAAGGCGTGTACTGGATACAATGAGAAGCAAGCTTAGAGATCGTAGTGGACGTAGAGAGGATTTGCCCCTCCCACATAACGGGAGCAAATATCCAAGGCCACTCGAGGATAGTGCTTATAGAATGTCTGGCCAGACTCAAATAAATCAATATATGGGATATTGATGTTATTTGCACGAATAAGGCTATTCCATGGATCGAGAAACTAGGGATTGGATATACGAGTGTGACTTGTATGTCTCGTGTCCAATCCGGATATGGAGGCAAAGGGATGAGACAATTACTTGTACAAGGTTGTCTAGATGACTATTCTATTAGTTGGCTAGAATGGATGTTTTGCTAGAAACCGCTCCATATTAGCAAAGAGTTGCTACCAACTAGATAGAACCTATGGGGTCACACGCTATATAGAGTTGTACTAGATTGTGGAATTAATTAATTGGATTAATTAATTAGAAGGATCACTTTGCAAACCCTTGCAAACTTAGTAGGGACTAATTTGCAAGGAAGGGACTAAATTGAATTCTAGTAGGACTAGAATAAGTCCTTTAGGTAGTTAACAAGGAGTTGTTGGACTATATAAAGGACCCTCCTCCTTCCTTCCCTACACACACTTATGCTCTAAAGAGAACATAACAAGAGTAGGAGAGAACAAAGGAGAGAGAGAGCAAGCCACAAAGAGGGACGCCGCCCCCTTTGCCGCCGCCCCCTTGTCCCGACGCCACAAAGGGCCGAACCCCCTTTTGGTGTCTCGTTTTGCGTGATTTCTTCACCCTCCTTTCAATCCGGGCTAGCACCAAGGAGATTGGAGATCTAGGAACAACTCTAGGCGTGGATCAACTATAGAGAACGTGACACTATTCGCGTTTGAAGTCATCAAGGAGAACCCAAAGGTGTGTTTATGACTTCTTGCCTTTACTATCGTTATGCATCTAGACTTGTGATCCTTGGAGGGTTTTGCATGGTTGTTTGTTTGATTATGCTTCCGTTTGCGCGATCCATGAATCAAAACCCTACAGGCATAATTTTGCAGTTTTTTTCGACTACAACATATCGACGGTCGACGTCTACACGTCCATGGTCGACGTCTAAACCCTAAACCCTAAACCCTAAACCCTAAGTCGAAAGAATGACCAAAACGTAACGAAATCGTGAAACAAACAAATAAAACATCAATCCATAGTCTTACAAACATATCAAACATCCATACAACGTCACCATTAGTCTTACAAACAAATCAAACCATTAACTTCAATACGGTTTGAGATTCGGACAGTCTCTCAACGTAACTTATACCGACACGGATGGCAAAACCCTTTGGCACCATAGTCTTTTGTTTTGTCCAACGTATATACATGCCATCATAACATCTCCATATGTACCGAGCTCTTTTCATTGCAGCATCGAATGAAACCGCACCATAATCTCCCGGAATAGCCTGTCGTAACTTATACCGACACCGATGGCAAAACCCTTTTGGCACCATAGTGTTTTGTTTTGTCCAACGTACGTATACATCTCCATTCCCCATAGCATGATTATAGACAAGTCTGAAATTAGAGAAAATCAAACATAGTTAGGGTCCTATATAGGTCGACAGCCGACCTACACATATCGACGGTTGACCTAGACAGGTAGACAACCGACCAAGAGAAGTCAACCGTCGATCTACCTAAGTCGACAGGCGACGTGATTAGGTCGACAGGCAATTCCGGCATGTCGACCGTGCATGTCGACTATCGACTGGTTCAGGTCTGCTGTCGACTTAGTGAAGTCGACGGCCGACTCCACTAGGTCGATTCTCGGGCTCTTCAATTCAAACCGGAAGGGTAACTAACCGAGGGTATTTTGGTACTTCAAGTTAAAAGAGGGGTAGCCAAATAAGGGTATTTCTGTACTTTCATCCATAAGTGGGTTAGTTACGTATGTTGGTGCTTTGTTGCAACGGGTTATGCACCGTGTGCTTTGTTGCAATGCTTTTCCGATTTACCGCTTATGAGCAATATGGCCCGTGTAACCAGATGCAAAAGTAACTTTTTCAAGGACGAGATGCAAAACTAATTTTTCATATCACTTTATCTAAATGTAAAATAATAAATTATTTTAGTCAAAATACTTTTAGGCTCTGTTTGGTTCGCAGTATAATGTTTTAGTAGTACAAAAGAAAATATTCTACGCGTAAAATATTTTGTGTGAAAAAAATTTCTCTGCAACTAACTTCTCGTGTTTAGTTGACACTTGCGAAAACAGTGGGTTGTGACGGCAGTGGCGGTGATGGATCGTGGTGGAGGTAAGGGGTTGTGGTGGTTATCGGTGGTGAAGGTGTTGGCATGAGTTCCGGAAATGGCTTACGGATTTCATATGTGTATATCATTTTACATCATTTGAGAGAAAACATTTTACAGGAAAACATTTTACATCCAACCAAACAGTTTTTCCTGTAAAATGTTTTCTCCTAAATGATGTAAATGATTTGCAAATTTCAAATCCGTAAGCCATTTCCAGAGAGTGAAAGAGCACAACAACTCATACTAACACCTCCACCACGACCCATCACCGCCACCGACCTTCACCGCCACCCATCAGTGCCATTTCCGTCACGGTCCACTGTTTTGGCAAGAGTCAACCAAACACGAGAAAATAATTGCAGGGAGAGCTTTTTCACATAAAAACATTTTACGCGTAAAATATATTCCTTGTAAAACAGTTTACTGCTAACCAAACAGGACTAAGTGTAAGTACTTTGTGTGTAACATGTATTTATTTATTTATTTTACTTTAAAAAAAATTGCAGTCCATAGCAACAGAACCAAGTAAATATTTTTTCATTCATAGACCAGAACACAAACATGGCGTATAAACTACCAGGTGCTAACAATTTCACTCCCAAACCCAGCCTTCCTAATTACATTATTAACCACCAAGTGCTAAAAAATGCACTTCCAAACACAGCCTTCCTGAGTACATTATAAACCACCAAGTGGTAAAAAAGTGCATTTCCAAACATAGCCTTCCTAATTACTACCTCCGTTTCGTCTGTTTCGTCTGCGTTTGACTTTTTAACCCGTAACTGAGTCACTTTGACTTGGTGATTTGGGTACCAAAACGATATAATTTTTAACACTTTTTTCCTGGTATTTTAGAATAAACTTTCCTCTATAACACCATGCAAAGATTACCAAATTTTTGTATCGTTTGACTAATCAAATCACCGGATGAAAGTAACCCAGTGAATAGTGACAAAAAGTGAAGTAGGCTGAAACAGGCGAAACAGAGGTAGTACATTATACCACCAAGTGCTAAAAAAGGCACTTCCAAACACAGCCTTCCGCATTGCATTATAAACCATTAAGGGCTAACAAATGCACTTCCAAACAGTTCCTAAAAAAAAGGCACTTCCAAATAGTGCTGCGAATTCGGGTCGGTTGACCCGAGAACCGACCCGAACCGAGAAGAATGCGAACCGGGAGAAGGGGAACCGGAACCGAACCGGGAACCGACTACCCGGACCGAACCGATTCCGGGGGTTCGGTTCCGGTTCGGTTTTATGAGATTTGGTAACCGGGAACCGACCCGGAACCGGAACCGGCAGAACCGGAACCGGAACCGGGCCGGAACCGACCCGGTAACCGAAGCAACGGTCGAATTTTTGAAGCAACTAGCCGTTGCTTTGCAACGGTTGCATGACCGTTCTGAATTTTTTTTTTTTTTCTTTTTTCTTTTTTCACTTCCCCTCTTCATCCTTCTACCTATAAATACCCAACCCACACTACCATTTTTTTCACACTTCATCAACAAACTCTCTCAACACTTCTCACAATTCTTCACTCAAAAATCATCCTACACTCTCCAAAATTCATTCTCCAATCTCCATATTCCTCAATCCTCAATTCCATTTCCACACACACACTCTCAAAAATCAAAATCACTCAAAAATCGTCATACGCTCTCGTCTTCAAAATTCGACAAGCAAGAGGAACGCATCTTCCATATTCGGCAACGCATCTTCAACATTCGCCGTTTCGCTTCACCTCCAAGAATTATTCTTGGAGTTTGTAAGTTTTAATTTTTGTTGTTTTTAATTTGATTGTGTTATTATTTGCGCTTTAGTTGTAAAACTTAATTTTTTTTAATCACATTTCCATAAGAAAAAAATGGCTTCTTCTTCTCGTCCAAATTTTGATGACCAAAACAACCAATACGTACCCATAATCGAAGAAATTGATATTGATGATCAAATGGACATTTTATTTGGCGAAGGTGCCGCTAACGCTTTTGACGGTATAGAGGAAAATGAGCCGAATGTAGGTAATAAAAGAACACGTAAGGCGGAAAAACCTAAAAAAAGCCCCGTTTGGGAACATATGGATAAAATACCCGATGGTGTAGACGCCAACGGTACACCAAAATTTAAGGGTAAATGCAAACATTGTCAAAAAAGTTTTGTGTTGGATAAAACCGGTGGATTAGGATCACTTAGAAAACACTTACAAAATGTACACGGACTTTTGAAAGATACACCCGCCGTAGGCGACGCGATGCTCCAAACCCAACTAGGATTCGACGCACAAGGCAACGTAGTTCCTTTTGTCTACGATGAAACTAGGGCAATAAATGCATTATCTCATTATATCATGGCCACCGAAAAACCCCTAAATATGACCGACGACAAGGAGTGGGACACGTTAGTACAATCCGCTTTTTGTCCGGGTTATAAGCATATTAGTAGACACACTATTAGAAAAAATATAATGGCAACATATAGTGAGAGGAAAGCGGAACTATTGCAAACATTTTTTGATTCTAATTTCATAGTTGGTTTAACTTCGGATATGTGGTCGGGTAGAAATAACAAGGGATATATTTGCGTCACCGCACACTACATTGACACTAATTGGACATTACAAAAACGTGTTATTGCATTTCAAGAAGTTGCATATCCTCACAACGGTGTAAACATAGGAGAAGCCATAATCGATATTGTTGAGGAGTGGGGAATTGATCAACGAATTACATCAATTACTTTTGACAATGCATCGTCATGTGATAGTGCGATAGATCATATTCGAACTTTGATACAAACACCATTTCGCGAAGAAATCGACCATGTTCGTTGTGTATGTCACATTATCAATTTAATTGTGCAAGTTGGTTTGAAAAAACTAGAAGATTATATTTCTCCTATTCGTGATGCTATTCTCTTTATTGCGTCTTCAAACAAAAGACAAAAACTTTTTGGGGATTATTGTGATAAAATAGGCAAGAAAAAAAGAAGGTTTGGGGGAGATTGTAGGACTAGATGGAACTCCACTTATTTGATGTTGAAAAGTGTTGAAGGTTATGAGACCACAATCACACGATTTTTGAATGAAAATGGCAATCCCGGATCCGTTACACAAAATGAATGGAACGCCGCAAGTGTCTTAAGAGAGTTTCTTGAACCATTTTATGACGCCACTACAATTCTTTCGGGTGTTTATTATCCTACTACTAACAACGTTATTCCACAACTATTGTTTATATCGTCGGCTTTTCAACAGTATAGGATGAATGAAATTTTATACGAAGCAATTAGCGACATGGAAGAAAAATTTCTCAAATATTTTGAAACAATCCCTATGATTTTTTGTTTGTCAAGTATTTTGGACCCAAGACAAAAGGATGCTTCCGTAGGTTTTATGCTAGGCCAAATACAAGAAAACATGACTACCACATATAGACCCGTAGTGATATCACCAACTATTGAACAAGTTAAACAAGAACTTAATCTTATGTACGATAAATATCTTGCTAAATTTGGTGTTAGTGGTGGTTCTCAAAAATCATCGAGCGATCCGAAGGGTAAGGGCAAGGGTAAGAGTAAGTACGCTATTGGTTCTTTATTTAAGGGTACACAAGCCACACCCACCGGGACTAGTTGCGTCTCGGAATTAACGTTTTTTCTCAACCAACATTATTTCATAAACGTGTCGGAGAGAGACATAGAAAATTTTGATATACTTGATTGGTGGAAAAATTATGAAAGAACTTATCCAATTGTTTCTAAAATGGCACGTGATTTACTAACCCCTCCCGCTTCTACAGTCCCTTCCGAATCTACTTTTAGTGCAGGTAAACGAGTTTTGTCGGAGAAAAGATCGTGCCTAACCTCGGAGATATTGGAGGTACTCATATGCTCGAAGGATTGGAGCGACGCCAACAAACGCACACAAAACCTACACATTTTGGACGTTATGGTCAACGAGCTTTACCAAGAATTGGGAATAGACCCGGACACTCCCCTTGATGTAGACCAATTGCCAACGACGAGGGGTTGAAAAATGAAGACTATTATTGGGTATTTTTGTTAATTTCAATAAATTTGTATGTAAGTTAGAAAAAATGCAAATGATTGTTAGTTAAGTAGGTGCCAACCTAGTTGGGATGTACTTAAACTATAGTGATGCAATTTTTTCTAACATTTGATGTTTTACTTTTAATCAATAATAAAAGTTTACTTTGTTTTTTCCACTTATTTGTCAAGTTTTGCTTTTTTTTTTTAAATATTTGTGAAAACATTCCCTATATACATTAATATTAAAAAAGAGTAGTATTAATTAATAACAATTACTAACCCCTAACCTAACCCTAATACTTATTAATTAATGCCTAACACTTTTTAAATAATACCTAACACTTAATTAATAGCTAACACTTATTAATTAATACCTAACACTTAATTAATACCTAACACTTACAAAAACAAAAAAAAAAATAAAAAAAAATAAGCTGACGGTCGGTTCGGTTCCGGTTCGGTTGAACCGAAATCGCACCTCTACTTCCAAACACGGCCTTCCCAAATACAATTAGAATAAGTGGCCTTCCCGCCCATTATAAGTCACAGCCTGTGACTCACAGGTAGTCTCCACAAAAAGAGCATTCGAATCAGAAGGAAGCTCAAATCTAGAGAGAGAAATGGCGACTCAGAAGAATGAAGGTCAGTTCTCTCTCTATCACCATTGTTAGTGGTTGTTTGTGGTATGAACGTTCGCATTTGAAATTTGTGTTCGCCTACTATCACCGCCTCTGGTATTACAGTTGAATTTCAAACTTTTGCGCTGAAATTTGTATACTCAACCGCGCCAACAAACTCCGAAGTTGATGAATCTGTTGCTCTAATTTCAGTTTTTGTGATGAATCCCTGTAGAATTCGTGATAACAACGAGTACCTCATGTTTAATTTCAGTTTTTGTGATGAGAGATGAACAAATCATTTGGATCTACTTAAAACTAGGGTTTGAGCAATGATTAAGAACAAAACTTCTTATTTGAAATGGATTTTAGAGAACTTGATAACAAGCAGGCGAAGTACTACATGTAAACAGCTGCTTTGAATGCTTATAAGTAATAGTGCACTCCAAGTGTTTGTAGATTTGCCCCAACCAACAGATTTTCAAATTTTGGTTTTTCCAAACTGTTAGTAACAGGTACTACTACCAAGGATGCACTCACCCTAGCACTGCTGTCTCTGACTCCATCTTCACTCATGTCAGAGCAGGAATTCAAACCAGTAAGCTTTCCAGATACAAAATTTACACTACTATTACAAATCCGAGTGCCGGTGTTACTGTGATAATTGCTACGTACAATGACTTCAAACTTATCCCCTTACAGTCAGCCAGCTTGCCGCCAATGCCGTCCATTTTAGTCACAGCTGCTGCCAGCACCCCCAGCGGTGGACCAGGTTCAACTACACCAGAGCCCTTGGCTATGGAACGCAATGTGAGCCCTGAACAACCGAAACCATATAATTAAGAAATAATATAATATCTCACAGATGCTAACTACCACTCCGTCCCACCTCTAACGCACCATTTGACTTTTTTCACCCGTAACTGGGTCACTTTGGCCCGGTAATTTGGATCGCAAAACGATGCAATTTTTCGACGATTTTTTACGGTCTTATAGAATAAGAGTTGCTCTACAACACTACGAAAAAATTATCTAAAAGTTGTAAAATTTTGCTATCCAAATTACCGGGTCAAAGTGACCCAGTGAATAGTGGTAAAAATTCAAATGGTGCAAAAGATGTGGGACGGAGTGGTAGTATCAAATATTGCATCAGCATCCAAATGATAGCCTGGCAGAAAAAACAACAGTCAGTGTTGCAAGCAACGGCCGAGGCCAAGAGGGACAGCGCAGATCACTGGACCACAATGCCCAAGAAGGGGGCAGCAAAAACTCTGAAGCCAGTGGTGCAGTTAATGGTCATGCCAGGAGCAGCTGTAACCCCAACAATGGCAGGAACAACAACAGTTCTGAGAAAAGAAACCAGGGTAGATCATGAAGACTTTCAGCTTGATGTTCGTTTTTAATGTGAGCACATACCTGATGCATTTTTCTGCTGCAGGAGGTCAGTACAACAACTCTGGAGCCAGTGGTGCAGTTAATGGTCCTGCCAGGAGCAGCTGTAACCCCAATGCCAGGATCAACAATTCAGAGACTAGGAACCAGCACAACCAGGGTACAACCTAAAGACTTTCAGCTTGATGTTCTGTATTAACGTGAACACGTACCTGATGCATTTATTTCTGCTGCAGGTCACTCCAGACAATCCCGTGGTCGACACCAACCATACATTGAACCGCCAGAAGAGTACTTCAATCGCCGTGAATCAAAATACAGGACCTTAGAGAAGAAGCACAACCGTGCAATTAAGAAAGAGAGCAACAAAGAATGGTAAACTGATGAAAGTGCAAAGAGTAAATAATACTATGAACAGGTGGCATGTTACTCTCTTTAGCTCTCTATACTGCTGTTTCTGATTGCTACTTGATGATCAAACTTCTAGTTAAACATTCGAGGCCTATGCAGATTCTATTTGGCACAATCTTTGTACGTCCTCTGTCCGTTTGACATGAGATTGGTTTCTTGATTCAGAAACAATTGTAGTTATAGATGTGATCCCTTGTGTTTGCTTGATTTGATGATACAGTATATTCTCAATAACTTGTGGAGAGAAAACATGGTCCATCTGTTGGTTTATTTCACTTGGCAGTTGGCATGAGCTTAGATGAGAAGAAAATAACTATCCCCCTATATAATGTTTGGTTTTTCAAATCACCTTTTTGCTTCATCCACCCGACCACCCTATGCTTATTGTTACATTCATCCAGCATACGAGAATGGCTCCATCCAGCTATCATAGCACCAGGTCCTACCAATACACCCATATCACTGCCAATCACTTCACAATATCGACCCCACAACAGAGGCATCCACAGTACCTGTGCCCTGTCAACTGCCACTACAAAGCAGAGGGTAAAACCCAGCACAACCTATATCTACTCCACATCTGACACGCTAGATCTATTTCCTAAAGGAACATGAGATTAGAGACTTCATATAGGTAGCCATTTTTTTCCTTGATGGGAAACAAAAAATCCAACCCAATCAACCTCCTCTTGATGGGAAACCAAAAAACCAGACCAATCAACCTCCCGATTGTAGCTGTAGGTTCCAACAGGTAAACAAAGGGCTGTTCAGACTCACATCCATGTGGCAGTGGTGCCGTATCTTAAGAACAAGAGTCAAGGTTCTGGAATACCTCTAAACAGCCACAAAAGAGATGTCCATAGGCTGAGAACTGCAAGGAACATTAAAAGCGAGATGTACTCTCCCATATAGCCTATATCTAAATGTTTAGATCTTTTACATAGATATTTGCGTACAATTGTGTTTCGAGTATACACAGAGAAGATATTAAATGATCTTGTGAGCATATGCCCGTCAGCCTTTTTTTCCTGGAAGATCATTGAATTACTTGAACATAGTGTGTCCTCAATTCAAGATTTGAGAATGACGATAATCAGCAAGCCCTTCTTTTGTTTGCTTTTTTGTGAAGATGTTTAAGATGCTGGATAAGTCCATTTACATTTGGTAGATTCTTGACCAAATAGAATGAGTGTCTACCAATGACTGTAAATACTAAATAGTTTTTAGGTCTTGTGCTATAATGAAACCAATCATAATTACTATTGTTAAGACCTATTACATTATAGAGATCGGATGTATAGGAGGCGTACAAATACTATGTTGGGCCCATTGGGAGTAAAGTTGACATATGCACTATATTCAGAATATAAACTAAAGACAATTAGAGGTGAATCCTACCGTCAACAAAAATGCTAATCGACATGGACAAAAACTCACAGGAGTATCACGGCTATGCCAGCTGGACTCCTCTGGCCCTACACCCCACTCACACTCATCTCCTTTTAACTTCTAATTTATCCCCTTATTGTGGGGCCCAAGAATGAGAAGAAACCAAACAAATGAGGACTCACTACATCTTCCTCATTATTCACCAACGGGAGAAACTGAGAAGACAATTTAACAGAGACATCATTTTGAAGGCTAAACTCATCTTCACAGTTTAGAAGTTCTAACAATGAAATGCTATGTTTTGGTTAAACCAGTATTTTTTGGTTGCAAATATTTTCATTTACTAAAAAGCTCGGTGTCACTACTTCATTTTCCAAAATAAGGTTTACTAGCTTCATATTATTCTACCAGTAACTAATATTGATATTTGGGATAGTGTATGTCCATGAGTTAACACAACTTGCTCATACTCTGTATTACTACAACTTTTAGGGTGAGTAACACCGAACATAAATATATCTTTACAAATACAAGAACTTTGTAGCATTGATACATCATCAAATTAATGACACAATCATGATTTTGATCTTTTAAATTCATGAAAAATAACAAGTTCTTGTGTCATTTTGTTTCAAGAAAAACGTCAAATGGGACAGTTATTTTGGAGTGAAGGAGTTGATGTAGATGCATTATTTGTGACCTCTGCTTAAGTTTGTACCATTCTAATACTAGAACAATGAGTGATGCTCATTTGTTTGGTTACTTTAAATTACCGTGGGCCCCACAATAAGGGATAAAAATGAGAAGTTTTTTTTAGAAAATAAAAATGAGAAGTTAACAGAGAAGGAAAATTAATAAAAGAAGAAAGAAATATCTACTGCAAACAAAATAGGCGATTATAAGTAGGGCCAGAGGAGTCCAGCTGGCATAGTCGTGATACTCCTTGATGTATCTTCCATGCCGATTAGCATTTTTGTACCAACAAAGTATTAACTCAGGCCAGAAAAACCAAGATGGACGGAACTTGAACAAATCCAAATTGCTTAAAACAGAGTATATTAAAATCATTGAAAATATTCCAGTGAGATGTCCTTCAGCATTTTCCTGTAAGATTCTTCAATCTAGAGCATGGTGTGTTCTCAATTGAACATTAAAGTTTATCAGAACTTCATAATGTAGTGTCCTTTAACATTGAAGTTTATCCGAACTTCATAATGTAGTGTCCTTTAATTATCTGATATTTTCGATTTCGTGAAGATGTTGGGAACTCATGGATTCTTGCATTTATATATCAGCTGGCTCTAGCTGATATGCTAGGATGAAACGGATATTAAATACTACTATTTCTGGGACTCCTTGCTCTGATGATGAAAAGACTTTTACATCGAGGGGGGGCCTGTTAGTGCCACCAAGGAAAACAATGGGAATTTTAAACTTTTAAGATATTTCGAGTAGGATGAACTAATTGGTCCTAAGGCTAAGGCTCGTCGTCTTCCCTCTAACACCATTTTAACTCACAGTACACAAACTAGAACTAAATTATAGTACATATTTGGAAGAAACAATTATAGTCATATATTCTGACTTCAAAGAGTGGAATATATTTTATTCTAACTAGGTCATCCCATCCTAGTGAACAATCACAAACGAGTCTGTTCAGAATAAAAACTTAAAGAACGGCTTTAAGGGAAATTTCGACCATCAATAATAACTTGACTCAAGGCAGAAAACCAGAGAGATGGATGAACATGAGCAAGTCCAAATTGTTAACAGAATTACATGGC
Organism: Linanthus parryae; assembly: GCA_023055425.1. Taxonomy (NCBI): domain Eukaryota; kingdom Viridiplantae; phylum Streptophyta; class Magnoliopsida; order Ericales; family Polemoniaceae; genus Linanthus; species Linanthus parryae. The sequence continues at coordinate 108,327,258 of JALGPY010000005.1, read as the reverse complement.
CTAATTATTGCGCCTATCCTATATGGAATTTCTTGTTCCTAAGCAAGGTAATAGAGTAATAATATCACACATAGTAGCATTCTGATTTAACAAAAAACCTGTAAAAATGCATTGTGAAATATTGCAACTAACGAATGAACCCTACAACTAGGGAAGGTCCACAAGGAATTCAATTAACTTGAAGAGAGCCACTCAAGATGCATTAATACCTATCAGAGTACATGTAAGTCAGCGTTTGCAACCATGACAGCTATATCACTTAGAGATGAGCTAAGGCTGCTTTCAAGTGGTGCCACAGACTCACTGTCATGATATAATCCAATATAGATAGAACAAAGAGTAAGATTCAAAACCAATACAATAGGTGAACAGTTTCCATCCAAGAGCAGCTTATGCAACCCAAATGTACAGAACTTGATGTCAGAGAAAATGCAACAACACATTCACGGGAAGAACTCTTTACTAACTTAGGCATAATATATACATACCTACTGGAATGGATCTTCTGAAACCAAAGGAGAGAAGTGGCATATATTCCTTATATCATATTGGAGATTTGAACAAACTCATCCCCCCTTAATCAGACACATTGCTGGTGATCTTCACAATCCCCTGTAAGAATTAAGTAAATCAAGGGCATTAATAGGATCTTAGATACATAATCAACGTAAAAGCTTAGAGATAAAGACAGCATCAAAAGATGCACAAGCAAATCATTGACGGAGAAACAACAACACAAAAAGAGAGAAATTTCCATAGCCTTTTAACTCAATTCATCAAGGTACCTATTCTATCCTACCCGGGGTGCCCCTTCCTAGTGTACTGTTGCAACTTGCAAGGGAGTCGGTTCAATAGAAACCTAAGACAGTTTTAGAATATGACCAGACTACAAATCCAGTGCGATCAGGAGTCAGGACCACAAAATCCAGTGTGAATGATGAACTTGAACAAGTCTAAATTCCTAACACTAGACCTTATTTGTATGCTTATCTAGTATAAATATTATTGTTCATAATGTAAGCCAGTAGGATTAAAAAATGTAACACATTTAGCATTCCTTTGAACCAAAAAACTTACATAGATGCATTGTGAAATCTTGAGACTAAAGACTGAACCTTATCCCGACAAAACGATTTCAATTAACTAGAAGACAGTGAGTCATGCTGTGTTTGTACTTAAACGACCATGTCCATTCAATGAGCTAAGACTGCTTTCTAGGGGTGAAACAATCATGATATAGTCCTATTCAGCAATAAGAGTAAGATACAAAAGTAATACAAAATACTACTATATATTCCATACAAGGGAGAACCTTGAGCAACCCAAGGACATGTTTGTTTCTTTGAGCTTAGATATTGATTCGACTAATAATGAAGGATATTAAGCTAAGATAGTATTCAATGCAGAGAAGAACATGATGGGTTCAAAAACCCATGCCCACTACTTTGAAGGCCTTGCAGTAAAGGAGCATTAATCCTGCCTCAACTTCTTTCTCTCTGTAGTTCCTTCTCCAGTGATGCCTCACTTTTTCATATTCTCTGCCTACTCTTCTTATTGACATCCTTTTTCCTTTTTTTGGTAAAAATGAGAGAAAACCAGAACTACTACATCCTTTTCCTTTCAATTAGTCATCCCAGTGATTTTATTTTCTCAAACAAACTACCGATGGTTTAGAGGAAATTCAGTAGATGGGTTCAGTTTATTATCTTACTTTCTTTTTGGCTTAGTTTCCTTTCAAAGCTTCGTTGTTGTGATATTTTAGTTGTGTTTTAGATATGCATGGAAGTGCCTCTTATACTTTTACATTTGAGATAATCTTCCTCACGTCTCTACCTCACAAACATTACAACAAAAGTGCTATATATGAAGCTTTCTGTAGAGTTGATTAATCGTTTGTAATTGCTGAAAATTTGAGCCAATTTCTTACAAATCGTGTGAGCTTAGTGGTGGTGACCCCAGAATTATACTCCATTGAGCGTGGAGGAACTTTCTTTTACTACTTGTTATTGGTTATGTTCAACTTTTCAAAGGGATGAACTTTATGTGAAGGACTTGTCAATTTCAATGATAGTCCCACTGCAAACATATTATCAACCAAAGACCAAATTTCCTCTGTTTGGCATGATAGAAACAAAACTATTGATCCAATAGAGCTTCCAAATTGTTGGTACTCTTCATGATCCCCTCAATTAGATTTTAGATGCATAATAAAGATAAAAGCTTTCTTATAAAAAGCTGCCATGGAAGATGTGAAAACGAATCATTGACGGAAAATCAACCAAGTAGACCTACCTGGAACTTTCATAGAAAACAGATCTGGATTCCTCATAACAAGTTCTGTAGAGAACCCATGTTAAAAGATTTTCCCAAAACACAAATCTCTTGAAAATAACTTTCGGAAAAAAAGTTTTCACTCAATCAAACCGCTAACGATGGAGGCACAAACCCAACTGAGGTTACAACAGTGGGCTTCCGTAAACAATGAGGATGATGAGAGAACGAGAGAGCAGTTGAAAACCCAGAGAAAATCTTGCGAAATAATCAAGAAAAATGGCCATTACATCAAAGAATCAGTTTGAGAATAAGGTCTTACCAAAAAACCCTGCCTTGACGCCCATATTCGATCTCTAGAACTTGAAACTTCTGAGACTGCTCTGTGAGAACAAAAAATCCCTCTTGCGTACCATGTGAAATGAAGTCCCAAGAATCGAAGCTTTTTAAGATCTGATGTGAGACACAAAAGTAACGGCGGTACAAGGTTGACGATGAGAATCCGATAAGAGAGAGAAAAAGGGAGACGGGTGTGGCGCTGCTTTTATTAGGCCTGTTCCGTCCTTTGTGGATCCAAAGCCCAGGCCTAGCTTCCCAGCCCTTATGCTATCAGACCCGGACCCGAAAGAGAACATGGGTCCGCCCCAGATAGACCCGAAGCTATGTTAGGCCGCCGGGTCCGACCCGTCACTGGTGGACCCAAACCCAACCCGCTAATGTGCGAGCCAAATGTTGACAAACCCGGACCCGACCCAGACGCGATGGATCCGACCCTTATAACCCGAACCGAGCCGTTTGCTTTACCCATCCGCACTTATTTTTTTGTTCTTCTCGTTAACAATTCATTCTACTCATTGATTACCTTCGTTTTCTCTTATAAATTATCTCTCTCCCATGTTAATGACAAAAATTTCCTTACTAAAGCTGTCTCAGCTCCTCCCCCATCCTGACGTATCTGAATCACTTTAACCGGGTGATTTTAACAACAAAATGATGCGATTTTTTGATAATTTTTTCGCCGTGTTGTGAAATAACATTTATTCTACAACACCATAAAAAAAATTATTCAAAAATAGCATCATTTTGCTGTATAAATCACTGGGTCAAAGTGATCCAGTGAATAGTGGTGAAAGTCAAGAAAGGGAGGAAGAGGTGAGACAGAGTGGTATCACCCGTGCTATATATAATTAGGGGTTTGCCCGTGCCCGAGGGCACTACCCAAAAAGCACTAAGAACGTTTCAAAGTTGAAAAAATTCAACAGAAAAATAGTTATTCTAATGACATCAACAAACACAAACCAGTGTCCACCCACAAAAAATCAACAAAAAGTTGCAACAACCCAAGTCAATAGTCGTACATTCTAACCTTTTTCTTGTGGGTTGCTCTTAGGCTACTGAAGCCACCAATGCAAATAGCTGAAAGGCCCAATGAAGATTGTAAACTAAGGTGATGAAAGCAATCCCAGAATTAGTAATATCTGTAATGTGATTGTAGAGATACGGAAACAGTTCTTGGCAACCGAAGCCAATGATTGTGAATGTACAAATAGAATACATATAAAGCAGGAAACTTGTACATGTGTGTCCGACGGACTCAACAATTGAAGAGAAGGAAGCGAGTTCGATTCAGACGGCGATTCAGGCGACGAGCCCTTGCTTCAGGCTACCTGAGGATGAAATGAAAGAAGAAGGCAAAACTGAGAATGAAATCGAAAAAGAATCACGCTTGATCATCTTAAAATCCATCAACAATACAACTTCGAAGCATCTCATAACTCACCAAGTTCGATGCACATATACCTAGTTGGTAGCCATCCATTTTAACTCCCACAATCGAGAAATTCTAACTCGCTTGAACCCGAGAAATAAGAAGAAAAATCCAACCGAAATAATACCGCAATTTCTAGCCATTCGAAAAATACCCCTGCCGAAATATGCCCCCAACCCACTCGAAATAAACCTTAATTGAACCTGGAAAAAAAAAAACACGACCTCGGACACTACCTCAATTGAACCTGAAAATCGAAGAAGAAGCATACCTTAGGTGGAGCGAGGTCTTCCTGTGATGGACTCCGGTGGTTGCCGGTCGTGGGAGTGGGAAGGGGGAGAGACGAGATTTCAGTTGAGGTCGTGTGTCTGAGGTCGTGTTTTTTTTTCAAAATTAATTTATATGAGTAAGTGTAATCTAAGGGCTGGGGTTGATTTAATTTGAATGCTGAAAAAAATAACCTGTGATGTTTTATAAAGTAGATTACTCTGTACGTAATTTTCTCTCCCTCCTCCTTAAACCCTCATAACTTTCTCTCTCCTGGTTGCTTAAATTTCCTTAATCTTTGCCTAAAAGAATATCCCATTAACTAAATATCGTAAATTAATCTATCTAGCCTGGCTTAATCTCCCTCTCTCTCTTATTTTCTCAATTCTCTCATACTTCCTCTCTCATTCACGCATCAATTTCCTCTATCATCTATCTGTCCTCTTTCAACTCCTCGCGATTTTCCTCAGAGAAAAGAAGAAGAAAAAAACCTCGTCAAGATCCCATTTTTTTAGGGAATTTTAACTCCTCAATAATTTCACTCTTTTCACTAAGGTATATCCCCTCAACTGTCGCCAATCTCTCTCGCCTAAATCTCTCCTCTCCCATACTTATTCTCTCTCTCTCTCTCTCTCTCTCTCTCTCTCTCCCTCTCCCTCTCTCTCTCTCTCTCTTTCTTCTCTTCCTCCCTCACTTTCTTCATAACTCTCTTGGAAATCTCTCGTAAATCTCTCCGTCTTGTTAATCAGGCTTTCTCTCTCTCGTTAGAACTCTCTCTCCTTGTTCTCTGCTTTGGCTTTAAACCCACAAACCTCAGTTTTTCCAATTGAATCATAACTGAAATTCAAAATTATCTTAAGAAAGATAAACTAAAATATTGCTCATCATGATCCAATAGATAATCCGATTCGAATCCGACAATCTGGACCCGAATCATATCATGTGCGAACGCTTAAAGCATGCTTATTTTTTTTTTTGCTTCGATATGTGGGATCGATAGTGCTAATACTAATAGTGATGAGATTAATAGTACTGGAATTGATAGTGTTGAGTGGGGTGTAAGATATTGTTTGCTTTTTTATGAGACTATATATAGGACTAATATGAAAATGTCAATTTTACCCATCAGACTTCAAAGTGTGAGTGTGCAGGTGTTAATGCAACTAAGATACTCTAGAATGGGGGGGGGGTTGAATAGAGTATGCCAACTTTTTGCAAAACTTGCTAGGAAGATGAAAACTTGTGAAAACAGTGAAGTTCAAGGCCTTGAAAACTAGTTCAAGCCCTTGGAAGAAATGCAGTTTGTATAAAGCAAGTAAGCCTTTTTCAAGGCCTTGAAAACAAGTTCAAACCCTTGAAAAACAGACAGTATGCTATTAAAAAGAATGAACTGTAAATGCAAGAGACAAGTGATTTATAGAGTTCAGTCCACTTGGACCTTCGTCTCTACCTCAAGGATTAGATCCCTGCAGGATTTTCAACACAATTCTTATTAATCAAAAGCTAAGCCCTAGAACTCAAACACAGAGAGTTCCCTTACTCTGTTATAGCTTGTGGTTTTTCCTAACCTGTCTACTACCTGCTCTAGCTAACTGATTAACTAAGAGTTCTCTATTCTTCACCTTGAACAATCATTGAGAATGAATATAGAGATAATACAGAAAAGATCTACCAATGGAGTACAATACAGAAGAACACTTAGAGAGTGTAGAAAATGCAGTGAAGTATGCAGTGATCTTCTGTGAATGGATTGGAAGAATGATGAATTTATTTGATGCTTGTCAATCCAGAAATCTTGCTCTCTTTTTGCCCGTTGAGTGTTATGTCGTGTTGCTTCAGAATTGATCTCTATTTAAACTTAAAACAGCTCTACAATTTTCCCAGATTTTCAGCAACAAACTTCATATTTTTTCGGCAACAGAGTTTGACTTCTTTGACATCTTCTCCAACGGTTGGATGATCACAATCTTCAGAGATTTTGTTATGATCTTTCGTTTAAACACCTTGAGAAGCTGTGATCCAAGTCTGATTTATCATAGGATCAAAGTGTTCAACTATTTCCAAATCTACAAAAGTTCAGTTTAGGAAATAACCCTGCAAAACTTGGAAATAAAATTTCCTGCAATATGAAAGTCAAACAGATGATATTCTATGTTCAAAAGTGTTAGAATAATTTGTCTTTCATCATCTAATAAAAGTGAATCAAACATATGAAAGATCGAGAGGGAATCAACTCAGAGAGCTTGCAGAAAACTCCCCCTGAGAATGTTCACACAGGTTTAAGCAGTTTCAAGGCTTTGAATCCAGTTTCAAGGCCTTGAAAATAGCTAAATATTTTCAAGCCTCTGAGAACTGATCCAAGGCTTTGAAAGCTGGTTCAAGGCCTTGAAATAGCTGAACTATTCCAAGCCTTGTACAACCTGATCTTACAATCTCCCCCTTGATGAAAGACAAAACCAAATTCTGTTTGATCCTTAGTCTCTACAAAAAATACTGGTTAGTTCAAAATTTATAATAACACAGTAATTCCAAAAAGATCCAACTTATTCATAATACTAACAGAAAGTAAACAGTTCGGCAAATAGCAAAAATCACCTAAGAATAAAAACTAACTCCTATAATTTTCTCCCCCTTTTTGAATTTCATCAAAAAGATAGAAGACGTTGGATCAAGTGTCTGGAAAATTTTGAAAACTGAAAGAAAAATTTAAGAAGAGTGATAACCCCGTTTACGGTGTTATATTTACAGTCAAAAGACTACCGTTTTGTGTGATTTCCGGGTAAAAAACATTATATTTATGCTACGATTGTGAGGAATTCGTGATTTAGAGCTTAATGTGCTTGTTTGATTAGTCCGGGCGTTTTCTGGTTGATTTGAGCTAGTAATTGTCATATTTTAAGCCCGGTATGTGTAGTTGTCTGATTCTCAGGTAGCGGAGGCTCGGAACATAAATTGAAATGGAAGAGAAACTTCGGAACAGAGATTAAAGCTCGGAAAATTGGCAAGGAATGCTCGAGAGGAGAACTGATTTGTTTGGATCCAAATACCACTGCTACTATTAGACCACAACCATTACACCTCCTCAACCATTTCACCATCACCTAATTAATCCCAAACCCACCTGACTTCAACACCACTACACCAGTACAGAACTTCACCATTCCACCTATGCCAATCAATCCTCCACACAACAAAACCACACCAGCAGCCTACAAACTACCTCTATCAACATTAACCTCCATGAAAATACCTTCATCCATAACCTGCTACTAATTAATCCCCCATAACTAACCTGCTACATCTAACAAACCTTCACCATTTAAACACAAATATTCCCTCCGCCTGCAAACCTCCTACTCCAAACAAATACCCATAACAAATAATACTACCTACACCATTGCCAACCAAAACCAATCACAAACTGACTTCTTACACCATTTCACCCCAAAACCAAACTCATTAACCTAATTCCTTCAAAACCAAGCAACCAATTCAATAAAACAGAGCCAATAAAAACCAGCCTATAAACCCAGCAAAACAGAGCATCAACGTAGTAAGAATTGGGAAGAAACAGAAGGCGAATCAACCAAGAACGAAAACAGAAACCCAGCCAATCACCGAAGGCAGAAGAAGCGAAGAAGAACTCAGCAGAGCGCAGAATCAAGGGCGTAAAACAGAGGAAAAAAAGAGAAATTCAGGTCGCGACTGTTCCAGGGGATTTCGTGCGAAATCTTTTGTATTTTGTGCCGAATAGAATCACCCATTCTGCTCCGATATTGTTGGGCTGGGGCAAAGTGCAAATCAAGAAAAGTTAGTTTCAGAAGAAATAGAAGGAAACGGGGATTTTAGTTCAGTCCTAGGGTTTATGAAAAGAGGCTAATCATGAGCTCCCACATCCTTGGAGGGGTGAATTTGCGAATAAGATAAACTTTACTTGAAGTCTATTAAGGGGCTTATTGAGATTCATTGACGTATTCTCTATCATTCTTCTACACCAGAAACAACGAAAAAAAAGAAGACAAGACGGAGGAGACAAAGGACGAAGACAAAGAAGATGAAGTCTCGGTTTCTTTCTTCTTCTTTTTCTCTTCTCTTTTCATTATTTCTATGGAGAAACTCGTATTTTTTTCGATAGTATGCGTAGCTAGATTTATTTTGCTAGGTTCTATGGAGATGAACTTATGGTTTTGAAATAAAAAAATTTTCCGGATTAAGTATTTGATTCATGTTTCGATTCTTTTAATTGTATTGTTCTTCTTTGTTTATCGTATATCTTGATCGCTATGGCTATTGACACGTCTAGGGTGACAAGAACAACTTTGGGAATATGATTAATATGTTAAAGGAATCGTAGCTTAAAGACTATTGACTACTTAGTTGGATTGATTGTTCTGAACTTAATTCTTAGCATAAACAGAGTCGCGAACCGGTTAGACTAGATTTCTAGGTGGGTGCTTGAGAGAGACTTTACCTAGATACGAACGAGAACAAGAAATTAGTCCCTAATCATTGAGACTGAGAGGTGAGATGATAGGACTAGTCGTGTGAGGGTAGATTCAATTGTGTAGCGTTGGGCATTGGTGGACCGAGAGGACCCAGTGATCGGCTTAACGTTAGGCGGTTAGAACCATATCGGTAGACATCGGTGGACCGACACGACCCGTAGTCGACTGATAGGTAGAGCGACATGAGACTGAGAGGTGATTGTCCGTGCTATTACCCGACACAACTAATTAGATGATAGCGTGTTTCAGTACTATATTCGGAACTGTCTAAAACCCTAGGGGATCCATAGATCACCTAGTTATTTCTCCATATTTGTTTATTAATCAGAAAAAATACAAAAATATTAGTTAGTTGTTTATTTCAATTCTTAAATCAAAATCTTCCTCCCTGTTATAGTACTCTAAATTAATCGACTAACTAAACAACCTCGAGTCTGTCCCTGTGGGTTCGACAACCTGAGTTTTAATACTCAATCTTTATTACTTCTACCGTGCACTTGCGTATACACGTAAGAAACCGTGTCAAAGTTTTTGGTGCCGTTGCGGGGGACAATTGTAGATTATTTAGTTAGGAGTTAGTTATGAGTACATTTTATTTAGTTTTGTTTTATTTTTTCTTCTTTCATAACGTTGTGCTTCACTGGTATCTTTTCAGTATGTTTTCTCAGGAACGCATGGAGCTAGCCCCAACGCAGCTGAGTGAAATCATCAAGTGTGGGGGTCTTGATGAAATGCGTGCACTGAATGAAGAATATCAAGAAGTGCATCAGAATGAGTACTATTGGTATGAATTCATGGAGATAGATGCCTTCGAGCCCAGTAGCACGGTGTGGAAGTTGATCAAAAAGAAAAAGTTTAAAATGAAAAGAGTCAATTTCTATAACTCTCCATCATCTTTACAGCACAATGGTGCGCTTGAGAAGAAAGTTCTAGAAAAGAGATGGTGGAAGAAGAAAAAGTGGAGGGATAAAGCATCCTCCACTATACTAGACGGTTGAGGTAACCGGGTCGGGCTGTCGACCTTAAATTACAAGCGCTAGTTAGGAGGCAACCCAACATTAGATTAGGATTTTGTTATTTCAATTTTTTTTCTTTCTTTTGAGTCTCCATATGATGATTTTAAGAGTTGAGAGAGTGGGACTGATGAGTTATCTAGTGTTTCCAGGTTATGTTTAGCGAAAAGTCTACCCCAGTGTGTCATGGCACATTTGACCCACACGGGGACTCTTGAGGGAGTTGGGGATTTTTCGTGCATTATTTTCAGCATAGAGCAGTCTACCCCGCTGTGCGAGGCACACGTGACCTTAGGGGAGTTACATTGTAGCATGGTGTAGCTTGGGGATTGCTCAGATGATCATCATCAGCAGGAAACTGTCAACGGTCCACAAGACCCCTTCTTGTTGCAGTTTCTCGGACACAGTGCCCATGTAGGTCCGGGCACCACATGTATGTCTCACTGTCTCTCTGTTTATGTAATTTGAGCGGTAATTGTGGAGATCCACCGCCTACACATTTAAGCGATGAGTCCTCTTATTATATCTTTAAATTCGTTGAGGACAACGAAATGCTTAAGTGTGGGGGGAGGCTGGTTTATATTTTGCTAGCCATGTCTGTTTGCGTAGCCCTGTCACATGTAGTATTTGTCGTGTTGTGAGTAGTGTGGTTAGTGTAGAGTGTTTATTATATTGTCTTATTGTGGTAAAATTTTAATTTCTGCATTGTTTAAATTTTAAATTATTGATTTCCCCTACCCAAATGCTTTGTGTAGTCGAGTTAGCCAAATTCATATATAGTTCAGGAAAAAATGAAAAAAAAAATAAGAAAAGTGAAAAAGTCATAAAAATTTGAAAATTTTGAGAATAAGGGCAATTGATGAAGCTAGAAACCGGAGAGAGTTCAGTGAAAGAGTCTCTGAGAATAGGAAGCACCTTAGTAGGATAATCTTTTATTCTTAGTATCTTGCGCATCGGTTTCACGAAAGGATGTCCCGGGTATTCAGGGAAAAGTGCAAAGTAAACGAGGGCATACCTTTAGTTCCTTTATTGTGCTAGGAGGATTTAGTCCTAAGGAGTTGAATAGTCTGTTTTCGAGTGGAAACTTGTGGACTCTTGTAAATCTGGGGTGGACCTTCGTGTAGAGTTGATTCCATGTGGTACATTGCTCTAGCCTAAGTGAATTTAGGGAGTTTACACCACCATCCCTTAAGGCGGTTTCAAGAGCTAACCGAAAAGCCCACACTTTGTAGCTCTAAATGCACGGTTGAAAAAATTAGAAGAGAATGAAAAAACAAAATGAATAAAAAATCTTCTCTTGGACTAGATACGGTGAACAACCTAATGTGACTCTGTTAGCGCGGGGAATTCGGATTCAATCCAATTAGAGTGTCTAAGGAAAATTAAAGTCAAGTAGTATTACACGGAGTTGTGTCTCCTGTCACTGGGACAATTTTTGCATTCAAATGCAATAACGGCTAAGAGGGTCTGAAAACCTCAAATGACTTGGTGACGAAAGACTACCGGAGTGACTTAAGATGCCTAGACCCTCTGAGCTAAAGGACGTGCCCGAGTCTTGGATTGTTTATGGTGGATTTTTGGGGACCCCTTAGTGAACTTGTGCGTAGGATCATTCTACTTCAATTTCTTGCTATTGGTTGTGAAATTTTGAAAGAGACTAGTGAGGACTTGATGAGTTTGGTTCATGATAGCGAGATTGCCTGATCTCTTACGAAAAGAAAACAAAATTGTGTCATTTCAATAATTGCCTTGTTTGATAATCGAGTTGCATTGTATAGAGCATGTAGATTGCATAGTCGTGTGTGTGCGTTGTTTGTGTCACATGGCTAGTAAAACGTATGCAATTCGGTGGATTGAAAATCAGAGTGTGGGAGTTTAATCGAGATTTTGCTCGGGACGAGCAAAAAGGTAGTGTGGGGGTATTTGATAACCCCGTTTACGGTGTTATATTTACAATCGAAAGACTACCGTTTGGTGTGATTTTCAGGTAAAATACATTATATTTATGCTACGATTGTGAGGAATTCGTGATTTAGAGCTTAATATGCTTGTTTGATTAGTCCGGGCGTTTTCGAGTTGATTTGAGCTAGTAATTGTCATATTTTATGCCCGATATGTGTAGTTGTCTGATTCTCAGGTAGCGGAGGCTCGGAACATAAATTGAAATGGAAGACGAACTTCGGAACAGAGCCCGGAAAATTGGCTAGGAATGCTCGAGAAGAGAACGGATTTGTTTGGATCCAAATACCACTGCTACTATTAGACCACAACCATTACACCTCCTCAACCATTTCAACATCACCTAATTAATCCCAAACCCACCTGACTTCAACACCACTACACCAGTACACAACTTCACCATTCCACCTATTCCAATCAATCCTCCACACAACAAAACCACACCAGCAACCTACAAACTACCTCTATCAACATTAACCTCAATGAAAATACCTTCATCCATAACCTGCTACTAATTAATCCCCCATAACTAACCCGCTACATCTAACAAACCTTCACCATTTAAACACAAATATTCCCTCCACTTGCAAACCTCCTACTCCAAACAAATACCCATAACAGCTAGTACTACCTACACCATTGCCAACCAAAACCAATCACAAACTGACCTCTTACACCATTTCACCCCCAAAACAAACCCATTAACCTAATTTCTTCAAAACCAAGCAATCAATTCAATAAACCAGAGACAATAAAACCTAGCCAATAAACCCAGCAAAACAGAGCATCAACGTAGTAAGAATTGGGAAGAAACAAAAGGCGAATCAACCAAGAACAAAACCAGAAACCCAGCCAATCTCCGAAGGCATAAGAAGCGAAGAAGAACTCAGCAGAGCGCAAAACTAAGGGCGAAGAACAGAGGAGAAAAAGAGAAATTCAGGTCGCGACTGTTCCAGGGGATTTCGTGCGAAATCTTTCGTATTTCGTGCCGAATAGAATCACCCATTCTGCTCCGATATTGTTGGGGTTGGGCAAAGTGCAAATCAAGAGAAGTAAGTTTCAGAAGAAATAGAAGGAAACAAGGGGATTTTAGTTCAGTCCTAGGGTTTAGGAAAAGAGGCTAATCATGAGCTCCCACATCCTTGGAGGGGTGAAATTGCGAATAAGATAAACTTTACTTGAAGTCTATTAAGGGGCTGATTGAGATTCATTGACGTATTCTCTATCATTCTTCTACACCAGAAACAACGAAAAAAAAGAAGACAAGACGGAGGAGACGAAGGACGAAGACGGAGGAGACGAAGGACGTAGACGAAGAAGATGAAGTCTCGGTTTCTTTCTTCTTCTTTTTCTCTTCTCTTTTCATTATTTCTATGGAGAAACTCGTATTTTTTTCGATAGTATGCGTAGCTAGATTTATTTTGCTAGGTTCTATGGAGATGAACTTATGGTTTTGAAATAGAAAATTTTTCCGGATTAAGTATTTGATTCATGTTTCGATTCTTTTAATTGTATTGTTCTTCTTTGTTTATCGTATATCTTGATCGCTATGGCTATTGACACGTCTAGGGTGACAAGAACAACTTTGGGAATATGAATTAATATGTTAAAGGAATCGTAGCTTAAAGACTATTGACTACTTAGTTGGATTGATTGTTCTGAACTTAATTCTTAGCATAAACAGAGTCGCGAACCGGTTAGACTAGATTTCTAGGTGGGTGCTTGAGAGAGACTTTACCTAGATACGAACGAGAACAAGAAATTAGTCCCTAATCATTGAGACTGAGAGGTGAGATGATAGGACTAGTCGTGTGAGGGTAGATTCAATTGTGTAGCGTTGGGCATTGGTGGACCGAGAGGACCCAGTGATCGGCTTAACGTTAGGCGGTTAGAACCATATCGGTAGACATCGGTGGACCGACACGACCCGTAGTCGACTGATAGGTAGAGCGACATGAGACTGAGAGGTGATTGTCCGTGCTATTACCTGCCATAACTAATTAGATGATAGCGTGTTTCAGTACTATATTCGGAATTGTTTAAAACATTTGGGGATCCATAGATCACCTAGTTATTTCTCCATATTTGTTTATTAATCAGAAATAATACAAAAATATTAGTTAGTTGTTTATTTCAATTCTTAAATCAAAATCTTCCTCCCTGTTATATAACTCTAAATTACTAACTAAACAATCTCGGGTCTGTCCCTATGGGTTCGACAACCTGAGTTTTAATACTCAATCTTTATTACTTTGACCGTGCACTTGCGTATACACGTAAGAAATCGTGTCAAGAGAATGGGGAAGAAAGAGAAGGCAAGATTAAGGGGTTAGATCTTCATCTCCATCTTGATATCCTTCCTCTTTCTCACTGTCTTCAGCATCAGTCTTGTCCTGCACTTCTTGTTCCTCTTCATTCCCACCAGCAACAGTTACTTCTCCAGTCTTGTCCTTTGTGGCAGCCTTTGGAGATTCTTCTTCAAGGTAATAAGTAGATCATCTGAGTCAGGGCTATTGACTTCATCTCCTTCTTGTGAAGCTTGTTCTGCCACCTGCTTTCCTTTATCTGAGACTGGAGCAACTTCTTCCTGGTTTGAATGTTCACTAGGCAGTTCTTTGTCAGATTCTCCTTTCTTTGGATCTTCATCATCCTCAGGAACATCAAGAAAAGTCGTGCTTCTGAAGATACTTTCCACCATGTACTTGCCTTGCCCCATATCAGATTCAAGTCCATAAACAGCTGCTTTGATGTCCCCCAAATCTAATTCGATACCATCAATTCTCTGATTGTCTGTAGCCTAAGAAGTCTGACTTGAAGTGGGAGTCAAGGTCTAGGGCTTAAGAAACTTCTTTGCACCCAGTTCTTCTTCAGTCAAGTCTGAGTATAACTTCCAGGTTTTTGCCTTAGTCTTTACCACTCCAATCTTCTCAAAGCTTTCTCATTAAGAATTCCGAAACCAGAAGTAACTGATTCCTCTCCACTAGTTGGAATCTCAAAGTGTTCAAAGAACAAAGTGAGAAGATTAGCATAGGGTAGAGGGTGTTTTCTTTGACTGGTAAGGCTGAAGAGCATATGTTCAATCACTAGTTTGGGAAGATCAATATCATAGCCATGCATAACCAGATACATAATGTGCAGCATCCTTTCAGTTACTAATTCTCTAGAGTGCTCTTTGGGAAAATACACCTAACCAGAATGGTATGAAGGACTTTGGCTTCAACATTCAACACAGAATGTGTTAGCTGTTTGGAAGAAAGAACTCATCTTTGGCTAGCTTTAGGATTTCTGACTTTGGTGGATGGTTGCTAGTGTCATATCTCTTTGGACATCCTAGCACATTGGCAAATTCAGAGTGGTCCAACTCAATTTCTATCCCAGCAACTTTAGATTTTATCACCAAGTGTGCAGATCTCTTAATTTGTGTCAAATTCAGATAGAAAGTCTGGTGAGTCTAGGATAGGCTAACTCTTTAGGATTCAACATGACCCAAAGAGAACTTTTCTTCAACATAGAGATGCACTTAAGTTTCATGTGTTCCACCATATGCATATTGATAATACTACAGAAACCAATAGATCTGGAAGCAAAACCATCTAACCACTGACCTTTAGAGATGTTTGAGACAAACCAAGGCTCATCAGGGGTTGTGTTCTTTGTTGAGGCATTTCAATAGATCTGCAAGGCCTACTCCAAGTGGCCTTCTGGCTGTTCTTCATTCACCTTTCATTTCCCTTTTTCTGCTTGATTTGCTTTCTTCTTTAGCTTCTTTGAACTAGTGGACTATGTTTCATGTTGCTTCTCTGTAACGGCTTTCTCTTTCTCCTTCTTCTTCTTTTCTGAGGAAGTTGTAGCCTTCTTAAATTTCTTCTTGGGTGGAGGAAGATCTGGAACTGCCTCTGCACTAGGTGTTCTGGAGCTTGAGTCTCCACTGACTTCTTGAACTTCATCCACAGCTGCTTTTCTTTTCTTCTCTGAAGCAGGTTTTGATCCTCCAGCCATCTTGATTCTGTTTGAGGCTCTCCTTGTGCTCATTAGAGTTTGGGAGAAGAATAGAGAGAGATGGAATGATACGGAGTGAAGGAGAAGAGAAGAAGATAAATACTAAAAGAGTTTGAGTTTCAAAAGGAAACTAGTATCTCTCTGATCTCAAAAGATTTGCAATAATCAAAGAAAATTCAAATCTCTTATGACGTCTGAAAATAAATATTAAACTACTAAATTTGGATAAAAATAATTTCTAAAACGGGCTATATTAGGAAAATATCTACAGAGATATCACCCAACACAGAAAGATCCATGTTTTATTGACTATCAGTGTAGCAGACTTATTTTCAAGGCTTTGAAAAGGCTTTTTAGGTCTTGAAAAACTGTAACACTGCAACAGATAAAGATCAAGTCTTTGAAATGATTTTCAAGGCTTTTAAAATCAGTTCAAAACTTTGAAAAAACATACAAATCACCTTGCTTATCTGATGCTCCCCCTAAACCAATGCATCTTTATTTAGCATTCCCAATTCCAATCTCACAGCTGAGAATCTATCATCTGCTAATGGTTTAGTGAAGATATCTGCAATTTTCATATTAGTAGCAACAAATTCAAGAACAATATCACCTTTCTCGACATGATCTCTGATGAAATGGTGTCTGACATCAATGTGCTTGGTTCTTGAATGTTTAACTGAATTCTTTTTAATTGAAATTGCACTAGTGTTATCACACTTAATAGGTATGCTCCTGAAATCAAATCCAAGGTCTCTTAGCTGTTGAGAAATCCATAATACTTGTGAGCAACATGCTCCTGCAGCTATATATTCAGCTTTAGCTGTTGATAGAGCAACTGAATTCTGTATCTTGGAATGCCAACTGATCAAAGATGATCCAATAAATTGGCAAGTTCCTGAAGTGCTTTTTCTATCAACTTTGTATCCTGCAAAATCAACATCTGGCAACTTGCTTTGTTTCTGATCACTTTGCCACTTTCATCCAACTTATTTCTGAACACCTATCTGGTACCAATGACAGACTGGTATGTAGGTGGAGGAACCAGGTTCCAAACCTTGTTCCTTTCAAACTCATTGAATTCACTTTGCATAGTAATGATCCATTCTGCTTCTTGTTATGCTTCTTTCACAGTTTTTGGTTCTACAAGAGAGATAAAAGCATTAAAAGCACATAAGTTCTTCAACTGTGATCTAGTTTGTGTACCAGTGGTTGGATCTGAGATGATATTGTCAACTGGATGAGGTGAGAGATATTTGAATCTCTTTCTTGGAGACCATGGTTCTGGCTCTCTACAGATCTTCTCTGGTCTTGAAGTAGTGGCTCTGTCACTTGTATCATTCTGATCATCTTTTTCAAGGCTTTGAGGCTTATTTTCAAGGCCTTGAGCACCATTTTCAAGGTCTTGAAAATGTCTTCTGTTTTCTTCTGAGCCTTTCTTGAATCCCAGCGGATTCTCAGTCTCTTCATCTGATTCATGCTTGTTCAAATTCAAGTCTGCAAAACTTTCACTCAAAGGACCATCATAGCTTTCATCAAAAATAACATGAATGCTCTCTTCAACCAGTTTGGTTCTTTTATTGTAAACTCTATAAGATTTGTTATTCAGAGAGTAACCAATAAATATACCTTCATCACTTCTTGCATCAAACTTACCAAGATTTTCTTTTCCATTGTTGTGGATAAAACAAGTACATCCAAAGGGTCTGAAGTATGAAATATTTGGCTTCCTCCCATTGAATAGTTCATAGGGGGGGTCTTCTTCAAAATAGGTCTGATCAAGCACCTGTTCAAAATATAGTTTGCTGTATTCACAGCTTCTGCCCAATAATGTTTTGGCAGCTTGTTCTCAAGAGGCATTGTCCTTGCAATATCTTCAAGAGTCCTGTTCTTTCTTTCAACAACACCATTCTCTTGAGGAGTTCTTGGAGCAGAAAAGTTGTGAATAATACCATGCTTATCATAGAACAAATCAAATTCTAATTGATCAAATTCTCTACCATGATCGCTTCTAATTAAAGCTACAAGCAGGTTTTTCATATTTTGAAGTTCTCTGCAAAGCTTTGAAAGTTCAGAGAGTGCTTCAGATTTTTATTTGAGAAACACAACCCAAGTATATCTAGAAAAATCATCTACAACAACTAGCATATACCTTTTACCTTTTGGAGTAGGAGTTCTCATAGGACCACAAAGATCCATATGAAGCAGTTCAATGGGTCTAGTTGTACCTACAAACTTCTTTGGCTTGAAGGAGCTTCTGGTCTGTTTGCCTTGAGCACAAGCTTTACACATTTCATCTTCTTTGAACTTAATGGATGACAATCCTCTTACCAAGTCTTTGGAAATCAACTTGTTCAAAGTGTGCAAGCTGATATGACCAAGCTTCTTGTGCCAAATCTTTGAATCCTCTTTCAAGGCCTTGAGACACTTCAAACTTTCACCTGCAACTTCGTTAGTCTGAAAAGTATAAACACTGTTTGATCTAGAGGCTGTGAGAATGCAATCTCCTGATTTCTCATTTTGCACCACACACTTCTCTTTATCAAAGATAACTTTGTTGCCATTGTCACAAAGCTGAGATACACTAAGCAAGTTTAATTTCAAACTTTCAACTAAATACACATCATAAATAGAGTTTTCAGAATTTGTACCGACTTTACCAATACCAAGAATATTGCATTTTCCTTTGTCACCAAGTGTAATTGAACATTCAGATTGCTCTTTCAATTCTGAGAATAGAGATCTCTTTCCACTCATGTGTCTTGAGCAACCACTGTCCATAACCACTTCTGTTCTTTGATGTTGGTGACAACCTGCAAACACCAATCACTGCCTTACCCAGCTGTTAGACCAAGTGTGGAAATTGGATTCATATTAAGGATCTACCATGTTAGGTGGTCTAACCCCTTTAGGAACCCAAATCTGCTTAACTTGTCCTTTGAGTTGAAAAGGGAAAGTGTTCCTCATTATGTGAGGGTCTCTTCTTCTGAAAGGACGAGTCATCTTAACATGACCAGTTTTACAGCAGTAATGATATTTAGGAGAAGTTTTGTTTCCAGCTTTCACAAATCTGGTATTGTTTTTCCTTGGGAAATTTGGATTGAATCCAATACCAGCTTTGTGAACTGGCTGTGAACTTCCTCCAAGAATCAGGTTCAACTTGTGTTCTGATCCAACAAGATTTACTTTGACCAATTCATATTCTTGAAGTTTCTCAGTAAGAGTAGTCTTTTGTTTATCTAATTCATCAATCCGATGTCTTAGATTGACAAGGATGTTACTCATTAAAAAGTTTTCAGTGACTACATCCTTGACTTGTGTTTTCAAGGCTTTGTAACTGGTTTTCAAGGCCTTGAAATCACTGTCAGTTTTCTTATGAGAGATTTCAAGATTTTGATTTAAGCAAACAAGTTGTAAGTTCTCTTTTGCTTGCTCAGGAAATTTTTCTTTCAAAAGTCTGATCTCTTTCAGATAATCTTCCTCATTTAAGAGCATTGTTCTGAGATATTCTGAAAGAGCTTCTTTTGGTTTTGAAATCAGACAGTTTACCATTACCTCAATGTTCTTCTCTGAACTTTCATCATTCTTGTCCATGAAGCATATGTTAGCATGTTATTCTTCAGATTCAGATTCACTAGAGCTATCTGTATCACTCCGTGAAGCTATCATAGCTTTCTTTCTTCTGTCAAGGTCTTTCTTTTGAAAGTTCTTGCTTTTCTTGTGTGGACAATCTCTTATCAAATGTCCTGCATCACCACATTCAAAGCAGTTCATAACTTTTTATTTATTTTGTGTAGAAGACTTACCTTTGTAGTCATTGCTACTGGATGGTCTATGCCTTTCTCTGTTGAAGTCTCTGTTTCCAAAGTTTTTCTTCATTTTGAGAATTCTTGTCAATGCTTTGGAAATCAGGGCAATTGGATCTTCATCATCACCATCCTCAGTTTCACGGCTTTGAGTTCTCTCATTTTTCTTGGCTTTGAGAGCTAAGTTCTTGACACTTTCTGGTAGCTCTCCATCAACTTCATTCATAGATATTTCATGTTTCAGAAGCTTCCCTTGTAGGTCATTAAGTTATAGAGTTGAGAGATTCTGAGCTTCTTCAATTGTTGTGGTCTTTGGTTCCCACTTTGCCTTTGTAAGACTTCTTAGAATCTTCCTCACCTTTTCTTCTTTGGAAAAATGTTTTCCCAGTGAATCAAGGTTGTGAACAATGTCTGTGAACCTCTTGAACATGTCTCTGATAGACTCATCTGCATTCATCTTAAACAGCTCATATTGCATGAGATAGATGTTGATCTGGGTTTGATTTACTTGACTGGTTCCTTCAAAAGTAACCACAAGTTTATCCCTGATTTCTTTGGCAGTAGTGCAGCCTGAAATCCTGTTGAATTCATTTGGTTTCAAAGCACAATATAAGATGTTAACTGCAACAACCCCCTTATCCGGCTCGGCGAACCGGGAGGGCGATGCTTAAAGTAACGGCGGACATCGAAAGAAAAACCTCCAGATATATATTACATATTATTAAACATTTCAAAAGCTTCTAGATATTACACACGTGTTTCCAAAACTACTACATTATGTTGACTAGGTAGTCTACATTACTATTTGTTCTGATATCTGTTTAAGTGAGTCCCGTACCCGGTCATGCCATAGTCTTCTTCTTATAGACCTGCGGGGGAAGGAAACAAAGACCGCAGTTTTCTAAAATCAGCATAAAATACTGAGTAAGTAACACCCAAGCTTGTAAAACAGAAGACGAGGCATGTTTACTTTTCATAATAATAACAAAGAGGAATGAGTTGTAAAACAGTAAAGTAGGACTCAAATGTGACTTTCTTTTTCTTTCAAACTTCCTTTCTTAACTTTCAAACGGGGAGTATAATTCCCAATTTCTTCTTCTCTTTCTTTTATAAATATCCAAAACCGTATTATTATCTTTGTTGATACGGGGAAGGAACTATCCATCTCGCATACTCCAAGACCTTAAGTGCCGGCTCCCCCCTAAAACTTCTTGCGGTCAGAGAGGTGAGTACAGGGAGCAATAATAATAGCCACGGGCCGAGTCAAACTCGACAATAATGAAATAATAATCACGGGCCGAGTCAAGCTCGACAATAATAAAATAATAACCACGGGCCGAGTCAAGCTCGACAATAATAACATAATAACCACGGGCCGAGTCAAGCTCGACAATAATAACATAATAACCATGGGCCGACTCAAGCTCGACAGTACTAAAATAATAACCACGGGTCGTGACAGAAGTCAGCACGACAATAACAAGCTTATCCCAAGTTTATCGATACAAATATACAATTGGAAATTATTATAACCCTAACAAGTGTTATTTGAAATCCCTTTAATTTTCCCTATATATTTTATATTTTTAATTATTCTAAATTTTAATATTATGTAGAAACCCATAATTTAAGTCCATAAACTTTTAATAATTCTTAAATACTAATTTTATCAACATATCTATTTTCAAGTAACCAATAAATTATTTAATAACTAATATTATTAATTTAGCCATTCATTTATCAAATTTATGAAAACAATTTATAATATTTTTAGTGAGCAAATACAAGTTGGGAGAAATTATTATTTTCATTAGTAAGAATAAACATTTGTTATTAATTGAGAAAACTGTTAATTCTATATTCTAAAATATTTCCTTTTTACCAACTAATTTAAAATACAACGAAAATCAATAATTACAAGTCATGCTTTTGAGCTTGTTTATTTTCAAGAAAATAAATTCTATTTAGCTAGTGCTTATTCTCTATATTATTTAATTATTTAAATTACTTTTTATTTTTCTATTATTATTATCATTTATTATTACTATTACTATTACTATCATTGTTTCTATTATTATAATGACTGTTAGTATTATTATCACTATTAGTATTATCTTATTGTTATTCTTCTTCCTCTTCTTCTTCTTCTTCTTCTTCTTCTTCTTCTTCTTCTTCTTCTTCTTCTTCTTCTTCTTCTTCTTCTTCTTCTTCTTCTTCTTCTTCTTCTTCTTCTTCTTCTTCTTCTTCTTCTTCTTCTTCTTCTTCTTCTTCTTCTTATTATTATTATTATTATTATTATTATTATTATTATTATTATTGTGATTACTATTTCTATTATTGTTACTATTTATTATAGTTACTACTACTACTACTACTATTATTATTATTATTATTATTATTATTATTATTATTATTATTATTATTATTATTATTATTATTATTATTATTATTATTATTGTTATTATTATTATTATTATTATTATTATTATTATTATTATTATTATTATTATTATTATTATTATTATTATTATTATTATTATTATTATTATTTAGAATAATGACTAGAAAGTGTAGAAATTTATTTAAACTTGAGAATCCTATTTTATTTTTTTGTATATGTTCAGATTGTTAAATAACAAGGAACCCCCAGTTTTTAATGAAATAACAGAAATACCCCTCCCCCCTCTTATTACTAAAATAGTTTCTGAAAATACAACTACCTCCCCCTAAGCATGAATTTCAAACTTGATCAATCTAGATGTGAATTCAAGCATCGAGACGCGATTTTGATAATCTAAATCAACTCAGGGTGAAGAGTAGAGCATACCGGAACCAAGAATCGCAAGAAACGATCGAGAATTGAGTCGGGTCAAGTCGTCAAAATCGTCGCCGGAGGTGGAGCTGGCCAGGCTGTTTTCGGTGATTATTGGCTTCGGATGAAGCCCTCTCTAGCTCAATCGGCCCCTTAGGATTCTATTGGTGTTCGTTTCGAGTGTTGGGGTGCTCTGTTTTGGTTCGGGTGGAGGTTGGCCGGAGTTGTTGCCGACGTTAATGGAGGTTCGGTGATGGAGGCCTCTGTTTCAGTGGCTTGTTAGCTACTGGTTTCAGCTTCTTCTTTCTTGTTTCTGGTCTGAACAGAGAGGGTAGAGAGGGAGAAACAGAGAGGGCATGAGAGAGAGAGAGAGAAACAGGGACGGTGGTGGGTCTTCTCGGCCTTCTTTCTCGACGGCGGCAGCGGCGGTGGTGGTGGCTGCGTGGCCACTGTTAGCTGTTGCCGCTGGTGCTGGTCTCTATTTTAGACAGAGAAGAGTGAAACAGAGAGGGGGTGGCAGAGAGTCTGAGAAGTGGAGGTGGAGGTGGCGGTTGTTCGGTGAGTTTCTCGCCGGAGTTGCAGCGGCGGTGGTTGTGGCTCTAGCCACTGCTGCTGCTGCTGCTCTGTTCGTGACAGAGAGCACGAGAGAGAGGCAGAGAGAGGGAGTAGTGGGTGAGAGAGAGTGGTGGTCACGGTGGTGGTGTTTGGTGGTGGTGCTCTCGGTGGTTGCCGGAGGTGAGGGAGATGAGAGTGATGGTGGTGAAGGTGATGAACTCTGCGATTTATTGAGGTTGAAGCTTATATAGGAGACAAAAGGAGTTGGTGATGGTGACTTTGGCGGTGGTAAGGTGGTGTTGTCGGGTGATATTTCTTGCCGAAGAGAAAAAGTAGAAGAAGAAGAAGAAGAAGAAGCAAATTGAAGGTGAAAAACAAGAAGAAAACAAAGGAGGAAGAAGACAAGAATGGAGAAAAATCTGGTGAAAGAAATCAATTTGAAAGTGACTCAATTGGAAATGTTTAGGTTTATTGGGCACATCAATAAATGGGTGGATTGGGTGTGGCTCATGTACACAATAATGTGGTGGTTGCACACGCGTTAAATAATAACAATAAATAAATTTAGCCGAATTAAATTATAAATATTATCTTAATGTTTTCTAAATTATTGTCCGAATAATTTCCCTAATTCAATACTATTCTTCTTCTTCTTCTTCTTCTTCTTCTTCTTCTTCTTCTTCTTCTTCTTCTTCTTCTTCTTCTTCTTCTTCTTCTTCTTCTTCTTCTTCTTCTTCTTCTTCTTCTTCTTCTTCTTATTATTATTATTATTATTATTATTATTATTATTCTTATTATTATTATTATTATTATTATTATTATTATTATTATTATTATTATTATTATTATTATTATTATTATTATTATTATTATTATTATTATTATTATTATTATTATTATTATTATCTACTAATAAGGCAAAAACATATTACAATAACATTTAACTCGCAAAACAACTGATTTTTATAAGATTAAAAGTAATTTCTTAATCAAACACAATAGTGTATTTAGTCTGTAATTCGTTTTAGTTTCTAAATTTACTATTTTACCCCTGGTAATTAGACGGGGTATTACATTCCCCCCCCCCCTCAGAATGAGCTTCGTCCTCGAAGCTAAAATCAGATAACTAAACATGGTACTCTGACCGTCTACCAAGCGGTTATTTGGATCGCATAGTACACAAGTAATTTCTCATAAGTAATAGCAAATAAGTACTAACTAATGTATGCAATGCAACAACCCCCTTGTCCGGCTCGGACGAGACTGGGAGGGCTATGCTAAAGTGACGGCGGAAATCAAAAGCAAAACCTCCATATATATTACATTACTATTAAACATTACACAACGTTTCATACAGGCGTTTATTGAGAACTACTATATTATACATAAACTATCATACAAGATGATTTCTTGTGACGTTTGTTGGAATAGATGCCCTAGAGGCAATCTAGTTTAGTATGAATTTATTTGTGGCTAGAAATTCATTTATTATTTATTGGATATTTAATATAATGAAGTCCTTAGATTTACAATTGTGTTGTTTATCTTAAATATCCCTAGTCCTGTATAATAATTAATGGGACAATCATCTATAGACTAGTATGAGTTTGGATTGATATGGAGATATCATGATCCAACACATAGATGTGCATTAAGGGTAATGGCGCACTAGATTGACCCATCTCCGAGAAGGCTACATACACGTTATTTTGAGTCACATGCGCTTCTCGCGGTGCAATGGTATTTTCATCCTTAGACTTGAAGTCGCTAGATATTCTAGTTGTGGATTATTGTGATTTTGGTAGCGTTAAACGCTACACCGTAACTGGGTAGTTATAAAGGCGTGTACCGGATACAATAAGAAGCAAGCTTAGAGATCGTAGTGGACGTAGATAAAATTTTTCCCTCCCACATAACGGGAGAAAATATCCTAGGCCACTCGAGGGATAGTGCTTATAGAATGTCTGGCCAGACTCAAATAAATCAATATGGGATATTGATTTTATTTGCACGAATAAGGCTATTCCCATGGATCGAGAAAATGTGGATTGGATATACGAGTGTGACTTGTATGTCTCGTGTCCATCCGGATATAGAGACAAAGGGATGAGACAATTACTTGTACAAAGGTTGTCAAGATGACTATTCTATTAGTTGGATATAATGGATGTTTTGCTAGAAACCGCTCCATATTAGCAAATTGTTGCTACCAACTAGATAGAACCCATGGGGTCACACGCTAGATAGAGTTGAACTAGATTTGGGAATTAATTAATTGGATTAATTAATTAGAAGGATCACTTTGCAAAACCTTGCAAACTTAGTAGGGACTAATTTGCAAGGAAGGGACTAAATTGAATTCTAGTAGGACTAGAATAAGTCCTTTAGGTAGTTGGAAAGGATTTGTTGGACTATATAAAGGACACTCCTTCCTTCCTTCCCACACTTATGATTCAATAGATCATAACTTGAGTGGGAGAGAACAAAAGGAGAGAGAGAAAGCAAGCTAAGGAGCCGCCGCCCCCTAGCTCGCCGCCGCCCGTCCCCGTCGGCCACAAGGAGGCCGAATACCTCCTTGTTCGTCTCGTTTTGCATGATTCTTCTTCCTCTTCCTCTTTCCGGGCTAGCACCAAGGAGTGGGAGATCTAGAAATCAACTCTAGGCGTGGATAAACTATAGAGAACGTGACGCAATTCGCGTTTGAAGTCATCAAAGGAGAACC
Organism: Linanthus parryae; assembly: GCA_023055425.1. Taxonomy (NCBI): domain Eukaryota; kingdom Viridiplantae; phylum Streptophyta; class Magnoliopsida; order Ericales; family Polemoniaceae; genus Linanthus; species Linanthus parryae. The sequence continues at coordinate 108,301,581 of JALGPY010000005.1, read as the reverse complement.
CTAAGGTGTGTTAATTGATTTCTTCCTTTACCATCGTTATGTCTCTTGACTTGTGATCCTTGGAGGGTTTTGCATGGTTAATTATTGTTTCCGTTGCACATCCATGAATCAAAACTCTACAGTGGTATCAGAGCCACATGTCGTAGAGCATAAACGTGGTTTATGTGTTACGTTTTGATAGTTTTACACCTTAAAATTGTTGTTTATTGCGTAAAACAAGACAAATCAAGCATGTGATGCAATTTGTCAATAATCTATCATAACAAGACCTAGTTTTTGCATTAGTTGCATGAATTAGTGAGTTGAGAAATTTTAGGATCTTAGATCTAGGGTTTGGGCATCCTTGGGGAAGAAGGAGTTCTTCCCAAACAAGGAAACAACCAAACATGGTCACCAAGCAAGGGAGTTGTTTTAAAAACAACTCCCAAAGGAGGTTCGGCCTCCCTAGAGGACCGCCCCTCCTTGCTAGTGCTAGATAAAGTAGATTTTTAGCCAAGATTGAAGAAAAGAAGCCCAAAGCCAAAAGGAGCCACAAAAGATGGACCATGGAGCATGGAACATTCCACATGACTATGAAGGATGGACCAAAAGATGAAGACGCATGGAGATGTGTTTGCTTTTAGGGTTCATAGATAATTCCATTGGCTTGGAATTATCTTAGTCTAGAAAAGGCCATATCCACATCACGTTTTATTTTTGTTTTGTGGTTGTTTATTTTATTGTCTTATTATTTTGTGGTTGGTGTATGGATGATGCATGCAATTAGGATAATAAGATAATTAGACAACCCGGATCTATTATTTGAAGTTGTGCCCAAACTCAAATAGATAGATTAGTTGATATTGATCAACAGAACAATTAAAATTGAATTTAAAATCCCTCAAAATTCAAATATTGTGTTCTTGCCTTCTCGTTATTTAAACACTCATTATCATCATGATTTATCAAGTTCGTGCGTGCCAAAGCATGGCGACTTGGTTCATAATGATGGAATGCGATGGCACAAGCTAGTAATGTGCAATTGTTTAAATAAGAGGTTGAACACAACTAGGCTATTAATATGATTAAGAAACCTAGAGGAAATCAATTGGGATTATCCATAGGGATGGATAAATAAGGAGTTATTTGTCCAATTGAACCAAGAGTTGCATAAGGGATGCAATTGGAATTGTTCCTACCTAAAGTAGTAATATGGATGACTTGACAAAGCAAGCTCATAAGGAGATGACACATGGATCTTGGTCCACTAGAAAATATAAGGATATTTTCCACATTAATATCTTGAGGGTTATTAATCCGTAGAAAAATAGTGGGAGCCATATTTGATAAACTAGCCATTATTGAATATAGTAAAAAATTCACAAATACTAAAACTTGCGCATTTTCCTTTTGTAGAATTCCAAATGGAAAACAACTCATCGAGTTCACAACATTCCCTACGATCTGTCCTTGAGAAGGACAAGCTCTCTGGAACCAACTTCCTTGATTGGTACAGAAACTTGAGAATCGTTCTCAAGCAAGAGAAGAAACTGTACGCAATAGAGGAGCATGTTCCAGCAGGTCCAGAGAACCAAACACCTGCCGCCCTAAAGGCGTATGAGAAGCGTGTTGATGACGCTAATGATGCGGCCTTCCTTATGCTATGCACCATGACTTCTGAGCTTCAGAAGCAACACGAAAACATGAATGTTGTCGATATGATCGAGCATCTGAAGCAGCTCTTCCAAGAGCAGGCAAGGGTTGAGAGGTATGAGGTCTCTAAGGCACTGTTCAAGTGTCATCTGGCAGAAGGGAACCCGGTTGGACCCCATGTACTCCGTATGATCGGGTACTTGGAGAATCTCGCCCGACTGGGGTTCCCGGTCGGCCAAGAGTTGGCAACCGATCTCGTGTTGCAATCGTTGCCTGAGAGTTATGGAAAGTTCATCATGAACTATAACATGAACGAGATCGTGAAACCACTGCCAGATTTACTCAATATGTTGAGGACAGCTGAACAGAGCATCAACAAGGGTAAGGGCAAAGCCATTATGATGGTGCAAAAAGGAAAGGGCAAAAGGTTTGCCTCATCCTCCAAGGGCAAAGGCAAGTCAGTTGCCAATTCCAAGGAATCTGCCCTTAAGCCTGTTGGTGGTATTTCCAAAGGTGTGACTAAAGGTGAGTGTCACTACTGCAGTCAGCCTGGACACTGGAGGAGGAACTGCCCAAATTATCTGGAGGACAAGAGGCTTGGAATAGTGATTCCACCACCACCAGGTATTTTTGTTGTAGATGTCAATTTAACTGTCTCTACATCATGGGTATTAGATACTGGATGTGGATCTCACATTTGTCGAAATGTGCAGGATCTAAAGAGAAGTAGAAGATTGGCTAAAGGGGAGATAGATCTGCGCGTTCGGAATGGAGCAAAAGTTGCTGCGTTGGCCGTAGGTGTGTGCGAGCTATCTCTGCCTTTAGGATTAGTTTTAGAATTAAATAATTGCTATTTTTTGCCTGCTATGAGCAGAAACATTATTTCTATTTCTTGTTTGGACTAGGATGGTTTTATTATTTCAATAAAGAACAATTGTTGTTCCTTTTATTTGAATAATATTCACTATTTTAGTGCGCAATTATTTAATGGACTGTATGTCTTTGATCTAAGCAATCCTGTCTACAACATTAATACCAAGCGGATTAAAATAAATGATTTAAATCCTGCTTATTTATGGCACTGTCGTTTAGGCCACATAAACGAGAAACGTGTATCTAGACTCCATAAGGATTGACTACTAGACTCATTTGATTTTGAATCATATGAGACATGTGAGGCTTGTTTATTGGAAAAAATGACAAAGTCCCCTTTCAATAAGAAACGTGAGAGGACTAGTGAGCAATTGGCGCTCATACATACTGATTTGTGTGGGCCATTTGCCACGCCTGCCAGGGGTGGTTATGTCTACTTCATTACATTTACTGATGACTACAGTAGATATGGATTTTTGTACCTCACGAGGGACAAATCCGAATCCTTTGAAGTGTTCAAAGAATTCAATAATGAAGTAGAGAAGCAACTTGGCAAAAGTATCAAGGCTCTACGATCGGATCGTGGAGGAGAATACTTGAGCCAAGGGTTTGACAACTATCTTAGAGAGTGTGGGATCGTGTCGCAACTCACTCCACCCGGAACGCCACAATGGAATGGCGTGTCTGAAAGGAGGAATCGAACCCTATTGGATATGGTTCGATCTATGATGTGTCAAACCGATCTTCCATTATTATTTTGGGGCCACGCTCTATTAAGTGCAGCTTTCACCATTAACCGTGTTCCATCTAAATCAGTCATGAAGACACCATATGAGATGTGGAGTGGGAGGCGTCTCACATTGTCGTGCATGAGGATTTGGGGCTGCGATGTCTATGTAAAACGTTTACAATCAGACTAGCTAGGACCGAAATCGGATAAGTGTAAGTTTGTGGGGTACCCTAAGGAAACTAAGGGTTACTACTTCTACAATCCAACCGAGAACAAAGTGTTTGTTGCTCGGACCGGCGTGTTTCTAGAAAGAGAGTTTGTCTCTAAAGAAGCAAGTGGGAGGACTGTAGAACTTGAAGAGGTTCAAGAACCACAAATCACTGAACCGATTATGGAACATGAACAGGAACCACAAACAGTTGTGGAGCAACCTGTTCGGGTAACACAAGAGCTTCGTAGATCTAGTAGAGTGCGCCAGGAACCCGAGAGGTATGGACTTCTCGTGACCCATTCCGGTGACACGATGCTCATAGATGATGAGCCTACTACCTATGAGGAGGCCATGAAGGGCCCAGACTCTCAGAAGTGGCTAGAAGCCATGAGATCCGAGATGGAATCCATGTATACCAACAAAGTATGGACTTTGGTGGAACCACCCGAAGGGGCGCGACCCATAGGGTGCAAGTGGGTCTTCAAGAACAAGATCGACATGGATGGTAATGTGATTACCTATAAGGGCCGATTGGTGGCTAAAGGATTCAGACAAATTCATGGTATTGACTATGATGAAACCTTTTCACCAGTCGCTATGACCAAATCCATCCGAATCCTACTTGTGATTGCAGCATACCATGACTATGAGATTTGGCAGATTGATGTCAAAACAGCATTCCTTTATGGGAATCTCCTCGAGGACGTGTATATGATACAGCCGGAGGGTTTTGAAGATCCAAAGCAAGCCAACAAAGTCTGTAAGCAGCAACGATCCATTTATGGATTGAAGCAAGCTTCTAGGAGTTGGAATCGACGTTTTGATGAAGTAGTCAAAGAGTTTGGCTTCATCAGAAACGAAGAAGAGTCTTGTGTCTACAAGAAGGTTAGTGGGAGCTATGTAGATTTTCTGGTCTTGTATGTGGATGACACACTACTCATTTGAAACGACGTTCCCATGCTGCAATCTGTTAAAGATTGGCTAGGGAAGTGTTTCTCAATGAAAGACTTAGGGGAAGCAGCCTATATACTCGGTATAAAGATCTATAGAGATAGATCTAAGAGACTGCTAGGCCTAAGTCAAAGTACATATATTGACAAGGTGTTGAAATGGTTCAACATGCAAGATTCCAAGAAGGGATTCTTGCCCATGTCACATGGAATCACTCTTTCGAAGAGTGGTTGTCCTTCCAATGAGATTGAGAAGGAACGCATGAGTAGAATTCCCTATGCCTCGGCCATAGGATCTATCATGTACGCCATGTTATGTACTAGACCAGATGTGTCATATGCCTTGAGTATGACAAGCAGATACCAATTCAATCCAGGTGAGAGTCACTGGATTGCAGTCAAGAACATCCTAAAGTACTTGAGAAGAACTAAGGATGCTTTCTTGATATTTGGCGGTGAGGAAGAGTTGCGTGTAAGGGGTTACACTGATGCAAGCTTCCAAACTGACAGAGATGACTTTAGATCACAGTCGGGATATGTGTTTTGCCTGAATGGAGCAGCGGTGAGCTGGAAGAGTTCCAAGCAAGAGACGGTGGCTGATTCTACAATAGAGGCTGAGTACATTGCTGCAAATGGCGCAGCAAAGGAAGCTGTTTGGATCAGAAAGTTTGTTTCTGAACTTGGTGTGGTTCCTAGCATTGCGGATCCAGTTGAGTTGTACTGTGACAACACTGGGGCGATCGCGCAATCGAAGGAACCCAGGTCGCACAAGAAATCCAAGCACGTGCTCAGGAAGTTTCTGTTGGAATAGATGCCCTAGAGGCAATCTAGTTTAGTATGAATTTGTAATTGGCTAGAAATTCATTTATTATTTATTGGATATTTAATATAATGAAGTCCTTAGATTTACAATCGTGTTGTTTATCTTAAATATCCCTAGTCAAGTATAATGATTAAATGGGACAATCATCTATAGACTAGTATGGGGTTGGATTGATATGGAGATATCACGATCCAACACATAGGTGTGCATTACGGAATGTTGCACTGGATTGACCCATTACCGAGAAGGCTACATACACGTTATGTTGAGTCACAAGTGCTTCTCGGGTACAATGGTATTGTCATCCTTAGACTTGAAGTCGCTAGATATTCTAGTTGTGGATCATTGTGATCTTGGTAGCGTTAAACGCTACACCGTAACTGGGTAGTTATAAAGGCGTGTACTGGATACAATGAGAAGCAAGCTTAGAGATCGTAGAGGACGTAGAGAGGATTTGCCCCTCCCACATAACGGGAGCAAATATCCAAGGCCACTCGAGGATAGTGCTTATAGAATGTCTGGCCAGACTCAAATAAATCAATATATGGGATATTGATGTTATTTGCACGAATAAGGCTATTCCATGGATCGAGGAACTAGGGATTGGATATACGAGTGTGACTTGTATGTCTCGTGTCCAATCCGGATATGGAGGCAAAGGGATGAGACAATTACTTGTACAAGGTTGTCTAGATGACTATTCTATTAGTTGGCTAGAATGGATGTTTTGCTAGAAACCGCTCCATATTAGCAAAGAGTTGCTACCAACTAGATAGAACCTATGGGGTCACACGCTATATAGAGTTGTACTAGATTATGGAATTAATTAATTAGATTAATTAATTAGAAGGATCACTTTGCAAACCCTTGCAAACTTAGTAGGGACTAATTTGCAAGGAAGGGACTAAATTGAATTCTAGTAGGACTAGAATAAGTCCTTTAGGTAGTTGACAAGAAGTTGTTGGACTATATAAAGGACCCTCCTCCTTCCTTCCCTACACACTTATGCTCTAAGAGAGAACATAACAAGAGTAGGAGAGAACAAAGGAGAGAGAGAGCAAGCAAAGAGGGACGCCGCCCCTATTGCCGCCGCCCCTTGTCCCCGACGCCACAAAGGGTGCCGAACCCCTTTTGGTGTCTCGTTTTGCGTGATTTCTTCACCCTCCTTTCAATCCGGGCTAGCACCAAGGTGATTGGAGATCTAGGAACAACTCTAGGCGTGGATCAACTATAGAGAACGTGACACTATTCGCGTTTGAAGTCATCAAGGAGAACCCAAAGGTGTGTTTATGATTTCTTACCTTCACTATCGTTATGCATCTAGACTTGTGATCCTTGGAGGGTTTTGCATGGTTATTTGTTTGATTATGCTTCCGTTTGCGCGATCCATGAATCAAAACCCTACAGTGGTATCAGAGCCACAGGTCATAGAGCATAAACGTAGTTTATGTGTTACATTCTTGTTGTTTTACACCTTAATTTGTTGTTTATCGCGTAAAACAAGACAAATCAAGCATTGGATGCAATTTGTCAAAGAATTAATCATAACAAGACCCAATTATTGCATTGGATGCATGAATTGGTGAGTTTGAGAAATTTTAGGATCTTAGATCTAGGGTTTGGGCATCCTTTGGGAAGAAGGAGTTCTCCCACAACAAGGAAACAACCAAACTTGGGCTCCAAGCAAGGAGGTTGTTTTGGAAACAACCTCCACAAGGAGGTTCGGCCCCCTAGGGAGCCGCCCCCCTTGCTTGCCGCCCAAGCTTGGCGCCCTAAGGGGGCGGGCGGCCCTAACCCGCGGGCCTAGCTTGCGGGTTTTGGGCCGGGCCGGCCCTAGGGCTTTATGGTTCACTTATTTGGGCCCGGGCAATTGGATTGTTGGGCCCATGGACCGTTTTAACCCTAGAAATCCTAAAATCAATTAAAATTGACCAAGCGCGTTAAAATTGGATTTTAACTGTTTATGTGCAAATCGCATGGTGATTGGATATGGCCTTAGGATGTGGTTTGATGTGGATGTTTAATTTTGTGGTTTGGTTTTACGGCCTGCGAGCCGATCAATTAATTGTAATAATTAATTAGGGTTTTATGGCCTGCGTGCCATTTTTTTTCTCAACTTGTGAGATTTATTTTATTTAGTATAGATATTAGCTAGTGCTAGATAAAGTAGATTGTTAGCCAAGATTGAAGAAAAGAAGCCCAAAGCCAAAGAAGCCACAAAAGATGGAGCATGGAGCATGGAGCATTCCACATGACTATGAAGGATGGACCAAAAGATCAAGACGCATGGAGATGTGTGTTTGTTTAGGGTTCATAGATAATTCCATTGGCTTGGAATTATCTTAGTCTAGAAAAGGCCATATCCACATCACGTTTAATTTCTGTTTTGTGGTTGTTTATTTATTGTCTTATTATTTGTGTGGTTGGTGTATGGATGATGCATGCAATTAGGATAATAAGATAATTAGACAACCCGGATCTATTATTTGGAGTTGTGCCCAAACTCAAATAGATAGATTAGTTGATATTGATCAACAAAATAATTAAAATTGAAGAAAAATCCCTCAAATTTTAAAATATTGTGTTCTTGCCTTCTCGTTATTTAAACACTCATTATCATCATTATTTATCAAGTTCGTGCGTGCCAAAGCATGGCGACTTGGTTCATAATGATGGAATGCGATGGCACGTAACAATGTGCAATTGTTTAGATAAGAGGTTGAACACAACTAGGCTATTAATTTGATTAAGAAACCTAGAGGCAATCAATTGGGATTATCCATATGGATGGATAAATAAGGAGTTATTTGCCCGATTGAACCAAGAATTGCATATGGGATGCAATTGGAATTGTTCCTACCTAAGAAGTAATCGAATTATGGGTGACTTGCCAAAGCAAGCTCATAAGGAGATGAAAAAGATGGATCTTGGCCCACTAGAAAATATAAGGATATTTTCCGCATTAATATCTTGAGGGTTATTAATCCGTAGAAAAATAGTGGGAGCTATATTTAATAAACTAGCCATTATTAAATATAGTCAAAAATTCACAAATACTAAAAACTTGCGTATTTTCCTTTTGTAGAATTCCAAATGGCAAACAACTCATCGAGTTCACAACATTCCCTACGATCTGTCCTTGAGAAGGACAAGCTCTCAGGAACCAACTTTCTCGATTGGTACAGAAACTTGAGAATTGTTCTCAAGCAAGAAAAGAAGCTGTACGCAATAGAGGAGCAAGTTCCAGAAGGTCCAGACAATCAGACACCTGCTGCCTTAAAGGCGTATCAAAAGCATGTTGATGATGCTAATGATGCGGCCTGCCTAATGCTTTGCACCATGACCTCTGAGCTTCAGAAGCAACATGAGAACATGAATGCTGTCGATATGATCGAACATCTAAAGCAGCTCTTCCAAGAGCAGGCGAGGGTAGAGAGGTATGAGGTCTCAAAGGCACTGTTCAAATGTCATCTGGCAGAAGGGAATCCGGTGGGACCCCATGTACTCCGAATGATCGGGTACTTGGAGAATCTCGCCCGGCTTGGGTTCCCGGTCGGCCAAGAGTTGGCAACGGATCTCGTGTTGCAATCGTTGCCCGAGAGTTATGGACAGTTCATTATGAACTATAACATGAACGAGATCGTTAAGCCACTGCCAGATTTGCTCAACATGTTGAGGACGGCTGAACAGAGCATCAACAAGGGTAAGGGCAAGGCCATTATGATGGTGCATAAAGGAAAGGGTAAAAAGTTTGCCTCTTCCTCCAAGGGCAAAGGCAAGTCAGTTGCTAAGTCCAAGGAACAAGCCCTTAAGCCTGTTGGTGGGATTGCCAAGGTTGTGACTAAGGGTGAATGTCACTACTGTAGTCAACCTGGACACTGGAAGAGGAACTGCCCAAAATATTTGGAGGACAAGCGGCTTGGAATAGTGATTCCACCACCACCAGGTATTTTTGTTGTAGATGTCAATTTAACTGTCTCTACATCATGGGTATTAGATACTGGATGTGGATCTCATATTTGTCGAAATATGCAGGATCTAAAGAGAAGTAAAAGATTGGCTAAAGGGGAGGTAGATCTGCGCGTTGGGAATGGAGCAAAGGTTGCTGCGTTGGCCATAGGCGTTTGCGAGCTATCTCTGCCTTCAGGATTAGTTTTAGAATTAAATAATTGCTATTTTGTCCCTGCTATGAGCAGAAACATTATTTCTATTTCTTGTTTGGACAAGGAAGGTTTTATTATTTCAATAAAGAACAATTGTTGTTCCTTTTATTTGAATAATATTCACTATTTTAGTGCGCAATTATTTAATGGACTTTATGTCCTTGATCTAAGTAATCCTGTCTACAACATTAATACCAAGCGGATTAAAATAAATGATTTAAATCCTGCTTATTTATGGCATTGTCGTTTAGGCCACATAAATGAGAAACGTGTATCTAGACTCCATAAGGATGGATTGCTAGACTCATTTGATTTTGAATCATATGAGACATGTGAGGCTTGTTTATTGGGAAAAATGACAAAGTCCCCTTTTAATAAGAAAGGTGAGAGGACTAGTGTGCAATTGGCGCTCATACATACTGATGTGTGTGGGCCATTTGCCACGCCTGCCAGGGGTGGTTATGTCTACTTCATTACGTTTACTGATGATTACAGTAGATATGGATTTGTGTACCTTATGAGGGCAAAATCCGAATCCTTTGAAGTGTTCAAGGAATTCAAGAATGAAGTAGAGAAGCAACTTGGCAAAAGTATCAAGGCTTTACGATCGGATCGTGGAGGAGAATACTTGAGCCAAGAGTTTGATGACTATCTTAGAGAGTGTGGGATCGTGTCCCAACTCACTCCACCCGGAACGCCACAATGGAATGGCGTGTCTGAGAGGAGGAATCGAACCCTATTGGATATGGTTCGGTCTATGATATGTCAAACCGATCTTCCATTATCGTTTTGGGGCTATGCTCTATTAAGTGCAGCTTTTACCATTAACCGTGTTCCATCTAAATCAGTCATGAAGACACCATATGAGATGTGGAGTGGGAGGCGTCCCACACTGTCGTTCATGAGGATTTGGGGCTGCGATGTCTATGTAAAACGTTTACGATCAGACAAGCTAGGGCCTAAATCGGATAAGTGTAAATTTGTGGGGTACCCTAAGGAAACTAAGGGATACTACTTCTACAATCCAACCGAGAACAAAGTGTTTGTTGCTCGGACCGGCGTGTTTCTAGAAAGAGAGTTTGTCTCTAAAGAAGCAAGTGGGAGGAATGTAGAACTTGAAGAAGTTCAAGAACCACAAATCACAGAACCGATTATGGAACATGAACAGGAATCACAAGCAGTTGTGGATCCACCTGTTCAGGTAACACAAGAGCTTCGTAGATCTAGTAGAGTGCGCCAGGAACCCGAGAGGTATGGACTTCTCGTAACTGATTCCGGTGACACGATGCTTATAGATGATGAGCCTACTACCTATGAGGAGGCCATGAATGGCCCAGACTCGCAGAAGTGGCTTGAGGCCATGAGATCCGAGATGGAATCCATGTATACCAACAAAGTATGGACTTTGGTGGAACCACCTGATGGGGCGCGGCCCATAGGGTGCAAGTGGGTCTTCAAGAAGAAGATCGACATGGATGGTAATGTGATTACCTATAAGGGCCGATTGGTGGCTAAAGGATTCAGACAGATTCATGGTATTGACTATGATGAAACCTTTTCACCAGTCGCTATGACCAAATCCATCCGAATCCTACTTGCAATTGCAGCATACTACGACTATGAGATTTGGCAGATGGATGTCAAAACAGCATTCCTTTATGGGAATCTCCTCGAGGACGTGTATATGATACAGCCGGAGGGTTTTGAGGATCCAAAGCAAGCCAACAAAGTCTGTAAACTGCAACGATCCATTTATGGGTTGAAGCAAGCTTCTAGGAGTTGGAATCGACGTTTTGATGAAGTGGTCAAAGAGTTTGGCTTCATCAGAAACGAAGATGAGTCTTGTGTCTACAAGAAGGTTAGTGGGAGCTCTGTAGCTTTTCTGGTCTTGTATGTGGATGACATACTGCTCATTGGAAACGACATTCCCATGCTGCAATCTGTGAAAGATTGGCTAGGAAAGTGTTTCTCAATGAAAGACTTAGGGGAAGCAGCCTATATACTCGGTATAAAGATCTATAGAGATAGATCTAAGAGGTTGCTAGGCCTAAGTCAAAGTACATATATTGACAAGGTGTTGAAACGGTTCAACATGCAAGATTCCAAGAAGGGATTCTTGCCCATGTCACATGGAATCACTCTTTCGAAGAGTGGTTGTCCTTCCAATGAGATTGAGAAGGAACGCATGAGTAGGATTCCCTATGCCTCGGCCATAGGATCCATCATGTACACCATGTTATGTACTAGACCAGATGTGTCATATGCCTTGAGTATGACAAGCAGATACCAATCCAATCCGGGTGAGAGTCACTGGATTGCTGTCAAGAATATCCTAAAGTACTTGAGAAGAACTAAGGATGCCTTCTTGATGTTTGGCGGTGAGGAAGAGTTGCGTGTAAGGGGTTACACCGATGCAAGCTTCCAAACCGATAGAGATGACTTTAGATCACAGTCGGGATATGTGTTTTGCCTGAATGGAGCAGCGGTGAGCTGGAAGAGTTCCAAGCAAGAGACGGTAGCTGATTCTACAACAGAGGCTGAGTACATTGCTGCAAATGGCGCAGCAAAGGAGGCTGTTTGGATCAGAAAGTTTGTTTCTGAACTTGGTGTGGTCCCTAGCATTGCGGATCCAGTGGAGTTGTTCTGTGACAACACTGGGGCGATCGCGCAATCAAAGGAACCCAGATCGCACCAGAAGTCCAAGCATGTGCTCAGGAAGTTCCATCTGATTCGAGATATTATCGATAGAGGAGACGTTCGGATATGCAAGATTCCTACAGATGATAATCTGTCAGACCCGCTTACAAAGCCTCTCACGCAGTGGAAGCATGAAGGGCACACTAGGAGTATGGGCATACGAGATGCGCCAGATTGGCTCTAGTGCAAGTGGGAGACTGTTGGAATAGATGCCCTAGAGGCAATCTAGTTTAGTATGAATTTGTAATTGGCTAGAAATTCATTTATTATTTATTGGATATTTAATATAATGAAGTCCTTAGATTTACAATCGTGTTGTTTATCTTAAATATCCCTAGTCAAGTATAATGATTAAATGGGACAATCATCTATAGACTAGTATGGGGTTGGATTGATATGGAGATATCACGATCCAACACATAGGTGTGCATTACGGAATGTTGCACTGGATTGACCCATTACCGAGAAGGCTACATACACGTTATGTTGAGTCACAAGTGCTTCTCGGGTACAATGGTATTGTCATCCTTAGACTTGAAGTCGCTAGATATTCTAGTTGTGGATCATTGTGATCTTGGTAGCGTTAAACGCTACACCGTAACTGGGTAGTTATAAAGGCGTGTACTGGATACAATGAGAAGCAAGCTTAGAGATCGTAGAGGACGTAGAGAGGATTTGCCCCTCCCACATAACGGGAGCAAATATCCAAGGCCACTCGAGGATAGTGCTTATAGAATGTCTGGCCAGACTCAAATAAATCAATATATGGGATATTGATGTTATTTGCACGAATAAGGCTATTCCATGGATCGAGGAACTAGGGATTGGATATACGAGTGTGACTTGTATGTCTCGTGTCCAATCCGGATATGGAGGCAAAGGGATGAGACAATTACTTGTACAAGGTTGTCTAGATGACTATTCTATTAGTTGGCTAGAATGGATGTTTTGCTAGAAACCGCTCCATATTAGCAAAGAGTTGCTACCAACTAGATAGAACCTATGGGGTCACACGCTATATAGAGTTGTACTAGATTATGGAATTAATTAATTAGATTAATTAATTAGAAGGATCACTTTGCAAACCCTTGCAAACTTAGTAGGGACTAATTTGCAAGGAAGGGACTAAATTGAATTCTAGTAGGACTAGAATAAGTCCTTTAGGTAGTTGACAAGAAGTTGTTGGACTATATAAAGGACCCTCCTCCTTCCTTCCCTACACACTTATGCTCTAAGAGAGAACATAACAAGAGTAGGAGAGAACAAAGGAGAGAGAGAGCAAGCAAAGAGGGACGCCGCCCCTATTGCCGCCGCCCCTTGTCCCCGACGCCACAAAGGGTGCCGAACCCCTTTTGGTGTCTCGTTTTGCGTGATTTCTTCACCCTCCTTTCAATCCGGGCTAGCACCAAGGTGATTGGAGATCTAGGAACAACTCTAGGCGTGGATCAACTATAGAGAACGTGACACTATTCGCGTTTGAAGTCATCAAGGAGAACCCAAAGGTGTGTTTATGATTTCTTACCTTCACTATCGTTATGCATCTAGACTTGTGATCCTTGGAGGGTTTTGCATGGTTATTTGTTTGATTATGCTTCCGTTTGCGCGATCCATGAATCAAAACCCTACAGTTTCATCTGATTTGAGATATTATCGATAGAGGAGACGTCCGGATATGAAAGATTCCTACAGATGAGAATCTGTCAGACCCGCTTACAAAGCCGCTTACGCAGTGGAAGCATGAAGGGCACACTAGGAGTATGGGCATAAGAGATGCGCCAGATTGGCTCTAGTGCAAGTGGGAGACTGTTGGAATAGATGCCCTAGAGGCAAATGAATTTATTTGTGGCTAGAAATTCATTTATTATTTATTGGATATTAAATATAATGAAGTCCTTAGATTTACAATTGTGTTGTTTATCTTAAATATCCCTAGTCCTGTATAATAATTAATGGGACAATCATCTATAGACTAGTATGGGTTTGGATTGATATGGAGATATCATGATCCAACACATAGATGTGTATTAAGGGTAATGGCGCACTAGATTGACCCATCTACGAGAAGGCTACATACACGTTATTTTGAGTCACATGCGCTTCTCGCGGTGCAATGGTATTTTCATCCTTAGACTTGAAGTCGCTAGATATTCTAGTTGTGGATTATTGTGATTTTGGTAGCGTTAAACGCTACACCGTAACTGGGTAGTTATAAAGGCGTGTACCGGATACAATAAGAAGCAAGCTTAGAGATCGTAGTGGACGTAGATAGAATTTTTCCCTCCCACATAACGGGAGAAAATATCCTAGGCCACTCGAGGGATAGTGCTTATAGAATGTCTGGCCAGACTCAAATAAATCAATATGGGATATTGATTTTATTTGCACGAATAAGGCTATTCCCATGGATCGAGAAAATGTGGATTGGATATACGAGTGTGACTTGTATGTCTCGTGTCCATCCGCATATAGAGACAAAGGGATGAGACAATTACTTGTACAAAGGTTGTCAAGATGACTATTCTATTAGTTGGATATAATGGATGTTTTGCTAGAAACCGCTCCATATTAGCAAATTGTTGCTACCAACTAGATAGAACCCATGGGGTCACACGCTAGATAGAGTTGAACTAGATTTGGGAATTAATTAATTGGATTAATTAATTAGAAGGATCACTTTGCAAAACCTTGCAAACTTAGTAGGGACTAATTTGCAAGGAAGGGACTAAATTGAATTCTAGTAGGACTAGAATAAGTCCTTTAGGTAGTTGGAAAGGATTTGTTGGACTATATAAAGGACACTCCTTCCTTCCTTCCCACACTTATGATTCAATAGATCATAACTTGAGTGGGAGAGAACAAAAGGAGAGAGAGAAAGCAAGCTAAGGAGCCGCCGCCCCCTAGCTCGCCGCCGCCCGTCCCCGTCGGCCACAAGGAGGCCGAATACCTCCTTGTTCGTCTCGTTTTGCATGATTCTTCTTCCTCTTCCTCTTTCCGGGCTAGCACCAAGGAGTGGGAGATCTAGAAATCAACTCTAGGCGTGGATCAACTATAGAGAACTTGACACAATTCGCGTTTGAAGTCATCAAAGGAGAACCCTAAGGTGTGTTAATTGATTTCTTCCTTTACCATTGTTATGTCTCTTGACTTGTGATCCTTGGAGGGTTTTGCATGGTTAATTATTTTTTCTGTTGCGCATGCATGAATCAAAACCCTATAACGTTCATTGCATGTGAGTCTTGTACCCATCTACCTCGTAGTCCCCGTCACCTAAACCTGCGGTGGGAAGAAAAACAAGAATCGCAGTTTCGAAAATCAGCACTGAAATACTGAATGAGCAACACCCAAGCGTGTCAAAAACAGAATAGAGATAATTTTGAGGTATGATAGTAAAATCACAAAGGAAGTAAAAGACAATTAAGTAATAAACATTCACAAGTGTTTGACACATAACCAGTAATATCAAAAGTCAATATTTAGCCAACATCCAATATCCAAGTCTGTAAATTCTCATTTAGCCACAAAGGATCATTTTCCTTGTTAACCAGAAATTTAATTTTTAATCCTGAGTTGAACAGGGAAAATCCAAATCGCAATAAATATATATCCCAGACCCGCTTCCACGACCTTAAGTGTCGACACCCCCCTAACAGGGTCTTTATGCCTAGAAGGAGTGAGTATAAGGAGCCAAACCCGAGGAAAATTGCAACCGGGCTAAATAATAAGGGGTCGAGTGGACGTAGCCACAACGACCAAACCAAATAATAAAGATTCGAATGACGTTCCCCGCACGACTCTTTCCACTTTGCATTAATACCGATTATTATTTATCTCGTGACAGTTTCAAAACAGTCATTTCAAAATATACAACAAGAACTCAAGTGAAGTATGTATAATGCAAAACACGTTTTGAGACAAGCAAATAAGTCATGATATGACACGAAGGGAGCTAGCACGCAAGGCTTGGCAGGTATACTCACCTTGATCCTTAGTGAATAGCCCGTAAAGTTTCTCTAGAATGACACGTAGCCTTCGTCCTCGAATTGGTCACCTACACAGTACATTCTTTCATTTGATTACAAGTTTATCTATGCCAACATGACGTGCTATAAGTCTAAACAAGTCTTAGCCGCTCGATTTCCCCTTATTTTTGTAATAATATTCCGAATTCTAGAAAATTATTGTGTGATCGCCTAACTTAATTTCGTTAACTTTCTTATCTTAATTAAATATTAATTTTCTAATTAATATATTTAGGTTTAAGTAACCAAGAAATTCTTTTACAAACAATTTAGTAAAATATCCACTTATTAGAAATTTATAAAAGAACTAAGAAATGATATTAATAATAAATATTCATTATCAATTGGGAGAAATGTTATTTTTAATTCTAGAATAATAATTAAATGGCCAACTTATTCAAAAGTAATTTATTATGAGAATTGCTTGTAACTTGTTTATTTTTAAGAACCAAACCCGGTTTAATTAATAAATACTATACTAATTTAATATTCAACATACAATATTATTTCAATATTTAACACACTTTTATTTAATTTAGAATAATGGTTAGAAAGTGAAACAAATTTATTTTATTAACAAATTATTCCAATATATTGTTTCAATATATTTATCATAAAATAAAAATTGTAGAAATTAATTTAAACCCACAAATATTTATTAAATGCTATTTTAACCAACTTATTCATTTTATAAGTAACTAAAAATTCTTTAAAGGGAAGTATTATTAAAAAACCATTTATTTAACAAAAATGAGAAAACTAAGAATGTAGACTTCTTCACAATATTTTTAATAAACAAATATAAATATGAGGAATTCTTCTTATTGCAAATAAATTTTTGCTATCAATTAAGAGAATTATTAACTCTAAATTCCAAAATATTTCATCATAGCCAAATAGGTAAAACAATCCGGAAATAAATAATTGTGATTTATACTCTTAGCATGATTATTTTAGAGGGAATACTTCTATTTAACTAGAAATCATTCTTACACATATACTAATAGTGATGAGATTAATAGTACTGGAATTGATAGTGTTGAGTGGGGTGTAAGATATTGTTTTCTTTTTTATGAGACTATATATAGGACTAATATGAAAATGTCAATTTTACCCATCAGACTTCAAAGTGTGAGTGTGCTGGTGTTAATGCAACTAAGATACTCTAGAAGGGGGGGGGGGGTTGAATAGAGTATGCCAACTTTTTGCAAAACTTGCTAGGAAGATGAAAACTTGTGAAAACAGTGAAGTTTAAGGCCTTGAAAACTAGTTCAAGCCCTTGGAAGAAATGCAGTTTGTATAAAGCAAGTAAGCCTTTTTCAAGGCCTTGAAAACAAGTTCAAACCGTTGAAAAACAAACAGTTTTGTATGCTGCAAATGCTATGAAAAAGAATGAACTGTAAATGCAAGAGACAAGTGATTTGTAGAGATCATTCCACTTGGACCTACGTATCTACATCAGGGATTAGATCCCTGCAGGATTTTCAACACAATTCTTATTAATCAAAAGCTAAGCCCTAGAACTCAAGCACAGAGAGTTCCCTTACTCTGTTACAGCTTGTGGTTTTCCCTAACCTGTATAGTACCTGCTCTAGCTAACTGATTAACTAAGAATTCTCTATTGTTCACCTTGAACAATCATTGAGAATGAATATATAGATAATATAGAAATGATCTACCAATGGAGTACAATACAGAAGAACACTTAGAGTGTAGAAAATGCAGTGATGTATGCAGTGATCTTCTGTGAATGGATTGGAAGAATGATGAACTTCTTTGATGCTTGTCAATCCAGAACTCTTTCTCTATTTTTTTCCGTTGTGTTTTATGTCTTGTTTCTTCAGAATTGAGCTCTATTTAAACTTCAAACAGCTCTGCAAATCTTCCCAGATTTTCAGCAACAAACTTCCTATTTTGTAGGCAACAGAGTTTGACTTCTTTGACATCTTCTCCAACGGTTGGATGATCACAATCTTCAGAGATTTTGTTGTGATCATTCGTTTAAACACCTTGAGAAGCTGTCATCCAAGTCTGATTTATCACAGGATCAAAGTGTTCAACTATTTCCAAAGATGCAATAGTTCAGTTTAGGAAATAATCCTGCAAAACTTGGAGATAAAATACCCTGCAATATCAAAGTCAAACAGATGATATTCTATGTTCAAAAGTGTTAAAATAATTTGTCTTTCATCATCTAATAACAGTGAATCAAACATATGAAAGATAGAGAGGGAATCACTTCAGAGAGGTTGCAGAAAACTCCCCGTGAGAATGTTCACACAGGTTTAAGCAGTTTCAAGGATTTGAATCTAGTTTCAAGGCCTTGAAAATAGCTCCTCTGAGAACTGATTCAAGGCTTTGAAAGCTGGTTCAAGGCCTTGAAATAGCTGAACTATTCCAAGCCTTGTACAACCTGGTCTTACAAGACTGAAAACCATATTCATGAACAGGTATATGCTTCAAAGCCACTGTCTTCAACATCACTCCACCACTTCCTCTTCCACTGTAAAACCATTATCAATAATTATTGACTTCCTTGTCTTCTCATAGTGGATTCTCCAAGCAAACAAAATCCCAAATTAAGTTGCCAACTAGCTCGACAACGGAGATGGAGGTGGTTGCTTTGTCATCTAGTACTCTATTCAGTTGATCCATTATGTAGTCACCATGGGATGAGTGAGGGGGAAGAATGCTCCGTAGCCGCCATGGGATGATTGAGAGAGAAGAACATAAGTGTAAGGGGAAAAATTCTCCAGCAAAGTAAAGGCTTGATAATACCTTCTCTCCCCCATGTATTTTTAGTCCTGGGATTGAACGCTTCTTCGTGGGGTCGGGCTTGGTAGTACGTGGTGTACAATTTTTATCAAAAAACATTATTGCTTCATATCTCTCACAATCATTCCAAGCTCACCCCAACACAAAAAACAAACAGCCCCTTGTGGATTAGATTTGGATTTAGGCTGGTCCTATTAAAATTCGATCCATTGCCCTCTCAAGCTCTGAAAACTCACTTTGGGGACCAGAATCAGGCTTTACATATGTTTTTTGAAAAAGTGAGCATGATTTCATAGGCGACAATCAAAGATTTGATGGTTAAGGACAACTTATTATTTATAATTTTAAAATTTAACAATTTATATAGAATGCTCTCAAGATTATTCAACATATTTTGAATTAAGACTCTCAACTTGTTGTGAACTGAGAATTGAGAGAGACAAGAAATAAAGAGAAAGTCAAGATGTAGGGAGAAAAGTATTGAGATGCGTATTATTCTCCAACCCTAAACCTCCTTATATAGGCATTATGGTGGACTATCGGGCCAATAACAATGTACAAGTGGACTTACAACATGTGAAGAATATTCACCAAATGAGCTAGCCCATGTATGATAACACTCCCCCTTTAATATTCACCACTAAGATGCCTCATTAAAACCTTGTCATAAAAAAACCCAGTGGAAAAAATCATTGGGAAAATTTTGATTTTCTAAGTGTTGGAGATGACATTCTTTTGGAACGCATCTAATGATCTTCGCAACCTCGTTAAAACCTTGCTAGGAAAAAGCATGTGGGACAAAAACCTCAGCGAAGAAAAGAGTGTCGTGTTTTAAGCATTTCATTGGATCTCCCCCTCTTTGGAACATCTTTGTACATGAAAAATTAATTCATTATAAAATAAGTATACTTATAATATACGATTAACAATCATACTAAATAAAATGCATATGCACCTTAAACTACTTGCGAGTGTACACTTTCATTTTACTTCATGAAAATATTATTTCTCATGGGTACCAACCTCCATGGAATTTTAGAAATTGGTGATTCATACGATTTTATTTGTAACTAGTTACTTTTCAACCCATGTTTTGTTGTTCCTTAGTTCCCAAGACTAATACAACATAATCATCATTCTCACACGAGATGATTGTATTTTATGAGAATTTATCATGATCCATATCATATGATGTTCTCATTTAACAAGTCTTATGCTTAAAAGCGGACATAAATCTCGACAAAAATTCCATGCATAGCGGCAGATATGTAGTATCAATATAGATCACACGCGTAACAGTGATTATTTAATATCTACATAAATCCCACACTTAAAAGCAAATATGTAATTTATGCATAGATTGTTATTTATGTTTTGGGTTGTTAGGACTTTGAGTACTATACATTTGTGCTCTACATATTCAATTATTTACCCCCACTAACTTTTCTATGCATATGTTGAGTTTCTTTTGGCCAATAACCATTTAGTCAACATTCTTTCCGTAAAGTATTCATATGTTTTTTTATAGCGCTTTCTCTGTTTCATCATCATTATTAGTAGGATCTACTATTGTATCAAGGTACCTTTAGCTACTTCCTCAGCTATCATGTCTCTTCCTGGGCTATTTGGTTTTCAACATTGGCTTTGATCTATACTAATGATAATTTTCAAGATTTTCCTCGCAATCTTGTGTTACCATCTTGTAGAGCAATATATACATATCCCTACTTATTTTGGATGCTTTAATTTCATGTTACTCTTCTGGAGGATCAAAATATTTACACAAGCAAACGTTTCATGTTTAAAGTGTATGCCCGAAATTAATACCCATTTAGTGAAGAAATATCCATCTTGTTGGGATATTAAACTTACATTAATACACTGGATAGACACAACAATATTTTGGTTCAAGTCATCCAATATGACTCATTCTCCCCCTCATGAAATGAATACTGTGACCATGATTGCAAAGATTGATCTATTATGCTTCTGGCATAATTTGTCTCATATGTACTTATGTAGAAAAGCAAACACCCATATTTGAAGAATATCTTTTAGATATTTTTACGTCCATAACCATGACCACCTCTATAGTCATGTGGATTTAGACCGTATATAACAGAGTGATTCTCTTAGGGAAATGCACTATCATTCACTTCTGAGAATGCGTTTTCACCCGCTTCAGGGGGTAAAGCCACATCGGAGACCAATTGAGGTTTGATGATGATTGACATATAAAACAATATTGTAAAATTCTTAGTTACTAACAAGTGTTGACAAGCAACGTTACTCTAATTAAAAGACAATAAGGACAATTAAACAGTAAATGATGAAAAAGTAATAACGATAGCAGTAAAAGTAAGTTGTCCTCTTCATGAGGGTTGATCAATATTTAAATTGTAGATGTATCTTCAGGATATTATGAAAGTTAGAACTTCAGGTTATGAAAGTCATAACTATGATAATTCATAACTTCAGGTTATGAAAGTCATAGCTACGGATTATGGGTGATTTTATATAATTTGCTACTCCAAGAACAAATTATATGGCTATAAATGAATGTCTATAGCCCCTACGAAATCTCTTCTGAAAATTCATTTTTTGTCATAATAAGTAGAAAAAAATTGTAATACAAAAATTAAGTGCATAAAAGTAAAATAAATTAAAGATCAATCAACGCTACCTCTTCACGAGGCTTGATAATAATAAGCGTTTTAGACATTTTAGACATCTCTTTTGGAGATTTAATAATACTTTGTTATGACTTCTAATTGTAAATATATTGTAACTTCAGGTTACAAGTCATGAAGATATAAGAGTCTTCAAGATGCACTTATTATTTATGTTGTAACTTTGGGTTACAATCACATCATCATGTATTGGAAAAAAAATCTTCATAAATATAAAATGAAGTATAAAAGTGACCTCTTCATGAGGTTTAGAAAGTTGTATGACATCTCTTCAGAAGATGTATTGATAATACACAATAACTTTCGGTCATACAAAAATTGTTGTAACTTCAGGTTAAGAACAAGTCATCTTGTAGTCCATAACTTTAATTATGAATATATGACTTTTGTTAGCATATCAATAGATCTAGGCCAATTGCCGAAATCAAAATACATACCTCTTCTGGAGCTTTTCTTGTTCTTTAATAACCAAAGTAACAATATAAAGAATAATGTACACAAAGTATAATGCGTAGGGCCAGTTTGCGAATGCTTATGCTGCCAGCACAGCTGCTTTCCGACAGCGGAAGCATTTTCACTGTGTTTGGTAAAAATGAAATTTCTGCTTTTTCGGACAGTTTCTGCTGTCCCACAATAGTTTCCACGAAGCAAGGAGGGAGATGTTTTTCCAGAAAGTGCTTTTGATTAATTTATCTACAACCGATTTTATGAAATACCCCGTATTTAGGTTAGGTTACTTGGTAATTTTGGAAAAAAATTAAAAATTTCATGAAATTTATGTTCGAAATTTATTCTCGACTTCTACTTTGTTTTAAAGTATAAGGGTGTTATTTTACATGTATGATCATATACAATTTCATTTTGAGGTTATTTTGTAATTTTTGAAACTTGGATAGTACTATATGAAACTTATTTTGTATATTTGACAGATAGTTGTAGTTTTCTAAAAGTGGATTTTGACGTTTATATACAAAGTGGTTTTTTAAAAATTATTTGAAAATTTTGTAATTTATGAAAATTAACTTTTATGTGTTAGCTATTAATTGAAAATTATATATTGACCCCTAAATTTTTACCTTTCATATATCTACCCCAACTAGCAATTCATCTATTAATTATTATACCTTAATTATTATACCTAAGTCCCCATACATTATATTTGGTCAACTCTATCAAAATATGGAGATGTTCTTATTACTATCATCTCTCATTTTTCCTACAAACACATCAAGTACAATACTCCCATTATACTTCATCATTTTTCTATCACTCCCATCTCCATCAACTTCCACTACTACCTCCACATTGTATCTACATCTTTTGGGGGATTCTTCACCACCAACATCCACCATCAATCTCATTTATTTCTCTCAATTATTCATATGTCTTTCCCTTCAAGAGCACTCATACAAGCTCTCTTCTGTGTCTCCAAATTTCATTCCCGTTTTTGGGCGCTGATCTTACAAAAACACCATCAAAACTTCATTTTCTAGTCTGGAATGGGAAAGGGAACTGAAGAGAGTACAAAGATCAAATGGAAGTTCATCGGAAGAGAGAAAAATCAAAAGGCACACTGGCTCGCGCAACGAGGACTGAACACGGATGGTGAAGAGCATTGGGAAAGGAAGCGTCTGGAATGGGAAAGGGACGGGTTTTCTACTGATTAATTGTATTTAGTCCCCAAGTCATTTTATTGCCAGTTTTCAATGAAAAGTTTATTCTAAAAAAAAAACTTCATTTTCTAGTCTTCCAATCATGAAAACCTTGACTCCAAGCTTGGTATAACTATGGAGGGGAGTCATTTCACCATTCTACTCATGGACTGAAGACCAATTTCACTATTTTGCTCACGATCTTCTTAAATCTTGGGGTAAACACTTCTTCTAGCCTTGAATTCATCATTGCATGTCTATGTTTAGCATTCATTTATGAAAATTCGTCTTAGATTTCTTCATCTCCAAACTTGATTCTTCATTTTCTTGGCTTGATCATGATTTGGACACTTGAATGTTCTCTATTTCATGAGACTTAAATTAGAACACACATGCACTTTGTAAATTTTGGTAGTTGCACTTGCATGTCAAGAACACTTTGAAAATTTGTGTCAAGAGCATGTAAAAATGTTATTTCATGTCTAAAATGGTGTTATTTGGGTGAAAATCAAGTCTTCATAAGTTGCATGTATCATTTGAACAATTCTTGTTGATTTTGAAAAGTTGCATGTTAATACAATCTTACCAGTTTGTGAAAGATATGAATTCTCTTCAAATTTTGTCTTTGTGAAATTTTGACCTCCTGAATATTTTGAAAAAAGACTCAGAGAGGGTCATCTTGATAAAAATCAACTCCATAGCCATTTTGGTTAGGGACATATGCTCATTTTAATTTTCATATTATCTAAAACTCTGTTTCCGGACCAGTATTGCCATTTTTATTAAAAACCCCATTTTCAGAAACTTATGGCATCTCATCTTTCTTTTATTCAAACTAGACACATTGATGATTAATTCTGGAGAATATGGGCATTAGTTCTCTTCTCTAAGTGGTAGTAATAACCACTCAAAGATGAAAGTTTCTGCCAAACTTGTCTCTTCACATCAGTATTTGTTTATTTTATAACTTGAGTTTATTATTGTTATGCATGAGTTTCTTGTTTTTTCTAAGAGTATACACATTTAGGTTAATAATAAATTAATTTCGTGATTTTTGAAGATTCTTTGATATGGTAACTATGCCTCTAAAATTGGAGCTATAATTCTATCTAGAATTGTAGTTTCATATTTTTCATAAAACATGAGTTTTTTAAATTAGAAAGTGTTATGTTTCATTTATTTTGATAAGTGAGCAACATTATATGCGATTTTTTTACAAATAAGACTATGGGTCATGCAGGGTTGCATGTGGATCATCGATGTGTGGAGGAGTGTACGGTAGGTAGAAATGCATGATCAATACTCTAGAGGGGGGGGGGGTTGAATAGAGTACGCCAACTTTGGCTAAACTTGCAAGAAGAGTGGTTTCGAAAAAGAATTATAATGAGTGAAGAGTGATTCAAGGCCTTGAAATGAGTTTCAAGCCCTTGGAATGAAAACAAATGAAGTACAAAAAGAAAAGTCTATTTCAAGGCCTTGAAATGAATTCAAACCCTTGAAATGAAACTGTTTTGTATGCTGCAAAAGAACTAAGTATGAAACTGGAAAGTAAATTTAAGAGACACAAGATTTATAGAGTTCAGTCCACTAGGACCTACGTCTCTACCTCAGGGATCTTATCCCTGTAGGATTTTCAACATAATTCTTATTAATCAAAAGCTAAGCCCTAGATCTCAAGCACAGAGAGATGCCTTACTTAGTTACAGCTTGTGGTTCTCACTAACCTATCTAGTACATGCTCTAGCTAACTAATTAATTAATAATTATCTATTATTCACCTTAAACAATCCACATGAATAAGAACTAGAAGTATTATCAGAATGATATACAAATGAAGTTCATAATAGAAGAACACTAGAATTGAATCTGCAGCGAGTATGCAGTGTTCTTCAGATGCTTAGATTGAGAGAAATGAATATGCTTCTTTGTTTCTTGTCAATCCTTGAATGTGTTCGAGATTCTCTGTTAATAGGTCCCGTTGTATTGCTTCAGCTTCCCTCTTTATAGAGAAGTTTGAATTGCAGATCTTCAAGATCTCCTCTTAACAAACTTCCCTATTTTGTAGCTTTAGCTTTGACTTCTCTAACAGCTTCTCCAACGGATAGTTTTCAGTATCTTCAAGGATAATGATTTGATATTGTGTAAATACACGTTGGGAAGCTTCCAAACACAACAAATTGATCACAGAATCAATTTAACCCACTATTTCCTTTCCTGGAAAACTTTAGGTGAGGATATAGATCCTGTAAAATAAAAAATACAATTTTCCTGCAAAACTGAGTCAAACAGATGGATTAGATACTTTTAAATGTGTCAAAATACTTTGTCTTTCATCATCAAGTAATTGCTGATCAAGCACAGGGGTTTAGGAGTTGAATCAAGATCAGAAATTCCCCCAAGTTCCTGCATATAAAGTATAGTCAGTTTCAAAGCTTTGAAAGCGGTTTCATGGCCTTGAAATAGACTAGCTATTTCAAGCCTTTGAAACTGGTTTGAACTTACAATCTCCCCCTTGATGAGAGACAAAACCACAATCTGTTTGGTACTATGTTTCTGCAAAAAATACTCATTAGTATATAGTACAGTCAATTATAGCACATGATATCCAAAAGAAATCCAACTTATTAACTTACTGAAAAACAACAAATAACATCAAAGTTCAAATAATCCCACTGACCAAAAAAACCAGGTCTTATAGTAAGCAAGTAAGCAAATAAATTAACCTTAATTTCTCCCTCTTTTAACTTTCATAAAAAAATAATGAGAAAAGATGTCGGATCAGAGTGTTTGGAAAAATTTAAAAACTGTTTGAAAAGATAGAATTTTCAAAACTTTGAAAAGGATTTACAGGCCTTGAAAAAGAAAAGAAAGAGTAGGCAAGAGTTAAGGGGTTGGGTCTTCATCTCCTTGCCGCTCTGCATCTTCTTCCTGACTATTTCCCTCATCATCAACTTGTTATTATTCCCTATGAGCCACATCTACTTCCTCAATGATTGAGCTTATGGTCTTGATCACACTGTTGAACAGGAAGGTTAACCCTTCTAATGAATTCCTTCCCTGTTTCAGTTTCTTCTTTACAAAGTCCTTTTCTTAATCTCCGAAGAATTTTTCTTATGATCCTTTCTTCCTGATTCCATGTTAGATTCTGACTCATCTTCTTGAATTACTTTCTCCTTTATGACTTTCCTTGATATAGGAGAAGTTCATGTGAGCTTGAAGATGTATCTGAATCTGAGTCTTGAATGTAGATCTTTCATTTTCCTTTGTCTGCTTTGTCAGCCTTCTTCTTCACCTTCTTAGGGCTACCAATCTGAATCCCTTTCTGTTTTTCTTGAGAAAACTCCACTGTCTTCTTCTTTTTGCTGGAAACTAGTGTCTGATCTTTCTTTTCCTTCTTCTTGGTAGGAGGAGGTGCCATGCCTTCTGAAGTAGGAGTCTTTGAACTTGAATCTCCATTGATGGTCTGAACCTCTTCTACAGTGGCTTTTCTTCTCTTCTCTGTGCCAGCCTTTGTATACCCAGCTATCTTCATTCTGTCAGAGGCTGCTCTAGTTCTCATTAGGGTTTGGGGAGAATAATAGAGAGGTAGGATATATACGAAGGAGAGAAAGAAAGAAGATGATAAATAGTAAAGAGTTTCAGTTTGAAAAGTAAACTAAATATTCTTCCCGATCTTTGAAGATTTGATGAATCAAAAAGTTCCAAAATTGTGTGTGCAGTTGGAAGTAAATAATATAATACTATTTTAGATGAAAAGGGGTATTTGAAAATTGAGGGTATTGAGTAATTATCTACAAAGATAACACCCAACATTGAAAGATCCAAATTATTGACTAACTAGCATACAGTCTTATTTTAAATGGATTTCAAGACCTTGAAAAGCTATATGGTTAAAGCACATACACTCAAAGCTTTGGAAAGATTTCAAGGCTTTGAAAATCAGTTGAAACACATAATACTTACCTGATTCTCCCCCTGAACCAATGCTTCTTTATTTAGCATGCCCAATTCCAATATTTAGGCTGAGAATCTTTCATCAGAAAATGGTTTAGTGAAGATATCTGCAAACTGCATGTTAGTAGAAACAAATTCAAGAACAATATCACCTTTTTCAGCACGATCTCTGATGAAGTGATGTCTAACATCAATATGCTTTGTTCTTGAATGTTGATCTGAATTCTTTGTAATTGATATTGCACTTTTGTTGTCAAATTTGATAGGTATATCTCTGAAATCAAATACAAGGTCTCTCATTTGTTGTGCTATCCATAACTCTTGTGAGCAGCAAGATCTAGCTGCTATGTATTCAGCTTCTTCTGTTGATAGTGCAACTGAGTTTTGCTTCTTTGAATGCCAGCTGATTAAAGATGATACAAGAAATTGATAGCATCCAGATGTCCTCTTTCTATCAACTTTATATCCTGCAAAGTCAACATTTGAATAGCCACACAAAGAGAAGTTAGACTGTTTAGGATACCAAATCCCTAAGTCTTTGGTACCATTGAGATATCTAAATATTCTCTTAACTGCAGTCAAGTGTGATTCGTTAGGATCAGCTTGAAATCTAGCACACATGCAAACACTGAACGTGATATCTAGTCTGTTATCTGTGAGGTAGAGTAATGATCCAATCATACCTCTATACTCTTTCACATTCACCCTCTAACCAGATTCATCTTTGTCTAAAGACAATGTAGAACTCATGGGGTTCCTGATCTATTTGGATTAAGACATATTATACTTGTATAGCGTCTCTTGTGTACTTGATTTGATGTAGGAATATGCCTTTCTTCATATGATGAATTTGAAGTCCAAGAAAGAAGTTCAATTCTCCCATCAAGCTCTTTCAAATTCCCTTCTCATAAGACTTGAGAATTCCTTGCAAAGACGATTATTAGTAGCTCCAAACAGAATATCATCAACATAAATTTGAAATACAAGCATGTATTTCTCATGAATTTTATGAAAAAGGTTCTTATCTACTAATCCTCTTTTGAAATCATTTTCCAGTAGAAATTTTGACAATCTTTCACATTCATTTGAAAGAGTTTCATGTTCTTGTGAGATGGAAATGCAAGTAGAATTCTAATTGCTTCTAACCTGGAAACAGGAGAAAAAGTTTCTTCCTAGTCAATACCTTTTTCTTGATTGTAGCTTTGAGCTACCAATCTAGCTTTGTTCCTGATTATCTTTCCATTCTCATCTAACTTGTTTCTAAATACCCATCTTGTGCCAACAACAGACTGATTTCTTGGTGGAGGAACTAGATTCCAAACCTTGTTCCTTTCAAACTCATTGAGTTCACTTTGCATTGCTATATTCCAGTCTGCTTTTTGTAATGCTTCCCTCACAGTTTTAGGTTCTACATGAGAGATAAAAGCATTAAAAGCACAATGATTCTTCAACTGTGATCTGGTTTGTGTACCCGTGGTTGGATAAAAAATAATGATATCAGCAGGATGAGATGAGATATTTTAATCTCTTCCTTGGTGTCCAAGGTTCAGGCTCTCCAATTTGTTTTTCAAATCTCTGAGAACTTGAAGTGGTAGCTTGATATGTTGTCTTCTATGGAGATTTTGTTTCAAGGCTTTGAACCTTAGTTTCAAGGACTTGAAAATGCCTTCATTGTTCCTGTAAGATTTCCTTGGAACCTTTTGAGGATTCTTCTTTAGTATCTGAATCATGCTTGTTCAGATTAAGATATGCAAAACCATCACTCAAAGAACCATCATAGCTTTCATCAAATATGACATGAATGCTTTCTTCAACAAGTTTGGTTCTCTTATTATAAACTCTATAGGCTTTGCTTGTCTATGAATAACCAAGAAAAATACCTTCATCACTTCTTGCATCAAAATTACCAAGATTGTCCTTACCATTATTGTGAACAAAATAGGTACAACCAAAAGGTTTGAAGTAAGAAATGTTTGGCTTTCTTCCTTTGAACAGCTCATAAGGGGTCTTCTTCAGAATATGTCTGATTAAGCAACTGTTAAGAATGTGGTTTGTTGTATTCACAGCTTCTGCCCAATAGTATTTTGGAAATTTGTTTTCCAGAAGCATTGTTCTTGACATGTCTTCAAGAGTACTGTTCTTTCTTTCAACAACTCCTTCTGTTTAGGAGTTCTAGGAGCAGAAAAATTGTGAGATATACCATGTGATAGCGCCTTTTAGTATAATTTTTTAGCATTAATCACATGTTAAAAGGTATTTTGACAATGATTTGAGCCTAATGTTAGAGAATAAAGGTCATTTTATCACTTGTTGCTCACCATGTGCTATATTGTTAGTCGGGCGTTTTCTATGCATATTTCTTTGTTATTTTTCAAATATAATCGCTTGGTATGTTTGTTCATGTTGTCTTGGCAGGAACGGATGCTAATCGGTTGATAGGAAGCATGGAACGAACTTCAGAAACAAAGGGAGCTCAAATAGAGTTAAGAGAAGCCGAACTGGAGGAGCTTGGATGACCAGTTTGCACTATTTTGATCCTATATGGAGTTATACAAATAATTTGGATGTGAGACCGGTGCCAAATGAAATTAGACACGGAGAGCTTTTCAACGATAGGTCACAGAGCTAAATCCGAGTTTGGACGAAGAAGTTATGGCCCGGCGAAGTCAGGAGCAAATTTGAGGGGGGTATTGTGCAATTACTGAAGACTTGTGACGGATTATGACTAAAAAACGACCTAGGGACGGAAAAAAATTAATCACGCATAGAGGGAGTCAAGAAGAAGGAGGAGAGACGCACGAGAAACCATTGGAGAGCAACTTGGAGCTTGGGTATTGCACAGATTCGTCTACTCTTCGGCAATTTCACCGTTTGATCACTTCTTCTCCTTCTCTTTCATTATCTATGGAGAAAATCTTGTATGTTTCATCTATTATGAGTAGCTAGATACTTTTCTAGGCTCTATGGAGAGCCTAGGGTTATGTTAGACTTTTCTTTTCCGGATTATTGAGATTGATACATGTTTTGGATTCATGATTGTGACGATTCTTCAAGTCTTTTGGTGTATTGTTGAACTAGGTTTATTGACACACTCTATTTATGAGATGAATGGCCATTAGAGAATGATTTTTCTTCATGATTATGTTATCTTACTTAATGTTTAATTTAGGTTAGTTATTGTTCATGTTCTATGCTTAATCCTTAGCAACAACGGAGTAGCTACCCGGAATCGCTAGTACTTAGGTGGAGTGCTTGACGGATACCTAACTTAGTGTGATAGAGAACACGATCACAATCCATAATCAATGAGACTTAAAGGTAATTTGAATAGTATTGCCCATTAGGTAGACGCAGGTAGACCGAGAGGACCCGAAGTAGACCGAGACATAGAACTGCATGAGATTGACAGAAGATTGTAGTAACTAGTAACCAGGCATAACTGAATTAGGATAAGCGTGTTTCAATACAGTATCCGGAATTTTCTAACAGCCCTAGGTGATCCATAGATTGCCTAGTCCCTCTCCATATTTGATTAAACGTGTTTAATTAAAGAAAATATAAAAAGATTGTTATTTCAATACAGCCACTTATTTGGGGGTGGCAAACTCTTAAACCAACAACTTCCTCCCGGTTACTTCACTTTAAACTAAACTTCTAACTAGATAATCTCGAGCTTATCCTCGTGGGATCGATAACGCGGGGTTGAAATACCACCCCTATATTACTTGACTGTGCACTTGCGGTAACACGCTAGTAATTCGTGTCAAGTTTTTGGCACCGTTGCCGGGGAAAACGGTAGATTGTTTAATTAGAAATTAGTTTGGAGTTTTTATTTTATTTTTATTTTTGTTAGTATTTGTTTACCTCACGGGTGTGCTAGTGTTGTCTTCTCAGGTAGCTATGGCCGAAGGCCAAGGGCAGATTAGCCTCACGACGCAGCAGCTACAAGATATGGTGGCTGCAGCCGTAGAGAAAGCACTAGCGACGACATCTAGAATGCAGCCGACCTCAATGCCGTACAACCGTACTGGAAAAGCAATAATCCAGGCATTTCAGGCGAATCTTAAAGGAAGGGAGCCAGCAATTGTGGTGCCACAAATTCAGGCCGAGAGCTTCTACCTAAATCTGAGCACCATCCAATTTGCTCAGGAACAGTGCACCTTTGCTGGTACATATGAGGAAGACCCACATGAATTCATTGGGAGATTTTAGAGCCATTTATTTTCTATAGTGGGGTAACTTCTGAAGCAATTAAGCTGAAGCTCTTCCCTCATTGCCTCAAGGGAGCTGGTATGGATTGGCTAGATTCGTTGCCATCCAACTCAATCAAGACGTGGGAAGAGTGTGCCTCCTTGTTCATGGGTAAATTTTTTCCCATCTCACGCATGATTCAGCTGTAGAACGAGATTTGGTCATTCAGACAAAAGCAGCATGAATCTATGGTCAAAGCATGGGAGTGTCTCAACTGCTTGCTACGCAAATTCCCCAACCATGGAATTGCCAAAGCCCATATCATCCATATCTTTTATGATGAACTTGGAAATCTTGACAAAGACAAGATCGACAGAGAAGCTGGGGGCAATTTCTTGTTGAAATGTGATGAGGAGGGTGCATATGAGATGATGAGATGAGTTGAGCAAGAGGAGAGCTTGGATTATGAGTACCAGCAGCAAGAACTGATGGAGCATAGCTCAATGGCTTATGGCTCTGTTCAGGTGAATGCGGTGGAGGCAGTGCATGAAGCAAATGTTGGAGATTTACGTCAGCAAAAACAAGAATTAGCTTCAAAGTTGGCTGAGTTGAGAGGAGTAATGAAAGTGATGGGTCAGCATGTGATGACCATGATTGCAGAGAGCACTACTTCTGCAGTTGCACTCCGGGAAGCTCTAGCAGAATTTAAGGATCTTAAGCAGCATCTCGAACACAGAACACCGGAACACACTGTTATTGCATATGAGGAACATGTTCAGGCCATCACCACTCGCAGTGGTACAACACTCAAAGACCCTCCATATCCTACTCATGCCAGAGCGGTAGCATCCAAGGCAAAGGAGCATGAAGTCTTCGATTCTGAGAAGACTCATATCTTGTCCCCCAATCAAAGGGCATGACTCAGCAGGACGAGGAGGATTCCACTGAGGTATTAATTTCATATCCTCCCTCTTCTTCAGATCTTCCATACCCATTACGTGGTAGGAAGAAGAAGGATGATTCTGAGGAATACAGGCGCTTTCTTAACGTCTTTTCTTAATTGCATATTAATATTCCCTTGATTGAGGCACTTCAAAAGATGCCTAAGTATTCTCGGTTTATTAAGGATATAGTCCTTGGTAATAAAGCAGTGGATGAATTTCAGGGAGTGAACTTAAGTGAGCATGTTAGTTCCTGTGTTTTGCATGGGCTACCTAAGAAAAAGAAGGATCCGGGTAGTTTTGTCATTGAAGCTACGTTGGGTGATGCCTACACTAGGAGAGCTCTCTGCGATTTGGGAGCAAGCTTGAATTTGATGCCTCTGTCCGTATTCAAAAATTTAAGTGTGGGGGAGCCTCAGAAAACCTGGATCAATCTTCATTTTGCAGACAAATCATCAAAGAGAGCCTGTGGGTTGATACATGATGTACTTGTGAGGGTTGGAAGCCAGATCATGCCAGCTGACTTTGTCATATTGGACATGCCAGCTGGTAATCTGCCTATAATTCTAGGTAGACCGTTCTTGGCGACTGTGCGTACTCTCATTGATGTGGAGAATGGAGAGCTGATTATTAGGGTAAATGATGACATGGAGACTTTTCGAGTCTTCAAACCGACACCTCATTACTCATGGGAGTATAAGCCAGAGGATCCATTTGCTGTACAAGTGAAGCGACAACTTCCTGATTTATTGCAAGGGGATCCACCTAACTACTGGGAAAGGAACAAGCCAGCAGCTGTGCAAGCACATGAAGCAGTGCTTCAAATTCAGCATAGGAAAGCTAAGCTGGAAGTGGCACAATCTCGTGAGGTGGCAGAGGTAACTGGGTCGGGTCGTCGACCTTAAATTACAAGCGCTTCTTGGGAGGCAACCCAATGTAGAGTAGGGATTTCGTTATTTCGTTTTGTTTATGATATTTTAAAGCTTCATATTTGATATTGAGAGATGTGAGAGAGAGCGTTTTAATATTTTCCATGAGTGTGCAGGACACAGGTACCGAAGACCCTTCGGATTCCCCTTCTTGATGCATGTACATGACTTTGCACGCAAAACGAGGCACAACGAGCAATTTGATGATTGGACTTGAAAGAGAGGCTACCGAGGAGTAGCTATTCATTTAGTGAGTATATTGGCAGCTAGTTGTGGCCCAGAGTTGCACGCATCGGAATCCGAAGAGGAATGAAAGAAATCACAAGTTTAAAGGGGAACGATTCATGCGCTAGAGAGCAATTTTTGATCGGAGATGAAAAATTCCCTAGACTTTTGGAATTTTCCAGTCAACATTGGATTTTACATTCAATGACGAGTTCGTGAGCGCGAGAATCGAAGGAATCGGACACCGGATGAAGAAATTAGAGCAAAAACAAAAACGGTAAGTTCTAGTGCATTTCGGGCCGAAATGAAATCATTTCGGGCCGAAATGCACTGATTTCGGGCCGAAATGAAAATAGGCTATTGTTTTGAGTTTCCCAAATCATTTCAGGCCGAAATGATTTGATTTCGGGCCAAAATGATTTGATTTCGGGCCAAAATGCACTGATTTCGGGCCGAAATCAAACCATTTCGGGCTGAAATGGTCTAGACAAGTCACTTTTTAGGGCATTTTTGGTATTTTGGGGGTATTCTCCGATTCGTATACTTGGAATAGGATTTGGCCTTATCTCAAGAAGAGACTTGTGACGGGGACACCGAGGAGCTAAGATGGTACTCTTGCCTTCACTTGCTCGTGTTTCCGAAAAAGTTGGTACAATTTTCTCTCTCTCTCTCTCTCTCTCTCTCTCGGCTGTAATTCTTGCTTAGGCACTCTTAGGGCTTAATTTTCTTGAAAACTTTTACTTGCTCATACTCAGATTGGTGGATACTTGTTTAGGTCACGTGCACTCACTCCGACTAGACCCACCGGCCCTACGCTTAGGTAGCTGAGTCCTCTTGATTTCACCTTATATTTCGTTGAGGAAAATGAAGCGCTTAAGTGTGTGGGTGATTTTAGCTATCCGCTAGTTAGCCATTGCATAGCCTTGTTACATTTAGTTAGTGAGTCGCTTTTGCATGTAGATGTCGAGTCGGTTAGTTTTGCATGTGCACGTTTATTTTATGCATTGTATATTATTTTTACACTTTTATTTATTGAGTCCACCTACCCTTTGTTGTTGGTTAGTCGATTTGGCCAGTTACATGTAGTGTCAAAAAAAAAAAACAAGAAAAAATTCTAAAAAATTGAAATTTTTGAGAAAGGGCAACTTAGGACCTAGAAACCGAAGAGAATCCAATGAAAGGGCTCATGAGAGTAGGAAACACCGTAGTAGGGAGACTTTAATTCTAGAATTTTGTGCACAAGTCTCACGAAGGGATGTCCCGGGTATCTATGGAAAGGTGAAGGTAGATTACAGATATACTTTTGATTCCTTTATTGTGTTAGGAGGATTGAGTGTTTGAGTGGTTTATTATTCTGTTTCCGGTGGAAACTTGTGGACTCTTAGAATATGGGGTGGACCTTCGTGTAAAGTCGGTTCCATGTGGTATGCTGCTCTTCCCTTAGTGAAGTCGGGGAGTGTACACCACCATCCCTTAAGGTGGTTCTAAGAGAAACTCCTAAAAAGCCCACACTCTTAAGCTCTATTGCACGGTTGTAAAAACAGAGGAGGAAATAAAAGAAATCAAAAAATCTTAAAGAAATTTTTTCTTAAAGGTGAAACAACCTAATGTGCTTCCGTGTGCACGGAAAAGTTGGATTCAATCCAACGTAGGGCTTAAGAGGGAAACTAAAAACAATTCGTATTACATATGAGTTGTTTCTCCTAGCAATGGGGTATGCATTGGTTTGGTTGTGGTATGTATGCAAGGTCTCAAGTGTGGGGGTTTTGTGCTTCATTGTTGCTCGAGACGAGCAAAAGAGTAAGTGTGGGGGAATTTAATAGCGCCTTTTAGGAGCTATAATTCTTCAGCATTTACCACATGTTAATAGGTATTTTGAGAATGATTTGAGCCTAATGTTAGAGAATAAAGGTCGTTTATCACTTGTTGCTCACCATGTGCTATATTGTTAGTCCGGGCATTTTCTATGCATATTTCTTTGTTATTTGTCAAATATGATCGCTTGGTATGGTTATTCATGTTGTCTTGGCAGTAACGGATGCTAATCGGTTGATAGGAAGCATGGAACGAACTTCGGAAACAAAGGGAGCTCAAGTGGAGTTAAGAGAAGCCGAACTGGAGGAGCTTGGATGACCAGTTTGCATTATTTTATCCTAGATGAAGTTCTACAAATAATTTGGAGGTGAGACCGGTGCCAAATGAAATTAGACTCAGAGAGATTTCCAAAGATAGGTCACGGAGCTAAATTCGAGTTTGGACGAATAAGTTATGGCCCGGCGAAGTCAGGAGCAGATTTCAGGGGGCTATTGTGAAATTACCGAAGACTTGTGACGGGTTATGACTAAAAAATTGACATAGGGACGGAAGAAACATCAATCACGCATAGAGGGATTCAAGAAGAAGGAGAGACGCACGGGACACCATTGGAGAGCATCTTGGAGCTTGGGCATTGCACGGATTCGTCTACTCTTCGGCGATTTCACCGTTTGATCACTTCTTCTCCTTCTCTTTCATTATCTATGGAGAAAATCTTGTATCTTTCATCTATTATGAGTAGCTAGATACTTTTCTAAGATCTATGGAGAGCCTAGGGTTATGTTAGACATTGCTTTTCCGGATTATTGAGATTGATACATGTTTTGGATTCATGATTGTGACGATTCTTCATGTCTTTTGGTGTATTTTTGAACTAGGGTTATTGACACACTCTATTTATGAGATGAATGGCCATTAGAGAATAATTTTTCTTCATGATTATGTTTAATTTAGGTTAGTTATTGTTCATGTTCTATGCTTAATCTTTAGCAATAATGGAGTAGCTACCCGGAATTGCTAGTACTTAGGTGGAGTGCTGGACGGAGACCTAACTTAGTGTGATGGAGAACATGATCACAATCCATAATCAATGAGACTGAAAGGTAATTTGAATAGGATTGGCCATTAGGTAGACGGAGGTGGACCGAGAGGACCCGAAGTAGACCGAGACATAGAACTTCATGAGATCGACAGAAGATTGCAGTAACTAGTAACCTGGCATAACTGAATTAGGATTAGCGTGTTTCAATACAGTATCCGGAATTGTCTATCAGCCCTAGGTGATCCATAGATCGCCTAGTCCCTCTCCATATTTGATTAAACCGTGTTTAATTAAAGAAAATCCAAAAACATTGTTATTTCAATACAACCACTTGTTTGGGGGTGGCAAACTCTTAAAACAACAACTTCCTCCCGGTTACTTCACTTTAAACTAAACTTCTAACTAGATAATCTCGAGCTTGTCCTCGTGGGATCGATAATGCGGGGTTGAAATACCACCCCTATATTAATTGACCGTGCACTTGCGGTATCACGCTAGTAGTTCGTGTCACCATGCTTAGAACATAATACATCAAACTCAAGTTGATCAAACTCTCTACCATGATCACTTCTGATTGAAGCAATAGGTAGGTTTTTCAAGGTTTGAAGTTCTCTACAAAGCTTTGAAAATTCAGTGAGATCTGTAGATTTTTCTCTTAGAAACATAACCCAAGTATATACAGAAAAATCATCTGCAATAACAAGAACGTACTTCTTACCCTTTGGAGTTGGAGTTCTCATAGGACCACAGAGATCCATATGTAGTAATTCAATGGGTCTAGTAGTACTTACAAAGTTCTATGGTTTGAATGAGCTTCTAGTTTGCTTGCCTTGTGCACATGCCTTGCATACTTCTTCATCTTTGAACTTGATAGAGGGTAGACTTCTTACTTAGTTATGAGAAAATAGCTTGTTCAAGGTATGCAAGCTAATGTGTCCCAACTTTATGTGCCAAATCTTTGAATCTTCTTTCAAGTCCTTAAGACACTTCAAGTTTTCTCCTGCAACTTTGTTAGTTTGAAAAGTATAGACATTGTTTGACCTAGAGGCAGTGAGGATGAAATTGCCAGATTTCTCATCTTGCACCACACATTTCTCTTTCTCAAAGATGACCTTATTACCATTATCACAAAGCTGAGATACACTAAGCAAGTTAAATTTCAAACCATCAACTAGATATACATCAGAAATGGAATTTTCAGAATCTTTACCAACTTTACAAATACCAAGAATGCTGCATTTACCTTTGTCACCAAGTGTAATTGAACCTTCAGATTTCTCCTTCAATTCTGAGAATAAAGATCTCTTTCCACTCATATGTCTTGAGCAACCGCTGTGCATAAACCATTTCTGTTCCGTGGTCTTAGTGACAACCTGCAAACATCATTCACTGCCTTACCCAGCTGTTAGAACAAGTGTGGAATTTATATTCATGTAAAGGGTAAACCATATTGGGTGGTCTAACCCCTTTAGGAACCCAAATCTGTCTAACTTGTCCTTTGAGTTGAAATGTAAAAGTATTCCTCATTATGTGAGGGTCTATTCTTTCGAAAGGACAAGTCATCTTAACATGACCAATCTTATTGTAGTAATGGCACTTAGGAGATGTTTTGCCTCCAACTTTCACAAATCTGGTATTGTTCTTTCAGGGAAAATTTGGATTGTATCCAATACCCTTTTTATAAACATACTTTAAGCAACCTCCAAGAACTAAGTTTAGGTTGTGTTCTGAGCCTGCAAGTTTCGTTTTGACTGATTCAAATTCTTGAAGTTTCTCATTTAGAGTAATCTTTTGTTTACCCAATTCATCAACTTGATGTCTTAGATTAACAATACTGTCACTCAGAAGAGAGTTCTCAGTGAATACTTCCTGGACTTGTGTTTTCAAGGCTTTGAAACTGGTTTTCAAGGGCTTGAAATCACTGTCAGTTTTCTTTTGAGAAATTTCAAGGTTCTGATTCAGACAAACAAGATGCAATTTTCTTTTGCTTGGTCATGAACTTTTTCTTTCAAAACTCTAATCTCTTTCAGATAGTCCTCTTCATTTAAAAGCATTGTTCTAAGATAATCAGAGAGGGCTTCTGTTGGTTTTGAAATCAAGAAGTTTAAAATTACCGCAATGTTCTTTTCAGAACTTTCATCATGCTTGGCCATAAATCATAGGTTGTCATGTTCTTCTTCAGATTCAGAGTCACTTGAGGTTTCTGAATCACTCCAGGAAGCTATCATAGCTTTCTTTCTTCTATGATGATCTTTCTTCTGAAAGTTTTTTCTCTTTTTGTGTGGAGAGTCTCTGATCAAATGCCATGCATCACCACACTCAAAGCAATTCATAACTTTAGGCTTATTACCATGTGAAGAAGATTTACCTTTGTAGTCTTTTCTACTGGAGGATCTGTGTCTGTCTCTATTGAATTCCTTGTTTCCAAAATTCTTCTTCATTTTGAGAATTCTAGTCAAGGCTTCGGAAATCAAAGCAATAGGATCTTCATCATCATCTTCAGTTTCAAGGCTTTGAGATGGCTCATTATCCTTTTCCTTGAGAGCTAGTTTCTTGACACCTTATGGTAATTCTCCATCAACTTCATTCATGGATATTTCATGTGTAAGGAGTTTCCCTTGCAGGTCATCAAGTTGAAGTGATGAAAGATCTCGAGCTTCTTCAAAAACAGTAGTCTTTGGTTCCCGTTTTGCCTTTGGAAGACTACTCAGAATCTTTCTAACCTTTTCTTCATTGGAAATGTGTTTTCCCAATGAATCAAGATTGTTGACAATGTCAGTGAATCTTTTGAACATGTCTCTAATTGAATCACCTCCATTCATCTTGAATAGCTCATATTGCCCGAGATATATGTTGATGTTGGTTTGCTTGACTTGGCTGGTTCCTTCAAAGGTCACCACAAGCTTATCCCAGATCTCCTTGGCAGTCTTGCAACCTAATATCCTGTTGAACTCATCTGCACTCAAAGAACAATATACGAGATTCATAGCTTTATAGTTTTTGGAAAATTGTTCTAACCAGAAGGAGAGAGCGAGTCTTCAAATTTGGGAGTTTTGATCCCATCTTTTTCTGTGTAGAAAGTGTCTGGACCATTCTAAATGATAGTCCAAAGTTCTATATTGATCAATGATGAACATTTTCATCAAGGCTTTTCAGTGAACAAAATTGTCTCCACAGAAGAGAAGAGGTCTGTTAGCAGCTCTTTCTTCAGAGAAACCACCATCACCTACAATACTCATAATCACAAGATGGTTAAATCTATGCAGTGATACAAGCTCTGATACCAATTGAAGGGGTGTACAATATTTAGAAATACAAGATCAATACTCTAGAAGGGGGGGGGGGGTTGAATAGAGTATGCCAACTTTTGCTAAACTTGCAAGAAGAATGGTTTCAAAAAATAATTATAATGAGTGAAGAGTGATTCAAGGCCTTGAAATGAGTTTCAATACCTTGGAATGAAAATAGTTGAAGTATAAAAAGATAAGTCTATTTCAAGGCCTTGAAATGGCAAACCCTTGAAATAAAACTATTTTGTATGCTGCAAAAGAACTAAGTATGGAACTGGAAATTAAATGCAAGAGACACAGGATATATAGAGTTCAGTCCACTTGGACCTATGTCTCTACCTCAGGGATCTTATCCCTGCAGGATTTTCAACACAGTTCTTATTAATTAAAAGCTAAGCCCTAGACCTCAAGCACATAGAGATGCCTTACTCTATTTACAGCTTGTGGTTCTCACTAACCTATCTAGTACCTGCTCTAGCTAACTGGTTAAATAAGAATTATATATTGTTCACCTTGAACAATCCACGAGAATAAGAACTATAAATATTATCATAATGATATAATAATGAAGTTCAGAATAGAAGAACACTAGAACTGAATCTGCAGTGAGTATGCAATGTTCTTCAGATGCTTGGATTGAGAGAAATGAATTTGCTTATTTGTTGCTTGTCAATCCTTGAATGTGTTTGAGTGTATTTGTTAATTGTCCCGTTGTATTGCTTCAGCTTCCCTCGTTTATAGAGAAGATTGAATTGCGGATCTTCAAGATATTCTCTTAACAAACTTCCCTATTTTGTAGCTTCAACTTTGGCTTCTCTAACAGCTTCTTCAAAGGATAGTTACTCAGTATCTTCAAGGATACTGATTTGATATTGTGTAAAAACACGTTGGGAAGCTTCCAAACACAACAAATTGATCACAGAATCAATTCAACCCACAGTTTCCTTTTCTGCAAAACTTAGGTTAGGAAATAGACCCTGTAAAATAGGAAATACAATTTCCCTGCAAGACTGCGCCAAATAGATGGATTAGATACTGTTAAATGTGTCAAAATACTTTGGATTTTATCATCAAGTAATAACTGATCAAGCACAGGGGTTTAGGAGTTGAATCAAGATAAGAAACTGCCCCTAAGTTCATGCATATAAAGCATAGTCAGTTTCAAAGCTTTGAAAGTTGTTTCAAGGCCTTTAAATAGACTGGCTATTTCAAGCCTTTGAAACTGAGTTGAACTTACAATGTGTAAATTGGTTGTAACGAGTACGTTATACGTGTGATTGTAGACATTGACCTCGTAGGAGAGAGCGGTTGGCGTTGGAGTTCTAGGCTTAGTTTCTTGCTTTTGGTTGTGCTTCATCTTTGTGGTAAGTACATATGTGAGACCCTTACTTATGAAAATATGAGTATTTGTGTGATTTCTCAAATGATTTTTTTTTATTGAAAAAGTATGGAAATTATGATTTATCGGCGAAAGTTGTTTGGATATTCATGAATCATTTGTGAGAACTCTTGAAAATTACTTGTGAAATCTGATTTTGTTATGGTAAAGAGAAGAATTAAAACACTTCTAATAGATTTAGGATGATGTACAGAGTTTTGTTATCAATGGCTCATGCCAGAGGCCACAAACGATGCTCCTTTTACTTATGGCTACGGCCATTGAAGCAATGCTTCGTATTATAGGATATAAATTTAATGTTCGAAAATCCACCCCCGACGAGCCAAAATGTACCAAGATATTGCGGCCAAGGGGTTTTGTATAGCTATAGAGTGCTACTTATACTTGTACGGGTCACTACGGTGTAGGGGTGTCGAGACTTAAGGCCTTTTAGCTAATGTTTTGGGCAGGGATTGATGTATGAGCTCCTTTAACGCTCGGGTGAAATAGGGTTTGGTAGACTCTAGAAGGAACCCTTTATGATAACTTTGTGATCCCTCTATATACATTGATCCGCTGGTGACTCCGGACATGCCTCAGCTAAACATAACAGTTATTTGAACTTGAAAGAAAGTTGTTTACTCTATCTATCATCTTTGTGGCTCTAGATATGCCCCAACCAAAATAAGTGAATTTGAAAGAAATTTTGGTATTCGTGGATTAATACATTTTTCAATG
This sequence comes from Linanthus parryae, assembly GCA_023055425.1. Lineage (NCBI taxonomy): Eukaryota > Viridiplantae > Streptophyta > Magnoliopsida > Ericales > Polemoniaceae > Linanthus > Linanthus parryae. The sequence continues at coordinate 108,259,863 of JALGPY010000005.1, read as the reverse complement.
AAACATGATTTGCTCCTGTGAAATTACGAGGGTTTTAGAATAGCTTGACTAAAGTTGAAAGGTTCTTGCTACACGATTACTTATATATTTTTTTAAGAAATTCCCGACAGTTTTACTTTTAAATGACTCAAATATCTTGATATATTTCAACTTATGCTTGTGTCCCACTCGATGCTTTACATGTCGTAGTGTGTATTTACTCAGTTTTTACTGATTGTTTTGAAACTGTGGTGTCTGCATTTGTTATTTTAAAACCACCACAGGTTAGTGCGTGTCGAGACGGGAACACGGATCGAGAAAATGACGCTGAGCTAAAGTTAGATCACTTAGTAGATCACATAGCTTTTTCAAACATACTACCTTTGTAAACCTATTTCCATAATATTCATTGTGTACTTTAACCGTAATGTAATATTAATTGTTAGTAGTCTACTTTTAGTTATCGATTGTCGCTTTAACCATGAACCGAGATCCCGGGATGGTTTTATTTTAACATTAAATTTTTAAAAAATATCAATAGTTATCTTTACGGAAATGACACGTGTCATATATTTTTGTCATTTTACCCTCTCACAGCAAGTTCATAGTTAATTTTACCAAACACAAGATCACTAAATCAATATTTCACAGCATCATTTACGTAATATTTACCAAACAACATGTTATCAAGAACCCACAACAGCTATTCCACAATATTTTCACACAGCAGCTTTCTAGTACCACAACATTCCCAAACTAGCCCTTAAAACAATAGAGTACCAACAATTATCGAATACCAATAAGTCTACTTGGACTTTGGAAAAAAAAAAACTACGAAACATTCAAAACAACTCCATCATTCCCATTATCTTCCATCAACTAAACTAACAAAAATATATGAACAGTTTTTTTCCTTCAGATTTTGTCACTAAGCACTGACATATAGGACAATATAGATAATCTAGTAAACTACAAACTTGAAAAGTAATCAACTACTCATCTTGTAGTTATAGAATTCTTTAAAAGAAAATAATTTTATCATGATAGCATAATAGAAGGTGAAAGATATAGCGACCCATGACAAAGGGTTCATTGTACAGGTGATATAAGACTGAAGGATTTTCAAAACTCAATTTCTCTACATACTCCCTCTATTTCTTCTCTTTCAACTTCGATTGACTTGTTTACTCGTAACTGGGTCACTTTGACTCGCTAATTAGGATAGCAAAACGATGTAATTTTTTGGCCATTTTTTCGTAGTATTGTAGAGTTAAGTTTACTCTACAAGATCATGCAAAGATTATCAAATTTGTGTACTTTTTTGCTAACCAAATCGTCTGGTTAAAGTGACACAGTGAATAGTGTCAAAAGTATAGTAAGCTGAAAGAGAAGAAACTGAGGTAGTAAAAATTAATACACGAATTTTTTTTATTGGTTCATATGAAAAGTGTCAACCAATCATAAAAGCAACAGTAAACTTCTGGGGAAGAATAGGACTCATGCTGAAGTTTGAGTCTTGGACTAACAGTGACTCATCTACTAACAGATTAATGCCATAGTTTCAGGAATCACATGTGCATATTCCTTTGTGCGTGTCAGTATATTTGATTGAGTTCTTATACAAAAGTAATATAACATCATTACATACCTTATGGAGGTCTACAAGATATCGTGTCTCACTAGCTTTGTTAAATTAAGTTCACTTCGTGCTGATAACGTGTTGTGAACCGAGAATTGAGATAGACAAGAAATAAAGAGAAAGACAAGATGTAGGGAGAATAGTATTGAGATGTGTATTATTCATCAACTCTAAGCCTCCTTAGGCATTAGGGTGGGCTATTGGGCCAATAACAATGCACAAGTGGACTTACAACATGTGATGAATATTCACCAAATAAACTAGCCCATATATCATAACACAACTCATTTAATAGAGAGGATTATTATGTACAAATCTATTTAGTATCCAATTGGCAATGTTTTATATATGTATGTGTGTGTGTCAATTGTGAGAGGTTGTATCATATATATTTGAAAACTTAATTTTCTCTCACTCAATGTAACATGATGTCTATTATGACTCATGCTGCACACCCATTGAAATAATAGTTTTCCTCTTAAAATTATATTTTATCAAATTTGGCCTTCATAAATGCAATCATATACTTAGAAGCTTTGTTCCTCCCACTATTGGTGACTTAGACCCCTCTGGTGTAGTTACGTCTTTCTTGAACTAATTACCTGAGTCTCTCTATTGTATATATTCAATTTTCAATCCCTAGTTTGATTCAACCTCTCGAACCATTCTATCCCTCTAACCTCATTCTTCTCTTCTTTATTGAGATTATAGTAACCCTATGCGTGGTCAAACCCTCTTCGACTTCTTGATTGCTTGCTTGCTTGTTTCGAAAGTTCATTTTCTCTATATCTTTTATTCTAGATTTATCTAAGATTTTGATCTTGAGAGAGTTTTAGTTATGATATAAATTTATGTATTTTAGTAAAATATAATTAGTGATATTAATAACATGTTTTAATAGATTTAGTTTCCTATTAAAATAGTATGAGTTTATAATAAGTTTTTTAATCAAAGTTAAGTGAAATATTCTTAGTTTAGATCTACATCTTTTTAGTAGGAGTTTAAATAAGATTGTGTTTCTTATAACTTCATATTATGACTAAATTCGTTAAGATATTTATCTTAAAAGGATATCAATCCCAGGGGGTTGGCCTAGTGAACGAGGCTTGAGCTTTGAGGGTATGCTCCCTTTGAGTCTCAAGTTCAAACTCCACAAACGCCAGGTATCAAATGGTAGAAAAGACCGTCCTATTTATACTAGTCAGGCTAGGGCAACCAATGAGAGACATGTGGCATACGAATGGCCCATGACCCAATTTTGAAGAGACGTACCCTAAATCCCTGGAAGATTTTCACGAATGACGTCAAATAGTATAAAGAAGACGATAAAACAAGTCGGCTTCACAACAATTACTGATCGCATGTGGAACCTATATGCGACGGGTGTTATTCCATCCTCCAAACTACTAGACCCCTTGGCTTCCATTCTAGGTAGTGAAGCGTGAGGGACCCTGTCCCATAATCCCTCGAAGTACGAGGTAAGTTTGTGTGTTCCTTTGTTTCTGTGGTAGGATTTGGTGCAGAAGTAAGTTCGTGTGTTCCTTTTTTTCTGAGCATATCGGTGTTCCAGATTCGACGGTGGATTTGGGGTTTCCATGCATCCTGTTCTTCTTGTTCTTTGACCCTGAAATTAATTTAGTAGTGATGACATCTCGTGAAGAGGCTTCAGAGGCTATTCTGACCGTAGGGGTTGATAACTCTCATTTAGGAGTTATCATTGATGTTATATTGGAGTGTTTTCTGGACGATTAATCATAAGTTTGAGCATGTTTAGCCAACAAAATCCGCGTATTCTGCAAAAGAGGAATTTGAGCTTAAATGTGAAATCCGGGTGTTTTCATGCGTAATTTGATGTTATTTGGCAAATATAATCGCTTGGTGTGGTTGTTCATGTCGTTTTGACATGAATGGATGCTTAGTGGTTGATTTGAGTAATGAAACGAAATTCGGAAGCGATGAAAACGCTCAAGTGGAGTAAAGAGACGAAAAGTTGGAGAAGCTAGAATGACAAGTCTCCACTATTTTTCTCATATATAGAAATATACAAGGAATTTTGGAGTGAGAATAGTGTAAAATGAAAGTAGACTTCAAGAGCTTTCCAACGGTAGGTCACCGAGCCAAAACAGAGTCCGGATGAGAGAGATATGGCCTTGCAAAGTTGAAATAGTTTGTTATCTACGTGGCTGTTTGCGCAGCCACGCAACAGCCACGCAGGCAGAGAGCAAAAAATAAATTTTTTGACCACTGTTGAATAAAAACAGCCACTGTTTGCGTAGCTACGCAAGTAATCACGCAGACAGAGAACATAAAGTGCAAAAAATGGTTGTTGCATGGCCCCAAAGGCTGCTTTGTGCGTAGCTATGCAGGAACATGATATGTGCAAGAGCCGGGAATGAAGCAGGATTGGAGGGGGAAGAGCCGAGAAAGCTGAAAACGTCAGAACCGAGAATGATCGAGATACACTCTGTTGACAATATTTTGATCTCTACTTGGAATTTTGAAGCGAAACCTGCGGCAGAAGAAAGTAGATGTCAAGGGCTTTCCGAAAACATGTCATAATGCTAAAACGGAGTCCGGCCGAAAAACAGACCTCCCGCCAAGTGTGGGCCCCAGACATGCCATCCCCAAGTAGTTGTCTCGAGGCCCGGTGTCCAGAATCGTGATCAACTATTTCATGTTCAAGTCGATTTCGGGGACAGTTCTAAACCAGGGGTATTTCGCCGGGCCCGGGTTTTCGAAGTCGAATTTGGATTTTGGCGCCCAAATTCAGTCAGCAGTGTTTCTATGGCAAGATTTTGTATTGGGCGGAATTTGGAGCGGTTTTGACCAAGGGGTATTTTTGTAATTTTAAGTTTCGAGTCAAAACGCAGCCTGAGCAAGCAGGGTCCGGAAATAGGCCAGAATGAAGACGGGAAGTTGATTCCTACATGGCTAGCTTCCAGCCACGCAGTATCCACACATGCCGAGAGCAAGAGGAGAGAGAAAATTGCAGAAATCCAAGCCAGGTACCCCTTTCTGCGTGGCTAGCAGGCAGGGAGGAAAGACAGTGATTTCGAGTTGCTAGAAGACCCTGTCTGTGTGGCTAGCTGCCAGCCACGCAGGCATGGGGCTAGAGAGAGATTTTGGAGCAGGCAGAGTCACTGTCTGCATGGCTAACTGCAAGCCACGCAGCAGCCACGCATATAACACCTATTTCTGAGGCAGTTTTGGTCAGTGGCAGTTTTGTAATTTCAGACAGTTTTCTGGAAGCTTCTCAGCACTATATAAAAGAACGGCCATAGCTCGTTTTAGAGACACTATACACCCAAGGATAAGTCAGAGCATCCTCGGAGAGCACGGAAGCGCGAATCCAGAAACCGAGACACTCGTTTGATTTCAATTCTCTCTTTAATTTCAGAACATTGTTGTTTAATTATGTCGTTTAGTAGCTAAATTTTTACCTAGGTTCTCGGTGAACCAAGGGTTTCGTACTCAGTATCTAGTTTGGTTTCCACTATGGATTCCTGATCTCAGGATCTAAATATCAACAGCTTTATCCGTTATTCTGTCTTTGATTTTACTGTTTATGCATTCTCTGCTTGATCACCCAGAATTGCTACAGGCTCGACCCGGTAGGTGAAAACGGCTGGTTAGGGTTAGGATGAGAAGACAAAATTTAGCACCTTACCCCGAAAAACCGAGCAGAGAAGGGGAGATATGACTAGCCTAAAAAGGTTAGACGAACTGTTACGGTTTTTGGCTGAGGCCTTTAGGACAGGTTAGAAACCCAAGTAGACTTAGAACGAGACTGCAGATTTAGGTAGTTTAACAGGATCCGGAAATATGTATTATTGTGATAACGTGCAGGAAAAGAAATGATACTGCACAATTGGTAGGTGGCACGGATAAGTGACTGCTATGTGTTTTTATATCGAAAAAGAACAAAAAACTGAAGAGACTCTAGGGGATCCCGGGACCTAGTACCTTAAACCCTAGTTTTACAACTTTAAGATTATTCAGAAAATTCTCACAAAAAGATTTACTTTTCAGTTATTTACTTTCAGTACTTAGTTCGTAATCACAAAATTAAACAATTCCTCCTTTTTACACTTTGTTTCTTAAAACTGATTGCTAGAAAAACCCGCAATAGTCCTCGTGGGATCGATAATCCGAGTTTAAAATACTCTCTATATTACTTGATTCGTATACTTGCGAATAGCACGCTAATTTGCGCATCAGAGGTCCAATTGTGGGGAAAGTCGTTGTTATTAGATGATTTTGATTATTATCGGGCTGTTATACGTCTTTCACTTTCATTTAGTCGTTGTTGCTGATGATAAGGTCAGTATCCTTACTCTTGGTCCTACAAATCACGATGATTGGGACTTTCCTCAAATCGAGAAGATTCATCGTCTTGTGATTGAGTACAAGATTTGTTCCTCATGCAAAGTACATTTTTTCTAAGTAGCTGGTTGCTGGACGAGTGTATTGGGAATACATTCTAGTTTGGTTTTGGTGTAACGTTTGTTGTGATGCATTGGCTTTGTGTTTTCTACGACTCATAAAATCAATGCTTGTTGGGACACATTGGGGATGTATTCAAATCCGGAAAATGGGAATACATTCTAGTTTGGTTTTGGGTGGAGGCACATCTGTTTGGGAGACGCATCCGCAATCGGATTGATGATGAGTAGCATTGGATTGGTGGCTGGGGTGTTTGCATTAAGGTGGCAATTTTTCGGGATGATTCAAGAACCCCAGCATTGGCTAATTGGCGAAAGCAAGCAACAAAGGAAGACAAACGAAGCATCATTAGAATGCACTGGATTTCATAGGAAAACTTTCACAAGAATGATCAGGATTTTCGTACGAACGCCCTGGAGGTCGATTTCATTTTGTTTCCAAGTCCAAGTTTGGTAATGTCTTGTTTCTTGGGCAGCAAGTAATGTACTCTAGGCTATATATAGAGTCTAGGTCATGGTTATTTTTTGTGTGGTGTATCATTGATTGTAATTGGCTCTTTCTACAATAAATTGGAATCGATTTTGGTTGTAGCTAGTCTCAGAACTAGTAAACCAAGTTATATCGTTGTGTCTCGTTGTTGGTTTTGCGCTTTCATTCTTACTGGTTTGTTCCGTTATAACAGTAGCAGTATCAACCAGAGATCCGGTTAATCATGAGGACGATGGTGGTTGTGATGGTGTTTAAAGCTTTGAGGGTTGAGTACATAGGAGAGAAATGGTAGTGTTATTGTTATGTCACAATATATGGGTGGCATTAGGATCGATTACTTGATTGCAACAATTTGAAGTTACGAGTACTACGAATGACATGAGTGAAACTATATGTACCAAATCCACACAAAACTGAAACTATGGGTACCACGAATGCAATTTTGTCAAATATAAATTTGGTAATTTTGAGTTTCTATTATCGAATTTTTTTATCGGTAAGTTAGATAAATAAAAGAACTTTTTATGTCCTATATCCGGGCATACCCAGAAACGAGTACCAAACCGGAATGTGGATAAAAGTTAGCTATTCGATTATTGAATCAAATAAGGAAGATAAGGAAAGTGAGATGAACGAACTACAACCAAATATGTGTAAATTCTTATTGAGCAAAACAAATATGAGGATCCTCTTAAACAATGTGAGAAGGAATCAACCAATTAGAAATAGCCATTTAACATCTCCATAAGAATACAAAAATAGTTAGCACCTAGAGTAGCTATCCTTATTGAAACGACATCGTTTCAATAAGGATTTATTGTGCAATGGTATAGTTTAAATTCATATAACTAATGTAAACTAATAATTTAACTATTACATAAAATACCTAGAAGATAATAAATAACTTCAACACTCCACTTGAACTTCAACACTCTCCCTCAAGTTGGAGTGGGACACCAGATCACTCCTAGCACGCTGATTAAGAACTTGAACTGTGGAGCTGGTAGGGGCTTTGTGAGTGCATCAGCTAGCTGGAGATCACTAGTAACATATTGCAGAATAATGGAGTTGGCTTACAAAAGATCCCTTACTATGAGACAGTCCACTTCTAAACGTTTTGTCCTCTCATGTAAAATTGGGTTATTGGCAATGTGTATGGCCGGTTCACTGTTACAGTAGATAATGGGTGGAGAGGTAATGTGTACCTCAAGTTCATTGAAGAGAGAATAAAGCCATTTTATTTATCTAGTGGTATGTACAAGGCCACTGTACTCTCCCTCTGCACTCTCCCTTTGCAGAGCTTCTTGACAACACCTTCTGCTTTTTGGATCTACAAGAAATTAAAGAAGACCCCAAATATACTAGGTAGCTGTGGTAGATATTCTAGTATCTATATAACCAGCCTAATCAACATGAGTAGGCTTGAACCTTGAGTTGAGGATATGATGAGAAGAAAATGCCAAACATGATGTGGCCTAGAGATACCTTAGAACATGATGAATGACTGGAAGGTGTTCATCAATTGGATTTTCCATGAAGTGACCAAGCTTGTTGACTTCTTATGCAATGTGAAGTCTTGAATTACTCATATACATGAGTTTTCCAATTGTTTGTCTGTATATGGTGGTCCCTGCAACATCTAGGGTCTCCCCATTGTGCCGGCTCAATTTTGTTTGAGCTTTCATAGGAGTACTAGCTGGTTTACAATTAATGTAACCAATGAAATTCAAGATGTCAGTGAAATCATGGAAAAATCAAAACCTAGGAAGAAATGTATTGCTCCAAGATCCTTGAGTTGAAAAGCATTGTTCAATATGCTCTTGAAATTTTCCAGAACTACATCATTATTGCTTACAAGTAGTATATCATAAAAAAGACTAAAAAGAATAAAGTGTAAGTATTGGAATGCTTAGAGGAAAGAGTGTAGTCACTCTTACATTTACTGAAAACTTGTTGGAGAAGGGTGGTGGAGAATTTGTGGAACCACTTCCTTGAAACTTGTTTCAAACCATAGAGAGCTTTCCTTAGTTTTCAAACCAAATGAGTGTTTTTATTTGTGATCTTAGAGCTGCAAGAGTACCCCTGTGATAGGTCCATATAAAATTTCCTCTAAGAGATCTCCATAGAGTAATGCATTGTTGACATCAAGTTGGGTAAGAGCCCAACTATTTATAGCAGCAACAACAAGAAGTCATTTAAGAGTGGAGAGTTTGGATACTAGAGAAAAAGTCTCAAAGAAGTCAACACTTTCTGTTTGAGTGTACCATTTTTCAACAAGTCTTAATTTGTACCTCTTAATAGTACCATCAGCTTTATATTTGGTTTTGAAAACCCATTTACAACCCACTGTTTTTATTCCTTTAAGAAAATGTGTTATGATCCAATTCTTGTCATGCTCAAGGGAATCTATCTCATTTTGCATGGCAACAATCCTCTCTTTGTATTGTGATGCTTCTTGAAAGGAACTAGGTTCGATGAGACAGAGAACCTTAGTGATATTATAGACCTCATAAGTGTAGTCTTCAATGGGCTATGAGTAAGATGTACTTTTTTCCTTCATGGCACTAGCTGTGACATAATCTTGCAAGTATGAAGGGGATCTTATTATAAAGGCTCTTGTTAATGATTGTGCAGGTACTTGCATTTGTTCAGGCGCAATAACTGTCTCATATGAAGTATCCGACATAATATCTAGAAGAACAAAGTCATCAATTTATGATATGTGAGATGAGATTTCCATGGAGAATGGGAAGACATTTTCATAAAAGATCACATCAGTGGACACAATCACCTTGGAGGACTCCAAATGATATACATGTATCCTTTCAATATGCATGCACAAAACCAATAAAAACACATTTAGTTTCTCTTCTACCAAAGATGGATCTATCTTTATGCAATGTTGCAACATAGCTAAGACATCCAAAGATCTTGATCATGCTATAATCTGGAAGCCTTTTCAAAAGAATGTGTAAGATCAGGTTGTGCAAGGCTTGGAATAGTTTGGCTATTTCAAGGCCTTGAACCAGTCTTCAAAGCCTTGAATCAGTTCTCAGAGGCTTGAAAATATTTTAGCTATTTTTAAGGCCTTGAAACTTGATTCAAAGCCTTGAAACTGCTTAAACCTGTGTGAACATTCTCAGGGGTAGTTTTCTGTAAACTCTCTGAGTTGATTCCCTCTCTATATTTCATATATTTGATTTACTATTATTAGATGATGAAAGAAAAATTATTCTAACATGTTTAAACATAGAATATCATCTGTTTGACTTTGATACTGCAGGAAATCTTATTTCCAAGTTTTGCAGGATTGTTTCCTAAACTGAACTTATGCAGATTTGGAAACAGTTGGACACTTTGATCCTGTGATCAATCAGACTTGGATGACAGATTCTCAAGGTGTTTAAACGAAAGATCACAACAAAATCTTTAAAGATTCTGATCATCCAACCATTGGAGAAGATGTCAAAGAAGTCAAAAACCTGTTGCCTACAAAATAAGAAGTTTGTTGCTAAAAATCTGGGAAGATTTGCAGGGCTGTTTGAAGTTTAAATAAAGCTAAATTCTGAAGCAACATGACAAAAAACTCAACGGGAAAAAAGAGAGAAATAATTCTGAATTGACAAGCATCAAAAAAGTTCATCATTCTTCCAAACCATTCACAGAAGTTCACTGCATACTTCACTGCAATTTCTGCACTCTAAGTGTTCTTATGTATTGTACTTCATTGGTAGATCATTTCTGTATTACTTATATATACATTCTCAAGGATTGTTCAAATTGAAAAATAGAGAATTCTTAGTTAATCAGTTAGCTAGAGCAGGTACTAGACAGGTTAGGGAAAACCACAAGCTGTAACAGAGTAAGGGAATTCTCCTTGCTTGAGTTCTAGGGCTTAGCTTTTGATTAATAATAATTGTGTTGAAAATCCTGCAGGGATCTAATCTCTGAGGTAGAGACGTAGGTACAAGTTGATTGAACTCTATAAATCTCTTGTCTCTAGCATTTACAGTTCATTCTTTTTCATAGTATTTGCAGCACACAAAACTGTCTGTTTTTCAAGTGTTTGAACTTGTTTTCAAGGCCTTGAAAAAGGCTTACTTTCTTACACAAACTGCATCTCTTCCAAGGGCTTGAACTTATTTTCAAGGCCTTGAACTTTACTAGTTTTCTCAAGATTTCATCTTCCTAGCAAGTTTTGCAAAAAGTTGGCATACTCTATTCAACCCCCCCTTCTAGAGTATCTTTTCTGCTTTAACACCTGCACACTCACACTTTCAATCGGTATCAGAGCTTGTATCACTCTATAGATTTAACCATCCGGTGATCATGAGTAATGCAGGCGATGGTGGTTTCTCACAGGGAAGAGCTGCTAACAAGCCTCCTCTATTCTGTGGAGAAAAATTTGCTCACTGGAAAGCTTTGATGAAAATGTTCATCATTGATCAAGACATGGAGCTTTGTACCATTATACATAATGGACCTCACACTTTCTACACAGAGAAAGATGGGATTATAACTCCCAAATCTGAAGACTTACTCTCCTCTTCTGAATCAGAGCAATACTCTAAGAATTACAAAGCTATTAACATCATATATTGTGCTTTGAGTATAGATGAGTTCAACAGAATTTCAGGCTGCACTACTACCAAAGAAATCTGGGATAAACTTGTGGTTACCTTTGAAGGAACCGGTCAAGTAAGCAAACCAAGATCAACATCTATCTCAGCAAATATGAGCTGTTTAAGATGAATGCAGATGAGTCCATCAGAGACATGTTCAAGAGGTTCACACACATTGTCAACAATCTTGATTCACTGGGAAAACATTTTTCCAATGAAGAAAAGGTAAGGAAGATTCTAAGAAGTCTTCCAAAGGCAAAGTGGGAACCAAAGACCATATCACTTGAAGAAGCTCAAAATTTCTCAACTCTACAACTTGATGACTACAAGGGAAGCTTCTGACACATGAAATATCTATGAATGAAGCTGATGGAGAGCTACCAGAAATGTCAATAACTTAGCTCTCAAAGCCAAGGAAAATGAGAGAACTCAAAGCCTTGAAACTGAGGATGGTGATGATGAAGATCCAATTGCCCTGATTTCCAAAGCATTGACAAGAATTCAAAAAATGAAGAAAAACTTTGGAAACAAAGACTTCAACAGAGAAAGGAATAGACCATCCAGTAGCAAAGACTACAAAGGTAAGTCCTCTACACAAAATAAATCAAAAGTTATGAACTGCTTTGAGTCTGGTGATGCAGGACATTTTATAAGAGACTGTCCACACAAGAAAAGCAAGAGCTTTCAAAAGAAAGACCATGACAGAAGAAATAAAGCTATGATAGCTTCATGTAGTGATTCAGATAGCTCTAGTGAATCTGAATCTGAAGAAGAACATGCCAACCTATGATTCATGGCCAAGCATGATGAAAGTTCAGAGAAGAACATTGAGGTCGTCACCAACATCAAAGAACATAAGTGGTTTATGGATAGTGGTTCTCAAGACACATGAGTGGAAAGAAATCTCTATTCTCAGAATTAAAAGAGCAATCTGAAGGTTCAATTACACTTGGTGACAAAGGCAAATGCAATATTCTTGGTATTGGTAAAGTTGGTACAAATTCTGAAAACTCTATTTATGATGTGTATCTAGTTGAAGGTTTAAAATTTAACTTGCTTAGTGTATCTCAGCTTTGTGACAATGGAAACAAAGTTATATTTGATAAAGAGAAGTGTGTGGGGCAAAATGAGAGATCAGGAGATTGCATTCTCACAGCCTCTAGATCAAAAAATGTTTATACTTTTGAGACTAACAAAGTTTCAGGTAAGACTTTGAAGTGTCTCAAGGCCTTGAAAGAGGATTCAAAGCTTTGGCACAGGAAGCTTGGTCATATCAGTTTGCATACTTTGAACAAGTTGATTTCCAAAGACTTGGTCAGAGGATTTCCATCCATTAAGTTCAAAGAAGATGAAATTGCAAAGCTTGTGCTCAAGGCAAATAGACCAGAAGTTCCTTCAAGCCAAAGAAATTTGTAAGTACAACTAGACCTATTAAACTGCTTCATATGGATCTCTGTGGTCCTATGAGAAATCTTACTCCAAAAGGTAAAAGGTATATTCTAGTTGTTGTAGATGATTTTTCAAGATATACTTGGGTTATGTTTCTCAAAGAAAAATCTGAAGCCCTCCCTGAATTTACAAAGTTTTGCAGAGAACTTCAAACTATGAAAAACCTACCTGTAGCTTCAATTAGAAGTGATTATGGTAGAGAATTTGATCAATTAGAATTTGATTTGTTCTGTGATAAGAATGGTATTACTCACAACTTTTCTGCTCCAATAACTCCTCAACCAGTTTTTGAAAGAAAGAACAAGAATCTTGAAGATATGTCAAGGACAATGCTTCTTGATAACAAGCTGCCAAAACATTATTGGGCAGAAGCTGTGAATACAGCAAACTATATACTGAAAAGGTGCTTAATCAGACCTATTATGAAGAAGACCCCCAATGAACTATTCAAAGGGAGGAAGCCAAATATTTCATACTTCAGACCATTTGGATGTACTTGTTTTATCCACAACAATGGAAAAGACAATCTTGGTAAGTTTGATGCAAGAAGTGATGAAGGCATATTTCTTGGTTACTCTCTAAATAGCAAAGCTTATAGAGTTTATAATAAAATAACCAAACTGGTTGAAGAGAGCATTCATGTTATTTTTGATGAAAGCTATGATGGTTCTTTGAGTGAAAGTTTTGCAGACTTGAATTTGAACAAGCATGAATCAGTGGAAGAGACTGAGAATACACTGGGATTAAAGAAAGGATCAGAAGAAAACAGAAGACATTTTCAAGACCTTGAAAATGATGCTCAAGGCCTTGAAAATAAGCCTCAAAGCCTTGAAAAAGATGATCAGAAGGATACAAGTGACAAAGCCACTATTTCAAGCCTAGAGAAGATCTATGGAGAACCTGAACCATGGTCTCCAATAAAGAAATTAAAATATCTCTCATTTCACCCAGTTGACAATATCATTTCAGATCCCACCAATGGTACACAAACTAGATCACAGTTGAAGAACTTATGTGCTTTTAATGCTTTTATCTCTCTTGTAGAACCAAAAACTGTGAAAGAAGCATTACAAGAAGCAGACTGGATCATTGCTATATGCAAAGTGAACTCAATGAGTTTGAAAGGAATAAGGTTTGGAACCTGGTTCCTCCACCTACAAACTAGTCTGTCATTGGTACCGGATGGGAGTTCAGAAATAAGTTGGATGAAAGTGGCAAAGTGATCAGAAACAAAGCAATGTTAGTTGCTCAAGGTTACAACCAAGAAGAAAGTACTGACTATGAGGAAACTTTTTCTCTAGTTGCTTGGTTAGAAGCAATTAGAATTTTGCTTGCATTTGCATCTCACAAGAACATGAATTTTTTTCAACTGGATGTGAAGTGTGCTTTCTTGAATGGCTACTTACAAGAAGAAGTTTATGTAGCACAACCACCTGGTTTGGAAAATGACATTTTTCCAGATCATGTTTACGAACTTGACAAAGCTCTCTATGGTTTAAAATAAGCTCCAAGATCTTGGTATGAATGATTATCAAAGATTCCGCTTGAAAATGATTTCAAAAGAGGACTAGTAGACAAGACTCTTTTCATAAAGACACAGGAGAAAGGTTTGCTTATAGTTCAGATCTATTTTGATGATGTCTTGTTTGGAGCTACTAATGATCAATTATGCATAGAATTCTGAAGTCTAATGAGCAGGGAATTTGAAATGAGCATGATGGGAGAGCTGAAATTCTTCCTAGGACTTCAAATACATCAATTGAAGAAGGGAATCTTTCTGCATCAAAGCAAGTACACAAGAGATTTACAAAACAAATATAGCATGGCTCAATGTAAGGAAGCCAAGACTCCTATGAGTTCTACACTTTCCTTAGACAAGGATGAATCTGGTAAGAGTGTCAATGTAAAAGAGTATAGAGGTATGATTGGATCATTAATCTATCTCACAGCAAGCAGACCAGATATTATGTTTAGTGTATGTATGTGTGCTAGATTTCAGGCTGATCCGAAAGAATCACACTTGACTGATGTGAAGAGAATATTCAGATATATCAATCGTACCAAATACTTAGGGCTTTGGTATCCAAGACATTCTAACTTCTCATTGCTTGGATTTTTAGATGCTGAATTTGCAGGTTACAAAGTTGATAGGAAAAGTACTTCAGGAACTTGCCAATTTATTGTATCATCCTTGATTAGGTGGCATTCCAAGAAACACAATTCAGTTGCTCTATCAACAACTGAAGCCGAATATATAGCTGCAGGAGCATGTTGCTCACAAGTACTATGGATTTCTCAACAGCTAAGAGACTTTGGATTTGATTTCAGGATCATACCTATTAAGTGTGATAACACTAGTGCAATTTCAATTACAAAGAATCCGGTGCAACATTCAAGAACCAAGCACATTGATGTCAGACACCATTTCATCAGAGATCATGCTGAGAAAGGTGATATTGTTCTTGAATTTGTTGCTACTAATATGCAAATTATAGATATCTTCACTAAACCATTAGCAGATGAAAGATTCTCAGCTCTAATATTGGAATTGGGAATGCTAAATAAAGATGCATTGGTTTATGGGGAGCATTAGGTAAGAAAGGCAAGTATTATGTGTTTTCAAAGGTTTGAATTGATTTTCAAAGCCTTGAAAATCACTTCAAAGCTTTGATTTGTATAAGTTACAATATTACAGCTTTTCAAGACCTTGAAAACCTTTTCAAAGCCTTGAAAATAAGTCTGCTATACTAGTAGTCAATAAACATAGATCTTTCTATATTAAGTGATATCTTAGTAAATATTTGCTTAATATAGCCCCTACCTTTTTCAAAAAATTGTTTTGGACAAAAACAGTATTAAAATATTTATTTTCCAACGGCATAAAAGATTTGAATTCTCTCTGATTATTGCAAATCTTTTGAGATCAGAGAGATATTTCAATTTCCTTTTGAAACTCAAACTCTCTCTGTATTTATCTTCTTGAATTCTCCTCTCTCCGTATCATTCCTATCTCTTTATTCTTCTCCCAAACCCTAATGAGCACAAGGAGAGCCTCAGACAGAATCAAGATGGCTGGAGGATTGAAACCTGCTTCAGAGAAGAAAAGAAAAGCTGCAGTGGATGAAGTTCAAGAGATTAGTGAAGATTCTGCTTCAAAGAGCTCTACTGATGAAGAACAAGAATCTTCACCTGTAGGGTTTTGATTCATGGATGCGCAACGGAAACACAAACAATCATGAAACCATGCAAAACCCTCCAAGGATCACAAGTCAAGAGACATAACGATGGTAAGGGTAAGAAATCAATAACACACCTTAGGGTTCTCCTTTGATGACTTCAAACGCGAATTGTGTCACGTTCTCTATGGTTGATCCACGCCTAAAGTTGATCCTAGAATCTCCCAACTCCTTGGTGCTAGCCCGGAAGAGGAAGAGGAAGAAGAATCACGCAAAACGAGACCCAAAGGAGGGCTCTCGGCCTCCTTGTGGCCGACGGGACGGGGCGGCGGGCTAGGGGCGTCGAGCTCCTAGCTTGCTTGCTCCTTTCTCTCCTTTTGTTCTCTCCCACTCTTGTTATGTTCAATAATGAGCATAAGTTTTGGGAAGGAAAGAAGGAGGGTCCTTTATATAGTCCAACAACTCCTTGCCAACTACCTAAAGGACTTATTCTAGTCCTACTAGAATTCAATTTAGTCCCTTCCTTGCAAATTAGTCCCTACTAACTTTGCAAGGTTTTGCAAAGTGATCCTTCTAATTAATTAATCCAATTAATTAATTCCCAAATCTAGTTAAACTCTATACAACGTGTGACCCCATAGGTTCTATCTAGTTGGTAGCAACTATTTGCTAATATGGAGCAGTTTCTAGCAAAACATCCATTCTAGCCAACTAATAGAATAGTCATCTTGACAACCTTTGTACAAGTAATTGTCTCATCCCTTTGTATCTATATCGGATTGGACACTAGACATACAAGTCACACTCGTATATCCAATCCATAGTTTCTCGATCCATGGGCATAGCCTTATTCGTGCAAATAACATCAATATCCCATATTGATTTATTTGAGTCTGGCCAGACATTCTATAAGCACTTTCCTCGAGTGGCCTAGGATATTTTCTCCCATTATATGGGAGGGAAAAATTCTATCTACGTCCACTACGATCTCTAAGCTTGCTTCTTATTGTATCCAGTACACGCCTTTATAACTACCCAGTTACGGTGTAGCGTTTAACACTACCAAAATCACAATAATCCACAACTAGAATATCTAGTGACTTCAAGTCTAAGGATGACAATACCATTGCACCGCGAGAAGCGCTTGTGATTCAACATAACGTGTATGTAGCCTACTCGGAGATGTCAATCCAGTGCAACATTCCCTAATGCACACCTATGTGTTGGATCGTGATATCTCCATATCAATCCAATCCCATACTATTCTATAGATGATTGTCCTATTAATCATTATACTGGACTAGGGATATTTAAGATAAACAACACAATTGTAAATCTAAGGACTTCATTATATTAAATATCCAATAAATAATAAATGAATCTCTAGCCACAAATAAATTCATACTAAACTAGATTGCCTCTAGGGCATCTATTCCAACAGTCTCCCACTTGCACTAGAGCCAATCTGGCGCATCTCGTATGCCCATACTCCTAGTGTGCCCTTCATGCTTCCACTGCGTGAGAGGCTTTGTAAGCGGGTCTGACATATTATCATCTTTAGGAATCTTGCATATCCGAACGTCTCCTCTATCGATAATATCTCGAATCAGATGAAACTTCCTGAGCATGTGCTTGGACTTCTGGTGCGACCTTGGCTCCTTTGATTGCGCAATCGCCCCAGTGTTGTCGCAGAAAAACTCGACTGGATCCGCAATGCTAGGGACCACACCAAGTTCAGAAACAAACTTTCTGATCCAAATAGCTTCCTTTGCTGTGCCATTTGCAACAATGTACTCAGCCTCTGTTGTAGAATCAGCTACCGTCTCTTGCTTGGAACACTTCCAGCTCACCGCTGCTCCATTTAGGCAAAACACATATCCCGACTGTGATCTAAAGTCATCTCTGTCGGTTTGGAAGCTTGCATCAGTGTAACCCCTTACACGCAACTCTTCCTCACCGCCAAATATCAAGAAAGCATCCTTAGTTCTTCTCAAGTACTTTAGGATGTTCTTGACTGCAATCCAGTGACTCTCACATGGATTGGATTGGTATCTGCTTGTCATACTCAAGGCATATGACACATCTGGTCTAGTACATAACATGGCGTACATGATAGATCCTATGGCCGAGGCATAGGGAATTCTACTCATGCGTTCCTTCTCAATCTCATTGGAAGGACAACCACTCTTCGAAAGAGTGATTCCATGTGACATGGGCAAGAATCCCTTCTTGGAATCTTGCATTTTGAACCGTTTCAACACCTTGTCAATGTATGTACTTTGACTTAGGCCTAGCAACCTCTTAGATCTATCTCTATAGATCTTTATACCGAGTATATAGGCTGCTTCCCATAAATCCTTCATTGAGAAACACTTTCCTAGCCAATCTGTAACAGATTGCAGCATGGGAACGTCGTTTCCAATGAGTAGTATGTCATCCACATACAAGACCAGAAAAGCTACAGAGCTCCCACTAACCTTCTTGTAGACACAAGACTCATCTTCGTTTCTGATGAAGCCAAACTCTTTGACCACTTCATCAAAACGTCGATTCCAACTCCTAGAAGCTTGCTTCAATCCATAAATGGATCGTTGCAGTTTACAGACTTTATTGGTTTTCTTTGGATCCTCAAAACCCTCCGGCTGTATCATATACACGTCCTCGAGGAGATTCCCATAAAGGAATGATGTTTTGACATCCATCTGCCAAATCTCATAGTCATGGTATGCTGCAATCGCAAGTAGGATTCGGATGGATTTGGTCATAGCGGCTGGTGAAAAGGTTTCATCATAGTCAATACCATGAATCTTTTTGAATTCTTTAGCCACCAATCGGCCCTTATAGGTAATCACATTACCATCCATGTCGATCTTCTTCTTGAAGACCCACTTGCACCCTATAGGTCGCGCCCCATCGGGTGGTTCCACCAAAGTCCATACTTTGTTGGTATACATGGATTCCATCTCGGATCTCATGGCTTCCAGCCACTTCTGAGAGTCTGGGCCATTCATGGCCTCCTCATAGGTAGTAGGCTCATCATCTATGAGCATCGTGTCACCGGAATCAGTCATGAGAAGTCCATACCTCTCGGGTTCCTGGCGCACTCTACTAGATCGACGAAGCTCTTGTGTTACTTGAACAAGTTGCTCCACAACTGCTTGTGGTTCCTGTTCATGTTCCATTATCGGTTCAGTGATTTGTGGTTCTTGAACCTCTTCAAGTTATACATTCCTCCCACTTGCTTCTTTAGAGACAAACTCTTTTTCTAGAAACACGCCGGTCCGAGCAACAAACACTTTGTTCTCGGTTGGATTGTAGAAGTAGTATCCCTTAGTTTCCTTAGGGTACCCCACAAATTTACACTTATCCGATTTCGGCCCTAGCTTGTCTGATTGTAAACGTTTTACATAGACATCGCAGCCCCAAATCCTCATGAACGACAGTGTGGGACACCTCCCACTCCACATCTCATATGGTGTCTTCATGACTGATTTAGATGGAACACGGTTAATGGTGAAAGCTGCACTTAATAGAGCATAGCCCCAAAATGATAATGGAAGATCGGTTTGACACATCATAGATCGAACCATATCCAATAGGGTTCGATTCCTCCTCTCGGACACGCCATTCCATTGTGGCGTTCCGGGTGGAGTGAGTTGGGACACGGTCCCACACTCTCTAAGATAGTCGTCAAACTCTTGGCTTAAGTATTCTCCTCCACGATCTGATCGTAGAGCCTTGATACTTTTGCCAAGTTGCTTTTCTACTTCATTCTTGAATTCTTTGAACACTTCAAAGGATTCGGATTTTGCCCTCATAAGGTACACAAATCCGTATCTACTGTAATCATCAGTAAATGTAATGAAGTAGACATAACCACCCCTGGCAGGCGTGGCAAATGGCCCACACACATCGGTATGTATGAGCGCCAATTGCTCACTAGTCCTCTCACCTTTCTTATTGAAATGGGACTTAGTCATTTTTCCCAATAAACAAGCCTCACATGTCTCATATGATTCAAAATCAAATGAGTCTAGTAATCCATCCTTATGGAGTCTAGATACACGTTTCTCATTTATGTGGCCTAAACGACAGTGCCATAAATAAGCAGGATTTAAATCATTTATTTTAATCCTCTTGGTATTAATGTTGTAGACAGGATTGCTTAGATCAAGGACATAAAGTCCATTAAATAATTGCGCACTAAAATAGTGAATATTATTCAAATAAAAGGAACAACAATTGTGCTTTATTGAAATAATAAATCCATCCTTGTCCAAAAAAGAAATAGAAATAATGTTTCTTCTCATAGCAGGAACAAAATAGCAATTATTTAATTCTAAAACTAATCCTAAAGGCAGAGATAGCTCGCACACGCCTATAGCCAACGAAGCAACCTTTGCTCCATTCCCAACGCGCAGATCTACCTCTCCTTTAGCCAATCTTCTACTTCTCTTTAGATCCTGCATATTTCGACAAATATGAGATCCACATCCAGTATCTATAATACCCATGATGTAGAGACAGTTAAATTGACATCTACAATAAAAATACCTGGTGGTGGTGGAATCACTATTCCAAGCCTCTTGTCCTCCAGTTATTTTGGGCAGTTCCTCCTCCAGTGTCCAGGCTGACTACAGTAGTGACACTCACCTTTAGTCACACCTTTGGCAATGCCACCAACAGGCTTAAGGGCAGGTTCCTTGGACTTGGCAACTGACTTGCCTTGCCCTTGGAGGATGAGGCAAACCTTTTGCCCTTTCCTTTCTGCACCATCATAATGGCCTTGCCCTTACCCTTGTTGATGCTCTGTTCAGCCGTCCTCAACATATTGAGTAAATCTGACAATGGTTTCACGATCTCGTTCATGTTATAGTTCATGATGAAATGTCCATAACTCTCGGGCAACGATTGCAACACGAGATCGGTTGCCAACTCTTGGCCGACCGGGAACCCTAGTCGGGCAAGATTCTCCAAGTACCCGATCATACGGAGTACATGGAGTCCCACCGGGTTCCCTTCTGCCAGATGACACTTGAACAGTGCCATTGAGACCTCATACCTCTCTACCCTTGCCTGCTCTTGGAAGAGCTGTTTCAGATGCTCGATCATATTGACATCATTCATGTTTTCGTGTTGCTTCTGAAGCTCAGAAGTCATGGTGCATAGCATAAGGCAGGCCGCATCATTAGCGTCATCAACACGCTTTTGATACGCCTTTAGGGCAGCATGTGTTTGTTTCTCTGGACCTTCTGGAACATGCTCCTCTATTGCGTACAGTTTCTTCTCTTGCTTGAGAACAATTCTCAAGTTTCTGTACCAATCAAGAAAGTTGGTTCAAGAGAGCTTGTCCTTCTCAAGGACAGATCGTAGGGAATGTTGTGAACTCGATGAGTTGTTTGCCATTTGGAATTCTACAAAAGGAAAATACGCAAGTTTTAGTATTTGTGAATTTTTTGACTATATTCGATAATGGCTAGTTTATCAAATATACCTCCCACTATTTTTCTACGGATTAATAACCCTCAAGATATTAATGCAGAAAATATCCTTATATTTTCTAGTGGGCCAAGATCCATCTTTCATCTCCTTATGAGCTTGCTTTGGCAAGTCACCCATAATTTGACTACTTTAGGTAGGAACAATTCCAATTGCATCCCTTATGCAACTCTTGGTTCAATTGGGCAAATAACTCCTTATTTATCCATCCATATGGATAATCCCAATTGATTGCCTCTAGGTTTCTTAATCAAATTAATAGCCCAGTTGTGTTCAACCTCTTATCTAAACAATTGCACATTGTTACGTGCCATCGCATTCCATCATTATGAACCAAGTCGCCATGCTTTGGCACGCACGACCTTGATAAATAATGATGATAATGAGTGTTTAAATAACGAGAAGGCAAGAACACAATATTTGAATTTTGAGGGATTTTAAATTCAATTTTAATTGTTTTGTTGATCAATATCAACTAATCTATCTTTTTGAGTTTGGGCACAACTCCAAATAATAGATCCGGATTGTCTAATTATCTTATTATCCTAATTGCATGCATCATCCATACACCAACCACACAATAATAAGACATTAAAATAAACAACCACAAAATAGAAATTAAACGTGATGTGGATATGGCCTTTTTGTAGACTAAGATAATTCCAAGCCAATGGAATTATCTATGAACCCTAAAACAAACACATCTCCATGCGTCTTGATCTTTTGGTCCATCCTTCATAGTCATGTGGAATGCTCCATGCTCCATGCTCCATCTTTTGTGGCTTCTTTGGCTTTGGGCTTCTTTTCTTCAATCTTGGCTAACAATCTACTTTATCTAGCACTAGCTAACTTCTATACTAAACAAAATAAATCTCACAAGTTGAGGAAAAAAATGGCACGCAGGCCATAAAACCCTAATTAATTATTACAATTAATTGATCAGCTCGCAGGCCGTAAAACCAAACCACAAAATTAAACATCCACATCAAACCACATCCTAAGGCCATATCCAATCACCATGCGATTTGCACATAAACAGTTAAAATCCAATTTTAACGCGCTTGGTCAATTTTAATTGATTTTAGGATTTCTAGGGTTAAAACGGTCCATGGGCCCAACAATCAAATTTCCCGGGCCCAATAAGGTGAACCATAAGGCCCTAGGACCGGCCCGGCCCAAAACCCACAAGCCTAGGCCGCGGGTTAGGGCCGCCCGACCCCTAGGGCGGCCAAGCTTGGGCGGCCAAGCTTGGGCGGCAAGCAAAGGGGGCGGTCCCCTAGGGGGCCGAACCTCCTTATGGGAGTTGTTTCCAAAACAACTCCCTTGCTTGGTGCCCAAGTTTGGTTGTTTCCTTGTTTTGGGAGAACTCCTTCTTCCCCAAGGATGCCCAAACCCTAGATCTAAGATCCTAAAATTTCTCAAACTCACCAATTCATGCATCCAATGCAAATATAAGACCTTGTTATGATGAATTATTGTCAAATTGCATCCCATGCTTGATTTGTCTTGTTTTACGCGATAAAAAATCAAATTAAGGTGTAAAACAACTAAAACGTAACGCATAAACCACGTTTATGCTCTACGACCTGTGGCTCTGATATCACTGTAGGGTTTTGATTCATGGATGCGCAACGGAAACACAAACAATCATAAAACCATGCAAAACCCTCCAAGGATCACAAGTCAAGAGACATAATGATGGTAAGGGTAAGAAATCAATAACACACCTTAGGGTTCTCCTTTGATGACTTCAAACGCGAATTGTGTCAC
This sequence comes from Linanthus parryae, assembly GCA_023055425.1. Classification (NCBI taxonomy): domain Eukaryota; kingdom Viridiplantae; phylum Streptophyta; class Magnoliopsida; order Ericales; family Polemoniaceae; genus Linanthus; species Linanthus parryae. The sequence goes on along the minus strand of JALGPY010000005.1, from coordinate 108,236,797 downwards.
GTTCTCTATGGTTGATCCACGCCTAGAGTTGATCCTAGAATATCCCAACTCCTTGGTGCTAGCCCGGAAGAGGAAGAGGAAGAAGAATCACGCAAAACGGGACCCAAAGGAGGGCTCTCGGCCTCCTTGTGGCCGACGGGACGGGGCGGCGGGCTAGGGGCGGCGAGCTCCTAGCTTGCTTGCTCCTTTCTCTCCTTTTGTTCTCTCCCACTCTTGTTATGTTCAATAATGAGCATAAGTTTTGGGAAGGAAGGAAGGAGGGTCCTTTATATAGTCCAACAACTCCTTGCCAACTTCCTAAAGGACTTATTCTAGTCCTACTAGAATTCAATTTAGTCCCTTCCTTGCAAATTAGTCCCTACTAACTTTGCAAGGTTTTGCAAAGTGATCCTTCTAATTAATTAATCCAATTAATTAATTCCCAAATCTATTTCAACTCTATATAGCGTGTGACCCCATAGGTTCTATCTAGTTGGTAGCAACTATTTGCTAATATGGAGCGGTTTCTAGCAAAACATCCATTCTAGCCAACTAATAGAATAGTCATCTTGACAAACTTTGTACAAGTAATTGTCTCATCCCTTTGTCTCTATATCCGGATTGGACACGAGACATACAAGTCACACTTGTATATCCAATCCATAGTTTCTCGATCCATGGGAATAGCCTTATTCGTGCAAATAACATCAATATCCCATATTGATTTATTTGAGTCTGGCCCGACATTCTATAAGCACTTTCCTCGAGTGGCCTAGGATATTTTCTCCCGTGATGTGGGAGGGACAAATTCTATCTACGTCCACTACGATCTCTAAGCTTGCTTCTTATTGTATCCAGTACACACCTTTATAACTACCCAGTTACGGTGTAGCGTTTAACGCTACCAAAATCACAATAATCCACAACTAGAATATCTAGTGACTTCAAGACTAAGGATGACAATACCATTGCACCGCGAGAAGCGCTTGTGACTCAAAATAACGTGTATGTAGCCTTCTCGGAGATTGGTCAATCCAGTGCAACATTCCCTAATGCACACCTATGTGTTGGATCGTGATATCTCCATATCAATCCAACCCCATAGTAGTCTATAGATGATTGTCCTATTAATCATTATACTGGACTAGGGATATTTAAGATGAACAACACAATTTTAAATCTAAGGACTTCATTATATTAAATATCCAATAAATAATAAATCAATTTCTAGCCACAAATAAATTCATACTAAACTAGATTGACTCTAGGGCATCTATTCCAACATCACCACCCAAGAAGATGGTGAGAAAAGATCAGGCTCCAGCTAAGAATAAAAAGACTACGACATCTACACAAGAAAAGCAGAAGGGAATCCATATTGGAAGCCCTAAGAGAGACAAGAAAAGGACAGTCACAGAGGTCAAAGGAAAAGGAAAAGAAATTCTCATTCAAGACTCAGATACTACTTCAGGATCCTATGGAGTGTACTCAATATCCAACAGAGGTAAACATGAGAAGGATCCATCCCAGTCTTTAGAAGCTTCAAAAATAGGAAAGAAGGATCACAAAACTGTTTCTGCTCAACAGAAAAGGTTGGCTGTAAAGAAGAAGATGAAGCATGGGAAGAAAGCCTTGGAAGGACTCACATTATTATTCAATAGTGTTATTGAGAAGATCAGATCCTTCATTTAGGAACTAGATGTGGTTTCACAAGAGGTTCAAGCCAACAATGAAGACAGTGAGGAAGAAGAAGGGGATAAAGATGAAGATAAAGACCCTTAATCTTGCCTACTCTTTCTTCCCCATTCTCTCCTCTTAAAGTTTATTTCTTTAAGTTTTCAAAATTTTCCAGACACTTGATCCAGCATCTTCTATCTTTTTGATGAAATTCAAAAAGGGGGAGAAAATTCTAGGATTTAGTTTTTCTTCGCAAGTGTTATTTTCTATTTGCTCATCTGTTTACTTTCTGTTGGTAATATGAATAAGTTGGATCTTTTTGGAATTACTGTGTTATTATAAATTATGAACTAACCAGTATTTTTTGCAGAGACTAAGGATCAAAAAGAATTTGGTTTTGTCTTTCATCAAGGGGGAGATTGTAAGATCAGGTTGTGCAAGGCTTGGAATAGTTTTGCTATTTCAAGGCCTTGAACCAGTCTTCAAATCCTTAAATCAGTTCTCAGAGGCTTGAAAATAGTTTAGCTATTTTCAGGGCCTTGAAACTTGATTCAAAGCCTTGAAACTGCTTAAACCTGTGTGAACATTCTCAGGTGGAGTTTTCTGCAAACTCTCTGAGTTGATTCCCTCTCCATCTTTCATATGTTTAATTTAATATTATTAGATTATGAAAGACAAATTATTATAACACGTTTGAACATAGAATATCATCTGTTTGACTTTGATATTGCAGGAAATATTATTTCCAAGTTTTTCAGGATTTTTTTCTAAACTGAACTTATGCAGATTTGGAAACAGTTGGACACTTTGATCCTGTGATCAATCAGACTTGGATGACAGCTTCTCAAGGTGTTTAAACGAAAGATCACAACAAAATCTCTAAAGATTTTGATCATCCAACCATTGGAGAATATGTCAAAGAAGTCAAAAATATGTTTCCTACAAAATAGGAAGTTTGTTGCTGAAAATTCGGAAAGATTTGCAGAGTTGTTTGAAGTTTAAATAGAGCTCAATTCTGAAGCAACAATACACAACACTCAATGGGAAAAAAGAGAGAAAGAATTCTGGATTGACAAGCATCAAAGAAGTTCATCATTCTTTCAATCCATTCACAGAAGTTCACTGCATACTTCACTGCAATTTCTGCACTCTAAGTGTTCTTCTGTATTGTACTTCATTGGTAGATCATTTATGTATTACTTCTATATACATTCTCAAGGATTGTTCAAAGTGAACAATAGATAATTCTTAGTTAATCAGATAGCTAGAGCAGGTACTAGACAGGTTAGGGAAACCACAAGCAGTAACAGAGTAAGGGAATTCTCTGTGCTTGAGTTCTAGGGATTAGCTTTTGATTAATAAGAATTGTGTTGAAAATCCTGCAGGGATCTAATCCCTAAGGTAGAGACGTAGGTCCAAGTGGACTGAACTCTATAAATCTCTTGTCTCTAGCATTTACAGTTCATTCTTTTTCATAGTATTTGCAGCACACAAAACTGTCTGTTTTTCAAGGGTTTGAACCTTTTTCAAGGCCTTGAAAAAGGCTTACTTTCTTATACAAACTGCATCTCTTCCAAGGGATTGAACTTATTTTCAAGGCCTTGAACTTTACTTGTTTTCTCAAGATTTCATCTTCCTAGCAAGTTTTGCAAAAAGTTGGCGTACTCTATTCAACCCCCCGTTCTAGAGTATCTTTGCTGCTTTAACACCTGCACACTCACACTTTCAGAATGTCATATGGTAAGTTTGATTGCAATATTTGAGATGGTTTCCTATTAATGATGAATGAAGCAGTGAGCTTAGTCACCTAAAACCTCTCGAAGGGGCATCGCTCCCGCTCCCAAACCTCGCTCTGGCGCTTTCGAGACCAAACCTCGCTCTAAAGGCGCTCCAGAAAATCGAGAGCTCGTTTTCGTAGGCGAATTACTTTTTAAAGCCAATTTACCATTAGTTTGGACAATTTTGATGACTAATCTCAACTTATTATGTGTCAGTTCGATAATTCAACTATTTAAACATTATTCTTCCTTATTAAAACAACCTGTTTGACAAATGAATACTGACAACTCCTTTAATAAATATATTCTCATGTGTAAAATCACATTATCATATGTAAATATTAGTATTTTTCATAAAATCATATTAGTATTCTCATATATAGGCGCTCTCGTGACGCTCTCAAATGCAATCATTTTGAAATAAGACGTTTTTCCGCTGCCGCTCCAGTTCGCGCTCCCGCTTCGCTCCCGCTCTAGGTGACTTAGGCGGTGAGTATACAGTCACCCCAAAAATGAGAACTGGAAACACTGTCGTCGACAATTCCAAATCTGGGCTTATACTTTTCGACACCGAAACCCGATGAAGGTGGTCAGGGTTCTAATTTAATTGAATCTCACTGACAACCACTTTATTAAAAAATGTTTGCAACTTTAAATTTCCTCAAACTCTTTGGTTTGTAGTTTAGCGATTATTTGTCTAATATTGTGCTTTATTTGAGTATGGTTATGGGTACTATGTTTTTTGTAACACCAAAGATCGATCCTTTTGTCCATCTTGAGATCTCTGTTTTCGTAATTTATTTAATATTTGATATGGGTTCTCAGAATATAGAGTTTATGTGATTAGATATTCCATTGTATATGATACGAGCACGTATCTACCAGAGGACAAGACTAGCGAGACGACCCTGCGTCGTGAGGAACAGAATCGTGCTCCGCCAAAGTATCTCAACGTTTACGTGCCTAAGTAGGCACAAGTAGGACGTTATTTATATTGCTTTATTAGTAGGGGTGAATTATTGCACTTTCTTCATTGTTTAGGGGTCTTGAGGTTATTTAGCTATAACTTTTAGTATTTATAGGTGTTGGGGTTAATCTTTATTTTCTAGTAGATGAATGAATTATTTTGAGTTTTGTTTTATTTCTTAGTATTTTCGTAGTTTCTCAGACTACTTGTGGAGATTCGTAGCCTTTCAAGCTACTGGTAGGATACTGGGTGTATCAATCGGTGCTTTCATCATGACGAACCCACTCACAATTACAGAGGATCAATTCAATACTCTAATGGCAGCAACCAAGGATTTGAAGACACATGTCGCCCCGATAACAAACTTGGACGCAACAATCAAGGATTTGCAGACCCACATCGCCCTGCTAACAAAATTGGATTCAAGATTCGCTGATTTGGAAGCTCGATTGGGTAATCAGATAGCGACATTAGAGAAAACTATGGGTCAACGCATCTTGCGATTGGAGGACCGACCCACGCTGCCGCCTTCTTCCCAAGATCCGGCGACCACAGATGGGTCCTCGCTGCAACAGCAGCTTCTTCCCTCGCCGCAAACTCAACCTGAGCCTTTATGCTTGGCGCCGCCCAGACTACCGCCACAAACGATGTTTTCCACACCCCCAACCCTAGCTGCCAACCTCATACACCCGACAGATCTGAGCCCTCATTCGCCGTTCGATCCATCCGTTCGGCCACCGGTATCAAACCTGTTAGGGTTCTTTGCGCCGCCTAATCAGAACATCCCGCCACAACCGGCGCTCTCCAGACCTACAACCCTCACCCATCCGACGCCTCCTCCACCATCGCAGAAACTCCAGGCGATGGCCACCTCTTTTCTCGCCGGACTTCAGGCGCTGGTCCAATCACCAACTCTTACCCAATTCCAAGAAAACCCACTGTCGGTTGCCCCAATTCCTCCGTCAATGACTCCTGCTCCACAGCAATACGGATCTAGTCCCACTTTTGGTGCTCAAGGACCACCACCCCCAATTCACACCGACCCCAATTTCTATTCGGGTCAGCAACCTTTGATGGGGCATATTACTTCTCCAACTCACACCAGTATATGATTCAGGGTACTCTTATGGGTCCACCTACTCCTTGGAGTCAACTTACTGCTCTGGGTCACACCACTTATCCGAGCACTTATCCCGGAACAGTTACGTATCTGGTTCAGAGCACTACTGGGGGGACGGATACTCGCAATCACAAAGTCCGCGTCGACGCGCCGAAGTTTTCAGGTATTGAACCCCACACTTGCATTTTTAAGGTTGAGAAATATTGTCAGTATCATCACGTTCCGCCGGATGATCGATTACAGTTGGTGGGAGTATTGTTATACGGTGATGCCGCCGATTGGTTTCGGTATCGCCAAAATAGTTTCTCTTTTGCAAGTTGGCAAGCTTTTATCGACGAGTTCAAAATTCGCTTTGATAACAATATTTATCATGATTATTTTGGGGAGTTGTCAAAGTTGCGCCATGAAACTAAAGTTCTTGCATTTCAGATTTGAAAGATTGATGAACAGAATTACAGCTATACCTGATCCGCAGTTGATATCTATTTTTTCTTCCGGTCTCACGCCACCATTGGGACGCGAATTAGGGTTGCGCAAGCCTCAAACTTTAGCGGAAGATTTCTCGCTCGCCCGTGAGTTAGAGTCGATCCAAATGCCGTCCGTAGCACTTAGCCCTCTTCCACCGGCGTCGTCACATGATCCTGCATTAACGTCGACACCACCATGTCGCCAGTTGACTCCTGCCGAGCGCCAATAAAGGTACGCTAATGGGTTGTGCTTCCGTTGTGGTAAGAAATTTTTAAGGGGCACACATGCGATAGCAAGTACTTGTATATGGGCTCTGACGACAACGATCACTATAACGGACTTCGCATTGAAGACACTTTGATTGTCGACATGGGGAGTTGATACGAGCACGTATCTACTGGAGGACAAGACTAGCGAGACGGCCCTGCGTCGTGAGGAACGGAACCGTGCTCCGCCAAAGTATCTCAACGATTACGTGCCTAAGTAGTCACAAGTAGGACGTTACTTATATTGCTTTATTAGTAGGGGTGAATTATTGCACTTTCTTCATTGTTTAGGGGTCTTGAGATTATTTAGCTATAACTTCTTGTATTTATAGGTGTTAGGGTTAGACTTTATTTTCCTGCAGATGAATCGATTGTTTTGAGTTTTGTTTATTTCTTAGTATTTTCGTAGTTTCTCAGACTACTGGTGGAGATTCGTAGCCTCTCAAACTACTGGTAGGATTCTAGGTGTATTAGTATATTTATCTAAAGCTCTATATTTCTTCAGTCTGCTATTCCATGGGATTTTGTAGGGTTACTCCCTGTTCAAACCTAACCCCACCCCCCAAATTCCTCTAGAGGCGAGTATGGGTTTTGCTAAGGGTCTAGGGGGTCGGGTCGGGTTTGGCTCAAGAATTTTGGGTTTTATCGGGGTCGGATCTAGTGGGTCGCCCGAAGGATCTAGGTTCACGTGGGTAAGGTTTTTTGCGGGTCGGGTCGGATCGGGTTTGGGTCTTACCCCGCGCCGGTTACAGGCCTAGTGGTGGTTGATAGGCAAGGAGATAGAAAGGGAGGAGCATTGTGACAGTGGTGGATGAAAGAGACGTAACAGAGCGGGAAGGGTAGGGGACAATGTTCAATTTTTTTATGTCGAGGACGGTGTTCTAATATTACTCAGATTTTTATTTTCTGAGATCTCTACAAATTATTTTTGTTTGGGTAATACGCACACTTCTATTTAATACTGATAAAATAAACACATATATAAAAATCAAAATCAAAAAATAGTTAAATATTTATTTGACCTCGGGTTTCGTGGGGCCCGTGAATCGCCCGCCCATTTATATGAAAGTTTAAACGGGCAGGGCTCCATAACCCCATTTACTTAAGCGGGCGGGTTTTAGCCCATATAAAGGTAGCGGCGTGGACAGGCAAATGGGCTGGGTTGATTTTGACAGTCCTAAATGCATTGTTACAAGGTAGCTAAACACAGCTACCAACACAAAAAGTTTGGATCCTGAGGTCTCCAACATCAGTTGTCCCTCCAAACCAAGCCAAGAGCCGAAGCGAACTTTAAAAAGTCATCAAACTTTGAAAAGTCATCAAGAAGCCACGTTATCCATGGAGTATGGCATGACCTGTAGAAGAGAACACTAATACCGGTAACGTATGATCCAGGTCAACCATATAACTACTATTATCGTTTATTACATCAAGCCCAAAACGGCCCATTACATCAAGCTCTAAAAGTTCTAAAGCTCAGCTTGGGGGATGACTAGTCCAACTGCAATTAAGCCGAAGGTAAAGGGCCTGTTGCACAAAAAAGTGTGCATTGACGTTCCACTTCTTGGGGACGTGCCCCACACCACGTGGTCACTTGTGGTACCGATGAGTTCGGTGCATCTCCCCACAAAGAGTTCCTTTTCGGAGTGTTTTATGGGTTTCTCCTTTGAAGCTTGCGGTTCATTTCACTCTCTTGAGAGAGAATCCCTTTTACATCAGATCTAGATATGGCCGAGGTCTGTTGCGAGCATGATTCCATCTCTCAGATTACACTCACAGACCTTTTGTGCGAGCGCACTCTGGCAGATGGAACCATTCTTTTGAATATTTTCGGTGTATTTAGAAAAAAAAGAGGAGATTGTTATTTTTTTTCTTTAAGTACTAAAATGAAGAAGTTGAAATAATTGCATTTTTTGGTGGCAGGAATTGACGGTAACAAGTCAGCTAAAGATATGTTGGGTGACATGAAAAAAAAATGCATCGTGTTATCGAGTAATCTAGCGGTATTGAACGAGTAATTTTTGGTGACACCCTTTAAGAAAGAAATTTTAAATAATAAGAATTTTAGAGGAGTGGTAACATTTTATTCAAAAATTAAATTTCGAGACAAAATTTCTGTAAGTTTGGTAGATTGTGAGAACCCGTATTTAAAAAAACATTAAAAAATAATTATTTTTGTGCATGAGGTGGTGAATTTTGTATATGCATGCAGGGGCGGAGCCATGTAGGGGCACGGGGGGGGGGGGGGGGGGGGGCAAAATTTTTCCGAAAACACTATATAACCCTTAGTTTGTAAAAAACATTAACCGTGTCTCTTTAAAATAAAAAAGTGACCCCTAAGCACAGAAGCGCGGCAAGCACAATGATAAAGTATTTCTTTGAAAACTAAGTGTCGGAGTTTCGAGTCTCCTAAGGGCGCGCATTTAATTTTTTTTTCCAAAAAATTTAAAAACAATATTATTTCAACATGCACAAGGGGACTCGAACCCTCATGGAGGGTGTCAATAGGATAATGCATTACCACCTAAGCCAGATGGCTTATAGTGTGTTTGGTTATATTTAATTTTAGTTTATCTTAAAATAAGAGTACAAATATTGACTATGTCACAAGCCGAATTGTGCCCCCCTCAGATGAAATCTTTGCTCCGCCACTGTATGCGTGTGCATGTACATGGATATAATTGTGAATGTGGTATAATGTACATATGTTATAAATCTTTTATAGTAAACTTGTCTATGAATCAACTCTTATATCTTAGTAAAATAAAAGAATAATGTTTCTTCATTGGTTTGAATGTGGTGTTGTACAGTAGGGTTTCAGAACGTGGGTTATGTTTTGTACTTCTAAACATATTCATGTGGTGTTATTAAGCTAAAGTAAGGGGGCCTTGATGCAATTTCCTTATACTATAATACATGTTTGTCTCTGTTATCTTCCATGTGTCCCTTAAGAGTTACTAGTTGCTTCATTAGCAAGTGTCCTTACATTAAAGTCATAAAAAAATTGATATGCTTGGTCTTATCTGTAATAAAATAAATGGAGAAAAAGGGGAACTTTTTTATGGTGGGTTTTCTACTCGGAGAAAAAGGAGAGAAAGAGGAGGATATATATTTTTAAGAAATAGCTTTCTCAAACTGATTGGAGTATTTAATTAGAATTGTTCATGGTTATAGAGGGGGGAGTATTTCAGTTGGTTTGTTCTTGTCAGAGAGGAGTTCCCATGGTTACTTTTGTGGAACTCTTTTGTGGCGGAGTGAATTGTATCACTTTTTCTTTGATATTCTGCTTAGGGGAAATAGAGTCTCTCGGCAATAATCGAACGGAGAGACGAGAAAGAGACCGAGACAAGGGCGGATCCACAACATACAAGAGGGGGGGGGGCTATAGCCCCACTCATTTTTTTTACAATTCTTATTTTACCCTTATTTTATGTAGCTTTTTCAGTTTAACCTCAGAATATTTGCACTATAGCCCCCACTCAATTTTCAACATTAAGATTTTTCTCTTGTTTTGAGAAATTTTTCTCATTTAGCCCCCATTGTATCAAATTCCTGGATCCGCCCCTGGACATTGAGATAGAATGATCTTTCTATAGAGAGAGATAGAGATCGTTTAGTGTTTCAGTTGAAAGAATTGCTTTGTAGTTTCACTAAGTGAGAAATAGATATGAACAACAAGAGTTTCTTCACATGGCTTCAAAGTACAAAGGTTTGTCTTTGTTTGCTTTCACTCTTTATGATTTTGGTTATATTTCATAATGGCAGAGAATTAATTTATGTTCTTTTGTTTGGATGTTGGGTTGATAAGGGACCAAATATTATATGCAGAATAATTATAGTCGAATATAGCCCTTTGAAATTGAAAGAGAAGGGTTAATAATTCATCTGATGTGATTCGAACAGTGAGATGGTAGAGAATTTGTACAATTTTGATGGTGTGATTCGTGTTGTATCACCGTGTTTAGATCCAATACAGAGTAATCAAACCTAGTGTAATCACACTTTTATTTGTGGATCATCATTAAGCGACGAGTGTTTCCGCTTAAGCGAGGTGGTTGTGGATCCTCTTTAAGCGATGTGTGTTTCCGCTTAAGCGAGCTGGTAGATAAGTTTGTCACATTTTAAAAGTCACGTCAGAGTATTTCAGAAATTTGATTAAAAGTGTTATTTCAGAGGACTGTCTGTCCTGCTGGTTGAGTTCTGAATGTCTGAAAGTGCCAGAATGGTTGATAATAATCAGAGTTTTATCGTAAACCGATATTTATTGTTAATAGTGTGACCCGGTCTTCACAATTCATACTAATTTAGTTGAGAAAGGAAGGGGGTTTCTCTTGGCCAGTCCAGCAATGAAGACACCGAGATGGTTTCTCATAACAACTCGGCTCGCTGCCGCTCCCAATTTTGTGTTTTAAGGCGGAGGCCGAGTTCATGATGACCCATCCCTCAGGTGGCCTTTTTGGGGTTGCCGCCGAATGGGGGTTTGTCTGAGCCGGAATTTCTCTGATCGAGATTTGCATGAGACCTTCAATGTACGACATGTAATTTTTGTTTCATAAAGAATCATGTCAGGATCCTTCTTGATGCCTTTGAAAACTGCTTCATTTCGATTCTTCCATAACTGTTAGATCAATATCACCATTGAATTACGGGATGTTGAATCTGAGTTAATGAACGTTTGGGGAACCAGGTATTGAGATCCGACAAGATGAGATTGGAAAAACTGGAATCAAATATGGTTCCACAGCATTTTTTCGCCACCTTACAGTGCATGAACAAATGGGATTCTGTCTCTTTCTCTTTTCTGCAAGTGTTGTATTAATTATCGCTAATTAATTAGTTAGTATAAAATTATTATTTTTATTTAATTAGGTTTTTTAAGAAAAAAAAGTTTCATTACTCACTGGGGATTAAAACGAAGCACGTACAATGAAAGGGGAAACCCATTGAGGAGTACACCCCAGCCAAATCTTTGGATGCTTTAGTTCATAACCTTTTTTTGGCACAAGAATGAGCTTGTTCGCTCATAGCTCGTGGGCTCCAAACTGTAAGTTCAACCTGTTTTAAAGGCTTGAAACAGCTTGTCTGTTTCGAGGCCTTGAAACTTCTTTCAAGGGTTTGAAACAATCCTACAGAATACAACATGAATTTAGGGGGAGCTTTTGATTTCATTCCAACTTCTGATCTCCTATGATCGATTATATGTTACTTTATGATGAACAAAAAATCATTCTACTACTCTAAACTATGATTAATTTATCTGTTTGACTAAGTGTTGCAGGGATATAGAGTTGCCCATTTTGCAGGAACTAGTTCTTAAACTGGAATGTGCTGAAAGGAAACTGAGCTGTTGATTTGATTTTGTGTTGGCTCAAATATGATATGGACCTTCCTAAATTACTCCTAAACAAAGTCAAGACAGTATCCGTGAAGATACTGAACAACTAACCGTTGGAGGAAGCTGTTAGAAGAGTCAAGATTTGATGCTGCTTTTTAAGAAAGTTTATTGAGAAGATTCTGAAGATCTTCAATTCAAACATACTGCTTACATGATGAAATTACTGAAGAATTTCAAAGAAACAAAAAAAAGCAATACAAATAGACATTCAAACACTAAAGATGATTGAGAAGTTTGTTGAGAAGCTTTTTAAGAAATTTTGTTGAGAAGATTCTGAAGATCTTCAATTCAAACAGACTGCTTACATGATGAAATTACTGAAGAATTTCGAAGACACAACAGAGAGAAATACACAGAGACATTCAAACACTAAAGATGATTGACAAGAAAAAAGAAGCATATCTACATCACTAAATCCAATCATCTGAAGAACACTGCATTCTCACTGAAGACTTAGTTCTCAGTGTTCTTCTCTTCTGATCATCATTTGTATATCATTTAGATAATACTTCTAGATATTATTCTCCTGGATTGTTCAAGGTGAAATATATAGAATTCTGAGTTAATTAGTTAGATAGAGAAGGTACTAGATAGGTTAGTGAGAACCACAAGCTGTAACAGAGTAAGGCATCTTTCTATGCTTGAGATCTAGGGCTTAGATTTTCATTAATAAGATTTGAGTTGAAAATCGTGCAGGGATTAAGTTCCTCAGGTAGAGACGTAGGTCCAAGTGGACTGAACTCTATAAATCACTGTGTTTCTTGCATATTCTTTACTTCACTTTAATTAGCTTATACACTGCTCAAAACATGTTTAAGTTCAAGGGCTTGAAACTCATTTCAAGGCTTAGAAAACTATTAGCTTTCTATTTACTTTATGTATTGAGTCCAGGGACTTGAAATTCATTTCAAGGCCTTGAAATACTTGCTGCACTTCACAAACTTCTTTGAAACCACTCTTTAGAAAAAATTGCAAAATTTGCCATACTTTATTCAACCCCCCTTCTAGAGTATTGATCTTGTAGTTATTCCTACATTACTGTCCTTCAATTGGTATAAGAGCTTGTATCACTGCATAAATCTAATAATCTTGTGGTTATGAGTACTGTAGGAGATGGTGCTTTCTCACAGGGAAGCGCTTCTAATAGACCTCCCTTGTTCTGTGGTGACAATTTTGTGTACTGGAAAACCCTGATGAAAATGTTCATCATTGATCAAGATGTGAAAATATGGACTATCATTTAGAAGGGTTCTCATATAATCTACACTGAAAAATATGGGATCAGGACTCCTTAAATCGAGGATTCACTTTCTGCTTCTGAATTAGAGCAATTTTCTAAAAATTACAGAGCTATGAATATCTTATATTGTGCTTTGAGTGCATATGAATTAATATGATTTCAGGATGTAAGACTGCCAAGGAGATATGGGATAAGCTTGTGGTGACATTTTAAGGAAGTAGCCAAGTTAAGCAAACCGAGATCGACATATTCCTTAGGCAATATGAGCTGTTTAAGATGAATGGAGATGAATCAATCAGAGAAACTGATATTGCCAATAACCTTGACTCATTATGAAAACACATTTCCAATGAAGAAAATGTTAGAGAGATTCTGAGAAGTCTTCCTAAACCAAAATAGGAACCGAAGACTATTTCCATTGAAGAAGCTCAAGATCTATCATCTCTTCAACTTGATGACCTGCAAAGAAAGCTGCTCACACATGAAATCTCTATGAATGAGGCTGATGGAGATTTACAAGACAGTGTCAAGAACTTGGCTCTCAAGGCAAAGGAAAGTGAATCATCTCAAAACCCTGAACCAGAAGAAGATGATGATGAAGATCCTTTTTCTCTCATTTACAAAGCCTTAATCAGGATTCGAAAGATGAATTAGAATTTTGGAAACAAAGACTTCACCAAGGACAAGAACAGATCCTCCAGTAGCAGAGACTACAAAGGTAAAGCTATCTCTCATGCTAATGAATCTAAAGTAATGAATTGCTTTGAGTGTGGTGATGCAGGACACTTAATCAGAGACAGTCCACACAAGAAAAGCAAACACTTTCAGAAGAAAGACCATGACAGAAGAAAGAAAGCTATGGTAGCTCCCTGGAGTGATTCTAATTCTTCTAGTGATTCTGAATCTGAAGAAGAACAAGCCAAAATCTGCCTTATGGCCAAGCATGGTGGAAGTTATGAAAAGAATATTGAGGTAATAGTAAACTGTTTGATTTCTAAACCAACAGATGTCCTCACTAATTATCTTAGAACAATGCTTTTAAATGAGGAGGACTATCTGAAAGAGATTAGAACCTTGAAAGAAAAGGTTCATGAGAAAGCAAAAGAAAACTTGGAACTTGTTTGTCAAAATTAAAGGCTTGAAATTTCTGAGAAGAATTCTGATAGAGATTTCAAAGCCTTGGAAACCAGTTTCAAGGCCTTGAAAACTCAAGTCAAAGAAGTAGTCACTGAGAACTCTCTTTTGAGTTACATAATTGTTGCTCTAAGACATCATTGTGATGAATTGGAGGAACAAAAGACTACTCTAACTGAGAAACTTCAAGATTCTAAGAATGATATGACTAAGCTTGCTGGCTCAGAAAACAATCTGAATTTGATTCTTGGAGGAAGCTTACAGTCTGTTCACAAAACCGGTATTGGATACAATCCAAACTTTCCTAGAAAGAGCAAAACCAGATTTGTGAAGGCTAGTAACAAAACTTCTCCTAAGTGCCATTACTGCAACAGAATTGGTCATGTTAAATTGACTTGTCCTTTTATAAGAAGAGACCCTCAAATAATGAGGAACACTTTTCCAGTTCAACTTAAAGGACAAGTTAGAGATATTTGGGTTCTCAAAGGGGTTAGACCAAATAACATGGTTGACCCTGAATATGGAATCTAAATTCCACACTTGGTCTAACAGCTGGGTAAGGCAGTGAATGGTGTTTGCACGATGTCACCAAGAGTAAAGATCAAGGATGGTTTATGGACAATGGATGCTCCATACATATGAGTGGAAAGAGATCTTTATTCTCAGAACTGAAAGAGCAATCTAAAGGATCAATCACACTTGGTGACAAAGGAAAATGCAATACCTTAGGTATTGCTAAAGTGGTTACTAATTCTGAAAATTCTTATTCTGATGTCTATTTAGTTGATGGTTTGAAATTCATTATGCTTAGTGTATCTCAAATTTGTGACAATGGTAACAAGGTTATCTTTGACAAAGAGAAATGTGTGGTGAAAAATGATAAATCTGGAATTTGCATTCTCACTACCTCAAGGTCAAACAGTATCTATACTTTACACACTAACAAAGTTGCAGGTGAAAGCTTGAAGTGTCTCAAGGCCTTGAAAGAAAAGTCAAAGCTTTGGCACTGAAAGCTTGTACACATTAGCTTGCATACCTTGAACAAGTTGATCTATAAAGACATTGTAAGAGGATTGCCTTCTATCAAATTCAGAGATGATGAAGTATGCAAATCCTGTGCTCAAGCTAAGAAAAATGAACTCTTTCAAACAAAAGAAATTTGTAAGTACTACTAGACCCATTTAACTACTTCACATGGATCTTTGTGGTCCTATGAGGACTCCAACTCCAAAGGGTAATAATTATATGTTGGTTATTGTTGATGATTATTATAGATTTACTTGGGTCATGTTTCTTAGAGATAAATCTGAAGCTCTAAATGAATTTTCAAAACTTTGTAACGAACTTCAAACTTTGAAAAACCTACCAATTTCTTCAGTCATAAGTGATCATGGTAGAGAATTTGATCAACATGAGTTTGATTTATCTTGTGCCAAGTATTGTATCTCTCACAACTTTTCTGCTCCAAGAACTCCTCAACAAAATGGTGTTTTTGAAAGAAAGAACAGAACTCTTGAAGATATGTCAAGGACAATACTTCTAGAGAACAAGTTACCAAAGTCATTCTGGGCAGAAGCTGTGAACACAACCAACTACATATTCAACAGATGCCTGATTAGGCCAATTTTGAAGAAGACACCCTATGAACTTTTCAAAGGAAGAAGTCCAAATATCTATTCAATTCAAACCTTTTGGATGCACTTGTTTTTTCACAACAATGGTAAGAACAATCTTGGAAATTTTGATGCGAGAAGTGATGAAGGTAACTTTCTTGGTTATTCTCTAACTAGCAAATCTTATAGGGTTTACAATAAAAGAACTAAGCTTGTTGAATAAAGTATTAATGTCATTTTTGATGAAAGTTATGATGGTTCTTTGATTGAAAGTTTTGCAGACTTGAATTTGAACAAGCATGAGTCAGAAAATGAAGCAGATACTTCACTTGGTTTCAAGGAATGCTTGCAGGAAAACATGAAGAATTTTCAAGGCCTTGAAGATAGGTCTCAAACCATTGAAAATGAGCAGCAGAAGAATCAAAGTGATCAAGCCACTTCTTGAATATCTCAAAGGGTTGAAAAGTTACCTGGAGAACCTGAACCATGGACTCCAAGAAAGATATTCAAATATCTGTCATCATCTCCAGTTGACAACATTATATCTGATCCATCCACTGGTACACAAACAAGATCTCAATTGAAAATCTTGTGTTCTTTTAATTCTTTTGTTTTACTTGTAGAACCAAAAAATGTGAAAGAAGCATTACAAGAAGCAGACCGGATCATTTCAATGCTAAGTGAACTCAATTAATTTGAGAGAAACATGGTATGGATTATAGTTCCTCCACCAAAAGATCAGTCTGTTACTGGCACAAGGTGGGTGTTCAGAAACAAGTTAGATGAAAATGGCAAGGTAATCAGAAACAAAGCCAGACTAGTAGCTCAAGGAAACAATGAAGAAGAATGTATTGATTATGAGGAGATTTTTTCTCCTGTTGCAAGGTTATAAGCAATTGGAATGTTACTTGCATCTGCATCTTACATGAACATTAAAATTTTTCAAATGGATTTCAAGTGTGCATTTTAGATGGTTACTTGCAAGAACAAGTTTATGTGGCTCAACCTCCTGGATTTGAAAGTGACGAGTTTCCAAATCATGTTTATAAACTTGACAAAGCTCTATACGGTTCGAAACTATGAAAGACTTTCAAAATTTCTACTTGAAAATGGTTTTAAGAGAGGATAAGTTTCCCAAACCCTTTTCATCAAGACTCATGAGAAAGCAATTTTAGTAGTTCAAATATATGTTGATGATATTCTGTTTGGAGCTACTAATGATTCTCTTTGCAAGGATTACTGAAGTCTTATGATCAGGGAATTTGAGATGAGCTTAGTGAGAGAATTGAACTTATTCCTTGGACTGCATGTACAAAATATGAAGAAATGAATCTTTTTGCAACAAAACAAGTATATTAAGGACTTGATTAAAAAGTACAATATGTCTCAACCCAAAGTTACAAAGACTCCTATGAGTTCTACACTATCCTTAGATAAGGATCAAGCTTGTAAGAGTGTAAATCAGAAAGAGTATGGAGGTATGATTGGATCTTTCTATATCTCACTACTAGTAGCCCGGACATTACGTTTAGTGTCTTTATGTGTGCAAAATTCCAATCTGATCCCAAAGAGTCACATTTAAATACTGTTAAAAGAATATTCAGATATCTAAATGGTACCAAAGACTTTGGGCTTTGGTATCTGATAACTATCTTTTAGGAGTTATTATTATACTTTTTTACTACTTTTATTAGGCTTATTTCACATGATTTATATGTTATATTTGCACAAATATGTGAATTTGACGATTTATAAGCCTAAGAGTGAAAAGTTGTGTTTCTAGCTTATTTGCGCATGTTTTATCTGATATTTGCTATGATAATTGCACCGGTTGTTTAGTATTGTGTATCTCAGGTAAAATAGGTTCAATGGAGCTTATTTGGGGCTTGGAGATGCTTGGAATGGAGCTAGATGAGGAGGAGAAAAGAAGACGCAAAAACGAAGCAAAGTTGGAAACGTCGCACAGGACCAGCCTGCACTCTTTTAGATACTCCGGAAAATCTACAAAGAATTTGGGAGCAAAGCCTGCGGCATTGGAAAGTAGACATCCGTAGCTTTCCAACAATATATGTAAGGCCCAAAGACGAGTCCATATGAGGTAGATACGGCCCGCGCAAGATCAGCAAATAATTCTGGCCGAGAATTACAAACTAGAGGGGCTGAAGTGCAATTTCGGCCAGATTTCATTAAAAAGCATGCCCAGGCAATAAAGGACGTATTCTAAGACCTAAAACACAGAGGGAAGCTGCTGGGGAACGAGGGAGGAAGGCTAGGAGAGACGAGGATCATGGAGAACAACGCCGCAGTCGCCGGAACGCGAATTTCGTCACGAGTTTGACTGTCCCTCCTATCTTTTATATCGTTTCTCAATAATATGAACTTGTTAGCTCTTATTTTCAGCATATTTGAGTATTTTTCTTGGATAGGCTCTATGGAGAGCCTAGGGTTTTGTTAGACACCGTTTCCGGATTTGTTTGTTTGATTCACGCTTATGGATTCACGTTATTGATTACTTTTCTTCTCTATTGATGTATTGTTGACCTAGAACTATTGACACGTTTTAGGTAGGATATGAATGATGAATAGAGATGTCTTTGATCCTTAACGTTTATCTTAGCTTAAAGTAATAATGAATTTGATTATTCTAGTAATCTCGTTCTTAATTTTATGCTACCTTAGAGTCATGAACTAGGGTATCTACTTGGTGAAAGATCGATGGACTGACAGGTGAAGATTGATTCTCTTATGAATCTAGGATTGCTAGCAACCCCGTATCATGATGGACTGAAAGGCGAAGTGTTAGGGTTTGGATCAAAACGTAGGATTAATCTTTGTGCTTGTTAGGTGATGTAGTTTATGGATCGACAGATGACGATTACAGAACCTAGCATAGGCTTACATGAGACCGAGAGGAGATTGTAAGCAGTTAGACGTGATCAAGAGCATATTCAATATTACATGTTTAATTCTCAAAAAAAAAATATATTACATGTTTCAAAGCAATATCCGGAATTGTCTACTTCCCTAGGTGATCCATAGGTCGCCTAGTTCCTCTCCATATTTGATAAACCGTTGTTTAATTTAGAAAATACAAAAAAGATATAGTATTTTAGTTAGTTTAATACAGTCACTTGATTGGGGGTGACAACTTCTTAAATCAACAACTTTCTTCCAGTTATTTCAATTACACTCTTTAGATTTATTCTCTAATTAAAAATAAACCTACTATCTGTCCTCGTGGGATCGATAACTTGGGGTTGAAATACCACCCCTATATTACTTGACCGTGCACTTGCGCATACGCGTTAAGAAATCGCGTCAATTTTTGGCGCCGTTGCCGGGGACAATGGTTTATAGTTAATTAGAAATTAGTTTAGGGAGTTTATTTTTATTTATTTATTTTTTATTATATATTCTTATCACCTCACGGTATTGCTTGAGATCTTTGGTGTGCAGGTTATCTATAAGCATGGGGGATGAGAAAATCATCGTTTTGCGAGCATAATTGAAGTATGCAACCTTGCGGGTTGGAAAATCGTGAAGGAGGGCCATGTGGATTGAACTAGAGAGAGGTTTGCCATGGAGATACAACGCTATATCTTTCGGCCTAATGACCCAACTCCTCCTTCTAGCTTAATGTTCTTCCTTGGTTGGATGCTTGAGGAGATGATTCCAAATGTTAAAGAATGGAAGCAACGAGCAACACAATTGGGAATGGAAACGACACTTTTGGACGCACAACTTAGTCTCTATTCTAATGTTGAAGATGCTCCAACCTTCCCAACGCTCAAAGAAGAGGATGATGAGCCATTATGTATCCCAACATGCCCGGATATTGATTCATGGCTTGAATCATGTATGGGGGAGAAGCACGATGCAATTTTTGGTGAGATTGAAAGTCTTATTGATGCAATTGATATTGACGATCTTGACTCTCCGGGTGTAAATTTGATGGACCATCTCATGTGTGAGCTTTATGAAGATGAGAAAGACGTCGAAATTGAAGTTGATGATTCGGGTGCTTCATATAAAGTAGATGAAGGTACTCAAACTTTCGTATTTTATGGCTTGCCGTTTGAATCATCAATAAAAGTACCGCGAATTGAGATGACGATCAAGGAGGACAACAATCTCTTCTCACGACATGGGAGACTTGAGATTATTTTTGAAATAATTATGATGCAGATTCTCATGAATTGGAAGAAGAAGAAGAAGAAGAAGAAGAAAAAGTTTACGACGAATAGTCACGCTGACAACTCGTGTTCATCGTTGTTGAGATTTGCAATACGTGTGAGAATTTGTTTGTGCACAATTGAGAAGAGGAAAATAGAAAAGAGCTGGTGGAAAAAGAAAAAGTTGCGAGAAAAATTGCATTCCGAACAACAAGGGTGGTTTCGTGCTCACTTATAAGTACTGGAAGCGTGATTGAAGTCTTGGTAATGTTTTTGAGCATCAGGGAGGTAATTGCAATTCTTGATTGTCTCGAAAGGTCACTGGACTCCCCAGTTTGCAACACAACGTTGCAACATCAGAGACCCCCTTGCAGCTTCTGTCCACACAGTAACTGACGCCATCACCACCGACCGCCATCACTACCGCTCAATTCTTCGACAAAAATCCAGCAACTGCCACCCTAGCCTCCCTCTGCTACGTCCTCACAACTGACCCACCAAACCTGAAACCCAAAACCCACAATCACACCACCATCCCATCCCTCAATTGACCCAGCCGAACCTAACAACCATTAAATCCGGCGATCTCTCTGCCGTTCTGAACTACCATCACTGCTCATCCTTCCGTTCTCATAGCCACCGCGACCACCAATCAACGCCCACAACGCCGCCTCCCTCTCCCACATTCACCACTTAATCGTCCTCTGCCCGCAATTGAACAGTACCCAAACCACCGCCTTCCTCTGTACACCCCTCTAGAGCCTACTGCCGCACCCACATCATAGAAACCGGCAAACATCGCCGGTAACACAAATCAAAGTCATCGAAACCCAGCCCCTGTTTCAACCCCTACCTGACCAAAATCCGCCGCCCTTCTTCTCCGTACACCAGTACCACCGCCACCGCCACCCACCGCCCTCTCCCTAATTCTCGATTACACCGGCGAATCCTCTCTCCGCCCTCTCCTCTCTCACTGAGAAACAAACCCAGACACAACCGAACCACCTGTAACCCAGCCGCGGGACAACAATTCACACCGTCGACCTTCAATCCACGCAACCGAACAACCCACAAACCAAGTTCTTCGCCAACGCTTCTCAAGCTCCGACCTTCTGGCCGCTTACGACAGTGTCAGGAGGTGAGGACTAAAGCGAAAGGAATTGTAAAGTGATGACCTATAATTAGGACTGAAGTGAAAGAGTATGAAAAATAATGACATGAAATTAAGATAGCAGTAGCCGTTGGATCACAGGAGCTGAAGAATGGTGGATGTCCGATTGATTATGCCGTTAAATGTTTAAAACATAAGTGGAACGCTGTCGTTCCACTCATGGCGGGTAGGAGGATGTTGAGCTGGCGTCCAGCTGGCAAGTCGGAGGGCGGTGATTGGTCCAAGCGTGTCATCACATGGTGATGACGTGGGAGAGGCCGTTACTTACTTTCATTTATTGTAATTTTGCCCTACTGTTTCTCATATTCTTGTTTTGCACCCTTGTAGATAAAAGGGGCTTTTGTTTCTGAATTAGGGCATGAAATGAATTCTCAATTTCTTCTCTGAATCTCTCTCTCAATTCTTTCTCTTCTTCTTCTCCGTTGCCGGAAAATCTCTCCGATTCAGGTTAGGAACTCCTAGTTCCTGACAAATTGGCATCAGAGCCTTGCTTCCCTCTGTGTCTCTGAGCCATGGGACAAAGGAAGAAAACCATTTCGTGGAAAATGATGGAATTGAAGGCATCATCAACCACCTCCACGCCGTCGATGGAGCGGTACTGGAGCTGAGACAAGATTATGATGAACTTAAGCAAGGTCAGGATCTCATCCATGGACAACTGGTCCATCTGAACTAGATTGGAGTAATTAGAGAGGAGCCTAAGAAATTGGCCAATAGCATCAACATGATGGCAAATGACCGAGAAAAGGAAAGAATGGAGGTTTCCAGTTCAGCAACTAGATCTCCAGCAAGCTTGTTAGGCAAAGGAAAAGCTCCAATGCACTCTAATGGAACTCCTTATGGTTCTAGAATGTCTGCAAGACCTGAGGAAATTCACAGTAAGGTACCTAGGGTTTCAACTCACTTTACTGTTCCAACGTCTAAGATAGAATTTCCTAAATTCACTGGCATTGATCCTATGAGCTGGATTATGAAAGCTAACAGATATTTCCAGCTGCATCACTTAACTGATTTGCAAAAACTAATTCTAGTGTCCATCAACTTAAGTGGTGAAGCTGAGAGCTGGTTTAGTGCTGTATTTGAGTCGATTGACACTTTGACATGGAGTGAATTTTGTGAAATTGTGTGTGAAGAATTTTTAGAGCCTGGACATGAGAATGTGCTAGCTGAATTTCAGAAACTTGAGCAAACTGGAAGTGTGATGGAATTTCAAACAAAGTTTGATACACTCAAACCTAGAGTGAAGGCTTTGTTCCCTTGGGCTGATGACAAATATTTTTTGAAAACATTTTTGGGAGGTTTGAAACTGGAAATAAGAAGTCAGGTTCAATTATTAGCTCCAAGCAGTCTAGCACAAGCTAAAGCTATGGCTAAATTACAAGAAGTTTCTTGTAACCACCATCACCAAAATGTGATTCAAACAGTGAGTAGAATGATGAAGAACAGTTCTAAAGTCTCTCAGTTGAAGTCCTACACACCTTACAATGCAGAAAGTCAAGCCAAGACTACTAATGCATCTCTACCTTTTACGAAGCTCACACAAGACGAAATGAGAGATAGGAGAGCCAAAAACTTATGTTACTTTTGTGAGGAGAAGTATGTACCAGGACATAAGTGCAAAAAACCACAACTATTTCTCATTTCTGGTGAAGATGAATCAACATCTGGAATTGAAGAGAACAAAAATGTGGAAGAAGAAGAAATACATGAGCAGGAAGCTGTTCCAGCTGCTGAAATGGAAATTTCTCTTCATGCCATTTCTGGTAATAGTGGAGCTCAAACCATTAGGCTCCAGGGTTGGTTGGCAAACACAAGGTGCATGTACTAATAGATTCTGGCAGCACTCATAATTTTATGGATTTGGACACAGCTAAAAGAGTGCAATGTGACACTATTCACAGCCAGGTTATGAGAGTCACAGTGGCAAATGGTAGTCAGATAGAGAGTATAGGGGTATGTCCACGGATGAAACTGAAGCTGCAAGGTCAAGTAGTTGAAACAGAGATGAGAATCATTTCTCTTGGGGGTTGTGACATGGTGTTAGAGGTGCAGTGGCTCAAAGAGGTAAGTCCAGTGAGTCTTGACTTCAACAAAATGACTGTGACTGTCCACATTGGGGGTAAGCCTCTTCAGTTCAAGGCTCAGAAGGAGGAGTGTAAGTACAAGGCAACAAACCTCAAAGCCATTCACTCTTATTGTGCCAGAAATTATGGCGTTATCATGGGACACTTATACAATATTTGTGGAACTCAGCCAGTACAAATTACTGAAATGCCCCTAGAATTTAGACAAGTGCTGGAAAAGTACAACAAGGTGTTTGAAGAGCCAAAGAAGCTGCCACCTCCTAGAGGACATGACCACCATATTCCACTAAAGGAGGGGACTCAACCAGTGTGTCTCAGGCCTTATAGATATCCCCATGTGCAGAAGACTGAAATTGAAAATGTGGTGAAAGAGATGTTAGAAAATGGGGTAATTCAGCACAGTACAAGCTCTTTTGCATCTCCTGTACTTCTGGTAAAGAAGAAGGATGGTTCTTGGAGATTCTGTGTGGATTATAGGGGCTTAAATGAGGCTACTGTTAAAAACAAGTTTCCCATACCTATTATAGATGAGCTCTTGGATGAATTACATGGGGCAACTTGCTTCTCTAAGCTGGATTTAAAAGCTGGTTACCACCAGGTGAGAATGGCTGAAGAAGACACTCATAAAACTGCATTCAGAACTCATGAGGGGTTGTATGAGTTCAAGGTGATGCCATTTGGCCTTACTAATGCACCAGTAACTTTCCAAAGTCTCATGAATCAGGTGTTTAGTCCCTATTTGAGGAAGTTTGTGCTGGTATTTTTTTATGACATTTTGGTATATAGCAAAACTAGAGGGGAGCATGTGCAGCATTTGAGTACTGTTTTGGGGGTAATTCTGCAACATGAGTTGTATGCCAAGTTGTCTAAATGTTCCTTTGTGCAAACCACCATTGAATATTTAGGACATTTGATTGATGGGGAAGGGGTTAGGGCAGATCCTGCCAAGATCACAGCCATGGAGGAGTGGCCTGTTCCCAAAACCCTCAAGGGTATCAGGGGATTTCTGGGCTTGACTGGTTATTACAGGAGGTTTTTTTAGAGCTTATGGTGTGATTGCTAGACCATTGACTGCTTTGTTGAAGAAATGAGCTTTTTGCTGGACTGAAGAATCTCAAGTGGCTTTTGAAGCTTTGAGGTCAGCTATGAGTTCTACTACTGTGCTGGCATGACCTGATTTTGCTAAAATGTTTGTGTTGGAAACCGATGCTAGCTATCATGGAATTGGAGCTGTTCTTATCCAAGAGGGAAGACCACTGGCTTACTTTAGCAAGGCTTTAGCTGACAAGCATTTAGGGTATTCCACTTATGAGAAAGAACTCTTAGCAGTGGTGCAAGCTGTGAATAAATGGAGGTCTTATCTGGAAATTGATAAATTTCAGATTAGAACTGACCATTACAGTCTCAAGTTCTTTTTGGAACAAAAGATTAGCACTCTCTTGCAGCAGAAGTGGGTAAGTAAGCTAATGGCTTTGGATTATGAAATTGTTTTCAAACATGTAAAGGAAAATGTGGTGGCTGATGCTCTTTCTAGGGTTATGACTAAATCTCAATGCAATGCTGTGCCAGTAGCAGTTCCTAAATGGATATCTGAGGTGTTGCATTCATATGAGGGAGATGAATGGGCTGTTCAGAAAATAGCACAATTGTCAATTGATGCAGGTTTGATTGATGAGTGGCAATTGCAGGATGGGATGCTCAAGAAAGGCAAAACCATTTATGTGGGGTCCAGCACTAATCTGAGAACCACTCTCATTGTTGAAATGCATAATAGTTGGGTGGGAGGTCATTCTGGCATCAGGGGCACTTATAAGAGATTGGCTGCTGTGTTCACTTGGCCAAAGATGCACAAGGAAGTAAAACAATGGGTACAAGGGTGTGACACCTGTCGAGAATGAAAGGGGAACATGTTCCCTACCCTGGGCTTCTGCAACCTTTACCTGTTCCAAACAAGCCCTGGACTCACATCAGTTTAGACTTTGTGGAGGGATTACCTAAATCAGCTGGGATGACATCCATTTTAGTGGTCATTGATAGGTATTCCAAATATGGTTACTTCATAGCTCTCACTCACCCTTACTCAGCTGCTGACATTGCTCAGGTGTTCCTGGACAATATTCACAAGCTTCATGGGTTGCCAGAAACTATTGTGAGTGATAGAGACAGTATATTTCTTAGTCAATTTTGGAGTTCTTTGCTCAAAAGCTTGGGCACCAAGTTGCATTATTCTACTGCTTATCACCCCCAGATTGATGGTCAAACTGAGAGGTTAAATCAGTGTTTGGAGATTTATCTCAGGTGTGTCACAGCTGAAAGACCTCACAAGTGGGCTAAATGGCTGGCTTTGGCTGATTTTTGGTATAACACCTCCTTTCATAGCAGTCTGCAAATTTCTCCTTTTGAGGCTCTGTATGGCTATGCCCCAGTCTCTCCTTCATTTCATCAGTTCAACAACAGTGGGGTAGCTGAATTGGATCAATTCCTTGAAGAGAGAAAGAAGATGCTGCTGGTCATCAAGCACAATTTGGCCAAAGCACAAGAGAGAATGTGCCATTATGCTAACAAACACAGAAGTGAGAGGGAATTCACAGTGGGGGATCAGGTATTTCTCAAATTGCAGCCTTATAGACAGTGTTCAGTGGTTTCCAGGTCAAATAACAAGCTAGCTGCTAAGTTCTATGGGCCATTTACTATTCTGCAAAGGGTGGGGAAGGTGGCCTATTAGTTGGAACTGCCTCAGGGAGCTCAGATTCACCCAGTGTTCCATGTGTCTCAGCTCAAGAAGGCTCAAGGCCAAGCTCTCAGCAGCTCTCATGTTCTTCCTAAAACTGGTCCTGATGGTCAATTGCTAGCTGAACCATTAGCCATTTTAGACAGGAATTTGGTCAAGAGAATAATGCTCCTGTGGTGATGGTCCTGGTACAGTGGGCTAATACATTGCCTTCTGAGGCTACTTGGGAGGAGTACTTGCCTCTTAAAAGGCAGTTCCCTGCACTAGATTCATGAGGACATGAATTTCAAAGGGGGTGCTTTGTCAGGAGGTGAGGACTAAAGTGAAAGGAATTGTAAAGTGATGACCTATAATTAGGACTGAAGTGAAAGAGGATGAAAACTAATGACATGAAATTAAGATAGCAGTAGCCATTGGATCACAGGAGCAGAAGAATGGCGGCCGTCCGATTGATTATGCCGTTGGATGTTTAAAACATAAGTGGAACGCTGTCGTTCCACTCATGGCGGGTAGGAGGATGTTGAGCTGGCGTTCAGCTGGCAAGTCGGAGGGCGGTGATTGGTCCATGCGTGTCATCACATGGTGATGACGTGGGAGAGGCCGTTACTTACTTTCGTTTATTGTACTTTTGCCCTACTGTTTCTCATATTCTTGTTTTGCACCCTTGTAGATAAAAGGGGCTTTTGTTTCTGAATTAGGGCATGAAATGAATTCTCAATTTCTTCTCTGAATCTCTCTCTCAATTCTTTCTCTTCTTCTCCGTTCACCGGAAAATCTATCCGATTCAGGTCACGAACTCCTAGTTCCTGACAGACAGTGACCCAAACCCCCATGAAATCCGGCGAATTCAAAGCCTCCACCCAGACACGACAATCGGGCTTCCCAATTAACTGACTGTCCACCCCTAACCCACCCTCAATCAATCTCTCTATCCTCTGGTTGAACCTGAAGCTGATCCTCTTGGCTTGTGGAAGTGCTATGGTGGTACATGGGATGAATTGACTGAACACTGTTAAAGACATTGGCTTGTGGAATTGCTATGGTGGTTCAGAAATATTATGGGATGAATTGATTGAACACTGTTAAAGACACAAGCTCTTTGTATTTAAAGAATGGGTTGGGATTTTGATATACTCACAGTCAGCAAGAGGCAAGCATCAAACATTAGCCTAACTCAATGGAAGCAAGAGTAATGGCCAGCCAAATCAGTACAAGAAAAAAAAACATGGGGCAGTTGATGTGAAATTTTTTTGGGTTAGAGAAAGCTCGATGAAAATTTTGACGAAGACATCGACCCCGGTGTGCTACCGCGCACTTGACCGTTACGGGAGCTCACAATGTGGGTTTGGGGATTCTTCGTTTCTTAATCGTCATCAACAATGGATCAGTCGACCCCGGTGTGTTCCACACACTCGACCGCAAGGGAGATGGCATTGGTGCGCACAATGTTAGCTTGGGGACTGTTCGTGCTATCTCAGTCAGCACATATCGGATTTCGTCCCCGACCTTGTGTCGGTTGTGAGTACTCTTTTCTCTCTCTTTACTTACCGTTTAGGCACATCATACTTGATCTAGTGTTTTATTTTGACCACTTGATCACGGTGCTTAGTCACCGCTGTGATTAACTGTTAAAATCCTAGGGAATACTTGCGTACTTGCCTAATTTCGGTACACACAACTTGTCACGTGCACGTAGTTCGTTTTAGCTATAAATTTGTTGAACTTCCTTCTTGTGTCGTGACTTTGAGCCCGAGTAGAATCACCGTCCCTCGCATTTGAATGCCGATTCTTGGTTGATCTCTAAATTTGTTGAGGACAACGAAGCGCTCAAGTGTGGGGGGATTTTTAGCTATTTGCTAGCCATGTCCGTGTCTGCATCGCCAGTTACATGTAGATTAGATTGTCGTATTGTGAGTCAGTTTAGTACTTGTAGTTCGAGTCGTTTTTTATATATTGTAGAGTGCTTAATTTTAGAGTAGTTAGTGTTTAGGTTGCACATATAAATTATTGAGTCATCCCACCCAATTTATGTGGTTAGTCGAGTTGTACAAAAGCATGTAGAGTATAGGAAAATATGAGAACAAAAAATAAAAAAAATAGAAAAGAGAAAATCCATAAAAATTTAAAAATTTTGAGAATAAGGGCAACTTAGGATCTAGAAACCGAAGAGAATCCAGTGAAAGAGCTCATGAGAATAGGAAGCACCGTAGTAGGAATACTTTAATTTCTAGTATTTTGTGCGCAAGTCTCACAAAAGGATGTCCCGGGTATTCAGGAATGGTGAAGGTAGATAACATGCATACTTTTGACTTCTTTAGTGTGCTAGGAGGATTGAGTCTCTAGGTGGTTGAATAACTCGTTTTCCGTGGAAACTTGTGGACTCTTGGAATCTGGGATGGACCTTCGTGTAGAGTCGGTTTCATGTGGTACGCGTCTTCGGCCTAAGCGAAGCCGGGGAGCGTACACCACCATCCCTTAAGGTGGTTCCAAGAGAAAATCCTAAAAATCCCACACTCTTAAGCTCTAATGCACGGTTTTAAAAACAGTGGAGGAAAGAAAAGAAAAATGCAAAATCTGAAAGAAAAAAAAATGTGCTTCAAGGAGAAACAACCTAATGTGCTTCCGTTTGCGCGGAAAAATTGGATTCGATCCAATCTAGTGCTTAAGATGGAAACTAAAGTCAACCCGTATTACACAGGAGTTGTGTCTCCCGTCAATGGGATAATTTGCATTTCAAAAGCAATAACGGCTATGAGGGTCTGAAAACCTCAAATGACTTGGCGAAGAAAGACCACTTAGTGACTTAAGAAGCCTAGACTCTCCGAGTCAAAAGACGTGTCGTATCTTGGTTTGATTTGGTGGATGTTTGGGGATGCCTTAGTGAGTTTGCGCATAGGATCATCATATATCATTTCTTGCGACGTGTTGTGAAATTTCAAAGTGAGCTTGTGAGATTTGATGATTTCGGTTTATGATAGAGAGGTTGCCCAATCTCAGGAAAAAAAAATTGTTGTTTATTTAATCGCATTGTGTATAATCGAGTTGCATTGTAGTTAGCTCATGTAGTTGCATAGTCATGAAGTCGTGTTGAGTCGTTTGCGTCTTGAGTTGGCTAGTAAATAGTGGTTTTACTCGGGACGAGCAAAAGGTAAGTGTGGGGGTATTTGATAACTCTCTTTTAGGAGTTATTATTATACTTTCTTACTACTTGTATTAGGCTTATTTCATATAATTTATATGTTATATTTGCACAAATATGTGAATTTGACGATTTATAAGCCTAAGAGTGAAAAGTTGTGTTTCTAGCTTATTTGCGCATGTTTTATCTCATATTTGCTATGATAATTGCACCGGTTGTTTAGTGTTGTGTATCTCAGGTAAAATAGGTGCAATGGAGCTTATCTGGGGCTTGAGATGCTTGGAATGGAGCTAGATGAAGAGGAGAAAAGAAGACGCGAAAACGAAACAAAGTTGGAAACATCGCACAGGACCATTCTGCACTCTTTTCGATGCTCAGGAAAATCTACAAAGAATTTTGGAGCAAGGCCTGCGGTATTGGAAATTAGAAATCCGTATATTTCCAACGATATACGTTAGGCCCGAATACGAGTCTGTATGAGGGAGATACAGCCCGCGCAAGATCAGCAAATAATTCTGGTTGAGAATTACAAAGTAGAGGGGCTGAAGTGAAATTTCGGCCAGATTTCATTAAAAAGCGTGCCCAGGCAATAAAGGACGTATTCTCTGACCTAAAACACAGAGGGAAGCTGCTGGGGAACGAGGGAGGAAGGCTAGGAGAGACGAGGATCATGGAGAACAACGCCGCAATCGTCGGAACGCGAATTTCGTCACGAGTTTGACTGTCCCTCCTATCTTTTCTATCGTTTCTCAATACTATGAACTTGTTAGCTCTTATTTTCAGCATATTTGAGTATTTTTCTTGGCTAGGCTCTATGGAGAGCCTAGGGTTTTGTTAGACACCGTTTCCGGATTTGTTTGTTTGATTCACACTTATGGATTCACGTTATTGATTACTTTTCTTCTCTATTGATGTATTGTTGACCTAGAACTATTGATACGTTTTAGGTAGGATATTAATGATGAATAGAGATGTCTTTGATCCTTAACGTTTATCTTAGCTTAAAGTAATAATGAATTTGATTCTTCTAGTAATCTCGTTCTTAATTTTATGCTACCTTAGCGTCATGAACTAGGGTATCTACTTGGTGAAAGATCGATGGACTAACAGGTGAAGATTGATTAGCTTATGAATCTAGGATTGCTAGCAACCCCGTATCATGATGGACTGAAAGGCTAAGTGTTAGGGTTTGGATCAAAACGTAGGATTAATCTTAGTGCTTGTTAGGTGATGTAGTTAATGGATCGACATATGACGATTACAGAACCTAGCATAGGCTTACATGAGACCGAGAGGAGATTGTAAGTAGTTAGACGTGATCAAGAGAATATTCAATATTACATGTTTCAAAGCAATATCCGGAATTGTCTAATGCCCTAGGTGATCCATAGATCGCCTAGTTCCTCTCCATATTTGATAAACCGTTGTTTAATTTAGAAAATACAAAAAAGATATAGTATTTTAGTTAGTTTAATACAGTCACTTGATTGGGGGTGACAACTTCTTAAATCAACAACTTTCTTCCAGTTATTTCAATTACACTCTTCAGATTTATTCTCTAATTAAAAATAAACCTACTATCTGTCCTCGTGGGATCGATAACTCGGGGTTGAATACCACCCCTATATTACTTGACCGTGCACTTACGCATACGCGTTAAGAAATCGCGGTAGTATCCAACACAGTCTAACTTCTCTCTGTGGATATCCAGATGCTGACTTTGCATGATATAAAGTTGACAGAAAGAGCACTTCAGGGTGTTGCCCTTTCCTCGATTCATCCCTAATCAGCTGGCATTCAAAGAAACAGAACTCTGTGGCATTATCAACAACTGAAGCTTAATATATAGCAGCTGGAGCATGCTGTTCTCAAGTGCTGTGGTTTGCTCAACAAATGAAGGATCTTGGATTTTATTTCAAAAAAATACCTATCAAATGTGACATGACCAGTGCCATTTCCATTACAAAGAATCATGTTTAGCATTCCAGAATCGAGCACATAAATGTTAGACATTATTTCATTCAGAGATCATGCTGAGAAAAGTGATATTACTCTTAAATTTTTTACACTAACATACAATTGGCAGATATTTCACTAAACCATTGCCAGAAGAAAGATTTACAACCCTCATATTAGAGCTGGGTATGTTTAATAAGGAAGCATTGGTTTAGGGGAGTATCAGGTAAGATTAAGGTAAAGTATTATGTGTTTCAAAGTTTTGATGGTACTTGTTTCAGCAGTATAGCTTTTCAAGCCCTTGAAATTCTTTCCAAAGCCTTGGAAATAAGCCTGTATGCTATTTAGTTAAAAATTGGATCTTTCAATATTCGGTGTTATCTCAGTAGATAATTGCTAAATATTGTTTTTAATTTTTCAAAATTATTTTCGTATAAATCAGTATTATTTTATTTCATTTCCCACGTCACACACAGACACACAAATTTGAATTTCGTTCAAACTGTAAAGATGTTAAGAATATTTGGAAATATTTTTGTTTCCTTATCTAACTCAAACTCTCTAGTATTGATCTTCTTCTATCTCTCTCTCTCTCCTCTCCGTATCACTCATGTCTATGTATTCTCTACCCTCAAACCCTAATGAGCACAAGAAGAGGATCCCAAAGAATCAGATGGCTTGAGGTTCAAAGGTGGTTTTAGAAAAGAAGAGGAAGACTGCATAAGATGTGATTCAAACTATCAGTGGTGATTCTAGTTCCAGAACTCCAACTGAAGAAAAGTATCCTTCTCCTCTAAAGAAGAAGAGCAAGAAAGATCTTAAACCAACTTCTAGCAAGAAGAGGAAGATGGTTGATTAGTCTGCTCCAGAGAAACATCCAGAGGAACAAGTGGCTAGTCCAAAGAAGCTGAAGTAGAAGAAGCCTACAGTTGCTGACAAGGGAAAAGAAAAACCTGTAGAAGTCCAACAAGAGAAAAGCACTGGCAAAGAGCTGTAGATCTATTCAGAAAAGCCTCAGTCCCTTGGTAAGAAACTTTCCATCAAGTGGTTTATTTCTCAAACTGCTAGAGGTCAGTGGTTAGATGGTTTTTATTCTAGTCCAGTAGCCTATTGTAGCATGGTTAGTGTTAACATGATGAAAACCATGAATCTGGAGTGTGTGTTAAGAGGCTGAAGAAAAGCTCTCTTTGGAAAGTTTTGAACCCTCCTGAAGTTGCCTAACCTAGGCTTACTAGGCTTTTCTATCTGAATATGATGCAACTCAAAAAAACTGTTAACATTGTGATTCAATCCAAAGTTGTTGGTATTACAATGGAGTTAGATCACTCTGAGTTTGCCAATGTCTTAGGATGCCCAAAAAGATATAGCACAAAAAACTATCCCAACAAAGTTGAAGCTTTGAAACTGGCTAGGGAAGAATTATTTCTACCTAATGTCTCTACCTCCTTTATACAGTTAACACACTATGTGCTAACTGCTGAAGCCAAAGTTATGTTCACAATCTTGATGAGGTTTGTAGTGTCTAGGGAGAATTCAAAAGAGCTGCTGGCTGACAAGGTATTTTATTTGATGTATTTGATCATGCATGGATATGAGATTGATTTTCCAACAATTGAGATGGAACAAGTGCTCTACTCCAAGACCAAAGAAAGAAAGAACACTTTGCCTTATGCTAATCTGCTTTCTGCATTCTTTCTTCACTTTGACCTTCCTACTGACAGAGAAGAAACCATTACCACAGGTTTTGGCATGCTTGATGAGAAAGCATTTGAGAGAATTGGTGTTGTGAAAACGAGTAATAGGATATGGAAGCTATACTCTGATCTGTCTCAGAAGGATTTGCAGTCCAAGAAGTTTCCTAAACCCAAGGCCTTGACCCCTCCTTCAAACCTACACTCTCAACCTCAATACCTCTCAATGGTGTTTTAAATAGTTGATATTCTTGAGAAGGATATGGATGAGCTGAAGGAAAATCAGCATGAGTTTGGCCTAGATTTCAAGCAAGTAAAGTATATGATTGAAAGTATCTTCAAGAGCATCAATGTACTTCATGTGGAAGAAGAGGTGTCTCAGGCTACATAAGGATCAAAGAGGGATACAGAAGGTTCAACGAAATATCTGTTGTGAGATTTCGAATTTTAAAAAAATATATAAAATGTAAATTTTTGCGTGAAATTTTAATTTGGTGGTTATTTAGACGTGATTTCACTGATAAATTTTGTTGACACTAGATAATACAATAGCATCTATGTGGTTATTTTGTGACTTGTTGCATAATTTTGGGAGTGTTTGTTGTGCAGTGTCTCAAATATTGTGATAGCCATGATAAATATATATATATATATATATATATATATATATTTATACATATATATATAAAATTTGTGATATGTTTGAAAAGAAAACGTTTTTTTGTTGTTTTAGACAGTTTATTTATAATAGGTGAAAATGTTACAAATATTATATATTTATTAAAGCACGACTATATTTATGTCATGCACATTTAATTAATGGAAGAATAAACTGGCATATGTGAATGTTATTGCATGTGGTATAACTCATTAAGTTAGTAACTTGCATTAGATTGGCAATTGTTAGAAATTGTAGATAATATTGATGAGCATGCATATGAGCCTTAGACACCTAGTTCCT
Source organism: Linanthus parryae (assembly GCA_023055425.1). Classification (NCBI taxonomy): domain Eukaryota; kingdom Viridiplantae; phylum Streptophyta; class Magnoliopsida; order Ericales; family Polemoniaceae; genus Linanthus; species Linanthus parryae. The sequence continues at coordinate 108,203,255 of JALGPY010000005.1, read as the reverse complement.
TATTGAATGTCATTTGCATGTTACTAATCTAGTAGTTATGTTCTATAGTGGGCGATAGATAGACTTCTTGAGGGCTGGTGTGTGCTCCCGCAGAGGGTTAAATAGAAAGACCAGAGAGAGCCCTTGTGTGTCGTGGTGGTTGATAATCCAATGGGTTTTATTAGGCATTCCAGTAACTATTATTCCTTCTGTAAAAAAATAACAATCCATCAGTGATATGGTTTCTGTTAAAGAGTGTAGTGGGATATAAATTTTGAGTCTCATATTTGTTGTGTCTAAGAACAATGGTATTCAACTGCTAGTGAGTTGGAGAGTTGAGTAATACCTGAGGTGAAATACTAGTGACTTGGGCAGAGACTTGAAGAAGGCTATTCGAGAGCACACCAATGTATATTTCTTCTTCTTATCAAGTAGGGGAAATCCAACTTCTAAGTTTCCTGCAGTTACAGTCTATTCCTGTATATACTGCTCGTGTGATTTTACTGCGTTTAGCTGTCTGATAATTGTTTGGGTGATTGATAAATCACGCTGCTTGTGTATTTGGTTCCGCATGCTGATATGTAATAATTGGCTGTTGTGTTAAATAGGTTTTAGATTTCTACGCCAGTGGTTAGGCGACACCTGCTGAGTTGTTTGGCTCACCCCTATGTTTTACAGGTTGAGCCAGAGCGCGACTGGATCGCGGAATAATTGCTAAAAAGTGAATTGTTCAGCTAAAATAGATGTTTTAGTTGTTTGTAGCGATTTGTTGTAAATTAATATTTTGGGCCAGATATTTATAAAACTTGTCATTTTTGACGAGTTAGTGTAATTCTTAAATAAATCTAGTCACGTACCAGTATTTCAAATATTTGATATAAAGTGTGGTTTCAGTGTACTGTGTGTCCTGGTGGTTGAGTTTTGGAAGTCTGTAAGTGTCAGAAGGGTTAACAGTAAATAGTGATTTTTATCGAATAATCGGATTTTTATAATAAAAGTGTGACGGGTCGTCACAGTGGAATCAGAGCCTGACCCAGCCGGAGGTACGGATAGTGTATATGGGACTGGGCGGGTGTTTTGGCGGGTGTCTGTGGCGGGTGCTGTAGAAGTGGTACACACTTGTGAGTCACCACACTTGTAAGCCAATGCACTATCGAGCTAGGGGTACACAGTCTAGTACTGCTTGGGTGGTGGAGGTGATGAGACTTGGTGGTACGTGATAGTTTTACGGTGAAAGTATTTATTTTGTAATTTCGGGACGACATTAACTAAGTGGGGGTAGATTGTGAGATTCTTAATTTTAAAAAAATATATAAAATGTAAATTTTTGTGTGAAATTTTAATTTGGTGGTTATTTAGACGTGATTTCACTGATAACTTTTGTTGACACGAGATAATACAATAGCATCTACGTGGTTATTTTGTGACTTGTTGCGCAATTTTGGGATTGTTTGTTGTGGAGTCTCTCAAATATTGTGAGAGCCATGATTAATATATATATATATATATATATATATCAAATTTGTGATATGTTTGAAAGAAAACATTTCTTTTGTTGTTTTAGACAGTTTATTTATAATAGGTGAAAATGTTACAAATATTTTATATTTATCAAAGCACGACTATGTTTATGTCATGCACATTTCATTAATGGGCGAATAAACAGGCATATGTGAATGTTATTGCATGTGGTATAACTCATTAAGTTACTAACTTGCATTAGGTTGGCAATTATTAGAAACTGTAGATAATATTGATGAGCATGCATATGAGCCTTAGTCACCTAGTTGCTTGTTGACTAAGTTTCTCTAATTCTACTTGGTAATGACATCTGTCATTTACATGTTACTAATCTAGTACTTATGTTGTATAGTGGGCAATAGATAGACTTCTTGAGGGCTGGTGTGTGCTCCGCGTAGAGGGTTGAATAGAAAGAACAGAGAGAGCCCTTGTGTGTCGTGGTGGTTGATAATCCAATGGGTTTTATTAGGCATTCCATTAAATATTATAACTTCTCTAAAAAAAGAACCATCCATCAATGATATGGTTTCTGTTAAAGAGTGTAGTTGGATTTAAAGTTTGAGTCTCATATTTGTTGTGTCTAAGAATAATGGTATTCAACTTCTAGTGAGTTGGAGAGAGGAGTAATACCTGAGGTGAAATACTAGTGAACTTGGGCAGATACTTGAAGAAGGCTATTCGAGAGCACAACAATATATATTTCTTCTTCTGATCAAGTAGGGGAAATCTAACTTCTAAGTTTCCTGCAGTTACAGTCTATTCCTGTATATACTGCTGGTGTGATTTTACTGCTTTTTAGCAGTCTGATAATTGTTTGGGTGATTGATAAATCACGATGTATGTGTATTTGGTGCCACATGCTGATGTGTAATAATAGGCTGTTGTGTTAAGTAGCTTTTAGAATTCTACGCCAGTGGTTAGGCAGCATCTTTAGAGTTGTGTGGCTCTACCCTCTGTTTTACAGGTTGAGCCAGAGCGCGACTGGATCGCGGAATAATTGCTAAAAAGTGAATTGTTCAGCTAAAATAGATGTTTTAGTTGTTTGTAGCGATTTGTTGTAAATTAATATTTTGGGCCAGATATTTATAAAACTTGTCATTTTTGACGAGTTAGTGTAATTCTTAAATAAATCTAGTCACGTACCAGTATTTCAAATATTTGATATAAAGTGTGGTTTCAGTGTACTGTGTGTCCTGGTGGTTGAGTTTTGGAAGTCTGTAAGTGTCAGAAGGGTTAACAGTAAATAGTGATTTTTATCGAATAATCGGATTTTTATAATAAAAGTGTGACGGGTCGTCACAGTGGAATCAGAGCCTGACCCAGCCGGAGGTACGGATAGTGTATATGGGACTGGGCGGGTGTTTTGGCGGGTGTCTGTGGCGGGTGCTGTAGAAGTGGTACACACTTGTGAGTCACCACACTTGTAAGCCAATGCACTATCGAGCTAGGGGTACACAGTCTAGTACTGCTTGGGTGGTGGAGGTGATGAGACTTGGTGGTACGTGATAGTTTTACGGTGAAAGTATTTATTTTGTAATTTCGGGACGACATTAACTAAGTGGGGGTAGATTGTGAGATTCTTAATTTTAAAAAAATATATAAAATGTAAATTTTTGTGTGAAATTTTAATTTGGTGGTTATTTAGACGTGATTTCACTGATAACTTTTGTTGACACGAGATAATACAATAGCATCTACGTGGTTATTTTGTGACTTGTTGCGCAATTTTGGGATTGTTTGTTGTGGAGTCTCTCAAATATTGTGAGAGCCATGATTAATATATATATATATATATATATATATATCAAATTTGTGATATGTTTGAAAGAAAACATTTCTTTTGTTGTTTTAGACAGTTTATTTATAATAGGTGAAAATGTTACAAATATTTTATATTTATCAAAGCACGACTATGTTTATGTCATGCACATTTCATTAATGGGCGAATAAACAGGCATATGTGAATGTTATTGCATGTGGTATAACTCATTAAGTTACTAACTTGCATTAGGTTGGCAATTATTAGAAACTGTAGATAATATTGATGAGCATGCATATGAGCCTTAGTCACCTAGTTGCTTGTTGACTAAGTTTCTCTAATTCTACTTGGTAATGACATCTGTCATTTACATGTTACTAATCTAGTACTTATGTTGTATAGTGGGCAATAGATAGACTTCTTGAGGGCTGGTGTGTGCTCCGCGTAGAGGGTTGAATAGAAAGAACAGAGAGAGCCCTTGTGTGTCGTGGTGGTTGATAATCCAATGGGTTTTATTAGGCATTCCATTAAATATTATAACTTCTCTAAAAAAAGAACCATCCATCAATGATATGGTTTCTGTTAAAGAGTGTAGTTGGATTTAAAGTTTGAGTCTCATATTTGTTGTGTCTAAGAATAATGGTATTCAACTTCTAGTGAGTTGGAGAGAGGAGTAATACCTGAGGTGAAATACTAGTGAACTTGGGCAGATACTTGAAGAAGGCTATTCGAGAGCACAACAATATATATTTCTTCTTCTGATCAAGTAGGGGAAATCTAACTTCTAAGTTTCCTGCAGTTACAGTCTATTCCTGTATATACTGCTGGTGTGATTTTACTGCTTTTTAGCAGTCTGATAATTGTTTGGGTGATTGATAAATCACGATGTATGTGTATTTGGTGCCACATGCTGATGTGTAATAATAGGCTGTTGTGTTAAGTAGCTTTTAGAATTCTACGCCAGTGGTTAGGCAGCATCTTTAGAGTTGTGTGGCTCTACCCTCTGTTTTACAGGTTGAGCCAGAGCGCGACTGGATCGCGGAATAATTGCTAAAAAGTGAATTGTTTAGCTAAAATTGACGTTTTTAGCTGTTTGTAGTGATTTGTTGTAAAGTACTATTTTGGGCCAGATATTTATAAAACTTGTCATTTTTGACGAGTTGGTGTAACTTTTTAAATAATTCAGTCACGTACCAGTATTTCAGATATTTGATATAAAGTGTGGTTTCAGTGGACTGTGTGTCCTGGTGGTTGAGTTTTGGAAGTCTAAAGTGTCAGACGGGTTGACAGTAAATAGTGATTTTATCGAATAATCGGATTTTAATAATAAAAGTGTGACGGGTCGTCACAGTGGTATTAGAGCCTGACCCAGCCTGAGGTACGGATAGTGTATATGGGACTGGGCGGGTGTTTTGGCGGGTGTCTGTGGCGGGTGTTGTACAAGTGGCACACACTTGTGAGTCACCACACTTGTAAGCCAATGCACTGTCGAGCTAGGGGTACACAGTCTAGTACTGCTTGGGTGGTGGAGGTGACGAGACTTGGTGGTACATGACCGTTTTACGGTGAAAGTATTTATTTTGTAATTTCGGGACGAAATTCACTAAGTGGGGTAGATTGTGAGATTCTTAATTTTAAAAAAATATATAAAATGAAAATTTTTGCGTGAAATTTCAATTTGGTGGTTATTTAGACGTGATTTCACTGATAACTTTTGTTGACACGAGATATTACAATAGCATCTACGTGGTTATTTTGTGACTTGTTGCGCAATTTTAGGAGTGTTTGTTATGCAGTGTCTCAAATATTGTGAGAGCCATGATTAATATATATATATATATATATATATATATATATATATATCAAATTTGTGATATGTTTGAAAGAAAACGTTTCTTTTGTTGTTTTAGACAGTTTATTTATAATAGGTGAAAATGTTACAAATATTTTATATTTATCAAAGCACGACTATGTTTATGTCATGCACATTTCATTAATGGGAGAATAAATAGGCATATGTGAATGTTATTGCATGTGGTATAACTCATTAAGTTAATAACTTGCATTAGGTTGGCAATTATTAGAAACTGTAGATAATATTGATGAGCATGCATATGAGCCTTAGTCACGTAGTTGCTTGTTGACTAAGTTTCTCTAATTCTACTTGGTAATGACATCTGTCATTTGCATGTTACTAATCTAGTAGTTATGTTCTATAGTGGGCAATAGATAGACTTCTTGAGGGCTGGTGTGTGCTCGCGCAGAGGGTTGAATATAAAGAACAGAGAGTGCCCTTGTGTGTCGTGGTGGTTGATAATCCAATGGGTTTTATTAGGCATTCCAGTAACTATTATAACTTCTCTAAAAAAAGAACAATCCATCAGTGATATGGTTTCTGTTAAAGAGTGTAGTTGGATTTAAATTTTGAGTCTCATATTTGTTGTGTCTAAGAACAATGGTATTCAACTGCTAGTGAGTTGGAGAGGGGAGTAATACATGAGGTTAAATACTAGTGAACTTGGGCAGAGACTTGAAGAAGGCTATTCGAGAGCACAACAATGTATATTTCTTCTTCTTATCAAGAAGGGGAAATCTAACTTCTAAGTTTCCTGCATTTACAGTCTATTCCTGTATATACTGCTGGTGTGATTTTACTGCTTTTTCGCAGTCTGATAATTGTTTGGGTGATTGATAAATCACGATGTATGTGTATTTGGTGCCGCATGCTGATGTGTAATAATTGGTTGTTGTGGTATATAGGTTTTAGATTTCTACGCCAGTGGTTATGCGACACCTGCTGAGTTGTTTGGCTCACCCCTCTGTTTTACAGGTTGAGCCAGAGCGCGACTGGATCGCGGAATAATTGCTAAAAAGTGAATTGTTTAGCTAAAATAGGTGTTTTTAGCTTTTTGTAGTGATTTGTTGTAAATTACTATTTTGGGCCAGATATTTATAAAACTTGACATTTTTGACGAGTAGGTGTAACTTTTTAAATAATTCAGTCACGTACCAGTATTTCAGATATTTGATATAAAGTGTGGTTTCAGTGGACTGTGTGTCCTGGTGGTTGAGTTTTGGAAGCTTGAAAGTGTCAGACATGTTGACAGTAAATAGTGATTTTTATCGAATAATCGGATTTTTATAATAAAAGTGTGACGGTTTGTCACAGTGGTATCAGAGCCAGACCCAGCCGGAGGTACGGATAGTGTATATGGGACTGGGCGGGTGTTTTGGCGGGTGTCTGTGGTGGGTGTTGTACAAGTGGTACACACTTGTGAGTCACCACACTTGTAAGCCAATGCACTGTCGAGCTAGGGGCACACACTCTAGTATTGCTTGGGTGGTGGAGGTGATGAGGCTTGGTGGTACGTGACAGTTTTACGGTGAACGTATTTATTTTGTAATTTCGGGACGAAATTCACTAAGTAGGGTAGATTGTGAGATTCTTAATTTTAAAAAAACATATAAAATGTAAATTTTTGCGTGAAATTTCAATTTGGTGATTATTTAGACGTGATTTCACTGATCACTTTTGTTGACACGAGATAATACAATAGCATCTACGTGGTTATGTTGTGACTTGTTGCGCAATATTGGGAGTGTTTTTTGTGCAGTGTCTCAAATATTGTGAGAGCCATGATTAATATATATATATATATATATATATATATATATATATATATATATATATCTATATATATATATCAAATTTGTGATATGTTTAAAAGAAAACGTTTCTTTTGTTGTTTTAGACAGTTTATTTATAATAGGTGAAAATGTTTCAAATATTTTATATTTATCAAAGCACGACTATGTTTATGTCATGCACATTTCATTAATGGGAGAATAAACAGGCATATGTGAATGTTATTGCATGTGGTATAACTCATTAAGTTACTAACTTGCATTAGGTTGGCAATTATTAAAAACTGTAGATAATATTGATGAGCATGAATAAGAACCTTAGTCACCTAGTTGCTTGTTGACTAAGTTTCTCTAATTCTACTTGGTGATGACATCTGTCATTTGCATGTTACTAATCTAGTAGTTATGTTCTATAGTGGGCAATAGATAGACTTCTTGAGGGCTGGTGTGTGCTCCGCGTAGAGGGTTGAATAGAAAGAACAGAGAGAGCCCTTGTGTGTCGTGGTGTATGACAATCCAATGGGTTTTATTAGGCATTCCAGTAACTATTATACCTTCTCTAATGAAAAAAAAATCCATCAGTGATATGGTTTCTGTTAAAGAGTGTAGTTGGATTTAAAGTTTGAGTCTCATATTTGTTGTGTCTAAGAACAATGGTATTCAACTGCTAGTGAGTTGGAGAGGGGAGTAATACCTGAGGTGAAATACTAGTGAACTTGGGAAGAGACTTGAAGAAGGCTATTCGAGAGCACAATAATGTATATTTCTTCTTCTTATCAAGTAGGGGAAATTTAACTTCTAAGTTTTCTGCAGTTACAGTCTATTCCTGTATATACTGTTGGTGTGATTTTACTGCTTTTCAGCAGTCTGATAATTGTTTGGGTGATTGATAAATCACGATGTATGTGTATTTGGTGCCGCATGCTGATGTGTAATAATTGGCTGTTGTTTTAAGTGGCTTTTAGATTTCTACGCCAATGGTTAGGCGGCATCTTCAGAGTTGTTTGGCTCACCTCTCTATTTTACAGGTTGAGCCAGAGCGCGACTTGATCGCGGAGTAATTGCTAAAAAGTGAATTGTTTAGCTAAAATTGATGTTTTTAGCTGTTTGTAGTAATTTGTTGTAAATTACTATTTTGCGCCAGATATTTATAAAACTTGTCATTTTTGACGAGTTGGTGTAACTTTTTAAATAATTCAGTCATGTACCAGTATTTCAGATATTTGATATAAAGTGTGGTTTCAGTGGATTGTGTGTCCTGGTGGTTGAGTTTTGGAAGTCTGAAAGTGTGAGACGGCTTGACAGTAAATAGTGATTTTTATCGAATGATCGGATTTTAATAATAAAAGTGTGACGGGTCGTCACAGTGGTATCAGGGCCTGACCCAACCGCAGTAACGAATAGTGTATATGGGACTGTGCGGGTGTTTAGGCCGGTGTCTGTGGCGGGTGTTGTACAAGTGGTACACACTTGTGAGTCACCACAATTGTAAGCCAATGCACTGTCGAGCTAGGGGTACACGGCCTAGTACTGCTTGGGTGGTGGAGGTGATGAGACTTGGTGGTACGTGATACTTTTACGGTGAAAGTATTTATTTTGTAATTTCGGGACGAAAATCACTAAGTGGGGTAGATTGTGAGATTCTGAATTTTAAAAAAATATATAAAATGTAAATTTTTGCGTGAAATTTTAATTTGGTGGTTATTTAGAGGTGATTTCGCTGATAAGTTTTGTTCACACGAGATAATACAATAGCATCCACGTGGTTATTTTGTGACTTGTTGCGCAATTTTGGGAGTGTTTGTTGTGCAGTGTCTCAAATATTGTGAGAGCCATGATTAATATATATATATATATATATATATCTATATATATATATATCAAATTTGTGATATGTTTGAAAGAAAACGCTTCTTTTGTTGTATTAGACAGTTTATTTATAATAGGTGAAAATGTTACAAATATTTTATATTTATCAAAGCACGACTATGTTTATGTAATGCACATTTCATTAATGGGCGAATAAACAGGCATATGTGAATGTTATTGCATGTGGTATAACTCATTAAGTTACTAACTTGCATTAGGTTGGCAATTATTAGAAACTGTAGATAATATTGATGAGCATGCATATGAGCCTTAGTCACCTAGTTTCTTGTTGACTAAGTTTCCCTAATTCTACTTAGTAATGACATCTGTCATTTGCATTTTACTAATCTAGTAGTTATGTTCTATAGTGGGCAATAGATAGACTTCTTGAGGGCTGGTGTGTGCTCGCGCAGAGGGTTGAATAGAAAGAACAGAGAGAGCCCTTGTGTGTCGTGGTGATTGATAATCCAATGGGTTTTATTAGGCATTCCAGTAACTATTATTCCTTCTCTAAAAAAAGAACAATCCATCAGTGATATGGTTTATGTTAAAGAGTGTAGTTGGATTTAAATTTTGAGTCTCATTTTTCTTGTGTCTAAGAACAATGGTATTCAATTGGTAGTGAGTTGGAGAGGGGAGTAATACTTGAGGTGAAATATTAGGGAACTTGGGCAGAGACTTGAAGAAGGCTATTCGAGAGAACATTAATGTATATTTCTTCTTCTTATCAAGTAGGGGAAATCTAACTACTAAGTTTCCTGCAGTTACAGTCTATTCCTGTATATACTGCTGGTGTGATTTTACTGCTTTTTAGCTGTCTGATAATTGTTTGCTTGATTGATAAATCACGTTGTTTGTTTATTTGGTGCCGCATGCTGATGTGTAATAATTTTCTGTTGTGTTAAGTAGATTTTAGATTTCTACGCCAGTGGTTAGGCGGCACCTGCTGAGCTGTTTGGCTCACCCCTCTGTTTTACAGGTTGAGCAAGAGCGCGACTGGATCGCGGAATAATTGCTAAAAAGTGAATTGTTTAGCTAAAATAGATGTTTTTAGCTGTTTGTAGTGATTTGTTGTGAATTACTATTTTGGGCCATATATTTATAAAACTTGTCATTTTTTACGAGTTGGTGTAACTTTTTAAATAATTCATTCACGTATCAGTATTTCAGTAATTTGATATAAAATGTGGTTTCAGGGGACTCTGTGTCCTGGTGGTTGAGGTTTGGAAGTCCGAAAGTGTCAGACGGGTTGACAGTAAATAGTGATTTTTATCGAATAATCAGATTTTAATAATAATAGTGTGACGGGTCGTCACATCTGTTCAGTGAACATACAACTAAGGATGAGGCTACATGGTTGGTGGACAAAGGAAAACAAGTTGTTCAGGAAGTGGATGATGAAGAACAGGAACAAGTTAATGCTGACAGTCCAGACTCTAGGATGTTGATCAAGGATTTGAAGAAGAAGAAGAAGAAAGCTGTCATTCCAGAGATAGTGATTGAAGAACAAGTGTTTGAAGAAACTGGAGGTGCTGGTGGTAAAGCTTTTCAAGAAGAAGAACAACAAGATGATGAGGATGATGAAGAAGATAGTGAAGAAGAAGATGCTGAGCCCAAGGTAGATGGATACCCAACCCCTTAATTCTTGCCTCTTCTTTCTTTCTTTCTTTCTTTCTTTCTTTCTTTCTTTCTTTCTTTTTTAAGGCATTGAATATCTCTTCAAAGTCTTGAAAATTTCTATCCTTTCAAAACCTTTTTAACTCAGTTTTCCAAACATTGATCCAACATTTTCTCATTCTTTTTTGATGAAAGTCAAAAAGGGGGAGAAATTTAGGTTTTTATTTGTTTCTTTAAGTAATTTTTACTTGTCTTAGAGATCTGGTTTAGATCAATAGGGTTTGCTATACATTGCTATTTTACATTGTTGAAATAAGTTGGATTACTTGGATATCTTATGTTGCAATTTATTATCATGAATTCTGCTATGCTCTAATGAATATATTTTTTTTGCAGAACATCAGTCTGTAAAAGATTAACGTTTTGTCTTTCATCAAGGGGGAGATTTTAAGTTCAACCTGTTTCAAAGGCTTGAAACTGCTTTCAAGGGATTGAAACAATCCTGTAGAATACATCATGAACTTAGGGGGAGCATTTGATTTCATTCCAACTCCTGATCTCCTAGGATTGATTATATGTTACTTGATGACGTCAGACAAATCATTCTACTACTCTAAACTGTGATTAATCTATCTGTTTGACTAAGTGTTGCAGGGATATACCGTTGCCTATTTTGCAGGAATTAATTCTTAAACTGGAATGTGCAGAAAAGGAAACTGAGCTGTTGATTTGATTCTGTGTTGGCTCAAATCTGATATGGACCTTCCTAACTTACTCTTAAACAAATTCAAGACGATATTCTTGAAGATACTGAGCAACTAGCCGTTGGAGGAAGCTGTTAGAAGAGTCAAGATTTGAAGCTACTTTTTAGGAATGTTTGTTCAGAAGATTCCGGAGATCTTCAATTCAAATAGACTGCTTAAAGGATGAAATTACTGAAGAATTTCGAAGACACAACAAATAGAAATACACAGAGACATTCGAACACTACTGATGATTAACAAGCAAACAAGAAGCATATCTACATCACTCAATCCAATCATCTGAAGAACACTGAACTCTCACTGAAGACTTAGTTCTCAGTGTTCTTCTCTTCTGATCATCATTTGTATATCATTTAGATAATACTTCTAAATCTTATTCTCCTTGGATTGTTCAAGGTGAACAATACAGAATTCTTAGTTAATCAGTTAGTTAGAGTATGTACTAGATAGGTAAGTGAGAACCACAAGCTGTAATAGAGTAAGGCATCTCTCTGTGCTTGAGATCTAGGGCTTAGCTTTTGATTAATAAGAACTGAGTCGAAAAGCCTGCAGGGATTAAGCCCCTAAGGTAGAGACGTATGTCCAAGTGGACTGAACTCTATAAACTACTTTGTATCTTGCTTATTCTTTACTGCACTTTACTTATCTTATACACTACTCAAAACAGGTTTCAGTTCAAGGGCTTGAAACTCATTTCAAGGCCTTGAAAACTATCGGCTTTTTATTTACTTTATGTTTTGATTCCAAGGACTTGAAATTCATTTCAAGGCCTTGAAATACTTGCTGCACTTCACAAACTTCTTTGAAACCACTCTTTTAGCAAAAGTTGCCATACTCTATTCAACCCCCTTCCAGAATATTGATCCTATAGTTATTCCTACATTACTGTCCTTCACAAACTATCACAAAGTATGAAAATTGTGTCAAAATTCTTCTACAGTCCTGTATGATAAGCCCGCAATGGGAGCGATGCGACTGTCCTTCTTCATTGGACAATTGCGTAGTGATTCTCTTGAAATCTACTTGAACAACTAACTGCTGGATACCCATTTTTCGGGCTAATAGCAAACCTTCCCATACTGCAACCCCTATGCAATGGAAGGTGATGTTTTCGTCTGTAAAGGCACGAACATTGTTTCTATCATTCTCCCACTATCCCTGCGTAGCACAACACCAATGCACCTCCCCGATTCGCACTCATCAATGTCCCATATGTATAGAGCTTTACAAGACCCATAGGAGGAGGAACCCAGTTCAACGTGTTTGGTGCAGACCCAGTTTTTGGGTTTATTTAATTAGTTGATTAATTAGTTAGTGTAATTATTTTATTTAATTAGTTAACGGGCTAGGTCGCGGAGGATCATTTTCGGCATCCTCACCTGCCAATTTACATGACATGCGACAATTATCGCAGTAGGTCAATCGCCGCGATCCGCCTTGAGGACAAGGCAATTTTCAACCGCGAGGGAGTTGATACAGGTCGACCGTATGATCCGGATCAACCCTATAACCTTTATTATCGTTAACTAGTTAGTTAGTATTTAATGATTTCTTTGTTTTATTAGTTAATTAATAATTAGTGTAATTACTTTATCTAATTAGTTAATTACGGGTTAGGTTTCTTTGCGGTTCTTTCCTGGCCTATAGAAGTGAACCGTCTAGGTCTAGAACTTTATTAATTAAACAGTTATAATCTTTGTTTACTCTTTATCCAATTAATTGAGAAGAAATCTTTATTCAGTCAACTCATTAGTTTGTTAGAATAGTGCCGTAGGCTAAAAATTACGTGAAGTTTTGTCGGTTTTCATAAAATCGTCACAACCCGATACCTATTCGGTATCAAACACCAACAGCCCACAAGTGTGCCAACCAAAAAACTGAGCAAAACTAAACCTGCTCTTCATAAAGAAGAACACCGATTTTGCTTTGCCAACAGAACCAAACAAACCCACTAAGAGCATAGAAATAGCCAAGCTAAAAATGTAGTTAACCTACAGAAGAAGTCAATCGGCTTTGATTGTAGCAGAACCTAAAACATCAAAACTAATGTAGCAAACTGATACGTACCAGCATCCCACGTAGCGATACTACGATGTAAACTATAACTACTAAACGAAAATAAACTGAAATTAACTCAAGAAAACATAAAAATTCTTATTTCGTGATGAATAAAATGAATTATTACAGTGTTTTAATAGAAAAGAACTAACCCTAACTAGACAGCTTGACCTAATGGGCTCGGTCCGGACTAATTAAATAAACATCTAATTAACTACTTAAATAAACTGACCTCAATTAATTAAGTAAACAAATAATACTAATTAATATAATTTAACGATAATTATCATAAAACGGTTGACCCGAATCATAGGGTTGAGCCGTATCAACGGCCCCGCGCTCAGAAAAAAACTTGTCCTCAAGGTGGATGCGTTGAAAATACGTGCGACGTCTTGTTTCTCTTGCACACGTTTGCGCGAATCAAACAGACGGAGGATGACCTTCAGAACAATAATTTGGAAGCCAAATCTTTAAAATTTGAGGCCAGAAACGGACTCGGAAGGTCAAAAAACCATAGGGTAGAGCCTGTGGCTGGAAAAAATATCATCGCGGCTCAAAAATAAGGCAAAACTAGACTTGTGGCTCACTTGGAGCCAATGTGGAGCTCGCGGATGGGATTGAGCCGAAAGGAAGCCGGATACGAAGCCGAGCCGGGAGAAAGCTTGTGGCTCAAATTGAGCCGATTACAAGAAAACGGCTAGATCGAGCCGCTAGTGAGCCGTTTTCCAAGTCTCGGCTAAATCCAGCCGACAACGTTGTTTTTCCAAATCGATGGAGACCTAATGCAGTGGCGGTGAAATAGAGCTGCGCAATGACCGACTGGGCATCGTCGGGGGCCAGTATGGGCGGTTGGCGGTCGGATGGCGACAAATGAAAGGATATGGAGGTTCTCGTAGCTTCTAGAGCGACGGGACGGCAGCCGACTGTTGCTGCAATGGCGGAGGGATAGGGCGACGTTGGTGGGTGTTGGAGGATGGAGAGAAGGTCGTTCGACTCGCCTCTGCTTCCGGTAGGTGGCCGGTGTTGGCAACCTGTGCAAGAATCTGAATCCAAATAAAGAACAGTAAAGGTAAACTTACAGAGTTTGGAGAACTGCAGTGAGATAGAGATGATCTCGTGCATATACACGATGGCCTTAAGGCTTTATTCGTTCCCAATTGGTACTGTTGATCCGGAGCGAAGGCCTCCCAAGATAATCACCTCTCACCGTGCAAGCAGAAGTACCGTCTGGAATTGCACCCTTCGAACCTGTTAAGTGGTGTGATAACTCTCTGTGTTTGTGAGGAAGAAGTAGAACTGTCTGGATTTCGGAATGAATGAAACAGAGGAAGGTGTCTTCCTTTTAAAGAAGACAGACACCCGTTAGGAACAGTTGGAAACGGTTGGGCAACGAAAACAGTTGTAACTGTTCAAAAAGCAGTTACAAAAACGGTCTGGTGAAGAATTATTTCCGGGCTGATTTTAATTCTGAAAAGGAGTTGGTTTCTGGCCCAAAAAGATTAAGTTGTTGTTTAATCATGCCCAAGCCCACACCACACCACGACACGGCCCGGCTCGTGCCCGAACCCGAGACCGAACCGAGCCGGCCGTCCGGACGGACGGCGGCGGCGGCGCGCGCGCGCGCGCGTGTGGTGATTCGGACCATAGCTAGGTCCTCTCTCCTACACAAAATGTGTACCACCCAAAGGGCGTGCCCTATAGTGCAAACTTGAACTACATAAGGTGAAAAAGTTTGTTCTTCCCTCCAATGTGGGATGAATTAATTTTCCCACTTGAAGTTGCCTTCTTCACCTTCTTGAGGTTCCATCTTCACCTATGAATTTTTCATTCACCCGAACTCGATTTGGGTCGAAATAAAGTAGTAGGACGATCACTCGACATAAGGTTTCCAAAACTACTTTCACCTCGACGAATCGATAACCCGATTCTTCACAAATCAGGTCCAAAGTCGACCCAAAATCGATATTTTCCAAAAATCCCCCACATGAATGATAAAATTGACTGAGTAGCCGGGATGTAAAAGGATTGAGAGAGATATCACGCGAACAATAATCGCATCGAGAAGGTAGTCAGAGACTTTGAACGTTCTCTTAGTGAAGTACCAACGGGTATACTAGCTTGTCAGTAGCGAATCGCCTTGAACTGCTTGCCGTGACGTATACCTAGTCATTAGCACCCACACAGTTATCATTCTTCCAATTACGGTTCTCATTGTCGTGCCCGTTTTGGCCATGGAACACTTATGTCCTGGTTTCATGAGTGGTCTTAGAGAATTTAGCCTCGTGATTCTCCTAGAACCGGCCCCCAGTTCCCACTCATATAGGTGAGTCTCATAAAGAGTATCTTTCCATACCCCACTTGGTCGTTTAACCAAGATATGAGCTCATTAAAAGCTTCAATGCTTAACCTTGTCCAATGCAAGCGTCACTCGGCGTTCACCCTAGGAATAGGTTAGGAAATTAAATTTCCTCAGTGACTAAATATATGCACGATAGGTAGGTTGGCCCTTTGAACTTAGTTATTGGGATCTCCAATCTTTCTAAGTTGAGTTTCCGCTATGTGCAACTCGGTGAGATAGGCTTTAGTCCCGTTCCCCTTGATGAACTAAACACTTGCTCTCTCGGTAATCCCTTTGTTAGAGGGTCTGCTAAGTTCTCCTTAGACTTCACGTAATCGATCGATATTATTCCATTTGAGAGCAATTGTTTAATGGTGTTGTGTCTACGACGAATATGTCTAGACTTACCATTATAGATACTATTTTGCGCCCTTCCAATTGCCGATTGACTATCGCAATGGATGCAAATATGTGCCATTGGTTTTGGCCACATTCGAAGTTCTTCTAAAAATTGTCGAAGCCATTCTACTTCTTCCCCTGATTTATCCAAGGCAATGAATTCGGATTCCATTGTGGATCTTGCAATGCAGGTTTGTTTAGAAGACTTCCATGACACGGCTGCACCTCCTAGGGTAAAGACATACCCACTTGTGAATTTAGAATCCCTTGTATCCGATATCCAATTGGCATCACTATACCCTTCAAGTACGGCTGGGTACCTAGTATAGTGCAGTCCGTACGTTAAAGTATGTCTTAAATACTTTAGCACCCGAGTCAATCCTTTCCAGTGATTTGCACTAGGATTGCTCGTGAATCGACTGAGTTTGCCAACTGCTTGAGCGATATCGGGTCTGGTGTAGTTCATGAGATACATTAGACTTCCGATAACTTGAGCATATTCGTTTTGCCTTACACTGGCCCCATGATTCTTGGCGAGGTGTAGATTAAGATCAACAGGAGTCTTAACTTCCTTGCCGTCGTTCTTGTCGAATTTCTCAAGTATCTTTCCAACATAGTGTGACTGAGATAATGTGTATCCATTTGATGTTCTAGTGATTTTCATCCCTAGTATAACATATGCGATACCCATGTCTTTCATGTCAAACTTTGTCGTCAACAATTTCTTTGTTGAATTGATGATATTCTTATTACTTCCCATAATTAGCATATCATCGACATATAAGCAAACAATGACATAACCATCACGAGTGGTTTTGTAATAAACACACTTGTCACATTCATTTATATGAAAGCCATTTGATAACATTGCGTTATCAAATTTGACATGCCATTGTTTTGGTGCCTGTTTCAGCCCATAAAGAGATTTGACTAACCGGCAAACCTTGTCTTCTTGTCCGGGAACATGAAAACCTTGAGGTTGCTCCATGTAAATCTCTTCATCCAATTCACCTTTCAAGAAAGCAGTCTTTACATCCATTTGGTGAATTTCGAGATTATTTATAGCGGCAAGTGCTATAAGCATGCGAATGGATGTAATCCTTGTGACTGGTGAGTAGGTATCGAAATAATCGATACCTTCCTTTTGTTTGTATCCCTTTGCTCCAAGTCGAGCCTTGTATTTTTTGACAGTTCCATCAGTTTTAAGCTTCCGCTTAAAAATCCATTTGCAACCTAATGGTTTGCATCCTGATGAAAGACTCACCAATTCCCATGTGTGATTTTGAAGTATTGATTCAATTTCACTATTTACCGCTTCCTTCCAATATGACGCCTCACTGCTAGACATAGCCTCCTTGTAGGATTGAGGCTCATTTTCTACCATATAGGTAAGAAAATCCGGTCCAAGGGTCGTTGCTGTTTTGGCCCGCTTGCTACGTCTAGGTTCTACCTCTTCTTCGGACTGTTCAGACGTGGAGTCACGAGTTCGTTTAGAACTTTCCACATTCTTGGTTTTGTATGGAAATACATCTTCAAAAAATGTAGCCGAACAAGACTCAAAAATAGTATTTTCGTGTATATCTTCAATTTCTGATTTTACAACCAGAAATCTATATGCACTACTATTATGAGCGTACCCGATGAAAACGCAGTCCACCGTTTTCGGTCCCAATTTAACCTTTTTAGGTTCCGGTATTGCTACCTTTGCGAGACACCCCCACACTTTGAGGTATTTTTAGGACGGTGCTTTTCCTTTCCATAGTTCATATGGAGTTTTGCTAAGCCTTTTCCGAGGAATCCTATTACGGATAAGGTTAGTGGTCAGCAGGGCTTCCCCCCACAAGTTCTGAGGTAAACCCGAACTTATAAGTAATGCATTCATCATTTCTTTTAAATTTCAATTTTTCCTCTCGGCAACGCCATTTTGTTGTGGCGAATACGGTGCCGTAGTTTGATGAATAATCCCACTTTCTAGACAAATGTCCCATGTAGAACGGTTCTCCATTTTTCACCTCCTCGTATTTGGTAAACATTGATTTATCCACGCAAATATGGCGTGTCGCGCCGGTGTCGACCCACCATTCCCTTGGGTTGCTGCCAATCATGTTCACCTCCGAGACGACCGCTGACAAGCGAATCCCATCATCCTCGTTTGCTTCCGCAACATTGGCCTCGGACTTCTCTTTGTTCTTTTGAGGTTTGCGCTTCTTTTTGCACTCGCTTCGATGATGTCCCGTTTTTGCCGCAATTGAAGCACTTCCCCTTGAACGATTTATCACCCGCATCGGCGGAGTCCATGTCTTTCACCTTTCGTTTCTTTTTCGGCCCTTGTTCCACGACGTTTGCTTTGGCTTGCAAAATTCCTGTTTTTGGGTCGGCATTGCGGTTGTCCTCCTCAATCCTCAAGCGCACGATGAGTTCCTCGAGCTTGATTTCCTTGCGCTTGTGCTTGAGATAATTTTTGAAGTCCTTCCATGATGGAGGCAACTTCTCAATTATACAAGCTACTTGGAATGATTCGCTAAGAGCATCTCCAACAGCAAAGTTGTCCTTGGACTAAATTTGTACCGGCCCTAAATTTTACACCAGCACTTTTTCAGTTTTTACTCCAGCAGATGGCCTAAATATAGGCCACCAGCATTATTTAATTATTTTATAATTTTCATTATTAAATAATCATGCTACTACATATGTTTAATAACTAATTAAATTTAGAAAAAAAAATAACGAATTGATTAATTTGTTGAAGCGAGAGAATTTGTAATTATTTATTTGTTTTTATTTATCTATTTATTTATTATAAATAATGAATTTGTAATAAATAACGAATCATTATATTTATTTTTAAATAATAATTTAATTAATTTGTTGAAGTGAGTGACTTAATTAATCCAAATGTTGAATTTGCAGGAGAAGTGGAGAGGAGGAGAGCATTAAAACTAGGGGTGTTCGCGGGGCGGTTTGGGCGGGTAAAATGTAAATTTCTCCCCCAAAGACAATTTCAGTACCAATGGATGTAAAAGGATTATTGTAATGTAAAACCAGCAAGATAATACAGTTTCTGAAATTTAACAGTAAATAAAGAACTGAAAAATGAAATCAGAAACAAAATTCTTTCGATAATTGAATCCGAAAGATATATATAGTGACGAACAGATAATCTGACTGTTAAAGAATTTAGACAAGAACAGAAAAATTATCTGTTACAGAAAAATAAACGGAGCAGTCTATTTAACTGTTGCAGAAAATTTCAACAGATACTGAAGAAATTATACTGTAACAGAAAAAATAAACAGCAGCAACATTTAACAGTAACAGAAAATTAACAGTACCAGAAAATAATACTGAAACTGAAAATAAAATGTACTGCAGAAACAGAAACAGAAAAAATAACAGTAACAGAAAAATTTTCCAGTCACGGACAAAACTGGAAAATTTTAACAGAAACAGAAAAATGGTCTGATTCTTGAACAGATTAAGATAAAGCCTTAAGATTGTTGGCAACCTGTGCAAGAATCTGAATCCGAATAAAGAACAGTAAAGGTAAACTTACAGAGTTTGGAGAACTGCAGTGAGATAGAGATGATCTCGTGCATATACACGATGGCCTTAAGGCTTTATTCCCTCCCAATTGGTACTGTTGATCCGGAGCGAAGGCCTCCCAGGATAATCACCTCTCACCGTGCAAGCAGAAGTACCGTCTGGAATTGCACCCTTCGAACCTGTTAAGTGGTGTGATAACTCTTTTTTTTTGTGAGGAAGAAGAAGAACTGTCTGGATTTCGGAATGAATGAAACAGAGGAAGGTGTCTGCCTTTTAAAGAAGACAAACACCCGTTAGGAACAGCTGGAAACGGTTGGGCAACGAAAAAAGTTGTAACTGTTCAAAAAGCAGTTACAAAAACGGTCTGGTGAAGAATTATTTCCGGGCTGATTTTAATTATGAAAAGGAGTTGGTTTCTGGCCCAAAAAGATTAAGTTGTTGTTTAATGAGGCCCAAGCCCACACCACACCACGTCACGGCCCGGCCCGTGCCCGAACCCGAGACCGAGCCGAGCCGGTCGTCCGGACGGACGGCGGCGGCGGCGCGCGCGCGCGCGGGCTTGTGGTGATTCGGACCATAGCTAGGTCCTCTCTCCTACACAAAATGTGTACCACCCAAAGGGCGTGCCCTATAGTGCAAACTTGAACTACATAAGGTGAACAAGTTTGTTCTTCCCTCCAATGTAGGATGAATTAATTTTCCCACTTGAAGTTGCCTTCTTCACCTTCTTGAGGTGCCATCTTCACCTATGAATTTTTCATTCACCCGAACTCGATTTGGGTCGAAATAAAGTAGTAGGACGATCACCTCGACATAAGGTTTCTGAAACTACTTTCACCTCGACGAATCGATAACCCTATTCTTCACAAATCGGGTCCAAAGTCGACCCAAAATCGATATTTTCCAACAGCCGGAACGGCGGATTGAGCTGCGGTAGTGGTGCGTTGAGTCTGTCGAGGTTGGATGGAGGCTGGTTCAGGTGTTGGGGCAGCAATAATGTTCCTGGTATCGCCGGCGACAATGGTGCCGTCTGATCTATTGGGTTCGGCGTTGATTTGGCCTCTTTCGTTGCGTTACCCAGGTGCTGCTGCTGTGGGTTCTCTAGTGGCGGCAATTAGGTCGTTGGCGCCGGATCTTGAGATGGTAGGAGTGTCAAGTGTGGCCTCGATTAACTTATTCAGGATGCAATAGAACTCCTCAGTGGTCACCGCTCGAAGACGTCCCCCACTGGCTTTGATGTCTTCCAGATCTGTCATGGCAAGATACCCACTCGCTTGGAGGTGTTCCAGCTCTGCCACGGTGAGATAATTAATTGTTTTCACTTCCTTCCAGAGTTTTTTGATGTCTTCGGGATCTTCGAGAATGAGAACGGCGCAAGGGAAACCACCCATGTCCGTCATGATTCACTAGTTGGATGGTGAAATCAATGAAAGCACCACTTAATACGTACCAGTATCCCACATATCGATGCTACGGTGTAATCTACAACTACTATACAAAAATAAACTGGATTTAAGTCAAGAGAACATAACAATTCTTATTCCATTATGAATAAAATGAACTATTACAGTATTTAAATAGAAAAACACTAACCCTAACTAGACAACTTGACCTAATGGGCTAGACCCGGACTAATTAAATAAAAATCTAATTAACTAATTAAATAATCAGACACACAATTAATTACGTAAATAAATAATACTAAATAATCTAATGTAACGATAATTATCATAATACAGTTGACCCGTATCACAAACACCCAGTATCAATGGTTTTAGCTCTGCTCTTCAATTTTTGTTCCTCGTCAAGCTTGCCGCGCAATTAGAGCATCCACAGTAGACTAGCTAAACAACGGTTAATACCAAAATAGGCAGCAAAATTTAGAAAAGTGTAGCTCCAGTATACTTGCTAAAATGTATTCTATTTTTTTAGCTTGAATTTCGCTCGCCACATCTGGCGAGAAAATATTTCTCATCCAAAATACTTTTCCATGATTTTCTCCACGATATGTTCCTCCCTAAAATCTCTCAACCTTCCTTAAAATCTCTCCACCTTGTTTTCTATTCATTCAAGTTAAATTTATGCAACAGCTAGGGTGATAGTTCAATTGGTAGAGCGTTGGAAGCCCCTGCATGAGGTCCCGGGTTCAATGCTGGTAGACAACAAAATAATTTTTCAAAAAAAAAAAAATAAAAAAAAATTATGCTACGTTTATAAACAATTACAAAAATATATGAGAAATATTTGAATAGCACTATTAGAGCAAAACCCAAAAACATTAGCAACTAAATTAGAAATGGTCTAAATTGTAGATAAGATGTAAGTTACACAATTGTGGATGCTCTTAGAGATCAAGTATTATGGACTATTTATTTTGACCTATTGGAGATTTTTTTTTTTTTTTAAAACAAAGGAAAAAAGAAAGACTTGACCAATTGGAGATTTGTTTCCTAATAATTTTCAGGTTCCCGAAGGAATCTTACTCAAACTTGGAAACCAATGTACGAGCATTACTATTTATACGTCTCAGACGTTTATATATTGTTTGTTCTGCTGGTGTATCCATTTGTCTTGGTTTTGGTAAGATTTGAAGCCAAAGGTTCAACCTCTCCCTCCCCAAAAAAGGTATTGCTATGTCTCCATCTTAGAGATTTAAACATGATGAATACTTTTGTATTTTGCCAGCTAAAATTATGTCAACTTGAGTTAGAAATCTTGCCTTAACTGACTGCTTTTTGCTATTATTACCTCTGAACTGGTAATGCGATTTGGCTTGACATTTAAACAAAATCTTATTTGTCTTTGAACTGGCTATTGATCCATGCAGTCTCCGTCACTATAGGGTTAGACGCCCGTTAAAGGATTATTTTTGATTCTCAGCTAGCTTGTTTAAATTATTGTTTGTCTTTGAACCGACTGTTGATGACTTATGGGGATTATAGGATTAGACTTATGGGGATCGCTGTTACATTGAATGTTTTAGAAGTTTTTTTCTTTTTTTTTTTTCTTTTTTTTTTTTTTTTTTTTTTTGAGGAACAATGTTTTAGAAGTTGGAACAGCAGAAATTTGAGGAATTTAGCTGACGTTGTTTAAATTTGTAAAAGGCTTCTTGATTGTAAATAAGCTTGTGTATATACCGACTTGCTATTGATGCTTTTCAATTGCGGAGAATACTCTTTTTTTTTTTTTTTTTTTTCTGTCAAAAAGATTCTTGATAATTAAAATTGAACAAATGGTCTTGTACATCTTTGACTTTGTAATGTGGTGTGAAATAATTAATTGGATTTCCTCTCTTTCAGAATGTCAACGAGTTATGTTAAAGTCAAGAGAAGATCTTATCCATGCTTTGGTGGGTTTTTAGATGTGGATCCTTCATATGCCGAAGATGTAGCTGAGAAGGTTAAAGCCTACTGCATGAACAAAAAAAGGTACCAGAAATATTCCCTTACTCTCCTTAATTTTTTCTCTTACCTTGCGGATTATATCGATGAACTAGTGTTTTAGTGATGAAGTTTAGAAGCAGAAAGAAAGTCGACGTTCTTCGATGGGTAAAGAAATCTGAGAAACTCTTAATAGTAATTCAGGAGGGAAAACTGTCTTTGCCCGTAAGTTACACGGCACATGCTGCTTGAACAGCAGAAAACCATTATTACGGTAAAGAATAGTAAAAAATAAAACTGTCTCAAAATACTACCACCAACTAAGGACAAGATTCTAAGACAGTCCCAATTTGCGGTATTGCTGAAAGAGTTATCAATCTCGAGTTATTACGCGATAAATAATTAATATATTAATGAAAACGGAAAAATGCAATTTGACACCCTAAACAATGTCGGATCGCCAAAAGCTTGCGTACATAAGCGCCAGATGTGTTTTGTTGTTATCGTCTAGCGATTCTGCATCTCATAGGGTGTACCCACCCTCAACATGTCACGTCGGTCCTGCATCATTCAGTAAAGGAATCGGTCTTTTTCCATATACAAGAAGGCAATTATTTTGGTTTCTAACTGACTACTCATGCACTCGCTGTTTTCTTTCAGAGAATCGGACAAGAGGGCCAAACGGAATTATAGGAAGCAGAGGAATTCCTATCATCCCAACAATGAGAAGCTTTTGCATTTTAGACCTATCTATGTCAAAGATTTGAATGAAAACGTAGGGTCTTATTGTATTGCTTCTTGTGAGGATTGGTATGTAGTTCGAGAACCTTCTCGTAACTGTGAATGTTACCTCTGGAACTGCATATCACATCAGAAGATTCAACTCCCAAAACTCAAAATCACTGCAAAGAACTACTTCAAGTGCCTTCTCACAGCCCCTCCAAGTGAAAAACATTGTGAAGTTATGTTTTTCAATCGGAGCCGTCCATCAATAATATGTTATAGGCTTGGATATAAGTGGGTTCAGAAGAGATATGATAAACATCCAGACAACACATTCTCTGACGTCGTTTCTTGCAACGGAAACATATATGCCATTGAACGTAAGGGGAAAATACTATATCAGCTACATTCTCAACCTGGAGGAATTCTAAATGTATCACATGCCTCCAACGAAGAAGTAGTAGTTGTTTTCCCAGAAAAGCAGCACTTGGTGGAATCTTGTGGTGAAGTATATCTTGTTCAAAGATTTTCATCGTACAGACTCGAGGTGTATAAAATGGATTTTTCAAGTTACGATTGGGTAAAAGTAGAAAGCTTAGGCAATTGTGCTTTCTTTCTTAGTTGCAATCATTCAGTTTCACTGAATGCAGAAGAATTGGGTATCGAAGGGAACTGTATTTATTTTACTGAAGACAACGACTCGGAATGCTTGTATGTGTTCAATCTTGGAGATGGAAGCTTATTTGTCTGCCAACACGGTCCTAATCTTGAAGCCTTTTGCTTTTCGTGGGAGGGACAATTGCCCGTTTTGAGGTAAGCCTTTCAATTTTCATCCATGAAGTTGCTTGTGTGTATTCAATATTGTCCATTGAAGGAAAATTAAAAATACCGTGGTTATAGTCATCTTTAATGAATTATTATTTTTGTTTCCTGCAGGCTTCTAGAAAATCCAAGCAATAACCAACCCAAGGACGCAAAGGAAAAAGAGGTGGTTATTGTTGTCAATGGGGAAAATGACAGTGTATTCAAATCACTTCCTTTCGATGTGCTGGAGAAAATTGGAAGATGCTTGGGTTTTGGGAGCGACTATATGAATTTTCGTCTTGTTAATAGAAGGTGGAGATTAGCAGCCCCTCGGTATCGTTGGGTACATGATTCAGAAAGTGATATTCGACCGCTTCCTTGGCTTATGTTCTTTAATGGTCGGCAAAATGATATGTGCAAGTTTTATGATCCGGGAGAGGGTGTTGTGTACAACAAGACCAACACTGGGAATATTTCAGCAGAAGATTGTGTGGTTTGGTACTCACGGGAAGGTTGGCTTATCGTATCACAAGGAAAGAAAAATTTGTTTCTTTTTGAACTATTCACTCAGAAAAGAATCAGCCTTCCAAATCTACCTGTGCAAGATCTTCGCAGCATGTGTTTCTCTGGCTCACCAAGGTCTCCAGATTGTGTGGTGGTCTGTATTACTCACATAGAACCTGAGTTGTCGTGCATTGGCTGGCTGCCTCTCGCAGAAAACCGCTGGCACGCAATACATGAATCATTTATTCCATCATGGAACAATTCAGTTTTCATGGATGGGAAATTTTATTTTCTGGGTCAGGATGGAATTTTGGGATGCTTGACACTACTCGAGCAAGAATGGGACTGGAAGGTGTTCAATCTGCACCAAAAGATGCATTTACCGACAACAATCTCTCGGAGCTTCTTAGTTTCTGCGAACCAGCACCAGCTCTTATCAGTTTTTGTGGGTAATTCCAGTAACCGGGTTGGTGTTTACGAGTTTGATTTTGCTGGAATGGAATGGGTGGAATTAGATAGTTTGGAGGGCAGTACATTGTTTGTTAGTGAAACAGCTTCACTAGCTATGGGGGCAGACCAAACTATGGATACGATGAAGGATACAATTTATTTTCCTCGTCTCAGTAAAATAAACTGCAGCTATAAGATCGTGCCGTACTGTATGAAGAGTTGCAGATTCAAGACGAATGACAACGAGGACTGCGACTATATTTATGATACCAAAGAACACTTACGTAGCGTCTGGTTCCAACATAGATTGCTTCCAACTTTAGAGTTGAATGTAACAATGTGAAATTATGACGATAATTTTCAGAATGCAAGCATCGAGACGGCAGATGAATGTATCCAGCAACAGGTGAATGTATCGAGTTCAACATGTTATGATGTAAAAATTGCATTTGTCCCACATAATCTATCTTTTATTTTCTGAAAGTGTGTAATGTAGGTGTAAACAGGTATAATAATACTCTAGAAGTTGGGGGGGGGGGGGGGGGTTGAATAGAGTATGCTAACTTTTGCCAAAAATCAAATTTTTAGAACTTTAAGAAGAACAAACTGTTGATATCTCAAAGCTTTGAAAAGAACTTGTAAAGCTTAAAGATATAACCGCAGAGTTAGAGGCTTCAAAGCTTTGAGACTTGGAAAGCTCCGAAGATTTGAAACTTCCAATTTAAACTTTAAGTAAATAGCAAAGACACATATATTTTACAGAATTCAGTCACAATTGGACCTAGTCTCTGCCTGAGGGATCTAATCCCTCCAGGATTCAAACACAACTTCTTATTAATCACCCAGATTTAGCCCTAGATCTCAAGCCTAAGTGAGCTACCTTACACTTATACAGCTTGTGGTTCCCAACCTATCTAGTTATAGACTACAACCTATTGAAACAATAAGAACCTCTTGTTGTTTACTTGAACAACCAAACTACTAAGTTTAGTGAGGTTTTAGAAATAAAGAAAAGATGACACAATTAAGTACAGAGAGAAGAACTCAGAAAGAATAAGCTGTTTAAAGCCTGGAAGAGTTCTTCTGGATTTGAATGATCTTCACCCTGCTTGAATTGATTCCCTGAATGATTTGAAGAGTTGTATGTAATGGATCTTCCCAGATGATTGTACTCTCCTCAAAATCACGACCTCTGTCTCTCTTATAAGTCTCTGTAATTCAAACTTAGGTAGCTGTTTTAGTCTGCAACTAACTTGAGAGATTTCAGGAACATATTTCCTAAAATATCTCCCATCTGATAAGCTCCTGTTAACAGCTCAATTTGAATACATTGCTGATCAGTTTATGGACGTTGGAGAATCCAACAAACCTGCAAATACTTAGAAAACAAGATCAAACAAATAACAATACAATCTAGCAAAGAGATCTGCTTGAAACAACAGCTAACCAATAAAGAGAAAATCATGCTAGACTTGTCTGCTGATAGTTCTGGGTTAACAAGTATATTCAATCTCATGAATATATCAAATAGCCAATATAGAGTCCACAATAATAGACAATAATCAGCATGTAACAATATCCAAGTAACACTGAATCAATCTACACACAGAAAGATGGTTAGAAGAACTTAGCATTAAAGAGTGACTTGAAAATATCAAAGCTTTGAAGCTTTGCCTGCTAACTTCTCCAGAATGTATATTGGATTTTCAAACCAATTTAATCATGCAGTGATCATCTTTGAACATAGATTGCTGAATATAATTATATAACTAAACTAATCATCATCAGAACATAACCAAAACCTGCACAAAGTAGTTAGACAAATACAGCATACAAGAACTGCTACAGTAACTCAAAGCTTTGGCTTTGGTACTTAGCATTTTCATATGCTTGTGTTTCTGGCTTTCATCATCAAGGAGCTAAGCTCTCTGCCTGTATTTTCATATCATAATATCCATGAGCTTCAGACTTATCAATCTCCCCCTTGATGAAAGACAAAACACATTATCTGAACATTTGATATCCTGCAACTTACAAACAGCAACAAATAAATCACAGAACATAAATTCACAAACCACATAATTGCATAGATAAACATCACCAGATCCTGAGTTCATTACATGCCATAAAAGTATATACTAAACATCCTATAAACATGAAACTAATAAAAACATGAAAAAAAAAACATCAAACACATAATCTTCTTCCCCTTTTTGACTTTAATCAAAAGAGTTGAAGAAAATGTTTGATATGTTCAGAGTTTTTAAAAGAAAATAGGAATAATAGCCTAAGCTTTAGGACTGAAGAGAGTATAAAGAATAGAGAGATGAGGTTCAAGGCTTTGAAGATCCTGTAGACTTTGCTGTTCCTTTGCCTTTGCCCTGAGCCTCTTCTTGTTCTTCTTCTGAGACTTCTGCATCTTCAGCCTGTTCCTCAACTTGCTCTCCTTGCTCTGCAGCTTTCTTTCCATGAACTTCCTCAGTTTGCATCTTCTCAACAACCTCATCAACCAATTCGTCCAGATTAGCAGCTTCCTCTTCAGCTTTCTCTGCAGCAGTTTCCTCATCATCTGCCTCTTCATCAGACTGATCAAAGAGATCCTTTGATGTCAGAACAACATGAATACCTTTCTTCTTCTTCTTCTTCTTCTTCTTCTTCTTCTTCTTATTCTTCTTCTTCTTCTTCTTCTTCTTCTTCTTCTTCTTCTTCTTCTTCTTCTTCTTCTTCTTCTTCTTCTTCTTCTTGAGAGATTCTCCTAGAAATTCTTCTGAATCAATGGTGGTCTCTCTGCTTTCTGAAGAAGGCACTTTCTCTAGATCCAAACCTTAGATGATCAGGTAAATCTTGTTAAGCACCAAACCTTTGAACTTAGTCAGATCATTGGACAAGTCAAACAATCCCTGTCTCCAATCCTCTACACCATCTTCCTGAACCTCAACCCTATCTATAGTCTGTGAGAAATCCAGATGACCAGGCTCCTTAGGGGTTGAAGCAGCTCTAGGTTTGATAAACTCCTTTTCCTTCAGCTCTTTAGAACTCAACTCCGAATAGAACTTCCACTTTCCCTTAGCAGTATACACAATCCCAATCCTTTGAAGGGATGCTTCATCAACTACCCCAAAACCAGTTGTAATCT
The DNA here is from genome assembly GCA_023055425.1 of Linanthus parryae. Classification (NCBI taxonomy): domain Eukaryota; kingdom Viridiplantae; phylum Streptophyta; class Magnoliopsida; order Ericales; family Polemoniaceae; genus Linanthus; species Linanthus parryae. The sequence goes on along the minus strand of JALGPY010000005.1, from coordinate 108,174,766 downwards.
TCTCTTCATCCTTCAAAGACACTCCAAAATGTTTGAAAAAAGTGGTAAAGCATTGGCATAGGGTAGAGAGTGGTTTCTAGTCCTAGTCCCACAGTAAACCATGTGTTCCATCACCACAGTAAGAAGGTCTACCTCAAACCCTTGACAAATCAAGTACATCAGGATTAAAACCTTCTCTGTTACCAACTCTTTGGAGTATTCCCTGGGTACCACACACCTCATAATGATGGAAACTATAATTTTGGCTTCACAATTGAACACATAATGTGTTAACTGTTTGGGTTCAGAAGTGGTTCCCTCCAAGAAAAACAGAGCTTTGGCTTTCTCTAGGATCTCTTTTATATCAGGATAGTCACCTACCTTATATTTCCTAGGCACTCCCAAAACTTTGGAGAAAACCCTATGATCTAACCTAATGTCCACTCCAGCCACCTTTGAGGTTAGGATATATCCATCACTATCATCAAGCTCTTGAATCAGATTCAAATAGAAATGTCTGGTTAACCTAGGGTAGGCTTCAGAGGATGGGTTTAACATACTTCCAACAGATGAATTTCTCAAGTTCTTAATGTAGTCTAAGTCTAAAATCTCCAATAAATCAGAACCGATCATACTAAAAAAAGACACTTTTGAAGATGCATACCCATCCATCCAAACCTTCTTGACATCAGTATTAAAAAACCAAGATTCATGCAAGAGATTCTTACCAAAGTTTTTGGCTTTCTTGGTTTTTACTGCACTGTGTTTCATCCTCTTCTTCTCAGTGCTTTCTTACCCTTCTTCTCTGGGGTTGCTTCTGCTTTCTTGTCACCAGCCTTCTTCTCATTTGTAGAAGGTACATTCCTCTTCTCTTTCTCAGCAATCACCTCTTTCTTCTTCTTGCTTGACTCCTCCTCCTGATCCTTGTTTCCCTTTTCTTTCATTACCTCATCTGTTGCAGATTATGAAGCTGACCCAACACTAGTTTCTTCTTGAACTTCCTTCCCTTTATTTGCGGGGGGGGGGGGGGGGGGGGGGGGGGGGTGAGGTCTCATAAACACTAGCTGTGTCTTCTGAGTCTGATCCATGAATGGTGATCATTCTGTTAGCTTTTCTCTTCACCCTCTTGTTGGAGGTCTGACCTCGCTGCTTGATCCTTTCGGATTTTCTCTCCATTTGGGTTAGGGTTTGATAAATTGAGAGAAAGGAGAGAGAGAGAGAGAGAGAGAGAGAGAGAGAGAGATAGACAAAAAGAGATTGAAGTAGAGAATGAGAGAAAATAAGTCCTGAAGCTGGCTTACGTTGGTAGAGTTTGACTGAAAGTAGGAGATTTGCATGCAAAAAGATTTGAAAAGATTTTCAAGATATCTGTAGATATTTTGAACAAATCTCTGAACATTTGAAAAGATTCTGTAATTATCTAAAAAGTTAACACACAATTTTTCATGATCAAATTTTTTAAAGATAATGCAAATCCACTCATCACAGCAATGAAACAGTAGTTCAAAGCTTTGAGAAGTTTCAGAGTAATACAGAAACTTCAAAGCTTTTAGCTATATTTTCAAGGCTCCAGAAAATATGATCTCAAGGCTTTAAAATCACACAGATATTGCACATAGTGACTTATTAATCCCCCTAAACCAATGCATCCTTTTTTAACATACCCAATTCAAGCCTTAGGGATGCAAACATCTCATCTGGCAATGGTTTAGTGAAATTATCAGCTAATTGCTTAGAAGTAGAAATAAAAGATAGAACAATGTCACCTTTCTCTGTGTGATCTCTAAGAAAATGATGTCCCACATCTATATGCTTTGTCCTTGAGTATTGTACTGGATTCTTTGATATTGAAATGGCACTTGTATTGTCACAGTTAATTGGCACATTTCTGAAATCATATCCAAGATCTCTTAGCTGCTGTGCAATCCATAAAACCTGTGAACAGCAAGCTCTAGCTGCAATATATTCAAGTTCTGCAGTTGACAAGGCTACTGAATTCTGATTCTTTGAATGCTAACTTATCAATGAAGATCCATAAAACTGGCAGCATCCAGAAGTACTCTTTCTGTCTACTTTTTATCCTGCAAAGTCTGCATCTGAATATCCACTCAACAGAAACTTAGTCCTTCTTGGATACCAAAGCCCCAAGTCTTTGGTTCCATTCAAATATCTAAAAATCCTTTTTACAATAATCAAATGACTTTCTTTAGGATCAGACTGAAACCTTGCACACATGCATACACTAAACATAATATCTGGTCTACTAGCAGTTAGATACAAAAGTGAACCAATCATACCTCTATATTCTTTCTGATTTACACTCTTACCAGTCGTGTGCTTGTCTAAAGACAGTGATGAACTCATAGGGGTCTCTACAAACTTGGACTGTGACATGTTATATTTGTTTAACAATTCCAGGGTGTACTTTCCTTGATGCACAAAAATTCCTTTCTTCATTTGATGTACATGAAGTCCAAGAAAGAAATTCAGTTCTTCCATCAAGCTCATTTCAAATTCCCTGCACGTTAGACTTGAAAACTCTTTTGAAAGAGCATCAATAGTAGCACCAAAAAGAATATCATCTACATATATCTAAACAACTAACATATCTTTTTCTTGATTTTTGAAAAAGAGGGTTTTATCAACTAGACCTCTCTTAAAACCATTTTATAACAAAAAATTTGAGAGTCTGTCATACCAAGCCCTTGATGCTTGCTTAAGTCCATATAGTGCTTTGTCCTGTTTGTAAACATGATCAGGAAAGAAATCATTTTCAAAACCTGGTGGTTGAGCAACAAATACTTCTTCTTGTAGATAACCATTCAGAAAAGCACATTTGACATTTGTGTACAGGAGGATTCTTTGAGGAAGATCCAAGTGTACACCAGGGGTAGAGAATAGGAACACGGGAAGTGTAAGGTAGTGAGTAGGGAGAGAGCAAGACAAAGGTAACTATGAGAGAGACAATATATGGGCAGAGCTTCCGCGTAGGTATCAGATATCTATGATTGCAATGAAGGGTTAACGATCCTATATATAGTGGGGAATGTGACCGTTGTAGTGGGTTAATGAGCCCATTAATGGCGGCTTAATTACCTCAACCATAACAGCACGTTCGACCGCATATATAGGGACCATTACGCACTTCGCCCGCGTATACCGGAACCGTTATGAGGTTGACCGGGTTTATGGGACACGTGGCCATAAATCTCTCAAAGCAGTTACCAAGGGTCGCATGCGGGCTTGATTGTCGCTCGCACGCGACAGATCTTACTCTAGCCTCCAAACCACTAAGTCCCTACTAATCCTGTGTGGAATGATATGCGATGGACCCTGTCTCGCAGCCCCCATATGGACAAGCATGGGTAATGCTTGTGTGGTACTGGAGCACCACCATATGTTCTCGATGACTGCCACGTGTAAGCTGACTTACGCGGTTATAATACACTATCTACATTAGCCCCCTTTTTGCACGTGGAGACACTTATCTGATAGACTTCAATGCGCAAAAACCAACGCGCGCGTTGTAGCTACGCACCAATTCAAATGTCCGAGAAATCAGCCCCCGTGCGTGTCATTATGACCTATAATCCCTAGAGTCTTGCCTTCTGTTCTTGCTTCTGAGGTCGTCGCTCAGAGAAGCTCTGATGATGTTTTGGTGCTTGAGCAGAGAAGTCAATCTCCCATAGCTCGCGTTCCAGAGCGAAGTTCATACATAGAGAAATCAGCTATGGCTACAGAAGATGTAGGAGAGACCTTGGAAGATGTAATTGAGGTATTTGATATGATGGGATTGACACTGAGATGCGAGATGGGGGTGTTGAAGAAGAACATGCGAATGAAGATGGCAGGGGCGAAGAGATGGAAGCAGAAAGTGCTGAAGCTGTAGTTTACACTGATGAACAAGTCTCCGAACTTCCAGGAGCTCATCCGATCACTGAAGATCAAGCGACTCATGAGAATGTTGATACCCCAATGGCAGCTTCTGAGCCAAGGGAATCTCTTGAAAGTGAACAAGTCGCTAGGCAAGCAGAAACTGAAGAAAATGCTCTTCAGGCTGCGCATGCGAATGTGGATGCCTCCATGGAGACTCTTGAGACAAGTCCACCTGGAGAGGATGCAGTTGCTAATAACAGAGGTGTTCTTCCTCCATCAACTGTTAATGCTGTTGCTGATGTTAGTGATGCCAATGCTCCACAAATCCCTCCAAGTCCAGCTGCCTCAGTTGGTGTTTCAAGACCTCCTCAGCAAAGCCCTGCTATCCCTTCTGCTGAGATAGACCTCTCTCAGGTACCCAATGCATGGAGTTTGTGGGGTTCGCAGGATTCAGCACCTATTGCGGGTGTTGACACTTATGTCATACCAGCCGATTACGACGAGCGCGAAGCTTTAGTCGATAATCAAGCAATTCAACAAGGGTCCGATTCATCATCCCAGGATGTGCGCATCCCTCTATTGCGTCAAATTATTGAGGGAACATGTATGTCGTAGCACATCTCATACTCGTTGTATTTCTTTGTTAATGTTCGCATGCCTAAGCTTGTTATTTCTGTAGGCATGAGACAATTTGACCTAGACTGGCTTATGAAGATGCGACTTTCGTATCCGAATTCATTTGCAAGAGCTTTGGATCTAGACCCCTTCGATAGAAGAATTTACCTAAAGGAAGCCATCCGAAACAACTCCAGTTACCATTTATCCTCAAAATGCGCGACATATCTTTGAGACATGCCAAATACTTCAAGCTAATGCGCACGGCAAATTGAACTTTGGTTTTCTTCTTAGGAGGCTTAACCAAATCCTCAATTCTGTCATGCTAAAGTATGGCCATCGAAGCCCTGCCATTAAAACCAAGAGGTTGGAAGAGCATAAGAAGAAGGCTGATGATGCTGCCAAACTTTTCTACGAGATGAAAGCTGGTGTTGACAAGCTGAAGCAGGACATTGCCAAAGCAGAGAAGGCTTCACTCCTATTATCACAAGATGACCCTTTAGCTAAGGATTTGTTTCAATAGATGTATGTTGTAATGTTGTTCTGTTTTTCTTTAAATCACTTGAACACAATGTTGGCCCTTGTTTTCTGAATGATCTCCTTTCGCATTCCAATGATGCAATAATTATCACATCATGTTTTACTTCAATTTAAAACTGAATGTTTCAGGACTATTGACGAGTCTAGAAAGTTTTATACATTCGTAGGCTCAAGTCTCCACGAGTTGCCGTCATTATTTGAATTACCGTGCCGCCATAGTATTAAATAAGTCGTGCTTCTCACGCAGTGGGCCCAACCTTTACCATGACCTAGGGCTACTGTAATGTCGTAGTCTTTAATAGGGTCATTGATTCTTGCTCATTTCCGAGGCGTTGCTGACTCGGCCAGGAAACTGAAGAGTCTCCTCTGAGTCCTATATAAACCCCTTTTCGTGCAATTTTGTTCTTTATCGGAGCACCTGTGATTGACAAGATGTCATCTCCAGTGAGTCCTCACAACTCTTTTCATAGCTTTTTTACCATTCTTGATCCGTATCAGCTCTGGTCTTCCAAGCTTGGATTTGTGCGTTGCGCTATAGAAATAGTTCCCAAGAAATTCACTGAAAAGGCCAAGGATTCATCTGGTCATTCCGAAGACCAATTGTGTAAGCCCTTTTGTTGGAACGAAGACATTTTTTCTTCATTGTGTCTGCAGAGGTCATCTCCGGTGGTTCTCCGACAAAGCACAACTTTGTTCCAATTGTTTTACCAGCAAGTAATGAGTGGTGTGCATCTCTGTTGGTTCTTCGGCGGAGAACTATTTTCCACCATTGTCTCATCCAGGGCGCAAAAAATGGGTGTGTTTATTCGTTACACACAATTAGCTTCCTACCTCATGAGCTGTTCTCCCATTTGTTCTTCACATCAGCAGCCTTCATGGCTTGAAGTTCATCTGGCATCTTGCCATGGCAAGGGTATGAGCAAGAGCTATGTTCTAATCGAGGACGTCGACGACAACGTCAAGTTTCGTAGCTTTAGGGTTTTTCGTAGGAACGTTACTTGAGAACACTTGGACTTTTGATTGAAAGCTGTTCCTTGCTCTAAGCTTTGCTTTAAGCTGCTATCTAAACATATAAGTTGTAAGCCGCATTTGACTGTTCTGAAAGTATGCTTTCCATTTGCTATTTTGTCTACTACAATAGACTGTAACTTCGCGTATTGACTTGCTATGAAATGAAACAAGCTTCGTGTTTCTATTTCCATTAGATATATACTTTGGCCATGCTTTGCTGCTATCTAGCCAGATAGTCTTTGAATGAGTTTCTATCTAGACAGATAGGCTTTGGATCGCATAGGATCATTTTTGTTATCGCTGCTATCTAGGAAAATAGGCTTTGGATCACATAGGATCATGTTTTGTTATTGCTGCTATCTAGGCAGATAGGCTTTGGATCTCATAGGATCATGTTTTGTTATCGCTGCTATCTAGGAAGATAGGCTTTGAATTAATCGGCATATATGAGTAATATGAACAATTAAGTAAATGGAGCAACAAGGCAATAATTGGATAAAGTTCTCTCATATGGGAGAGTTATTATCAGTAAAGAATCCTCATATGGGAGGAGTATTAAAACAGATTCCTCATATGGGAGGAAGCAATGCAGAATACATAAGAGCTAGAAAGCAACAGAACATTTGAATTGGAAATTAATAAGTAGATCTAGGGATAGTACTTCTTAATCCATCACAAATTGATTGGACTTGGAGTTGTTGCAGTCCCATGAAGCCTTTGGATGGTGCAGTAGCCACTGTCGAAAACCTCTTTGACTTCAAATGGTCCTTCCCAGTTAGAAGCAAACTTAGGATGAGCTGCTTCTCGCATACAATGGTCCGAAGCTCGTAAGACCAGGTCTCCAAATACAAAATCCCGGTGTTGGACAGTTTTGCTGTAGGCGCGAGCGATCCTTTCCTTGTACCTTGTGTTAGCTCTCTTGGCCTCTTCACGTCTTTCTTCCAACAAGATAAGATCGTGGTCACGTTGATTCTCGTACAAAGCATGAAAGGCTATCCTTGCAGAGTTAAATTTGATTTCAGTTGGGACAACAGCCTCAGCCCCATAGCATAGAAGGAAAGGGGAAACTCCTATGGGAGTCCTCGGCGATGTGCGATATGCCCATAAAGCCAGACTTAGGGAATTTGCCCACTTCTTGTGATCATCTGCAATAATTTTACTTAGGATCCTCAGAAATGTCTTGTTCGTTGCTTCTGCTTGTCCATTCCCCTTCGGATAATATGGTGTGGAGCACACCTGTCTTATGTTGTAATCTGCTAGATTCGCAGCCACTTGTCGATTTACGAAAGGAGTCCCGTTGTCAGAAAGAATGGAATTGGGAATCCCAAAGCGATATATAATATTATATTGAATGAAATTAACAACCGCCAGTGTGTTTGCTGTCTTTAACGGCACCGCTTCCACCCACTTGGTGAACTGATCCGTTGCGGTCAGGATGAACTGATTCCCATGCGAGGCTGGTCGAATAGGGCCAATAAAATCCAAGGCCCATGTGTGAAATGGACAAGGTGTTCCCAATGCATGCAGTTCTACAGCAAGAGCGTGTACAAGGTTTCCTTTGAATTGATATTCTTGGCACCTTTTGACCTTGGTGCGACAGTCCGCTTCCATTGTGGGCCAGAAATAACCAAAAGTGAGGAGTTGTCTGCATAACTTCGCGCCCCCTTGGTGCTCCATTTGATGGGACATATCCATTACCTCCTGTGCTTCTTGGCTATCGCAACATCCGAGCAGATTACCCTCGTGACCTCTTAGCCAGAGTATGTTTTCCTTTACGACATATCGGGTTGCCTTCCTTTTAAGCTTTTCAGCTTCCTTCCTGTGGGTTGGTTAAACTCCTTCCTTCAAATAATCAAACATCGGCTTCCTCCAATCTGTGTCATCATTGATTGCAGCAATATCTAATGAATCTTTGACCAATGCACAATTCTCGTAGTTCCCTTGGATTATTGCGGCATACGTTGACATTTCTCGCCAGTGAATCCCACATCTCTGGGCTTTTCTGTAGACTGACACTTCATTTTCTCCACATGAGTGTTGGTGGATTTTCTCTAATAGTGCCTGTCCTTCATTCTGCGAAACACATCGCATGAGCACCCCTCCTGGTCCCTTATAGTAAATGGAGTTATCATGCACACATAACCCTTTGTGGACACCCAGTTCTCTTTTCTCATTCCCTCAGCAATCGCATGGATTATTGGCCTTCTCTAGTCTTCAGCTTCGACAGTCTCCTCTTCGCATAGCTCTTGTGCTAGAGCAGGGGTGGTTATGAATTCGATCAAGACCCTTGATGGGCACTTGTCAGCATTGATTTTGGACCCCAAGGTGGCTAAAGCATCTGCGTGTCGGTTGTCAGCCCTAGGAGTATGCTGATACTTGACATCGTGGAACTGCTGTACAAGCTTCTGAACCATAGTCCTGTAAGTCAATAAATTGATTTACCTTAAACCATACTCGCCTAAGGCCTGTTTGACAATGAGCTTCGAATCTCACATGACCATCAATTTGTTTACTTATAATGCCTTGGCCGCGAGGAGACCTGCAATTAGAGCCTCATATTCCGCCTCATTGTTAGTGACTGGGAAATCCAACTTTGTCAGCATTTGGATGAATTCTCCATCTGGCTTGGTCAGAACAACACCAATTCCCCCTCCCTTTCTTGTTGATGACCCATCGAAATGCAGCTTCCAGTATAGTGATCCAATCGCATAAATCTCAGGTCCTTCTAGATCTTCCTCTACCATAGGCTCATAATTGTTGTCTGGGTGAAATGTAAATCTGCCGGCTTTGGGATGGTGGGATAAGTCATTTAGAAGCGATGTCCAAAACGTCACAGCACACTCACACATACCCCAATCTCACACTCCCTCACCAAGATGATAGAAACTGACCCAAATCACCTAAGATTCTAGACACTCAATTTCCCCAGTCCCGGTGTAACTGTCGTTCTCGCGGCCACAACTGAGAACGAATGTGAAACTGTGATAAAATTGCCGGCCTGGCGTTTTGAAATAAAATCAATCAAGCACCCTGAATTTTCTGCCTTTGATACTCCTTTTTTTTCTTTTCTTTTCTCTTTTTTTTTTTTTTTTTTTTTTTTTTTTTTTTTGCGGGGCAACACAATAAACAACAATAATATAAACCAGGCCAACTCTATGATAAACCAAAAGCGTGGGGTGGCAGAAAAATATTGAAATAAAATCTGAAACGACCACCCCCACACTAATTTCGAACCATGTAGTCAATCTGTAAAATTATCGCGCTTTTCCAACCGATCCTCCTCACTCCAAGGATGCCTAAATAGCACAACGCGTCCTCCAATAACCCTGTCAACCCAAGTTCCCCATGTCGTACGGAAAAATTTCACGTACTACGGCTCTCCTCCTGTGCTCACGGTGCAATGTCGTGAGTCACCGCCACACCGAAGTGTGCTGCCGTCACTATCTCACCCTTACACACCCTCAAATATAAAAATATAACGCTCATCCACTATCAAGTATGACAATTATGCTCTACCCCAGAAAATCCCCCTCAACTCAACTCCCTCGTGCCATGACGCGTAGGAAAGGTAAAAATACTAACAATGATGCGAGTATCAAAAAACGGCTTCCTAGGTCAAACGGTTACCAAGAAAAGGGTTAATGGATCAACGGGGCTCACTAGTGGACCTAAGGCGCGAGACAAGACGTGAGGTCCCCTATGGCCTATCACTCCACCAAATGATGTGGTGACCGTGATGGCGGGTTGACGACTACCTGGTGACGGTGGTCTGGCAGCTAGTGGGATACATTGCTCGGGAGACAGCTACTTGCGTTTTCTGACGTGTATTGGCTCTATTAACTCCCCTAGACAGATTCTCGCAGCTCTTTCTCACTTAAGTTCGTCCACTTCGGGGAAATTTCTATCATTAAGCTCTCTCCAGTTTTAAGCTAAATCATTCGCCCAGTCTCAAAATTTTCAATTGTTATTCATTTTTATAAGTTTTTAATTTTTTAAAATTTTTTCACAAATATTTTTTTTAAATAAAAAGTAATGCAGTTACAACGCCACCACCCCCACACTGGATGGTGCCATGCCCTCATGGTACTATTCATCATGCATATAATCTGGATTTGCTGAGCTGGCTTGCCTCATCGAAGGGAAACAACTGGTAGTATATGCAGAAAAATAAAGCGAGAGACAGAAATTGAACCTGTGCACCCGGAGTCAGTTCTTACAGGTGTTGAAATTTTTTGCGAATTCCGGCAGTGAAGGACCGTTGACCGGTCGCCGAAAAATTTCTCGATGGAAGTTGTCAACCTTCCGGGCTCTATATATGCGCTCTGCAAATGTGAAATCCCCGAGCAGCATTGTGTTTGACAATGTGCTCCCATATGGTCGAGTATACTTTCGTACACCGGGGTCGACTGCTCTATTCTGCAGAAAAACCATTCCTGAAAAATCCCCAACTCGTACTAGTCCGTGTGACGGTCGAGTGTGCCAGAACACACCGGGGTCGAATTTTCAAGTTTTCGGAAATCTGTTTTTTCTCTCTTCTTTCGCCTTTCCTTCTACGAAATTTTCTAAATTCGCTTCAAACTCCACGGATCTGTGTATGGAGGTAGAGAGAGAGAGAGAGAGAGAAAAGAGAGGCCAAAATGACCCCATACCCGTCGACCTTAAGAACCTTACTTTTGCCAAAATTACGAAAATGCCCTTCATTTAAAATTTGACAAAAAACTGAAGTTTTATGCGTATAATACGCATACTGTGCCTATTTTACGCACACAGGGCCATTGGGAGTGAAAAAAACGAAAACAAATTGCAAGTTTACCTGCTGGCTGCGTATAATACGCAGGTTCTGCGTAAAATACGCAGACAGCAGGTAAATATATATATATATATATATATATTTTAATATATATATATATATATTTTAAATCCTGAGATTTTACTGCTGGCTGCGTATAATACGCAGGTTCTGCGTAAAATACGCAGACAGCAGTTAAATTACAATTTTTTTTCAAAATTTTGGCAAACTGGGCTGCGGTGTGCGTAAAATACGCACGGTGTGCGTAAAATACACACACCGCAGCCTGGACATAGATTTTTTTTCTCTCTACCCGCTGTGTGTGTATTTCTTGCTCTTTTTTGTTCTCGTTTTCTGCTTTGCTGTATCTGCACATGCTCAATTCAAAGTCAATACCCACTCATCTTACCTCTCTCAAAATTCAAAACTGAAAACAAAACTGAAATAATTTAAACTAACTTACTACGTTGGGTTGCCTCCCAACCAGCGCTTGTAATTTACGGTCGACGGCCCGACCCAGTTACCTCATGTTGGCTCAAGGGACGTCAAAACAGTCTACCTTAACGTCCGCTTCCGGGACCAAATATGGCTTGACCCGGGTTCCGCTCACCCTGCAAGTTGTACTGTCACGCGGATTCTCCAATTCAACCGCATCCCATGAAAGTACCTCTTTGATGATAAATGGTCCTGACCACCGAGATCTCAATTTTCCCGTGAAAAACTGCTTCCGAGACTCGCAGAGAAGCACTTCCTGCCCTTCTTGAAACTGCTTTTGTTGTGCTGAACTTTGATGGCTCGGGAGCGGTTTCAGCTCACGGGTCGGTGGCTCTTTGAGTGACGGGACCAGGGCCAATTTCTGCCCACTTTTTCCGTCCAGCTGTAAAGTGGTCCGGTTTTCAGCTTGCATGGCCTGCTCCTCCTGGAATCTCTCCTCGTTTTCTCTGTCCACTCTGTCAATCTCTGCCCATAGCTCGTCCATCTCCTCGTTTTCCATCCTTCTTCGACTACCTCCACTGTGAAGATGTCTTCATGCTCGTAATAATTCGGTAGTTGCAGATTTTTGAAAACGTTGAACTTCACCTTGTCTTCATTAATCTGCATGGTCAGTTCTCCGCTCTTGCAGTTTATCATGGCTTCTTCAGTAGCCAAAAACGGTCTGCCCAGAATGAGAGGTACGTCTCCCGCCTCCATGTTCAAAATCACAAAATCAGCCGGAAAAATTAATTCTCCAACTTTCACCAGAATGTCTTCAATGACTCCGTAAGCCTGCTTCACGGATCTGTCCGCCATCTGCAGCTTGATTGTGGTGGGCCTAAGTTCACCGACTTTCAAAGTTTTGAAAATCGATAACGGCATCAGATTGATACTGGCCCCTAGGTCACAGAGAGCCTTTCCTGTGTAAGCATTACCAAGGGTCACCGGAATGACAAAACTGCGAGGGTCCTTCCTCTTCCTAGGTAGCCCATACTTCACAAGTTGCTCACTTCTGCCGTCAGGTTTATCGTCTCGAAATCGCTCATACGTGTCCGTCCATACAAATTGTCCTTGAGGAATTTGGCATAAGTGGGCATCTTTGCCAACGCCTCCGCAAAGGGTATGTTGATCTTCAGCTGTTTGAAAACCTCGAGAAATCTAGCGTAGTCCTTGCTATCATCTCTCTTCGTGTCTTCAAAGGATACGGCACCTCCTTGGAGATAGGTACCGTTTCTGCATCTGTCTTGTTCTGCACTGCATCCTTCTCAACCGAGCCCTTCGGCTGGGGGCGGTCGGCTGAGCTGTTATCCTGGCCAAATACTTCGCGCTCGATTTCCTTCGACTTTTCTGCACGTGCATGGCTAGGATACGGCGGATCCTGTAGTGCTAATCCACTCCGAGTGGTGATAGCATTGATCTGAGCATGTGGATTGTTAACAGTAGTCGAGGGTAAGTTCCCAGGTGCTCTCTCAGTTAGCTGCTGTGCTAACTGCCCTACTTGTACCTCCAAAGCGCGCAGTGACGTTTTGGTCGTCTGCACGTCGGCAGTCAGGGCGTCCATGTGTGAAAACCGGGACTCGATGGTTTGAAACATGGACTCGATCTTCTTCATCTGGGCATCGTACTGCTGTGCAAATGGGCCTGGCTAAACCTGCTGTGTCGATATAGCCTGCTGGGCCGGTGGCCTGTGCTGGAATCCCGGTGCATAAACTGCGGAATTCGAGTTTCCATACCGGAACCCGGGATGATCTCTCGTACCCGGTCTATACCGGCTCGGGTCCCAGTGCTGCTGTACGTAATTGGTGTCTTCGGTTCTGAGCTCCTCAATGGCCGCGTCCAAATCAGGTTCTCCTACTTCTGCAATGACCTTCTTGTCCGAGTAGACTTTCTTAACCAAGTCTTGCACGATCTTGGCCAGATTATCTATCCGTTCATCTTCTGCTGGCTCGGCTCGGGCCGTGATCCTACGATCATCAAACAGTTGAGTGTCCTGCTTGGCTAACTGCTTCATCAGCTCATAGGCTCCGTCCTTGTCCACATGGTAGAGAAAGTTTCCTCTGGCTTCTCTGTCAATCCTGTCAGCACTCTCCCTGTCTAGGGCATGGTAGAATACCAGCAGGATCTTCGGGTATCCAAAACCGTGGTTCGGGCACCTTTTCACCAATCTCATCAGTCTGTCGCATGCGTCTACCACCGTCTCCCCCGTCTTCTGCTTGAATGACAGAATCTCACTTTGTAACTGAATGACCCGGGAAGCGGGATAGAATTTTGCTAGAAAATATGTGACACACCCCTCCCATGTAGTGATGGATTTGGGTGGTCGGGATTCGAGCCAGTCTTTGGCTACACCATATAGGCAATACGGGAAAAGGATTAGCATAAGTGCCTCTGCGTCTACTCCCTTGTATCGGACCTTGTTGCAGTAATCCTCGAATTTCCCGATAAAGTCGTTCGGGTCTTCGTCGGCTTTGCCATAAAACGAGCAGAGGGTCTGCACCGTCTGGATGGTGGAGGGTTTGATGTCAAAGAGTTCTTCGGTGATCTCGGGCACCACAATAGCTCGCTCGTGTCCTCCCGATAGGACTTCGAAATTCTCCACCAACGCCTTCCCGGACCGGTTATATGTCCTCTGGTTGTTCCTGGCAGCAAAGCCCGCTGTGATAAGCTCTTCGATGTACCGAGCCATCTCGGCTGGAGTACGTGTCTCAGGCAGTTCTGGCGTTTTCTCGGTATTGTCGCCCATCCTGAAAAAATAGAGATCTCAAGAGCAGTGAGATAACAGAAAAATAAAATAATATAAAATAAAATAAAATAAAATAAAATAAAATAAAATAAAATAAAATAAAATAAAATAAAATAAAATAAAATAAAATAAAATAAAATAAATAAAATAAAATAAAATAAAAAAGAAAATAAAACTCTGAAAATTAATTCTGACTACCAAATAAACACTAAAAAATTTCCCCGGCAACTGCGCCAAAAACTTGATGCGCTTTTTAGCGTGCTATTCGCAAGTATACGAATCAAGTAGTATAGAGTGTATTACGTTGATCCCACAGGGACTTTGCTGGTTTTTCTAGTAATCAGTTTTAAGTTGCAGAGTGTAAAAAGGAGGAATATTTTGAGAGTCTGCTTACTAACTAAGTACTGAAAGTAAATAACTGAAACGTAAATCTTTTTGTGAGAATTTTCTGAATAATCTTAAGGTTGTAAAACTAGGGTTTGGGATACTAGATTCCGGGATCCCCTAGGGTCTCTACAGTTTTTCGTTCTAGTTTGATATGAAAACACACAGCAGTCTCGTTATCCGTGTCACGTACCAATTGTGCAGTTTCTTTTCTTTTCCTGCACGCTATGACGATCCTGCAGACTTTCGGATTCCTGTTAAGCTACCTAAATCTGCAGTCTCGTTCTAAGGTTGCTAGGGTTTCTAACCTGTCCTGATGGCCCGGGTCAGATTCTCCAGCAGTTGGTCTAACGTTTTTAGGCTGGTCCTATCTCCCCTTCGCTAGTCGGCCCATCGGGGTAAGGTGCTAAATTCTGTCTTCTCTTCCTAACCCTAATCGGACGTTTTCACCTACTGGCTCGGGTCTGTAGCAATTCCGGGTGATCAATCCGAGCATGCATGAACAGTTTTTGAATGAAAGAGAGAATAAGATCAAACTAGGTCTTCGAATCTGGAATCGCGCATTCGTGCTCTCTGGGGATGCTCAGACTTCTCCTTAGATGTCCTCTTCTCTTCAAAACGAGTCTGGACGAGTCTTTATATAATGCTCAAGAAGTTTCTGGAACTTTCCTTTATTTACGAAACTGCCGCGGCCCAAAACCGCCTCAAATTTTTGTGTTATCTGCGTAAAATACGCAGAGCTGTGCGTATAATACGCAGACAGCAGCCTGACTTATGCTGATTTCTGCGTATTTTCCTCCCTGGCTGCGTATAATACACAGGGGCCTGCGTAAAATACGCAGACATGGCTAAAAACAGTCAAAAAAAACTCCCTCTGTCTGGCTGTCTGCGTATAATACGCAGCCCCCTGCGTAAAATACGCAGCCAGCAAGCCTCTCTGCTCTTTTCTGCATCGGCTGCGTTTTGACCTGAAACTTGTCTAAATTACCAAAATACCCCTGGGTCAAAACTGCTCCAAATTATGCCCAATCCTGACTATGGCCATAGGAAAACTGTTGACTGAATTTGGGGGACAAAATTTGAACTCGACTCCGGAAACCCGGGCCCGGTGCCAAAATGACCAAAATATTCCTAGGCCAAAACTGTCCCGGAAATCGTAATGAACATGAAATAGTTGCTCACGACTCCGGACACTGGGAACTGAGACTCCTTACTCTGACATGGCTGTCCGGGACCCACACTTGACGAGAGTCGGTTTTTTGGCCGGACTATGTTTCAGCATTATGACCTGTTTTCGGAAAGCCCTTGACGTCTCTGTTCTTTTGCCCCTGGTTTCACTTCAAAATTCCAAGTCAAGCTCAAGATATTGTCAACCGAGCGCATCCCGGTCATTCTCGGTTTTAGCATTTCTCATTTCTCCGCCGGCTTTCACTGCTCGTTTCTCCTCCAGTCTTTCCGTTTTCTATTCCGCTCCCCCTTTTACCAGTCTCGGTCAAATCCTGCTCCGAGCATTTTCTGCACGTTTCCCGAGGCGAACCCGATTCTGTCTCGGCATGCATCCCAATGCATTTCCCGAACCTGTTCCTGTAAAGACAACATGAACAAACCCGCGATCATATCCAATAAAAGTACGAAATACGCAGAAATTTACGAAGAGCAAATAAACGTCTCAATCCTATTTCCGAGGCTTTCTGAGGGTGAATTCTGATTAAAACACGGTTTTCCGGCACACATACACATCTTTTCAGGCTATGAGATAACCCCTATTTGGGCGTTATCATAATTCACGAGACCATAAACTTCAAGTACGCTTCAGGAATATATTTCTTTATCCTAAGAATTAGGAAAAGTGGTAAGCCATTTCGATACCTGAGCATAATTGTGGCCAAGAGGTATGAGCCCCTTGTAACATTTGTCCTTTAATCCCTTTGGCTAATGACATCATGAAGTGGGTTCAGGTCCCTATAAACAATCAACGAGTGCTTACATTTAGATATCCGAGGAATGTATCATAATCATTAACCCATTGGTCTAAAAGCCTCGAACACATAATCAGTTTGGTCATAGCCTTAAATTGAGCCAACACGGAAACTACATCCAAGATAACTCTATAAGGATCATATGTATGAGGATCTGTATTTACAGGTACAGCGTACCCTAAATCCAAGAGACAAGAACAGTTTTCTTGTCAGTCAAAATAGTTTCTATATGTGTAAACTTTTCAAACTTTAATGGTTACCATCACAAACCGAATGAGTATGAGAAACTTGCAAGAAATAAGATGAAGAGATATAAGGCGAAATCAATCAGGATGAGAACATGAAGACAGAACTAAAAAAAAAAAAAAAAAAAAAAAAAAAAAAAAAAAAAACTTGTTAAGTGGGATTACTGGATTCTTCCACAAGATACAAAATGTCATAGAAAAGGCTTTATGAGGTGTTTGGAAAGAGAAGTTTAAGGAATTTCTTTACTGGAAAGTTAGAAATAGTGGGGATTTTGAATTTGAGGTAAAAAGGTAGAAATGCCAAAGACGAGAGTTCCTCAAGTTCTTCTTTTTTTCCTCAAAACACGAAGTCCCAGGAACAAGAATATTGACCTCAGCGCAACTGTTCTTAATTATTTAAAATAAATTTCTTCGTATAAAAGTTATGTGAATGGATCCAATGGCAAAGGACAATGGTAGTATATTATCTAGCTAGAATGTCAACGAAAGTTTACTGGAAATAAGCTTACTGCACAACTATGCTGACGCTAGGAGTGGCGAAGAAGTTGGAACAAACTATCGGTAGATCATATTCTGGTGTTGGGAACACGCCAAAATCCAATACCTGCGCAGGATATGTAGAAAGCAAGGTCAATCACCGTATCCACAGTACGAGGATCTTACTTAGTACTTCATTATCAATGGCATCTGTTATAAGAGAGACACGTATCTAACAACATAAGTTCACTAAACCAACATAATAATTATTGTCTTTCTTCCCAAACCTCCATTATCTCAATTTACATAACTCTCTTCTTCTGCTAGTGGCAATGCAGACAATTAACAACTGTCCCAACCAACATAATACATATTTTCTTATGGACCGTGAATCCATAAGAAAAGTAATTATATGTGTGTGTGAGCGCTTGTATAGCATCCTCCAAAGTCAAATGGATAATGTTTTGGAACACTCTTACCATTGTAATTGCGCTCATTCCCAAACGAAAAATGGCCAAAATTGTAACTATCCAAAATCTAGGGAAGCTCTCTTTATAATGTGAGATGTGTGATAATGATACCCCACAAACCACAATACACCAGATTCGTGTGAGCTTGAACTTTGAGTCATATGGTACTAAAACTACGTGGGGGGTGCGGGAATTAATAGTAGCAAATCGGACTTAACATTTACATTGGGTATGCCTTAATCAACAGTGATTCTTATAATGCATCTTTGAAGCATCATTGACAAAGATAGAACTTACGAGCTTCTACCAAGTCCAGCTCAAGAATTTTGAATGGGACAATTGTTCTCTACTTTTACTACCACAAGTAGGGCACAATTAGACAGTGGGTCTCTCTTACATTAATTAATCAACAGTGATTCCTTATAACCGGTGCTCTAAAAAAGATCACTAAAATTTGCTTAGCAGCGGCCATTTTTCAATTGTTACAAAGTTTTGTTAGTTCTGTTGCCAGATTCTTGAGGGATGATGATTAGTTTGTAGAGCCCAGGAGTAATTCCTAGATGCCAATATTGGTCTCAGCACTTAGTGCATGAAAAAGAATCATTGAAATTTGCTTTTTTAGACAGTTCCGCAATTCATTTACCTCTCCGTACCCTGTACTCCATCTGTTTTGTTTAAGATAGGAACACATGGGTGGTTGTGGAGGTTGAATGGAAATATAAAATAAGGAAAAGTTGATCTTTAAGGGTACGTTTAGTGTTTAGGATTAGTAGTATTAGCTAAGATTGGACTAAATATAGTACGTTTGGTTTTTAGGATTAGTCCCCTCTCATATGAGGGTATTAGTTGGATTGGAATATTTCTACCTCAATGTTGAATTAATATTGTATGAAAGCAAAGGCTAATCCAATCCAATTCTATCCAAAAAATATAATCAAATCCAGTCAAATCCGGCTAGTCCAGAAAACCAAAAGTGCCATAAGAGAATAATTCAATGCTTTTACAACATTATGTTACGACATCATGAAATGATGTCTAACCCTAAACAACCAGTCCAAAATTGGGAGTTAATCGAAGCCCTGATTATTAAAGTATATTCCTAATGGAAATTACATAATGCATATACATTGTCAGGATACAACAGAGAAGTGAGTTGACAAAAGAATTTGACACCTGCATTGCCTCGTTTCCTTTTGTCGAAAAGCTACGAAGTAGCCTCATTCTGGGAGCTTTATAAGAATTTAACTTCAGCTGTGTCTTCCCATCTACCGGAATCAACCGACTGAAATCATCCTGATCATGTAATAATGAGACACTACTGAATACAATGTAGCAACACTAGAACCTCACATAAGAACGTACGGGTGAGATGAGCAAAGTGTTTAGCCACACTTATCCTTTAACCACTTGTAGAAACCAAGATGGTGACACATACAACCACCGTTTTTTCTCTTTCAACTCCATTTGACTTTTCAACCCGTAACTGGGTCACTTTGACTCGGTAATTTGGATAGCAAAACGATGTAGTTTTTTGGAGATCTTTCTATAGTGTTGTAGAGTATACTTTACTCTACAAGATCATGCAAAGATTACATATTTTTGTATCATTTTGCTAGTCGAATCACCGGGTCAAAATGATCCAGTGAATAGTATCAAAAAGTTAAATAAGCTGAGAGAAGAAACCGAGGTAGTAGTTACATATTACAACTTATTGTAACTAAGTACTTTGAAAGGAAAAAAGCAGAAAATTAACATCTCGGAAGAAAATTTCTGATATATAACGAGCACAAATTGATGTATACAAATCTATCACCAAGAAAAAACGAACATAACACAGTTGTTATTGCAGTCCTCAAATGGAGGGTCATGTTAACTCATTTTGCAGAAAGGGCCCTGCGGAATCTAACACACTAGTTCAACACAAAATCTTTTGCACCTCCGATTAGAATTTCCAATATTCAATTTTAGGGTTATTAATTTTAAGAAATTTTACAAATTGGGTCTTCCAGGGAGCAATCATACCCAAATGCCAAAACTCAATCTTTTGCAGTCTGGTGTTATATTTTTTCACTCATCAATACTAGGGTTTATGATAAGTCATCTTAGAAAACGAGTCTTTTCTTCACCTTTGTCTCCATATCCGGATTGGACACGAGACATACAAGTCACACTCGTATATCCAATTCATAGTTTCTCGATCTTGGGAATAGTCTTATCCATGCAAATAACATCAACATATCAATATCTCATATTTATTTACCTGAGTATGGCCAGACATTCTATAAGCACTACCCCTCGAGTGGCCATGGATATTTGCTCCCTTATGTGGGAGGGACAAATCATCTCTAGATCACTACCATCTCTAATCTTGCTTCTTATTATGTCCGATAAGCGCCTTTATTACTACCCAGTCACAGTGTAGTGTTTGGCGATATCAAAACACAATATTTCACAACTACAATATCTAGTGACTTCAAGTCTAAGGACCACAATACCATTGTCACAACAAGAAGCACTTGTGACTTTAACATAATTAATGTAGTCTTCTCGTGGTGGGTCAATCCGGTATGTCATTACCCCTAAGGCATACACATGTGCTAGACTTGATATCCCCATATCAATCTACCAACATACTAGTGTATAGTTGATCGCCCTGTTAATCAATATAATCGACTAGGGATATTTAAGAAAAACAACACACAGTAATCTAAGGAGTTCGTTATATTAAATATCTCCATAAATAATACAATGATAATTCTAGCCAAAATAATGTTCATCCCAGATAAAAGTGCCTCTAGGGCATCTATTACAACACTTTTCTTGTGATGAAAATCTCTGATGAAGTGTCCAGCATCACCCCACCCAAGGCAATTCACTACTTTAGCCTTATTTCAATGAGAAGAAGACTTACTCTTGTAGTCCTTGCTACTAGAGGATCTGAACTTGTCTCTGCAGAAATCTTTGTTTCCAAAGTTATTCTTCATTTTGACAATCCTGGCCAAGGCTTTGGAAATGAGAGCAAAGGGATCTTCATCACCCTCTTCTTCTTTTCCAAGGCTTTGAGGCTGATCACTTTCTTTAGTCTTGAGTGCCAGATTCTTGACACTCTCTGGTAATTCTCCATCAGCTTCACTCATGGAGATTTCATTTGTGAGCAGCTTTCCTTGTAGATCATCAAGCTGAAGAGATCACAGATCTTGAGCTTCTTCAATGACAGTGGTTTTTGGTTCCCATTTGTCTTTGAGAATATTTCTCAAGATCTTTCTGACTTTCTATTCATTTGAGAACACTTTCTTAAGGGCTCGATATTGTTGACAATATTTGTAAATCTTTTGAGCATGTCCTTGGTGGACTCATCTACTTTCATTTTGAACAACTCATATTGTCTAAGGAACAAATTGATCCTAGTTTTCTTCACTTGGCTGGTTCCGTCAAAGGTTACCACCATGTTGTCCCATATTTCCTTACCAATCTTGCAAGTGGAGAATATGTTGAACTCATATGCATTCAAAGAACAATGTAAGAGATTTATAGCTCTGTAATTTGTAGAAAGTTGTTCTAGTTCAGAAGTAGAGAGAGAGCTATCAGGTTTGGGAGTTTTAATCCCATCATTTTCATTGAAGAATGTGCGAGGTCCATTCTGGATAATAGACCAAAGTTCAATGTCCTGATCAATTATGAACATTTTCATCAAAGCTTTCCACTGTACTAAATTGTCTCCACAAAATAGAGGAGGTCTGTTAGCAGCTCTTCCTTGTGAGAAACCACCATCACCTACAATACTCATGATCACAAGATTGTTAGATCTGTACGGTGATACAGGCCCTGATACCAATTGAAAGACAGTCTGTAGGTAAGATAATACATGATCGATACTCTAGAAGGGGGTGGGGTTAAATAGAGTATGTAAACTTTATCCAAAAGTGGAGTTTTAAAACAAAGTGTGAAGAGCTAGGAGTATTTCATGCCTTGAATTCAGTTTCAAGCCTTTGAAATCAACACCGATTGAGAAAAGTTTTTTTGATAGTTTTCAAGGGCTTGAAATGCCTTTCAAGGCTTTGAACAAAAATCTGTTTTGAAGCAATCAACAAGACAAGTAAAGAATTGAAAAGTAAAGGAAAGGAACACAATGACTTGTTACAAATTTCGGTCCCAAGTGACCTACTCTCTGCCAGAGGGATCTAATCACTCTAGGATTTCAACAAAATTCTTATTAATCAAAAGATAAGCCCTACATCTCAAGTACGGAGAATTGCCTTACTCTGTTACAACTCGTTGTTCTCTATAACCTATCTAGTACCTGCTCTAGCTAACTGAATAAATAAGATTTCTCGGTTGTACCTCTTGAACAACTCAGGAGAACAAATGATCAAGAAGTATAACAGAAAATACATACAAATTAAGATCAAGTGAAGAACACTGCAAAACAGTAAAGCTGTGAAGCTTTGAAGTGTTATTCTGGGACTTGGATTGGATGATTTCATCTTCATCAGTGTTTCTTGTCAATCCTTGAGAGTTTGTTTCAATTTTTGTGATCTCAGTGCTTCGTAATCTCTCTCAACAGTCTTGTTTTTCTGCTGGTTTGAAATGCAGAATATATAGCACTTTCAAAACAGAAACCCCTAAAAATGTGCAGCATATCTTTGACTCTTAAAAACTCAATTCCAACGGCTAGCTGCTTGATTCTTTCCATGATATTGATCTTCCATCTGCAGGTCTTAGGTAAGTCCAGACATCATGCCATAATAGTAGGATCAATCTGTAACTTGATTTCCTTCTCTGCGTATCTGTAAATAAGGAAACTTTGCCTGCAAAATAGATAGGTAATAGTCTCTACCGAGACTTAGGTAAACAATGAGATTCAGGCATAGTATATCACAAGATTAGTTTGTCTTTCACCATCTAATATAGCATAAACAAATACAAGAGATTAGAGATTGATTACAAGGAATAACTCCCCCTGAGTTCATGCCATGAACTGCTGTGCAGTTTCAAGTCTTTGAAACAATACTCAGTTTTAGGGCTTTGAATTCTGTTTCAAGGCTTTGAAACAGATTGTGAACTTACAGTATCGTAGGCTACCCTACCGGGAAATACTTCGTACTGAAAGAGCTGCTGGTTGATTTCGCAAGGAAGAACGAAATAATACTCGATAGTGACGACACAGAGTCTAACTAGTTGTGGATGCCTTCATGATCTCAACAGATGAACAGGAGGAGACTGAAAAAGATATATCTAAAGAAAGACTTTCTTGTACGTCAGTCTTTAACCGGATGGATCCTGCACCTGGAAGCATTTCCACATTTTCTAGATTTGGAAGCCATACAAAGTCACAAAGGACGCGTGTACATATACCTCAATATATGTATTTTCTCGAATCCAAGATATGAGGATGGCCGGACCTCAAAATTCGTCTCAACATCAAAAAAATAAAGTAGCCAACTTGCCTGAAGGTAAAGAGATTAATAGTATCATCCCCTAAAAGATGAGACGCTTGACGTCTTGAGATGTAAGTATGGAACGAGGGCTTAAATTTAAGAAGTGAACGGTAGTCGTGACAAAGGGAAGCCAAAATAACACCGAAGAGTAAGGAAAATTTGCTAATTCTTCCCATGTAATGATTATAGAGGAAAATAATCATAATTTTCAAGTCAGCGATCTCATGCTTGCTGTTAGTAGACCCAACATTACTTCCCATGGAACAGGGAATAAGTTTTCCTCCAAATGGGATGGTCCGTACAACGTGCTCAAAGTTTACACAAACAGGGCCTACAAGATCATCCAAAGAGAAGGAGTAACATTTGGTCTGATCAACGGGAAGTTTTTGAAGCGCTACTACCCTTGAGCGGGTACATACTCCTCATCGCACGAGTATAAACCGCACGATGCAAAAAGAAAAAAGAAAAGAAAAAGAAACAAGAAACAAAATGAACTACGTCTGGCTTGATCCTGCAAAGGTACGTAGGCAGCTAGAAATTCTATTTTAGGTGCATCCACGACAAAAAATAAATAATGTCGCCCCTCGAAGGCGTGACATGCTCTAGAAACTATCAAAGCTCGAGTTAACTTCCATCCGGGACACCCTTTCCAAACTAGTGACATCCACATGTTTTTCCATGTTTAAATCCCGGTAAATGGAACACCGTGATTTTATTCAGGATCGTAATTAGAAATTCTGAAAGTTATCCAAGATAATATGCTTCAGGAAGTCATCTAGGAAATTATTCAAGGATTCAAATAATATCCCCTCGAAGGTTCGGAATATGTTAGCGGCCATCAAAGCTCGGGTTAAATTCCATCCAGGTGCACCTTACACGAGACAAAGCATATCTCTAGGCGATTCAAAGTTTAAACCCTTGTAGATGGAACAACACGGTTTATCCAGGGTAATAACCAGAAATTTAGGATATTATCTAGGTTAAGATACCCCAGGATGTTATCGAGGATATTATCTAATAAGAATTCAGGACAATATCCCCTTGAAGTTGATATTATCAAAGCTTGGGATGAATTCCATCCTGGAACACCTTTCGAAACTCAAAGTATACACGTAGGTGTTTTAAATTTAAAATCATTTCAGAATCGAATGTAACACCCCCGACCTCAGGAGGAGCCAGAGACCGGGTGGTGCCATCCGTACAGGGGATTTTACCCTTTCGTACAAGGAGTGGTAAAAACAAACAAGTGAAAAGAAACATTCAACTACTGATTTAAATTACTCGACAACATTGTTCATGGATGAGTCCAAATGAGACAACAAGCCTAGCATAAGAGATTTTACATCAAAAGCGAGCTCCCCAGTTAATTACTAAGCTCTAATATTTCCATGAGAGAACGTGTTTGTGATCCCATCGCGTTATCCCATGCGGCAAATCATATACCTGCGGGGAACTTAAAAAGAAACGCAAGGACACAGTTTTGAGACTATCAGTAAAAACTGAGTAAGTAAACAACTTAGCATGTAAAACAGAGTGGTTGAGACAGGTTACGAGGTTTCGTATTTAGAAGAGTTTAAACAGTAACAGTGTATAAGTATAAACATCAGAGTAAAGACTTGAACTATTTTCAGAAATATAATTACGAGTAGGAGTGAAGATTATCAGAGTTCTCGAAAGTTTCTATTTCCAAACTGAATTTTTTTTACGAGTGGTCAATTCGTTTGTCAATATTTCATGTGTTTCAAAACATGAAATGAAACAAGTCATGTTATCAATTCGCAGTGACCACAAGAGACCAGGGTAAACAGAAATAGATGATACTGGCGTATAAAGGGTTATGATAACCCAACATTTCTATCGAGCGTATGAACGATTCCAACTGTCCCGCTAGTCATCATACAACAGCTACTAGACCTTAAGTGTCGACATGCCCTTAATATTGTAAGTCAGAAGAGTAGTACTAGAATTCTCAACTCTCACCAACAAGGTGAAGAGCCAAGACACGGAGTCCCCAAATCGAAGCAGGTCCAAGACTCCAACAAGTAGTCATGGCATTCTACTGAATAAATAATTACGATCGTAGCCAACATAGTAACAATCAACGTAGGCATATGGCGCTGTCGCAGACCCAACTGGTTCCGGTATACGCGATTATTTCACTTTACGTTATTAATGAATTTTGACTTAGTGACATTTGAACAATAAGTTTGTTGATTCGAAAACGAGCATTAAAGTGCAGAATCAAATCATGTAAAGAACGTTCAAAAAATTTGAAATGAAGTACGACAAATATTTTGAAGTAAACAAGTATGTCACGTGAAAGAGCTAGGCACGCAAGACTAAGCATGTAAACTCACTGTGAGAGCCGAAGATACGCTAGCAAATCTTTACTCGTACACTAGGCCTGGTTCTTCAAAGACAGGCTCTACAAACAAACACATATAGTCCTAATTACAAGCAAGTTCGATCAACAAACATATGGCGATGCATGATGCGCAAATTACGGGCTATTCGCAAGTATACGAAATCAAGTAGTACCGGGTGTATTTCAACTCGGGTTATCGATCCCACAGGGACTGTCTCGGGTTTTCTCGAGTAATCAGTTTTGGTTGACAAAGTGTAAAAAACGAGGAAAAGGGGTTGTGTTTGTTGTTACGGAACTACGTAAAACTAAAAACGCAAAAACGTAAATATATTTTTTGTGACATTTTCTGGAATAAAATTGATTTTTGTACTCTAGGGTTGATGGGAACTAGGCTCCAGGATCCCCTCGGGTTTCTACAGATTTTACGTTTTTCGATTTGATATGAAAACACTCAGCAGTCTCGTTATCTGTGCAACGTACCGGTTGTGCAGTGACCTTTCAGATTCCACACGTAATCCCGATCCTACAGACGTTCGGATTCCTGTTAAGCTGCCTAAGTCTGCAGTCTCGTTCTAAGCTTGTTAGGGTTTCTAACCTGTCCTAATGGCCCGGGTCAGATTCTCCAACAGTCGGTCTCACGTTTTTCTATGCTAGCCCTATCTCCATTTCTCTGGTCGGTCCATCAGGGTAAGGTACTAAATCCTGTCTTTTCTTCCTAACCCTAACCTGACGTTTTCACCTACAGGCTCGGGTCTATAGCAATTCTGGTTCGCGACTCCGATCATGCATATACGATAACAGTCAAAGACAGAATAACAGATAAAGCTGCTGAATTTAAGATAACAATCATGAATCCATAATCAAACGTCTATAATAAAATCTGGATACGAAACCCTAGGTTCACCGAGAACCTAGGTAAAAGGTTTAGCTACTAAGTGACATAATTAAATAACAACGTTTCTGAATAAGAGAGATAGTGAAATCAAACGCGTGCTGTAGATTCTGAATTCCTGCTTCCGTGCTCACCGAGAGTGCTCTGCGATCTCCTTCAGTAAGTTGTTGTGTCTCTGTGATGAGCACTGGACGAGTCTTTATATAGTGCTGGAGGCGTTTCTGAAAACTGCCGAAATTACGAAACTGCCACTGGGCCGAAACCGCCTCGGGAAACGGGCCGTCTGCCACCGCCTCGGGAAACGGGCCAACTGCGCAAGATAGCTGCGTAGCTACCTGCGTAGTTGGCTGCGGAGCTAGCTGCGTAGGTAGTTGCGTAGCTGGCTGCGGAGGTAGCTGCGTAGCTACCTGCGTAGGTAGCTGCCTCCTCGGTTTGTGCGCCAAACTCCTCGGGATGTCTCGAGATGCGTGCCAGGCTCCTCGGGATGTCTCGGAACAACTGTTGATCTTTTCGGAGTGTGTTTCGTCCGTCTCGGGATGCGTGCCCATCTCCTCGGGAAACGTCCAATCTTCTCGACTTGCATGCTCGGCTTCTCAGCCTTCTTGGATCCTTCACCCGCATGCCTGCTTCATTTCCGGCTCCTGCACAAGTCCTGTCCCTGCATCAACGACACGAAACAAAACCCGTGATCATATCTCGATATGCGTGAAATAAAGCTGTTTATGCGTCTAGGAGATAAAAACAGCAAATTGTGAATTCACGAGTCAAACGGGGTAGAAATCGACTAAAACGCTCATTTCGGACGAAAATACCCCTCAAATCGGGTTAACCGATAACTCCTAGTGAGGAGCTATCAATGCACGTGTCCTATTTGATACGCAAGCGAAAGCCCTAAGTAACTATAAATACCTAAAACACCTAATTAGGTTTTAGATTATCAAATTCTAAATTGCTAATAAGTCAGAAGTCTCAAAATTGATTTTAAGAATTCAAACGATAAATAATAAATTTTAAGGAGATAAGACTATTTAATACTCTTATTACGATATTTAAAAATAATAAGAAAATTAGCAGTTTAAAATAAATTTTCACAATTGCAAAAGTGATATTTCTAATTAAGAAGTTGTTTCTTAATCTTTCAAAATTACTATTTAAGTTACAAAACAATTTATTTTACTTTAATAAGATGATATTTAATTACGCTAGTTTATTTAATATCAATATTTATAAATATTTGAAAAAGTTACTCTTTAATCAACTATAACAAAATTAATATTTAACAAACAATGAAAACGATATTCTTTACCGATCATATAATTACATATGGGTGTGGCAATGGTGCGGGCGAAATTTTAGGAATTCTGAGAGCCCCATCTATTTAGTACCGATTTCGACAAAAAGCAGTCGGTTTCGCCTGTATTTACGAAAATACCTGCAACATGACAAAAGTTTTCGCGGGTCGTGACAAAACGGTGCACCTGGATGGGTGCAACTCGCCCGGCACTATAAAATTAGTTACAAATGTTATGAAATATTCAACGGTTCCATTTACATGAGGTGGGCTCGGATTATCCATTAATTACAGTACATTAAATAATGTAGATTTACATTAGACACCTAGACAAAAACCCAACATTCAAGCTCAACTCTTTCTGAAAAAAAAACAGTCAAGCTCAACTATAGTAAAAGGCCCAGGCAAGTTGTGGGCTCGGGTTAAATTGGGACTTATAGGGGCCCAAAGCAAGCAGCCAGCCCTGCTCTTTCCCTAGGGTTAAATTTAGGGCTTACTATATGGGATCGGGTTAAATTTGGGGCTCACCGAACCCTATATAGAGACAGAGAGAGAGTGAGAGCAACAGCAGACCTTCTGCAAATCGTAATCGTAAGTCTGTACCTCCTTCGATTGATTTCTTTAGCTAATCGAACCTCCTTGTTTATGTGAAATCATGCTGTGTTCGGTCAAATATTCCGCTTGTTATATTCTATGTTTTGATTTGAAAATAGAGATTTTAGTTTCACTGGGTTATTGGAAAATAGAACAAATCTTTCTTTGGTAGATACTTATGAGGAATAAGGACTAGGAATTGGTACTGTATATCATATCAGCTCTCATTACCTCCTTTACTCTGCAGCCTGCTACTAAATCCCTGAATTTCAACTTAAACAAGTTGAATCCTTTTTTCATGCATCTTGTGGGAATCGGCATTGTTTTGTATGATTCTTCCCTTTTGCTTTCCGTGCTATGTTTGTATGGCTCACCAGTTTCTTTGTATACCTTGGTTTTGTTGATTGTTGAAGTTAAAGCATCCCATCTGATGGTGTGTTGGTTTTACAGCATAGGAAAGAAAATGCATTTACTTATATTTTTTTTGTAACACTTGCAAGTATTAAGGAGGATATGAGACATTTTTGTGGTATGTGTTATTGTGCTGCTGCTGCGGTTGTGCTAATTTCCTTGACATATATTAGTGTTGAAGATACGCCTCTGATATCGTTTGTTATATGCAGCTGAATCATGGAGCACAACAACGTTATCCCAAAGAGACGTTTCAAGGTGATGGACCCGAATGAGTATCTCAAAAACTGGAACAACCAGCCTGCTCTCAGAACTGAGTGTCACTGGCGTGCCAAGTTGAAGGCGGCCGGGGCAAAGGAGAAGAGAAGAAGTAGAGAGAAAAAGCCTCTTTTTATCCCTTCTCGTAAATGAAAATATTTTGTCCTAGTTGCAGGGAAACATTATTATTATGACCGTTTAATTTGTAGTGTTTACATAGATGGGAGGCTATTAATGAGTAATTATGGGTTTTGTTATGATGCTTGCATTTCTCTACGGCTTGTGCATAGTTAGAATGTTTTGACAGTCTGATGCAAGCTTCGTCCGCTTTTGTTCCAGTTCTGAGTTGCAGATGTATTTTTACTCAAACATAGGGGTCCAATGTCTCTTTATCCTAAACGTTTACTATAAAATGAAGGGTAAAAGACAATGATCACCCTCAAGTTTTGGAAATGCATTTCAGATAATTTCACGTTGCACCCTTGAAAGCGGGAAATCTGAGGACACATATGAATGGGTATACCAGAGCAATGACACCACCCAGTATATCTGATCTTTGCCCTGATTTACACTTCAACATCTTCTCAAGAAAACCCATAAAACACCTAATCCAGCTCCGTTTTGTCTCAAAACAATGGAGGTCCATCATTGACAGTCTCTCCATTGCGGAATTCTACCTCTCTTGATCTTCTTCCAGGAAAGAACAACAGTGTGCCCTGCACCTTGAAACCATCGATCTTGGCATACTAGAAGAACGAACTGATTATAAAGACTTAGAGCCATCATATGTTTCCATCCCTCGGCTGAACCTGAGGTACCATACTGTTTACAATCTCGAGGGTTCATGCAAAGGGTTGCTACTCTTTACATGCAAGATGAAAGCATGCTACACCGTCGAAAACCGTTTCAATAAGGGGCCCGTCATGCTGTCGATGCTCGAGCACGAATGCCGAGGAAGGAAAATCTGTGGGTTGGGGTTCGTGAAGTCGACGAATAAGTTCAAAGTTGTGTGCGTACACGAAGACATCAATGAGACGACTAGAACCCTTGTGCACACCTTGGGAACGAGCACCTGGAGGGAGATAGGTGAAACTCCTCCATGTTCTCTATCAGACAACAAGAACAGTGTTTATGCGGATGGATGCTTACACTGGCTAGTCCCTTCTTCTTCTGAAGATCATAATATTGTTAGTTTCAATGCCTGGAGGGAGATAGGTGAAACTCCTCCATGTTCTCTATCAGACAACAAGAACAGTGTTTATGCGGATGGATGCTTACACTGGCTAGTCCCTTCTTCTTCTGAAGATCATAATATTGTTAGTTTCAATGTCGGGGATGAAAAGTTTTGCTTTACTCGGCATCCTGACGAGTTCAGAGCCAGTGACAGTTGCCTGTTGGGGCTATTTGATTTACAGGGGGATTTGGGTTTGGGCATGGCGGATCTTTCGTGCGCTGAATACATTGACATATGGATACTAAAAGTTGCTCATGATGTGAAGAAATGGAAGCGAGAGTGCAGAATTGGGATGCAAACTGTATGGGTAGACATATCAGTATTGGGAGCCAGAAAACGCGAGTGGGCGCTGGAGGAAGATTTTAATCGGAAGCAGAGATTGAGGGGACGGATGAACAATGGGGATATTAAGATGATAAGTGTGTGGAAGGAGGGCGAGATATTGCTACAATCAAAACACGGTTATCTGGTTTACTCTGTTGAATTGGACATAACGAGGAGCCATGATAAATGGTGGTTAGGATGGACGGGCTTACCTCCCAAGGTTATTTTTCACCAGCCCACCACCATCTCGGCTCGCAGTATTATCTAGCAGCAAAACACATAATGCTGTTTCCTTCAACTTCCTTCAAGTTCTATGGTTTACTTTAACATTTATTTATTTTTCATTTTGTGGTTACAAACCGCACAGTCAATTAGACTTGCAATTCTATGGCAGTGTCGGATACTTTAAATGTGGGTTCTTTTAAAGTATTCATTATTTATATAATCTTCATTTTTGCCGATTACGTGCTTTTGGACTGTGTAAATCTTATACGTACATACAGTGTGTATATGTATTGTTTTAATTAACAGCAGATATAACTATTACTAATTCTTCCTTCCTTATAGACTTCACTATAATAATGCAAATCGCCTATTGGGGATGAAACCGCAGCATTCATAGCTCAAATAAGTGCTAGCATGCTGTTTAAAATTGAAGTGACCAATTATCTCTGTTGCTACTCAAAGGCTACAGTGCAGAGCATATGTAGAGGTCAATGCACCTCCTACATTTTTAGTTTGTCACCAGCCCATCTCGATCTTAAGTTCAGAGTATTATCTAGCAGCTCATGGTTTCCTGTTGATGTTTTCAGTTCAGTTTACATCCTGCCTAGTTGATCAAACTTCTGTTCCTTAGACATGTAAAACCCAAGTTTGGGGATCGTAATCTTTTGCATTCTATCTATGAATTTGACAGAAAGTACTCACCGGGTCTAGCCCCACTATGATGGCATCAGAATATGGATCGGTCAGATAGAGCCATCAATTTCAGAATATATGTCAAAATCTGATTGGCTGCCCCAACATGGAGGCATCCCACATGGCGAGGCCCGCCCCAATGAATACTTCCCATGATTTGCTTATGATTTTGTGTAAACTATAGGCAGATATATGTGTGTGTGCGCGCGTGTGTGCAGGGGCGGATGCACTTGATGTTGGAATAGATGCCCTAGAGGCAATCGTAGATTTAGTATGAACAATATTTTGGCTAGAATATTCATTTATTATTTATGGCGATATTTAATATAATGAAGTCCTTAGATAAAATGTGTTATTTATCTTAAACATCCCTAGTCCATTATATTGATTAATAGGACGATCAAATATAGACTAGTATGTGGGTAGATTGATATGGAGATATCAAGTCTAACACATGGGTGTGCATAAGGAGTAATGGCATACTGGATTGACCCACGACGAAAAGGATACATTAAATTATGTGAAGTCACAATTGCTTTTCGTAGTGCTAATATTATTGCAATCCTTGGACTTGAAGTCACTAGATACTCTAGTTGTGAAATATTGCGCTTTGATGTTATCAAACGTTACACCGAAACTGGGTAATCATAAAGGTGGCTATCGGGCGTGATAGGAAGCAAGCTTAGAGATCGTAGTGATGTAGATAGGATTTGTCCCTCCCACATAATGGGGGTAAATATCCACGGCCACTCGAGGGATGAGGCTTATTGAATGTCTCGCCAGACTCAGATAAATTAATATGGAGATATTAATGTTATCTGCAAGTATAAGAAAATTCTCAGGATCGAGGAACTATGGATTGGATATACGAGTGTGACTATTTATGTCTCGTGTCCAATCCGGATATGGAGACAAAGGGATAATGCAATGTGATATATTGGGCACAAAGGTTTGTCGGGATCACTGACTATTTCTATTGGTTGGGTGGCATGGATGTGTTGCTAGACACCGCTCCATGTTAGTAATAGTTACTACCAACTATATAGAAACCTATGGGGTCACACGTCAAATAGAGTAGAGCTAGATTTGGGATTAATTAATATGGATTAATTAATAGAAGGATCATTGTGCAACACCTTGCAAACTTAGTAGGACTAATTTGCAAGGAAGGGGATAGTTCTAGTCCTACTAGAACAAGAAAACTCTTTTATGGAAACAACAAGGAGTTGTTGGAGTATATAAAGGAGGCTCTAGCATCCTTCCCACTACATGAGTTATTATTAGACATAACACATAAAGAGTGGGAGAGAGCAAAAGAGAGAGCAAGACAAAGAGCTAGGGCCGAAACCCTAGCCCCCGTTCGCCCCTCTACCCGACGGCAAGAAGGAGGCCGCCCCTCCTTTGTTGCCTTGTTGCTTTGTTGCTTTGATCTTCATCCCTCTTCCTCCGGGTTCAAGCTAGCACTTGTTGTGAAGGAAGAATCTAGATCTCACCTCTAGACGTGGATCAACCGTAGAGACGAGAACATCATTCTTCGTGTGATCTCACAAATCAAAAGGTACACATCTTCCATGTCCTTAATCATGTTATGATGTCTCTTCCTGTGATCCTTGGTGGATATTTGAGTAGGATTAATTTTTGTTATTCCGCTGCGTTACCTACGTCAAAACCCAACAGTGGTATCAGAGCCACAGGTCGTAGAGCATAACATGATATTATGTGTTTACGATTTCAGTTCATACACCGTATTATTGTTTATTACGCGAAACTGAAAAATTGGCATAGTAGATGCAATATTGAATTTGATTCAATCAAACGAGACCCAATTTAACATTGGATGTTAGAATTGGTGAGTTTAATCACATAGGATGTGAATAATTGGGTTCTTGAAAAATTAGGGTTCATGGGCACATGATTGAAAAGGGGTTTTCAATTATGGAAACAAAATTATGGAAATAAATCCATATGGAAACAACCTTGCTTGGGAAACAAGGAAGGAGGAAGGGGACTAGGGCCGAAACCCTAGCCGCCCGCCCCTCCCTTGCGCGCCAAGCAAGGCCGCGGCCTCCTAGGCGTGCGGCGGTCCTAGGGTTCGGGCCACTTGTTGGCTTGGACCCTTTGGACCGTTGTGAAACCCTAGTTACCCAATTTCATTAAAATTAAACAAGCGCGTTAAAAATTGGTTTTAACTGTATTATGTGCTTTATTGCATGGTGGATGGATATGGCCTAGGATTGTGGATGTTTATTGTTTTGTGGTTTGGTTTACGGCCTGCGAGCTGATCAAATTAATGTAATAATTAATTAAGTTTTACGGCCTGCGAGTCGTTCTTTTTCTCCTCGACATGTGAGGCTTTTGTTATTTATTTATTCTAGATGTTAGGCTAGAATTAGAAATATTTAGATGATAGCCAAGAACATGGAGAAGAAGACCGGAGAACCAAAGGAGCCTAAAGACATCCCTAGACGCGCAGCTATGGTGGAGCACATGGAGATGAGCTCGGCACTTTAGGGCAATTAGATATTATCATTGGCTTGATAATATCATTAGTCTAGGGGCCATATCCATGCCACGTTTTTTTATTTTGTGGATGTTTATTATTCATGCCTTGTTATTTATTTTGTGTGTATGGCGCTACAAGCAAAACGATAACAAGATAATAATAAACAAGGTTGGTCTTTTATTGTGGATAGCCCAATCCAAATAAGTAGACCATGTTGATAAGATCAACCAAACAACTTAAAAGAAATCCCTCAATTAAATATTGCGTTTTGCCTTCTCTTGCCAAAACACCCTTCATGATCATTGCCTATTAAAATTCGGGCTTGCCAAAGCAAGGCGATTTTAATTTTTCATGATGTGTTGCGGACGACGCAAGTTAGTAATGCGTGTATGTTGAAAGCAAGAGGTTGGACGCAACTAGGCAAGAGTCAATTGGATTGATGAGCTTAGAGGCATGACAATTAGGGGTTATCCAATTGGATAAAGAATAAAAGGAATTTATTCACCTAATTGGACCAAGAATTGCATGGGATGCAATTGGAATGGTTCCTACCTAAATAACCAATTCTTGGGTGACTTGCCAAAGCAAGCTCAAGAAGAAGTGAAAAAGGGATCTTGGACCCCCTAGAAAGTATAAAGATATTTTCCGCTTTAATAGTGAGGGCTATTAATCCGAGAAAAATAGTGGGAGCTATATTTAATGATCTAGCCATTGTTAAATATAGTTAAATTGTTCAAAATACTAAATTGCATATTTCTCGTTTTGTATAATTTCAAATGGCAAACAACAACGCATCGAGTTCATCCCTACGATCTGTCATTGAGAAGGATAAATTGTTCGGAACAAATTTCCTTGACTGGTACAGAAACTTGAGGATTGTCCTCAAGCAAGAAAAGAAGCTGTACGTCTTGGACACTCCAATTTAAGGCCCACCACAAGATGAGTCTCTACTAGCGGAAGTAAGGGCACGTCAGAAACATATTGATGATTCTAATGACGTGACTTGCCTCATGCTTTGCACCATGACTGGTGAGCTTCAGAAGCAACACGAGAACATGGAAGCCTATGATATGATCAGACACTTGAAACAATTGTTTCAGGAACAGGCAAGGCATGAGCGCTATGAGGTGTCAAAAGCATTGTTCAAAAGCAGTCTAGCAGAGGGGAATCCAGTAGGCCCTCATGTACTCCTAATGATCGTGTACATAGAGAACCTTGAGAGACTGGGGTTCCCACTCGGCCAGGACTTGGCGACTGATCTCGTCTTGCAATCGTTGCCTGACAGTTATAATCAGTTCATTATGAAATATAATATGAATGAGATCAACAAGTCTTTGCCAGACCTATTGAACATGCTAAAGACAGTTGAGCAAAGTATCAATAAAGGCAAGGGCAAGGCCATAATGATGGTACACAAGAAGAAGAGCAAGTCAGTTGCATCTACTTCAAAAGGAAAACGCAAGAAAGTTGCGAAATCCAAGGATGCCCTAAAGCCTAGTGGAGGTGTGGCTAAAGGTGAATGTCACTACTGCAGCCAGCCGGGTCACTGGAGGAGGAATTGCCCTAAATATCTGGAGGATAAGAAGCTTGGAATAGTGATTCCACCACCACCAGGTATTTATGTTATAGACGTCAATCTCTCTATTTCATCATCCCGGGTATTAGATACCGGATGTGGTTCTCACATTTGTCGTAATGTGCAGGATTTGAAAAGAAGTAGAAGATTGCGAAAAGGGGAGATAGACTTGCGCGTCGGGAATGGAGCAAAGGTTGCTGCATTAGCTGTAGGCGTTTATGAGCTATCTTTGCCTTCTGGACTTATTTTAGAATTAGACAATTGATTTTATGTGCCGGCTATGAGCAGAAACATTATTTCCGTTTCTTGTTTGGACGAGAAAGGTTTTTCTATTTCAATAAAGGACAAGTGTTGCTCCATTTATTTTGATAGTATGGACTATTGTAGTGCGCATTTGTCTAATGGATTGTATATCCTTGATCTAAATAATCCAATCTATAACATAAATACTAAAAGGATTAAAACTAATGATTTAAATCCTACATATCTATGGCACTGTCGTTTAGGCCATATAAATGAGAAACGCATATCTAGACTCCATAAGGATGGACTTCTAGACTCATTTGATTTGGAATCATATGAGACATGTGAATCTTGTTTATTAGGAAAAATGACAAAGTCCCCTTTCAATAAGAAAGGCGAGCGGACTAGTGAGTTATTGGCACTCATACATACTGATGTATGCGGACCATTCCCCACGCCTGCCAGAGGTGGTTATACCTACTTCATCACATTTACTGGTGATTTCAGTAGATATGGATTTGTATACCTTATGAAGGCCAAATCCGAATCCTTTGAATTGTTCAAGGAATTCAAGAATGAAGTAGAGAAGCAACTTGGCAAGAGTATTAAAGCTCTACGATCGGATCGTGGAGGAGAGTACTTAAGCCAAGAGTTTGATGAGTATCTTAGAGAGTGTGGGATAGTATCCCAGCTCACTCCACCGGGAACACCACAATGGAATGGTGTATCTGAGAGGAGGAATCGCACTCTATTAGATACGGTGCGATCTATGATGTCTCAAACAGATCTTCCGATATCCTTTTGGGGACATGCTCTAATGACTGCAGCTTTTACCATTAACCGTGTTCCATCCAAATCAGTCATGAAGACGCCATATGAGATATGGACTGGGAGGCGTCCCATAGTGTCGTTTATGAAGATTTGGGGCTGCGACGTCTATGTAAAGCGTTTACAAACAGACAAGCTCGGGCCCAAAGCGGATAAGTGTAAGTTTGTGGGATATCCTAAGGAGACTAAAGGATATTACTTCTATAACCCTACCGAGAACAAAGTGTTTGTTGCTCGGACCGGCGTGTTTCTAGAAAGAGAATTAGTCTCTAAAGAAGCAAGTGGGAGGGTTGTAGAACTTGAAGAAATTCATGAACCACAAACCACTGAACCAATAATGGAACATGAACAGGAACCACAAGAAGTTGTGGAAGAGCCTGTTCAGGTAACACAGGAACTCCGTAGATCAGGAAGAGTGCGTCATGAGCCAGAGAGGTATGGACTTCTCGTGACTGAGCCTGATGACGTACCACTCATGGATGATGAGCCTGCAAACTATGGAGAAGCCATGAGTGGCCCAGACTCTAAGAAGTGGCTAGAAGCCATGAGATCCGAAATGGATTCCATGTACACCAACAAAGTATGGACTTTGGTGGAACCACCCGAAGGGGCTCGACCCATAGGGTGCAAGTGGGTCTTCAAGAAGAAGACCGACATGGATGGCAATATAGTTGCCTATAAGGGTCGATTGGTGGCCAAAGGTTATAGACAAATTCATGGTATTGACTATGATGAGACCTTTTCACCAGTCGCCATGACTAAATCCATTCGAATCTTACTTGCTATTGCAACATACTACGACTATGAGATTTGGCAAATGGATGTCAAAACAGCGTTCCTTTATGGGAACCTCCTTGAGGATGTGTATATGACACAACCAGAGGGTTTTGAGGATCCAGAGAATGCTAATAAAGTCTGTAAGCTGCAAAGGTCCATTTATGGGTTAAAGCAAGCTTCTAGGAGCTGGAATCGACATTTTGATGACGCAGTCAAAGAGTTTGGCTTCATCAAGAACGAAGATGAGCCTTGTGTTTACAAGAAGGTTAGTGGGAGCTCTATAGTATTTCTGGTCTTGTATGTGGATGACATACTAATCATTGGCAATGATATTCCTATTCTGCAATCTGTTAAAGATTGGCTAGGAAAGTGCTTTGCGATGAAAGACTTAGGAGACGCAGCCTATATACTTGGTATAAAGATCTATAGAGATAGATCTAAAAGGTTGCTTGGCCTAAGTCAGAGTACATATATTGACAAGGTGTTGAAGAGGTTCAACATGCAAGATTCCAAGAAGGGATTCTTGCCCATGTCACATGGAGTCACTCTTTCCAAGAATGACTGTCCCTCCAATGAGATGGAGAAGGACCGCATGAGCAGGATACCCTATGCTTCGGCCATAGGATCCATCATGTACGCCATGCTATGTACTAGACCAGACATATCATACGCGTTGAGTATGGTGAGCAGATATCAGTCCAATCCGGGTGAGAGTCACTGGATTGCTGTCAAGAACATCCTAAAGTACTTGAGAAGAACTAAGGATGTGTTCTTGATATTTGGAGGAATAGAAGAGCTAAGTGTAAAGGGTTACACCGACGCAAGCTTCCAAACCGACAATGATGATTACAGATCGCAGTCTGGATACGTGTTTTGCCTGAATGGAGGAGCTGTAAGCTGGAAGAGTTCCAAGCAAGGCACAGTTGCTGATTCTACAACAAAGGTTGAGTACATTGCTGCTGCGGAAGCGGCAAAAGAGGCAGTATGGATAAAGAAGTTTATCGCTGAGCTCGGTGTGGTCCCTAGCATAGTGGATCCCATAGAGTTGTACTGTGACAACTCTGGGGCAATCGCACAGGCAAAGGAACCAAGATCGCACCAAAAGTCAAAGCATGTACTTAGGAGATTCCATCTTATTCGTGATATGATCGATCGAGGAGATGTGAAGATATGCAAGATTCCGACGGATGACAATGTGTCAGATCCGCTCACGAAACCTCTTGCGCAGCGAAAGCATGAAGAGCACGCCAGATCTATAGGCATACGAGATGCGCCAGATTGGCTCTAGTGCAAGTGGGAGACTGTTGGAATAGATGCCCTATCGTAGATTTAGTATGAACAATATTTTGGCTAGAATATTCATTTATTATTTATGGCGATATTTAATATAATGAAGTCCTTAGATAAAATGTGTTATTTATCTTAAACATCCCTAGTCCATTATATTGATTAATAGGACGATCAAATATAGACTAGTATGTGGGTAGATTGATATGGAGATATCAAGTCTAACACATGGGTGTGCATTAGGAGTAATGGCATACTGGATTGACCCACGACGAAAAGGATACATTAAATTATGTGAAGTCACAATTGCTTTTCGTAGTGCTAATATTATTGCAATCCTTGGACTTGAAGTCACTAGATACTCTAGTTGTGAAATATTGCGCTTTGATGTTATCAAACGTTACACCGTAACTGGGTAATCATAAAGGTGGCTATCGGGCATGATAGGAAGCAAGCTTAGAGATCGTAGTGATGTAGATAGGATTTGTCCCTCCCACATAATTGGGGTAAATATCCACGGCCACTCGAGGGATGAGGCTTATTGAATGTCTGGCCAGACTCAGATAAATTAATATGGAGATATTAATGTTATCTGCAAGTATAAGCAAATTCCCAGGATCGAGGAACTATGGATTGGATATACGAGTGTGACTATTTATGTCTCGTGTCCAATCCGGATATGGAGACAAAGGGATAATGCAATGTGATATATTGGGCACAAAGGTTTGTCGGGATCACTGACTATTTCTATTGGTTGGGTGGCATGGATGTGTTGCTAGACACCGCTCCTTGTTAGTAATAGTTACTACCAACTATATAGAAACCTATGGGGTCACACGTCAAATAGAGTAGAGCTAGATTTGGGATTAATTAATATGGATTAATTAATAGAAGGATCATTGTGCAACACCTTGCAAACTTAGTAGGACTAATTTGCAAGGAAGGGGATAGTTCTAGTCCTACTAGAACAAGAAAACTCTTTTATGGAAACAACAAGGAGTTGTTGGAGTATATAAAGGAGGCTCTAGCTTCCTTCCCACTACATGAGTTATTATTAGACATAACACATAAAGAGTGGGAGAGAGCAAAAGAGAGAGCAAGACAAAGAGCTATAGCCGAAACCCTAGCCCCCGTCCGCCCCTCTACCCGACGGCAAGAAGGAGGCCGCCCCTCCTTTGTTGCCTTGTTGCTTTGTTGCTTTGATCTTCATCCCTCTTCCTCCGGGTTCAAGCTAGCACTTGTTGTGAAGGAAAAATCTAGATCTCACCTCTAGACGTGGATCAACCGTAGAGACGAGGACATCATTCTTCGTGTGATCTCACAAATCAAAAGGTACACATCTTCTATGTCCTTAATCATGTTATGATGTCTCTTCCTGTGATCCTTGGTGGGATTTGAGTAGGATTAATTTTTGTTATTCCGCTGCGTTACCTACGTCAAAACCCAACACTTGAGTGCCAAGGGTGGCACTTGCAACCCCCCGCCCCCCAGTTTTCAAAAACTCCACTTACACCCCTTATTTAGAACATTTTGATAGTGGTGTCCTCTTATTATCTACACAAACATTCCAAACTGCGTGTGTGTCTGTGTGCGTGCGATCCATTCGGTATGAGGCATTCATGCTCAGATAAGTACCATGTTGGATTATCAAATAACCAAAATGTTTATAGCTACTCATAGACCAAAGTGCAGAGAAAATGTCCATTACAACACTTTCTGAAACAGTAGGGAAGTGCAGATGCATATATGGACTATGTAACTCCATTACCTACAAACTGTCCTCTGGCATCCCAAGGACGATCTTCAAAAGATTTACCAACGACACTGCGTTTCTCATTGACACTCCCGTCGTCACACTTGTACTCAGGGAAGTAATCCAGAAATGTCTTGCTTCCTAGTTCTTCAAGTCCGTTGAATAGAAAGTTATTCACCAAGTCCTGCAATGTAACCGTATGAAATATGAAACAAGATTATGCTTGCGCATAGTAAAATTTTCAACTAGATTTACCAAGAAAATTACCTTCGCGTTGGCCTCACCAATCAACTTGTTAAGAACTCGATGACCAGGATCCTGCTTCCCCAGGGTAAACAAAAGAAAACAACAGAAGTATTAGAAAGATTGAACACACCTAAAAAGCCCTTGGTGCTAGTGAAGTTTGGCAAGTAGGGCTTTCCAAGTGATCATTTTGCTTGTGCCACAAAGCAAGCCAATGTAGATTACTTAAAAAGCTTCTGACCCAGATTATGACAAAGACACATTTTTTTTCCTTTTCTTTTTGGTGGTTTGGGAGATATTGCTTTCGCACTTGTTGTGGGCCAGGTTCCTGCAATTGCCCTAAAACTGATTTCGTTGTTAGGTTAAGTTTAGTAAAATTTTATTTTCCTCAGTAAAACAAACAATGCAAGGACGGTGGACTTTGTGGAACAAATATGGCGCATGAAAAAAGGGGAAAAGAAAAAGCATTTACCTTTTCTGCTCTCCAGGTCTGATATCTATGCTGTGCTTTTTGATTTCGTTTAATTTGGAACGGATTGGTCTCTTCTTCTGCTTGATCCATTAAGGCAAGCCATGCCTGCAATACATATAGTCAATGGACATAAGAATACAGGAAACCCATGTTTCAATAAATCTTTCTTTTTATTCTTCTCAATTTAACTTATTTATTTATATACTATGTAACTCTCCTCATAAGAAATCATATGAAAAATTCAGGATCAAACAACACTAATAGCAGCTTTATCGAATATTTGAAAGATCAAACTCAATACCTTATAGTAATCGACAAATGCAGAGTACAAGTCACTAAACTTGGACTCGCTTGGGCAAAATTTTGTCCAAATCACAATAGGCGAGAAGAATTTCAGCAACTCGCTAGTTAGCTTTCCTCCCCAAGGTAAAATCTGCACGAATGCTGTGTTTAAGTCACGAGACCATAAATTTCAGGTAGGGATTCAGGAATATATTTATTTATCCTAAAAATCAGGAGAAATGGTAAAGCACTTTCAGTACCTGAGCGTACTTGAGGCCAAGAGGTATGAGCCCCTTGTAATATTTGTCCTTGTAATCCCTTTGACTAATGACATCATGAAGTGGGTTCAGGTCCCTACAAAAATCAAGGAGTGCTTAGTTTTAGATATCCGAGGAATGTATCATTAACCCATTGGTCAAAAAGTCTCGAAGACATTATCAGTTTTGTTAGAGCTTTAAAATGAGCCAATACGAAAACTAAATCCAAGATAACTATGTAAGGATCATATGAATGGGTAACTCTCTTTATAGGTACGGTTACCGTAAATCGAAGACCTAAGATTAGTTTTCTTGTCAGTGAGAATAGTTCCTATATGTGTAAACTTGAATGGTTACCATCACAAACCCAAAAAGTAGAAGCAACTAGGATGAAAGAAGAAAGGCGAATGAGATTTAATGGAATCAATCGGGATGAGAACATGAAGACAGAATGAAAGAACTTGCCACGTAGGATAACTGGATTCGTCCGTAAGATACAAAATGTCATAGAAAAGGTATTATGAGGTGTTTAGAAATAGAAGTTTAAGGAAATTGCAGGGATTAAATTTAAGTAAAAAGGTAGAAACACCAAATACGAGAGTTCCTCAGTGTTTTTCTTTTTCCTCTTAACAGGATGCCTCAGGAACCAGAATATTTCCCTCAGTACAGGTGTTCTTAACTAGCCTAACATAAATTCCTTCATATAAAAGTTATGTTTATGGTCCCGACGGCAAAGGACAATGAATGGTAGTCTATTAACTAGCTAGAATGTTAATGTAAGTTGACTGGAAATGAGCTTACAGCACAACTATGCTGATGCTAGGAGTTGCGAAGAAGTTGGCACAAAATATCGGTAGATCATATTCTGGTGTTGGGAACACGGCAAAATCCAATACCTGCATTGCATCAGGAAAACGTTAAGAGATCATCACAAATCACAGATGCTGAATATGTAAAAGCAAGGTCAATCACAGTATCTACAGTGTATCAGGATCTTGTTTATACTTCAATGTCAATGCCAACTGGCAACTGCTTTAGAGAGACCCACATCGAATAAGATAAGTTCACAAAACCAACAGAAAATAATCTAGTATTTCTTCCTAAACCTCCAATATCTTAAATTTAAATATTTCTCTTTTCCTCCTAGTGGCAATGCGTACAATTTATAATTGTCCAAGCTTCCCAACATAATAGTACATATTTTCTCTAGCTTACTTTTCCTTATTAGTTCCGTCTTAAGTGCCCACTAAGGGCCACCAAAACGACACGCATGTACCACATTGTGAGGAACAGATCCCATCTCTTCTAGGAAACAGTCACGT
This sequence comes from Linanthus parryae, assembly GCA_023055425.1. NCBI lineage: Eukaryota > Viridiplantae > Streptophyta > Magnoliopsida > Ericales > Polemoniaceae > Linanthus > Linanthus parryae. Next base: position 108,131,916 of record JALGPY010000005.1, on the reverse strand, counting down.
GAAACAATCAGAGTAGGTGAGGTTTAAGTACCACCTTGATAGGAAAAGTAAGAAGTGGCAGTTGAGTTTCTTAGTAACAGAAACGCATCCTCCGTCAAGTGTTCCTGATAACTTGTGGTTTTACTTCCATTACGATCATCCTCAGGCTAGAAGGTTTTAACTTCACTTCATTAGGCTGCTTTAATGATAGGAGGTGACTCTTACTGTTGGCCGTGTCCGTAAATATTGTAAGCCATTTGGCCATGGAAAAAGTAATGTGTGTTCCTACTACTCTTTCCCAGCATGGTTTGGGTGTGTATAAGACATTAGGTACAATTAGTTCCTATTTTCTGATGCAAACAATTTGGAACTCACCTGAATTATATCAATCGCATTCACAAGCTCCACATTCAATTATGTCAACACTGTTGAGTCTATCTGTGGTTTTGTCACTTCGCCAGTATCCGTAACCGTGACAAGGTTTCCGGAAATTGTTCCCTACTTGAATTACCACAAGAAGGGAACAATTGGACATTGGATCTCTCCTACAGTACATTGCCCCATCCCAATCTTCTAATTCCAAGTATGACCATTTTGGTTAGTTGCATTGCCAGATTCTCGAGGGTTGATGATTAGTTTCTAGAGACGAGGAACAGTGAAAACACACACTTGCTTGTCTTTAGACGGTTCCCCAACCCAATTCATTTACCTCTCCATATCCTGTAACACCTCTGTGTTTGTTCAAGATAAGACCACATGGGTGGTTGTGGAGGTTGAATGACAATGTACAATGAGGAGTGAGGACAGTTTGACAGTTTGTTCTCTATAGGAATAATTATATGCTTTTACATCATTATGCTACGACATCATGAAAAGATGTCTAACGCCAAACAACCAGTCAGAAAAGGAAGTCAACCAAAGCCCTGATATTTAGGATACACCAGAGAAGAGAGTTGACTAAAACTTGATACCTGCATTGCTTCATTTCCTTCTGTTGAGAAGCTACGAAGTAGCCTCATCCTGGGAGCTTTATAAGAATTTAACTTCAGCTCTGTCTTCCCATCCATTGGGATCAAACGACTGAAATCATCCTGATAACGAAATAGTGAGGGCACTCAATACCTTTTAACAACACTAGAATCTCACATAAGAATGTACGGGTGAGATGAGCAAAGTGTTTTGCCAACAGGCAGTCACTATCCTTTAACCACTTGTGTAGAAACCAGGACGGTGACACATAGCTACACATTACAGCTGACTATAACTCGGTAATTCGAACGGAAAAAAGCAGAAACATAACATCTCAGAAGGAAATTTCTGATATATAACAAGTATGAATTAGGGTCTTTGAGTCCTTCATACAAATTTATCACACAAAAAAGAAAGAAAAAAAAAACGAACATAACACCGCTGTTATTGCAGTCCTCAATTATAGGGTCATGTTAACTCATTTTGCAGTGAGGGTCCTGCAGAATCTAACACACTAGTCATAACCAAATGTTCAAAATAAAAATCTTTTACACTTCTGGTTAGAATTTCCAACAGTCAATTTGAGGGTTATTTATTTTAGGTCATTTTACAAATTGGGTCTTCCAGGGAGCAACCATACCCAAATGCCAAAACACAATCTCTTGCAGTCTGGTGTTATATATTTTCACTCATCAATACTCGGGTTATGATAAATCATCATCATACAAAACGGGTCTTGCCCAAATCTAAGAGAGCAATCATACACAAATACTCAAAACACAATCTTTTTCGCAGACACAAAACTGGGGTTTGGAGAAATTCAACAGAAGAAGGCAAAAATAATACCTGCAACGGAGAAGGGACCAATTGGGTGTGCCGTTTGGTTTCTTCTACAGCGAATTGGACGAATTTCTGGAAAGAGTAGCTGGAGAGTTTCATTATTATGTCTCTGTAATGATACAAATGGGGGACTCCTGCATAGCAATGGAGATTTGGATACAGTTGAGCAGAAGCTTAATGAAGTAGACGACTCCATTGCAGCACAACCAATAGCTTCCACTGAAGGCAGAGCTGCCATTTCAGGTTTCTTTAATGAGAGCGAGCAGTGTGTTTTTATTGTTGGAGCTCGTGGAAGCAAAGCACGGAGGGTGGCATAGGAAGAGTTCCACTACAGCATTGGACGGACTATTCACTAGACGTGCAATTTAGATGGGTTGAACCTGAAACAAGAACTTTAAAAACGGACTGGCCATTGAATCCGTGAAATGCTGGTTTGTGGTTGAGCAGATTGTATCAGTGGTTAAACCAGATGAACAGCAAACTAACTTTTTAACACAATATATGCAATAATTTTAAACTAAATATATAATGCTACAATATTAGAGATGACTTTAAAGTAAAGATTAACTCTTTATGTGTTTTCAAAAAGCGCTCTCCTCTCTGTTAAACTGAGTTTTTTCCTACTTCGGTGGGAAGTGGTTTTCGTCTTCTGAAATTCTTGATAGCTATTACATCTTTTTCATCATAATCGAATCTAAGTGTCCGGATTAGGGGAGTTTATTCAAGTTTTTTTTTTATCTTTTTTTCAGTTATATTCTTCCTACATGTGTGGGAAGAAGGTTGGAATTGGTTTCTAGCAGTTTCCTCCGCCCCTTTCTGAAAATGATATCGTTTCCTGACGTTTTTTAATTGCTTTAAATAGATCACGTATGTTCCTGTAGACAGTCAAGAATGAACCACTGAGTTATTGTCACGTGGACCCATCAGCAGCCTACACGTGTCCTTACAGTCGTGCACCGAAGCACCAGATCTTGCCATATCGCACCTGGATAGACCATGAGATAGGGTCCCCTGCATCTCATCACCTCACACGGGAGACAGCGGGTCTGGTGATTTGGAGGTTGGAATAAGGTCTGACACGCCTTCTTACGTGTTACCGCAAGTGCATGGTTCAAGTAATATATGGTAATACTTAATCCCGTGTTATCTATCCCACGAGGACATACTCAAAATTATTTAGTTATAAGATTAGTCTAAAGTTAAAGTAACCGGGACAAATAAAGAGTGATTTAAAATGTTGTCATCCCTAAACAAGTGGCTGTGAACTAAACCTGAAAAGACAGTAATTGTGAAATTAAGAGAAGTCTTTGTCAAAAATGGAGAAACTAGGCAATCTCTTATATCACCTAGGGATGTAGACGATTTCGAGACTAGCCATGTGACATGTTAACTCTATCTTAGTTCAGTCTGGTAACATTATTGACAATATCATATTGGTATCATGTCATTCTACGTCTTGGTTTACTTAGGGTTCTGTCAGTCCACGTACGTCTACCGGTCCTTTCTAGTAGGCTAACTTTATGCCTGACAAACGGGTCATGTCGGTCCACCTTTGCAGGAAAAAAGTTGAATAATCCTACCAAATCTACACACTAAAGTAAATTCTACACATGTCTCCTTTCGGTCTCGGTGATTCGGGATTGTGTCATGTTCTTTTCACAACTAGGCTTAGTTGCTTTCACACACTCGCCTAATTAACTAGCATGTCTGGTTAGTTACTCCATCCACACTAAGGATTAAGCATTGGACAAGAGTATTAACTAAAACAAACAGTAACATTAAGCAAGAAGATGATTCTCATGAGCAAACCCTATATTCAATGAGACTATCAGATTCTAAACTAGCCTTGTCAATGAGAAATTTTTGTTTGCTCTAAGAGCAAATACACGTGGTGCTCTAATCAATACAACACATGACACGTCACGAAGAAAGAGAATGAGTGGCAGACAAAAGAAAGTGAATTCCTACATGTTCCTGACGTGTCCAGTGATGTATTGATTAGAGAACCACGTCATATTTGCTCTTGGTGCAAGCAATAATTACTACTTGTCAATAGACTATATTCATCAATACGATCATGAAACTAACAACCAATCAAAGTCAAACGCATGAAACAAGTCTAAAATTTGGAAAACGTAATCGTTTGCATAACCATCGGCTTTCTAGAGAATCCTAGCAAAGTATTTAGCTAACCGCAATCAAACTAGCAAAATACAAGAGTTTTTCCATGAATAATTAAAGAAGAAGAAGAAGAAGAATGTGAAAGCAAACCCTAGGTCATTAATGGTGATATTGGCTCTTCTCCGTGTTCTTCTTCGTATGATGAATAATGATAAAAGACGGTGCATTAATTGCCCACCGTAGTGTATTAATTAATCCAAGCTAGGGTTAGAAAATAATCCCCAAAACCCCGTCGTTTAATGAAACAATCTTCGACCATGAACACAACATATCGCACGATCAGCTTCCCTTGATCGTGTGATCAGTTGGGAAATTTTTCATGGTGCTTTTGCTCCAGCACGTCGTGCGATCACCCAAAAGCACTAGATTACCCCTAATTTTGTAAGACCCCTGCTTAATATACATTAGTGTCCCAACGTAACACAAGACACAGCTGCTTCTCTAGCTCAGGTGGTAGAGCACAAGGCTCTTAACTTTCAAATGTGAGGGTTCGATATCCTTAGTGTCCATTGTAATTTTTTTTCTACATATGCTTTTACTATACTCAAGATGTTAAGATACAAAAATGGCCCACATAAGCTAAGTCACAAAGCAACTCTAGTCCTGTTGGTAAAGCGCAAGGTTGTTAACTATGTGGTCGAGGGTTCAAATCTCTTAGTGGACTTTTAAATGTTTTATTTCCACATATGCTTTTACTAAACTGAAGATGGTAACATAAAAAAACTGTCCCACATAAGCTGTGACACAAATGCAACTCTAGCCCGGTTGGTAGAGGGCAAGGCTATTAACCTTTGTACGAGTCTTTCGGTGGTCTTTTTTTTTTCCACACATGCTTTACTAAACTGAAGATTCTACTGGAGATGTTCAAATACAAAAGTATTGCAATGCTTTAACAAATATAGTCACAAAAAATCATGTCCCCCTAAAAAATTTAAAATTTACCCATAACTTTTCAGAAATTTTACTCGGAGTTGTGCCCCCTTTCGAAGTAATCATGGCTCCTCCACTGGCGATCACCCATGCTCCTCGTGCGATCAGGTCTATCCATGGCCTCTGATCGTGCGATCAGTGCAGTGATCTGAAAAAAAAAAAACTTTTACTATCTTCCACAAGTGAAAATTGGCTAAGCATTTTTTCTTCCTTCAATTAGGGAGCTAAGTATAGTTTGTAAAACTTATAAAAACTACATTTCGCTCCCCTCTTCCATGATTTTCACTTCTTTCTCTTTATTTCTTTTTCTCACAAGCTTCCGCATCTTTTCGAAGCTCGATTCTCTTCTCCACTTGATCTCCAAGCTACGTTTCCTGTAAAAAAAAGGAAACAACCTGGCGATCAAATGTGATAAAATAAGCATAAATAAAGTAAGAAACACCCAGATTAACAATTAATCGCTCAAAAATTAACATTCACAAAATCCTTACATGCTCACCAAATAACTCATATATTTTTCTTGAAAATCACGCAAAACGATATAAAGTCATGCGAGAATATGACTCTTATTAAGAGTTATCAGATCCCCCACACCAACTTTTTGCGCGTCCTGAGCAAAATATAGTTGAAGTCCCTCGCACAATATTTTTCAGTCCACCAACTTGCACACATATTCACTAGCAAGGCCGCGACACAAACACGACTCTACACAAGACTATGCAATCTAAATGGCTATAAATAATTAAAGAATTGAAACAACACATGAATTCTTCTTTTCTCTAGAGATCGAGCAATCTCACTATCGTAAATCGAAATCATCAAATTATCAGAGGTTTTACTTCAAATTTCACAATGATCAAATTCTCTCCTCGATGACATCCTTCTCACAAGTTTACCTCCTCTTTGGCTGCGGCCCAGCTGTGGCACGGTCTTCCTTCGGAGGAGACATCGTGGTAGTCAGCCACCCATTGGAAGATAAGTTGTCAACAAGGGTGCGAAGATATTCTTGCATCGCGTATCCGATAAGCATGATCAGCTGTCATTCGTCCATCGGATGTAGTGGAGCTAACCGTTTCAAGTTAAATGAAGGATAACCAAGGTAAGTCCGAATATTGGAACCTCGATCACCACTCCCAAACCTGCACAACAAACATTGTTCGTGTTGGAATTGTGCCCTAGAGGCAACAATTAATTGTGACAAATATGTGGATTTACGATTCATTATGTTATCGATATGGAGATATGTTAACATGAATGAAGTCCTTAGAATATAAGTGTTATATTCTTAAATATCCCTAGTCAATTATAATGATTAATGAGACAATCATCTATAGACTAGTATGGGGTTGGATTGATATGGAGATATCACGATCCAATACATGGGTTTGCATTAGGAGTAATGGCATACTGGATTGACCCACAACGAGAAGGATACATTAGATTATGTTAAAGTCACAATCGCTTCTCTTAGTGCTAATATAATTGCAATCCTTAGACTTGAAGTCACTAGATACTCTAGTTGTGAAATATCGTGATTTGATGTTATCAAACGTTACAGCGTAACCGGGTGACTATAAAGATAGCTATCGGGCATGATAGGAAGCAAGTTTAGAGATCGTAGTGATGTAGAGAGGATTTTTCCCTCCCACAACTAATGCTCATAACATAAGTGAGTGGGAGAGATAGCAAAAGAGAGAGCAAGAGACAAGCTAAGAGGGCCGAACCCTCCTAGCCGTCCCCTACCCGTCGACCACAAGAGAGGGCCGAACCCCTCTCTTGTCCTTGTTGCTTGATTCCTTCTTCCCTCTTCCTCCGGTCCAAGCTAGCACTTGAGAAGGAAGAATCTAGATCTCACCTCTAGACGTGGATCAACCGTAGAGACGAGGACAATATTCTTCGTGTAATCTTCCAAATCACAAAGGTACACATCTTCTATGTCCTTCATCATGTTATGATGTCTCAACCTGTGATCCTTGGTGGGCTTTGAGTAGGAATTAAAATTTTGTTATTTCGCTGCGTAACCTACTTCAAAACCCAACAGTGGTATCAGAACCACAGGTCGTAGTGCATAACATGATTTTATGTGTTACGATTTCAGTTTATACACCATATTGTTAATTTTACGCGAAACTGAAATTAATTGGCATAGTAGATGCAATAAACAAGATCTAATTTTACATGGGATGTAGGAATTAGTGAGTTTTGTCACATGTGATGTGAATAATTTTGGATCAAGAACTAGGGTTTGGGAACATGCTTGGAAAAGGGGTTTTCCAAGTATGGAAACAATTAAACTTGGGAATCAAGGCAAAAGGGTGTTTTGGAAACAACCCAACAAGGAATGAATCGTTTTTGGAAACAATGCCATAAGGGTATTTGGGAAACAACCCAACAAGGAAGGTAAAATTGGTTTTAACTGTATTATGTGCTTTGTTGCATGGTGGATGGATATGGCCTAGGTTTTACGGCCTGCGAGTCGTTTATCTCCTCAACATGTGAGGCTTTATTTATTTATTTATTCGAGATGTTAGACTAGAATTAGAAATATTTAGATGTTTGCCAAGAGCATTGAGAAGAAGACCGGAGAACCAAAGAAGCCAAAAGACGACGAGGACTCCCTACCATAGGCGCGCAGCTATTGTGGAGCACATGGAGATGAGCTTGTCACTTTAGGGCACATAGATATTATCATTGGCTTGGTAATATCTTAGTCTAGGGGCCATATCCATGCCACGTTAATTTTTCTTTTGTGGATGTTTATTATTTATGTCTTGTTATTTATTTTTGTGTGTATGGCGATACTAGCAAAACGTTAACAAGATAATAATAGACAAATATGGTCTATTATTGTGGATAGCCCAATCCCAATAAGTAGATCATGTTTATGTGATCAACCAAACGAATAATGACTATTAAATCCCTCAAATAGAATATTGCATTTTGCCTTCTCTTGCCTAAACACCCTTCATGATCAGGGTCTATTAAAATTCGGACTTGCCAAAGCAAGGCAATTTTAATTCACCAGGATGTGTTGCGGATGACACAAACAAGTAATGTGTGTATGTTGAAGCAAGAGGTTGGACGCAACTGGGTAAGACTCAATTGAATTGTTGAACCTAGAGGCATGAAAATTAGGCGTTATCTAAAGGAAAAAGAATAAAGAGTTATTCACCTAATTGGACCAAGAGTTGCAGGGGACGCAATTGGAATGGTTCCTACCTAAATATCTAATTCTTGGGTGTCTTGCCAAAGCAAGCTCAAGAAGAAGTGAATAAGGGATCTTGGACCCACTAGAAAATATATAAGATATTTTCCGCATTAATGGTGAGGGCTATTAATCCGAGAAAATTAGTGGGAGCTATATTTAATAATTTAGGTCCTTGTTGAATATAGTAAATACATCACAATGCTTTGCATAATTCTATTATGTTGAATACCCATAGAATTAAACAAACAAAACACGACTTTATGTCCATGAGATGGACAGGCTGTCTGGAATCTATTTTCTAGATTGGTAAAAAATTGAGAATTATTCTCAAATAAAAGAGAAATTGTTGTACATCGTAGAGCATAAAGTTCTCTTCCCACCGAATACCTAGACACACTAAAAGCCTTATGGAAGGAACATCAAAGAATGATTCTTTGGATGTAACTTTTCTCATGTCAGCTCCCATGAAATCTGAGCTTTGGAAGCAAGATGAGAAATATGGAGGCGTATGATATGATCATACATTAAAAGAAGCTCTTTCAAAGAGCGAGCTTTTTTGTACAACAAAAAAAAAAGAGCGAGCTTGTCATGAAAGGCTTGAGGTGTTGCTCCACTTTGCGCTCTCTTGATTAGCACTCGTCATGATCAAGATCGAATAAGTTCGGGCTTGCCAAAGCAAGGCGACTTAGTTCATCAAGATATGACGCGACGACACAAGCTAGTAATGTGTGGCTGCTGAAGCAAGATGTAAAACGCAACTAAGCTACTTCAATAGTATTGAAAGTTTAGATACTTGGAGTTATCTATGAGATAGATAAAGAATAAAAGTTATTCTCCCAAATGGGCTGAGAATTGCATTGGGTGCAATTATATTTTTGTTTAAATGTGACTTACTCAATATGATTAAGAATCTCGATATAAAGAACTCATAAAGGGCTGAAGGCAAAACATGTTAATAGTTAACAACATGGGTAAAAGCAAAAGAGATTGCGTCAACCCCATGGGCATAAAGCAAGCCTGTTGCTAAAATCACATTGCTTAGAGTCACTAGATACTCTAGTTGTGGATTATCGTGCTTTGATATTATCAAACGTTACACCGTAACTGGGTGACTATAAAGATAGCTATCGGGCATGATAGGAATCAAGCTTAGAGATCGTAGTGATGTAGAGAGGATTTGTCACTCCCACATGATTGGAGCAAATATCCACGGTCACTCGAGGGATGAGGCTTATTGAATGTCTGGCCAGACTCAGATAAATCAATATGGAGATATTGATGTTATCTGCTTGCATAAGCATATTCCCAGGATCGAGGAACTATGGATTGGATATACGAGTGTGACTATTTATGTCTCGTGTCAAATCCGGATATGGAGACAAAGGGATAGAGCGATATGAGATATTGGGCACAAATGTTTGTCGGGATCACTGACTTATTACTATTAGTTGGGTTGCATGGATGTGTTGCTAGACAGCGCTCCATGTTAGTAATTAGTTACTACCAAGTAAGTAGAAACCTATGGGGTCACATGTCAAATAGAGTAGAACTAGATTAACAACATGGGTAAAAGCAAAAGAGATTGCGTCAACCCCATGGGCATAAAGCAAGCCTGTTGCTAAAATCACATTGCTTAGAGTCACTAGATACTCTAGTTGTGGATTATCGTGCTTTGATATTATCAAACGTTACACCGTAACTGGGTGACTATAAAGATAGCTATCGGGCATGATAGGAATCAAGCTTAGAGATCGTAGTGATGTAGAGAGGATTTGTCACTCCCACATGATTGGAGCAAATATCCACGGTCACTCGAGGGATGAGGCTTATTGAATGTCTGGCCAGACTCAGATAAATCAATATGGAGATATTGATGTTATCTGCTTGCATAAGCATATTCCCAGGATCGAGGAACTATGGATTGGATATACGAGTGTGACTATTTATGTCTCGTGTCAAATCCGGATATGGAGACAAAGGGATAGTGCGATATGAGATATTGGGCACAAATGTTTGTCGGGATCACTGACTTATTACTATTAGTTGGGTTGCATGGATGTGTTGCTAGACACCGCTCCATGTTAGTAATTAGTTACTACCAAGTAAGTAGAAACCTATGGGGTCACATGTCAAATAGAGTAGAACTAGATTTGGGATTAGTTAATATGATTAATCAATTATAAGGATCACTTTGCAACACCTTGCAAATTTAGTAGGACTAATATGCAAGGAAGGGACTAATCCAAGTTCATGACGAACTAGGAAGGGCCTTTTTATGTAGTTAACAAGGATTTGATGGACTATATAAAGGATGCTTTATCTTCCTTCCCACAACTAATGCTCATAACATAAGTGAGTGAGAGAGATAGCAAAAGAGAGAGCAAGAGACAAGCTAAGAGGGCCGAACCCTCCTAGCCATCCCCTACCGTCGACCATAAAAGAGGGCCGAACCCCTCTCTTGTCCTTGTTGCTTGATTCCTTCTGTAGGAATTGTGCCCTAGAGGCAATCAATTTATTGTGACATTTAATGGACTTACTATTCATTATGTTATCGATATGGAGATATGCTAACATGAATGAAGTCCTTAGAATATAAGTGTTATATTCTTGAATATCCCTAGTCAACTATATTGATTAACAGGACGATCAACTATAGACTAGTATGGGGTTGGATTGATATGAAGATATCACGATCCAACACGTGGGTATGCATTAAGGGTAATGGCATACTGGAGTGACCCACCATGAGAAGGCTACATGGGAGTTATGTGAATGTCACAAGTGCTTCTCATAGTGACAATGGTGTTGTGATCCTTAGACTTGAAGTCACTAGATATTCTAGTTGTAAATTATCGTGTTTTGATATCGGCAAACGTTACACCATAACTGGGTAACTATAAAGGCTTTAATCGGACATGATACGAAGCAAGCTTAGAGATCGTAGTGACGTAGAGAGGATTTGTCCCTCCCACATGACGGGAGTAAATATCCATGGCCACTCGATGAGTGAGACTTAAGAAAATGCATGGCCATGCTCAAATAAATCAATATGGGATATTGATGTTATTTGTTTCTCTAAGTCTACTCAAAGATCAGAAACTATGGATTGGATATACAAGTGTGACACTCCATGTCTTGTGTCCAATCCTGATAGATGAGACAAAAGGATTATACAACATTGTAACATTGGTCACAGAGGTTAGTCAGATCACTGACATTCCTATTACTTGGGAGCATTGATGTATTGCTAGATACCGCTCAATGTTTGTAATAATTATTATTACTGCCAAAGTAATTAGGAACCTACAGGGTCACACACAATAATAGATGAAGTTGGGATTATTGCCAATTAGTTGAACTAAATAGCAATAATGAAAAAAATGGACTAAAGTGTAAAATGTGCTCATTAGTTGGACTAAAGAGCAATTGTGGGCTAGAATGTAACTAGTCCCACATTGGTGGATTTATGGGCAAAGGTGAATTTCTCTAGCTATATAAATCGGATTTGTAGGCTATGAGAATTCATACTTAATAAGTCCCACATTGTTGAATTAATGGGCAAAGAGGAATTTCTCTAGCTATAAATAAGATTTATAGGCTAAGAAAATTAATGCATAATTATTCCTACACACCACAGTTTATTAGAGAGCTAGAGAGAAAAGGAAGGAAAATGAGTTTTCTTCCCAAAGGGGTTCGGTCAACCCTAGCCGCCCTCCCATGGAGCCGTCGGCCTCTTATTGCTGCCGCCCCTCTTGTGCCCACGACATGGAGATGCCGTGTCCTCTCTTTGACGCGTAGATGGATGTGATCCAGCCCCTGCATGTCCAAGTTCATCCTTCTTCTCAGATTTCTAGCACCATTGGAGAAGAAGCCCAATTGAGGTCTATTCGTGTGGATACCGTAGAGACAAAGATACTATTCTTTGTATGTGATCGTCACCAGCCTGGTATGGCTGAGGTAACCTTTCTTTCTTTCATCATGTTATGAAGCTTCACCTGTGATCCTTGGTGGGATTTGAGTAGGATAAATTTTTGTTATTCGGCTGCGTAACCTACGTCAAAACCCAACACCTTCTTCACTCTTCCTTTGGTCCAAGCTAGCACTTGAGAAGGAAGAATCTAGATCTCACCTCTAGACGTGGATCAACCGTAGAGACGAGGAAAATATTCTTCGTGTGATCTCCCAAATCACAAAGGTACACATCTTCTATGTCCTTCATCATGTTATGATGTCTCTTCCTGTGATCCTTGGTGGGCTTTGAGTAGGAATTAAAATTTTGTTATTCCGCTGCGTAACCTACGTCAAAACCCAACAGTTCGAAGCACGAAAACTGCTGGCACATCTCGTTTCAGTCTCCCTCGTCAGCCAAAATTTTTTCATCCAAGAGTAGGTTACCACACATATCGTGCTCCCCCTCGAGGAAAGAAAAGAATCCATAATATCATGTGTCAAGCGAGTTAGGATCCTTGAACCAAAAAGACCCCTGACTAGGTTCACCAGGATAAGAAGGAGGAAAAGATCTATTTCTGAAACACTACGCCTCCCGGAACGATGCCCAATCAATAGCAACCCTTACCTTATGCCAACCAGCACGCTGAACGAATAAACATCACTTTGCCCAAAATGAGGAAGCATCGCTAATAAGTAATCTCCCGTTATAACCAGACTACTCAATCTCCGATCAAGGCCCCGAGGCAGTCTGGTCAAAACCAAATTTCCATTACAATGTAACAAGGATCATCATGCACCACCAAAAGAGGATAAGAAGCTGCTTGATCTTCAAGATAAAAAAGGGGGGACGAAGCTACCACGACACCAAAACATGAACTCAGCTACAACCGCACCATAACGTCTAAGATAGACCAAAGTTATTGTACGACCCATCTAGAGATAATGGACAAGATTATACTTGAAGGAACCCTATTCATAGCATAAGGTCAAAATGAAAATTAACATTCCAAATTGAAATATAAAGCAAAAGGACCCCGCTGCTCTCCAGTGCCCTTCTACCTCTATGATCGAGGATAGGAATATTGTCGCGGCTCTACGATATCACTTTTGTGAACCCACGTTGGAATGGGAGCGTAATTAGAAAATCTCTCTTACGCCCACATCGTAAAGAAACCCATATTCACATAAGAACATATATCATATTGTCCCAGTGAAGCATTAGAAGACAAAAGAACTAGATATAGCCTCATGAACAGGGATACCAAAAACAAGGGTTAAAAGAAAGATTTTGACCAAATAAAGATGCACAACAATAGCTATAACATGACATAATACCCCCTCTTGAGGGGCCGCATATAAGGAAGCGAGAAATCCATACACGTAGAAAGGCACAATGAAAGAACTTATTCCCCTATCTTGCGACATAAGTGTATATGCCTCGATGCTTCAGAAATGACTCAAACTTGCTGTTGCAATAATCCCTGAAAAAGAATTGGGCCCACCTGTACCTGGTATTCTTCGCGTCCACAGACGTTCGTTGCGGTCTATCATGGACACCATTCTTGTCCCATCAAGTAAGTGACTTCCACGCATCTCCTATCATTGCAGACACCCACTCAAACAATTTAAGCTCTTCACCAGTAGAAAAGTCTTCCAGGGGATCACACGCACCCATTGATTCTAGTCCCAACAAAAAAGATATATCTTCTAGAGTAGGTCTTCCCTCGTACTGAGCAAAGTAAAATGTATGGGTCTTCCAAGGCTACCGCAAATTAGGACATAGATCATATCTCAGTCTAAAAGAACATTGCAACCGATAGTGGCAAGGAAAACTTCAAAAATCCTAGAACGCTTCAAAGTCTTTTCATGCATGTGTAAATCCCATTCTGCCCTACTTATCCACCAACCGATTACTTCGAAGAGCAACCAAAAAATGAACCTTACAGATAGGATAAAATTTGGACTCAATTGTGAGACGGTGAATCCTCTCGATTCGAGCCAAGTCCCAACCTTTAAGATTCATAGGCCCAATAGCGAGCCTCTCGTCGTCGTCTTCTACGATAATTGCGGGAGCAAAAGGCAAGCGCGCGATAGATTGGTAATAATCGCGACCATTAAAAACCGAAATTTACCTCACAAGTGGGATCTTATGGTTGGAACAACCTCTCCAGTCTCTCTTTGAGAGGTCATTTTCGCCTCAGTTAAACCTAGTCAAAAAACAAAAGGACCGTAAAATATGGAAATCCTAGTTCCTCGGCGAATTCAGAGAACTAGCCTTTTTTCTTCACAGAGTCAGAACCAAATAAAAAACAAGAAAAAATTCAACTAACCATTTGAACAACTGGACTAGGATGTCAGTGTCTCCTCCTACAATATATCCCACCAGAGAAAAAATCATTCCTCTATTTCAAGAAGGCCAACCCTAGCTTAAATACTAAGCTCTTGAATTTTAAGGAGAAGTTTAAGCTACTTAGTTTTGAAAAGCCCTGTTTGCCTCCAATTGTGATATGCAACAATTTTGAAACAACACGCGCGCATCCAAACTGTCAGGTCATGTCAATCGACAACTGGATCCAACCATCAGATTGGAATATAGGGGACATGTGTACCCTAATGCCTCCCATATGCTCTTTATCATAATTAGTAATCCACTAAAGGCTACAAATATAACTCTCTTTTGCTCACTCATCATGACAAGGGGGCTGCGAGACGCAGTCAGCCACCGCAGGAGCCCCTGAACACGACTAGGGCGCTGCAAGGTGCGCCCGGCCCTCGCAAAGCTCATCCCATGTGCAAGGGGCTTAGATGTAGACTATAAAGAATGAAGCAGTCGGTCACTGCCATGTGGGCCCATCAGGAGCCTAGATGTGTCCTTACAAATGCGCACCAGAAGCATCAGATCATTCCATATCGCATTTGGAGTAGTGTTGAGATAGGGTCCCTCACATCTCATCACCTCGCTCGGGAGCCATGGAGCTAACTTATTCTACTATCTTTCTTATACTTGTCTGATGTCAACTGTGACAGTCTTTAGGGATTTAGGGTAGAAGCCCTCAATGATCTGTGGGCCGTTCGTACGAACACGTGTCACCGATTGGCTTGCCCTAGTCTGACTAGTATAAATAGGATGGTACCTTCTGCCATTCACGATCAGTTTATTCCTTTACGTACTGAATTTGTAACAATAGTCTCTCCTCCATAGCAAGTAATGCTTATTTCCACCCCTTTCATCTCTCTCTCTCTTGCCCTTTTGATCAATTTGGGTACTTGCTAGATTGTTAGCTCTAGATTATTGGTCATCTGAGCACAAGTGTTTCAGCTCCATCCATGTACTTATCCTGTTCTTTTATATATAGTTCCCTAAATTTTCCAGGGTTGTTTATGTATGTGTGAATTTCGTGAGTGTTTGTGTGGTTGTTACAACCCCATAAAAATGAGCGCTGACTTACTATCCAAACTCACGTATCTTCAACTGAACGAAGAATCCACCTATGTTCATCTTGACGAGGAGATATTTCAATATGGGATAGACGAATGTCATCTCAACATATTCGCTAAAGTTATCTCATCCTAACCCATGAAATATCATGATCGACACAGAGTATCACAAACCTAAAATAGTGCACGAAAGCGGCCATATTAGGTTAGGAAGAAAAGAACGTATTTATTTCTGTATCATGATGGACCAAGAGCGAAGTATGTTAGGAATAGCCTAAGCGTATTAATTAATCGACTGTTACACGAATTGAGTGAGATCGCGAGAAGATCTCAGGACCTTTGAAAACTTAGAACAAATCTGCAGATCTAGGTGGACCATGAGGAGCCAAAAATCTGCAAAGAAGGGAAACGATTGAGACCAGAGGAGATTACACTAGCATATTAAGTGGCATACATAGAGAAGAAACTATGTGTTTCATGCAACTTCTAGAACCTGAAGATCCCTAAGGATCATGAGGTTGCCTAGATTTTCCATCATATTATAAATCTTTAAAAAAAGACATTTTCTAAAAACTTTACCAAAAATGTTTCTTTTCAGTTATTTACTTTCTGAAATTAGTTTAGTAAACAAATCAACCAAACTACTCTTCCTGTTCACTCTTTATACCAAGTTACTGATTAATTGATAACCGTAATCTATCCTCGTGGGAATGATCACTCGATTCCTAATACGCAATCGTTATTACAGTGAATGTGCCCTTTCTTGTTAGCTGGCGTAGTGATCATGTAGCTAATGAGTTTTCTTTAGTCACTACTTCAAACTGATGCCATAAGAAAGAATGCCCAAAATTTTGAGCTGCGAACACCAACGAAAAGCAGTGTCTCTCAACAGGGGTGTAGCGTAGCTCCTCCCTATGCACTTTTTCCACTCAAGTAGTGTTAAAGATTTCAAGACCTTCCTAGTTTTGCACAATTAGTGCGCCAATGGACCCAGCAGTGACGTGAGGTACAACTTTGAAACATGTTGGTACGGATTGTGTCAATTTATGATCCCGTACTATTTTTAGACATTTTCCTCTGGTACATATCAGATCATGTAGAGCATTGTATTCTAGCTATTTTGAAAGTTCAGTCAGTCAGAAGTTCTCTTGCTTAGATTTTTTAGGATCTTTTTCTTTATCTTTCAAGAGAGAGAGAATTAAATGATGAGTACACAATTATTTTTATTATGAATATTTTAGTGATAATGATAACATATTTTTTAAGAAGCATTTTCCTATGAATACAATCTTTAATATGTATGAATTGAAATCCAATACTTTCTCCGTTCACCTCTTTCTTCCTAGTGCACTATTTACCGGGTACTTAGATCCGGTGATTTAGGTTAGCAAAATGATGTAAGACTTTGGTAATATTTTCATGGTGTTGTAGAGCAAAATTAGTTCTACAAAATCATAAAAAGTTACCAAATTCTTGAATCGTTTTCCCAACCAAATTACATGATCAAATTTACCCTCAAAAGTAATGTAAGAAGAGAGAGATGGACGGAGGAAGTATAAAAGAAATAGCAATTTTGAACTTGTACACAAGACGGTCTTACTATGCGTCTCAATGGTTGTTCGTAAGCCATATAACTTTTATCTTCCCATTATTATTATTATTTTCTTTGAGAAGAAATTCCCATTATTTTGAGAGATGGCTATAATATATTCACCCCAATACTCCCTGCTAAGCCCCTACATGACGTCCCGGGTTCAAGCCCCGTTGACGATAAAAAACAATTTCTAAAAAAAAGTTACAACAAAACATAGTGACTTCTAGACATCGAGCCCACAATACATGAAAAAACACGAGGGATATTAGAGCATCTCCAATGGTAAAATCACAAATTAGCTAAATTATAACTAGTATAAATTTTAACTAAGTGAACTATTTAGTGTTTGCTCCAATTGTGTCATGTATTTTACATAACTTGTAGGTATGAACTCATAAAAATATTTATTTATTAAATTAAAGTAGGAGAGAGGTAGACACAAAAAGTTTAACTTCCTACTTTCTAGCTAGCTACTAGTAGAGAGCGGGATACATAATATGTAAAGTATTGAGTCATTTAACTAGTCCATTGGAGCTTGTTATTTCTTCTAATTATGTAAATTATAACTAAACTAACTTTTTAACCTAACCATTGGAGATGCTCTTAGAATTTCATCAACTTTTGGTAATTATTGGAAACACCAAATTATGTTTGAATTGCCTTGAATTAATAAATTTCCCAATTCCTCAAAAAAAAAAAAAAAAAGTTCCCAACTGGTCTGAGTTTGGTAAATTCAGTCACACAAGTTCGTAGTTTTAGGTGATGTGTAGGTTACTTGTAGCGCAAGAAAAATGAAATCCTTTCCTTATAAGAACTATGACTTTTTTTTGGGCCAGATAATAAATAGTAGCTTATAAAACAAACACTAGGAGAGATATCCACAACAAGAAGAAGATCTAGTGAGCCTTTTAGAGAGCATTGACTGCAGGCACAGGAAGCTTCGAAGGTGACATAATATTTCCCGTAACCAAAAATCCCGAGGATACCAATTTGGATGGGTACTCTTGCTTTTCCAGATCTCGGAAGGCATTGCACTGTTGATGATTGCATGGAAATCGATTTCTTGCCCTTTATCTGTGACTACTGCCACAAGGTACGATTTCGTGCAATCCACGTTCTTGATTGTAAAACACAGCAAATAACAATCTCGTTCATACCCTAAAGAAAAAAAAAACGACTATATTTTCTTTTGAGCCTAGTTTAGGTGTAAATTAACCAATTATGTTATTTTGCTCATATTACCCTATTTCTATTGTGTTTCTACTGACAACTTTTTGACCTAATTTCTTGACAGGATTTTTGTCTGGAGCACCGAAGGTATGATAAGCACGAATGTCCCGAAGCTAGTAAACGGGGCGCAGTTGTTGTTATCTGCCCACTCTGCGCGGAAGGTGTTCGCCTTGTTCCTTGCCAAGACCCAAACATTACGTGGGATTTACATGTTAATAACGAATGTGATCCGTCAAACTACGACGAAGTCACAAAGAAGAGAAAATGCCCTGTACTTGGCTGCAGTGAAATCCTTAATTTCTCCAACACTTTAAAGTGCCGAGACTGTACTTTAGATCATTGCTTAAACCACCGCTTTGGACTTGACCATCACTGTCGCGGTCCTATCGAACCGACAAGCTTATTAAGTAGGAGCGCCAAATTAGTAGATTCCAAGCTCGATGTTCTAACACAATCAGCGGGGTCGTTGCCTTCAAGATGTGCAACAAGCATCCTCAGTGCAGCCTCAAGCGTTAAAGCCACAGCACAATCTGGGATATCAAAACTGAGGAATGAACTTACCCAGAAGTTGCGAATAGGAACTAGCGAGAGTAGCAGCAATGAGAATGCTGCTGAGCAGAATGAGCAGTGTCCTCTGTGTAATGCGACGCTCTTGTCCATTACAAAACTGTTGGAGCATGTCGAGAATGTTCATGAAAGGAGTGGTCAGGTCATGAATGTCACAATGTACGTCTGCCCCCATTGCAGTACCGGATTTAGTGATCCGGTTGCCCTCTTGGAGCACGTCCAGAGGGATCATGGAGGCACTTGAAAAGCTTAGTTCCAAATCCTTCTGTACTTTCATATGTAATTCAACATATATATAATTTGATTTTCAGTTTTTTGTAACTTCATACACTGTTGAGTGTTATGCTAGTATATGCTGATCTTAATTATAGTGTGTCATTGATTAGTTCCCCCTGCCAAAGCTAATTCATGACATGTAAGAATTGATATTGTTCTCTGTAGTTAGATAACAACTAAATAATTGACAAGTGAAAAAAGCTTATTATTTCACTAAGAAGCTTCAGGCTTTATACAAGCCTGTGCATAACAGAAAAGCACAAAATCTGGCAGCATAAACTCATAGCTAAGATGAGATCTAATTTTTTACAGGAATTAACAAACTAAAAAAAAACTAACTCCTGAAAATCAAGCATTATTAGTGAAAGCAGAAAATCAAAGAAGGCTTAGTCGTAATGACTAGTCAAACAATCCTAACAAACCCTCCCTTAATCTGAATTGTGGTAACAATCATATTACTTCTGATGTCGCACACACCCCAAGAAGCTCCCTCAATCTCTCAAATGCTTCAGATTTCAAAGGCTTCGTCATAATGTCTGCGAGCTGATCGTTTGAACTACAGTGCTCCAGTTCAATAACCCCATATCTTACTAAATCACGAATGAAACTTGATGTCGATGTGCTTACTCCTGCCATGCATAACTGGGTTTCTTGACAATTTAATAGTAGAACTATTGTCACAAAAAACTCCAGTACACTTGCTTTTTTCATGACCAAGCGTTTCCAGAATTCTAGCCATCCATACAGCTGACATGCACAAGAAGCAGCTGCTATAAATGCAACTTCTGTTGTGGAAAAGGTAAGTAATGGTTGCTTCTTAGAGGACCATGCCACAACACCTGAAATAAGCAAGAAAACATACCCAGATGTACTTTTGCGATCCTCAATGTCTCCAGCATAGTTACTATCAGAGTGGGCTATCAATTTCTCTTCTCCACTTCTTTTATAAAACATTCCTAACTCCGTAGTTCCTTTTAAATACTGAAGAATTCTCTTAACCGCTTGGCGATGCATATTCGTCGGCCTCTCCATGAATCGACTTGTAAGACTTACCACATAAGCCAAATCGGGTCTGGTGGCGGTCAAGTACATAAGACTCCCCACCCTTTGCTTGTAAACTGCTGCATCAAAGATAGTTCCAGCTTCATCTTTTACAAGTTTGGATCCTGGTACGATTGGATTCTTAACAGAACTACAATACCCCATGCCAAACCTTTCAAGTACCTCATTTGCATACTTTCTTTGGTTGATGAAGATCCCTTTACTTCCTTGCACTACTTCCACGCCCAAAAAGTACTTCATTTTTCCAAGGTCAGACATGTCTAACTTTTCTTTCATAGATCTTTTGAATTTTTCAAACATAGCTTCATCACACTCCGTGAAAATAAGGTTGTCAGCATATACATTCACGACGAGCAAATTTCCTCCTTGAGTCTTAGTGAACAGAGTATGCTCATTGAGACTTCTCTTGAAACCTTCTTTCATGAAATAAGCCTCAAGTTTGCTGTACCAAGCCCGAGGGGCTTGTTTGAGGCCATATAAAGCATTCTTGAGCTTATAAACCTTATCCTCTTCACCTTTCACTTCATAGCCTTTGGGTTGTTCAATGAATACGTCTACAAGTAACTCCCCGTGCCAAAAGGAACTCTTAACATCAAGATGGTACACACTCCATCCTTTCCAAGCAGCAAGGGCTAAGATCATACGAATAGTGTCCCAACGAGCAACAGGTGCAAATACTTCAGTGTAATTGATTCCAAGCCTCTGTGTATATCCCTTCGCCACAAGCCTTGCTTTGTATTTGTCAACTTCACCATTCTCATTAAGCTTGGTCTTGAATATCCACTTCACCCCTATTTTGTTTGCTCCCGTCGGTAACGAAGTTAACTCCCACGTTTGATTCTTTTCAATAGCTCTAATTTGTGAATCCATTGCATCTCTCCACATCGGTATTTTAACAGATTCTTTGAAAGTCATAGGATCTGTTGAGGCGGCAAAAATCAAAAGATCAGTTTCAGCATCAGACAATCCTTCACCACTTACGTAGTTCTCCCTCCAAGCAGGTGCCCTTCTTTCCCTCCCCTCAATTGAATTCAGAGGGTTGTTGTCTACTTCTTCGTTGGATGTCGTACCACAACCAACTCTCACAGCTTCTTCTTCCTCACAAACACTATCTTCCTCATTATAAACTTCTTCATCGTCTTCCCACTCAAGATCCTTATTGCTTGCTTCGCTTGCTGTATCACTCCATTCCCATTTCTTTATTCCTCAAATATAATGTCTCTGCTTGTAATAACCTTCTTTGACACATGATTATACATCCTATATGCTTTAGACTCCTCACTTAAACCAAAGAAAACACACTATGACACTTTTATCATCAAGTTTTTGTCTCTTATTGCCTGGAATATGAACATGTCCAATACAGCCAAACAACCTAAAATGGTTGACAGAAGGTTTAAAACCACTCCATGCTTCTTACGGAGTTTTATCCTTCAGGGAAAGAGCAGGGAAAGAGCAATACCATTTAAGCTGCAATGTTAAAATTCCTCTGAGGTGAATTCTCCACCTCTGTCTGATCGAAGACAATATATTGCATTCCTAGTTTCTTTTTCAACTAGGGCTTTGAACTTTTTTAACATGAAAAATGCCTCTGACATAAAATTCAAGAAATAAGTCCACAACTTCCTACTATAATCATCAGTGAAAGTGATTATGTACCTTTTCTGGCTGTTTGACTCGTGTGCGATGGGGCCACAAATATTTGTGTGAATGAGTTGCAACCTTTGTGTAGCTCTCCACAAGCTTTTCCTGGGAATTTTCTCCCGGTGCTGCTTGCCTATCATAAAAACTGTGCACACCTTCGAGGAGGAAACAAGGGGCAGCATGCCCTTCACCATCTTCTTGTATGATAGTGTTCTCAAACCTTTATAGTGTAGGTGACCAAACCTACGGTGCCACAAGTTAACTTGTTCTTCTGAAGCTACCTTTAAACATGATGGAGTAGGAGGTTGGAATTTCTGAGCTTGTGTTTCAGCGAGAAGAGCAAACATCCGATTTGGTGACATTTCAGTTTGCATAATCAAACCTCTATTAGGATGATAGATTTTGAAGACTCCATCTTGTATTAGTATGGTTAAGCCTCGTTCCTGCAGCTGACCAATACTTAGAAGATTATTCTTAAGCCTAGGCAAATAAAATACCTCCGTAACTACTTGTTTTACTCCATTAACCTGCAAACTGATGCTTCCTTTTCCCATTACCACAATCTTGCTGTTGTTTCCGAGCTTTACAACTTGCCTGAAAGTCTCACCTCAGTGCTTGTCTCCCGTCATGTGGTTTCTGCATCCAAAATCTAGAAACCATACTGTAGGGTTTTGAGTCATGTATGCGCAACGGAAACAAAAATAACTATGCAAAACCCTCCAAGGATCACAAGTCAAGAGACATAACGATGGTAAAGGAAGAAATCAACAACACACCTTAGGGTTCTCCTTTGATGACTTCAAACGCGAATTGTGTCACGTTCTCTATGGTTGATCCACGCCTAGAGTTGATCCTAGATCTCCCAAGTCCTTGGTGCTAGCCCGGAAAGAGGAAGAGGAAGAAAAATCACGCTAAACGAGACCAAAAGGGGGCTCTCGGCCTCCTTGTGGCCGACGGGGACGGGCGGCGGCAAGAGGGGCGGTCGGGCTCCTCTTGTTTGCTTGCTCTCTCTCCTTTTGTTCTCTCCTACTCTTGTTATGTTCAATAATGAGCATAAGTTGTGGGAAGGAAGGAAGGAAGGTCCTTTATATAGTCCAACAACTCCTTTCCAACTACCTAAAGGATTTATTCTAGTCCTACTAGAATTCAATTTAGTCCCGTCCTTGCAAATTAGTCCCTACTAAGTTTGCAAGGTTTTGCAAAGTGATCCTTCTAATTAATTAATCCAATTAATTAATTCCCAAATCTAGTTCAACTCTATATAGCGTGTGACCCCATAGGTTCTATCTAGTTGGTAGCAACTATTTGCTAATATGGAGCTGTTTCTAGCAAAACATCCATTCTAGCCAATTAATAGAATAGTCATCTTGACAACCTTTGTACAAGTAATTGTCTCATCCCTTTGTCTCTATATCCGGATTGGACACGAGACATACAAGTCACACTCGTATATCCAATCCATAGTTTCTCGATTCATGGGAATAGCCTTATTCGTGCAAATAACACCAATATCCCATATTGATTTATTTGAGTCTGGCCAGACATTCTATAAGCACTATCCCTCGAGTGGCCTAGGATATTTGCTCCCGTTATGTGGGAGGGACAAATCCTATCTACGTCCACTACGATCTCTAAGCTTGCTTCTTATTGTATCCAGTACACGCCTTTATAACTACCCAGTTACTGTGTAGCGTTTAACGCTACCAAAATCACGATAATCCACAACTAGAATATCTAGTGACTTCAAGTCTAAGGATGACAATACCATTGCACCGCGAGAAGTGCTTGTGACTCAACATAACATGTATGTAGCCTTCTCAGAGATGGGTCACTCCAGTGCAACATTACTCTTAATGCACACCTATGTGTTGGATCGTGATGTCTCCATATCAATCCAAACCCATACTAGTCTATAGATGATTGTCCCATTAATCATTATACTGGACTAGGGATATTTAAGATAAACAACACAATTGTAAATCTAAGGACTTCATTATATTAAATATCCAATAAATAATAAATGAATTTCTAGCCACAAATAAATTCATACTAAACTAGATTGCCTCTAGGGCATCTATTCCAACAGTCTCCCACTTGCACTAGAGCCAATCTGGCGCATCTCGTATGCCCATACTCCTAGTGTGCCCTTCATGCTTCCACTGCGTGAGCGGCTTTGTAAGCGGGTCTGACAGTTCTCATCTGTAGGAATCTTGCATATCCGAACGTCTCCTCTATCGATAATATCTCGAGTCAGACGAAACTTCCTGAGCACGTGCTTGGACTTCTGGTGCGATCTGGGTTCCTTTGATTGTACGATCGCCCCAGTGTTGTCACAGAACAACTCGACTGGATCCACAATGCTAGGGACCACACCAAGTTCAGAAACAAACTTTCTGATCCAAACAGCTTCCTTTGCTGCGCCATTTGCAGCAATGTACTCAGCCTCTGTTGTAGAATCAGCTACCGTCTCTTGCTTGGAACTCTTCCAGCTCACCGCTGCTCCATTCAGGCAAAACACATATCCCGACTGTGATCTCATCTATGTCGGTTTGGAAGCTTGCATCAGTGTAACCCCTTACACGCAACTCTTCCTCACCGCCATATATCAAGAAATCATCCTTAGTTCTTCTCAAGTACTTTAGGATGTTCTTGACAGCAATCCAGTGACTCTCACCCGGATTGGATTGGTATCTGCTTGTCATACTCAATGCATATGACACATCTGGTCTAGTACATAACATGACGTACATGATAGATCCAATGGCCGAGGCATAGGGGATTCTACTCATGCGTTCCTTCTCAATCTCATTGGAAGGACAACCACTATTTGAAAGAGTGATTCCATGTGACATGGGCAAGAATCCCTTCTTTGGAATCTTGCATGTTGAACCGTTTCAACACCTTGTCAATATATGTACTTTGACTTAGGCCTAGCAACCTCTTAGATCTATCTTTATAGATCTTTATACCGAGTATATAGGCTGCTTCCCCTAAGTCCTTCATTGAGAACACTTCCCTAGCCAATCTTTAACGTTGCAGCATGGGAACGTCGTTTCCAATGAGTAGTATGTCATCTACATACAAGACCAGAAAAGCTACAGAGCTCCCACTAACCTTCTTGTAGACACAAGACTCATCTTCATTTTTGATGAAGCCAAACTCTTTGACTACTTCATCAAAACGTCGATTCCAACTCCTAGAAGCTTGCTTCAATCCATAAATGGATCGTTGCAGCTTACAGACTTTGTTGGCTTGCTTTGGATCCTCAAAACCCTCCGGCTGTATCATATACACGTCCTCGAGGAGATTCCCATAAAGGAATGCTGTTTTGACATCCATCTGCCAAATCTCATAGTCGTGGTATGCTGCAATCGCAAGTAGGATTTGGATGGATTTGGTCATAGCGACTGGTGAAAAGGTTTCATCATAGTCAATACCATGAATCTGTCTGAATCCTTTAGCCACCAATCGGCCCTTATAGGTAATCACATTACCATCCATGTCGATCTTCTTCTTGAATACCCATTTTCACCCTATGGGCCGCGCCCCTTCGGGTGGTTCCACCAAAGTCCATACTTTGTTGGTATACATGGATTCCATCTCGGATCTCATGGCTTCTAGCCACTTCTGAGAGTCTGGGCCATTCATGGCCTCCTCATAGGTAGTAGGCTCATCATCTATGAGCATCGTGTCACCGGAATCGGTCACGAGAAGTCCATACCTCTCGGGTTCCTGGCGCACTCTACTAGATCTACGAAGCTCTTGTGTTACCTGAACAGGTTGCTCCACAACTGCTTGTGGTTCCTGTTCATGTTCCATAATCGGTTCAGTGATTTGTGATTCTTGAACCTCTTCAAGTTCTACAGTCCTCCCACTTGCTTCTTTAGAGACAAACTCTCTTTCTAAAAACACTCCGGTCCGAGCAACAAACACTTTGTTCTCGGTTGGATTGTAGAAGTAGTATCCCTTAGTTTCCTTAGGGTACCCCACAAATTTACACTTATCCGATTTTGGCCCTAGCTTGTCTGATTGTAAACGTTTTACATAGACATCGCAGCCCCAAATCCTCATGAACGACAGTGTGGGACGCCTCCCACTCCACATCTCATATTGTGTCTTCATGACTGATTTAGATGGAACACAGTTAATGGTGAAAGCTGCACTTAATAGAGCGTAGCCCCAAAATGATAATGGAAGATCGGTTTGACACATCATAGATCGAACCATATCCAATAGGGTTTTATTCCTCCTCTTGGACACGCCATTCCATTGTGGCGTTCCGGGTGGAGTGAGTTGGGACACGATCCCACACTCTCTAAGATAGTCGTAAAACTCTTGGCTTAAGTATTCTCCTCCACGATCCAATCGTAGAGCCTTGATACTTTTGCCAAGTTGCTTCTCTACTTCATTCTTGAATTCTTTGAACACCTCAAAGGATTCGGATTTTGCCCTCATGAGGTACACAAATCCATATCTACTGTAATCATCAATAAATGTAATGAAGTAGACATAACCACCCCTGGCAGGCGTGGAAAATGGCCCACACACATCGGTATGTATGAGAGCCAATTGCTCACTAGTCCTCTCACCTTTCTTATTGAAAGGGGACTTAGTCATTTTTCCCAATAAACAAGCCTCACATGTCTCATATGATTCAAAATCAAATGAGTCTAGTAATCCATCCTTATGGAGTCTAGATACACGTTTCTCATTTATATGGCCTAAATGACAATGCCATAAATAAGCTGGATTTAAATCATTTATTTTAATCCACTTGGTATTAATGTTGTAGACAGGATTGCTCAGATCAAGGACATAAAGTCCATTAAATAATTGCGCACTAAAATAGTGAATATTATTTAAATAAAAGGAACAACAATTGTTCTTTATTGAAATAATAAAACCATCCTTGTCCAAACAAGAAATAGAAATAATGTTTCTGCTCATAGCAGGCACAAAATAGAAATTATTTAATTCTAAAACTAATCCTGAAGGCAGAGATAGTCCGCACAAGCCTATGGCCAACGCAGCAACCTTTGCTCCATTCCCAACGCGCAGATCTACCTCTCCTTTAGCCAATCTTCTACTTCTCTTTAGATCCTGCATATTTCGACAAATATGAGATCCACATCCAGTATCTAATACCCATGATGTAGAGACAATTAAATTGACATCCACAACAAAATATACCTGGTGGTGGTGGAATCACTATTCCAAGCCTCTTGTCCTCCAGATATTTTGGGCAGTTCCTCCTCCAGTGTCCAGGCTGACTGCAGTAGTGACACTCACCTTTAGTCACACCTTTGGCAATGCCACCAACAGGCTTAAGGGAAGGTTCCTTGGACTTGGCAACTGACTTGCCTTTGCCCTTGGATAAAGAGGCAAACCTTTTGCCCTTTCCATTCTGCACTATCATAATGGCTTTGCCCTTACCCTTGTTGATGCTCTGTTCATCTGTACTCAACATATTGAGTAAATCTGGCAGTGGTTTCACGATCTCGTTCATGTTATAGTTCATGATGAACTGTCCATAACTCTCGGGCAACGATTGCAACACGAGATCGGTTGCCAACTCTTGGCCGACCGGAAACCCTAGTCGGGCCAGATTCTCCAAGTACCCGATCATACGGAGTACATGGGGTCCCAACGGGTTCCATTCTGCCAGATGACACTTGAACAGTGCCTTAGAGACCTCATACCTTTCTACCCTTGCCTGCTCTTGGAAGAGCTGCTTCAGATGCTCGATCATATCGACAGCATTCATGTTTTCGTGTTGCTTCTGAAGCTCAGAAGTCATGGTGCATAGCATAAGGCAGGCCGCATCAATAGCGTCATCAACACGCTTTTGATACACCTTTAGGGCAGCAGGTGTTTGGTTCTCTGGACCTTCTGGAACTTGCTCCTCTATTGTGTACAGTTTCTTCTCTTGCTTGAGAACAATTCTCAAGTTTCTGTACCAATCAAGAAAGTTGGTTCCAGAGAGCTTGTCCTTCTCAAGGACAGATCGTAGGGAATGTTGTGAACTCGATGAGTTGTTTGCCATTTGGAATTCTACAAAAGGAAAATACGCAAGTTTTAGTATTTGTGAAGTGTTTTGACTATATTCAATAATGGCTAGTTTATCAAATATAGCTCCCACTATTTTTCTACGGATTAATAACCCTCAAGATATTAATGCGGAAAATATCCTTATATTTTCTAGTGGGTCAAGATCCATGTTTCACCTACTTATGAGCTTGCTTTGGCAAGTCACCCATAATTCGGCTACTTTAGGTAGGAACAATTCCAATTGCATCCCATATCCAACTCTTGGTTCAATTGGGCAAATAACTCCTTATTTATCCATCCATATGGATAATCCCAATTAATTGCCTCCAGGTTTCTTAATCATATTAATAGCCCAATTGTGTTCAACCTCTTACTTAAACAATTGCACATTGTTACGTGCCATCGCATTCCATCATTATGAACCAAGTCGCCATGCTTTGGCACGCACGAACTTGATAAATAATGATGATAATGAGTGTTTAAATAACGAGAAGGCAAGAACACAATATTTGAATTTTGAGGGATTTTTAAATTCAATTTTAATTATTTGTTGATCAAAATCAACTAATCTATCTATTAGAGTTTGGGCACAACTCCAAATAATATATCCGGGTTGTCTAATTATCTTATTATCCTATTGCATGCATCTACCATACACCAACCACACAATAATAAGACAATAAAGTAAACAACCACAAACAGAAATTAAACGTGATGTGGATATGGCCTTTCTAGACTAAGATAATTCCAAGCCAATGGAATTATCTATGAACCCTAAAACAAACACATCTCCATGCGTCTTGATATTTTGGTCCATCCTTCATAGTCATGCTCCATGCTCCATGCTCCATGCTCCATCTTTTGTGGCTCCTTTGGCTTTGGGCTTCTTTTCTTCAATCTTGGCTAACAATCTCCTTTATCTAGCACTAGCTAACTTCTATACTAAATAAAATAAATCTCACAAGTTGAGAAAAAAAAAATGGCACGCAGGCCATAAAACCCTAATTAATTATTACAATTAATTGATCAGCTCGCAGGCCGTAAAACCAAACCACAAAATTAAACATCCAAATCAAACAACATTCTAAGGCCATATCCAACTCCCTTAGGGCCGCCCGGCCCCTAGGGCGGCCAATCTTGGGCGGCAAGCAAGAGGGGCGGTCCCCTAGGGGGCCGAACCTCCTTGAGGGAGTTGTTTCCAAAACAACTCCCTTTCTTGGTGCCCAAGTTTGGTTGTTTCCTTGTTTTGGGAGAACTCCTTCTTCCCCAAGGATGCCCAAACCCTAGATCTAAGAACCTAAAATTTCTCAAACTCACCAATTCATGCATCCAATGCAAAAATTAGATCTTGTTATGATAGATTATTGACAAATTGCATCCCATGCTTGATTTGTCTTGTTTTACGCGATAAACAATCAAATAAAGGTGTAAAACAACTAAAACATAACACATAAACCACGTTTATGCTCTACGACCTGTGGCTGCGATACCACTGTAGGGTTTTGAGTCATGGATGCGCAACGAAAACAAAAATAACCATGCAAAACCCTCCAAAGATCACAAGTCAAGAGACATAACGATGGTAAAGGAAGAAATCAACAACACACCTTAGGGTTCTCCTTTGATGACTTCAAACGCAAATTGTGTCACGTTCTCTATGGTTGATCCACGCCTAGAGTTGATCCTAGATCTCCCAAGTCCTTGGTTCTAGCCCGGAAAGAGGAAGAGGAAGAAAAATCACGCAAAACGAGACCAAAAGGGGGCTCTCAGCCTCCTTGTGGCCGACGGGGACGGGCGGCGGCAAGAGGGGCGGTCGGGCTCCTCTTGTTTGCTTGCTCTCTCTCCTTTTGTTCTCTCCCACTCTTGTTATGTTCAATAATGAGCATAAGTTGTGGGAAGGAAGGAAGGAAGGTCCTTTATATAGTCCAAAAACTCCTTGCCAACTACCTAAAGGACTTATTCTAGTCCTACTAGAATTCAATTTAGTCCCTTCCTTGAAAATTAGTCCCTACTAAGTTTGCAAGGTTTTGCAAAGTGATCCTTCTAATTAATTAATCCAATTAATTAATTCCCAAATCTAGTACAACTCTATATAGCGTGTGACCCCATAGGTTCTATCTAGTTGGTAGCAACTATTTGCTAATATGTAGCGGTTTCTAGCAAAACATCCATTCTAGCCAACTAATAGAATAGTCATCTTGACAACCTTTGTACAAGTAATTGTCTCATCCCTTTGTCTCTATATCCGGATTGGACACGAGACATACAAGTCACACTCGTATATCCAATCCATAGTTTCTCGATCCATGGGAATAGCCTTATTCGTGCAAATAACATCAATATCCCATATTGATTTATTTGAGTCTGGTCAGACATTCTATAAGCACTATCCCTCGAGTGGCCTAGGATATTTGCTCCCGTTATGTGGGAGGGACAAATCCTATCTACGTCCACTACAATCTCTAAGCTTGCTTCTTATTGTATCCAGTACACGCCTTTATAACTACCCAGTTACGGTGTAGCGTTTAACGCTACCAAAATCACGATAATCCACAACTAGAATATCTAGTGACTTCAAGTCTAAGGATGACAATACCATTGCACCGCGAGAAGCGCTTGTGACTCAACATAAAATGTATGTAGCCTTCTCGGAGATAGGTCAATCCAGTGCAACATTACCCTTAATGCACACCTATATGTTGGATCGTGATATCTCCATATCAATCCAACCCCATACTAGTCTATAGATGATTGTCCCATTAATCATTATACTGGACTAGGGATATGTAATATAAACAACATAATTGTAAATCTAAGGACTTCATTATATTAAATATCCAATAAATAATAAATGAATTTCTAGCCACAAATAAATTCATACTAAACTAGATTGCCTCTAGGGCATCTATTCCAACACATACATCATCCCTCCTCGAATTGTGAAGTTCTACATGGGCCATCAACAACATCTCTTCTCCTTCACCGAGTTCGGAAAAGTTTGCCTCCTTTTCCAACTAGGACACTCATATTGGAAGTGTCCTAAACTGTGACATTTGTTGCATTCTACAAGGGCTTTGTTAAACCCTTGTCTACCACGACCTCTTCCGCGGCCTCGATACGTACCTCCTCTATCTCCTCCGCCTCTTCCTCCATCACCTCTCCCTCTCCTTTCTGCAACTGTGACTTTGAAGGCGTGTTCTTCACCACTAATTCTTCTGAACTTTTGCTCGTGCACGATCAAGGAGTTTTGAAACTCATTAACAGAAAGAATATTTATTTCCTTTGACTCTTCCATAGAGTAAACAATGTAATTAAAATTTTCTATCAGAGTGCGCAAAATTTTCTCGACAATCTTCACATCTTGCATCTCCTCTCCTTAATTTCGCATGTCATTGGCCACCGTCATCACTCTGGAAAAGTAATCCTTAACGATTCACCAATTCTCATATATAGCAGCTCAAAATCCCTGCGCAAGGCTTGAGTTGAGCTCGCTGAACTCTTATACTCCCTTGGTGCTTCCTTCTCATTGAATCCGACAACTGTTTAGAGGTGTCTTTCTGAAGAATTTTCTTCAAGATTGACTTGTCGATGGAATGAAAGAGATAGTTTTTCACTTTCAAATCCTTCAACTTCATTTCCTCCAACGTTTTCTTTTCTGCCGCCGTCGATTCCTGCCCTACAACAGGTTCAGAATAGCCTGTTTCAATGAGGCTCCAGTTCTCCTTTGGTCTCAACAGATTCTCCATTACCATCGACCAATGATCATAGTCTCCGTTAAACTTGGGAATGATCGGTTGAGCAAAGTTGTTCCCATCTGCGGCAATCACTCTCACTCTTTCTCACTTGTTAGGATACTGCGGTTCCTAACTTCCCTCAACTAGGCCTCTTTGTGAGGCTCTGATACCAATTGATATTGTTCTCATTAGATAGATAACAACTAAACAATTGGCAAGTGAAAAATCTTGTTATTTCACTAAGAAGCATCAGGCTTTATACAAGCCTGTGCATAACAGAAAAGCACAAAATCTGGCAGCATAAACTCATAGCTAAGATGAGATCTAATCTGTTACATGTATTAACAAACTAAGCAAGACTGACTCCTGAAAACCATGCATTATTAGTGAAAGCAGAAACTCAAAGAAGACTTAGTCGTAATGACTAGTCAAACAATCCTAACAAGAATGTGTAGGGTATTGTACCTCCCTTAATAACTGACATTGAGGATACAAGATTGAAGATATCAAACATGCATAACAACAAAATATGCACTAGAAAACTCTAGAGTTTGCAAATCCTTATCATTCAAACGACTTCATATTTTTTAGGAAGAATATAAACTGGCGCGGTGTCTCAGAAGTAAAGAAGAACAGGAAGTTAATTAAATAAGAACTAAAAACATAAGAACTTATAGTCTCGAAAAGCGCTTAAAGAATTGTCAGACTAAGTGTGGTGTAATTATCAGAATCTGAGATAGTAAGAGACAAAACAGTTTACAGAAACTTATTGATGGAGAGTCGAACGAATGACGAAATCAGATTGAAGACATCCTCGTTATCAACGATTTCCGTAAAGCTGTTAGAAAACGAATGCGGAAGCACGCCACTAATGGCGTAGCATAATTATAGCATAGCTTAATTGTAGCATAGCATAATTATACGGATTTATCTGTAATTATCTTTTTATTAGAGCAGTCTAGAGAGGACATTCCACAATTATCCTAGATGCCGCCGCCGTCGCACGTCTCCTTCACGTGCACTTCCGCTGCCGCCTAGCGCTCCAATCCGCTCCACCAGCTTCCTCCCTCTCTCTTTCTCCCTATTCACGTCGCAATCCATGACGTCGATCATACTCAACGCCGTTGCCCACTGCGGTGGTGCTCCACCAGTCTAATCGCTGACCCCGTTTTGTCCGATCAGGCGCCTCTCTCCCACCGGGGATTGCCTCCGCGTTGTCATTCTCTTCAACGCACCCAAAAATTTCTGATCCGTCGATCTCTCTGCCTCGATTTCTGTTGCTTCTCTACCATCTCTCTCTGCCTGCGATTCCCCTCTTCGGCGTGATCATCGCCTATGTCCGTGTTTTTATTCTGTGTTGCACTGATAGTCGACATCGTTGCCTCGTGGTTTAATTGAGCTGTTCCCTCCACGTCGTCAGAAAGAGTGGTATTCCATTGATTGTAGCAGTGGGTTCGTTAATCGAGTTGCTCGCGGGCCTGATTGCTTTTTAAAAAAAAAGCAGTACTTACCATTGAGGGTTTGATTGCTTTTGTTATTGAGACCAATGCTTGCTTTTAGGTGTTCGTGGGTCCTATATTATTAGCTGCTCAATGTTTTGTTTGGTGTCCATTGTTTCATTACTAGTGGAAATCATTACTTGCTAGTGGGGTGCCAATTATTGGAGCACAATCACTGTGAGTAAAGATTTACTCCTCTAAATGTTCACATAAATTTTGTGTTGTGCTTCTCCTTGTGGCCGTCAACCATGCCGACCTCTCAACAAATTGGTTCTCCTCCCAAAGCACGCCAAGACAATAGTAATCGTCGTCGGTCTGAACGAAAGGGTCGGGTACACACTCAGCAGCACCCTGCCTTCCCTCATGGTAAGTGCGTGTGGTGTCCTGCCCCATCGTCCCCGACTGCTCAGTCAGGCCCCTATCCCCCGACACCGGGTTGGAAACAGTCAGGACGCTCTCAGCTAGGCCTGCAATGGGTCGGGATTGGGTAGACTCGAGGCGGAACCGACCCGACCCATACAAATAAGAACCCAAACCCAAAACCGGACCACCAAGGTGTAGAACCGCCGGGTTTAGAACCGGCGGTCGAAACCTGTGACCCATTAGTGACCCGCGATAGCGTTTGGGTTGGCTAAGAAGCGAAGAATGAGAGAGAAGGTTCGGAGAATCTGCAATTCTGAACTATATGGACAGAAGGGGGGGGGGAGGTTTGGAGAATGATAGCATCATCAACTCATGCTCCAGCCATTTGTGCTTCGATTTCATCGAATCGAATGCTCGTTCATTTGAGTGAGAGATACAGTTGAGCTAAATAACATAGAAGGCCGGGGAGATACAGGAGTCGAAGAGGAGAATAATGAGATAGAGAGAGAGAGAGAGAGGGAGGGAGAGAGAGAGAGGGAGAGAGTTGGGTAACTGATATTCTGATAGAGATGGAAGAAGGTCATTAAGGAGAGATTTAAGGATTTTATCGAAATATTTAAGGTGGGAGAGAGAGAGAGAGAGATTTTATTAAAAAGATTTAGGAAGTGATGGAAATAATTAAGGAGAGAGAGGGATTTTTTTTGAAAAATAAAACTCATATATTGAGGTTTTTTGAGGCAGATTTTTTTTTGAGGAAGATAACTAATATATATATATATATATATATATGCTTGGTTTAAAAAAATTTGCTCTCAGCAGAGCTTTCTCTCTCTAGGAAACTTTCGCTTTCACTGCTGGTTTGCTTCTTCCGCCATTGCAGCTGATTCTTCCTACAACCTGCACTACTCATCTGCATGATCATTTTACTAAATCAATCAATCTTTCACTTTCATTTATATTTTAATCCAAGGCCTGTTCTAGTCTCCTTTCAACTCTCTCTTTTCTCTTTTCTTTTCTTTCCTCTTTCCGCTGCTCTAGTACTTCTTATTGGCTGCTACAACATCATTATAGTAGAGCCTTAGGTTTAAGTGTCTAGAAGGCAGGCGACTGGATCATCTAAGAATACGACTACTCAATTTCCAGCAATCATTTTACCCCATTACAATCGATTTGGCATTAAATTTGATCGTGGTTACAGTCTTCATGAGATGATTGGCGAAATGGTTTGGGAAGCAGCAAAAGTAATATTTTGGAGGCTTTAATGGCTTACCTCAAGTTCAGTTGATTAACTGCAATTAGCTCCTGTGCTGGTCAGAACTACTGTAGCTAGGGTATAGGAGTCTTGCATGCCACCCCTTGTGACCAATTAGAAAACAGCTAGGGTTACGTTAGGTTTTAGGGTTAGGGTTCCTTCCAGTGCCTTCTCCTATATCATCCTCTTCGTCTTACTTTCTTTCTGTTTCACTCAACGGATCTCAACTATTCTCCCTCTAGTCCAGATTACCAGGTTTTTGACCCGAGTTTCATCCCCCTCCCAAGGCAAGGGCCAACCATGTTTGTTAACCCAGTTCTCGTTACATATTTAAGGAACCTATGGCACAATACTATCATAGGGAAGTTTCTGGATGAAAGCCCTGTTCCATCTACGGTGGTTCAAGAGGAAATAAATGTTAGCTGGGCCACTCTAAACATGGTGGTGGTGGAGAGGAAGCAAAACGTTTACCTGTTCCACTACTTGGATCCACAAGACAAAGTGGCGATGCTAGAAGAGAAATTGGTGTCCGGTAGGGGAAAAGCACTGATGCTACAGGATAGACAACCAAACCTAGTTTTAGCAGAAGTAGATTTCCCATCCAAAGAGGTCTGGATGCAGGTTCATGGAGTGCCCATGGAGTATTTGTTTTTCAGCTGGCAGAAGACTTGGGTAAGCTAGCAGGTGAGGTTTTGGAGATAGACTGGAACGATCAGAGAGTTGTTAATATGGATTTCTTTCGCATCCGCATCAGAATAGACCCGCATCAACCACTGATGCCGGGTGCTTTTCTTCACTTGATGGATGATGATCCTACATGGCTATTCTTCAGGTACGAAAGGGTTTTTAAAGTTTGTTTGAAGTGTGGTAGGATTGGACACAAAATTTCCTCCTGTGACTGGGAAGAGTGGATGGTGGTGGAGAATTTAAACAATAGGTACAAAGAGGATGGTTTCGGAAATGTAGTTCCCATAATGCTTGAGCATCAATACCCCCCTTTTACCCCAAGGTTGAGAGCTTTCCGGATTTACGAACCTAACAGATCTACCAAAGTAATGGTTCATGACCTAAACGAACCCATAGCACCAGTGTCCCCCCTTCTATAGTTAATGAGTCCAACCTCGTTTTTGGATTCAGCTCATCAGGTTCATCTTCTGAAACAGACTCCTCTTCTTCATCTCCTCCTACTTCATTCAATTCACCCACCTCGGTTTTATCCCCCCCGCCCCTTCAGTCACCACCACCACACCAAAACATTAGATTAAATGAAACTGTTTCAACTACCACAATTCTGCAGCATGTGGCATTAAAGCTCAGATCTCTGATCGCAACGGGCGAAATTTCGGCGGACAGGGTTGGAGAAACGGAAAGGTGTGGAGAAACGGAACGGTTGCATGATGGAGGGCTGAACCAACCCCCTTTGGGAACCGTGGAGGTGGGGACAGGAGAGGACACGGCATCCCTTGCATCGGGTCCCGAGGTTCATGCATGTGGAAGCTTTATGGTCCCGAAGAAGGAAGAAGATGAATTGCTTTTCGGAGAAGCTCAATCGCTTGGTCTCCTTGCCCAGCAAGATATAAAAGGGAAGAAGGCGGTTCAAGAGATGGTTTAACAAAGTATGGAGAGGGGGGAGAGCTCTGTTGGAATAGATGCCCTAGAGGCAATCTAGTTTAGTATGAATTTGTAATTGGCTAGAAATTCATTTATTATTTATTGGATATTTAATATAATGAAGTCCTTAGATTTACAATCGTGTTGTTTATCTTAAATATCCCTAGTCAAGTATAATGATTAAATGGGACAATCATCTATAGACTAGTATGGGGTTGGATTGATATGGAGATATCATGATCCAACACATGGGTGTGCATTACGGAATGTTGCACTGGATTGACCCATCACCGAGAAGGCTACATACATGTTATGTTGAGTCACAAGTGCTTCTCGGGTACAATGGTATTGTCATCCTTAGACTTGAAGTCACTAGATATTCTAGTTGTGGATCATTGTGATCTTGGTAGCGTTAAACGCTACACCGTGACTGGGTAGTTATAAAGGCGTGTACTGGATACAATGAGAAGCAAGCTTAGGGATCGTAGTGGACGTAGAGAGGATTTGCCCCTCCCACATAACGGGAGCAAATATCCAAGGCCACTCGAGGATAGTGCTTATAGAATGTCTGGCCAGACTCAAATAAATCAATATATGAGATATTGATGTTATTTGCACGAATAAGGCTATTCCATGGATCGAGAAACTAGGGATTGGATATACGAGTGTGACTTGTATGTCTCGTGTCCAATCCGGATATGTAGGCAAAGGGATGAGACAATTACTTGTACAAAGTTGTCTAGATGACTATTCTATTAGTTGGCTAGAATGGATGTTTTTCTAGAAACCGCTCCATATTAGCAAAGAGTTGCTACCAACTAGATAGAACCTATGGGGTCACATGCTATATAGAGTTGTACTAGATTTGGGAATTAATTAATAGGATTAATTAATTAGAAGGATCACTTTGCAAACCCTTGCAAACTTAGTAGGGACTAATTTGCAAGGAAGGGACTAAATTGAATTCTAGTAGGACTAGAATAAGTCCTTTAGGTAGTTAACAAGGAGTTGTTGGACTATATAAAGGACCCTCCTCCTTCCTTCCCTACACAACTTATGCTCTAAAGAGAACATAACAAGAGTAGGAGAGAACAAAGGAGAGAGAGAGCAAGCAACAAGAGGGACGCCGCCCCCTTGCCGCCGCCCACTCGTCCCCGACGCCACAAAGGGGCCGAACCCTCTTTTGTGCCTCGTTTTGCGTGATTCCTTCACCCTCCTTTCATTCCGGGCTAGCACCAAGGAGATTGGAGATCTAGGATCAACTCTAGGCGTGGATCAACTATAGAGAACGTGACACTATTCGCGTTTGAAGTCATCAAGGAGAACCCAAAGGTGTGTTTATGATTTCTTACCTTCACTATCGTTATGCATCTAGACTTGTGATCCTTGGAGGGTTTTGCATGGTT
This sequence comes from Linanthus parryae, assembly GCA_023055425.1. Classification (NCBI taxonomy): domain Eukaryota; kingdom Viridiplantae; phylum Streptophyta; class Magnoliopsida; order Ericales; family Polemoniaceae; genus Linanthus; species Linanthus parryae. Next base: position 108,094,134 of record JALGPY010000005.1, on the reverse strand, counting down.
GTTTATTTGATTATGCTTCCGTTTGCGCGATCCATGAATCAAAACCCTACAGTGGTATCAGAGCCACAGGTCATAGAGCATAAACGTAGTTTATGTGTTACATTCTTGTTGTTTTACACCTTAATTTGTTGTTTATCGCGTAAAACAAGACAAATCAAGCATTGGATGCAATTTGTCAAAGAATTAATCATAACAAGACCCAATTATTGCATTGGATGCATGAATTGGTGAGTTTGAGAAATTTGAGGATCTTAGATCTAGGGTTTGGGCATCCTTGGGGAAGAAGGAGTTCTCCCACAACAAGGAAACAACCAAACTTGGGCTCCAAGCAAGGAGGTTGTTTTGGAAACAACCTCCACAAGGAGGTTCGGCCCCCTAGGGGACCGCCCCCCTTGCTTGCCGCCCAAGCTTGGCGCCCTATGGGTCCGGGCGGCCCTAACCCGCGGGCCTAGCTTGCGGGTTTTGGGCCGGGCCGGCCCTAGGGCTTTATGGTTCACTTATTTGGGCCCGGGCAATTGGATTGTTGGGCCCATGGACCGTTTTAACCCTAGAAATCCTAAAATCAATTAAAATTGACCAAGCGCGTTAAAATTGGATTTTAACTGTTTATGTGCAAATCGCATGGTGATTGGATATGGCCTTAGGATGTGGTTTGATGTGGATGTTTAATTTTGTGGTTTGGTTTTACGGCCTGCGAGCTGATCAATTAATTGTAATAATTAATTAGGGTTTTATGGCCTGCGTGCCATTTTTTTTTCTCAACTTGTGAGATTTATTTTATTTAGTATAGAAATTAGCTAGTGCTAGATAAAGTAGATTGTTAGCCAAGATTGGAGAAAAGAAGCCCAAAGCCAAAGGAGCCACAAAAGATGGAGCATGGAGCATGGAGCACACCACATGACTATGAAGGATGGACCAAAAGATCAAGACGCATGGAGATGTGTTTGTTTAGGGTTCATAGATAATTCCATTGGCTTGGAATTATCTTAGTCTAGAAAAGGCCATATCCACATCACGTTTAATTTCTGTTTTGTGGTTGTTTATTTATTGTCTTATTATTTGTGTGGTTGGTGTATGGATGATGCATGCAATTAGGATAATAAGATAATTAGACAACCCGGATCTATTATTTGGAGTTGTGCCCAAACTCAAATAGATAGATTAGTTGATATTGATCAACAAAATAATTAAAATTGAAAAATCCCTCAAATTTTAAAATATTGTGTTCTTGCCTTCTCGTTATTTAAACACTCATTATCATCATTATTTATCAAGTTCGTGCGTGCCAAAGCATGGCGACTTGGTTCATAATGATGGAATGCGATGGCACGTAACAATGTGCAATTGTTTAGATAAGAGGTTGAACACAACTAGGCTATTAATTTGATTAAGAAACCTAGAGGCAATCAATTGGGATTATCCATAAAGATGGATAAATAAGGAGTTATTTGCCCGATTGAACCAAGAGTTGCATATGGGATGCAATTGGAATCGTTCCTACCTAAGAAGTAATCGAATTATGGGTGACTTGCCAAAGCAAGCTCATAAGGAGATGAAAAAGATGGATCTTGGCCCACTAGAAAATATAAGGATATTTTCCGCATTAATATCTTGAGGGTTATTAATCCGTAGAAAAATAGTGGGAGCTATATTTAATAAACTAGCCATTATTAAATATAGTAAAAAATTCACAAATACTAAAACTTGCGTATTTTCCTTTTTGTAGAATTCCAAATGGCAAACAACTCATCGAGTTCACAACATTCCCTACGATCTGTCCTTGAGAAGGACAAGCTCTCTGGAACCAACTTCCTTGATTGGTACAGAAACTTGAGAATTGTTCTCAAGCAAGAGAAGAAGCTGTACGCAATAGAGGAGCAAGTTCCAGAAGGTCCAGAGAATCAGACACCTGCTGCCTTAAAGGCGTATCAAAAGCGTGTTGATGACGCTAATGATGCGGCCTGCCTAATGCTTTGCACCATGACCTCTGAGCTTCAGAAGCAACATGAGAACATGAATGCTGTCGATATGATCGAACATCTAAAGCAGCTCTTCCAAGAGCAGGCGAGGGTAGAGAGGTATGAGGTCTCAAAGGCACTGTTCAAATGTCATCTGGCAGAAGGGAACCCGGTGGGACCCCATGTACTCCGAATGATCGGGTACTTGGAGAATCTCGCCCGGCTTGGGTTCCCGGTCGGCCAAGAGTTGGCAACCGATCTCGTGTTGCAATCGTTGCCCGAGAGTTATGGACAGTTCATTATGAACTATAACATGAACGAGATCGTTAAACCACTGCCAGATTTGCTCAACATGTTGAGGACGGCTGAACAGAGCATCAACAAGGGTAAGGGCAAGGCCATAATGATGGTGCATAAAGGAAAGGGTAAAAAGTTTGCCTCTTCCTCCAAGGGCAAAGGCAAGTCAGTTGCTAAGTCCAAGGAACAAGCCCTTAAGCCTGTTGGTGGCATTGCCAAGGTCGTGACTAAGGGTGAATGTCACTACTGTAGTCAACCTGGACACTGGCGGAGGAACTGCCCAAAATATCTGGAGGACAAGAGGCTTGGAATAGTGATTCCACCACCACCAGGTATTTTTGTTGTAGATGTCAATTTAACTGTCTCTACATCATGGGTATTAGATACTGGATGTGGATCTCATATTTGTCGAAATATGCAGGATCTAAAGAGAAGTAAAAGATTGGCTAAAGGGGAGGTAGATCTGCGCGTTGGGAATGGAGCAAAGGTTGCTGCGTTGGCCATAGGCGTGTGCGAGCTATCTCTGCCTTCAGGATTAGTTTTAGAATTAAAAAATTGCTATTTTGTGCCTGCTATGAGCAGAAACATTATTTCTATTTCTTGTTTGGACAAGGAAGGTTTTATTATTTCAATAAAGAACAATTGTTGTTCCTTTTATTTGAATAATATTCACTATTTTAGTGCGCAATTATTTAATGGACTTTATGTCCTTGATCTAAGTAATCCTGTCTACAACATTAATACCAAGCGGATTGAAATAAATGATTTAAATCCTGCTTATTTATGGCATTGTCGTTTAGGCCACATAAATGAGAAACGTGTATCTAGACTCCATAAGGATGGATTACTAGACTCATTTGATTTTGAATCATATGAGACATGTGAGGCTTGTTTATTTGGAAAAATGACAAAGTCCACTTTCAATAAGAAAGGTGAGAGGACTAGTGAGCAATTGGCGCTCATACATACCGATGTGTGTGGGCCATTTGCCACGCCTGCCAGGGGTGGTTATGTCTACTTCATTACGTTTACTGATGATTACAGTAGATATGGATTTGTGTACCTTATGAGGGCAAAATCCGAATCCTTTGAAGTGTTCAAGGAATTCAATAATGAAGTAGAGAAGCAACTTGGCAAAAGTATCAAGGCTCTACGATCGGATCGTGGAGGAGAATACTTGAGCCAAGAGTTTGACGACTATCTTAGAGAGTGTGGGATCGTGTCCCAACTCACTCCACCCGGAACGCCACAATGGAATGGCGTGTCCGAGAGGAGGAATCGAACCCTATTGGATATGGTTCGGTCTATGATGTGTCAAACCGATCTTCCATTATCATTTTGGGGCTACGCTCTATTAAGTGAAGCTTTCACCATTAACCGTGTTCCATCTAAATCAGTCATGAAGACACCATATGAGATGTGGAGTGGGAGGCGTCCCACACTGTCGTTCATGAGGATTTGGGGCTGCAATGTCTATGTAAAACGTTTACAATCAGACAAGCTAGGGCCTAAATCGGATAAGTGTAAATTTGTGGGGTACCCTAAGGAAACTAAGGGATACTACTTCTACAATCCAACCGAGAACAAAGTGTTTGTTGCTCGGACCGGCGTGTTTCTAGAAAGAGAGCTTGTCTCTAAAGAAGCAAGTGGGAGGAATGTAGAACTTGAAGAAATTCTAGAACCACAAATTACTAAACCGATTATGGAACATGAACAGGAATCACAAGCAGTTGTGGATCCACCTGTTCAGGTAACACAAGAGCTTCGTAGATCTAATAGAGTGCGCCAGGAACCCGAGAGGTACGGACTTCTCGTAACTGATTCCGGTGACACGATGCTCATAGATGATGAGCCTACTACCTATGAGGAGGCCATGAATGGCCCAGACTCGCAGAAGTGGCTTGAGGCCATGAGATCCGAGATGGAATCCATGTATACCAACAAAGTATGGACTTTGGTGGAACCACCTGATGGGGCGCGGCCCATAGGGTGCAAGTGGGTCTTCAACAAGAAGATCGACATGGATGGTAATGTGATTACCTATAAGGGCCGATTGGTGGCTAAAGGATTCAGACAGATTCATGGTATTGACTATGATGAAACCTTTTCACCAGTCGCTATGACCAAATCCATCCGAATCCTACTTACGATTGCAGCATACTACGACTATGAGATTTGGCAGATGGATGTCAAAACAACATTCCTTTATGGGAATCTCCTCGAGGACGTGTATATGATACAGCCGGAGGGTTTTGAGGATCCAAAGCAAGCCAACAAAGTCTGTAAGCTGCAACGATCCATTTATGGATTGAAGCAAGCTTCTAGGAGTTGGAATCGACGTTTTGATGAAGTGGTCAAAGAGTTTGGCTTCATCAGAAACGAAGATGAGTCTTGTGTTTACAAGAAGGTTAGTGGGAGCTCTGTAGCTTTTCTGGTCTTGTATGTGGATGACATACTACTCATTGGAAACGACATTCCCATGCTGCAATCTGTGAAAGATTGGCTAGGAAAGTGTTTCTCAATGAAGGACTTAGGGGAAGCAGCCTATATACTCGGTATAAAGATCTATAGAGATAGATCTAAGAGGTTGCTAGGCCTAAGTCAAAGTACATATATTGACAAGGTGTTGAAACGGTTCAACATGCAAGATTCCAAGAAGGGATTCTTGCCCATGTCACATGGAATCACTCTTTCGAAGAGTGGATGTCCTTCCAATGAGATTGAGAAGGAACGCATGAGTAGGATTCCCTATGCCTCGGCCATAGGATCTATCATGTACGCCATGTTATGTACTAGACCAGATGTGTCATATGCCTTGAGTATGACAAGCAGATACCAATCCAATCCGGGTGAGAGTCACTGGATTGCTGTCAAGAACATCCTAAAGTACTTGAGAAGAACTAAGGATGCTTTCTTGATGTTTGGCGGTGAGGAAGAGTTGCGTGTAAGGGGTTACACTGATGCAAGCTTCCAAACCGATAGAGATGACTTTAGATCACAGTCGGGATATGTGTTTTGCCTGAATGGAGCAGCGGTGAGCTGGAAGAGTTCCAAGCAAGAGACGGTAGCTGATTCTACAACAGAGGCTGAGTACATTGCTGCAAATGGCGCAGCAAAGGAGGCTGTTTGGATCAGAAAGTTTGTTTCTGAACTTGGTGTGGTCCCTAGCATTGCGGATCCAGTGGAGTTGTTCTGTGACAACACTGGGGCGATCGCGCAATCAAAGGAACCAAGATCGCACCAGAAGTCCAAGCACGTGCTCAAGAAGTTTCATCTGATTCGAGATTATCGATAGAGGAGACGTTCGGATATGCAAGATTCCTACAGATGATAATCTGTCAGACCCGCTTACAAAGCCTCTCACGCAGTGGAAGCATGAAGGGCACACTAGGAGTATGGGCATACGAGATGCGCCAGATTGGCTCTAGTGCAAGTGGGAGACTGTTGGAATAGATGCCCTAGAGGCAATCTAGTTTAGTATGAATTTGTAATTGGCTAGAAATTCATTTATTATTTATTGGATATTTAATATAATGAAGTCCTTAGATTTACAATCGTGTTGTTTATCTTAAATATCCCTAGTCAAGTATAATGATTAAATGGGACAATCATCTATAGACTAGTATGGGGTTGGATTGATATGGAGATATCATGATCCAACACATGGGTGTGCATTACGGAATGTTGCACTGGATTGACCCATCACCGAGAAGGCTACATACATGTTATGTTGAGTCACAAGTGCTTCTCGGGTACAATGGTATTGTCATCCTTAGACTTGAAGTCACTAGATATTCTAGTTGTGGATCATTGTGATCTTGGTAGCGTTAAACGCTACACCGTGACTGGGTAGTTATAAAGGCGTGTACTGGATACAATGAGAAGCAAGCTTAGGGATCGTAGTGGACGTAGAGAGGATTTGCCCCTCCCACATAACGGGAGCAAATATCCAAGGCCACTCGAGGATAGTGCTTATAGAATGTCTGGCCAGACTCAAATAAATCAATATATGAGATATTGATGTTATTTGCACGAATAAGGCTATTCCATGGATCGAGAAACTAGGGATTGGATATACGAGTGTGACTTGTATGTCTCGTGTCCAATCCGGATATGGAGGCAAAGGGATGAGACAATTACTTGTACAAGGTTGTCTAGATGACTATTCTATTAGTTGGCTAGAATGGATGTTTTGCTAGAAACCGCTCCATATTAGCAAAGAGTTGCTACCAACTAGATAGAACCTATGGGGTCACACGCTATATAGAGTTGTACTAGATTTGGGAATTAATTATTAGGATTAATTAATTAGAAGGATCACTTTGCAAACCCTTGCAAACTTAGTAGGGACTAATTTGCAAGGAAGGGACTAAATTGAATTCTAGTAGGACTAGAATAAGTCCTTTAGGTAGTTAACAAGGAGTTGTTGGACTATATAAAGGACCCTCCTCCTTCCTTCCCTACACAACTTATGCTCTAAAGAGAACATAACAAGAGTAGGAGAGAACAAAGGAGAGAGAGAGCAAGCAACAAGAGGGACGCCGCCCCCTTGCCGCCGCCCACTCGTCCCCGACGCCACAAAGGGGCCGAACCCCCTTTTGTGCCTCGTTTTGCGTGATTCCTTCACCCTCCTTTCATTCCGGGCTAGCACCAAGGAGATTGGAGATCTAGGATCAACTCTAGGCGTGGATCAACTATAGAGAACGTGACACTATTCGCGTTTGAAGTCATCAAGGAGAACCCAAAGGTGTGTTTATGATTTCTTACCTTCACTATCGTTATGCATCTAGACTTGTGATCCTTGGAGGGTTTTGCATGGTTGTTTATTTGATTATGCTTCCGTTTGCGCGATCCATGAATCAAAACCCTACAAGCTCTATGACAATAGGGAAGGTTAATGTTGATGGAAACGCCGACATCATGCCAGTTGGTGACAGGAAAGAAGGAACCCAGGCGATGGAAATTGACAAAGGAAAGAGCGAGGAAGAACAGAGCATCAATGAGTGCCGGGCTATAATTCCTGTAATTGACGAAGAACCCATTCTCACATGGACGGCTTTTAATATGGAGGTGCCGGAGTTTGGAGATCTCTCAGATGATGACGGCTCAGAGTGGGAGTTAAAGGAAGAAGCCATGGAGGAGTTGATGGAAAGGAAGTTGGATATGTTGGAAGCTTTGATACCAAGAATCGAGGGAGAGCCAATCAACCAAAAGAAAGATGGCGAGAATCCAGAGATTATCATCATCAGTGACGATGAATAGGAAACAGAAAGACAAGCAGAAACTGAGGAGAACAATGTCATCATTAAGGACATGGTGGATCCAAGCCCGAAAAGGATAGATATGGCTGAGGAAAAGGAGATAGTGATGCCGCCAAGGAAGAGACGACATTGGATAATGGAGTACAACATCAATCTAGGTAAACGATCTCGCTTATCCCCTATTCCACACCTTCTCAATCCTCCGGGTTTTTGTTTCCTTTGTTTTCTTCATTCCTGTTCTTCTTTTCCATGTTACGACATTAATGAACTGAGAAACCAAAACTGTTTAGGGGAGGTTAAAAGAGATACAAGGGGTCGTGTGGGCTACGGGTTTAGTGAGCATGTCCCTCAACAACCTCCGCAGTCGCCATGAATGCTTTAGCTTGGAACTGCAGGGGAATTGGTCAGAAACCTGCAGTTCTAGATGTGTTCAAACTGACCAAACAAACAAATGCTAACCTCATCTTCCTCTCTGAAACAAAACATTCAGTGCAATTTACTGATAAAAAGCTTAGGAAATTAGGTCTTAATTCATTTGGGATAGACTCTGATGGGAATTCAGGGGGATTGTGGGTGGGATGGAGAAATACTATATCCATAGTAGTTAAGTACTATTCTAAGAACTTCATTATGCTTCATGCTTTCCTCACCACAAAGGAAGAGTGCCTCTTAGGACTGCTGTATGGGTACCCTAATCTGCAAGCTAGAGATAGAGTTTGGGAAGAGGTCAACTTCCAAGTGGAGAATATCTCTCTTTCTTTTCTTATGTTAGGAGATTTTGATAACTCTATATTAGAGTTATATTTCTTCTGCGTTTGTGTACCGTTTTGTGTAATTCCGGGGTGAATATATTAGAAATACACTATGAACTTGAGGAAATTGGATAAGTTTAGCTTTGAGTGATAAATTGTTAATCCGGGCGTTTTTCACATTATTGACATTTATTTTGTCACTTTTGATCGCACGGGGTGTTTTCGTGTTGTGTTGGACAGGAAACGGAGCTCATGGATCAAGAGGAGGGAGAAAAAGAACTTCGGAACATATGCGGAAGCTTGGGAGAGAAAGAATTTGGAAGAAAAGAGGACAAAGATGGAAAAAGGGGGTCAAAGTGTCATTGTAGAAAGTTTGAAGTGTAGGATCAAAAGTTGATCCTAGGATCAAGTAGCAGATCGCACGATCAAGTAGCAGATCGCACGATCTGCTAGGGGAGAACTCACTGGAATGCAAGATCAAGTAGCAGATCGTAGGATCAGAGCAGATCGTACGATCAGCAAAAGCAGATCGCACGATCTGCTAGCAGACCCAGCAACGCACGGGAAAAAGCCAAGGACTTAGGGTTATTAATTAATAATTTTTGATTATTAATTAATGCACCCTAAGTGAAGATAAAAAGAGGCATAAAACAAAAGAAGGGAGATACACGTGAGTAGGGAGGCCATCAACGTAGGAAGCAAGAGAAGGAGGCACGCACAAGAGGAGGGCTCCTCCTCCATTGAAGCTCTAAGTTTGATTTCTTCTTCTTCTCTCTCAATCTTTCTATGGAGAAACTTGTAAGCCTTGTTTGGTTTATTAGTATTAGCTAGACGTTTTGCTAGGCATCTCTATGAGAGCCTAGGGTTCATGTAAACGATGAATATTTTCCGGATTTGATCTTTGCTTCATGATTTCTTGATTTCTTCTTTTGAATCAATTCTAGTTTCTTGTTTATGTTAGTAATCCTAATTGAGTGACACGATTGGGAGATAAACTAGGGTTCAAGAACTAGGGTTTGTTCAATAGTTGATTCATGCTTAAAGTTAGCAATATTTTAATTCAATTGTTCATAATCTATGCTTAATTCTTAGTGGGGATGGAGTAATTAACTGGAACCATTAGTTGTCTAGTGAGGTGCACGACAGTGACTTTAAATAGCTTGGATGAGACATGAGCATCAATCCCGTATCACTGAGACTGAGAAGAGACGTGTTCGGATTGGCCAAATGTTGGTAGATTCGGTAGGTAAGATTCGACGATTTCGTGCAACGGTGGACCGACAGGACCCGTTTTCGTGCATGTCGTTAGCCTATTAGAACAGACCGGTAGACACAAGAGACCGATAGGAGATTGTAGTGTACCGTGAAGTAGAATGACTTGAGACCGATAGGAGATAGTCAGTGCTGTTACCCGGCTTAGTTAGAATATAGTTAACGTGTTGCTCAGATAATCCGGAAATCGTCTACAACCCTAGGTGATCTAGAGATTGCCTAGTTTCTCCAAACTTATTTATAAAATATGAAAATCCAAAAATATTAGCTTAGTTGTTATTTCAATTCTAGAAATCAATCAAATCTTTCCTCCTGCACCGTACTCTAAATTAAATAACTAATTAAATAATATCAAGTCTATCCTCGTGGGATCGATAACTCGGGGTTGAAATACCACCCCTATATTACTTGACCGTGCACTTGCGCATACGCGTTAAGAATCCGCGTCAAGTTTTTGGCGCCGTTGCCGGGGATAGTGGTAGATTATTTTGTTAGGAGTTAGTTTAGAGTACTTTTATCTTAGTTTTAGTTTTATTAGTTTTTATTCTATATCTCTGTGCTTCACGGGTGTCTTGTGAGTTTGTTTCTCAGGAACGCAGGAAGCAAGAGACAATTTAAGCATGTGGAGCGAAGACTGTTATTCGGGTCCCCCCTACTGTTTCCACTGCAGGGGTAACCATGAAGACGAGGACGCATGCATAACTTGGTGCTACGTATGCGGAATTTGGCACGACCGTAGAGACTCATGTCGAGTACATGATCCCAGCTTCATCAGCACCAGGAAGACTCATCAGCGGATATGGCAGAACGGCGTAGTATTATGAATGACATGGAAGTTTGCGCCAAATTTTTGTCCATAGATGCACAATTACCAAAAGAGGATTCAGCCACAGGTAGGGAATACGTGAGGGAGATGTTGGAGAGGATAAAGAAACGAATAGAAAAACCGTCAACAGCAGGGGAATCAAGCATTCAAGAGCCACAAGAAGAAACCGTACCATATGACAGTGAGCTAAAAATTGAACCTTCATCATCCCCACCACAAGTGGAAGAAGAGATACCTGAGCTAAACGAAGACTGCAGTGTCCAGGAACCATTGGTGGACTCTGCCATATATGAGGACTCAGACTCTGATTCAGACTGGGGTGGACCTGTGTGCCGAAGATGGGAAGATCTGCCGTATTGTGAGCCAAAACTGCAGGCACCCTCACATCCTTGGTATCAATGGGAAGACACCGAAATTGGAAGCCTGTGGTGTGTCGACGATGAAGCTGGTGAAACACTTGTGCTCAGTGATATTGAGGTAAAAACCCCAACTCTGATTAATGATGAATTCTCCATATCCTATGTCACGCAAGTTTGCGACGAGCTGGAACAATTACTGTATGGGGATTCTTATGGGGAAGAATGTGATGAGCAACTTCCAATCTCTTGTTTTATGGGCGAGTCTATTTATCATCCATATGGCATAGTTAAGGAGTTGGAAGTCAGCAAGTGTGGGGGTGTGGATGAATTGCATGGGTCATTTGAAGAGCATATAGCATCAAGGAAGTACTACTGGGATGATTTTATGGCCAGAGATTTATTTGAGCCCAGTGGTACTTGGTGGAAGTTTCTCAAGAAGATCAATTGCAAAATGAAAGGAGTCAGCTTCCACAATTGTCCACCTTCTTCAGAGCACAGGGGTGCACGTGAAGTTATCGAGAAGAGATGGTGGAAGAAGAAGAAGTGGAGGAATAAAGCAGTCTCCACTATTCTTTTCGGTTGAGGTAACCGGGTCGGGCTGTCGACCTTAAATTACAAGCGCTGCTTGGGAGGCAACCCAATGTAGATTAGGATATAATTTGTTTCTGTTTTTTCTTTTAGGTCTCCATATTTGATTTTGAGGGGTGAGAGAGAGTTGTGTTAATTCTTCCAATCAGTGCGCAGGGACACAGGTACAGAAGACGCTCCGGGTTCCCCTTCTTGATGCGTGTGATAGAATGTTGTGTAGGCGCATCGGAATCCGGACGCGAGGTGAGACTTTTCCGGAAACTTTCAACGGTCTACAAGACCCCTTCTTGTTGCAATTTCGCGGCAACGGTGCCCATGTAGGTCCGGGCACCCCAGGTACCTTTAACTTTCTCTCTCGTTTCTACGTTTTGAGTGGTAATTGTGGAGATCCACCGCCAACACATTTAAGCGATGAGTCCTCTTATTATATCTCTAAATTCGTTGAGGACAACGAAACGCTTAAGTGTGGGGGGGGGGTTGTGTATATTTTGCTAGCCATGTCAGTTATGCATCGCCAGTTACATGCAGTTGTGTCGTATTGTGGAGTACATGTGGTTAGTGTAGAGTGTTTGATATAGTGTCGTATTGTGTTAGGATTGTTAGTATGCATTTTTTTAGCACTTTTACCTTATTGAGTCCCCTACCCAATCGTGTGGTTAATCGAGTTGGCCAAAAGCATATAGAGTTAGGAAATATTAAAAAACAAAAAAAAAAACAAAAAAATTTAAATTTTTGAGAAAGGGCAATCGAAGAGAGTGAATGTGGAGAGGGCTTAATGATAGAATTCCTTAGGAGTATGAAAATCTGAGGTGAGGTAGACGCGAGAATCTGGAGTAGGAAGACTTATAGGGCTAATGCACATTAGAAATGCGAGTAGCTGCCTCTCAGACTAGTTATCCTACTAGCGCTACACCACCGCCACTTAGGTAGTCGTCAACCCTCCTCGTAGTGGCAACGGAACAGCTGTGCGAGTGATGTTTATGGGGGCCTCACGTCCCGTCTCCATCTCCTAGGTCCACTAGTTACCCCTATTGATCCGTTTACCCCTTTTATTCACAGCCTCTAGCCTAGGAAGCCTTTCATTGTGACTTTCATCACTTGTTATAATGGTCCTTTCCTATGCGTCATGATAGAGGGAGTTGAGTTAGGGAGGTTCGATGAGGGTGAGCTGATTTGATACATCTTATGTGGATTCTCTTACATGTCGTCTTTTGAGGGGATGTGAGGGTGAGTTAGAGACGGTAGCACACTTCGTTGTGGCGGTGAGTCGTGTCCTTACACCACGATCACAGGTGGAGTACCGTAGTGCGTGGTATTTCTTCCGCACGTCATGGGGTGGGGGTTGTTTGATCTTATAGGAGGTCGTGCTTATGCTTTATTTATATTCTCTATATCTTAGGTGATGAGGAGGATCGGTTGGAGAAGCACGTTTACACATTGACTACTGAGTTCGTAATTTGCTTTGCATCAAGTGTGGGGGTGTCGACATCTATGTTATTACATCACTAATTTGACACATTCCACCCCCATGTTATCTAATTCTGATATTTGATCTCCTCGGATATTACTATCGTATTGTCGGCTCCATGTGCTTAATGTTATTGTGTGGAAAAGAAAAAAAAAAGAGAAAAAAAAAGTAAAATAGAAAGTGAAAGTGAAATAGAAAGGGAATAAGGGTGCAAGCTTGAAATTGAAGACCGGGGAGATTAGCTATTATTCGAGATCACTTCTCCACATTTGTGGCCGCGAGAACGGCTTTACACCAAGATTGAGGGAATGAGGGCCGGAGTAGTGAGATTCGGTGTGGTTCCTTGGATTTTGGTGAGGGAGTGTGAGAATCGGGTTTAGTGAGTTAGATCATGACGTCTAGGACTACGCTTCTAAATATCCTATCCTACCCGTCCTAAACCGTCAGCAATTTAACCCGTGGATAAATAGCTCGGAAGGTAGGTGCTAGGGATACGTTTGATGAGTGTGCGGAAGCAACATTTTTTGTGTTCGTGCCCGTTCTGTCTAACGAAACTGGCCGCAAGTTCTACCGATCACCAAAGTTATAGAACTTCCGGGGGAATATGAGAGCCTTATGACTTGCCAGTTTACTTTTTGAGATTGCCCAATCTCTAACTAAAAAGGAAAAAAAATTTGGTGTTGTTTCAATATTTGCATTGTGAAATAATCGAGTTGCATTGTGTAGTCATGTAGATTGCATGGGTGTGTGTGTTGTTTGTGTCACATGGCTAGTGAAGTTAAATGCAATTCGGTGGATTGAAAACCATAGTGTGAGAAATATTTTTGATTTTGCTCGGGACGCGCAAAAAGGTAGTGTGGGGGGATTTGATAACTCTATATTAGAGTTATATTTCTTCTGTGTTTGTGTACCGTTTTGTGTAATTCTGGGGTGAATATATTAGAAATACACTATGAACTTGAGGAAATTGGATAAGTTTAGCTTTGAGTGATAAATTGTTAATCCGGGCGTTTTTCACATTATTGACATTTATTTTGTCACTTTTGATCGCACGGGGTGTTTTCGTGTTGTGTTGGACAGGAAACGGAGCTCATGGATCAAGAGGAGGGAGAAAACGAACTTCGGAACATATGCGGAAGCTTGGGAGAGAAAGAAATTGGAAGAAAAGAGGACAAAGATGGAAAAAGGGGGGTCAAAGTGTCATTGTAGAAAGTTTGAAGTGTAGGATCAAAAGTTGATCCTAGGATCAAGTAGCAGATCGCACGATCAAGTAGCAGATCGCACGATCTGCTAGGGGAGAACTCACTGGAATGCAAGATCAAGTAGCAGATCGTAGGATCAGAGCAGATCGTACGATCAGCAAAAGCAGATCGCACGATCTGCTAGCAGACCCAGCTACGCACGGGAAAAAGCCAAGGACTTAGGGTTATTAATTAATAAATTTTGATTATTAATTAATGCACCCTAAGTGAAGATAAAAATAGACATAAAACAAAAGAAGGGAGATACACGTGAGTAGGGAGGCCATCAACGTAGGAAGCAAGAGAAGGAGGCACGCACAAGAGGAGGGCTCCTCCTCCATTGAAGCTCTAAGTTTGATTTCTTCTTCTTCTCTCTCAATCTTTCTATGGAGAAACTTGTAAGCCTTGTTTGGTTTATTAGTATTAGCTAGACGTTTTGCTAGGCATCTCTATGAGAGCCTAGGGTTCATGTAAACGATGAATATTTTCCGGATTTGATCTTTGCTTCATGATTTCTTGATTTCTTCTTTTGAATCAATTCTAGTTTCTTGTTTATGTTAGTAATCCTAATTGAGTGACACGATTGGGAGATAAACTAGGGTTCAAGAACTAGGGTTTGTTCAATAGTTGATTCATGCTTAAAGTTAGCAATATTTTAATTCAATTGTTCATAATCTATGCTTAATTCTTAGTGGGGATGGAGTAATTAACCGGAACCATTAGTTGGCTAGTGAGGTGCACGACAGTGACTTTAAATAGCTTGGATGAGATATGAGAATCAATCCCGTATCACTGAGACTGAGAAGAGAGGTGTTAGGATTGGCCAAATGTGGGTAGATTCGGTAGGTAAGATTCGACGGTTTCGTGCAACGGTGGACCGACAGGACCCGTTTTCGTGCATGTCGTTAGCCTATTAGAACGGACCGGTAAAAACAAGAGACCGATAGGAGATTGTAGTGTACCGTGAAGTAGAATGACTTAAGACCGATAGGAGATAGTCAGTGCTGTTACCCGGCTTAGTTAGAATATAGTTAACGTGTTGCTCAGATAATCCGGAAATCGTCTACAACCCTAGGTGATCTAGAGATTGCCTAGTTTCTCCAAACTTATTTATTAAATATAAAAATCCAAAAATATTAGCTTAGTTGTTATTTCAATTCTAGAAGTCAATCAAATCTTTCCTCCTGCACCGTACTCTAAATTAAATAACTAATTAAATAATCTCAAGTCTGTCCTCGTGGGATCGATAACTCGGGGTTGAAATACCACCCCTATATTACTTGACCGTGCACTTGCACATACGCGTTAAGAATCCGCGTCAGATTTCAACCAAGTAATCTTCCCAAATGATAAACTAGGACCTAATGGTCATCAGGATCCTGGTGCTGAGGCTCTGAAGGATTACCTCCAGAAGTGGAGTTTGATAGAGCTGAATGTAGGGTTTTGATTCATGGATGCGCAACGGAAACAATAATTAACCATGCAAAACCCTACAAGGATCACAAGTCAAGAGACATGACGATGGTAAGGGTAAGAAATCAATAACACACCTTAGGGTTCTCCTTTGATGACTTCAAACGCGAATAGTGTCACGTCTCTACGGTTGATCCACGCCTAGAGGTGAGATCTAGATCCTCCAAATCCATGTGTTAGCTAGGAAGAATGGAGGAGGAAGAAGGAATCGCAAACAATGGAGTGCCAGAGGTGGGGCGGCACCCTTTAGGCCGACGGGTAGGGGGGCGGCAATCCCCAAGGGGGTTCGGCCCTTTTGGGGCTTGCTCTCTCCTTCCTTTATACTCTCCTTTCTTCTATCAAATAGATGTGTGGTGTGTGTTGAGAGAAAAATAAGTTAGGAGTGTTCTTTATATAGTCCAACAACTCCTTGTCCTACTACATAAAGAACCCCTCATAATCCTACTCAAGTTCGGATAAGTCCCTTTTGCAAAATAGTCCTTATCATGTCAATACATGGATTAGTTATTATTTGGAAAGTAATCCTAATCATGTCTCTACATGAATTAGGTCACATTGCCAAATCCTAATCATGTCTATACATGGATTAGTCCAACTTGCATATTGGTCCTACTAAGTTAGCAAGTTGTTGCGTTTTGATCCTTCTAATTAATTAATCATATTAATTATTTCCCATGTCTAGTTCACCCCTATATGGCGTGTGACCCCATAGGTTCTATTTAGTTGGTAGTAACTATTTACTAATATGGAGCGGCCTCTAGCAAGACATCCATTCTAGCCAACAAATAGAATAGTCATCATGACAAACCTTGTGCAAGTATTTGTCTCATCCCTTTGTCCCAATATCCGGATTGGACACGAGACATAAAATTCACACTCGTATATCCAATCCATAGTTTCTCGATCCTGTGAATAGCCTTATTCGTGCAAATAACATCAATATCCTATATTGATTTATTTGAGTCTGGCCAGACATTTTATAAGCACTATCCCTCGAGTGGCCTAGGATATTTTCTCCCGTTATGTGGGAGGGACAAATTCTATCTACGTCCACTACGATTTCTAAGCTTGCTTCTTATTGTATCCAGTACACGCCTTTATAACTACCCAGTTACGGTGTAGCGTTTGACGCTACCAAAATCACAATAATCCACAACTAGATAATCTAGTGACTTCAAGTCTAAGGATGACAATACCATTGCACCGCGAGAAGCGCTTGTGACTTAACATAACATGTATGTAGCCTTCTCGGAGATGGGTCAATCCAGTATGCCATTACTCCTAATGCATACCCATGTGTTGGATCATGATATCTCCATATCAATCCAACCCCATACTAGTCTATAGATGATTGTTCTAATAATCATTATAATTGACTAGGGATATTTAAGAATATAACACTTATATTCTAAGGACTTCATTCATGTTAACATATCTCTATATCGATAACATAATGAATCGTAAATCCATAAATGTCACAATTAATTGATTGCCTCTAGGGCATAATTCCAACAGTCTCCCACTTGCACTAGAGTCAATCTCCTGCATCATATGCCTATTGATCTAGCGCGGCCCTCCACGCTTACACTGCGTAGCGGCGAGACATATGCTGGTACTTCGCAAATATTCACATCTCCTCTATCAACAATTTGATTGAGATTGAATATTCTGAATAAATGCATCTTATGCATTAATTTACTCAGTCCTCTATGTTAGAATCAGTGACTGAATCTTGCCTGGAACCTTTCCAGCTCACAGTCGCTCCCACTAAGGCAAAACTCAAAACTTGACTTATAATCTGAAATCTTCCTTGTCAGATTTGAAGTTCGCATCACTGTAACCCCTTACAGCGCACTCTTCATATTATCTATTTATCAATAATTCATCTTTAGTGCTTCTCAAGTACTAAAGGATAATCTTGATATTTTATCCAGTGACTCTCACCCGGATATGACTGGTATCTTTGTGTCATTCCTTATGACACGTCTGGCCTAGTACATCTCATGGCGTATCTCGTGAATCTAATTCATACGGTCCATTCCCAATCTAATTGGTAAGACAATTAGCCTTCCGAAGACTAATTCCATGTGACATGGGTAAGAATCAATATTCTTTTACGTTGAACCATTTCAACACCTTTATCAATTTGTGTACTATGACCTAAGCTATACAACCATCTTGATCTACCTCAATAGATCTTCACAAGTTTCTTCGCTTAAGTCTACCATTAGAAAGTCAACTCCCTAGTCAATCTACGTAAGACTGCCAAGTAGGGGCAACATTCCCAATGATTAAGTATGTCTCCACATACACGACCAGAAACATAACTGTGCTCCCACTAACCTTCTTGTAGACACAAGTCTCATCTTCAATTTTGATGGAACCAAACTCCTTTGATTACATCATCCATTTGAAGAGTCCAACTCCTAGAAGCTTGATCCAATCTATAAATAGATTGCTACAAGCAAGATGCGAATGGATTTAAGCATCACAATTGGGGAAAGATTTCGTCATAGTCTATACTATGAGCTCACATGAAATCCCTTTCCTACCAATTTTCCCTTAAAGGTAATCATATTACCATCCATGTTGGTTTCCTCATAACCCACTTGCACCCTAAGGGTCCTACCCTTGAGGTGGTTCCATCAAAGTCTATACTTTGCTGGTATACATGGATTCCATATTGTATCCTATGGTTCCTAGCCATTTCTGAGAGTTTGGCCCACACGTGGCCATCTCATAGGTTGTAGGCTCATCTCGATGAGCAATATATCACTGGTTATGAGAAATCCTTATTTCTCTAGTCCCTTGACATATGCTACCTGACCTACGAGGTTCTTGTGTTATTTGAGTAGGTTGCTCCACAACTCCTTGTGATCCTGCTCATGTTCCATCAAACGGATCAATGTTCTATTGTGGTTCTTGAACCTTTCAAGTTCTACTGTCCTCCCACTATTTCTTTTAGAGACGATCTCTTCTTAGAAATGCTGTGGTCTGAGCAACAAACAGTTTGTTCTCGATTGGGTTGTAGAAATAATATCCTTTTCAGGATATCCCACAAAACATTTATCCGACTTGGGTCCAAGTTTATTTGTAAACTCTTTTACATAAACTTCATAACCCCAAATCTTTATGAATGACATACTAGGACACTTCCTAGTCCATATCTCATATGCCGTTATTCATAATATGTTTTGATGGAACAAGGTTAAGGGCGAATTTTGCTGTAATTAGAACATAGCCCTAAAAGTAAACTAGAAGTTCTGTTTGACTCATCTTGGACCGAACCGTGTCCTACACGGTTTGAACTCTCCTCTTAGACATGCCAAACCCATGTAGCGTGCTAGGTGGAGCGAGTTTTGGATCATATCCAATACTCCCATAGATTCTTGTCAAACTCTTGGCTCAAGTACTTTCCTCTATGATCCAATCGTAGAGTCTAAATACTTTTGCCAAGCTGGTTCTCTACTTCATTCCTGAATACTTTGAACAATTCAAAGGATTCTGATTTGTTTCTTCCTAAGATACACAAATCCATATATCTCTGACCTATCAGTAAATATGATGAAGTACTGAAAAACCATCTTTAGCATTTGTGCTTAGCGGCCTTCATACATCAATATGTATGATTCCCAAAAGATCATATCTTTGCCTAATAAGTCTTACATGTCTCATATGATTCAATAATCAAATGAGTTCCAGAAATCCATCCTCATGGAGTTCTAGATATGTATCTCTTATTTATGAGGCCTAAACGATAATGCTAAAGATAAGTGAAGTTCATATCATAATATGCAAACTTCTTGGTATTAATGTTATAGATGAAATTATCATGATCAAGGATATACAATCCTTTTAGACAAAACTGCATTATAATAATGCATACCATAATAAATGGATCAACATTTGTCCTTTATTATGATAAGGAGCTTTCTTGTCCATACAAGAAACTATGACAATGGTCCTACTCATAGCAGGGACATGATTGCTTTTGTCTAATTCATGAACAATTTCTTAAAGGTAGAAATAATTCCCTACGGCTTATTCAGCAACCCTTTGCTTCATAGCCCCACGTGTAGGATTATTTCTTCCTTATCCAATTGTCTTCGTCTCTTGAGATCCTTCACACTTCCATAAATGTGAGATCCTAATCTAGTATCATATATTTATGATGATGAGATAGACATATTGATTTCTATAACAAAAAAAACCCAAATCGGAATTCATAATTCCTTTAATATTTGCTTCCAGGTACTTTGGGTAGTCTCTTTTCCTTTACACCACCTATGTGACTCCAAGGCAACTTGGTTTTAGCAACAGGCTTGCTTTATACCCATGGGGTTGGCGCAAACCATTTTCCCTTACCCATGCTGTTAACCATTAACAGCTTTGCCCATGCCCATTATTAGTGTTTTGTTTAGTGATTTTTCAATCATATTGAGTAAATCAATTTTAAAACAAAACTATAATTGCATTCAATGCAATTCTTGGTCCACTTGGGTGAATAACCGTTTATTCTTTATCTATCTCATAGATAATGCCCATTCACTAATGTTTCAATCATATTGAATTAGCTTATTTGCATAACGCAAAGTGGAGCAACACTTTAAACCTTTCATGTCTAGCTCGCTCTTTTGAAAGAGATTCTTTCAATGTATGATCATATCATACTTCTCCATGTCTCTCTTCTTGCTTCCAAAGCTCAGAGTTCATGGCAACTAACATGAGGCAAGTCCTATCCAAAGAACCATTCTTTGATGTTTCTTTCCATTAGGTTTTAGTGTGTTTTGGTAGTTGGTAGGAAGAGAGCCTTATGTCCTACGAAGTACAACAAATTCTCTTTAATTTGAGAACAACTCTCAATTTTATACCAGTCTACGAAATAGATAGAGTCGCGTTTTTACTTGTTTAATGCCATGGGTATTCAACATAATAGGATTATGCAAAGTTTGTGACGTTTAACTATATTTAACAAGGATTTAAATTGTTAAACATAGCTCCCACTATTTTTCTACGGATTAATAACCCTCAAGATATTAATGCGGAAAATATCATTATATTTTCTAGTGGGCCAAGATCCATGTTTCATCTCCTTATGAGCTTGCTTTGGCAAGTCACCCATAATTTGACTACTTTAGGTAGGAACAATTCCAGTTGCATCCCATATGCAACTCTTGGTTCAATTGGGCAAATAACTCCTTATTTATCCATCCATATGGATAATCCCAATTGATTGCCTCTAGGTTTCTTAATCATATTAATAGCCCAGTTGTGTTCAACCTCTTATCTAAACAATTGCACATTGTTACGTGCCATCGCATTCCATCATGATGAACCAAGTCGCCATGCTTTGGCACGCACGAACTTGATAAATAATGATGATAATGAGTGTTTAAATAACGAGAAGGCAAGAACACAATATTTAAATTTTGAGGGATTTTTAAATTCAATTTTAATTGTTTTGTTGATCAATGTCAACTAATCAATCTATTTGAGTTTGGGCACAACTCCAAATAATAGATCCGGGTTGTCTAATTATCTTATTATCCTAATTGCATGCATCATCCATACACCAACCACACAATAATAAGACAATAAAGTAAACAACCACAAAACAAAAATTAAACGTGATGTGGATATGGCCTTTTCTAGACTAAGATAATTCCAAGCCAATGGAATTATCTATGAACCCTAAAAGCAAACACATCTCCATGCGTCTTGATCTTTTGGTCCATCCTTCATAGTCTTGTGGAATGCTCCATGTTCCATGCTCCATCTCTTGTGGCTCCTTTTGGCTTTGGGCTTCTTTTCTTCAATCTTGGCTAACAATCTACTTTGTCTAGCACTAGCTAACTTCTATACTAAATAAAATTAATCTCACAAGTTGAGAAAAAAATGGCACGCATGCCATAAAACCCTAATTAATTATTACAATTAATTGATCAGCTCGCAGGCCGTAAAACCAAAACACAAAATTAAACATCCACATCAAACCACATCCTAAGGCCATATCCAATCACCATGAAATTTGCACATAAACAGTTAAAATCCAATTTTAACGCGCTTGGTCAATTTTAATTGATTTTAGGATTTCTAGGGTTAAAACGATCCATGGGCCCAACAATCCAATTGCCCGGGCCCAAAAAGTAAACCGCAAGGCCCTAGGGCCGGCCCGGCCCCTAGCCAACGCGGCTTGGCCGCGGGCTAGGGCTGCCCCGGCCCCTAGGGCGGCCAAGCTTGGGCGGCAAGCAAGAGGGGCGGTCCCTCTAGGGGGGGCCGAACCTCTTAGGGAGTTGTTTGCAAAACAACTCCCTTGCTTGGTGCCCAAGTTTGGTTGTTTCCTTGTTTGGGAAGAACTCCTTCTTCCCCAAGGATGCCAAAACCCTACATCTAAGATCCAAAAATTTCTCAAACTCACTAATTCATGCATCTAATGGAAAAACTAGATCTTGTTATGATAGATTATTGACAAATTGCATCACATGCTTGATTTGTCTTGTTTTACGCGATAAACAATCAATTTAAGGTGTAAAACAACTAAAAAGTAACACATAAACCACGTTTATGCTCTACGACCCGTGGCTCTGATTCCACTGTAGGGTTTTGATTCATGGATGCGCAACGGAAACAATAATTAACCATGCAAAACCCTCCAAGGATCACAAGTCAAGAGACATAACGATGGTAAGGGTAAGAAATCAATAACACACCTTAGGGTTCTCCTTTGATGACTTCAAACGCGAATAGTGTCACGTCTCTACGGTTGATCCACGCCTAGAGGTGAGATCTAGATCCTCCAATTCCATGTGCTAGCTAGGAAGAATGGAGGAGGAAGAAGGAATCGCCAACAATGGAGTGCCAGAGGTGGGGCGGCACCCTTTAGGCCGACGGGTAGGGGGGCGGCAATCCCCAAGGGGGTTCGGCCCTTTTGGGGCTTGCTCTCTCCTTGCTTTATTCTCTACTTTATTCTATAAAATAGATGTGTGGTGTGCGTTGAGAGAAAAATAAGCTAGGAGTGTTCTTTATATAGTCCAACAACTCCTTGTCCTACTACATAAATAACCCCTCATAATCCTACTCAAGTTCGGATTAGTCCCTTTTGCAAAATAGTCCTTATCATGTCAATACATGGATTAGTTCTTATTTGCAAATTAATCCTAATCATGTCTCTACATGAATTTGGCCACCTTGGCAAATCCTAATCATGTCTATACATGGATTAGTCCAACTTGCATATTAGTCCTACTAAGTTAGCAAGTTGTTACGTTTTGATCCTTCTAATTAATTAATCATATTAATTAATTATTTCCCATGTCTAGTTCACCCCTATATGGCGTGTGACCCCATAGGTTCTATTTAGTTGGTAGTAACTATTTACTAATATGGAGCGGCCTCTAGCAAGACATCCATTCTAGCCAACAAATAGAATAGTCATCATGACAAACCTTGTGCAAGTATTTGTCTCATCCCTTTGTCCCAATTCCGGATTGGACACGAGACATACAAGTTACACTCGTATATCCAATCCATAGTTTCTCGATCCTGGGAATAGCCTTATTCGTGCAAATAACATCAATATCCTATATTGATTTATTTGAGTCAGGCCAGACATTTTATAAGCACTATCCCTCGAGTGGCCTAGGATATTTGCTCCCGTTATGTGGGAGGGACAAATTCTATCTACATCCACTACGATTTCTAAGCTTGCTTCTTATTGTATCCAGTACACGCCTTTATAACTACCCAGTTACGGTGTAGCGTTTGACGCTACCAAAATCACAATAATCCACAACTAGATAATCTAGTGACTTCAAGTCTAAGGATGACAATACCATTGCACCGTGAGAAGCGCTTGTGACTTAACATAACATGTATGTAGCCTTCTCGGAGATGGGTCAATCCAGTATGCCATTACTCCTAATGCATACCCATGGGTTGGATCATGATATCTCCATATCAATCCAACCCCATACTAGTCTATAGATGATTGTCATTTAATCATTATAATTGACTAGGGATATTTAAGAATATAACACTTATATTCTAAGGACTTCATTCATGTTAACATATATCTATATCGATAACATAATGAATCGTAAATCCATAAATGTCACAATTAATTGATTGCCTCTAGGGCATAATTCCAACACTGAAGCATGTGGGGCCTTGGTTCACTTGGACGAATAATATGATCAGTACCACACCAACCTTTGAGAGGTTAGATAGGGCTTGGTTTAATTCTGCATGGTTAACTGCCATGCCAAATAGCCACCAACAGAAACTAGGCTTCTTCTCTTCAGACCACTGTCCCATTCTAGTTACCACCCAACCCATGCATGTCAGAGCTAGAAGGATGTTCAAGTTTGAGGCTTGGTGGACAA
Source organism: Linanthus parryae (assembly GCA_023055425.1). Lineage (NCBI taxonomy): Eukaryota > Viridiplantae > Streptophyta > Magnoliopsida > Ericales > Polemoniaceae > Linanthus > Linanthus parryae. The sequence continues at coordinate 108,070,258 of JALGPY010000005.1, read as the reverse complement.
ACCACCAAGCAGTAAACGAGATCCTGAGGTTCATATGGACCCTTGACATCCCCGGATCCCCACTCTTAAAACTTCAACAACTCCTTAAGATTAGTGTTAGAACTGTTAGTCTATGGGCAAAACAAAATGGTTCCTTACAAAATATGATTGAAGAGAAAAGGAAAACTGCTTTACATTATCACAATGTCTTACATGATCCCGTTGCCATGGGAAAGTTTCTAGAAGCAAGACAACATCTCAATCAGCTGCTCTTAGATAATGAGATCTTCTGGCTCAAAGAGCCCATTGTAAATGGCTCACCCATGGGGACAAGAACACCAGATTTTTCCACTTGTCCACTAAGCTTCGTAGGCAGAGGAACCATATTTGGTCTATTACTACTGATCAGGGGTCTAAACTCACCACTCAGACAGAAATTAGCAAAGCTTTCCCTTCATATTTCAAAACTCTGTTCCGGAGCCTGAGTGAAGGTGAGCAAAGCAGTAATTTCCCTATCCTAGACACTATTGGGATTGCTCTCAATCCCCACCAATGCCAAGAAATTCTGAAACCTTTCACCTCCAACGAGGTAATCAAAGCTGTTTTTCTCCATGCGTCCCCTTAAAGCCTCTGGACCCGATGGTATTTCGCCAATTTTCTTTCAGAAATATTGGCATTTGGTGGGAAGCCAGACGATACGTTCTGTGCTTTCTTTTTTGAATTAGGGCCACATGCTAAGGGAAACAAACAGAACTGTCATTTTCCTTATCCCTAAGGGAGAGCAGCTAGAAACAGTTAGGGATTACAGACCCATTAGCCTCACAAATGTCATTTATCGCATTATTCATGATAACACTGCTATAGCCTCGGACCTGATGCATTTCATCACTAAAAATGATCTCCCACCAAGTGAGGCTTATGCAAGCCTCAAAATTGACATGTCCAAAGCTTTTGATATAGTCAGATGGGACTTCCTAAGATGTACCCTTGTCAGATTGGGATTCACAGAGTCTTTCATCAACTTAATCATGGAGTGTGTTACTACTTCTTCTTTAGCTATTAATGTAAATGGTTCCACCTCTGATTACTTTAAGCCAGCATGTGGGTTAAGACAGGGAGACCCCCTATCCCCCTTCCTGTTTATCCTTACTACTGAAGCTCTTTCATGGTCTCTAGTGAGAGCTGAAGAAAATAACATGCTGCATGGTATACAGCATAGCCTACATGGCCCCTCAATCACGCACCTGCAGTTTGCTGATGACTCCATTTTCTTCTTCAAAATTCAAGAAGATAGTGGCAAGAACCTAGCCCAAGTTTTTAAAGATTACTGTCACCAATCTGGGCAAGAGATAAATTTAGGAAAATCTAATCTGACTATAAGCCCTAACTGCTCCTTCCATGCGAGGATGACACTGGCAACCCAACTGCAGATCACTCAGGGGCAATCTTTAGGGCAGTACCTAGGTCTCCCCCTATCAATGGGAGTTCACAATCAGGAAATAACAGAACAAACTGTAAAAAAGATTGAGAGTAGATGTGCTGGTTGGGTTGGCTATTGCCTTAATAAGGCAGGAATAATAACTTTAGTTCGGTCAGTCCTTTCTAGTATTCTAGTCTATCCCTTTCCAAACATAAAATTTCCTCAAAAAGACCTTAGAAAGATTGAGAAAATCATGTCATCCTTCATTTGGAAAGGAACTGAAGGGGAAAGGAAAATCCATTGGATCTCTTGGAAACATATGTGTAGACCGAAATCCATGGGTGGCCTCAATTTAAAATCCCTAAAATTGCTCAACCAAGCACTCTTGGCCAAAAAAGCCTGGAGGATTGCTACTAAAAAGGATAGCCTTTTATCTAGGTATTTTTGTTCCAGATATTGCAAAAGAAAGGAATTTCTTAGTAGAAAGACAAACCAAAAGTCATCAAAAATTTGGTCTAGCTTCTCTTCTGTAAAAGACCTGATTAGACAGAGCCTATCTTGGGATATAGGAAGAGGGGATATGGTGAGAGTTTACAGAGATAGATGGATCCTTGATACTCCAATCCTGTCTAACCTCATGGGCACATTTCCTAGCAACAGTGATGAAACTGTAAATGATGATAAGGTGGATTCTTGGATCTACACAGATAGCCAAGGGGAAAGAAAGTGGATGACTGACAAGGTTGATCAGCTACCACAATGGATTCATAAGCAGATTTGTAAACTTCCTTTTCCTAGAACTGATTAGGATGATACACATAGATGGACTTTCTCGGACACAGGTGAGTTTACAGTGGCCTCGACTTACAAACAATTATGGAAGAGTGATTTCTGCCAAGATTTGGCTGCCTCAAATGAGGCAGGATGGAAAGGCATCATCCTAAATTTTCCCTGAGAAAGTTTTTGGCGCCTAAAATTACCTTTCAAAATCCTTGTCTTCTTGTGGCAAGCTATCATAGGTAAACTTACTACAAACCTTAAAGTTAGCAAAATCATTAGGGGAAAATCCTCAGAATGTTCTCTGTGTCATAACCATGAGGAGAGCACTGACCACCTCTTGCTCCACTGTAAACACGTCAAACCTTTATGGTCCTTGTCCCCCTTTTCTTCTCCTACTCACCTCACTCTTACTCAACTTACCAAAGACATCACACAATCTGGCATGCAAGATCTTCCTAGAAACCTAAGCTGGCTTGGAGTAATCACCTGGACAATTTGGTTGTATAGAAACAGGTTGGTTTTCACAAAGGAGGACCAGGAGAATGACACAGACTCTGTTTCCCCAATTTTTCATGCAAAATTACTAACTAGTCAATTCTTGGAAGCTTGGAAATCTCAAAGTATTCAGCACCCGCAAGTGCAAAACCAGACATTGGTAACTTTCAGGTGCAAAGGCAGTACATGCTTTCATCCTTCTGTGGAGGTTTGCTTCAAGAACAAGAAGTCTAAGAAGTCAAAAACATTGTCTTGGGATGCAAGCATTCTGGGAAGGTTGATCCTTTTGCAGCAAACATATATTGCTGAAGATATCCCAAATGCAACCCTGGATGCTATTGCTTCTTCCATTAAAATCTTAACTAGCACGAATTATCTTCATATTACTATCCATCCTAACAATCTTTGTGTTTACAATCTGGTGAAGCAGATGGTGAAGAAGCAGGCCAGCCAGGAGCAGAATTGGCCAACAAAGTGGAGGAGAAGGATGAAGGATCTTCAACAGCTTAGTACTAGAACTTGTTGCCTAACTTTTGCTTTTCAAAATAGTAATGTTTAGTTCATGTACTAGTTTGAATGTTTCAGGTTTCTTTTTTTTTTTGAGGGGTTCGCTTGAATGTTTCTTTGTTGCTTGCCCCTTTGGTTTTTGGAAGTGTAAACTCTTGGTAAATTTATATTAATTCTCTATTTACTGCCAAAAAAAAACTAATATGTATATATATTTCGATATTTTGAGATTTGAGAAGAAGATCATCACAGATAGTGATGAAAATTATTAAGGTTTGTTTTTAATAGAGTGATACAGTGATGAAAATTATTAAGGTTTGTTTCTATCAATATTCTGATAGAGTGAATTTTTTTTGAGGAGATTTGAAAAACTAATAAATGAAAAAAGATTATTGGGAGAGATTTACGAAAATGCTTGAGACAGGGAGGAGTTCGAACGAGAGGGAGAGAAAAATTGTGAGGTTGCCAATGAAATTTCAACCATCATTAAAAGAGAGAGATTTGAGGAGAGAAATTATAGCATTAAGGAGAGCGAGAATGGCGGGGGAGAGAGAATAGTACGTGCATAAGTGCATTGTAATTTCAACATTTTTTGAGAAAATTAAGTGATAAGTTGCCAATTAAGAAGAGAGATTTGAGGAAGGGAGAGAAGAGAGATTCGGGAGAAAACAGAGGCATATACCGTTAACTGGTCTGGGTCGACCCACCGGTTCTCATGGGTATACCCAGAACCGACCCAAAAAAATACAGTTCTGTCGGGTTTGGCTCCCGTGGATCTTGAGTCGGGTTTGGTTCTACCGGTTCGGGTCATTCATATTGTGGGTCGGGTGGGGTCCGGTTCAGAACAGGCCCATTGACAGGCCTACTCTCAGCCTACAGTTACGTCATGTATTCTTATTCCAGGACCCTCTCAGAGTTCACAGGCTCTTGCTACCAATGCGGGTTCGTCTTCCTCTGTTACTGCTCTGAGTTCGGAACTTGCTGGCATGACACGTAATGCTCCTGATAAGATGTGGTACATGGACTCTGGGGCCTCCTCTCATCTCACATCTCAGACATGTACTCTTTTCTCTGTCTCATCAAGTTCTCCAATTTCTAATATGATGGTCGGTAATGGGATGCAAATTCTAGTTTGCCGTTCCGGTCAGCAGACTATTACTACCGTAGCTCGTCCCCTACACCTCAAAAATATCATTCGTGATCCAAACGTCATTAAAAATCTTGTTTATGTCCGTCAGTTTACCATTGATAATAATGTCTCAATCGAGTTTTACATGACTTGATTTTCTGTGAAGAACCTTCACTCGGGGACCCTTTTACTTCGGATTAATAGTTGAGGGGACCTCTATCCTATTATTTCCACCCCGTCCCCCCCTCCAGCCCAATATCTTGACATTCTTCCAGCCCTAGTGTGGCACAACCGTCTTGGACATCATGGTCGCCACGTCTTAGATCATATTAGCTCTAGTCATTTCATTTCTTCTACTAAAACTGAGCAGACCGGATTGTGCCATGCATGCCAACTCGGGAAACACATTAGACTTCCCTTTGCTCCTTCACAATCTTGTATTAAGGCTCCGTTTGACATTGTTCATAGTAATACTTGGACAATCCTTGTTGCTAGCAAATATAATTTCAAGTGTTATCTTCTCTTACTTGATGATTACCCACATTTTCTATGGGATTTTCCTTTAAAACTCAAATCGGATTCTTTCACTCACTTCAAACAATTCCACACGTATGTGCATACCTAGTTTTCTCGTGACATCAAGAGTTTTCAATACGACATTGGGGGAGGGGGAATTCGATAACTCTGTGTTTCATGAGTTTGCCAAGTCCAGTGGCCTTGTTTTTCGATTTGCTTGTCCGCAAACGTCCCCTCAGATTGGCAAGGCCGAAGGTATGATACGTCGTATCAATGACATATCTCGTCTCCTTATCGCTCATGCCTCCATGTCTCCTCACTTCTGGGTTGAGTCTATTCACGCTGCTGTCTATCTCCATAACATTCTCCCCACCAAAGCTCTCAACAGTGATATTCATACCACCATTCTCTATCATCGTCTTACCACATACGACCATATTTGTACCTTTGGGTCTCTCTGTTACCCTAATCACTGCTTTGTCTCCCCACAAGCTTGCCCCTCGGTCCACTCAATGTGTGTTTCTTGGTTAACCTTCGAACTATCGTGGTTATCGGTGTCTCGACATCTCAACTGGTCGCATTCACATCTATCGTCATGTCACGTTTGATGAGCATGTATTCCCGTTTGCCGCACCGGGTTTCGTGTCACTTCCCGGGCATACTGTCTTTGACCCTGACAATGGTATTCCTCCTATAGATCTGTCCGGTCATTCTCACAACCCCTCCGCTCCCTCTCGTCTAATCCCACCCTTCCCTCTTCACTACACTCGTCGCTCGGCCGCACCTCCTCCTGCTGCCTCGACACCATCTCAGGTTCCTCTTCAGCCTCTTGCCTCCCCACCTGTCACGGTCTCCTCGCTAACTCAAGCACTTGACTCTCCTAACCCACCGGCTCCACCTTTCTCCCCTAAGATGAGAACCCGAGCCCAGCATCGTATCCATAAACCCATCTACAATCTCACCCTTCATGCTCAATCTCCCTCTTGTGTGTCTCCCTTGCCCAAATCCCATGTATCTGCCATTCGGACCCACACTGGAAAACTGCAATGGATGATGAGTTTGAGGCTATGATCACGAATCAGACTTTGGAGTTGATTCCTCGCCCGTCTGGGGCGAACATTCTTCAGGCCATGTGGTTATTCCGTCACACGTTTTGGGCTGATGGTACTCTTCAGCGGTACAAAGCTCGCCTGGTGGAGAATGGCAAATCTCTGCTAGTAGGGGTTGATTGTGATGAGACTTTCAATGTTGTTGTCAAACCGGCCACCATCCGCATTGTTCTTACTCTTTCAATCTCTCATGCATGGTCTATTTGCCAGTTGGATGTCAAGAATGCTTTCTTGCACGGTGACATGGATGAGGTAGTATATATGCATCAGCCACCAAGATATGGGGAACTCCGCCATCCGGATCATGTTTTTCGTCTTCGTAAGTCCCTCTACGGGCTAAAACAGGCACCTCGCGCATAGTTTCAGCGCTTTTCTACCTTTGTTACAGGCTCAGTGGGATTCTCCAGTTGTCGGTGTGATGATTCTCTGTTCTTCTACAGTCAGGGATCCCATACTATCTACCTTCGTCTCTAATTTGACGATATCATCATCACAGGGTCTTCTCCTATGGTTGTGCAGAGGATTATTGCTCAGCTTTCAACTGAGTTTGCTATGACTGACCTTGGACCTCTGCATTATTTTCTGGGCATTGCTATCACTCGCACTAACTCTGCTACGGTTCTCTCTCAAGCGTCTGTATGCCTCTGAGATTCTACAACATGCGTCTATGGTAGGATGTAATCCGGTTAGCACTCCGGTTGATACTGGCTCTAAACTCACTGCGAGTTCGGGTCCTCTGGTTGATGATCCCACTCTATACCGCAGTTTAGCTGGTGCACTCCAGTATCTCACATTCACTTGCCTTGAGATCTCATATGCCGTTCAACAGATTTGCCTCTTCATGCACGATCCTCGAGAGCATCATTTTCGCGCGTTGAAACGCGTTCTTCGCTATATGAGTGGCACTCTTGATATCTGTTTTCACATCTCGGCTACTTCCTCCACGGGTCTCACGGCGTATACTGATGCGGATCGGGCAGGCTTCCCAGAAACGCGTCGCTCCGCCTCTAGTTTTTGAACCTTCTTCAGAAACAACCTTCTTAGTTGGTCGTCTAAACGCAAAGCTACTGTCTCTCGCTCCAATGCTGAGGCCGAGTACCGTGGCATTGCCAACGCTGTTGCTGAGCTCTGTTGGCTTTGCAATCTTCTTCTTGAGCTCAAGGTACGTCCTCCGAAGGTCTCTCTCTGATATTGTGACAATGTGAGTGCAATATACTTATCGGCTAATTCGGTTCAGCATCAACGCACGAAACATGTTGAGATTGATCTGCACTTTGTTCGGGAAAAGGTCCGTATTGGCCAACTTTGAGTTCTTCACATTCCTGCTAATTTTTAGTATGCGGGTATCTTGACCAAAGGCCTGCCTCCTCAGTTATTTGAAAGGTTCAGCTCAAGTCTGAACATTCATCATTCTCCCGCTCTGACTGCGGGGGTGTAATAGCGTAGCGTATTTATAGCATAGCTTAATTGTAGCATAGCATAATTATAGGGATTTGTCTTTAATTATTTTTTTATTAGTATTGTATAAATTACTAATGAATAGAGGAGTCGAGAGAGGACTTTCCACAATCTTACAACCACTTGTTAGGAACCAAGAAGAGTGATGAGACAAAGAACAAGATGAAGAACAACACACAAAGATTTAACGTGGTTCACTATCTTTGAGACTAGCTACGTCCACGACCAAACCAGCCCAACTTATTGATGAGAGACCCAATTACAATCAACAATACACCACACACATCAATAGCCACGACCTTCACCCTTATATAGGCCTTAATTACTGACTTGTGTCCAAAGAAATGGAGAAAACATTCCAAACTGAACAAGGAAACAACGATACCGCCCCAACCCCATAGTGTTCGTACGAAGTGTTCGCACGAACACTGTTCGTACGAACATTTTTGGTGTTCGCACGAACAGAAACACAAGACCCAAACAGCTTTGTTCTTTGCTTCCTCGCTTCACCAATTTCTTCGCCGCTTCGGCCGAATGTTTTCTAGGGACATTGAATCACCAAAAACTTAAAAAATCTATACCTTGATTCAAGTACCCTAGAAACCAATCCAAAGCTCTCATCAATCCAATTGTGGATGCGCCTCCCAATCAAGAACGCCTCCACCCAATTCACGAAATCTTTTCTCTGATGGCCATCCGTCCTTTTAACGAATACGCCAATTGTGGATGCACCTCCAACAAAAAATTCAAAGTGCTTTACACAAATTGAAGTGATCAACCAATCAACCGATTGAGTGTATTCCAAAAAGTTGCGGTGTTGGAATACATTACCCATGTGCCACAACAAAGGCATCTTTGCGTCTCAACAAACACGGAGACTTGTGTGTACTAATCAACACACCTCTAATGCACCATGACATAATGCAACTTCCCAATATCATCACAATGACACTTGATGATGAAAGTGCCTATCAACCAATCAATGTCATGCCAATTGAGCAACCAAAGACCCTCATCAATTTGCAAACCAAGACAAGCCCAACAACATGCCAACAATCAATTTTTGCGCAATAACACGCCGCCAAACGATAAATTCCCAATAACATGCATCCTATCAATGCGCGCCCAAAAACTCGCGCCACCAATCGCGTCCCAAGACACGTCAATTAATCCATGCCACGAGCAAAATCTGCCAGTTGATTTGAGTCGTCTCCACCTATACTTGAATCCTCCAAGCGTCACGAACAAGATCGCTCCATGCAGATGCTCCAAATCTTACGAGTTCCTGCGACGGATGAGCCCGATTGCGATCCACATGTCCACTGCCCCACGCCGGAAGCCTGATTGTGGTGGAATGCTAATTGCACGTGAAACGCCTTATTCGAGCTAGAATGCACTCCGGATTCTCCATGACAAAGTATTTGAGTAAATTCCCTAGATGCAATCTTATTTTAATATGAACAATGTTTTGGCTAGAACATTCATTTATTATTTATGGAGATATTTAATATAATGAAGTCCTTAGATAAGAATTGTTGTTTTCTTAAATATCCTAGTATAGTATATTGATTAATAGGACAATCACTAGCATGGAGACTAGTGTGTGGGTAGATTGATATGGAGATATCAAGTTTAACACATGGGTATGCATTAGGAGTAATGGCAGACTGGATTGACCCACCACGAGAAAGCTCCATATAAGTATGTGAATGTCACAAGTACTTCACGTAGCGACAATTGTGTTGTAGTCCTTAGACTTGAAGTCACTAGATACTCTAGTTGTGAACTATCGTGTTTTGCTATTACCAAACGTTACACTGTAACTGGGTAACTATGCGATGGTAATCGAACGTGATAGGAAGCAAGTTGAGAGATGGTAGTGACGTAGATGGGATTTGTCCCTCCCACATAATGGGATAAAATATCCACGACCACTCGAGGGGTAGTGCTTATGGAATGTCTTGACAGACTCAAATAAATCAATATGAGATATTGATGTTATTTCTACAGATAAGCCTATTCTCAGGATAGAGAAACTATGGATTGGATATACAAGTGTGACACTTATGTCTCGTGTCCAATCCGGATATGGAGACAAAGGTACATATACAACATGGTAACATTAAGAACAGGGTTTGTCTGATCACTGACTATTTCTCTAGTTGGGTGGAGTTGATGTCTTGCTAGACACCCCTCAATGTTTGTAATTGTTACTACCAACTTAATAGAAACCTAGAGGGTCACACACAAAAAGGATTAAGGTGGATATTGATGTAAATTAGTAGGGCTAATTAACAATTATATGGTCAAGGATCAAAGAGTAACCATATGAAAAGTTAGTTGGACTAAGTTGCAATGTGGACTAATCCGTGTATGGACACGATTAGTATTGGGGTAAGTTTGTAGTCAATAATGAGTTATTTACTATAAAAGGGGAGTCATAGCTCTGTTATTTCACAAGAGTTTGCATTGAGTGAAATAACAGAGCAAGGAGAGAGCACACAAAGAAGGCCGAATCCCTTGTGGCCGACGACAATAGGAGGCAAACCCCCTGCTCCGTTTTGCATGATTACTTGATTCCTCCTTTGATGTAGGTAGCAGAAGACGCGAAGAAGATCCCAGTTCTCAATTCCAAGGTGTGGATACCGGTAGAGACGAGGTCGCTATTATTCGTTGTGATCAAACAAACTTTCAAGGTACATATTGTCTTCGTTATCACGTTATGATGGCTTAACACGAGATTCATGGAGGGATTTGATTAGAAAATTTTAATTGTATTTCCGCTTTGCATCCTGCATCAAAACCGTACAGTGGTATCAGAGCCTGGTTCTAGCGCATAACGTGATTTATGTGTTACCTACTTTATCAGTTTACACCGTGTCGTTAAATTTTGCAAAAACATTATATTCGTATAATGATACGATTTGAATATGATTCATTAGGAAATAAGCCAACTTTACATATCGTGTAAATTTTGGCTCATTTTGTATACATAGGATGTATGTTTTGGTGATTTGAAAAGCTAAGGTTTGGCTACAATTGGGGAAAAGGTGTTTTATCCTACAATCGGGAATCTTCCCGTAAGGAAGGGAAAAGTTTTGGAAACTAGGACTATGGGGTTCAGACAGCTTGCCCGTCCCCTACCCTTGGCGTGCGGACTGAGGCCCACCGGCCTATCGGCTCGGCCAACCACCTGTATGACCGTGCGGGTGGGTCCGACCGGTTTTGAAAGTCCAAACTGGTTCAGCCAATTGGATTGGAGCGACCGTTTGACCGTTTTAACCCTAGAAATCCTAATTTAACTAAAAATTCACCAAGCATAATGAAATTGGATTTAACTCTTAAGTGATTTATCACATGATGGTTGGATGTGGCATAGGTTGTGGATGTTTACTTTTGTGGTTTACTTTGGTTTTGCTTTGATGTAATTAATGTAATTAATTTTATGGCCTGCATGTCGTCTTCTCCCTCGCATGTGAGGTCTCTCTATTTAGTTCATAGATGATAGCTATAATTAGATATATAGAATATAGCCAAGACATGTATAAGAAGATCAAAGAGTAAAGAAACCACAAGACGATGAAGACCCACAAGCTAGGACGTATGGACTAAAGGTGGAGGCACATGGAGATGAGCTTTCTACTTTAGGGCTTATAGATATTCTCATTGGCTTGGGAATATCTTAGTTCTAGTGGCCACACCCATACCATGTTTTATTATTATTTATTGTATGATTATTTATTTTTGGGTGTATAGTTGATGCATGCAAAACGTAACAAGATAAATAATCAGATAGTTGGGTCTTTTAGTTGGAATTGCCCAATCCAAATAAGTAGATCAGTTGATATGATCAATAAATTAAAATTGACAAGGAAATCGCTCAACGATAAATATTGTATTTTTCCTTTTCCTACTTAGCACTCGTCATAGTCATAATGTACTGAATTCGCGCCTGCCAAAGCAGTGCGACTCAGTTCATCATGATATGGCGCGACGGCATAACCAGTAATGTGCGATTGTTAAAGTAAAAGGTTAAACACAACTAAGCTACTTCAATGGGATTGAAAGCTCAGAGGCAAGGCAATTGAGATTATCTATGAGATAGATAAATAAGGAGTTATTTGCCCAATTGAACCAAGAGCTGCATATGATGCAATTGGAAAGTGTTCCTACCTAAATAACCAATTCTTTGGTGACTTGCCAAAGTAAGCTCAAGAGGAGGTGAAATATAGATCTTGGCCCACTAGAAAATATATGATATTTTCCGCATTAATGGCGAGGGCTATTAATCCAAGAAAAATAGTGGGAGCTATATTTAATAATCTAGCCATTTTTAAATGTATTTAATTGTTCACAAATACTAAAATTTCATATTTGTCACATTAGTTGTAGAATTCAATGGCAAACAATGAACAAACATCAACCCTTGCGTTCGGTCCTTTAGAAAGACGAATAGTCTGGAATGAAATTCTTAGACTGGTACATAAACTTGAGAACTGTTCTCAAGGTAGAAAATTTGTATATAGTAGAGCTAACATTTTCTTCTCCACCAACTGTCAACGCACACTAACGCCTAAAGGAAGGAACATCAAAGAATCGTTCTTTGGATGTGACTTGCCTCATGTTGGTTGCCATGAACTCTGAGCTTTGGAAGAAAGATGAGGACATGGAGGCTTATGATATGATCATGCAGTTAAAGGAGCTCTTCCAAGAGCGATCTAGACATGAAAAAGGTTTGAAGTGCCAAGAGATTTGTTCAAAAGTAATTTACTCAATATGATTGAGAACCGCTGAACAAAGCATTGATATGGACAAAAGGTAAATCCATATTGATGAACATGGAGGAAAAAAGTTTGTCCGGAACCCCATGGGTAATAGAAAGTTTGTTGCTAACGACAATGATTTTGCCTTAAAGCCCAAAAGGGTGGTAAACTAGAAAAGGAACTGCCCAAAATACCTGGAAGATAAAAGGTTTGGAATAATGATTTCACCACCACCAGGTATATTATTTATAAATTTCAATTAGTCTATCTTATCATCAAGGGTATTAGATACTTATTGAGGATCTCACATTTATGGAAATGTGCAGGATCTCAAGAGATGTAGACAATTGAATAAGGGAGAGACACACCTACACGTGGGCAATGAACCAAGAGTTCCTGAATTAGCCGTAGGAATCATGTATCTCTACCTTCACGAATTATCAATGAATTAAGCAAATGCTTTTAATGCATCTACTATGAGTGGGAGCGTTATATCTGTTTCTTGTTTGGATAAGAAAGATTTTTCTGTCACAGTGAAGGAAAATTGTTTCTCCGTCTATAACATAAAAACCAAGAAGATTAGAACTAATGATTTAAATCCTACTTATCTATGAAACTGTCGTTTAGGCCATAAAACGAGAAACATATTTATAGACTCCATAAAGATGAATTTCTAGACTCATTTTATTATGAATCATATGAGACATGTGAATCTTGTTTATTGGGGAAAATGACAAAGTCCCATTTCAATAAGAAAGGTGAGAGGACTAGCGAGCTACTGGAACTCGTACATACTGATGTATGTGGTCCACAGGCGGTTATCTTTACTTCATCACATTACTGATTACTTCAGTAGATATGGATTTACGTATCTTATTAAGAACAAATCTGAATCATTTGAAAAGTTCAAAGAATTCAAGAATTAAGTAGAGAAGAAACTTGAAAAAAGTATTATGGCTCTGCGATCAGATCGTGGAGGAGAATACTTAAATCAAGAGTTTGATGACTATCTTAGAGAGTGTGGGATCTTGTCCCAACTCACTCCACCTGAAACACCACAATAGAATGGTGTGTCTGAGAAGAATAATCGAACACTGTTGGACATGCTTCGATCTATGATATGTCAAACATATCTTCCAATTTCATTTTGGGGACATGCTCTATTGATTGAAGCTTTTACCCTTAACCATGTTCCATCCAAATAACTCATAACGACACCATATGAGATATGGACTACCCATAGTGTCATTTACGAAGATTTGGGGTTGTGAGGTCTATGTAAAGCATTTACAATCAGACAAGCTCGGACCAAATTCAGATAAGTGTAAATTTGTAGGATATCATAAGAAAATGAAAGGATATTATTTCTACAATCCAATCGAGAACATAGTGTTTGTTTCTCGGACCGGTGTGTTTCTAGAAAGAGATTTCTTCTCTAAAGAAGCCAGTGGGAGGACCATAGAACTTAAATAGGTTCAAGATCAACAAATCACTGATCCTACAATGGAACATAAGCATGAACCAAAAAATATTATGGAGCAACCTGCTCAAGTAACACAAGAGATTCAGAGGTCCAGTAGGATACAACAGGAGCCAGAGAGGTATAGACTTCTTGTGACTGAGCCCGATGACGTTTTGCTCATAGATGATGACCCTAAAACCTATGGAGAGGCCGTAAAAAGGCCGGACTCTCAGAAGTGGCTCAAGGCCATTAGATCCGAAATGGAATCCATGTATGCCAACAAAGTATGGACGTTGGTGGAACCACCACGAGAAAGCTACATATAAATTTTGTGAATGTCACAAGTACTTCTTGTAGCGACAATGGTGTTGTAGTCCTTAAACTTGAAGTCAATAAATAATTTAGTTGTGAATATCGTATTTTGATATTATCAAACGTTATACCGTAACTGGGTAATTATAAAGATTGTAATCGGAAATGATAGGAAGCAAGTTGAGATATGGTAGTGACGTAGAGAGGATTTGTCCCTCTCACATAATGGGAGCAAATATCCATGGCTACTCGAGGTGTAGTTTTTATGGAATGTTTGGCCTGACTCAGATAAATCAATGAGATATTGATGTTATCTGTACAAATAAGCCTATTCTAAGGATCCATAAACTATGTATTGGATATACGAGTGTGACATTTATGTCTCGTGTTCAATTCGGGTATGGAGACAAAGGGACATATACAACATGGTAACATTGGGCACAAGATTTTTCAGATCACTGACTATTTCTATTAGTTGGGTGGCATTGATGTGTTTCTAGACACCGCTAAATGTTTGTTATTGTTACTACCAACTTAATAGAAATCTAAAGGGTCACACACCAAAATGATTAAACTTGATATAGATGTTAGTTAGTACGACTACTGAAGAATGGATCAAGGATCAAAGAGCAATCATTGCAAAGTTAGTTGGACTAAATTGCAAAGTGGACTAATCCGTTTATGGACATGATTAGTATATGGGGCAATTTTGTATTCTATAAGGAGTTATTGACTACACAAGGGGAGTCCTAGATCTATAATTTCAAAAGAGTTGTCATTGAGTGAAATAACAGAGAAAGGAGAGTGAACAAAAAGAAGGCCAAACCCCTTATCGCCGACGGCACTAGGAGGCCGAACCCCCCTGCTCTATTTTTCGTGATGTTTGATTCCTACTTTGACGTTATTAGCACAAAATGTGAAGTATATCCCATTTCTCAATCCCAAGGTGTGGATACCAGTAAAGACGAGGACACTATTATTCATTGTGATCACACAAACTTACAAGGTACATATTGTATTCTTTATCACTTTATGATGGCTTAACCTGCGATTCATGGACCGATTATATCAGAAAATTTTAATTGTATTTCCATTGTGCATCCTTCATCAAAACCCTACAAAAAGAATTCGATAGGTCTCGCAACAAGGAGCCTAATAGCCTCCCAATAAAGGCTTGATATGGTGGGTGTATCAACAATACTCTTCTCATCAAAACAATAGATTTTCATCTCAAACAGATTTTTTATCACTCATCATCAAAGAAACCTTAATCCAACAACCTGGCCCTGATACCACTTTTTAAAAAACAACTACGGAAGCACGATACCACCTGTTAGGAACCGAGAAGAATGATGAGACGAAGAACAAGATGAAGTACAACCCACACAAATTTAACATGTTTCACCAATTTTGAGACTAGCTTTGTCCACGGCAAAGCATTCTATTTTATTGATCAGAGATCCAATCACAGTCAACGATACACCACACACATCAATAGCCACAACCTACACCCATTTATAGGCCTTAACTATTGACTTGTGCCCAAAGAAATGGAGAAAAATATTCCAAATTGAACAAGGAAACAACGAAACCGCTCAAACCCAAAAGTGTTCGCATGAACACCCGAAAATGTTTGCACGAACTGAAACAAAAAAACCCAAAAAAAGCTTCCTTCTTTGCTTCCTCGCTTCGCCAATTGCTTTAACCGCTTCTCCAGAATGTTAGCTATGTACTTTTAATCACCAAAAATCTAAAAAAAGCGATATCTCCCATCTCCAAACCATAGATGATGTGTTTTGTTTTATTTATTTACAACACGTGCAAATTTCTTTTCAGGAAGCAAGTCTTCACGTACTACAGATGAAAGAACAATATGTACGCTAGTATCGAACTACGCTCTTAGAGAATTTTCAAGAGTATCCTCAGAGTGAGTTGGGATGATAAAGAAATGAAAAGACGGATGGTATTTGTAGAGAGAAAATTAGACAATTATTGAACACATGTTCGAATGGTTGCATCTGTTCTTATAACAATTTCAATTCGTTGGAGATGATTAGGAAAGATTTAAACGGTTCCTTTGTTGAAAATTATAATGTAATGATTCAATTAAAATATTCAAGCAAAATTTGGGCGGTATGCAATTTTAGTTTATGGGCAAAGAAAATAATTCGAAGCTGTTAACAACGACCCCACCCGACCGGCCTGATGAAGGCAGCACACATGTGTTGCACCTCAAAGCTTGTCTAGGTCCTCTCCTGACATTATAATTGATATGCCTAAGGGCTTGACCTTACAGTGAGAACTTGGGAGTATATAAATTTGCCAATCACTACTCTAAGCGCCAATTTGGGAGAACTTGTAAGTTCCACATCGGAACACCCATCATCACCATCGAATTTTTCAATCACCTGTTAACGATTTTTGGATAAACTAAAGTTGTAGGATATTCACATTGATGCAAGGATTCCATAAAAGCTTTTGATTTTATGAATTGTCAAAAGGGTTCATAATGAAACCTTCTACAAATTTGTATAAAAAGTATTATTTTTTCAACAATCCCCACATGAATGATCAATTGGCATAATAACAGAAATATCAAAAGGGAAGATAGATCTACATGGTGAAAAGTAATTATATTGAGAAAGGTTCTAGGTTTTGAAAGTTTTATAATGGAGTACTACATGAAATAATAGATTTCCAGTGGAAAAATGCCTCAAACTGCTAGGCATAGTGGATACCTAGTCAATAGTACCAACATTGTTATTATTCTTTCCATAATTAGTTCTTATAATCAAGTCTGTTTTTTGCTTGAAACACTTAATCCTAGTTTTACGAGTGGTCTTAGTGATTCTCATAGAAACGACTACCAGTTCCCATTAAGAGTATCCACCAATTGGTTTCTTTCACAAGATATTATCTCACCAAAAGTAAAATGTTTAAACTAGACGAATGCAAGTGTAACTCTGCTTCTCATAAGAAATGAGTTTTGAAATAAATTTCGTTTCATGTGCTATACTTTCACAATTGTTAGGTTGTTCCTTTTGAACCTAGATTTGGGATCTCCAGTCTTCTAGGTTGGATTTTTCTTTAGAGGAATGTTAATCATATAGGCTTTAATCCCATTCCCTTAGACAAACTCAAGGTTTGCACAGTAATGACGGGAGACTTTTTCGTAAATAATTTGTTTTTATTAGTGGTTAATATCTTCATCATCGTCACCATCATCATCATCATCATCATCACCATCATCATTAAACAGTTATTTTTGGCTCCTAGTGAGACAAGTTTATTTGCGTGAATATTTTTCTTGCATATGATTTTAAATAAAATGAGTTAAGTATTCTAAAGTTATAAATTAGCAAGAGTTTTGAGAGAAACATATGAAGGTTTTGGGGTCAAAATTGCAAGAATTACATAAGTTTTATATGCAGGGGGTCCTAGGTGTGTTTTTGACATAAATAAGGTACAAAAGGTGAATTAAACACAAAGCTGTAAACATGATACATCACGAGAACAAATTTATGTTATTTTCAGGTGTTTTCTTCCTTCTCCTATCCCCTTTCTCTCACACACGACAATATGAAAAAACTGAACCATAACATTCAAACTCTCAATCGAAAGTTAAGATGATGATTTTAGGCGCGGTGAAGGGGGAAGAATTTTTTTTTTACTCAATGAGGAAAATGCTTGTTACTGATACTAATCTGGGAGGTTCTTTATCGAAATTCTTTTAGTGTGGTAGGAGTTTACTTTTGGTTGTTAAATTACTTGTTATGAAGTATGAAGCACTACGTGTGTTTTTATGTGATCAGTAAACATGTAGATTGAGTTTGTGGTTCCCTTTATAATTATTGCATTATAAATATGAATTTTTCATCATACTGGTTGCATAATGTTTGAGCTCAATATCTGAATTACGTGCAGACACGTTTACTGATCACTTAAACGTTAGAATAATGTTTGGGCTCAAAGTTCTGGTCATGGATGAATTGAATTTACTGTAGTAAGTTACAGCAATAATCGAGTGTTACGTTTTCTTGATGATACTAGTTGGGTACGAATGAGAATTAAGTTGGACTTGAGCAGCTCTGTGGTGAAAGGCCAGTAACTTGCACATGAGATAACTCATTCTATTGGGTAGTACACGTAAAGAGGGTAGAGCATGTGTATCTATTACTTGATGTAGTTCCGGTAGAGCCATGTGTTGCTGAGTTGAATGGGACGAGTTATATGCGGTTAACGAAAGAGCCATGTCCTGGTTGATACGTACATCACCGGTGGCGATCTGATTGTTCCATAGTTGTAAGTTGATAATAAAACATGATGTGTCATATTTGAGAATTGTGTCTAAACTTGTGGTGTAAAGTAGTATGTGTGGCTCTTTAATTGTGTGTAATACTTTTGGTGAATTACATTTCATGACATGCCAAATTATTTACCTGAAATAATTACTTCTATTGGGCGTTGGCTTGTTCAATCCTTCATTTTTAGGTACTAGATTGGAGTAGAGAGTCTAGACATGAGCTTCATACTCAACGAAAATATTTTAGTTGCATTAAATTAATAAAATTCGTCTATGTGATGCACACTTGAACTTGATGATATGTTTCTTTTATTTTAGGATTTTGTTTGAGGCCAGAGACCAATTCTTGTTGTAGGTAGATTGGATTTTATAATTAATTCCATAGAAGGATTTAGAGACATCTATTGCTGAATGTTTAGATGCATGTTGCTGACTTTCAAATCTTTGATCCGTCCAACCTGTGGACTAAAGTTAGATTTACATCTGCTGATGTTTTGATAATTATTACTTCATGTTATAGTAAAGTTGTATTGATTCATGAAATTTTTAAGGGAAATAAGGTCATTAGCGAGCATTTAACTCATTATGAATCTTCAGAAAGCAATGCACTATTTCTTCAATAAGTGCAGCTCATGTCATTTTTTCGTAATGTTTTTTAGGTGTGTATTCTACACTTATTATCAATCTTATCTCTAAATTTCATAATTGGTAAACTAACAGATTAAGATTTACTGAATTATAATAGGTGATGGACTGGTGGCAATGGCGGAGCTGATGTGGCTACATGGTGTTCACTTTTTTAAGGAGTAGACTGTTTTCCCCCCAAACAAAACGGAATTTTTTTTCAACTAGCAGAATATTCTGTTAAGTAACGGATGGAATTTTTTCGCCAGTTCATAACTCCTATTAAGGAATTATATTCGTATTAGATTCATTAATTTTTTGTGTAATTTACCATGCATTTGAGAGTGTTTATGTCCAAATATAGAGAAAGCTAGCATGTTTGAGAGTTTAATGATAAATTTTTAATCGGGGCATTCCTTGTGTAATTTCGATATTTTATTTCACATTTGATCTTCTGGTATGTGTTTCGTGTTGTGCATTGCAGGAACCGGAGGCTTGGGAATGTGCATTTGGAGGTGGAATAAACTTCGGAAGGACGAGAAGGCTCAAGAGCATGTTGGAGTTGAGGACGGGTGAAGAAAAGACCAAATAAGCAAAGAAAAAGATATGAACTTTACCAACATAATTTTTAAAGGAGGTCGTGAGACCAGTTATACTTAGAATTTTTGAAGAAAATCAACAGATGCAAGTTTTCGCTGGTTTTGAGACTAGTCCGACTGGTCTCAAGACCAGTCTGACCACTAGCACACGAATATATGGGGTTTTAATGCACTATTGAAGAAATTTTGGACAAGAAGTGAGGGGAATCACGTACCAAACACCCAAGGGCATGACTCTATGGATTATTCACGTATCATTGGGAGGTTGACACGTTGGGAGAAGGAGGAGACGAGGAGGAGATGAAGACGTTGAAGAACTCAAGACCTCCATTGAAGATATAGGTTTTGCTTTTTCTTTTTTCTCCTATCTTAATCATTGTTATGGAGAATCTATTGAGTTTTACTTTGTTTAACTTTATTAGCTAAATATTTTGCTAGGCTTATCTAGAGAGCCTACAGTTATGCAGACGAACTATTTTTTGGATTCTTAGTCTTTTGTTTCATGCGTTGGATTTGGTTCTAGCAATTGAATGTTTAGTTTCTTTAATTTTTTGATGAATCGAGTCTATTGACACGTCTCGTTTAGGATTTGATATTCATTGAAACTAGGGTTTATTCTTGAATCAATTTCTTACTTAATGTTAATTTCATTTTTTTAATTGAGTAGGAATGGAGTCATGAACTGGAACTACTATTTGGCTAGCGAGTGCGCGGCACTGAATCTAACTAGCCTTGGTGAGATGTGAACAACAATTCCGAATCACATGCCCGAGAGGAAGCGTGTTAGGATTGGCCTTTGTGGGTAGATTCGGTAGTTTATTTAGACTGTATCGTGAAAGAGTGGACCGACAAGACCCGCTAACGTATTAGTAGATGACATGCTAGATAGGACTGGTAGATAACATAAGACCGAGAGGAGATTTTAGCCTACCGAGATGAAAAATGACCTGAGATTGTCATAGCCTATTACCCGGCTAAACTAGAATAGGATTAACGTGTTACATAGCTGAACTGAAAATTGTCTACAAACCTAGGTGATCTAGAGATCGCCTAGTTTCCCCATATCTGTTTATTGATTAAAAAAATACAAAAACTATTAGTTAGTAGTTATTTTAATTTAGTCGCTTGTTTGGGGGCGACAACTTTTTGAATCAAAATTCTTCCTCCCTGTACCGTATTCTAATATATAAAGTAATTAAATAATATCGAGTCTGTTCTCGTGGGATCGATAACTCGGGGTTCAAATACAACCCCTATCTTACTTGACTGTGCACTTGCGCATACGCGTTAAGAAATCTCGCACCAGTTTGACAATGACATTTGGTTTGCAAATGGGGGTTCCAACCAGCTACTTCTAGGACATGGGGTTTCAATGTGCCAGTTTTGGCATACTGGGGTATGCATTAAGTAATTAAGACATTTTATTATCCACATGGAGCACTCAGAGCAGGTTTAACATGATAGGGTTTGGAGCTTCCGCCAAGAACGGTGTATGGCTTGACGATCAAGATCGGTTTATCGGGAGCAAAAGTTTCAGCCTGTTACCCTCTGAATAGGGGGGAA
The DNA here is from genome assembly GCA_023055425.1 of Linanthus parryae. Lineage (NCBI taxonomy): Eukaryota > Viridiplantae > Streptophyta > Magnoliopsida > Ericales > Polemoniaceae > Linanthus > Linanthus parryae. The sequence goes on along the minus strand of JALGPY010000005.1, from coordinate 108,049,239 downwards.
AAGATACATCCACCTCCTGAGCCTCCTGGGGCTATCATGGCCCTTTTCGTAGGGCATCTGGCATTGTGGTGTGCAATCGGGCGTATCTGGCACGCAAATGGCATTTCTTGCGCGCATCCGTTTTCGGCGCGCATAACTCCTGGGACTTTTCATGATCCGGTTTTCGGCACTGTTGGAGTGCATTTGAGAGTGCGTTATGTCCTAAATTAGGGAATGCATTTTTTTCTTTTTCTTGAAGGCGCACTCGTTTCTATTTTTGGAGGAACATCCGTATCTGATTTTGGGAAGATCATCCTCATATGGCTCTAGTTCTTGTTGCTAGGAGGATTCGCGTTAAGGTGGAGATTTGTTAAGATTCCTTGTTTGAGCCATCTATAAAATCATGCAAGATAACAAGTCAGCATTGCAGGAGATAACTTGCAACAATTCTGGAAGCTCAGGAACTCGCACATGCAGGCCCTTTCTTGCACGAGCAGAAGGGAGCTTGTACGAGTAGGAGGGAGCTCACATGAGCAGGAATGGGCTTTCACATGGGCAGGTATGGCTCAGTAACTTATGCGATCTGACTTTGGGCCTGGGGCAGTTTTGGCTAGTTTTGGTTGCAAGTTAGGGTTTCATAAGCGTATATAAAGATGTATTTGTGGCTTTTAGTCTTGTGTGGTGCATTTTGTTGCATCCTTGGATTAACTCATCAGTAGTTGAAGGATAATATGGAGGTAAACTCTTATTACGATAAACATAGCGGAAGCGTCTATTTTTTACCTCTCGTAGCGTGATCGTCCGTAGACGATGTTCCCGATTTTTTTTTTCCTTCTATTCACGTAGTCGCCTCCCAACAGTCCGTGCACACCTCCTCGGAGAACAAAAAGTTCCACATCACATCCCGCCTATGGATGCTCTCTCCTCTAAAAATGCTTTCTCTAAACATTCTATATGGGCCATTATTGAGTAGTACTGTACAAAAATCTTATCCTCTTTGGATTCTTATTTTTCTTTCTTTTTATCCCTGGAGATTTCAATAAGGTTCCTCACACTTTTCCCAGTGAAGTTTTTGAGCATCTCTGGTTCTCTTTCTAGGCTGGTTGGTCCTGTACTTGTGGCTGATATAGCCTTTCTTTTTTCATGAAATCCTAGGTTTTGAAAAAAAAAGATGAGGTTCTTATGTATTTTTTATTTTTAATTGTTGGAAGTGCCTTGAATATGAAGATACTCAAAGGAGAGAGAAGAAGTGAAGCCCCAGGGGGTCTTCGCACGATGACTCCATACTTAGCCAAAATAAGAGAGCCTTCGTTGAATAGCTTGCTGTACCTATCTAAGAACGCCTTTGCACGAAGACAGTCCGGGAAAAAGATAATAAGGATGGAATTGTTTCCTTTTTTGTTTGGTGCGGCTTTTGGGGCTATAAAAGGATCTTTTGGGGTCCTATGAACATATGTAAACACCTTTGGTCGTTCATACTGACACGGTCCAACTGCAAGTGCACAGCTGTCGGTGTAGTAATAAATTCCGAAAAACCGGGTTGTCGAACTCAAGAGACTTCTTGTAATTAATATTTCTTAACCTTTGGCGGGCACAACGCGTTGTTTAATTGTCTAATGCTACTAAAATGAAAAGAACAATTTCCTCAATTAATCGAGTGGAATGGGTCACGATTAACGAAGAATGATTTATAACGTTACTAATAAGAGGCAAAATACCGGGAATTCTCTCTAGGATCACTAAGAATGATATGAGTTATGTTTTGATTCATGAAACACTAACATGTATTCTATTATTAATCAAGAATTACACAACTCACCGAGTTACCAAACAAGTTGTCTATGTCTAAAATCAAATTTAAACCGAGTTACCAAGCCTAATTCAATTTTAATCATGCATTACATTCATTATTATACTTTATGATCCTAATCAACATTACCGAATTACCAAGTAGTGATAAACCTAGATGAAAAGTTCAATTTGCCGACTAAGAATCACGGAGTTACCGCACGAATCCTTATTAAGATCAATCCTACGTTAGCTATGCGCAAGAAAGATAGAGATTTAACATAAACTTTTCATAATAATAGAAGAACATGCTTAATTAAGTTCAAAATGTGAATCACAATCCCAAAACATCAAGTTCATATCAAACCCTAGCTACCAAACGAGAATTCTAACCAGAAGAGGGTTTAGCTACTCAAAAACATGATCACAATACAAGTTTTCATGATCAAAATCCAAAAACTAGAGAATAAACAGAGTTTTAGAAGCCAAACCAATGATCAAAGTGCTCCAAAGCTCTCCCCGTGGTCTCTAGTTCTCCAAGACGTCCAAAAAACCTTGCTAACCTCTCAAAATCACGACCTAAAAGTCTTAAATACTTATCCATAATCATTTTACAAATTTTGAAGAAATTGCATAAAAGCCCCAAACAAATTCCTTCGTTTCAGTGTTCTCTTCGTACGAACACTTTTCTCTTCGTACGAAGAGTCTTCGTACGAAGACATTGGCTCTTCGTACAAACGCCTTCCCAAATAGGTTCTGCAGCTTGTTTTGGGAAGAGATCTTCAGAGCTGGATTTTTGGCTAAGTACAAAGTCTTCCTGCGAAGACTTTTTGTCTTCCTACGAAGACAATCCTGAACAGCTCCAAAAACATTCTTTTTCGCCGTTTTTCGCGTCTTTGATCGTGCCTTTGCTTTCCGAATGATCTCCTCGACCTCGAGACTCCTTTTATGGTATAAAATATTTCCAAATTCCGGGTAACCCTTCATTCATCAATTTAGCTCATCGAACGTGTTTGGCATTTCCGGATGCTTTTGGCCGCGATTTATCTCTTTGAGCATCATTTTTTTACATAACTCTTTCGTCCCGACTCCGACAAATGTAATCTTTGCACCTTTGGATTTATTTAATGACGTAGAATTCATCCACATAGAGAAATTCCCGTTTCCAGACTCTTTTCTTTTTTTTCTCAATTATTGCCCAATATTTGGCGAAAACATCCCAAACGCGCCAACTTCGTCTTTTCTTCTATTCCGAAGCTCGTTTCTTCTCTCCACTTGATTCCCGCATGCGTAGTTCCTGTCAAACAACAACACGAACACTACCGCGAAAATGAAATGTGATAAATTATCAAAATCATACTCAAAACTATTAAGAAATGCCCGGATTGTGCAGTAAAGCTCAAAAACATCCAAAAGTGCATTTTCTTTATATTTTGGCTCAAATCTCGTTAATTTGCATTGAAACGCACACAAATGACAATATAAGGAGTTATCAAATACCCCCACACTTGCCATTTGTGCTTCCCGAGCAAAGTCTCATCTACTGCAACTAACTGTTTAATATCCAACTTGACTCAAACGACTCAAACACGACTCACGACACAACAATGCAGCAATATGATGCAAATGCAATTCTAGACTCGAAATTAAAACAATTATTTAAAACATCCAATTTCTCTCTTTTTTTGGCAAGAATAGGCAATCTCCCTCTCATCAGCTGAAAATCATCAAGCTCTCACTAATCCTCTTTAAAATGCACATACACGTATCACAAATTTGAAATAAAAAATGATTATATGTAGAAGATCACTAAGATGTCCCCTTTATTCCACCAATTCAAACCAAGACACAAGCATGTCCTAAGCTTCATTGGGTCTAATTCAGATCAAATTTAACTGTAGCCTTTCTTCGCCGAATCATTTGAGGTTTTCAGACCCTCTTAGCCTTTATTGCGTTTGAATGCAAATTATCCCGGTGAAGGGAGTCACAACTCCCGTGAAATAAGGCTCGACTCTAGTTTTCCTTTCTAGCTCAGCTCATTCCGTTGTTCTCCTTATTCTTGAGCACTTTCTTTTATTTATTTTTTTCATTTATGCACATTTCTCCTCTGTTTTTCAATCATGAGCTAGAGAGTGTGGGCTTTTTTCGGTTAACTCTTGTGACCACCGTAAGGGATGGTGGTGTACGCCCCTCAAATTCACTTAGGGTGAGGCAACCGTGACACATGAAACCAACTCAAAACGAAGGTCCACCCCAGATCAACAAGAGACCACAAGTTTCCACTTGAAAACAGAATATTTAGCTACAATGAAAATCAATCTAATTAGCACACTATAGGAAACTTAGGTATACTTTACATGTCATTCTTTCACAACTTCCAAAAATTCTCGGGACATCCTTAGTGAAACCTCTACACTGAATACTCATGGAAATAGATTTGTCCTACTACGACACTTCCTACTCAAAAGGATTCATTCACTAAGCTCTCTTCAGTTCCAAGATCCTCAATTGCCTTTTCTCAAAAAAATTAAATTTTCCACTTTTATAAAATTTAAAATTTTCTATTTTTTTTCCATTTTCATACTATCCTAACTCTATATAAAAAGCTTTAACTAAAAAAAAAAAAATTGACACAACACAATTCAACTTTTGGTTGGTATACTAAATTAAATAAAAGTGCAAACCAAATATATATCTATCCTACACAATACGACGATATAAATAAAAACTCAACACAAACTAGTGTCTCTACACACAATACAATCTAAACACATTCTACATGTAACTGGCCATGCAAGACAAATATCAGCTAGTAGACAAATAAACCGCCCCACAATGAATGCTTTCGTTGTCCTCAACGAATTTAGAGATCATGCAAGAGAACCCAAAAATCAATGTGAAAGGCGAGTAGATGAGATGGAGCTATGAAATACAAAATTAATACAAATTCAGGTATAGGGAAGAAATAGTCACATCCACCTCAAGGGTGGGGAAAAAATCATGCACAGCAGTCCCCAAGCATAGTGTGGCGCCACTTGTGCTCCCACTAGGTCAGTGTGTACTCGCACACCGGGGTCGACTCTCCCATATCCTGCTCACACATTTCACTTGGAAACAAATGTTAGTCCCTCTCTCTCATCTCTCCAAAATAAATAAACAAAACACACACAACTGTATTAAAACACACTCCCTAAATTAAGAGAAAATATGTTGGGTTGCCTCCTAACAAGCGCCTTGTAATTTAAGGTCGACGACCCGACCGAGTTACCTAAAAAGATGTTAAGGAGGTCTAAATTAAGAGAAAATATGTTGGGTTGCCTCCTCCTTCAATTTCTTGCTCTTGATCATTTGCACCACATCATGTGCACTCACCACATTTGTCTTCTTCTTTAATTCGGGTGGATCGGGCTGCAAAACTGTAGGCAACCCAAGAGAAGGATCCACACGAAATTCTCTAAACTTGATCATAGCCAATTTATTCTTCCATTTTCCCAGAACAAACGTCTTGAACACAAGTGATGAATCAAGAGCCTTGATAGTAAGCTCTTCAGTCTCTATATCCACATTTGCGCGCATTGTCTTCAAAAGCGGTCGTCCAAAGATGAGTTGAACATCGCGATCCTCCTTGATGTCCACAATTAGAAAGTCAGCTAGAAAGATAAATGCACCAACTTTGACAAGCAAGTTCTCAATCACCCCATTTTCTGTAAAAATAGAATTATCTACCAGTTGCAGACCCATATTCACTGGGGTTGGCGCACCGATGCCCAATCTCTGAAATAGGGACAATGGCATGAGATTAATACTCGCGCCCAAATCACATAGCCCATGTATGATATCCACCCCAAGAGTGCAGCCTAAGATGACACTTCCTGGATCTCTCATCTAGGGAATGTCCCTCTGAATGAGTGTACTACATGTCTCTCTCAGCTTCACTGTGGCATAAGGGTCTATGCTCTTCTTACCCCATAAAATTTCCTTCAAAAATTTCTCATACTTGGGCATTTGAGCAAGTGCTTCCACAAGTGGAATGTTTATATGCAGTTGTTTGAATATGCTTAGAAATTTCCCAAAGTGTTCCTCGTCATTCATCATTGTTGCCGCCGGATATGATATTTGTGGCTCACAATCAGCCGGATTTAGAGTGTTCTTGGGCTCTTCTTTCTTCTCAATTTTGTCCTTTGATTGGGGACTCACGACCTTGGAACCTCTTCACCCAATTCCTTCTCTGTGGCCTTTGTATCTTCAACTCTCGCATGGCTAGGATTTGGAGGATCCTGAGTAGTCACACCACTGCGAGTAGTAATAACTTTGAGCTGCTCAATAGGGGCAATGGTATTAGAAGGAAGCATATCAGGTGGAAATTTAGCATTCTGATTAGCTATTTGCCCAATCTGAGTCTCATGGCTTTTCACAGTAGCCTCAATAAAAACCAACTTCTCGTTCATTTTTTATAACAAGCTGTACAAGTCTGGCTGTTGATGTTGTTGTGCCTGCTGCCGCAAAAATTGCCCCTGAGCTTTATACTGAGAAGTAGGCTGCTACCCAGGTGCATATAACCCACTGTTTGGGTTGGCATAGCTAAAGTTAGGATGATTTGCAGGCAGTGAAGCGGATATTCAGGTATCTTAAATGTACGTCAGACATTGGCCTATGTTATGCGGCTAATTTAGACATCTTGGTATCTGGGTTACCGGATTCAGACTATGCAGGGGACATTGATGGTAAGATATCTATGAATGGCTATGTGTTTACTCTGGGAGGTTCTGTTGTAAGTTGGAAGGCGACGCTACAGCCGACGGTGACTTTGTCAACCACACAGGCGGAGTACATGGCTCTAACGGAAGCAGCAAAGGAGGCAGTGTGGCTTAAGGGTATGGTCAATGATCTGGGCCTACATAAAGAATAGGCGATAGTCAACTGTGACAGCTTGAGTGCGATTTTCTAGACTAAGGAACATGTTTATCATGAAAGGAACAGGCATATCGACGTCAGGTATCACTTTCGGAGAAACGAGAGCAAAATCAAGGTAAAGAAGGTGGGGGCTGCTGACCACCCCCGGATATGCTTACCAAACCGGTTCGAAGGAGCAAGTTCCAGCATTGTCTGGAATTTCTCAATATTCTAAGCCAGTGAGCCCTTAGGGGCATGTCGGACCCGGCGAGGTCCAATGAGTCTCCGTGACGAGAGACATCGGGAGAGGAGTATATAAGCTTTTTTCGGAAGGAGGAGGAAGCTTCGTTGCAGACGAAAGACTTCAATTCAAGGTGGATATTTGTTGGAAGTGCCTTGAAGATGAAGATACTCAAAGGAGCGCGAGGAAGTGAAGCCAAGGGGGTCTTCGCACGAAGACAAAGTTTCTTTGCACGAAGACCGCATACTTGCCAAAATCAGAGAGCCTTCGTGGAATAGCTTGCAGTACCCAAGAAGGCCTTCGCACGAAGGGTCTTCGCACAAACACAAATGTCTTCGCACAAAGACAGTCCAGTGAAAAGATAATAAACATGGAATTATTTCCTTTTTCATTCGGGGCGGTTTTGGGGGCTATAGGATCTTTTGGGGGTCCATATGCAATCATCTTTGGTCGTTCCTACTCACTGAATAAAGGTCTTTCTTCCCCGTGGACGTAGTTAGCATATTTAGATGCTAACGAACCACGTAAATCTTGTGTGATTGCATCTTGCTTTACCGTTCGTGAGGCGTGAGTGATTGTGAGAGGTATAAAATTAATAATTAATCCAATTGATCCAATTTATACAAGAAAACGAGAAATTACTTGTTAAGATGTTGATAAGCTGAAGTGGTACAGCAGAGGAATTATTTTTTAGTTACATCCATTATTAGTTTGTTTTCATGCGCTCATATTTATGATAAATATGACAAGTTTATTCTCTTTGTGTTAGATATATTCTCAACGAAGGGAAAAATTGTAGAGGTTCAAATGGGTCACTAACCTTGGACTGATAATGTAATGACCGCATTTTTACGCTTATATTACTTAAGTTAATTTTATGTTTAAGGGAGAAGTATTTTGTCTGATTTATCAATAATTACAAAACTTTTAATGTTAAACTCGTACAGAGATACACTGAAAATCGTAATATCTTATTTTATTGCTAAATTAATGATAAAAAAATTAGAGATAATTAGTAGCTTAAGTGCTAATTAAGTATTGTTTATGCATCTTGTGATATGCAGAGTTTTATATGCTTGACGTGACTAAATTGCATGTTTATTTGACGCGGTGGTTGAGGATAATCATTCTGATTTGGCCAAATAAATGTGTTACACGTAAGGGGACAAGTGCCGCGACTCAGTGAACTTGTTTGCATGATTGACACGCACTGAGGACACGTGTCACACATATGGGCCTGCTCCTCGCATGAATGACACATAGGAGACACATGTCAGTGTGTGGCCGCCCTTGCGCTGAATGTACGCCACGTGCTCCGATGACTCGCCGGGATCTGATTGGTCGCTGTATTCTATGAATAGGGCCCAGTGCTTTATTTATTTCTCATTCCGGATCCAATTCAACTATCGATAAGTGAGATGGACAGATAGTAGAGATATTCCGAGATAAAATGTTAGGGCTGCTCTTATAAGTTTAAAGTTTCTCTCCTGAAGCTAGTATTGAGGTAAGGGAAATATAATTGTCATGTCTACTGTAATTACGGTCTAACGTGATTTTATACGTTGATTGTTAAGTTATTATTTGTTATTCCCATGATGTATAAAGCATGATAATTACGTGATTCGTGATTGATGTTACAGTTTAATTGATTATTATATTTCTACACCAATGGTTAGGCGATACTGTTGGGTTTTGACGTAGGTTACACAGCGGAATAAAAAAAATTATCCTACTTAAATCCCACCAAGAATCACAGGACAAGCATAACAACATGATGAAGGCATATTGTTCGACAAAATCCCAAGTATAGGATATCGTCTCAAGTAATAATCCGGTAAGTCCGGAGTCGAATCCACAAGGAGAGGAGGGTTAGACAATGACTTACTAAACTAGCAATAGAAGAAACTAAGCTACTAACTAGAGCAAGTAATGTAAATTCTCGTAGGCTTTTTAGCTAGCCAAGCTATCAAATCCACTAAAACTAATTGATGGAGCGAGTTGAGATTTGAGAATTTAAAGAAAAAAGTAAACAACTACTAAAACTACGATTCAAGAAAGTAGTGAAATAACAAGTAATGAGGGGCTAGGGATCATCGGTTTCTCTAGTGACCAATCCCCCTATTATATTCAAGCCCGGTTCTCATATCACATGTAGAATTCCACAAGACAAGTGCCTCAAGAATAGAGTGCTCATTGCAATCCAACTTGCCACAAATGAAGTGCCTAACTCTAACACACGATAATTAAGCACTAAAGAAGCGATTCAAATGAGATTTTTCAAATATCAAGTTCCTCAAGCATCAAACATATGTAAACACACTTAGGTGTTTCCGCATGAAAGATCAAGCCAAAAATGAAATACCTAAATTCTCACTCAAATAACCTAACTAGTACTCAATTTCTCAAAGTTATGATTGACGAGTCACTTCAACGCAAGAGAAATTCCGAATCAAACATGTCAAGAACATTCGCACATCTACCTATTCAATGCATCAAATACTCCAACATGAGACATTCAAGTATTAAACTACGTATTGAAGCTACTCAATTCAACCCATTCATCCTTGAAGTCCAACTTGAATCAATAAGAGGATTCGGGCACTAGATAGTACCAAATCACCCAAGCAAGTTAACTTGCTAAACATGATAGATTCAAGAGTAATAAAGAGAAATGATATTTTCATAGCCAACACTTGAATCAACCAATTGTTTTCACCAATTCAACCCCAATACTTGATTCAACTACACAAAACAAGCTACAAATTCCAAACCAAGATTTCACCTAAACTAAATGAAGATAACTATCAAACTACAGCAGCTTCAGCTGCTGCTGCTACAGTACCCGAAGAAGAACAGAGTAGTAGCAGCAGAACAGAGCCCTAGCACTGATTCGTCAAGAACAGAGAAAAAACGCCCCGAAATCTACTCAAATCCAACCTCCTCTCTCCCTCTCTCCCTCTTTCTCTGTTATAGCTCAAGAACAACCCGGAAACTCAGAGAAATCGGAGAGAGAGAGAGAGAGGAGACGACGAACCCCCTAAACAGAGCACTGAGCTGACGGGTCTGAGAAGAGAGGAGCTTGAATTCTTCAAACCAGCTTTTATAGACTTGTCTTTGAGCTTCCTTGGCCTCCAAGAATGTATCCCCACCCTCCAATTCGACTGATGACCTCTGAATCGTTGATTTGTAGAGCTCATGAACCCTAGGTTTGATTTGGGGCTTTTCGTTTGGGTTGTTCTTGGGCCGAATTGAGCAGTGGTTTAGGAAGATGATTGGACAAAGAGCGTTTTGGTATAAGATTTGGTCGATTTGGTAGAGTTTTGTGTCGATTTTGAGGGAGGGTGGAGGAAGCTTCGGTCGAAGCTTCAATGGCTTCCACTGGGTTCTCCGCGTGTTTCAGCGACGGGGAGAGAGAAAGCGGGTGAGGGTGCTGAGTTGTTTCCTCTTAAATTCACCCGGCTCCCCCTATCTTGCTGAAACGTTTTAAAATACCCCCATTCCTTACTTAAAACATTCTGAAAATGTCATTTAAACCCCCTTTCAGTTATAACTCTTCATGGCGACCCTTAGAAACTTTATAAACTTGCATTTAGCTCCCCATTCCGTTAAAATCTCTTCACATGAGCCCTTTAAACATTAGAACACTTGACTTTGGCCCTTGACGTTTACTTTTAACTTGCAATTTCTTCAATCTTGACCTCAATTCTTCTCTTGTCTTCTCAAATAGGCCATTAAATCATCATTTTGCTTGCACTTTAGCCATAAAAACTTCAAATATTCTTCAAATTAATTCCTCCAAGCCGTTTAATTCATCGTTTGGCCCTCATAGGCTAGTCTCTCGCGTTCCAAATCACAATTTCACCTACAAAATGAGAGGATACAACCAAAACTACGAAAACAAGCATAAGTCTAGAAAGAGAGATAAAATAGATAAATTAAACATATTAGCAAGTTATGACGAGTTCGTTAACATACTAAAATATGCAATTTCAATTCATCAACACACCACCCAACTAGCCTTTTGATCGTCCTCGAGCAAAGAGAGCGATATTTAAACTATTTAAGAACCAATCATGAGAGACACAAACTCAACTAGACAAGGCTTGACTCAATTCTAAACTAGACTCAAATATTTACAAAAACTCACACACACATTATCTATCATAAGTGAGTACCCAAAGAAATAAAAATACTAAGAGTTACTACCTAATTTTAATTTTTTTGGTGGGGGAAAAATGAAGAATGCACAAATGTCTCCTCAAATAAATTCTGAAAGTCCAAGAAGATTGAGAAAGAAGCCTATGGACGTCTAAGCATATACTCATAAAATGTGGGCGGTGTTTGGTAGAAGGTGACTCCTGAGAACCACAAAACTTGTTGATTAAGTTCAATTTGCGAGAAAGTCTTCCTTCGAAAATAAGGATCACAAGAAACTAGACATTCTCATACTTATTCAAAAGCACCCATGTAGGATGGACTTCCAAAGCTTTGAACAAAATTTTTTTAAGAAGGGGGAATGTGGTTGTGGGCTTGTATGATCCTTTTGTGGATTTTTAGTAGATGGTGCGATTTATCATGATTTCTTTTTCTTTTTCTTCTTTTTTTCTTTTTTTTTTTTATTTTTATTTAACCTCAAATCCAAGGCTCTCCAAGACCCACAACAAAATAGAGGAATATACAAGCGAGTTGGCTTTTTAAGCTAAACCAAGGGAGCTATCTAGGTGGTGACGTAACATTATCCCCGGACACCCCTCTATTTCTTAGACATCGCATGGGGTGTCATTGGTAACCACCACTCCAATGGGCTACAAGTTGCCACCGCAAAAACGAATAGAGTAAAATCTTTTTGTGAAGTTCAAATAGCTTTAGAAAAGGCACCCTTTATCAAAAGTAGAAGACGTCAAAGTTTATGTGATCAACTTAGCTTGAAGGACTTAAACATGAAACGTAAATTTAGTGTGTCGCTTTGTGAGAACGCATTATGTTGCGGAATGTGGGATATTGGTGTAGATGTATTGAGTATAAGCAAAGAATTCCTTTCTAAAATAAAAATAAAAAGAACATGGACTAAGAAATTTCATTATTTGAAAACATCTAGCTTTCCAAAATTCCCCCTTTTAACTTTTTTCATTTTTTTTAATTTTAATTTTTCCATTTTTTTTAAAATAAGTGACTCATCTATAACTGTCTAAGACTCAATAAAGCTAAATAAAATCTGGACTCAAGATGAAAGGTTAAAATAAATAAAACTACCAAAGAATGAAAAGAAAATCTATGGTTTGACACGGGAAAAGAGTGATGTTTCTCATGAAAGGTTCACACATTTTTTTTTTAAATTTTAAATTTTTTAATTTTTATGATTTTTTTTTTCAATTTTTTTTCATTTTTTTGTATTTTTCAAGTAAATCACTAATGAGGAAAAACCATGCTTGTAACCATTTAAGAAAGAAATAAAATCTACTCCACCCCCAACTAAAATATCACATTGTCCTCAATGTGTGAGATCAATGGAAGAGCATACAAATTCATATAAGAGACAAGGGATAGATGGACCTCATTTTTCGCTTTCTTGGCCACCAAACATAAATCCTCCTCCAAGAGCAACCTACAAAATGGGAAAAGAAAAGAAAATGCAAGAAATATAGATAAACTAATTTATTTATTTACAACTAGGGAGGTGGAACAAAGAAAATGATGCTATCCCACTCCCAATCTTGGAAATTCCTTTCCATGCCATGCCCCTACTTCATTCTTAGAAAAGTACTTCTCCTTTAAAAAGTTTGATTCATCAATTAGAATATAAAGGAGAAGTAGGGGCGAAGCACAAAAGATGAATAAGAGATGCAAGCAAAATCTAACAATTAAGCTAGAGGAAGTGGTTATACCATGCATCATCTTAAGAAAAGGGTTTGAAATCCTCAAATTACATGAATCATAGAATATGTCTTCAAAAGTTGCCAAGTTTTCACTTAAAACCACAATTTGAGAGATAGGGGCAACTTGTGAATCTTCAATCTCATCATTTACATATGAAGCACATGGATTTAGGGACGTGGATTCACAATTAAGAGGTAAAAACATTTGAGAACATGAGATCACATCCAAACCCTTAGGCTCATAAGTGAGGTCATCGACTTGGTCATCTTGAGCCACTAATCTCTCCTCTTCATCAAAATTGAATACATCTTCCATGAGAAGAGATGAGTAAGACACTTCACCATAACACAAAAATTTCAATTCCTCCCAAGTAAGGTCATCTAAATCTTTGGAGCATGTAGTAAGTGAGTCTACATGAGTCGGAGTATCAATCTCAACCGGATTACCTCCCAATAAACGTTCAATCGCATCATACTCGTGGTCATAGGAACTCGTGTGAGTATTTGACTCTTCATGAAAATAAGACATTGACCTCACAACTTTGATTATCCAAAGCGACTAGAGTGAATATTAAGAAAACTACTAACTACTAAGTAAAGCAAATCAAATATAATACCTAGCCTCTCCCCGGCAACGGCGCCAAAAACTTGTTCGACAAAATCCCAAGTATAGGATATCGTCTCAAGTAATAATCCGGTAAGTCCGGAGTCGAATCCACAAGGAGAGGAGGGTTAGACAATGACTTACTAAACTAGCAATAGAAGAAACTAAGCTACTAACTAGAGCAAGTAATGTAAATTTTCGTAGGCTTTTTAGCTAGCCAAGCTATCAAATCCACCAAAACTAATTCATGGAGTGAGTTGAGATTTGAGAATTTAAAGAACAAAGTAAACAACTTCTAATCTACGATTCAAGAAAGTAGTGAAATAACAAGTAATGAGGGGCTAGGGATCATCGGTTTCTCTAGTGACCAATCCCTCTATTATATTCAAGCCCGGTTCTCATATCACATGTAGAATTCCACAAGACAAGTGCCTCAAGAATAGATTGCTCATTGCAATCCAACTTGCCACAAATGAAGTGCCTAACTCTAACACACGAGAATTAAGCACTAAAGAAGTGAGTCAAATGAGATTTTCCAAATATCAAGTGCCTCAAGCATCAAACATATGTAAACACACTTAGGTGTTTCCACATGAAAGATCAAGCCACAAATGAGATACCTAAATTCTCACTCAAATAACCTAACTAGTACTCAATTTCTAAAAGTTAGGATTGACGAGTCACTTCAACGCAAGAGAAATTTCGAATAAAACATGTCAAGAACATTCACACATCTACCTATTCAATGCATCAAATACTCCAACATGATAAATTCAAGTATTAAACTACGTATTGAAGCTACTCAATTCAACCCATTCATCCTTGTCAATAAGAGGATTAGGGCACTAGATAGTCCCAAATCACCCAAGCAAGTTAACTAGCTAAACATGATAGATTCAAGAGTAATAAAGAGAAATGATATTTTCATAGCCAACACTTGAATCAACCAATTGTTTTCACCAATTCAACCCCAATACTTGATTCAACTACACAAAACAAGCTACAAATTCCAAACCAAGATTTAACCTAAACTAAATGAAGATAACTAGCAAACTACTGCAGTCTGCTGCTACAGTACCCGAAGAAGAACAGAGTAGTAGCAGCAGAACAGAGCCCTAGCACTGATTCGTCAAGAACAGAGCAAAAGCGCCCCGAAATCTACTCAAATCCAACCTCCTCTCTCCCTCTGTTCCTCTTTGTCTGTAATAGCTCAAGAACAACCCAGAATATCATAGAAATCGGAGAGAGAGAGAGGAGACGACGAACCCCCAAAACAGAGCACTGAGCCGACGGGTCTGAGAAGAGAGGAGCTTGAATTCTTCAAACCAGCTTTTATAGACTTGTCTTTGAGCTTCCTTGGCCTCCAAGAATGTATCCCCACCCTCCAATTCGACTGATGACAATCGTTGATTTGTAGAGCTCACGAACCCTAGGTTTGATTTGGGGCTTTTCGTTTGGGTTGTTCTTGGGCCGAATTGAGCAGTGGGTTAGGAAGAGGATTGGACAAGGAGCGTTTTGGTATATGATTTGGTCGATTTGGTAGAGTTTTGGGTCGGTTTTGAGGGTGGAGGAAGCTTCGGTCGAAGTTTCAATGGCTTCCACTGGGTTCTCCGCGTGTTTCAGCGACGGGGAGAGAGAAAGCGGGCGAGGGTGCTAAGTTGTTTCCTCTTAAATGCACCCGGCTCCCCCTATCTTGCTGAAAATTTTTAAAATACCCCCATTCCTTCCTTAAAACATTCTGAAAATGTCATTTAAACCCCCTTTCGGTTAATAACTCTTCATGGCGGCCCTTAGAAACTTTATAAACTTGCACTTAGCTCCCCATTCCGTTAAAATCTCTTCACATGAGCCCTCTAAACATTAGAACACTTGACTTTGACACTTGACGTTTACTTTTAACTTGCAATTTCTTCAATCTTGACCTTAATTCTTCTCTTGTCTTCTCAAATAGGCCATTAAATCTTCATTTTGCTTGCACTTTAGCCATAAAAACTTCAAATATTATTCAAATTAATTCCTCCAAGCCCTTTAATTCATCGTTTGGCCCTCCTAGGCTAGTCTCTCGCCTTCCAAATCACAATTTCACCTACAAAATGAGAGGATACAACCAAAATTACGAAAACAAGCATAAGTCTATAAAGAGAGATAAGATAGATAAATTACACATATTAGCAAGTTATGAAGAGTTCGTTAACATACTAAAATATGCAATTTTAATTCATCAACACCCCCCCCCAAATAGCCCTTTGCTCGTCCGCGAGCAAAGAGAGCGATATTTAAACTATTTAAGAACCAATCGTGAGAGACACACACTCAACTAGACAAGGCTTGACTCAATTCTAAACTAGACTCAAATATTTACAAAAACCCACACACACATTATCTATCCTAAGTGAGAACCCAAAGAAATAAAAATACTAAGAGTTACTAGCTAATTTTAATTTTTTTTTGGTGGGGGAAAAATGAAGAATGCACAAGTGTCTCCTCAAATAAATTCTCAAAGTCCAAGAAGATTGAGAAAGAAGCCTATGGACGTCTAAGCATATACTCATACAAATGTGGGTGGTGTTTGGTAGAAGGTGACTCATGCGAACCACAAAACTTGTTAATTAAGTCCAATTTGCGAGAAAGTATGTCTTCGAAAATAAGGATCACAAGAAACTAGACATTCTCATACTTATTCAAAAGCACCCATGTAGGATGGACTTCCAAAGCTTTGAACCAAATTTTTTAAGAAGGGGGGATGTGGTTGTGGGCTTGTATGATCCTTTTGTGGATTTTGGGTAGATGGTGTGATTTATCATGATTTCTTTTTCTTTTTATTTTTTTTATTTTTTTTTATTTAACCTCAAATCCAATGCTCTCCAAGACCCACAACAAAATAGAGGAATATACAAGCGAGTGGGATTTTTAAGCTAAACCAAGGGAGCTATCTAGGTGGTGACGTAACATTATCCCCGGACACCCCTCTATCTCTTAGACATCGCATGGGGTGTCATTAGTAACCACCACTCCAATGGGCTACAAGTTTCCACCGCAAAAATGAATAGAGTAAAATCTTTTTGTGAAGTTCAAATAGCTTTAGAAAATGCACCCTTTATCAAAAGTAGAAGACGTCAAAGTTTATGTGATCAACTTAGTTTGAAGGACTTAAACATGAAACGTAAATTTAGTGTGTCGCTTTGTGAGAACGCATGATGTCGCGGAATGTGGGATATTGGTGTAGATGTATTGAGTATAAGAAAAGAATTCCTTTCTAAAATAAAAATAAAAAGAACATGGACTAAGAAATTTCATTATTTGAAAACATCTAGCTTTCCAAAATTCCCCCTTCTCACTTTTTTCATTTTTATCAATTTTTATTTTTCCATTTTTTTTTAAATAAGTGACTCAACTATAACTTTCTAAGACTCAATAAAGCTATCAAATAATAAAATAAAATCTAGACCGAAACGTAGATTTGCGTGAGATCAACAGAAGTTCGTAATGAGTGTGACCCGGTATATCTAGACGTAGGTAGAGTGTTTCAAATCATAGTTCGAAAATATCTAAATGCCCTAGGGACCCTAAAACTATCTAGTGTTCTCCATCTTCGATTTAATCAGAAAATAACAAAAATATTAGTTTAGTTTTGTTTATTTAATTTTAGTCACTTGTTTGAGGGTGACGAGTCCTTAAATCACAACTTTTCCCTCCGGTCACTTAACTTTAAATTAATTGTTTAACTAAATAATCTCTAGACTTTCTCTGTGGGTTCGACGACCTGAGTTTAAATACTCTATCTTTATTACTTCGACCGTGCACTTGCGTATACACGTAAGAACTCGTGTCAAGTTTTTGGCGCCGTTTACGGGGACAGCGGTAGATTTGTTAGTTAGAAATTTGTTTAGATTTTTTGTTTTATTTTTCTTTTTGTTACTATCTGTTTACCTCACGGGTGTGCTAGTGTTGTTTTCTCATGTAGATATGGCGGAAGGCCAAGGGCTGATTAGCCTCACAAGGGAGCATCTGCAAGCTATGGTAGCTTCAGCCGTAGAGAAAGCCCTGGCGGCAACATCGAGACCGAACCCGACCTTAATGTCATATAACCGTTCTGGGAAAGCAATAATCCAGGCATTTGAGACGGATCTTAGAGGAAGGGAGCCAGCAATTTTGGTTCCACCAATTCAGGCAGAAAGCTTCTGTCTAAAGCTGAGCACAATTCAATTCACTCAGGAATAGTGCACATTTGCTGGTACATATGAGGAAGACCCACATGATTTCATTGGGAGATTTCAGAGCCATTGTGGGCTAATCCGATATAGTGGGGTCACATCTGAAGCGCTCAAACTGATGCTCTTCCCCCATTGCCTCAAGGGAGCTGCTACGGATTGGCTGGATTCATTACCATCCAGCTCAATCAAGACATGGGAAGACTGTGCCTCCCAGTTCATGAGTAAATTCTTTCCCATCTCACGCATGATTCAGCTGCAGAACGAGATTTGGTCATTCAGGCAAAATAAAAATGAATCCATGGTCAAAGCATGGGAGTGTCTCAACTTCTTGCTACGCAAATGCCCCAACCATGGCATTGCAAAAAGCCAGATCATACAGGTCTTCTATGATGCACTTGGAATGCTTGAAAAAGACAAGATTGATAGAGAAGCTGGGGGCAGTTTCTTGTTCAAATGTGATGTTGACGGTGCATATGAGTTGATGAGACGTGTGGTTGAGCAAGAGGAGAGCTGGGAGTATGAGCACCAACAAAAAGAACCGATGATGCATAGCTCAGTGGCATATAGCACGATTCAGGTGAATGTGGTAGAGGTAGTGCATGAACCAAATGTGTCAGAGATGCATCATCAGCAGCCAGACCACCATTAGAGTTGACCAGATGACAGGGATAATAAAGACGATGACTCAGCACATGACAGACATGTCCACACAGGTCAGCTCTGTAGCAATTGCACTTCAAGTTGCTCAAGCAGAAATAAAATATGTAAAGGAACAACTTGAACAAAGGGCACTGGGTAGCATGGTTGACACATCTGAGGGACAGGCTCTAGCCATCACTACTCGTAGCGGTACTGCACTTAAGGACCCTCCTTATCCGAGTCATGCTAGAGCAGAAGCCTCAAAGGAAAAGGAACATGAAGTCTTTGATTCTGAGAAGACACCTGTCGTGGTCCCCCAATCAAAGGGCATGACTCCACCAGACGACGAGGAGCATACTCACGTACCACTTGCATCTTCTCCTTCTTCTTCAGAACTTCCATACCCATTACGTACCAGGGGGAAGAAGGATGATTCAGAAGAATACAGACGCTTTTCGAATGTATTCTCTAAACTGCATATCAATATCCCATTGATTGAGGCACTTCAAAACATGCCTAAGTATGCTCGATTTATTAAAGATGCAGTTCTTGGAAAGAAAGGGGTGGATGAATTTCAGAGAGTAAACTTAAATGAGCAGGTTAGTTCATGTGTTTTGCATGGGTTACCTAAGAAAAAGAAGGATCCAGGTAGCTTTTTCATTGAGGCTAAATTGGGTGATTCCTACACTGGAAGAGCTCTCTGTGATTTGGGAGCGAGCGTGAATTTGATGCCGTTGTCGGTATTCAAAATGTTAGGTGTGGGGGAGCCCCCGAAAACCTGGATAACTCTCCAATTTGCAGATAAATCGACCAAGAGAGTATGTGGGATGATAAAAGATGTGCTTGTGAGAGTTGGGAGCCTGATAATTCGAGCTGACTTCGTAATACTAGACATGCCAGTGGGTGATGTGTCTATCATTCTGGGCCAGCCATTCTTGGCGACTGGTCGTACTCTCATCGACGTAGAGAATGGAGAACTGCTTATGAGGGTACATGATTACATAGAGACTTTTCGGGTCTTTAAACCGTCACCCCAGTGTTCATGGGAGTATCATCCAGGGGTGCCATTTGCCGTACAAGTCAAGCTACAAATCCCAAAATTGTCGCAAGGGGATCCACCTGACTATTGGGAAAGGAACAAGCCATCAGCGGTGCACGCACATGAAGCAGTACTTCAGACTCATCACAAAAAAGCTAAGATGGAATCGGCACAATATGCCAGACCACCCTCGTGAGGTTGAAGAGGTAACATGGTCGGACTGTCGACCTTAAATCACAAGCACTTCTTGGGAGGAAACCCAATGTAGAGTAGGATATTATCTGTTTTCTTTTTAGTTTAGTTCTCCATACCTGATTTTGAGAGGTGAGAGAGAGGTACTGATGAGTTGTCTAGTTTTGCAGGTAATGTTAGCGAAGAATCTACCCCAGTGTGCCATGGCACATTTGACCCACATGGGGACTCTTGAGGGAGTTGGGGATTTTTCGTGCAGGATGGAGCAGTCTACCCCGGTGTGCGAGGCACACACGACCTTAGGGGAGTTACATTGTAGCATGGTGTAGCTTGGGGATTGCTCAGATGATTTTCATCAGCGGAAAACTGATTACGGTCCACAAGACCCTTTCTTGTTGCAGTTTCGCAGCATGGTGCCCATGTAGTTCCGGGCACCTCAGGTATCTCTTCATCTCTCAGCGTATAAGTTTTGAGCGGTAATTGTGGAGATCCACCGCCTACACATTTAAGCGATGAGTCCTCTTATTATATCTCTAAATTCGTTGAGGACAACGAAACGCATAAGTGTGGGGGGGGGGCGGGGTTTGTTTATATTTTGCTAGCCATGTTTGTTTGCATAGTCTGTTACATATAGATTGTGTAGTACTGTGAGTCATGTGGTTCGTGTAGAGTGTTTGATATAGTGTCGTATTGTGTTAGAATTTTAGTATGCATTTCTTTGCACTTTTATCTTATTGAGTCCCCCTACCCAATTTTTGTGGATAGTCGAGTTGGCCTAGCATACAGAGTTAGGAAAATATGAAAAATTTGAAAAATTTGAAAGAAAATATAAGAAAAGCAGAAAAATCAGAAAAATCAGAAAAATTTAAAATTTTGAGAATAAGGGCAATTGATGAAGCTAGAAACCGAAGAGAGTTCAATAAAAGAGTCTTTGAGAATAGGAAGCACAGTAGTAGGAATGTCCTTAATTTTTAGCATTTTGCGCACCTGTTTCACGAAAGGATGTCCCGGGTATTCAGGGAAAAGTGGAAAGAAGACGAGGGCATACCTTTAGTTCCTTTATTGTGCTAGGAGGATTTAATCCTGAGGAGTTGAATAGTCTGTTTTCGAGTGGAAACTTGTGGCCTCTTGAAATGTGGGGTGGACCTTCGTGTAGAGTTGGTTTCATGTGGTACGGTTGCCTCGGCCTAAGTGAAGTCGGGGGGCGTACACCACCATCCCTTAAGGTGGTTTCAAGATTTAACCAAAAAAGCCCACACTTAGTTTCTCTAAATGCACGGTTGAAAAAAATATAGAAGAGAATGAAAGAAAAAAAAATGAATCAAAATCTTCTCTTGGATTAGATACGGTAAACAGCCTAATGTGCCTCCGTTCACGCGGGGAATTTGGATAAAATCCAATTAGAACATCTAAGGAAAATTAAAGTCAAGCCGTATTACACGGAGTTGTGTCTCCCATGACTGGGAAAATTTTCATTCAATGCAATAACGGTTAAGAGGGTCTAAAAACCTCAAATGACTTGGCGACGAAAGACTACCGTAGAGACTAAGGATGCCTAGACCCTCTGGGCTAAAGGACGTGCCCGAATCTTGGTTTGATTATGGTGGATGTTTGGGGACCCCTTAGTGAACTTGTGCGTAGGATCATTCTACTTCAATTTCTTGCTATTGGTTGTGAAATTTCGAAAGAGACTAGTGAGGACTTGATGAGTTTGGTTCATGATAGCGAGATTGCCTGATCTCTAAAGAAAAAAAATTTTGCGTTGTTTCAGTGTTAGCATTGTTTATAATCGAGTTGCATTGTGTGTAGCATGTAGAATTGCATTGTCGTGTGTGTGAGTCGTTTATGTCACATGGCTAGTAAAGTTGTATGCAAATCGGTGGATTATAAGATCATAGTGTGGGAAATTGAATGAGATTTTGCTCGGGACGCGCAAAAAGGTAGTGTGGGGGTATTTAATAACCTCGCTTACGGTCTTATATTTACACTTTAAAGCTTACCGTTTTGCATGATTTCCGGGTAAATACATGATAAATAGGCTATGATATTGAAATGTTTGAGTACATGAGCTAATTGTGCTTATTTGATTAGTTCGGGCGTTTTCGAGTTGAGTTGAGCTATAATTGTCATATTTTACGCCGGTATTTGCAGTTGTCTGATTCTCAGGTACCGAGGGCTCGGAGTGTGGAACGCGAACGAAAGCGAATTCCGGAAGTTGAGGCAAAGCTCGGAGAAATGGCCAGCCGAGGCACGGAAGTACATTTGAAAGATCATGGCTAAGTTGCTCTTGTCTGCTTATTTTCCACCAGAATACCCAATTCCTAAACAACAACCTCTACAACCACTGCCTTCTCCTTTAATCAAAACTCCAAATACCCAAAGCCATGACAAACCAGTACACCAACCCATTAATTCACCATCAGACTTGAACCATAAACAACCAAATTAATCTTCACCTCTTCACCATTTCAGCCTTTACAAAATACCCACATGAAACCTACATCTATCACCATTTACACCTAAGTAACAATTCATCACCAAAATACACATCACCACTGCAACCTACATATCCTACTTCACTACTAACTACCAGCAAACACAACCTCCTTCAACCCACCATTCTCACCATCAAACAACTCCAATTCATTAACCACCATCTCCATTCTTCATTAAACTTCACCACCAGAACCAGCCTATTACCTTCATCATGAACACCCTGCAAACAAACACAATTACACCATTACATCCACCTCAGCCATTGCAACCTGTTCCTAAACACCTAAACCAATACCCAGCCTAACACCTCCACATAACACCAGTACTACAACCACCTTTGCTTTCACATACTGCCTATCCCTTCACCACCTGAAGATTACCATAACCTCACCTCCATGAAAACACCTTAAACCCACCTACAAATCAATGCCTTCATCCTACAACCAATTCATCACCAGCCACCTCTATGCTCTCTGCCTCGTCATCACCATCTCCAATTTCACAATACACCAATTACACAATTAAACAACAATCAGACCTCCATATCATAACCCAACATCCTTCACCATTACCAATCACCTTCTCCACCGACATTAACCAATTCAAATTAACCCCCTGTTACAGACCTAACCACCTCCTACAATCTGCCATCAACAGCCCCTACCTTCTTCACCCAATGCCGCAACCAACACCATAACCTCCATGTACACCCAAAACCACCTGCTACTACTAATCATCCATTTACACGACCATTACACCAAACAGTAACCAATTCCCAATCACCTACTCCATCTTTCACCATGAATCACCAGTGCCTTTCACCATACACCTGCAATACACCAAACTACCACCTCCATTAAACCCCAAACCTGTGACCAATTCTCCCTGCCTACTAACCACCTAAAGTACTTAGAACAACCACCACCAATCCCACCGTCCAATTCCACCACTTCCACCTCCATTAAATCAACAGACCACGGCCTCGGCCAAAACCCAGCAAGGCTGCAAGAACAGAGCTAGAAGGAAGAGGCGCAAAACTTAGAGAAAAAGAAGAAGAGAAACAACGTGCAAGAAACCCACCTTCACCGCTGCAAACAAGAGCCAGCAGATCAAAGAGAGCAAGAAGAATCACAGAAGAGAAGTGCGCAATAACACCAGACCAGAGGCTGAATCACGACTGGAAGAAAACCCAGAACAGAGCACGAACCCAGAAGCAGCGAACAGAGAAAGAATAGAGGAAGAAAAACAGAGCAGAAGTAAGAAGAAGAAAGAAAGTCCAGAAGAGAAGAGATCGCAAGACCAGCCTCCTAGATCGTGCGATCAGAAGAAAACATGGAAGTGGAGCAACTCTCTGCTTTTCACGATCAGTTGGGAAGCTCATACAATCTTCTTGTTGATCGCACGATCAGTATTTTCTGATCGCACGATCTGCTGTGAGTGAAGCCGCGGTTTGTCGAGAGAAATTAAATGCACGGGGTTTGTTTTAATAAAACCCTAACTGAGCTCCTTCATATTTGGAAGGGTTATTTTGCAAATAACTGGATTATTTTACTCCATCGGGTGAAAGAGATATAGGGGGCTGTTTTGAAGATATAAAGAAAAAAAAGAGACATTCGACGCCATTCTACAGGAGGGGACGAAGACTAGGAAGAGAAGTTTTTGGGGCTCAAGTTTAGATTCGCGCCGGAGCTAGGATTGCGAGTTTGATCTCTTTCTCCTCTCTTTCTATCATGTTTATGGAAAAACTTGTATTGTTTTCCTACTCTATGAGTAGCTAAACCTCTCTAGCTAGATAGTTCATGGAGAACTAGGGTTTTATTTTAGATTTTTCGGATTTAAAGTTTGATTCACGTTTGATTGAACTTAATTCTACATATTGCTCTAGTTATTTGACAAGTTCTTGTTCTTAACTCTTAGTTTGTTTAGTTTGATCACCCAATACATGCTAGTAATCTAGGTTTATTGCACGACAGTGAACATAACCCGGATTCGTGAAGAACTTTGTTGACATTCTTGTAGTTTCTTGAGACCGACAGGAGATAGAGACTTGAATGACTGTGTGTGGGTTGTTTCGGTTGGACGTAGTTAGGATTTAGCGTAATCAGTGGACCGAAAGGACACGGTGAGCGAACCTGGATTTCACCTAAACATTTCAAGAACATTCGTACATCTACCTATTCAATGCATCAAATACTCCAACATGAGAAATTCAAGTGTTAAACTACGTATTGAAGCTACTCAATTCAACCCATTCATCCTTGAAGTCCAACTTGAATCAATAAGAGGATTAGGGCACTAGATAGTCCATAATCACCCAAGCAAGTTAACTAGCTAAACATGATAGATTCAAGAGTAATAAAGAGAAATGATATTTTCATAGCCAACACTTGAATCAACCAATTGTTTTCACCAATTCAACCCCAATACTTGATTCAACTACACAAAACAAGCTACAAATTCCAAACCAAGATTTCACCTAAACTAAATGAAGATAACTAGCAAACTACAGCAGCTTCAGCTGCTGCTGCTACAGTACCCGAAGAAGAACAGAGTAGTAGCAGCAGAACAGAGCCCTAGCACTGATTCGTCAAGAACAGAGCAAAAACGCCCCGATATCTACTCAAATCCAACCTCCTATCTCCCTCTCTTCCTCTTTCTCTGTTATAGCTCAAGAACAACCCAGAAACTCAGAGAAATCGGGGAGAGAGAGAGAGGAGACGACGAACCCCCAAAACAGAGCACTGAGCCGACGGGTCTGAGAAGAGAGGAGCTTGAATTTTTCAAACCAGCTTTTATAGACTTGTCTTTGAGCTTCCTTGGCCTCCAAGAATGTATCCCCACCCTCCAATTCGACTGGTGACCTCTGAATCGTTGATTTGTAGAGCTCATGAACCCTAGGTTTGATTTGGGGCTTTTCGTTTGGGTTGTTCTTGGACTGAATTGAGCAGTGGGTTAGGAAGAGGATTGGACAAGGAGCGTTTTGGTATAAGATTTGGTCGATTTGGTAGAGTTTTGGGTCGTTTTTGAGGGTGGAGGAAGCTTCGGTCGAAGCTTCAATGGCTTCCACTGGCTTCTTTGCGTGTTTCAGCGACGGGGGGAGAGAAAGCGGGTGAGGGTGCTGAGTTGTTTCCTCTTAAATGCACTCGACTCCCCCTATCGTGCTGAAACGTTTTAAAATACCCCCATTCCTTCCTTAAAACATTCTGAAAATGTCATTTAAACCCCCTTTCGGTTAATAATTCTTCATGGCGGCCCTTAGAAACTTTATAAACTTGCATTTAGCTCCCCCATTCCGTTAAAATCTCTTCACATGAGCCCTCTAAACATTAGAACACTTGACTTTGGCCCTTGACGTTTACTTTTAACTTGCAATTTCTTCAATCTTGACCTCAATTCTTCTCTTGTCTTCTCAAATAGGCCATCAAATCTTCATTTTGCTTGCACTTTAGCCATAAAAACTTCAAATTTTCTTCAAATTAATTCCTCCAAGCCCTTTAATTCATGTTTTGGCCCTCCTAGGCTAGTCTCTCGCGTTCCAAATCACAATTTCACCTACAAAATGAGAGGATACAACCATAAGTACGAAAGCAAGCATAAGTCTAGAAAGAGAGATAAAATAGATAAATTACACATATTAGCAAGTTATGACGAGTTCGTTAACATACTAAAATATGCAATTTCAATTCATCAACACATATAAGATGTGTACCTAAGTTTGGGAGATCACACGAAGAATAGTGTCTTAGTCTCTATGAATATCCAAACCTTGGATTCTTGATTGGATTCCTTCTCGCTCTAGCAACGGAAGAAGGAGGAGTATGATCACGCAAAATGAGGCACCAAGCCGTGCCTAGGGAGGCCGACCGCAAGGAGGGGCGGACAGGGTTGGGGCTCTAGGCCTCTTCCTTGTCTCTCTCTCTCTCTTTGCTTTGTTATGCTCTCTCAAATAATGACTTGTGTAGAGAATTAACAAGCTAGAGTTCCTTTATATAGTCATAACTCTTTATTAACTACATAAAAGCCCCACCATATCCGGAGTGGACACGAGACATAATAGTCACACTCGTATATCCAATACATAGTTTCTCGGTCCTGGGAATATGCTGATGTGAGCTGATAACATCAATATCTCAATATTGATTTATCTGAGTCTGGCCAGACATTCCTATAAGCACCATCCCTCGAGTGGCCCATGGATATTTACTCCCATTATGTGGGAGGGACAAATCCTCTCTACCTCATTACGATCTCTAAGCTTGCTTTCTATCATGCCCGATAACTATCTTTATAGTTACCCAGTTAAGGCGCAATGTTGGATAACATCAAAGCATGATATTCACAACTAGAGTATCTAGTGAATTCAAGTCTAAGGATTACAATATTATTATCACTACGAGAAGCGATTGTGACTTTGACATAATCTAATGTATCCTTCTCGTCGTAGGTCAATCCAGTATGCCATTACTCCTAATGCATACCCATGTGTTAGACTTGATATCTCCATATCAATCTACCTACATACTAGTCTATAATTGATCGTCCTATTAATTAATATAATGGACTAGAGATATTTAAGATAAACAACATATTGTATCTAAGGACTTCATTATATTAAATATCACAATAAATAATAAATGAATAATCTAGCCAAAACATCGTTCATACTAAATATAGATTGCCTCTAGGGCACCTATTCTAACAGGTACCTACTATGCTTTTTACTCACCCTAAAATAAGTACAGGTACCGGACCAGATCGATTGAAGACTATAGACGAGCTAGAACTATAGCGTTTCCATTTAATTGTAATATTTGTTAAGATTGTTTCTTTTGAGATTTGTAAACGATTATCTGTCAATAAATAGTAAAATGACATTTTTATTGAAAATAGAAAGAGTTGTATATTTCTAGGATTCCACTTTTTTGATCGAAAAGCGATACTGTTTGTATTTTCGTCGCGGCCGAAAAGAACGCATTTTTCTCTGATAAATTCATAATCAAGTTAAACCAAAAAAAAATTGGGTCGTGACAGATAAATATCTCAACCGATGATGGCTAGTGAAAAGCTCAAACTCGAGTACATGTGAACTCAACCGGCTATTGAACCGGTGAGGCACTCGTTCGTGGTTCAACCAGTTTAGCGGCATGTTTTTATAATTTATAATAATTTATTTTATATAAATATGTGTTATATTTATAGTTATATTAAAATATAAATGTAGATACACAAATGCTTTCTTTGTTCAGAAGATAAAGAGTTTGTTTAATGATCCTTTGTCACGAGTTTGAATATGTAATTTTTGAAAAATATTTAAAAAGGTTCTTGACCAGTTTTGACCTGTTCAGCGCACCGGCGGTCCAACCATCGAACCGTGGCCGGTCAGAGACCGGTTCACCGGTCCGACCGGTTGAACAGGCTAAAGATTTTTGTGGGAATGATTTGCATTACAATGTCTAATAGTCTTGGAATATATACACAGGATAGCAAAACTAATCTAGAAACAAATCAGCTAAGCTACGAAACAACATCAATCATATTGATCGGTTATTATTGATAGCAATCAAGTAATTGACTAAATGTCAATATCATCAATCATATTAATAACCCGATATTTTCCTCTAATACTCCCCCTCAAGTTGTAGCATGGAGATTGTGAATGCCCAACTTGCTAAGAAGCAAATAAAATTGTGACTTTCCCAGTGCTTTGGTTAGAATATATGCTAGTTGTGCACCAATCCGTATATGTGATGGAGAGATTGTTCCGTCTTGAAAGGCATCACCAAAAAGTGTCACTCCATTTTTATATGCTTTGTGCATTCATGAAAAAGTGGATTAGCCGCTATATGGAGAGCGGCTTGACAATCACAAAATAATATCATAGGACGCACCTGATTTATCCTGAAACAGGCTAGGAGGGATTTCAACCATTTTAACTCACATGTAGTCGTAGCCATAGATCTGTACTCGACCTCCACAAAAGATCGATAAATCGTTGGTTGTCTCTTCGTTTTCAAATCTCAAAAGAAATATTACATAATAGAAGAGCCTAATAAAATGTAATATCATGTCAATGATCTTCGAGTTAGAGGACAACTTTCCCAATCGCTATCACAAAAAGCATGGAGTTGAAAGTTACACACCCCGCGCAAAAGGAAGTCCTTGGCCTGGAGAACCTTTTAAATACCACAAGACTCTCAAATCTGTGTCCCAATGTTCAACTCGAGGATCAGCCATAAACAGGGCTACTATATACATAATAACACAATTCAGGTCGTGTAAGTGTTGAGTAAATTAGACGCCCGAGTCTTCGGTAGTTCTCTGGATCCTGAAAAATTGCACCATTAGTGGTGGCAAGGTGATGGTTATGTTCCAAGGGTGTGGAAAAAGGGTGTGCTCCAAGTAAGCCTGCCTCACTTATAATGTAAAGAACGTATTTGCGCTGTGAAAGAAAAAAACCATCCTTCCCACGCGCTACCCCAATGCCAAGAAAGTACTTGAGAACACCCAAGTCTTTCATCTGAAATCTCTCACTGAGTTGTTTCTTAAACTTTTCAATAGCTATACAAGAAGTTCCAATGATGATTAGATCATCCACATACACAAGAACGTGTGAAGTAACTTTACCCTTGGCATAGCTAAACAAAGAGTAATCAGCATATGATTGTCTAAAGCCAATATCCTTCAAAGAAGTTGAGAGCTTAGGGAACCAATTTCGAGGCGCCTGTCGAAGTCCATATAACGACTTGCATTGATGACATACCTTGCCCGAAGAACCCGAGTTGAAGCCAGGTGGAAGTCGCATATATACTTCCTCCTCAAGGTCTCCATGTAGAAAAGCATTATGAACATCCATTTGGTGTAATTCCCACTTTCTAGCCACTGCTATTGCTAAGAATGTCCGAACCGTGTCCATTTTAGCTACATGTGCAAACGTCCCATTGAAGTTAATTCTTGAAACTTGTTGATTCCCATGCACTACCAAACCCCCCTTCAATCGTTCAATTGTACCATCAGACCGATATATGACTTTATATACCCACTGATACGCGATTTCTTTCTTCCCAGGTGGGAGGTCCTCCAAGGTCCATTTTTTGTTTCTCTCAAGTGCATATATCTCTTCCTGCATTGTTTTCGGCCAACCTGGGTCCTTTACAGCTTCTTGAAAGGATCTCGGTTTAGTGTGTGCAGTAATTGCTGCCAATTTACATAATAAGCAATAAGGAAAGGAGTACCTGAAGACTTTGATGGAGCATTGGTGGGTGATGTGACAGGGTCTATAACTCGAACCGTGTTGGTGATGTAGTCCTTGAGCATGCGAGAAGGTTCCTTTTTCCGACAACCTCGACCGAATTCTCGCGGAATATTTTTTTCATGAATCTCGACCTCCCATGTAGGGTGTGTAATGTGCTGGACATCTCCATCATCAAAATATGTTCCATTATTGAATTTCTCATCACTTCCCCTTGTTAAGGGAGTACCTCAAAGTAAGGCATGGTATCATAGTACTCTTTATTTTCAAACCCATCATAACTAGACTCACTGACTTCCTTCGCAAAAGAAAATTTTTGTTAAAAAAAACGACGTCACTGGAAATAAAGAACTAGTTTGCTAAGTATATGCACCCCATATATCACAATGGACTAAATTACAAACGTCTTTGGCTCTATTATTACTTGAAGGAAACATGTTTCTAGTTTGCGTGGCTCTTAAAAAAATTCCACAAGGTTCATGTATGCCTTGTGAATCCTTATTTCTCTTATTTTTAATAGCATCAGATGAAAGAAATTCTACTTTTCGAGAAGGGTGTCCCAAACTTTGATGCCACAAATCTCCTTTATTTGCCACAGCTGCTTGATAAGCTTGAATTTGTTGCAAATGCCAAAACCAATAAACCCCATCACATTGTTCACCCTCTCCAATCAGATTCCTCAAAGCACAGTCCTATATGATGCAAAGCTCATCAGTAAAAGTGAGAGAATAGGAGAGATCGGCAAGCAAGTGAGACACCGACAGTAAATTACAAATAAGCTCTGGGACATATAACACATTATGAAGCACCATCTTGCTACTCAGATGGATTGTTCCTTCCTTGTTGGAAGTGGTTTATTTTCCATTAGGAAGTACAACATAAGTAGATGAAACATCAAATAATTGACTAAATAATCCAGCATTACCAGTCATGTGATTCGAGCACCCGGTATCGATGATCCATTGAGCAGAAGAATCGTACTTACCACTCAAATTTTCACTTGAAGAAGATTGCCCCTTGGAATCGTTGATCATGTTCACGAGGATTGCCCACAGCTCATCTGATAGATTAGGAATGCCATGACGATCCGATTCATGTACCGGTGTTGGCGCAACAGCCTTCGAGGTGGTTGCGGCATGAGCTACCTAACCACTACCGCCTTTACCGGAACCCTCTCCTCCCCCTCGTCGAGACCTGCCTCCACCTCTTCCTTGTCCTCCATTGGTGCGGTTCTCAAAGTACCACAATTCAAGAAAGCCAGTTAATTGAAAGCAAGAATCCTTTTCATGGCCAAGTTTGGCAGTAAGAACACACACCAGTGGTATGAGGTCGTTCATTTCGTCCTCTAGCAGCCCCTTACACCATGAATTCAACACCATCATACTTTGTTTCATAAGTGCGAGCAAGGGTCTGACGACACTCTTCCGTCACGATTTTAGCAAAAACCGTGTTCAAGCTTGGCAACGGTTCCATCATTAATATATACGAAACAGCAGTACCATAAAGAATTGAATCCAAGCCTACAAGAAAATCATGTACCTTTTCATTCTCCCTCTCTTGAGCAATTGCAGTGGCAGTGGTACAAGCACACGTTGGAGCAACATAGTACCCGGCAAGTTAATCCCATATTTTTCGCAGATCGTTGTAGTAATTCACCACTGGGCCGCGTTGCCTGCAATTTCTCAAAGATTCCTTCAACTCATGGATTCTCGGATTGTTTCCTATCGAGAAACGTTGTATAATATCATCTCACATGTCTTTCACATCCTCGGGTTGGGGTATGGAGGAGCGCAGGACTGGATCAAGGGTATTATGAATCCACCCTACAAGTGTGGAATTCACAGTTACCCATAAGGATAACTCTGAACTTCCTTCCTTTGGCTTGGTATAGTCCCATCGAGGAAACCAAGCTTGTTCTTTGCATGTAAATTATTCCGCATCGAACGTATCCATTCGTTGTAGTTCTCACCAATCAACACAATAGCGGAGATTGTGATTTGTGGTCCATCGCAGGGATGGTGGTAGTAGGGTGATGTCCAGAGACTTGATGGTCCTCTCTTCACCCTTTGTGAGAAATCGATGGTCGGAATTTTCAACTATTTAAGAAAAATTGAAAAAAATAAAATCGTCGTCTAAATCTCTTGCTTTGGTGATTGCTCTGATACCATAAAGAGTTTTGTGGGAATAATTTTCCTTGCATTACAATGTCTAGTAGTTTGGAATATATACACAGGATAGCAAAACCAATCTAGGAAACAAATAAACTAAGCTAGGAAACAACATCAATCATATTGATTGGTTATTATTGACATCAGTCAAGTAATTGATTGAATGTCAATAACATCAATCATATTAATAACTCGATATTTTCCTCTAATACAGGCCGGTCGGGTTTTTAAAACTATGCCTCTACCACCTAACAAACTCACACCAACGTCGATGTCTATCTTTTTCTTGGGTTACTGTATGCACACTAAAGGATACAAATCTGGGAGCTGCTCCATATTGGGTTACTGATATGGGAGCTGCTCGAAAGATATTGGGTTACTGTACATGTTTAGTTTGATGAAATTCAAATTTTCTTTTGTAAAATTCTCACACAGCCTCAGTATTTGCAAGCTGATGCATATCTAAAATCTCTGAGTGATTAAGTGTCATCATCAACTTCACACTGAGTGTGTCAAAAAAGAAGAAAACTGTGATATATTGCAAACAACTGAAAGATGAAAACAAGAACAATTGACTCAACGAATTCGAGTATCAGTCAATCTATGTCGAAACCATGTACAATTCAACTGTTGTTTAGCATCATAAAAGTCCTCCACCAAATGTTGTTCACCGTCCTCATTGCTCCCGCATCTGCCAGTTTCAGTACAGTAATACCAAATCTTGCAACCATTGCTTTCAGTGGAGCATGGAAAATAAATTTTGTTCTTCATTGTTTCTGTACTTTCCTCTGCCTCCAAAACAAGAGATGTCTTTTCACTAACAAACAATGTACGACCACTTAAGCTATCTAGCATCTCCCATCTTTGTCTAGACGTGCAAAATTGGTAAACCTGTACCCATCTAGAACCGTGGCCTACGAAAATTGATAATAGTTGGTCTTTGTTCCCAGAAACTAAGAAACACCGAGACACACGTGTTAGGAATTCTATCTTCTGAAGCTTGTTAAGAACAGCCCACCTGTATGTGTTATCTGGGAGTATGGTTACGTTTCCCAGACTTCCATCTTCACCCAAGAAATAAAAGCTCCCATTCAAGAAGATCGGACACATTTGTGATGAAATGAATTCACAGGTAATCATATACCAAAGAGTTGATGTGGGTCGCAAGAAGAAAATGCGAGATGAATCAGGAGCAACGTAGCTAATACCCAGGACCAAGAAATCTGAAGACTCAGGTGACCCAGAGAAGCTAATGCCACGGAGATTCTCTAATTGTAAATCAGGAAGTTGCAGTATTCTCTTAGTGAATTGATCCATAAGAAAAAGAGACCTGTCACCTTCCGAAAACAGAAGCCATCCCTCCTTGGAAAAACGAATTACCCAATCTGCTGCCAAATGTCCAATATTGTGCTTGTGATATGTAATGTTATCTCTTGGATCAAGAAAATTGCAAATATCATTTTTTTGAGTCTCGAAATGTATTAGCCAAGGATATGGCATAACAGAAGCTTCTGAATCATAAAGCCATTGCAATGGTGGGGCTGCCCAGCTCCACCTTCTACAAACAAGCCGGAAGTTCATGTAGTCACTTCCAGAACGAACAAATGTTCCAATTATCGCTACCACGCCCATTGGGAGTAGCTGAAAGAGGGTGTTACTTTCCCCATCGACATCCATGGCTTCCTTGTCCTCCACCTCCTTACATTGGTGGTCATCATCGCTGCAGCTCGGAATATCAGCAAGCCTACAAGGAAATATAACATTGATTCTTGTCAAATTTTAACTGTTGGATGGTTGAGATAGTTGACGTAGTCTAGAGCGAAGAACGTCCACCGACAATTCCTCAAACGGGTAAAGAGATCTCTAGGTTAGAGAAACTCAAAGATTGTATTAAGGGAAAAACTACTATGCCCGTAGGCTACAGCTGCTTAATTAGTTAAAAGAAACTGACGAAAATCATTATCCAAACGGAGGGAATAACTCTAAGAATATGCAACTTGAGTTTCCTGACTGAAGATATTACGCGATAAAGTCTTACCAAAAATAGTAAAGAAGATAGAAAAACTGCAATTTGACACCCTAAACGATGTCGGATCGACGAAAATTGAATGACAGATAGGGGTGCACCCACCCCAAACGGGTCAAGTCAGTCTTGCATCAGTAGTATTGTTATTGAACTTGATGGTTGAGAGAATTACCTCAAAACAGGCATTTGCGGGCCTCCTAAAAGGTCCAAGTGATGTTGAGAAATAGACAAAGTCTCGTCTTCAAGATTGAAAACATACAATCTTCCTATATCGTCGTCTTCAGTGAAATAAATACAGTTTCTTTGTACTCCCAATTCTTTTGCATCCAATGACACTGAATGATAGCAGCTAAGTAAGAAAACACGGCTACCCAAGTCGTTTACTCTTACCCATTGATCACGCAAATGGTCCAACTCATAAACATCTAATTTGTGTGGTGCAAACCTCTGAACCAAAAACAATTTATCGCAAGAGTCGACCAGGTGCTGTTTTTTCGGATGAATAATAATCCTTTCGTCCCGTGTTGGGTAATGTACACGTAAATGATAACTTTCAGGCAGCGATACAAACTCATAAAGCAGCTTGCTACCACCAATGGTAGCATATATTTTTCCATCGCAAGAGACTACTTGAGAGAACACTTTTGAAATTTCGGCATATGTAAACTTATCCCAACTCGAATAACCAACTCTAGCGTTTAAAATATATGGATCATATCGATTGAAAAGAAAAACTTCGCTAAGTTTTTCATCAGGAGGAGCTGTGAGAATGCATTTGGAGTAATCCTTTAGCTTGATATGTAGCTTAGGGAGTTTAATTTTCTGATGTGATAGCCGGTTCCAGAAAAAACAGTCGTGTTTGGAAGCGGGATCTAGAATCACGTTCCACTCTCCACAAGAAGCTAAGCAATAGGCTGTAACATTGAAATTTTCTATGTAGCACTGGTTAATTCTCACTAATCTGGAATAGCTTTGATTACTCTTCTTCTTCTTCTTCTTCTTCTTGGTCCTTTTGCCCATCATCTCTGCAGATCTGAAAGAAAAAAGAAACTTGTCGGGTAAAATACACCAATAGTTGAGCTGCTACCTTTTCTTCTTCATAAGAACTTCTGGTTGTTTATTCTTTCTTAGTGTAATATTGATATGAACATTAGTTCTTTGTTGAAAAGAATAATCTTCATTGTAACCTATAGAAAAAGTCACCTTCGTTACTCACTAGCTTTCATTCTATAACCATTGTCGAACAACTTTGACACTGCATGCCTTAAAGGTAAATAGTACACGAATCTTAGCTATTTTCGTTTTTAAGTCTGCTCTCCGTCTACAGTTTAGTGGCACAATTGTCATGAGGAATTGGAAGAAGAAGAAAAAACCAACAATAAAATAACGATGCCTCTTTAATTAGCTAACTTGTTACCTTTGTTCGTTTACACAATAGGCTCTAATTTTTTCATTGAGATGTTGAGCATATTGAGGTTCCATATCCAATAACCCTCCAATGCTAATCGGGCAACACGTATTCTTCGTCCTATTACCCATATTCATTGACCTGAAACCAAAAGATAAAACAATTTCACTACTAGAAGCTAAAATAAATCACCAGAATTACAACTAAGACTTTGATACATGTCGATAAATTGACCACATCCCTAGTAAAAAAATTAATGCTACACATGCTTTGTTAACATAAAAGAAATCAAAGGAATTATCTAACAAAAAATCCATGATCCTAGTTCAGATAATTCTTGCGTAAAAATAATGAATACCTAGAAGGGCAGACAAGGTCCCCATGTTTTTTCTTTTATCTTACTAATTACTCCAATTAATCAATTCGTACAAGAAAACGAGAAATCATTCGTTACAATGGTGACAAGCCGAAGTAGTATAACAGAAGAATTATTTTAGTTAAACCTATTAATTATTAGCTTATTTTCATGATTTGATATTGATGGTAATATGACATTATTGATATGTTTATAAGTTGATTTGATTGCATATAACAAATCAATTCAGTATTACTTTTTTTTTTTTTGAGGAAAATTCAGTAATACTTTGATACAACGGTATTAGAACACTTTCTTAACACCTTTCTTAAAACCAGAAAACATTGTAGGGGTTCAAATTGGACTAACCTTGGACTGATAAACACCGGAGCCGATGAAAGCAAAACTCCCTGCCTACTTGCTGATCAGCAGCTAGGGATGAAGTATGTTGACCAACTACGTGGATAAAGCTGCTGCTTGTTTTTCAAACTTGTCAGACACTATATATAAAGGAGGTGCGAACGTTTAGTGTGTGTTGTCATAGTACAAGTTTACTCCGGCAGCTTAACCGCTGGGCTAAATTACCCTCAGACTCTTTAGGGTTTTTATTTCTCTTTCGTTTTGAGAAAAGGATTTCAGTTTCTTTTAATAACATTTTAGTCCTTCCTAGCTTGCATAATTATTTAGTACACTAAAATTTTCATTTGTTTTTCTTAAATTTCACGTTTCAAGTTTCCTCTTTTCATTGACATTAATGGCATGTTTGGTTTTCTAGTATTGATGGTATTAACTAGTATTGGACTAATTATAGTACTGTAATTATTAATACTTTGTTTGATTTGTTCTGGATTAAATTTAATACCGATACTAAATAGTGAAAAACATGGGTTTAATACCCTATTTTAATACCGTCCCCAGGAGGGTATTAACAGTATTGGACTATTCAGTATAGTTGGAATTGAACATTAATTACACCAACAACTATTCATAATACTTTGTACGGTACATAACCAAACACAGTATTAAAGATAATACAGCTAATCCAGTCCAATCCTATCTGACCTAGTCCAGTCCAGTACAGTCCAGTCCGGCTAGTCCAAAAAACCAAACGTAACCTAAAATCACAGAGTTAAAGTAATAAAATCTCAAAATTGTTAATGACTTTAAGACTGGGAGTACGATTTCCAAATCAAAATTGTTAATGACTGTAATAATGGGAATACGATTTCCTAACTCCGCCCAAAAATTTGCCTAATACATGTGCATATTATGTACACTAAGATATGGCCGCCCGAGGTATGAGAGTGCAGTGATTTGTGAGTGTTTCGCTCCTCCCCGCCCCTTCCCATGTCCTCTTCTTCTTACCCCCCCCCCCCCTCTTAGCTCTATATTGCATGTATGGATCCTGCTGTAGGTACTCAGCAATCACTATGCAACCAACATCATTCAGGTTCATCCCAAACAAGCTTGGCTTATGGTCCTCCCCCAACACCAGCACCTCAAAGTCTTTGGAGTAGCCTCTGTAAAAGCAAACTCTGGCTTAAAAGCTCACTTCAGCCCCCCCCCCAAGTTGCTGCTTGAAACACTATCCCTTGGGACATCGAAGATGCAGCAGATGGTCCTCCTTGCTAATTAGTCCTAAAAAATGTACACTCCCCTCAGTATATACGACAAGTTGAGAGCAAGAGACAAGCCAATCTAATCATCAAGCATGTGGGAAAGACTTTTAGTCAAGACTTCTTATTCTCTAAAATCAAGGAACTGCGGAAACCCAAGGGAAGGATCATTGGTAGTGATCTGGGAAACCAGTTCATGCACATTAGCTTTGATCAAGCTCATGAATGGGAAGTGGCTTCGTTAGAGGGCCTTGGTTTATTGGTGCACACTTCCTCTGCATTCAAAGATGGAAGCCTGATTTTAATGCCTCTACTGCCTGCATCTTAAGATTCGTCTCCTGGATTAGGCTTCCTTGTATCCCTCCTGATCTATTTGATCCAATTATCATCAGGAAGATTGGGAATGAGCTAGGGAAGGTCATCAAGCTAGACACCCTCATTGAGAAATGTCTCTGGCCTAAGTTTGTAAAACTGTGCAAACAATGAAGTTCAAGGCCTTGAAAACTAGTTCAAGCCCTTGAAGAAGATGCAGACAGTATAAAGCAAGTATGCCTTTTTCAAGGCCTTGAAAGCAAGTTCAAACCCTTGAAAAATAAATAGTTTTGTGTGCTGCAAAAACTATGAAAAAGAATGAACTATAAATGTAGAAGACAAGTGATTTATAGAGTTCAGTCCACTTGGACCTACGTCTCTACCTCAGGGATTAGATCCCTGCAGGATTCTCAACTCAATTCTTATTAATCAAAAGCTAAGCCCTAGAACTCAAGCCCAGAGAGTTCCCTTGCTCTGTTACAGCTTGTGGTTTTTCATAATCTGTCTAGTACCTGCTCTAGCTAATTGATTAACTAAGAATTCTATATTGTTCACTTTGAACAATTCTTGAGAATAGATGCAGAGATAATACATAAATGATCTACCAGTACAGCTCAATACAGAAGTACACTTAGAGTAAAAAACTGCAGTGAAAATGCAGTTGATTGAGAGTTTGATGTTCTTCTTTGGTACTTTGTCAATCTAGAAATTTTTCTCTTGTCTTTTCCCGTTGAGTCTCGTATCTTGTTGCTTCAAAGTGAGCTCTATTTTGTAGGTAACAACTTTGACTCTCTTTAATAGCTTTCTCCAACGGATAGTTGATCAAAATCTTCAGAGATATTGTTGTGATCTTGTCCATGAGCAATCTGATAAGCTTTCATAAGTCTCTGATTGATCACAAGATCAGAATATCCAACTATTTCTAAATCTGCACAAATTCAGTTTAGAAAACAATCCTACAAAAATTGAAAACAAAATGACCTGCATTATCATGGTCAAACAAATGATATCTTATGATCGAAACATGTTAGAACAAATTTTCATTCATCATCTAATAACAATGAATCAAGCATACGAAAGAGAGAGAGGAAATCAACTCAGAGAGTTTGCAGAAAAACTCCCCCTGAGAGTGTGCATACAGGTTAAGCAGTTTGAAGGCTTTGAATCCAGTTTCAAGGCCTTGAACTATTTTCAAGCCTCTGAGACTGATTCAAGGCTTTGAAAGCTGGTTCAAGGCCTTGAAATAGCTGAGCTATTCCAAGTCTTGCACAACCTGATCTGCAATCTCCCCCTTGATGAAAGACAAAACCAAATTCTGTTTGATCCTTAGTCTCTGCAAAATAAACTGATTAGTTCACAATTTATAACACAGTATTTCCAAAAAGATCCAAATTATTCATAATACCAACAAAAACTTAAACAGTTCGGCAAATAGCAAATAAACCTAAAAACTACTTAAGAAACTTAGAATTTCTCCCCCTTTTTGACTTTCATCAAAAAGATAGAAGATGTTGGATCAAGTGTGTGGAAACTTTTGAAAACTTTAAAGAAAAACTTTGAAGAAAAGAGAATGGGGAAGAAAGAGTAGGCAAGAGGGGTTGGATCTTCATCTTCATCCTGATCTCCTTCCTCTTTCTCATTGTTTTCTTCATCAGTCTTGTCCTGGTCTTCCTGATCCTCTACATTCCCACCAGCAACAGTTGTTTCTTCAGTCTTGTCCTTTGCAGAATCCTTTGGAGATTTATTTTTCCTCTTCAAGGTAATCAGCAGTTCATCTGAGTCAGGGCTATTGGCTTCATCTTCTTCCTGTGATGCGTGTTCTGCTACCTGTTTTCCCTTATCTGAAACAGGAGTAACTTCTTCCTGATCTGAATGCTCACTAGGAAAATTCTTGTCTGAGTCTCCTTTCTTTGTACCTTCAGCATCCTCAGGAACATCAAGCAAAGTCATGCTTGTGAAGATGCTTTCCACCATGTACTTGACTTGCCCCATATCAGTTTCCAGTCCAAAAACAGTTGCTTTGACATACTCCATGTCCAACTCCAAACCATCAAGTCTCTGATTGTCTGTTGGGTGGGAAGTCTGACTTGAAGTGGGAGTCAAGCTCTTGGGCGTAGGAAACTTCTTTGCACCTAGTTCTGCTTCAGTCAAGTCTGAGTAAAGTTTCCAAACATTCTCTTTGGTCTTCACCACTCCAATGTTCTCAAAGGCTTTCTCATTGAGTACCCAAAATCCAGATGTGACTGATTCCTCTCAGGTTGTTGGAATCTCAAAGTTTTCAAAGAACAAAGTGAGAAAGTTTGCATAGGGCAGAGGGTGAATCCTTTTACTGGTAAGGCTAAAGAGCATGTGTTCAATCACTAGATTTTGAAGATCAATCTCATAGGCATGCATAACTAGATACACGATGTGCAGCATTCTCTTAGTCACCAATTCTCTAGAGTGCTCTCTGGGAAAGCTATACCTAACCAGAATGGTATGAAGGAATTTGGCTTCAACATTCAACACAAAATGTGTTAAATGTTTGGGTGAGATTGAGATATTTGGAAGAAAGAACTCATCTTTGGCTAGCTTCAAGGTTTCTGACTT
Source organism: Linanthus parryae (assembly GCA_023055425.1). NCBI lineage: Eukaryota > Viridiplantae > Streptophyta > Magnoliopsida > Ericales > Polemoniaceae > Linanthus > Linanthus parryae. The sequence goes on along the minus strand of JALGPY010000005.1, from coordinate 108,009,555 downwards.
TGGTTGATGGTTGCTAGTATCATACCTTTTTGGATACCCTAGCACATTGGCAAACTCAGAGTGATCCAGTTCAATTACTATCCCTACAACTTTAGATTTGATCACCAAATGTGTAGATCTCTTACCTTGGGTCAAGTTCAGGTAGAAGAGTCTGGTGAGTCTAGGGTAGGCTAATTCTTTAGGATCCAGCATACACAACAAAGAACTCTTCTTCAACATAGAGATGCACTTAAGTTTCATGTGTTCCACCACATGCTTATTAACCATACTACAGAAACCAATAGATCTTGAAGCAAAACCATCTAACCACTGACCTTTAGAGATGTTTGAGACAAATCAAGTCTCATCTGGTGTTGTGTTCTTTGTTGAGGCTTGTGAATAGATCTGCAGTGCCTTCTCCAATTGTCCTTCTGTTGTGCTTCTGTCACCTTTCCTTACCCCTTTTCTGCATGATTTGCTTTCTTCTACACCTTCTTTGAACTGATAGGCTCTGTTTCTTGTTTCTTTTCTGTAACAACTTTCTGCTTTTTTTGCTTTTCTGAAGAGGAGGCTGTAACCTTCTTGACCTTCTTCTTTGGTGGAGGAAGATCTTGAACTACCTCTGCACTAGGAGTTCTGGAGCTAGAGTCCCCACTGACTTCTTGAACCTCATCCACAGCTGCTTTTCTTTTCTTCTCTGAAACAAGTTTCGAACCTCTAGCCATCTTGATTCTTTCTGAGGCTCTCCTTGTGCTCATTAGGGTTTGGGAGAAGAATAGAAAGAGGTGGAGTGATACGGAATGAAGGATAAGAGAAGAAGATAAGTACTGAAAGAGGTTGAGTTTCAAAAGAAAACTAGCATCTCTCTTATCTCAAAAGATTTGCAATGATCAGAGAGATTTCAAAACATTTATGTCGTTGGAAAATAAAATATACTAATACTATTTTTGGCTTAGTAAAATTTTTGAAAAGGGTAGGGGCTATATTAGGCAAATATCTACAGAGATATCACCCAACACAGAATGATCCAAGATTATTGACTATCAGTGTAGCAGACTTATTTTCAAGGCTTTGAAAAAGCTTTCAAGGTCTTGAAAAGCTGTAACACTGCCACAAGTAAAAGCCAAGGCATTGAACTGATTTTCAAGGCTTTGAAACTCAGTTCAACCCTTTGAAAACACATAGTACTTACATTTCTTACCTGATGCTCTCCCTAAACCCATGCATCTTAATTTAGCATTCCCAATTCCAATCTTAGAACTAATAACCTTTTATCTGCTAATGGTTTAGTGAAGATATCTGCAATTTGCATGTTAGTAGCAAAAAATTCAAGAACAATATCACCTTTCTCAGCATGATCTCTGATGAAGTGGTGTCTGAAATCAATGTGCTTGGTTATTGAGTGTTGCACTGGATTCTTTGTAATTGAAATTGCGCTAGTGTTATCACACTTAATAGTTATGCCCATGAAGTCAAATCCAAGGTCTCTTAGTTGTTGAGAAATCCATAACACTTGTGAGAAACATGCTCCTACAGCTATATATTCAGCTTCAGCTGTTGATAGAGCAACTGAATTATGTTTCTTGGAATGCCAACTGATCAAGGATGATCCAATGAATTGGCAAGTTCCTGAAGTGCTTTTCCTATCAATCCTGTAACCTGCAAAGTCAGCATCTGAAAAACCATGTAAAGAGAAGTTAGAATGTCTTGGATACCAAAGCTCTAAGTCTTTGTCCCATTGAGATATCTGAATATCCTATTCACAGCAGTCAAGTGTGTTTATTTTGGATCAGCTTGAAATCTAGCACACATACACACACTAAACATAATATCTGGTCTACTTGCTGTCAGATAGAGTAATGATCCAATCATGCCTCTATACTCTTTTACATTGACACTCTTACTAGATTCATCCTTGTCTAAGGATAGTGTAGAGCTCATAGGAGTCTTGGCTTCCTTACATTGAGCCATGTTATATTTGTTTAATAAGTCTCTTGTGTACTCGTTTTGATTCAGAAAGATGCCCTTCTTCAATTGATGTATTTGAAGTCCTAGGAAGAAGTTCAACTCTCCCATAATGCTCATCTCAAATACCCTGCTCATAAGACTTGAGAATTCTCTGCACAATTGATCATTAGTAGCTCCAAACAATATATCATCAACATATATCTGAACTACAAGTAAATCTTTCTCATGAGTCCTTCTGAAAAGATTTTTTTCTACTATACCTCTTTTGAAATCATTTTCAAGTAAAAACTTTGACAGCCGTTCATACCAAGCTCTTGGGGCTTGTTTCAAACCATAAAGAGCTTTGTCAAGTTTGTAAACATGGTCTGGAAACTTGCCATTTTCAAAACAAGGTGGTTGTGCAACATACACTTCTTCTTGTAAATATCCATTCAAGAAAGCACACTTTACATCCATTTGAAACAGTTTCATGTTTTTGTAAGATGCCAATGAGAGCAAAATTCCAATTGCTTCTAACCTAGCAACTAGATCAAAAGATTCCTCATAATCAATACCTTCTTCTTGATTACAACCTTGAGCAACTAACATTGCTTTGTTTCTGATCACATTACCACTTTCATCCAACTTATTCCTGAATACCCATCTGGTACCAATGACAGACTGGTTTGTAGGTGGAGGAACCAGGTTCCACACCTTATTCCTTTCAAACTCATTGAGTTCACTTTGCATATCAATGATCCAGTCTGCTTCTTGTAAAGCTTCTTTCACAATTTTTGGTTCTACAAGAGAAATAAAAGCATTAAAAGCACATAAGTTCTTCAACTGTGATCGAGTTTGTGTACCAGTGGTTGGATTTGATATGATATTATCAGCTGGATGGGATAAGAGATATTTGAATCTCTTTCTTGGAGACCATGGTTCAGGCTCTCCATAGATCTTCTCTGGTCTTGAAGTAGTGGCTTTCTCACTTGAATCCTTCTGATCATCTTTTTCAAGGCTTTGAGGTTTACTTTCAAGGCCTCGAACACCATTTTCAAGGTCTTGAAAATGTCTTCTATTTTATTCTGAATTTTTCTTGAATCCTAATGGATTCTCAGTCTCTTCCTCTGATTCATGCTTGTTCAAATTCAAGACTGCAAAACTTTCACTCCAAGAACCATTATAGCTTTCATCAAAAATAACATGAATGCTCTCTTCAACCAGCTTGGTTCTTTTATTGTAAACTCTATAAGCTTTGCTATTCGGAGAGTAACCAAGAAATATACCTTCATCACTTCTTGTATCAAACTTACCAAGGTTGTATTTTCCATTGTTGTGGATAAAACAAGTACATTCAAAGGGTATGAAGTATGAAATGTTTGGCTTCCTCCCATTGAATAGTTCATAGGGGGTAATACCCATCTGGTACCAATGACAGACTGGTTTGTAGGTGGAGGAACCAGGTTCCACACCTTATTCCTTTCAAACTCATTGAGTTCACTTTGCATATCAATGATCCAGTCTGCTTCTTGTAAAGCTTCTTTCACAGTTTTTGGTTCTACAAGAGAAATAAAAGCATTAAAAGCACATAAGTTCTTCAATTGTGATCTAGTTTGTGTACCAGTGGTTGGATCTGATATGATATTATCAGTTGGATGGGATGAGAGATATTTGAATCTCTTTCTTGGAGACCATGGTTCAGGCTGTCCATAGATCTTCTCTGGTCTTGAAGTAGTGGCTTTCTCACTTGAATCCTTCTGATCATCTTTTTCAAGGCTTTGAGGTTTACTTTAAAGGCCTCGAACACCATTTTCAAGGTCTTGAAAATGTCTTCTATTTTATTCTGAACTTTTCTTGAATCCTAATGGATTCTCAGTCTCTTCCTCTGATTCATGCTTGTTGAAATTCAAGACTGCAAAACTTTCACTCAAAGAACCATTATAGCTTTCATCAAAAATAACATGAATGCTCTCTTCAACCAGCTTGGTTCTTTTATTGTAAACTCTATAAGCTTTGCTATTCAGAGAGTAACCAAGAAATATACCTTCATCACTTCTTGCATCAAACTTACCAAGGTTGTCTTTTCCGTTGTTGTGGATAAAACAAGTACATTCAAAGGGTATGAAGTCTGAAATGTTTGGCTTCCTCCCATTGAATAGTTCATAGGGGGTCTTCTTCAGAATGGGTCTGATCAAGCACCTGTTCAAGATATAGTTTGCTGTATTCACGACTTCTGCCCCAATAATGTTTTGGCAACTTGTTCTCAAGAAGCATTGTTCTTGACATATCTTCAAGAGTTCTGTTCTTTCTTTCAACAACACCATTGTGTTGAGGAGTTCTTGGAGCAGAAAAGTTGTGAGAAATACCATACTTATCACAGTATAAATCAAATTCTAACTGATCAAATTCTCTACCATGATCACTTCTGATTGAAGCTACAGGTAGGTTTTTCAAGTTTTGAAGTTCTCTGTAAAGCTTTGAAAATTCAGAGAGTGCTTCAGATTTTTCTTTGAGAAACATAACCCAAGTATATCTAGAAAAATCATCTACAACAACTAGCATATACCTTTTACCTTTTGTAGTAGGAGTCCTCATAGGACCACAGAGATCCATATGAAGTAATTCAATAGGTCTAGTTCTACTTACAAAATTCTTTGGCTTGAAGGAACTTCTGGTCTGCTTGCCTTGAGCACAAGCTTTGCACATTTCATCTTCTTTGAACTTAATGGATGACAATCCTCTGACCAAGTATTTGGAAATCAACTTGTTCAAAGTATGCAAACTGATATGACCAAGTTTCCTGTGCCAAAGTTTTGAATCCTCTTTCAAGGCCTTGAGACACTTCAAACTTTCACCTGCAACTTTGTTAGTTTGAAAAGTATAAACATTGTTTGATCTAGAGGCTGTGAGAAAGCAATCTCCTGATTTCTCATTTTTCACCACACACTTCTCTTTATCAAAGATAACTTTTTTGCCATTATCACATAGCTGAGATACAAAGCAAATTAAATTTCAAACATTCAACTAGATATACATCAGAAATAGAGTTTTCAGAATTTGAACCAACTTTTCCAATACCAAGAATATTGTATTTGCCTTTGTCACCAAGTGTTATTAAACCTTCTGATTGATCCTTCAATTATGAAAATAGAGATCTCTTTCCACTCATATATCTTGAGCAACCACTGTCCATATACCACTTCTGTTCTTTGACATTGGTGACAACCTGCAAACACCAATCACTGCCTTACCCAGCTGTCAGACCAAGTGTGGAATTTGGATTCATATTCATGATCAACCATGTTAGGTGGCCTAACCCCTTTAGGAACCCAAATCTGCTTAACTTGTCCTTTGAGTTGAAAAGGAAAAGTGTTCCTCATTATGTGAGGGTCTCTTCTTCTAAAAGGACAAGTCATCATAACATGACCAGTTTTGCAGCAGTAATGACATGTAGGAGAAGTTTTGTTTCCAGCTTTCACAAGTCTGGTATTGTTCCTTCTTGGAAAGTTTGGATTGAATCCAATACCAGGAATCAGGTTCAAATTGTGTTCTGATCCAGCAAGCTTGACTTTGACCAATTCAGATTCTTGAAGTTTCTCAGTGAGAGTAGTCTTTTGTTTCTCTTATTCATCAACCTGATGTCTTAGATTAACAAGACTGTCACTTACTGAGGAGTTCTCAGTGACTACTTCCTTGACTTGTGTTTTCAAGGCTTTAAAACTGGTTTTCAATGCCTTGAAATCACTATTAGTTTTCTTCTGAGAGATTTCAAGATTCTGATTTAGGAAAACAAGTTGTAATTTTTTTTTGCTTGCTCGTGAACTTTTTCTTTCAAAAGTCTGATCTCTTTCAGATAATCTTCCTCATTTAAAAGCATTGTTCTGAGATATTTTGAAAGAGCTTATTTTGGTTTTGAAATCAGACAATTTACCATTACCCTCAATGTTCTTCTCAGAACTTTCATCATGCTTGTCCATGAAGCATAGGTTGGCATGTTCTTCCTCAGATTCAGATTCACTAGAGCTATCTGAATCACTCCATGAAGCTATCATGGATTTCTTTCTTTATTCATGACCTTTCTTTTGAAAACACTTGCTTTTCTTGTGTGGAAAATCTCTTATCAAGTGTCCTGCATCACCACATTCAAAGCAGTTCATAACTTTTGGTTTGTTTTGTGAAGAGAACTTACCTTTGTAGTCATTGCTGCTGGATGATCTATGCCTTTCTCTGTTGAAATATTTATTTCCAAAGTTGTTCTTCATTTTGAGAATCCTTGCCAAGGCTTTGGAAATTAAGGCAATTTGATCTTCATCATCACCATCCTCAGTTTCAAGGCTTTTTGTTCTCTCATTCTCTTTGGCTTTGAGAGCTAAGTTCTTGACACCGTCTGGGATTTCTCCATCAACTTCATACATAGATATCTCATGTGTCAGGAGCTTCCCTTGTAGGTCATCAAGTTGTAAAGTTGAGAGATTCTGAGCCTCTTCAATTGTTGTGGTCTTTGGTTCTCATTCTGCCTTTGGAAGACTTATGAGAATCTTCCTCACCTTTTCTTCACTGGAAAAATATTTTCCCAGTGAGTCAAGGTTGTTGACAATATCAGTGAACCTCTTGAACATGTCTCTGATGGACTCATCTGCATTCATCTTAAACAGCTCATATTGTCTGAGATAAATGTTGATCTTGGTTTGCTTGACTTGACTGGTTCCCTCAAAAGTAACCACAAGTTTATCCTAGATTTCTTTAGCAGTTGTGCATCCAGAGTTCCTGTTGAATTCATCTATACTCAAAGCACAATACAAAATGTTAATAGCCTTGTAGTTCTTAGAAAATTACTCTAACTCAGAAGAGGAGAGTGAGTCTCTGTTTTGGGAGTCCTGATCCCATCTTTCTCTGTGTAGAAAGTATGAGGTTCATTTTGGATAATTGTCCAAAGCTCTAGATCGTGGTCAATAATGAACATTTTCATGAGAGCTTTCCAGTGAGAAAAATTTTCTCCACAGATAGAGGAGGTCTGTTAGCAGCTCTTTCCTGTGAGAAACCACCATAACCTGCAGTACTCATGATCACCGGATGGTTAAATCTTATACAATGATACAAGCTCTGATACCAATTGAAAGTGTGACTATGAAGATTTTAATGCAGCTAAGATACTCTAGAAAGGGGGGGGGGTTGAATAGAGTATGCCAAAGGTTTGCAAAACTTGCGAGGAAGATGAAAACTTGTGCAAGCAATGAAGTTCAAGGCCTTGAAAACTAGTTCAAGCCCTTGAAGAAGATGCAGACAATAGAAAGAAAGTATTCCTTTTTCAAGGTCTTGAAAGCAAGTTCAAACCCTTGAAAAATAAACAGTTTGTTTGCTGCAAAAACTATGAAAAAGAATGAACTGTAAATGCAGAAGACAAGTGATTTATAGAGTTCAGTCCACTTGGACCTACGTCTCTACCTCAGGGATTTGATCCTTTCATGATTTTCAACTCAATTCTTATAAATCAAAAGCTAAGCCCTAGAACTCAAGCCCAGAGAGTTCCCTTATTCTGTTACAGCTTGTGGTTTTCTCTAACTTGTCTAGTACCTGCTCTAGCTAACTGATTAACTAAGAATTCTCCATTGTTCACTTCAAACAATCCTTGAGAATAGATGTAGAGAAAATACAAAAATGATCTACCAATCCAGCTCAATACAGAAGTACACTTAGAGTAGAAAACTGTAGTGAAAATGCAGTGAAATTTTGTGGAATGGATTGATTTGTCAATCCTGAAACTTGTCTCTTGTTTTTTCCCGTTGAGTCTCGTATCTGGTTGCTTCAAAGTGAGCTCTATTTAAACTGTTTGAAGCTCTGCAAATCTTCCCAGATTTTCAGCACCAACATCCTATTTTGTAGGTAACAACTTTGACTCTCTTTAACAGCTATCTCCAACGGATAGTTGATCAAAATCTTCAGAGATATTGTGGCGATCTTGTCCATAAGCAGTCTGAGAAGCTTTCATAATTCTCTGATTGATCACAAGATCAAAATATCCAACTATTTCCAAATCTGCACAAATTCAGTTGAGGAAACAATCCTGCAAAAATTGGAAACAAAATGTCCTGCATTATCATGGTCAAACAAATGATATCTTATGATCAAAACATGTTAGAACAAATTTTCTTTCATCATCTAATAACAATGAATCAAGCATACGAAAGAGAGAGAGGAAATCAACTCAGAGAGTTTGTAGAAAAACTCCCCCTAAGAGTGTGCATACAGGTTAAGCAATTTCAAGGGTTTGAATCCAGTTTCAAGGCCTTGAAAATAGCTAAACTATTTTCAATCCTCTGAGAATGATTTAAGGTTTTGAAAGCTGGTTCAAGGCTTTGAAAAAGCTACGCTATTCCAAGTCTTGCACAACCTGATCTTTCACTGTGTGTCCAGGTTAGAACAATTGAGCTTCCTTTTTTTTGTTAAAGTTAGAACTCATCTCCAACAGGTGGTCTATGAAAATCTACTAAATCTTTGGTCTCGGTACCAGAGAATTGGCCACCTTGCCTCCTCATGCCCTTCCCATACCTCCCTGAACCCGTTTCCTGACAACACAATCCTAGCTCACAACCCAAAGAGTGCCACAAATATCAGCTTGAGCAAAAGAGCCTTACCCCCCCCCCCACCAAAATCTCCAGGGCCCTGATCTCCATGGAAGCTCTAAGAAAAACCACTAGCAACCCTGCTAAAACCACCTCCCTAACCAAGAACTTGAATATTTTGAAATTGGTAAACAATGGGCTATCAGCCAACCTTTCAACCCTAAAGAGAATGTCCACATCATGAGGAGACCAAGAAGACATACAAGCAACCAAAGAGGAGAGAAAAAGATGCTTTCTGCAGTCTACTAAAAAAGCAACCTAAGCAAAATCACTCTTGAAAACTTGGAAATGATCACCAAAAAGGCAAACCTTGAGAACTTCATCATGGAACCTTTGGCTGATGATTGTAGTGTCCACAGTCTGGACAGTGAAGAGGAAATGGTTGGGGAAAGGAATCTTAGGGAGGTGGTTTTAGCTAAGAGGTTTGATGGCCTCTCTAAGGTAACCGATACTCCCTCTGATGTAACCCTCTCCTTTAACCAGCATTTATTACCCTCCTCAAGCCTTAACCACCCGAGTAACCAGTTCCAAATAATAATCCCCCTAAAACATCCCCATGACCTCTCCCACTATCCATAACTCCATTTTAAATGCAACCCCGTAGTTACAAACTCTCCACCTTCTTCTAACCCCACAATATCCCAGTCTGAACCTGTTACCCATAAATCCAAAGCCTACATCATTGTCCCTTTCACCTAACATGTCATTCACCCTAATAAAGTTAGAATCATGAAAAAGCATGTCAATGTCAACAAAATCATCTCAAGCATTTGTTAATCTGGAGGATGCCCAGGGAGGAGGAAACCAGGTTGGAACTTTATAAAGAGAGTGGAACAGCCAGTGATATCCAAGAATTGGTGCACCCATATCCCACTCATACCATCTCCATGAACATCCATGCCCACCACTCTGGCCCACCGGAGCAATGGAATCTGCACTTGCTCCTAGAGCAGTTCAGCTGAACCTCTGAAGAGATAAACATGATGATCACCCAAGAGGAGGAAAGGGTGGAGGATTACATTGTCTCAGAGCACCAGAATGTGACACAAGAAGAGTGGCTGAGCAGGAACCTTTGGTACATAGTGAAATTTCCAGCAAACATGGGAGAAGAAAAAACACCGAAGGATGGAGGACTACAAGGCAAAGTGAATAATAGAGTACTCAGGAAACATGCGGCCTTTTTTAGGGGAGTAACTACATAAATTCTTACAAAAGGGGGGCTTCTTAGTGGAAGGAGAAAATATAATGGTTATCCTAGAGGAAGATGAGATCAGATTAGTGGTGGAAAACCAAAGAGAAAGGGAACAAGAGGGATGCTGGAGGAAGTGAAGGTAAAAAATTTCCCATGAATTCTCGTCGATGGAACTGTAGGGCTGCTCGTAGGGCTGCTTTTAGGAGCAAATTCAGAGACCGTGTGGGCAGGCACATGCGAAATATTGTTGGGATTACTAAAAACAGAATCTCTTGGGATACGAAAAGATTTATCTATGCCTCTCTTGGTTTTGGCATATATTTTTTGGCCGAGCCAATTGGTTTTGCTGGTGGCCTATGGCTTCAGTGGGATGGCATTGAGGTAGAGGTTGATGTGATTGTTGTGTCCCAACAGGAGATCCATGCCTCAGCTTAGATTTTCTCTCCTCTGTGTCCCGGTCTCTTTTTCGTTTCTCTCATTTATGCTAGTCCTAATGATTATTTGGGGCACTTTGGATTAGTCTTTGTAGAACTACTTCATGTTTAAATCTTCCATGGCTTTTGTTTGGGGACTTTAATGAAGTTCTTCCCAGTAGAGATAAATGGGTCAAAATTGTATTAGTAGGAGAAATAAAAACCTCTTCCATGTTATGTTAAAGAGCTATGATATGGTTGATCTTGGTTTCTATGGATCCCGATATACTTGGTATAATGGTTAGCACTTGGCAGCTTTGTTTAAAGAGAAAACTGATATGTTCTTTGTTAACCATTATAGGATGTCCTATTTCTCTAATGCGTGTGTCACTCACATGCGTAGAACCCACTCTGACCACTTCCCCCCTTATTATCAACACCTCCCCTTCCTTCAGCAATCCAAGAAACCTCTTCAAATTTGAAACTATGTGTCTTTCTGATCCTTCTGTTTTCGACACTATCTCTAATGCCGGGAACTCCAATGACTTCTACAACACTATTATCCACAATACCGAGAGGGCCAGACCAAGTGGAATAGGATTGTTTTGGGAACATCCTCCACAATAAGAAGAGGATCATGCCAGGCTTGTTGGCATCTAGAAAGATTTGGACAAATAGCACATCCCCTTTCTTCACTGATCTGAACAACCAGCTCACCATTTAGTACCAAAGCATACTTGCCCAGGAAGAGGAATTTTGGAGGCTCAAAGCTACGCTTCAGTGGGTTGTTCATGGTGATAGAAATAGCAGCTTCTTTCATGCAGCCACCCTTGCTAGAAGGAGTAGAAATAGAATCTCGGCTATCTTAAATGAAAATGGGGAGTGGGTATATGATCCTGATGATATTGCCTCATGTTTCCAAAATTCTTCACCAAATCCTTTACCTCCTCCCAATCATCATCTTTGAAATTATGTGTCTTGGAGTGAAGTTTCCTCAGGTGAGTGACCATGGTTTCATCTCCTTATGCTCTTACCCCTCCCCAGAGGACCATGAACGCCAGAAAAGCCGTGGACCTGATGGATTTCACCCCATCTTCTTTCAAAAAGGATGGGATACTACCAGACACTTGATACATCGTCCTATTTTTGAAGTCTTCAACACTCAGTCCCTCCCACCTGATCTAGCTAGGCCACTCTTATGTCTGCCTTATCCCTGAAAATCCTAACTTCGCTCATGTCAAGGATTTCAAACCAATTGCTCTTTGAAATACCACGTACAAGCTCATCAAGAAGGCTGTGGCCTATAGAATAAAGTCCCTCCTTGATGATCTCATCTCATCCTTCCTATCCAGATTTATCCCTGGTAGAAGGGGTTCTGGTAACATCACATCATGCATTGTTTAAAAGCTAAGAAAGGGAAGATTAGAGAATTTATTCTCAAATTGGATCAGGAAAAGGCGTAGGATAACATGGAATGGAGCTTTATGAAAGCCATGAACTCCTTCCTCATAAACATCATTATATCTTGTGTCTCCACCTTCTCTATGTCCATTATTGTAAACGGAAGGCCCTCCTCCACAATAGTCGATGCGCGTGTGACAACATTAGCTACTAAAACATAGTCTTCTTCAGAGGTAATTCCCAGGTTGTTGTCGACTCATTATTTCCATGTTGTCCCCGTTTCAGGCAATCTCTCTTCCATTTCCCCTTTTCCTTTCTCCAAGCACATATATCCATGGGTAACTTAGAACCAAAAAACTGCTTTTTCTTATTCTTCTTACCCTTCTTGCCTCTCCCTATCGCCATTAATATGGAAACACGGTCTTCTGTACATGTTCCTACATCCTTATGGCACAATTCCTTATAATGGAGAGCAGATCTCACCTCCTCTAGAGTCAAACTATTCTTCTTCATAATAAAGGACTGCACAAAGTTCTCATATGATGGGGTAACGATACCAAAAAAAGAAGAGTGGCATCCTCATCATCCAACATCTCATCAATAATACGCAAATCTTGTTGATCAAGGTGATATTTGAGAGCCATACCTTAGAGAATTCGTAGAGTAAACAACCATTTCTTGAAGATCAACTCGATGATGAGTGAATTTTCCAACTTTGACCATAAAGCAGCTCCGTTGCGTGATCTGCAACCTCCATGATAACGTCATCAGAGAAGCACAACATGATGTTTGTATGTGCTTTCTCATCCATCATCCTATAATCTTCTGATGCAACATTCATGCATCCCTTGTCCCGACTCCATGTGCCTTGCGACTTTAAGAAGGCGCACATCTTGATCTTCCAAAGACTGAAGTTGTTCCCTCCTGTGAACCTGTCGATCCTCAACGTCGGTCCGGACATCGTTCTTGATGGATCTTGAACCTTAGTCGTGTGCTCCGCCTATATTGTGAAACCCTAGCTTTGATTTCACCAAGTTGTGAAGCCCAATCTCTTTATCTCCATCTTTATCTTGAAGCATCGACAACCTTGCTCTTATACCAATTTGTTATGACAAACCCACCTCACCAAACGATGAATGAGTAAAGAAGAACACAGGATTTTACGTGGTTCGCTAGAGAAAGATTCGCTAACTACGTCCACGGAAGAAGAGCGCCATTTATTTCACAAGAGGAACAATCATAATGATGTGTATACCGAATAATGGGAAAATTAGCTAGTTAATATAGTTCTAGGAGTCCGAAAAAATGTCACACAGCATGAAGTAAAACAAGCCCACCAAGTTAACCGCCCAAACTTTGTTTCCTACCACTGTGCCGCCTTTGTTTTCCCCACCGCCTTTGACTTTTCCGATTCAAGTCACAATCAATAAGAGTAATGATAAGTAGCCCACTCTCGTAGCCAGGATGTGATCTGGTATGTCACATCAGTAAATTCATACAGGAAAAGAGAAAATAATTTATTATTTTTCCATTTGTTTCAATTGCATGCTTTTCGTTTCAAATTTGTTTTGGTTTCTTTCATTTTATTTTTATTTTGTCTTTTCCTCTCTCAATGAGTTGATGTGGCATGCCGCATAACATTCTGGCTAGCGTTCTGCCTACGGGAGTTGACTACTTATCACTACTCCTAATGAGTGCCACTGTGAGTTGCAAAATGAGACTTCGTGGAATACTACCAAAATAGTGAGAGAGGAAGAAGAGTATGAGAGTGGGGACTTAAGTTAGTAACAGGTTCAGTCAGGGCCTTCAACCATTTTCTCATGCCTTCTTGATTTTCATGATATGGGAGAGACGTTGGGGTCCTTCAACCCCGAGAGTTGGTGGATCAAGAAATTATCCAGATTGACTGGGTTTTAGCCATTGGACCCGAGTTCCTTAGGCGTGCTAATAATAGGAGGTTGGACGATGAAAGCTTCTTTGAAAGGTCACTCACGCCACGAGAGAAGTCCGGCAGATATCATTGGGATCTTGCTTATTCACTATCCAAGCGCTTGAAAGTGACGCCACGAAATGCCTCTTTTCATAATACATAAGTTTGACTCATTTGAACGGGTCTCTAGACCTTACTTTATTTCTATTATTGGACATCGAGCAGCTGACACTGCGTAGGCAAGTAAGAGGAAGGATATGTCTCTCGCTCGCTTTTCTTACGACATTCTTCAACAATTCATGCCCGGTAGTAGAGTTAGTGGCATCAAATATGCAACATGTTCACTCCCCATGCTATCGCACCCCGGCCTCGGTGTTGGTAAGTTGGTAAAGTTAAGTGAATGTTGTACCATTGGGTATCATGTGACCACTATCATGGCCGCTACTATGTCCTTAATTTTGTCTTCTCGTTTGCCCCTAGGCAGAAATGTGTATGTCATGCTAGTTGCAAGCAGGACATACCAATTTTGTTCATGGCTGTGATGATTCTGGTTCAAAAATGATCCATCCTTTCATTTATAAAGAATCAAAAATGACAAAAAAATTGCATCTTTATGGCATAGGGGTTTAGAACACGGTGTAGCCAGGAATCACCACTCAACATGTAGAAAGAAATATAGAATCTAATAAAATTGTACCTGCAACATTGATATCATAGCACACATGGGAGTCAACATTCGCATAAATGAATAATTTTTTTTTGAGTTGCCGCATAAATGAATAATACCAGTACGTAAATGATCAATATCTATATTAATATAACCACATATATATATACTGTAGCCACAATGAATGCACCACAACAAATACTAACTCTATTTCGCCTACACTTTGTAGAACATTATTTTGAGAACCACCAAAGATTTCAAGGAATAAATTAATTCAGTAAATATGGTTATCTTAATTCCCTAAAAGTTCTTCTAACACAAAACACTTGGAATCAATCTATGTCGAAACCAGGTACAGTTCAACTTCTTCTCATCTGTATTATCAAACGTAGTTCCTTTCATATTATCATCCCCCTCGTTGCTCCCTAATCTGCAAGATTACATAGAGTAGAACAAGACATGCCCGGTATGTTTGCTGAACTGAGGAAAATAAATTTTGTTCCTCATTGATCCAACACTTTCCTCTGCCTTGAAAACTAGTGATGACGTTTCACTAACAAACAATGCACCATTACTCAAGTTTTCTAATAACTCCCATTTCCTCTCAGGCATGCTGAACCAGTAAACACGGACTAATTCACCTGATTTACCAACAAAAAATGATAAGGGGTCTTGTTTCACAAAAACAAAAAAACCTTGAAACACCAGTGGGGGAAATTGTTACTTGTGAACAGGGTTAAGAACATTCCATCTGAATTTCTTTTCAGGTAGTATTGTAAACTCTCCCATGCTTCCATCCTCACCCAAGAAATAGAATTTCCCATTCAAGAAGATTGTATTGCTATGTGATGGAATAAATTCCAATTTATCAGCAGTCCATGTCCAAGATGTTGAGTTTCGGCGCAGGAAGTAAATGCGCGACTTCTCAAATTCTTCTCTATCAATGGAAACTGCCAAAAAATCTGCGGATCCAGGTAAACCCGAGAAGCACATTCCACAAAGATTCCCCATCTTTTTATCCGGTAGTTGTTAAAGTTAGTATTAGAAAGGTCTTTGTTGTCAAACTGTCATAAACTACAAGGGTAGAATGGTCTTTATCTTGTGGTATTAGCAGAGTTTGTTAGATGAAAATTTAGGCATATAAATGTGTTTTGTAATTGTCTTAATTCAGCTAATGAAGAATACTTTTCTCTGTTTTTTTCCCTCCTTCTTTTTTCTTCTTCTCTCTCTCATTTCTGCAAACCCTAGAACATATTCATGGTATCAAAGCCACTAGGGGTAATCTCCGGTGGATTCCTTTGTTGATAGTTGATCTCTTCGCTCTTCATTCAGCGATGGCGCCTACTGATTCGTCAACATCTTCTTCCTCTGCGACGTTTGGTTCTGGATCTCAATCGCTTTCGTTGGGATTGTGCTTTCTCATCTCCAACCTCAAGTTGATAAGTCAGATCAAATTTGATGCCCACAACTACTGCATATGGCGTGTTCAGATGGAAACTGCGTTTCAGGCAAATGTTTTGCTTCAATTTGTCACTGGAAGGTGATTGATCAACACCTTAAGAGTTGTCTAATTGCTTCTATTAGTCCATCTCTCTTGACTTTAATTCTTCATTTGCCTCATGCTTCGTCTATATGGTCTACTCTTGAGTTGCGTTTTGCATCTTTGTCTCAGTCTCACATTCATCAGTTGAAATTGTTGTTACGCACAATTGAGAAGCATGATTTGACAATGGATGAGTACCTAAACATGATTAAGTCTCTGGTTGATAGTTTGCTGCAAGTAAATGAGATTGTTGCTGAGGAAGATATTGTGTTCTACATATTGAAAGGCTTGACACCTGAGTATGAGTATTTAAGATCTGGTATACGTGTTAGATCTACACCAATTACTGTGGTTGAACTGTCCTCTTTACTTCTTACTGAATAATTACACAAGAACATGAATAAATTGCAACTCATTCCTCCTCTCAAGTCTACAATGTAGCTAACATTGATAAGTAACCTCCTGCTTTTCATGCTTCTGCATCCAAGTATCCACATCATTCTTCTTACATACCACCTAGTCATCTCTCATCCAGCTCTGGTTCTGTCTCATCTGCTGGTGTTACTCCTTAAGTGACTACTCATCCTCAGTTTCATGAAGTTTACAGGAACCATGGTAGGGGTAGAGGTTCTTGTGGTACTGGAATTATTTGTCAAATTTGTGGTAAAGGCAGGCATTCTGAACTTAATTTTTGGGAAAGACTGAATGTGACTCAATATGCTGCTACTAAACGAAGACCTCCAAGACCACAAGCCTACTATGTTGCTTCCTCTGAAGGATCAATTCTTGGAGCTTACTGATAACGCCCAAATAGGGGTTATCTTTTAGCCTGGATTGGCGTGCCTTTGTGCCAGAAAGCCGTGTTTTAGCCAAAATTCACCCTCAGAAAGCCTCGGAAATAGGAACGAGATGTTTATTTGCTCTTCGTAAATTTCTGCATGTTTCGTACTTTTATTGGATATGATCGCGGGTTTGTTCATGTTTTCTTTACAGGATAAGGTTCGGGAAGGGCATTGGGATGCGTGCCGAGACAGAATCGGGTTCGCCTCGGGAAACGTGCAGAAAATGCTCGGAGCAGGATTTGACCGAGACTGGTAAAAGGGAGAGTGGAACAGAAAACGGAAAGACTGGAGGAGAAATGGGCAGTGAAAACCGACTGAGAAAGCAGAAAATGCCAAAACCAAGAATGACCGGGATGCGCTCGGTTGACAATATCTTGAGCTTGACTTGGAATTTTGAAGTGAAACCAGGGGAAAAAAACGGAGACGTCAAGGGCTTTCCGAAAACAGGTTATAATGCTGAAACGGAGTCCGGCCGAAAAACCGACCTCCCGCCAAGCAGAGGCGGATCTACACTTACTATTGTGGGGGCTATAGCCCCCACTCAACTTGTACAAAATTGCAATTTTACCTCATATTTTGTCTGATAATTGTAATTTAGGCCCTGCCGCCAAGTGTGGGTCCCAGACAGGCCACGCCCAAGTAAGAGTCTCGATTTCCAGTGTCCGGAATCAGGAGCAACAATTTCATGTTCATGACGATTTCAGGGACAGTTTTGGCCTAGGGGTATTTTGTTCATTTTGGCACCGGGCCGGGGTTCCGGAGTCGAGTTCAGATTTTTTCTCCCAAATTCAGTCATCAGTTTTCCTATGGCCAGAGTCAGGATTGGGCATAATTTGGAGCAGTTTGGACCCAGGGTTATTTTGGTAATTTTGACAAGTTTCGGGTCAAAACGCAGGCCGATGCAGAAAAGAGTAGAGAGGCTTGCTGGCTGCGTATTTTACGCAGCCCCTGTGTGTTATACACAGCCAGGGTGGAAAATACGCAGCCAGGGATGGAAAATACACAACCAGGGAGGAAAATAAGCAGAAATAAGCATGAGGCAGGCTGCTGTATGCTTATTATACGCGGAGCTCTGCGTATTTTACGCAGACATCACAAATTTTGAGGCGGTTTCGGTCAGTGGCAGTTTCGTAAATAAAGGCAAGCTCCAGAAACGTCTCCAACACTATATAAAGACTCGTCCAGGCTCGTTTTAAAGACAACACATCCAAGGAGAAGTCGGAGCATCCCCGGAGAGCACGGAAGCGTGAATCCATATCCGAAGACTTAGGTTCTCGGTGAACCTAGGGTTTCGTTTTCAGAGATTTGTTCTACGTTTTGACTATGAATTCATGATCTTACTATCTTGATTCAGCAGTTCTTATCAGTTATTCTGTCTTTGAATTTTACTGTTCATGCATGCTCGGCTTGATCACCCAGAATTGCTACAGACCCGAGCCGGTAGGTGAAAACGTCTGGTTAGGGTTAGGAAGAAAAGACAGGATTTAGCACCTTGACCCGATGGACCGACCAGAGAAGGGGAGATAGGACTAGCCTAAAAACGTTAGACCAACTGTTAGGGAATTTGACCCGGGCCATCAAGACAGGTTAGAAACCCTAGCAGACTTAGAACAAGACTGTAGACTTAGGCAGCTTAACAGGAATTCGACAGTCTGCAGGATTGTGATAACGTGCAGGAAAAGAAAAGATACTGCACAATTGGTACGTGGCACGGATAACAAGACCGCGGTGTGTTTTCATATCAAACTAGAACGAAAATCTGTAGAGACCCTAGGGGATCCTGGAATCTAATATCTCAAACCCTAGTTTTAGAACCTTAAGATTATTCAGAAAATTCTAACAAAAAAGATTTACGTTTCAGTTATTTACTTACAATACTTAGTTAGCAAACAAACTCTCAAAATATTCCTCCTTTTTACACTCTGTAACTTAAAAACTGATTACTAGAAAAACCTGCAAAGTCCCTGTGGGATCGATAATCCGAGTTGAAAATACTCTCTACATTACATGATTCGTATACTTGCGAATAGTACGCTAAATTGCGCATCAAGTTTTTGGCGCCGTTGCCGGGGACTTGTTAGGGTTTATTTAGTAGTCAGAATTAATTTTCAGAGTTTTTCCTTTTATTTTTATTTTGATTTTTCTGTTATCTCACTGCTCTTAAGATCTCTATTTTTTCAGGATGGGCGACAATACTGAAGGAACGCACGCACTGCCCGAGACACGTACCCCAGCCCAGATGGCTCGGTACGTCGAAGAGCTTATTACAGCGGGCTTTGCTGCCCGGAACAACCAGAGGACATACAATAGGTCTGGAAAGGCATTGGTGGAGAATTTCGAAGTTCCTTCGGAAGGACACGAACCCGCTATTGTAACACCCCTATTTCTCAAGCGAGCTCTAAGTGCAATATCAAGACTTTGGGGGCGAATTTGTAAATAGTTTGTCACGGCTTTAAAGTTTGAATTTTGGAGTGTTAGCAATATTTGGACGTTGTTAGAGTGATTTTGAAACACTAGAGATGTTCGGGGTGGTTGTGCAATTCTCTACAATTAAGTAGAACATCTAATTTTAGTTTATACCCCAAACTTTGGAATACTACACTTTTACCCCATATGCATGTGTAACACTTGGCAACCTCAATTCAACACCTCAAGTGCTAGGTGGAAGCTCTACACTCCCCTCCCACTTCACCATCTGCTGAGAGAGAGAGAAAGAGAGAGAAAGAGAGATAGAGAGAGGGAGAGAGAGAGACAACATCTTCATCATCTTCTTCTTCTCCACCATACAACCACCACCACCAATACAACCACCACATCACCACTCCTTCTTTCACAATTCTGCTATTGCTCGTAGAAGCCCTCGACACAGGGAGCAAAAGCCCTCAATCGGTTTCCCGAATGGTTTCTTATCGAGGTCAAATTCGACGAAGAACGGTAAGAACCCTAGGTTGTTCTTCGTTTGAATTCTTCTTTTCTGTGACGAATTGGTAAAATTAACCTCCACAATCGTGTTCCCCATCCTCAGACGAGCCTAGAGAGCCAAGAGGGAGGGTCTAGCTCGCTCATCGCCGCCTCTGTCGCCGGAATCTGGGCGCGGTTCGCCGGAAACCGCTTCGGGTCGGCGGCAGTTGGCTTTTGACTTCGTTTTTGATCAGTTCTATCACCCCCGAAGGCTCCTATCAGGTCCTTGGAGGTTTTAGAACACAATTCTCAACCCAGAACCTGCTGGGAATTCGCCGTAGCACCGCAAACCGGTCGGCAATCGCCGGATTCCTCCATGGCCGCCGGTAAGTTCATAGCTCGGTTTCAGACCCTTTTCTTACTTGTTTTGATCGATTGAAAGCATGAGCATGCTCCTAATCATGTCTAGAACACGTTTAGATCATCCAATCATGACTGTAACAACAAATTTGACAAGACTGATTCGTGCATGTAGAGTTTTTCCGACTTGAAAATATGCCTTGTTCGTCGGCCTGTAACTCTCTCGATACTTGATGTCTTGACCTGATTCTTGTTGCTATGGATTCCCTACATTTAGTACTCCAAGTTTCGTGTTGATTTCCTGGACCAATTCGATCTCTAAACCCCTTGAATTTGTGTTCGAAGTAGCTGCAGTGACATGTTCTTGAGACTCATGCTCTTGATTGCTGCATTTCTTGTCGACTTTGGGCACTTGTATCTTCCTCGTTTTTAATCCGTTTGAAGTGATTCTTGACTTTCTGGAAAGCTTAGACTTAGCTCTACAACATCTATTTGAATTCCTTGAGCTAATTTTCCCTCTAACTGGTTTAAATCTGAGCCTAAAGTTGAGAAAAATGTTGTGTTCTTGGGTGTCAAGTGCTCAAAATTTTCTAAGTATTGAATGTTATGGTGAAACACCCATTTTCTAACCCTTGTATCTTCTTCAAAACTTAATGAAATTTAGATCTGTTTTCTCCTATGTGTAGCTGGTATATAATACCTCAAATCATCGTCTCTGGGTCATGTTAAAATTTATAACGGATTGCTCACAAAACGAGCCTTAAGTTGCTAGTTTCAACTCATGAAACTTTCTTGAATTTTTCTAAGTGTTGCATCGGAATTTTTGTCCAACTTAGACTAGCGATACCTCTTTGAATACTTGGAGTTCTTAGGAGTTCAAATATGTCTGGAAAGCTTGGAATACCCTCTTCAATACCCCACCCTCATATTTCCTAAACTCTCCATCAATTTACCACAAATCAGCTCCAAAGTTGACTAGTTGAGATGATTTCACTCTATCATTGACTTTCAATTTTCTCACTCTAAATGACATTTTCAGCCTTAGCGTTCTTCACGGAAGTTGTTCGTATTCATATTCTGAGTCTAAATATCAGGTTTGACCAAGTTTGACTTTTCGAAAACCCTAGTTTGACTGAACTGTATAGGAGGGGCAAAATAGTCATTTCACTTAAACTTTGAATTGAGGTTAGTTTAGTAACTTGGAGTTTGTCAGCATGTCTTGTATGCATTTTTGGAGTACTTGTCTGTAATTCTGGTCTAGGGTTGACCAAGTCAAATGTTGGGGTCTTTTTGAAATTTTACTAAACTTTAGGGGCCTAAGTGCAATTTATAGAAAGTTGTAGATTTCGATGCTAAGTACATATGGGGGAGTTTAGAGTCATTTTTACATGTTTTGGGCAAATATAATTATAATTTGTGGACCGGGCAACTAGACAGTTTTGGAGTATGAGGGGCGTTTTAGTCATTTATCTTGCACGACCCGCATTCCATGGCATTCTTGCATACAACCTCATATAGAGGGTATATGCTAATAGGTTTTATACTTTACTTGTGTATATCCAGCTGTTTTTAAGGATCGTTCCAAGTAGACGTATCTTTTCGTGCTGCTGCATTGACTGTGAGACCCGGACTCATATGAGACGAGTGTTGTAGGAGTGCTAGCTTTGCTTTGCGCCTTTCATGGCTCAGAGGTAAGTACATATGTACGGCCTTTTCATATCAAAATGTGCGTTTGTGTTTGATGTTTCAAATGAATGCTTGTTATATGAAAAAAAAAGTATGAGAATGCATGTTTTCCACTCGAATGTTGTTAAACTATTTTATTCATCTCCTTTGAGAACTCTCGGAAATTACTTTTGAAATTTTAATATTCCGATTCTGGTTATGGGAAAGAGAAGAAATACAATACCTCTAATAGACTTAGGACGATGTACAGAGTACTGTTATTGATGGGAGGCGTCAAGCGATCCTCCATTTTCTTATGGCTAAGACCATTGAAGCAATGCTTCTTATTATTGGATAGAACGTCAATGTTCGAAAAGCCGCCCCCGATGAGCCAAAATGTACCAAGTTATTGAGGCCAAGGGTTTTATAGAGCTATAGAGTGCTACTTATACTTGTAAGGGTCACTACGGTATAGGGGTGTCGACACTTAAGGCCTTTTAGCTAATGTTGTGAGCGGGGTTGACGAATGGGTTCCCTTAACGCTCGGGTGAAATAGGGTTTGATAGACCCTAGAAGGAACCCTTAGTGATTATTTCGAGATCCCTCTGTTTACATCGATCCTGCTGGTGGCTCTTGACACGCCTCAGCTAAATTAAACTGTTGATTGAAGTCGAAATTAAAAATTGACTACTTTATTAATGTTGTTTGTGGCTTTGGATTGCCCTAATCAATTGAAATGATTTGATATGCTTTGGCTACTCATGAACTAAGTTATCCTCTTAAATGGACTTGTTTACTCTGGTTATGTTACGAACTACTCGTGGTTTCTCAATGTTATTAAATTGAGAGGTTTTTGTTACTCGTTTACTTCCAGTTGTTCAAATTCTCCAACATGATAGCTTTACTATTTAAGTCTTCTGATTTTTTTCAACTCATGCTTCCGTGCCACTTCGTTACTTTACATGTCGTAGTGTGTACTTACTCAGTTTTTACTGATCAATTTCTTCAAAACTGCGTCGGCTTTTGCCATTTTAAAACCGCAGGTCGTCAATCAGAGTGGGGGATGGGAACGCTGGAACGAGATGAAGAAGTATAGCTTAAGTCAGATCACTTATTAGATCACACACAATTTGTTTTAGATTGTACTTAATATCGAAATTTTGTTATGTACTTAAACCGAAATTTAAATTTAATAGTTAATAATCTACTTTTGATTATCGATTGTCGCGTTAACCCTGAACCGAGATCGTGGGCGGTTTCAGCTATCGTAGTACCTCCGATCACTGCGGAGCACTTCGATATAAAACCCTCCACTATCCAGACTGTGCAGACTCTCTGCCCATTCCATGGCAAGGCTAACGAGGACCCGAACGAGTTCATAGTGAAGTTCGAAGATTAGTGTAATAAAGTCCGGTACAAGGGAGTCGAAGCTGAGGCACTGATGGTTATCCTGTTCCCGTATTGCCTTTACCGAGTTTCCAAAGATTGGTTAGAATCCTGACCAACCAAATCCATCACCACGTGGGGAGGATGCATCACAGATTTTCTAGCTAAATTCTATCCCGCTTCCCGAGTCATTCAACTGCAGAGCGAGATTCTGTCGTTTAAGCAAAAGATGGGGGAGACGGTGGTAGACGCATGGGACAGATTAATGAGATTGGTGAAGAGATGCCCAAACCACGGTTTCGGAGATCCAATGATTATGCAGGTTTTCTACCATGCACTAGACGTGGAGAGCGCAGACAAGATTGATAGAGAAGCCGGGGGAAACTTCCTGTACCATGTGGATAAAGACGGGGCCTATGAGCTGATGAAGCACTTAGCCAAGCAGGACACTCGAATGTTTGACGATCGCAGAATCACCGCCTGAGATGAGCCATTGGAAGACGACCAGATAGACAATCTGGCCAAGATCGTTCAAGACTTGGTCAAGAAAGTCTACTCGGAAAAGAAGACTGTTGCGACAGTAGGCGAGCTAGATTTGGACACAGCCATTGGGGGGCTCAGGACTGAGGATGCCAATTACGTACAGCAGCAGTGGGATCCGATCCGGTACAGACCGGGTACGAGAGATCATCCCGGGTTCCGTTACGGAAACCTGAATTCCGCAATTTATGTACTGGGATTCCAGCACAAGCCACCGGCTCAGCAGGCCACACCGGTACCGTAGGTTCAGCCACGCCCATCTGCACAGCAGTACGATGCCCATATGAAGAAAATCGAGTCCATGTTTCAGACCATAGATTCCCGGTTTGCACATATGGACGCCCTGACAGCCGAAGTGCAGACAACCAAAACGTCATTGCGCGCTTTGGAGGTACAAGTAGGGAAGTTAGCACAGCAGCTAACGGAGGCAAATCCAGGAAACTTGCCCTCGAATACAGTGAATAATCCACGTGCTCAGATCAATGCCATCACCACTCAGAGTGGATTAGCATTACAGGATCCAGCGTATCCTAGCCACGCTCGCGCAGAAAAATCGAAATAAGTAGAACGCAAACTGCCTGGCCAGAATAACAGCTTAGTCGACCGCCCCCAGCCAAAGGGCTCGGTTGAGCAGGATACAGTGCAGAACGAGACAGAGACAGAAACAGTACCTGTCTCCAAGGAGGTGCCATACCCCTTGAGGGCATGAAAGAGGGAGGATAGCAAAGACTACGCCAGGTTTCTTGAGATGTTCAAGCAGCTGCAGATCAACATACCCTTTGCTGAGGCTTTGGCGAAGATGCCCACTTACGCCAAATTCCTCAAGGACATTCTGTATGGGAGGAGGCGAATGAGAAATTTCGAGACCATAATTCAGACGGCAGAAGTGAGAAACTGTGTGAAGAATGGGCTACCGAGGAAGAGGAAGGACCCTGGCAGTTTTGTTATCCCGGTGACCCTAGGTAATGCTTACACAGGAAAGGCTCTGTGTGACCTAGGGGCCAGTATCAATCTGATGCCCTTGTCAATTTTCAAAACTTTGAAAATCGATGAACTCAGGCCCAGCGAAATGAAGCTGCAGATGGCGGACAGATCCGTGAAGCAGGCTTACGGAGTTATTGAAGATATACTGGCGAAAGTTGGAGAATTGATTTTTCTGGAAGATTTTGTAATTCTGGACATGGAGGCAGGAGACGCACCACCCATTCTGGGAAGACGTTTTTGGCTACCGGAGAGGCCATGAAAAACTTGAAGAGCGGAGAACTGACCATGCAGATTAATGAAGACAAAGTAAAGTTCATCGTTTTTAAAAATCTGCAACTACTGAATTATTACGAGCATGAAGACATTTTTGCAGTGGAGGTAGTCGAAGAAGACTGGGAAAACGAGGAGATGGACAAGCTATGGGCAGAGATTGACAGAGTGGAGAGAGAGAACGAGGAGAGGTTCCAGGAGGAGCAGGCCATGCAAGCTGAAAACCGGACCTGTTTACAGCTGGACGGAGAAGGTGTGGAGAAATTGGCCCTGGTCCCCTCACTCAAAGAGCCACCAACCCTAGAGCTGAAACCGCTCCCGAGCCATCAACGTTCAGCACAACCAAAGCAGTTTCGAGTAGGGCAGAAAGTACTTCTCTGTGATTCACGGAAGCAGTTTTTCCCGAGAAAATTGAGATCTCGGTGGTCAGGACCGTTTATCATCAAAGAGGTACTTTCATGGGATGCGGTTGAATTGGAGAATCTGCATGACAGTACAACTTTCAGGGTGAGCGGAAACCGGGTCAAGACATATTTGGGCCCGGAAGCAGACGTCAAGGTAGACCTGGCGGTTTTGACGTCCCTTGAGCAAACATGAGATAACTGGGTTGGGCCATCGACCGTAAATTTCAAGCGCTGGTTGGGAGGGAGGCAACCCAACGTAGAAAGTTAGTTTGAATTATTTCTAGTTTTGAATTTTGAGAGAGGTAAAATGAGTGGGTATTGACTTTGAATTGAGCATGTGCAGATACAGCAGAGCAGAAAAAAGTACCAAACGGAGTAGAAATACTCTCTGTGCGTATTAGGAGCAGAGAGAGAGAAAAAATTCTATGTCCAGGCTGCGGTATGCTTATTTTACGCACAATGTGCCTATTTTACGCTCACAACAGCTCAGTTTGCCAAAATTTTGAGAAAAAAAAATACATGCTGTCTGGGTATTTTACGCAGAACCTGCGTATTATACGCAGCCAGCAGTAAAATTTCAGAATTTTGAAAATACAAACAAATGGCATTTTGCCTGCTGTCTGCATACTTTACGCAGAGCCTGCGAACTATACACAACCAGCAAGCAAAATATCATTTTTTTTTGCATTTTTGTTCAATCCAGATGGCCCTGTGTGCTTAAAATACGCACAGTATGCGTAATATACGCACAAAACTTCAGTTTTTTTCAAATTTTACATGAAGGGCATTTTTGTAATTTTGGTAAAAGTAGGATTTTTAAGGCCGACGGGTTGGAGCCATTTTTGGCCTCTTTTTTCTCTCTACTTCCATACACAGATCTGTGGAGTTTGAAGCGAATTCAGAAAATTTCGTAGAAGGAAAGGCAGATTTCCGAAAACTTGAAGAATCGAGCCCGGTGTGTTCTGGCACACTCGACCGCCACAAGGACTAGTACGAGTTGGGGATTTTTCAAGAACGGTTTTTCTGCAGAACGTCGCAATCGACCCCGGTGTACGAAGTATACTCGACCATATGGGAGAACATTGTCACACACAATGGTGCTCGGGGATTGAACATTTGAAGTGCGCATATAGAGCCCGGAAGGTTGACAACTTCTGTCGAAAAAATTTCCGGCGACCAGTGAACGGTCCTTCTCTCCCGGAATTTGCATAAAATTCAGCACCTATAAGAACTTACTCCGGGTGCACAGGTTCAATTTCTGTCTCTCGCTTTATTTTCCTGCGTATACTACCAGTTGTTTCCATTCGATGACGCAAGCCAGGTCATCCAATCCAGATTTTATGAGTGATGACTAGTACCATGAGGGCATGGCACCATCCAGTGTGGGGGTGGAGGCGTTGTAAATGAATTACTTTTTATTTAAAAAAAATATATTTGTGAATTTTTTTTTAAAAAATAAAAAAAAAATTGATGAAAATTGAAAATTTTTGAGACCATCGAAGGATTTAGCTTAAAATTGGAGAGATCTTAATGATAGAAAATTTCCCGAAGTGGACGAACTTAAGTATGGAAGAGCTACGAGAATCTGTCTAGGGGAGTTAATAGAGCCAATGCACTCCAGAAAACGCAAGTAGCTGTCTCCTGAGCCATGTATCCGACTAGTTGCCAGACCACCGTCACCAGGTAGTCGTCAACCCGCCATCACGGTCACCACCTCATTTGGTGGAATGATAGGCCATAGGGGACCTCACGTCCTGTCTGGCACCTTAGGTCCACTAGTGAGCCCCGTTGATCCATTAACCCTTTTCTTGGTAACCGTTTGACCTAGGAAGCCGTATTTTGATACTCGCATCATTGTTAATATTTTTACCCTTCCTACGCGTCATGGCACGAGGGAGCTGAGTCGAGGGGGATTTTCTGGGGTAGAGCAGAATTGTCATATTTGATAGTGGATGAACGTCATATTTTTATATTTGAGGGTGTGTAAGTGTGAGATAGTGACGGTAGCACACTTCGGTGTGGCGGTGACTCACGAAATTACACCGTGAGCACAGGAGGAGAGTCGTAGTGCGGAAATTTTCCGTAGGACATGGGGGACTCGGGTTGACAGGGTTGATTGGAGGACGCGTTGTGCCATTTAGTCATCCTTGAAGAGAGGAGGATCGGTTGGAAAAGCGCGATTATTTTACAGATTGACTACATGGTTCGAAATTAGTGCGGGGGTGGTCGTTTCAGATTTTATTTCAGTATTTTTCTGCCACCCCACGTTTTTGGTTTATCATAGAGTTGGCATGGTTTATATTATTATTTTTTATTGTGTTGCCCAGCAAAAAAAAACGAGAAAAGAAAAGAAAAAAAAGGAGTATCAAAGGCAGAAAATTCAGGGTGCTTGATTGATTTTATTTCAAAACGCCAGGTTGGCAATTTTTATCAAAGTTTCACATTCCTTCACAGTTGTGGCCGCGAGAACGGCAGTTACACCGGGACTGAGGAAATCGAGTATCTTAGGTGATTTGGGTCAGATTTACATTACACCCGAAATAAAAGCACGGAAGGTGTGCGTTAGGGATACGTTCGGTTTGCATGCAAAAGTGGAAGTAAGTGGTGTTCGCGCTTGTTCCCAACCTAGGCTGGCCGCGAGTTCTTCCGATCACCGCAGTTTCTGAAATCTAGGGGAATATGAGTGTTTGAGGATGTTCAGTTTGAGTTGAAGAGATTGCCCAGTCTCACCAAAAATATACACTGTTTTTATCATAGTAATACTGTTTGTAAATAAGTGCAGTTACACCGCTGTGGATTGATTCCGGATAGTATGCATCGGTAGTATATTGCTGGAGTTTGCTCGGGACGAGAAATGTTTAGTGTGGGGGTATTTGATAACGCCCAAATAGCGGATATCTTTTAGCCTGGATTGGCGTGCCTTTGTGCCAGAAAGCCGTGTTTTAGCCAGAATTCACCCTCAGAAAGCCTCGGAAATAGGAACGAGATGTTTATTTGCTCTTCATAAATTTCTGCATGTTTCGTACTTTTATTGGATATGATCGCGGGTTTGTTCATGTTGTCCTTACAAGAATAGGTTCGGGAAGTGCATTGGGATGCGTGCCGAGACAGAATCGAGTTCGCCTCGAGAAACGTGCAGAAAATGCTTGGAGCAGGATTTGACCGAGACTGGTAAAAGGGAGAGTGGAACAGAAAACGGAAAGACTGGAGGAGAAACGGGCTGTGAAAACCGACCGAGAAAGCTGAAAACGCCAAAACCAAGAATGACAGGGATGCGCTCGGTTGACAATATCTTGAGCTTGACTTGGAATTTTGAAGTGAAACCAAGGGAAAAAGAACGGAGACGTCAAGGGCTTTCAGAAAACAGGTTATAATGCTGAAACGGAGTTCGACCGAAAACCGACCTCCCGTCAAGTGTGGGTCCCAGACAGGCCACGCCCAAGTACTGGGTCTCGTTTTTCGGTGTCCGGAATCAGGAGCAACTATTTCATGTTCATGACGATTTCGGGACAATTTTGGCCTAGGAATATTTTGGTCATTTTGGCACCGGGCCGGGGTTCCGGACTCGAGTTCAGATTTTTTCTCACAAATTCAGTCAGCATTTTTCCTATGGCCAGAGTCAGGATTGGGCATAATTTGGAGCAGTTTTGACCCAGAGGTATTTTGGTAATTTTGACAAGTTTCGGGTCAAAAGCTGCACAATTGGTACGTGGCACGGATAACGAGTCTCCTGTGTGTTTTCATATCAAACTAGAACGAAAATATGAAGAGACCCTAGGGGATCCTGGAATCTAGTATCTCAAACCCTAGTTTTACAACCTTAAGATTATTTAGAAAAATCTAACAAAAAAGATTTATGTTTCAGTTATTTACTTTTAGTACTTAGTTAGCAAACAAACCCTCAAAATATTCCTCCTTTTTACACTCTGCAACTTAAAACTAATTACTAGAAAAACCTGCAAAGTCCCTGTGGGATCGATAATCCGAGTTGAAAATACTCTCTATATTACTCTATTCGTATACTTGCGAATAGTACGCTAAATTGTGCATCACTTACCCCATAGCACCTTCTACTTATCCTTCTTCTTCTCAGGGTTCAGTGGTTCCTTCTATCTATGGTTCAAAATTCTCAACTCACCAACAGCCATGTCTATTAGACAGTGGTGTCAATAATCATGTCACCAAATCTCTGACATCTCTACGTTCAGCCCGACCTTACAATGGTTCAGATGCAGTCACTGTTGGTAATTCCTATCTCTTGTGTTGGCTATGGTACTCTCTCCACTCCTTCTACATTTCATCTTCATATTGCGCTTCACTCTCCTCATTTTTCTTCCAACTTATTGTCCATATCACAATTTACAAAAGACAATAATTGTCCTGTAATTTTTGATGCTTTGGTTATGCTATTCAGGACGATCTTACCAAGACAGCTCTGTCTCAGGGCCCTTGTGAACAAGGTCTCTATTATGTTTCTCTGTCTCCTCCTGCTTCGTCCAGCTCTTCACTCCAAGTATACTGAACCTTACACTAGTCTTACTCTCCTCCTGTGTGGCACTCTAGACTTGGCCATCCCTCACAAGAAGTGTATGATCATGTAGCAAGGTTGTTATATTTCCTGTACAATTTAAGTATCAAATGTGTGAACATTGTTTGATTTTTAGAAGTAAGCTCAGTTTTCCTTTGTCTACTTCAAAGACTACTCATGCTTTTCAACTTGTACATGATGATGTATGGGGTCCTTCCCCTGTTTCTTCTTTTAATAAATACAACTACTATCTCATATTTGTTGATGATTTTAGTAGATTTTGCTAGCTTTATCCTCTCAGGTTCAAGTCAGAGGCTTATGCTTCTTACGTTCACTTTTCTAAGCTTGTCACCACTCAATTTCACTCTGCTATTCAAATCATTAGAAATGCTAATGGGGGCGAGTTCTTAAGCACGGACTTTGCTCAGTATCTTCTTAATCAAGGTACTATTCATCAGCTTACTTGTCCTCACACACCTGAACAGGCTGGTAGGGTTGAGAGGACATAGGCAGATTGTTGAAGTAGTTGTAGCTCTTCTTCATCAAGCTAAACCACCTCTCTCTTATTGGCTTGATGCAGTATCTACTACTAATTTTGTCATAAACAGACTACCAAAATCCACACTTTAGTTTAAATCCTCTTTTCAGGTCTTGTACAATTCTCTTCCTGATTATAATTTCTTCAAAACTTTTGGCTGTTTGTGTTTTCCTTGGCTTAGACCTTATTCTTCCAATAAGTTTCAGCCAAGATCTACTAAGTGTGTGTTTTTAGGGTATTCTCCTACTACTAAAGGTTACAGGTGTCTTGATTTTCAAAATCACAAAGTTTATACATTTAGACATTTAATCTTTTATTAGGATATATTTCCATATCCTTCTTCTTCACAAGAACACACTACTTCATGTTTAGCATCTCCTTCTATTACTTCTCTTTTCCTAAATCCGTTTATTTCTCATACCACTTCTTCTGAAACATCATATTTTGATCTTTCTTCTTCACCTTTAGTGTCTTCTTCATACACTACTCCTTCTCTTTCTGCAGCATCACCACCTCCATCTTCTCCGCCTTCACCTCATGTGTCTCTCCCTGCACCTGCATCTACAGTGCGTGTTCACCCCATGACTACTAGATCCAGAACTAGTGTTCTTAAACCAAACCCTAAATATTTTGCTAGCTAGGCTGCTACTGCTTTTGTGGATACAGAACCCAATACATTTGCTCAGGCCATGTCTGCTTCTCATTGGCAACAGGCTATGACAGATGAATATAAGGCTTTAGTACAACAACAAACATGGTGTCTTGTGCCACCTCTGTCTTCTAGAAAGCCTATTGTTCCGAATGGGTGTTTAAAATCAAAAGGGGAGCTGATGGATCCTTTGCTAGATATAAGGCAAGGTTTTAGCTAAGGGGTATTTACAAGAATTTGGTTTAGACTACACAGAGACATTCAGTCCTGTAGCTAAACATACCACTATTAGAGTGGTTCTCACTTTGGCCTTGACAAGAAATTGGTGTATGAAGCAACTAGATGTGTCCAATGCCTTTCTGCATGGTGATCTTCATGAAGAGGTTTACATGGCTAAACCAGAGGGCTTTGTTCATCTTGATTATCCATCTTATGTGTGTAAGTTACAAAAGTCTCTCTATGGCCTTAAACAAGCTTCTAGAGCTTGGTATCACAAATTGTATACTTTTTTGACAAGCCAAGGATTTGTAATGAGCTTTGCAGACTCTTCCTTGTTTGTGTTGAAGACACCTACAGATCTTACTCTGGTTTTAGTGTATGTTGATGATATATTAGTCGCTGGGAGTGACTCTAATTTCATTCAACAGTTAATGAGTGTTTGCTCTTAAAGAGCTAGGCAACCTACATTACTTTCTGGGAATTTAAGTTTCTACCTCTGAGCAAAATGTCATACTTCATCAAACAAAGTATGCTCAAGAATTACTTCTCAAGGCTGGCTTACAGGAGAGCAAGGCTGTTGTTACTCCAGTGGTGGATTCTGGTTCTGGTCAAACTATCTCTCATTTAGATGAAACTGGTCATGTTTCTTATACAGATGTCAAATTTTTTAGAAGTTTGGTTGCGGCTCTACAGCACTTAACAATTACAAGACGAGATCTCCAGTTTGCAGTAAATGCATTATGTAAACATATGCACTCTCCTTCTTCTCAAGATTTTCAGGCACTTAAGAGGACCTTGAGGTATGTTAAAGGTACATTGAGTGATGGCTTACAGTTCACCAAGTGTACATAACCCTTTGTGATAGGAGGTCAACGACAGCTTATTGTGTATTTCTGGGGGATAATTTAGTCTCATGGAGCTCCAAAAAAGTAACCTACAGTAGCCAAGTCTTCCACAGAAGCATAATACAGAGTCTTGTCTGCAGTTGCTTCAGAGGTTAAGTGGCTGACTTATCTGTTAAAAGATCCGGGTGTTGGATTAGCACATGCACCATTATTGTTATGTGATACCAGTTCTACATTGGCCTTGGCTTCCAACCCAGGTTTTCATGCTAGAACCAAGCATATAGAGATTGATTATCATTTTGTTAGAGAAATGGTTGTGGCTGGAGTAGTTCACATTGCTTCTCAAGATCAGGTGGCTGATATTCTTACTAAGTCTGTATCACATTCTCAGTTTTTGTGTGTTAAGATCCAAAGTAGATGGATATTCATGTAATCACACCCACACTGCGATAGCTTGCAATTTTCACCACCATATCACAAGGAAGAAGCTGAAAAGCAGTAAGACTTTGCTTCTCGCATTCTCAATTGCCTCGAATCTGAGCGAACCTGTACGGGAATAAAAAAGTTTGATCCTAGAATTTCACACCATCACCGAAACAAAAACAGTCGGATGCATTCATCAAACTTTTTTTTTGCGGCACCAAAAGAACATCATATTAATAGATTTTCGAAGTACATAGAGAGAACGCAAAGAGCACGACTAGTCGAAAGAACAAGCTGCAACACAGCGAAGCAGCAACATATCTAACAAAAGGCCTATCCAAGACCCAGCCCAAACCATCAAAACCAGCACGACCAAAAGAGCAACCAAACCCAAACATCTACAATCCAGTTCTGAAAATACACAAGGGCAATAACAAGAAGAACTACTAGCAAAATCATAAAAACTTAAACCTTAAACAAACCCCAAAGTCTTAGAAGATCAAACAGCAGACTATGCATCAATGAATGAGATAACAGCAGACATGAGATCATCATCTGGAATGGGAGGGAACTCAGTTGCAGCACCACCAGCAGTGAAACCATCTCCAGATACTTCATGGGAAGGAAAAGCAGGAACACTTGAAGAAGCATCTACAGAGGGGGTTAAACCTAGACTGCTCACACCAGAGGAGGAGGCAACCAACACAGCACCCATGGAAGACTTATTGACACAAGAGCAAGCTGCTGGAGGTAACACTGCTAATGGACTTGCCTCAGAAACTTCCACCAAAGCTTGAGGGAAGAACTGAACTTGTCCTGTCACCCATGCAGAGCTTCCTTTTTTAACTTCCACCTCAACCCAACCTTCATTAGCTAAATCAAACACTACTAAAAGAAAGATTAGCATGACGAAATGTTATGAGCAAGAGCCTCTGCCTGATGGTACATGTGCGTACTAGAAATTGTGTGATGCTCAAAATATCTTTTATTTCTAGAGACCTAGAGAATCCAGAAGATAGCTGGGATCGAATGCCAGTTTCTAAGCTTACTAAGCTTATTTTTTCCCTCACCCAGTTCATGATCCATCTTTGAAGGTTCTCACTATTGCTATGATTAGGTTTATGAGAAGAAGGGATGGGTGCTCTCTCCCAAAGCTCTTGAGCCTTAGTACACGAAAAAAAGATGTGTGAAGAAGTTTCAATATGATCAGGACAAAGAGGACAAAAAGGACTAATGGAGTTAATTTTATTATGAATATTATTTAAACAAGGTAAAGAGTTAGAACAAATTCTCCAGAAAAGATGAATGATGTTTGAGGGCAAGCCTAAAGACCATAATCTTCTCCACTTATAAGTAAAAGAAATATGATTAAAGTGAATCCGAGCAGAAGAAGAAAGAGGAGAAGAGTTGTTGTAATTTTGTAAAGTATAAGCTAATTTAACAGAAAATATTCCATTAGAGGAGGGTTTCCAGATTGGGGTATCCTGGCTATCATGATCCTCAATGGGGGTACGTGCAATTTTGTCACATAGCCATGTAGGGAAGAAGCTATGAAGAAGATCAAGATTCCATGTCATATCTCTTTCAATGATAAGTTGATCAACTTTTTTGAGTGAATGAGTTGGATCAGTATGCAACAAACATTCAGCAATGGATGCTCCAGGGACATCTTGGATCCAACCATCCGATCGTATCCATATAGACTTACCCGTGGCCACTTTCCATTGAATCCCAAGATTGAGAGTACTTCTGCCTTTGCAAATATTCTTCCAAGCACAGGAGGAAGTAGATGCATGTTTGAGGCAAAGAAAACTCTTTCTTTTACAATATTTTTTAATGAAATAGTAACTAAAAAAGGAGCTCGGATTTCTAATAATTCTCCACCTATTCTTAGCAAGGAGAGCATTATTAAAACAACATAAGTTCTTGAAACCCAGGACCCCATTTTTGGGAGTGTTGCACTGAAAATCCCAGGAGATCCAGTGAATGCTTCTCTTCTTGCAACTACCCGCCCAGAAAAATGTTGAAAGAGCAGATTTTATGGTGTCACAGTCTTTTTTGGGAAACTGACAAATGGAGATTGGATAGACAAAATAACTGTTTAAGACTGCCTTGATTAATGTGGCTCTTCCAAACGTGTTAAGGAGGAGATCTTGCCATCCAGCACACTTATTAACAACTTTTGCTACTGTTTTTTTGACAAGTTCTTTATTTGATCCTTTTTCATCAAGGAAAATACCCAAATACTTTTCTATAGACTCATGCGGGGAAAGCCCAAGATTTTGAGCAAAGCATTTTGTCTGGAAGGGTACAATTAGGGCTAAAAACAAGGGAAGATTTGTCTAAGTTAATAGTTTGTCCAGATTGCTTAGCATACTCATCTAAAATATTTTTAATGTTAGCACTAGTATGTGGCTATATTTGGAAGAGGATAAGAGTGTCATCAGCAAATTGGATATGAGAAACATTATGAGTTCTAGAGAAAGGAATTCCTTGAATTAGGTTATCATGCTCAGCCATTTCTAAAGAACTGGACAAGACTTCTACACAAAGTGCAAAGAGAAAGGGGGACAAGGGATTTCCCTGTCTTAGACCTCTATGTGGTTTAAAATAGGTAGATTGTGAACCATTAAGAAGAATAGAATAGGAGACTGTAGTAATGCATTGCATAATGAGCCTAATAAAGTGAGAGGGGAAGTGCATTTGAACAATGACTTGTTCAAGGAAGTCCCGTCTAATACGGTCAAAGGCTTTGGATATATCAAGTTTAAGGGCCCCCAATTTTTGTTGATTACTAGATTTAGCTTTGTGGATGGTGTGAACTAGATCCTGCCCTATAAGAATGTTATCTTGGATAATTCGATGGGGGATGAAACCAATTTGGTTAACTGAGATGAGGAGGGGCAACACTTGCTTAAGTCTATTAGCTAGGACCTTAGCAATGATTCTGTAGAAGACATTGCATAGACTAATGGGTCTAA
The DNA here is from genome assembly GCA_023055425.1 of Linanthus parryae. NCBI lineage: Eukaryota > Viridiplantae > Streptophyta > Magnoliopsida > Ericales > Polemoniaceae > Linanthus > Linanthus parryae. Next base: position 107,974,325 of record JALGPY010000005.1, on the reverse strand, counting down.
AGTCACTAACAGTCTGAGGGTTGGAAACTTTGGGTATTAGAATAATATGAGTTTTATTTATTTCACGCAGAAGCTGACAAGAGTTAAGAAAAGATAAGACAGCAGAAGTAATGGAAGTTGAGATAAGGGACCAATTTTTTTGGAGGAAAGCTGGTTGAAACCCATCAGGCCCAGGGGCCTTAAGAGGGGACATTTCAAAAACTGCCTTTGAAACCTCATGAGCTGCAAAGGGTCTAGAGAGTGATTGTTGCTGCTCAGAGATAGGAAGTTAGTGACATTAAGTAAAAGGGAAAATGAGAAGAGTTATTGTTCTCAGCTACAAGAGTGGATAAACTAGGGAAAGGTTCAGCGTAAATTTGCTGATAGTGGTTGAGAAAGGTTTTCTTCATATCATTGAGATCAGTAACACAACTCCCATTAGGTAGTTGAATATTCCAAACCATATTCATGTTCATTTTGATTTTAGTGTAAGCGTGGAAAAACTTAGTGTTCTTATTTCCTGTTTTAACCACTTACATCTGGCTCTTTGGGCCCAGAAGATCTCCTCTTGGGAAAGCAGATTCTGTAACTGCTTATGGTATGAGAAAAAATTGATGGCAGCAGTAGGATGAGGAAGAAGATTTTGATAGTGGGAAATATGTTGCTTAGTCAAGTTAATTTGATTTAAAAGTGAAGGCCTAGCAATAGCCCATGTTCTATAAGATTTCAAAGTGATGTAGAGTAATTTAACCACTCTGAAACAAGGAGATCCTATTATGGGGAGTCTCCAAATGAAGTCAATAAGTTCATTAGAGGAGGGTGCATTGAGCAACCAAATTTCAAATCGTCTAGGAGGGGAGAGACGGGAGTTATCTGGTAAGAGCTTGAGGACCATAGGTGAATGATGAGATGCCCCAATATCCAAATTTTGCAGGGCAAGGGAAGGGAACAAATCCAAAAATCTAGTATTACACCAACCTCTATCTAATCTTTCAAAGGTTGGGGTAGAGCTAAATCGATTATTAGTCCACGTGAACCATGGTCCAACATTTTTGACCTCAAATAACCCCCAACTATTATGAAAGTTCAAAAGATTATCAGCACCCCTAATGTTAGAAGCACATGGTCCTGTTTTATCATGATGAAACAGAACCTGGTTAAAGTAACAAAGGAGAATAAGGGGACAGTGACAAGGAAGAATGCGATCAAATTGATCCCAAACTCCTTCACGTTGATCAAAACAAGGATGACCATAAACGAGTCCCATGAACCAGGGGGAGTGACTTGGGTTACCATCCTTAAATTCTAAAAGAACTTAGTTTTCAGAAGACCATTTTACAGACCCGGAGAGGATATAGGAGTGCCAGGCACACCACAATCCACCACAAGAACCGCAAGGGTCAATAAAACAATGAGTATCAAAGCCTAACTTCCTAATTTTTTTTGAATAAATGACTTGTTATGTTTAGTTTCAGCAAGAAAGATAAGTGCAGGCCTAAACTTACGGGTCAGAGAAAAAACTTCACGAATTGCAGAGTCCTGACCCAACCCTCTGCAATTCCAACTAAGAAGATTCATGGCTCTCTAGGGGGTTGTTCTGGGACAACCACCCCAAACCCAAACTTGACTCTTTTAGGAAAATGAAGATTTTCAACTGAAACATCGTTTAAAACTCTTAATCTTTTTTTTGAATTTGAAGTTGAAGAAGTGTTCGGAGAAAGGATTAAATTTGAACAAATTACAGAAATCATAAAAATCATTAGTACCTTTCTTTGCCTCCTGCCTGGGATTCACTTTCTGTTTCTTACCCTTCCCCTTGTGATCGGTTGAATGAGGCACGAGCTTATCTCTCTTGGTGGTAGCTTTCTTGATTGCTGGTATGTGCAAAGCTTTTGCTTTTGTTGCTGCCTTTTCTTTTCCTTTACCAAGTTCCTTCTTGGTACTCTTCTTTTTCTCCAATCCCATCTCTTTTTTATCTCTCCTCTCCTCCCCCTTGTATTTTCTTGAAGGTGGTAGGTAACTGCTTCATCTGGCTATGTGGTGGCTGCAGTTGAGGGAGATTTGGGCAAGAAAGAGATGGATAGTGGAGATTGTAAAAAGTTGAATCCGGAAGCTGGAATTTGTAATTTATAGTGTTAATTGGAGGAAGACTTTTCATTTCTTGAAGCAGAGAGTCGCCATTATCAAACCCCATATTCACGAATCTATTGATGAATGGATAAGAAAACGGAGCAACATTGAACATGACCGGTTGGGGTTGGTGAGAGGGAGATGAATACATAGCAGAGTTCGATGCACATGCATGCATTGAAAGAGATAGTGGAACAGTTTGAGGGGGAAACTGAACCGGTTGGAATTGCATCATTAATTGGGGTACATTGAAGGAATGTTCCCCTATATAAGAAGAAGACCAGCTTCCGAAAAAGGGTTATTGAGTACATTCATAGGCAGTGAGGGATAGGGGGTGTGAAGAATTGAGTGGAGTCATTTGAATAGGTAGAATGAGCCGAGTTGTGACAGTTCAAAGGGAGGGGTGGACCTTGGTTTAGATCATTGAGAATAGAAACATCATGAAAAGTATAAACTGGGGTAGAACTAGTGTCAAACTTCATGGTACGATAGGGTCCATTCTTAGAGTGAAATTTGAGAAGGTGAGTAAACAATTTGCGTTGAGGGTTTACATGAAAAGGGTAGGAGGAAAGGTAATGAGATTGCAGATACCTTGCCTCCAATTTCTCCAAAACCTCCACCAGGTTAGTTGTTTGTGGTTGATTAAGTGAGGCATATCTCTCATCAAGTACTTCTCATCTACTTGCTTGAAAATATGTCTCATGAACATTTTGGACTTGGTGAGAGGCCCAACGTTCCGTCATATCCATATTACCATGCATTCTAGACATGAAAATCGTTCTAAGTTATCAATGCGTTACATACGTGAACGTGCTATTAAAAATGGCAATTATTTTCCTAATAATGATTATTTTTGGCATGATAGTAGGACACTAGATTACACATCTCATGCTTATTGTGCACAATCACCTCCCTCACACACTTACATATTTTCGAACTCTCATGATTCATGCACTTATCAATATAATGATATGATGTGTGAATCAAGTCTAGGAGTGAATTATTTTGAGAGGGAAGCTTATGTGAATGAGGAACTAGAGAGGCCTATAAGTAGCTCTCTTGAGGAGACAATGAAAAAATATTTTCAAGGTACAAAAGAACTTTTGGAATCACAAAGAGAACTTGTAGAATCACTATCTTACTTGGTTGACAAAGTGGAATCCTTAAATTCACAATCTCAAGATGATGAGTCTCTTGCATATAGTTTTCATTCTTCACAAGACTCACCATCACACGAGTCTCAAATTCCCATTCACACACATCACGAGCCTATTCATGACCAAAATTTTGAAGATGTGTTTGATGATGGAGTGGTTGCTACTAGGATAGGTGATTGTATTAATTTCTCATTTGCACATTCTAAAGAAGCATGTGATAGTTATTGACGCGAATTCTTTACGCGCTTAAACGCAAGTATACGGTTAAGTATTATTTAGGAGTATTTAACGACTCCGAGTATCAAACCAAAGGGAATTTACGACTACTAGCTAACTAGAAATTAACTTTAAGATATCTAAGTAACAAGTAAAAATGGTGTTTGATTTTGTAACGTTGTCGCCCACGAACAAGCGACGTCAATTAAATAACAAGTAACTAAATATTTTTGTAAGATTTTCACTTTTAAACAAAGATAAATTGTGATTGAATACGATTGATGAGAAAGAACTAGGTAATTGATGGTCCCTAGAGTTGTTAACGATTTCCGGAATTATGCATGAAACACTCTACTCACGTTCTAGTTATATCAGGTAATGCTCATCACGATCTTCTCTCGATCCCACGTGAATTTGTGTAAACAATAGCTTTCGGGTCCTCTCGGTCCACCTCCGTCTATTAATACAATCTAACTGATTTGTTAGGCTCGTTCACCGGGTCCTATCGGTCCACCAAATTCACTAAGTCCTAACAAAAATCAATTGAAACTACCCTCACACGATTAATCAAGTTTCTATCTCCTCTCGGTCTCAAGAAACTACAAGATCACCTAACTATTATTTAACACGTCTCAAAGAATTCACTTTCGTGAAACCCTATCAACAAGTAGTGTCCTCGGGTGATCAAGCCAAGAACACTAATAAATAAAGTACAAGAATAGAGAGGATAATAAGAACGTTCATAAAATTTAAGCTAATGCATGTATCAAGTCCAAAATCCGGAAAAACGTCATCAAACCCTAGTTTTAATCAATCACCTAGCTTAAGATGTTTAGCTAGACATAGTAGTGTTCAACATATTTAATATAATGAAGTTCACAAAGAAAAGAAGAAGAAACGAAGATCAAACGCAAAAATCTTCACTCTTGATGATCCTCCAAGCTCCAAGCGTTCTTGATCTTCTTCTCCAGCTCTCTATACTCCCAAGGTGTGTCAATACCTCTTTTTAATCGTCCCCCAACGTTAGAATAGGGCTGGGGTCTCAAAACTTTCTCGAAATCACCAAAAAACCCCAAAAAGTGTGCGTCTGGCCCAGCTGTTCGCACGAACACTCGACTGTTCGTGCGAACAGTGTTCGTGCGAACAGTTTGGGTGTTCTTATCGTCCAGCAGTTTGTTTTTCTCACTTTTTGGCCCTCCAAATTTCTTCTAAGGCATTTCTTCTCTTCTTTTCTTTATTCCTCCTCTCTTGTCTTCATTCCCGAGCATATCCTTGAGCTATCTTGTGTTCCAAAGTTCGTTTCCGCTCCAAAATCATCGCTCCAAGCTCCCGGTTTCTGAAATACACAACACGAAAACATACCGGAAGATCACATGCGATAAACAATGTATAAATCATACGAAAAACGCCCGGATTACGAAATAAATCTCAATAACTCACGTGTGCTCAAAACAACTCGAATTTGGCCAATTTCTCAAAAAATACACTGAAACGCTCGCAAAACGGTCGTGGATCGTGAACAATATAACTCCTAATGTGGAGTTATCAAACACCCCCACACTAACCTATTGCGCTTCACTAGTTATCCAATCAAAGTACAACCAAAATCCAGCCTCAATGCAACCAAAGTATCTCCAATGAAACACATCCCCACAAGTGATACGAGTCGAGAATTGCATACTTGCTAGAAACACCGTTGCATACAAATCCTAAATAGCCGACTCAATAACGACACAAGACTCGACAGTACAAAAATATGATGCAAATGAAAACTATGACTCGATCCTACAAAAACACATATATACACAAAACACACTTTTTATCTTTTTGGTTGAGATCGGGCAATCTCCATTGGCTTAAATCGATTATCATGAAGTGATGAGAATCCTAGGAACAAAGCATGAGTTGAAACTAAAATCAACAACGAGACTCTCCCCTAGTTAGTATAGAAAGCCTAACTTTACTAAGTACAAGAGTACGCTACCTTTTCGCGTGTGCCACGAAATAAGAGACTACGCTAGGCAAAGCCACATCCAAGGTCCGAGCTCCTAATCCGCTAACGGTTTTCACATGGTGAGGCTTAGGGACATATAGATAATCTCGTCGAAATCAAGTCCTAAGCGTCACATTCTCACGTCAAATCCCCCATCTCACACACCCTCACCACAATGATAGAAACCGAAACCCGAAGCTCACCACCTCCGGCCCTCAATTCCCTCAAACCCCAGTACACTAGTGATCTCCGTGGCCATCGTCGTTCGTCGTGCGTGAAACGTGAACCGTCGTCATCAAAGTAGCTCCACCCCTCGTTCCAATTTAAATCCAACTCAATCTTTATTTCATCTCTCCTTTTTCTTTTTCTCTCTTTTTTTCATTTTCTTTTTTTTTTTCTTTTTTTTTCACAATTCTCTCAAAATACCATCAAAATCCAACAATAATAACCGAGAGGTATTCAAATAATAATCAAATATGCTAGGAGAAGGAAACACGTAAATCGATGAATGAATATCACATAAAAATACCATCTCCTCCTAACTCAATCAAAGTCCATGTCAAGTCCAAGCCGCAAAATCAATGAAGTACATGTGTGGGAGTGGAGTCGTCGCAAGCTCACACTCTATGTCCGGAGTCAAAAAGTCGACACCCCCACACTCGAATGTAACCACATCCCCTCTCAAGTAGTCCCGAAGATGAATGTATCTCTTGCCTAATCCAACCGATCCTCCTACACCAAAGTAATCAAAACCGGTACCTAGCACGATCCACCAATTAAGTTCTCCCAACCCAATTTCGTGCGTATAAGATACACGCACTCACGACTCTCCATAACTGTGTCCATGATGTAGTGGCATGGAACACCGCCACACCGAAGTGCGCAATCCTACTCACTCACCCTAGCATCCCCTCGTAGATAGTCAATGAAGTGCAAGCGAGATGTAGAACTCAACGAATTGTATAATCACTCCCTCATCGAACCCCATCAACTACACAATTCCCTCATGACGCACTAAAGTGGTAATTCTAATCAATTTGTGATGAAGGCCAAGAATCGTCACCCTAGGTCCGAAGGCTAGCAAAGAATCCAAGGTTCAAATTGGGGCGTCTAATGGTCCTACAAGGTGAGTTCTAAAAGCAGTGAGTGCTCTAATACACACCTCGCACAGCTGTTTCGTGTGCCACTACAAGGCGGGTTGGCGACTACCTAAGACATACACATGGATGTTCGGCTTGTTTAGCTCACACCTAGCTCAGCTCTTGTAAGAAAATAGGCAAACACTTTGGCTTTAAGACTCACGTAAGTGTTAAAAATAAGTAGGCACTCCCGTAAAGAAAGTCTCTCTATACCTACTAGGGGGGACTCACATTGTCACTCTCGGTCGCAAATCATGCTCTACGCCTAAAATCCTCACACTTCGCGATTTATCAGACTCTAGCCTCTTTCGATTGCCCTTTTCTCAAAATTTTCTCTCTTTTTTTTTTTTTTTTTTTTGGATTTTTCAATTTTTGATTTTTTGATTTTTTTTTCATATAATTCCTACACTACATGCAAGCCGACAGAACGAAACTAAATAAAACATTCGATAGGGTAGGTAGACTCAAATAAGATGACACAATTTCTTACGTGTATACGCAAGTGCACAGTTCAAGTAATATAGGGTAATATTTCAACCCCGAGTTATCGATCCCACGAGGACAGATAGTAGGTTTATTGTTAATTAGAGATTAAATCTAAAGAGTGTAATTGAAATAACAGGAAGAAAGTTGTTGATTTGAGAAGTTGTCACCCCCAATCAAGTGACATTATTAAACTAACTAAAAAACAATATTTTTGGATTTTTATAATTAAACCAGGTTTGATTAAATAGGGAGAAGGACTAGGCGATCTATGGATCACCTAGGGCATCAGACAATTCCGGATATTGCTTTGAAACATGTAATATTGAATATGCTCTTGATCACGTCTAACTACTCACAATCTCCTGTCGGTCTCATGTAAGCCTATGCTAGATTCAATAGTCGTCATCTGTCGATCCATAAACTATATCACCTAACAAGCACTAAGTTTAATCCTACGTTTTGATCCAAACCCTAACACTTCACCTTTCAGTCCATCATGATACGGGGTTGCTAGCAATCCTAGATTCATAAGCTAATCAATCTTCACCTGTCAGTCCATCGATCTTTCACCAATTCGCTACCCTAGTTCATGAATCTAGGTTAACATAATATTAAGAAAAAGATTACTAGAAGATGCAAATTCATTATTAATTTAAGCTAAGATAAACGTTATGTATTGAAACATCTCATATGATCATTCACATCCTACCAAGCACGTGTCAATAGTGCAAGTTCAACAATCAATCAAACGAGATAGAATCAATCCATCGCATGAATCCATAAGCATGAATCAAACAAACAAATCCGGAACGGTGTCTAACAAAGCCCTAGGCTCTCCATAGAGCCTAGAAAATAAAACTACTCAAATAATCTGAAAATAAGTGCTAAAAAGTACATAGTAACGAGAAACAATAGAAAAGATAGGAGGGATAGTCAAACTCGTGACGAAAATCGCGTTTCGGCGACTCCGGCGTCGTTCTCCATGCCCCTCGTGCTCCCTAGCCTTCCTCCCTCGTTCCCCAGCAGCTTCTACTGTGTTTTAGGTCTAAGAATGCGTTCCCCAAGGCCTGGGCACGCTTTTTAATGAAATATGGCCGAAATTGCACTTCAGCCTCTCCAGTTTGTAATTCCCGGACAGAATTATTTGCTGATCTTGCGCGGGCTGTATCTCCGTCATACCGACTCGTCTTCGGGCCTACCATATATCGTTGGAAAGCTACGGATGTCTGCTTTCCAATGCCGCAGGCCTTGATCTAAAATTATTTTTAGATTTTCCTGGGCATCGAAAAGAGTGCAGGCTGGTCCTGTGTGACTTTTCCCACTTTGCTTCGTTTGTGCGTCTCCTTTTTCTCCTCTTCATCTAGCTCCTTTCCAAGCATATCCAAGCATCTCATAAGCTCCATTGCACCTATTTTACCTGAGATACACAACACTAAACAACTCGTGCAATTATCATAGCAAATATGAGAGAAAACATGCACAAATAGGCTAGAAACACACTTTTCACTCTTAGGCTTATAAATCGTCAAATTCACGTATTTGTGCAAATATAACATATAATTCATGTGAAATAAGCCTATTACAAGTAATATGGAAGTATAAAAATAACTCCTAAAAGAGAGTTATCAAATACCCCCACACTTAGCTTTTGCTCGTCCCGAGTAAAACCACTATTTACTAGCCGACTCAATAACGACACAAGACTCGACAATGCAACAATATAATGCAAATGCAAACTACGACTCGATCCTACACAAACACATATATACACAGAACACACTTTTTATCTTTTTGGTTGAGATCGGGCAATCTCCATTGGCTTAAATCGAGTATCATGAAGTGATGAGAATCCTAGGAACAAAGCATGAGTTGAAACTAAATTTGACAAGGAGACTCTCCCCTAGTTAGTACAGAAAGCCTAACTTTACTAAGTACAAGAGTACGCTACCTCTTCGCGTGTGCCACGAAATAAGAGACTACGCTAGGCAAAGCAACATCCAAGGTTCGAGCTCCTAATCCGCTAATGGTTTTCACATGATGAGGCTTAGGGACATATAGATAATCTCGTCGAAATCATGTCCTAAGCGTCACATTCTCACATCAAATCCCACATCTCACACACCCTCACCACGATGATAGAGAACAATAACCCAAAGCTCACCACCTCCGGCCCTCAATTCCCTCAAACCCCGGTACACTAGTGATCTCCGTGGCCATCGTCGTTCGTCGTGCATGAAACGTGAACCATCGTCGTCAAAGTAGCTCCACCACTTGTTCCAATTCAATTCCAACTCATCTTTATTTCATCTCTCCTTTTTTTTCTCTCTTTTTTTTGTTTTTTTTTCTTTTTTTCATTTTCTATTTTTTTCACAATTCTCTCAAAATACCATCAAAATCCAACAATAATATCCGAATGGTCTTCAAATACTAATCAAATATGCTAGGAGAAGGAAACACGTAAATCGATGAATGAATATCATATAAAAATATCATCTCCTCCTAACTCAATCAAAGTCCATGTCAAATCCAAGCCGCAAAATCAATGAAGTACATGTGTGGGAGCGGAGTCGTCGCAAGCTCACACTCAATGTCCGGAGTCAAAAGTCGACACCCCCACACTCGAATGTCACCATATCCCCTCTCAAGTAGTCCCGAAGATGAATGTATCTCGTGCCTAATCCAACCGATCCTCCTACACCAAAGTAATCATAACCGGTACGTAGCACGATCCACCAATTAAGTTCACCCAACCCAATTCCGTGCGTATTAGATTCACGCACTCACGGCTCTCCACAAATGTGTCCATGATGTAATGGAATGGATCACCGCCACACCGAAGTGCGCAAGCCTACTCACTCACCCTCGCATCCCCTCGTAGATAATCAATAAAGTGCAAGCGAGATGTAGAACTCAACGAATTGTATAATCACTCCCTCATCGAACCCCCTCAACTACACAACCCCCTCGTGACGCACTAAAGTGGTGATTCTAATCAATTTGTGATGAAGGCCAAGAATCGTCACCCTAGGTCCGAAGGCCAGCAAAGAATCCAAGGTTCAAATTAGGGCGTCTAATGGTCCTACAAGGTGAGTTCTAAAAGCAGTGAGTGCTCTAATACACGTCCTCGCACAACTGTTTCGTGTGCCACTACGAGGCGGGTTGGCGACTACCTAAGACGTACACATGGATGTTCGGCTTGTTTAGCTCACACCGAGCTCAGCTCTTGTAAGAAAATAGGCACACACTTTGACTTTGAAAATCACGTAAATGTTAGAAATAGGTAGGCACTCCCGTAAAGAAAGTCTCTCTATACCTGCTAGGGGGGACTCACGTCGTCACTCTCGGTCGCAAATCATGCTCTACGCCTAAAGTCCTCACACTTCGTGATTTATCAAACCTTAGCCTCTTTCGATTGCCCTTTTCTCAAAATTTTCTCTTTTTAATTTTTTTTTGGATTTTTCAATTTTTTTATTTTTTTAATTTTTTTCATATAATTCCTACACTACATGCAAGCCGACACGAACGAAACTACACAAGACATTCAACAGGGTAGGTAGACTCAAATAAGAAAACGTGCAATGTTAAACACAAACTCAAACAAGTATATACACTACACGACTAACATATCACAATACGATACACTATCACAATATCACGACACGGACTACATAATTAGACACAATACGACACGAACAAACTATATGCAGACATGGCGATGAAGACACGGACACGGCTAGCAAATAGCTAAAAATCCCCCCACACTTGAGCGCTTCGTTGTCCTCAACGAATTTAGAGATCAACCAAGAAGACTCGGCATTCAAATGCGAGGGCGGTGGTTCTACTCGGAGTCAAAGTCACGGCACAAGAAGGTAGCTACAACAAATTTAGAGATAATTCAAGCTATGTGCACGTGACAAGTTGTGTGTACCGAAATTAAGCAAGTACTCAAGTAATTCCCTAGAATTCTAAAAATAAAATCCTAGAGCAAGTACGATGTGCCTAAACGGTAAGTAAATAGAGAGAAAATAATACTCACAATCGACACAAAGTCGGGGATGAAATCCGATAGATGCTGGCTGAGATAGCAAGAACAATCCCCAAGCAAACATTGTCCAGAACAATGCAAACTCCCTTGCGGTCGAGTGTGCGAAACACACCGGGGTCGATTGATCTCTTGTTGTTGCTGACGAAAAAGAAACGAAGAATCCCCGAGCTCGTGATGTGAGCTCCCGTAAGGTCGAGGGTGAACTAACACACCGGGGTCGATTTCTTCGTTGAATTTCTCATTATTTTCAGAACGTGGAAAAATTATATCAATTGCGTGACCTGACAAACCAATTCACTTTTCTGCATAATACTCCTCTTCGTTTGGTTCTTTTGGTGTCAGTAACTCGCACCCAAACGTTCTCCTTTTGTCTTCTCATCGGTAGTACCACCCATCAAACAACATAAACAGCACATCACACAATATCTTTTCTAACTCACTGTAACCCACAACTTCTTGTCTTTTCCAAGCCTATCAAACAGCTTCACAAACAGCCCACTAAACAACTTTTACTTCTCAATGTACTTGTTGAGGTTTCAGAGACGGGTAGGTTCAGGGGTTGGGTCTAAACGGAAGGGCCGAGATTGAAGGCAGAGGGCTCGATTGGGTGTTCTTGTTTCTGGGTTCTCTTGGTTGGGGATTCGATGGTCGGCGGCTATGGTGGAGATGGGGGAGAGGCGGTGGAGGGCTGGGTTCTTGCCGCCGGATTTAATGGAGGACTGCGATGGTGGTTTGAACGGAGATGGACAAGAGGTGGTTCAGGGGCTTCTGATTCGGAGGTGCACTGGGTTGTGGGTTTTGCGGTGGAGGGCTGGAGAAAAGGGTTCGCTGGTTTTGGGCTTCGACTGGTAGTTGGCTATGGTGGATGCAGTGATTGCAGGTCGAGGGAGTTCATGGGTTTGTGGTGTCTGGGTTTTGTTCGACGGGGAACAGAGGATGGGATGGTGGTGGTTGGGTCAGAGGCCACTGGTGGATTTGGCTGGGATTGTGTCGGAGAAGGAGGAGGAAGATGAATAGGAGATGGTGGAAATGGGTTCTGGTTCGACTGTGTGGTTAAAAACCTGACAGTGATACTGAGAGGGGGGTCTCAGAGTTGCAACACAGGGTATACTGGTGCAATTTTCTGGTTTTTAACATCTGCATTTGCCTCCCCCAATACTCAAAACCAATAAAAGTGGGGTTTAAATGTTGCTTCCAGCACTTGTGAATCAGCACTTACCACCCCTGCTGCCCAGAAAAAGTTTTTCTCGCCACTTTTTCTTCTTCCACCATTTCTTCTCGATCTTTCTCTTCTCAAGTGAACAAGAACAAATTCTCACTAGAAGCACGAATCTCAACAACGACGAACAAGTATTGCAAAAGCAATCGTTCTCCCGAAACTTTTTCTTCTTCTTCCAATCCATAAGAATAGACATCATAACCAATTCATGAACGTCAAGCCTTGCACGTCGTGGAACAAGATTGATGTGATCTTTGACCGTCTTTTCAACTTGCAACATCTTTACTGAAATTTCAAACGACAACTCATCAATTTTGAAGGATTGTGTACCTTCATCTTCTTCATATGAATTAATCGAATCATCTACGAAGTCAATATCGGCGTCTTGTTCATCTTCGTTGGGCCCACACGTGAGATTATCCATCAAATCTGCAATCGGAGAGTCGAGATCGTCAACATTAATTTCATGAAGAATACTTTCAATCTCACCGAAAATAGCATTGTGCTTCTCCCCCATACTTGATTCAAGCCACGAATCAATGTTTGGACAACTTGGGATAAACAATAGCTCATCGTCATGTTCTTCGGGCTTTGAGAAGGTTGGAGCACATTCTTCGTTAGAACGGAGATTGACAATCGTATAGAATTCGTCAAGTCCTGCTTTAAATTCTGCCACGTCCAACCCCATTCTCATTGCACTCTGTTTCAATTCTTCGATTCCCTTATGCAGTGCTCCAAACAATTGCTGAAGCAAGTATTGGCGGCTATACATCATGCTTTTGTTGGCATAATATTCCGCAATATCTCCTTCAGGGTAGAATCCATCCTCGCGATCAATCAGTTCCGCTAAACAGACAAAACGTCCTTCGTTAGTATCCCCCATGCTTAGCAAAATACCTGCACACCAAAGATCTCCAAAAAGAATACCGTGAGGTAACAAGAATAGATAATAACAATAAAATAAAATAAAAAACTCTCTAAAATAATTTCTAATTAGCAAATAAACCTCTGTCCCCGGCAACGGCGCCAAAAACTTGACACAATTTCTTACGTGTATACGCAAGTGCACGGTTCAAGTAATATAGGGTAATATTTCAACCCCGAGTTATCGATCCCACGAGGACAGATAGTAGGTTTATTGTTAATTAGAGAATAAATCTAAAGAGTGTAATTGAAATAACAGGAAGAAAGTTGTTGATTTGAGAAGTTGTCACCCCCAATCAAGTGACAGTATTAAACTAACTAAAAAAACAATATTTTTGGATTTTTATAATTAAACAAGGTTTGATTAAATAGGGAGAAGGACTAGGCGATCTATGGATCACCTAGGGCAGCAGACAATTCCGGATATTGCTTTGAAACATGTAATATTGAATATGCTCTTGATCACGTCTAACTACTCACAATCTCCTGTCGGTCTCATGTAAGCCTATGCTAGATTCAATAGTCGTCATCTGTCGATCCATAAACTATATCACCTAACAAGCACTAAGTTTAATCCTACGTTTTGATCCAAACCCTAACACTTCGCCTTTCAGTCCATCATGATACGGGGTTGCTAGCAATCCTAGATTCATAAGCTAATCAATCTTCACCTGTCAGTCCATCGATCTTTCACCAATTCGCTACCCTAGTTCATGACTCTAGGTTAACATAATATTAAGAACAAGATTACTAGAAGATGCAAATTCATTATTAATTTAAGCTAAGGTAAACGTTATGTATTGAAACATCTCATATGATCATTCACATCCTACCAAGCACGTGTCAATAGTGCAAGTTCAACAATCAATCAAACGAGATAGAATCAATCCATCGCATGAATCCATAAGCATGAATCAAACAAACAAATCCGGAACGGTGTCTAACAAAGCCCTAGGCTCTCCATAGAGCCTAGAAAATAAAACTACTCAAATAATCTGAAAATAAGTGCTAAAAAGTTCATAGTAACGAGAAACAATAGAAAAGATAGGAGGGATAGTCAAACTCGTGACGAAAATCGCGTTTCGGCGACTCCGGCGTCGTTCTCCATGCCCCTCGTGCTCCCTAGCCTTCCTCCCTCGTTCCCCAGCAGCTTCTACTGTTTTTTAGGTCTAAGAATGCGTTCCCCAAGGCCTGGGCACGCTTTTTAATGAAATATGGCCGAAATTGCACTTCAGCCCCTCCAGTTTGTAATTCCCGGACAGAATTATTTGCTGATCTTGCGCGGGCTGTATCTCCGTCATACGGACTCGTCTTCGGGCCTACCATATATCGTTGGAAAGCTACGGATGTCTGCTTTCCAATGCCGCAGGCCTTGATCTAAAATTATTTGTAGGTTTTCCTGGGCATCGAAAAGAGTGCAGGCTGGTCCTGTGTGACTTTTCCAACTTTGCTTCGTTTGTGCGTCTCCTTTTTCTCCTCTTCATCTAGCTCCTTTCCAAGCATATCCAAGCATCTCATAAGCTCCATTGCACCTATTTTCTCTGAGATACACAACACTAAAAAACTCGTGCAATTATCATAGCAAATATGAGAGAAAACATGCACAAATAGGCTAGAAACACACTTTTCACTCTTAGGCTTATAAATCGTCAAATTCACGTATTTGTGCAAATATAACATATAATTCATGTGAAATAAGCCTATTACAAGTAATATGGAAGTATAAAAATAACTCCTAAAAGAGAGTTATCATAAGAAAACGTGCAATATTAAACACAAACTCAAACAAGTATATACACGACTAACACATCACAATACGGCATACTATCACAAAAACCACGACACGCACCACACAAAAAGACACAATATGACACGAACAACTATATGCAGACATGGCGATGCAAACACCGACTGGCTAGTCAAGACTAAAACTGCCCCCACACTAGAATACGTCGTTGTCCTCAACGAAGTTAGAAGTAAAACGGAGGACTCAACATCTCTAATGTGAGGGGCGGTGGATCTACTCGGACTCTGAACCCTGATCCTCAGACTCCTCGTCTGCTGAGCCAGGTTCCTCGCACGCCGAACCGGCCTCGGCCTCATCGAAATCACTCGACTCGTACCACAAGTGCTCACTGTCAGGGCTAGGATCTAGGTCCACACTGCTCTTATAAGCCAACTGAGCTATCCACTTCCCTAGAGTCTCTACGGAGGCTCCTAACTTCTTTCGGCCGCTTCGGTCATGAGCAAACCGCCTCTCATTCTCCGCCTTAGACTCTAACATCATCTTATGCATGCCCTGCAAAAGTGTGTCGGTACTCGAAGACTCACCTACCTTCTCCTTTCCCTTCCTAGACCTAGACGCCCTAGAGGGTTGCAAATACTTCGACCACTCGCGCTCGGTGGGTGGCAAGATGTCCAACTCCCCAACGTCTGCCCCGGCGTCGCTAGCCAATTTGGTCAACAAACATGTGTGACCCGGGGCCATCCTATTTTCCTCCGATTTGCGCGCTATGATGTTTAACCAAATCATGCGAGGAATGTCAACCCACTGCCCTAGCCAAACACACATAGACATGCAACAATGGCGGAAAGTGAAACGGAGGTTCGGTGTGATGCCTAAGACCCAATTCTCAAGCATCTCACAAACCCACTTAGCATGAGGGAGGAGGCACTTCTTCTCCACCATCCACATTGTCACCTCGGCCTTCGATTTATCCCAAGGATCCTCCCCCTCACCCGGAAAACAAAAGGCATTGACCATAGGTACTACATCGGGTCGCCTAAGCATGTCGTGTAACGCACAAGGGGTATTGGGGTCCAACTCTGTAAACTGAATGGCCTTGCTAATGATCTCCGGTGTGATACACACCCAATTTCCCCGACAATACACCATCCTATCGTCCTTGCTCTCCCCCTTGTCCACGACCGGAGATTAACGTAAATCTCCCTCGCAACTTGAGAACTAGACGGTCCACACAACTCAAACCACTTATGTAACCGCTCACGTTCATGAATGGCTATTAGTTCGGTAGGCATGAGTTTCGCTTTGTCTATGGGGTAGGGTTTCTCGGCCGCACCTCTTAGCTTAAGGTATCGGTCTCGAAACGACGCAACGTGAGCATGAAAGCTCACGAACCGATACGTGCAATAATTGGTTGGCGACACATTCACATTGTCTATCTTTAGCCGTTTATCCGACCTACCCTGTCTCAAACAGGGATTAGGGGGCATTGGTTTGTTGACTATGTGGTGTGGCGGAGATTCCGGCACCACATACTCGGGCTCTTCGGGTGGTACGATAGGTGGGTCCTCGACTACCATTTCATCTACGTAGATGGCCCTACTCCCCTAACTGGGTGAAAGATGGGGTCGTCAAATGTAGCGGCTTTACGTTTCGACATTCTTAACAAGGATTCAATTCCAACAGCTCAACGATTCAAAGCAATTCAACAATTAAAGTGAAGAAAGCACGTAATTAAAGAGGGGGATTTAGGAGTAGCGAAAGAAGAATTTTTCAGAAAATTCCGGGAAGAGACCAAATTGGTCGCCGAGATTTGTCGTCGACTTTTTCCGATTGAATGGTGCTCCTATCTTCTCCTTGTCGTCCCCGTCAATTCTTCCTTCTTCGCCGGAAGCTGAATTGGACTCGTTGCTCTTCCATTTGAATTTTTGTCAAAAAACCCCTAAGTGGGTTGTTCTTCCCCAAATCAAGAATCCCTTCTTGAATTGGCCTCACCACCCAAGATTGATGTTAGAAGCAAGCTTAAACCACTGGAAATCAACCCCACTAGCCGTAGAAAGAGATTGTGATGGTTTGTGGTGATGAAGTCGTCGGATGGGAGGGGGTGAGGAAGCTGCTGGAATCGCCGGAGTTAGAGAGAGAGGCTGCCGGAGAGACGACCGCGAAGCACTCAACGCCGGAGGTCGGAAGAATTCGCCGAAGATTTGGACGGGGTTGAGGGTGTAGGGTTGCAGTGAGGGAGGAGAGGTTTTGAGTGTTTGTGAGGGAGGGATGAAGAAAGATGAACCAGAAGCCCGATTATGTATAAAATTCTCCCAAAATTCCGAATTTTCCCTCAAAAAGCCTCTCCAATCCCCGTTGAGCCCCTGTTCGTGAGAACAAAAAGGGTGTTCGCACGAACACTGTTCGCGTGAACACTCTTTCTTGTTCTTAATATCCAGCAGAAGGTTTTTGGGCATCAGCTGTTCGTGCGAACATTGGGGGTGTTCGTGCGAACACCCCTGACTCCAGCTTCAATTTTTTTTTTTCGATCCGCTTCGTTTTCTTTATCTTCGAGGTTCCTTAGCTTTGAATTCCATGTCCCCCTTTTTCTTCTTGAGCCAATTTTTCGTGACACGCTTCCCAACATCCTCGCGAATCTTGTCGTGATCATGTCTTTCTCGTTCAAATTCCGCCTTTCTCTTACGTCCGAACTCCGATGCGCGCATTTACATGCGAGTCTACGCACATCAAGAAGTGGATTCCAAATCACGTAATAACCTGTAATCCTGCGGAGACTCAATTCAAATGTCAAATTCTCGCTCTCTCACCCCTCAGATAACAAAACGGAATTAAAAACGCACACAACAGTATTTAAAACACACTCTCTACACTAATGCATAAAATACGTTGGGTTGCCTCTTAACAAGCGCTTTGTAATTTACGGTCGACGGCCCGACCCAGTTACCTCAATACAATCACGGATCGTCAAAGTAGATGACATCCACTTTGGCCGTAATTGGCGAGGATTCCAAGTATGGCTTGACTCCGCTTCCATTGACGTGGAAGTGTTCCTTCGTATGTGGATCTTCTAATTCAACCGCACCCCAAGGATATATTTGGTGGATCCGGAACGGGCCGGACCATCTCGAGCGAAGCTTTCCCGGAAAGAGCTTCATGTGTGAGTTGAATAACAATACCTTTTGTCCCACACGAAGCTCCTTTGGTTTGAGACGACTGTTGTGCCATCTCTTCGTCTTCTCCTTGTAAATCCGGGAACTATCATAGGCCTGTAATCTCCATTCCTCAAGTTCAAGAAACTTCATCTTCCTTGCTTGCCCTGCTAACTCGGGATCCATGTTCAACCGCTTGATCGCCCAATAAACCTTGTGCTCTAGCTCAACGGGAAGATGACATGCCTTACCGAAGACAAGCTGAAATGGTGACATGTTCAACGGCGGCTTCCATGCGGTACGGTATGCCCACAATGCGTCATCCAGTTTCACAGCCCAATCCTTGCGTCCAGTGTTTATGGTTTTTTGAAGAATCCCCTTAATCCCTTTGTTTGAAACTTCCGCTTGCCCATTGGTTTGGGGGTGATAAGGTAGGGAAACCTTATGGATAGACACCCCGTACGTCTTCAAGACTCTGGCAAACACTCGGTTTATGAAGTGTGAACCTTCATCGCTCACCATTGCCCTTGGTGTGCCAAACCGATTAAAGATATGTTTCTTCAGAAACTTCTCAATTGTCGCTGCATCATTCTTGGGGAACGCAATTGCTTCAACCCATTTTGTCATGTAATCCACAGCCAGCAAGATGTACAAATTCCCATAAGAAGGAGGGAACGGTCCCATGAAGTCTATGCCCCAAACATCGAAGGGTTCCACCTCAAGCCATTCAGACATTGGCATCTCATCTCGCTTGGAGATGTTACCCGTTCTCTGGAAGCTATCACATCCTGCAACCCAGTCATGACAATCTTTAAATATAGTTGGCCAAAAGAAACCGGATTGTAGTAAATTCATTACGGTGTGTGGAGCGCTAAAATGGCCTCCACTAGGCGCTGCATGACACTGCTTAATCACATCATAGATCTCATGGGTAGGCACACACTTCCGAATGATGTTGTCGGCTCCCATCTTGAATAGATATGTATCCTCCCAAAAATATTGATTCACCACATTCAAGAACCGCTTCTTCTATTGCACTGTCCATTCTTCCGGAATCTTCCCATTGGTTATATAGTTGGCAATTGCCCAATACCATGGGTCAGTATCCCCCAAAGACATCAAGCTCTCGTCAGGGAAGTTCTCTTTAATCGACACCTTCTCTACCTTTCCATTCTCAAGTCTTGAGAGGTGGTCCGCTACCACATTCTCAACACCCTTCTTGTCGCGGATCTCAACATCAAATTCCTGCATCAAAAGAACCCACCGCAAAAATATTGGCTTTGCATCCTTCTTATCAAGAAGATATTTCCGCGCCGAATGATCTGTAAAGACAATCACTTTCAATCCCACAAGATAAGGCCGGAATTTGTCAAGAGCAAAAATCACAGCTAATAATTCCTTCTCAGTAGTGCGATAGCTTAGTTGAGCCTCATTAAGAACTCTACTCGCATAGTAAATAACATGGCATACCTTTTCCTTCCTTTGCCCCAATACTGCTCCAATGGAGAAATCACTGGCATCGCACATGAGCTCAAATGGTAAACTCCAATCCGGAGTTGTGATGATAGGAGTTGAGGTAAGCTGTAACTTCAAAAAGTCGAAGGCATTCTTGCACGCTTCATCAAACACAAACGGGACATCTTTCCCTAGCAACTCACACAAAGGCTTGCAGATCTTTGAGAAGTCCTTGATAAATCTGCGATGGAAACCTGCATGTCCCAAGAAGCTTCTGACCCCCTTCACTGAAGTCGGATAAGGTAGTTGCTTGATTGTCTTACCTTCGCTTGATCAACCTCCAAACCTCTGCGTGAAATCTTGTGACCTAGAACTATCCCCTCTGTGACCATGAAGTAGCACTTCTCCCAATTCAGCACGAGATTAGTGTCTTCACAACGAACCAAGAAACGGCCGAGATGATGTAGACAGTCCTCAAAACTTTCACCAAATAAGGAGAAGTTGTCCATGAAAACCTCTAAATTCTTCTCAATCTTGTCCGAGAAGATGGCCATCATACACCGCTTGAAAGTAGCCGGAATGTAGTAACCCTCATATTTATGTTGAACATTTAGTTCTTAAGTGATTTTATTATTTACTAAATATGTGTGTTAATGTTAAAAATTTTAAATGAATGTTTTAAGCTCGCAAGGTGAGTTACCCTACCTCCCGAAGTTTGTACCTAACCTCAAGTTTCTTTAAAGCTTATGTATGTTCATGTTTCCCTATTATGTATTTATGTATGGTTTCGAATCAAGTAAAAGTTTTATGCCCCATGGATGCTAAGAAAGATAAATGTACGTTTCATAAGATAAAATATGTTTTCAGAGTGAAACCCCCTGTCGGGTATAGGCAGGCTACGACCCTTTTGCCGGGGCAATATAAGCAGGCAACGCGTCGCCTCACGAGCCGTCGCGATGGACATGTCCCTACGTTCGGTTAAGTCACGAAGGTTACATGGGCCATAAGATAAGAAAATAATCAAGCATGTTCAAGTATGTTAAGGTCTCCACGTGAGACAAAGCAAGGTTCCTACTTGGAACAATACGATTTCTCATGACTCAAGTTATGCTTTACGTTACTCTTTGTTTACGATACACGTTATGCTTTATGAATGTCATACTCTTTCAAGCTTCACAAGTATATGTATGTATGACTATGCCTTATTTTCATGTCGCTCCATGGGAAAGTTAGCCTCTTTTAGTTTTTCAAACCTACGGAGGGGCGTAGATGTAACTCACTGAGCTAGTTGAGCTCTCTTTCAATTTTAAACTTTTTCAGGTTTTAATAACATGTAATAAGCAAGAAGTAGCATGGAGTTAAGTTCATATGTGATTACGTGCTTGATGAAGCTTATGTGCTTAGATGCCGAGTATATGGTAGCCGACTTAGAGTTACTATGAAATACATGTTGTTATTTTTTTTGGTTTAAGAATGTATAAGTTATGTAATTTTGTATATGAGACTTTGTATGAGCCTTGTATGGTACCTAGAACCTTTCCCGAGTTATGCTTTGTTACGGTACGAGTCGAGATGGCTAAACGACATTGAATTTTTATGTTCCAACTTTCTTTTCTTACAATTCAAATTGTTTATCAAGACGACCCCAAGTTATTTGTTATTTACGCTTCCGCAAAGTTATTTTTTTAGATACTTTTATCACGAATTTTATAAATTACTTATTTAGCCTCTCGACGAGTCAAGGCCGCACCGGCATATCGCGTCCTCCTCCCGTTAAAGCAAAGTTTTGTTAATCGCTGATCGAGGTCGGCGGGAGGGGGATGTGACATTTGTGGTATCAGAGCTGTTTAAGTTATAGATACGTAAGATTAGTAAACCTTAAGGACCCATTATGTGCTTACTTATGTGAAAGTTTATTTGTACGTATGTTACGTGTATGATTATATGCTATGTTAGTATGTCGCTAATAATTATAAGCCTTAATATAGTATGTTAGATCCCATGAAAGTATGGATCTTTATGTGACTTACGTACCTAATAGCTTCCTTAAATGCTTAAGTGAATTGTTTGCAAATTTTTATGCTCGATCATGTTTGAAGTTAAAATGATCCTTTATGGTATATGCGTATGAATTATGTGTGAGTGATTTAAAATCACATTTCTAGCTATCATTAGTCATGCTAAGATAAAGAAAATGACACGTCGACTTACGAGACCATGATTAAGTTTGGTGTATGCCCATATAAATAAGATAAAAGCAAGTAGATGATAATAGCTCATGAATCAAGTATAGTATCATGTTTTGATTTGTTATGTAATTGTTTAAGCATGCATATTATGTGAATGATACGTGACTTGCAAATGTTATGACTTATATTTTAAGAGTATGACATGTAAGATATGGAAAGTGAAGAAGCATGCTCATGTTATGAGATCACGAACCAAGTGTGATATTAGATTTACATTCTGTAACATTTTCATGACAAGATGATAATATTAAGTACGTGGAGTGCTTTTATATGTTACAGTATGATAATTATGTTTTATGTGATTCATGCTATCATGACGTGTCTTTCATGTATGTATGGGGCTATATATGTAAACGCATGTACATGTTATGTGAAGATCATGGAAACTAAGTATGCTATGTTTCTTGATTATGCATGATGTTTAAAAAAAAACAAAAAAAAAATAAAAATTAGAAAGTATAACATGCTTTGAACTATGTTATTGTTTGTTCTAATTGAAGTGTTTATACGTGACAAGTGTGATTTTCATGTCCAAAATAAGGTTGTAAAGAAAAAGTTTGTTTTTTTGTCATGGAATGTTATGTGATGTCCACGTATGTGCTTAAGTATGTTTTATTTTTATTTTTATTTTTATTTTTAATAATCGAACATACAAGCTATGTGACGTATTATGTGGGGTTATGCATGCCATGTATGATTTGTTATGTGATAAGTTCTTTCGATGTAACATGCATGTTATTAATTAAATTAATTTAATTTGAGCATGCCAAAAGTTCAGACGATGTGCGAATGTCAAGTGTTTCGTCCGCTACACGTGCAAGTTGGACGATCAGCTATATCATTATGATGGTATAAGTTGTTCCTGCAATGATTTACGGTCGAACGGGGACTTCTGACACAATTACGAGCTTGCTGGAGCGATACAAAGTGTGACGACACGATGTATTGTTCCCTCTCGTAAGTGTGAAAGACAGGACCTCTGGAACAATTACGAGCTTGCTGGAGCGGTACAAAGTGTGACGACACTGCGTATTGTTTCCTCTCGTGAGCGTAAAGGGCTTGATGTATTTGCCAACCCGAGTTCAATGGTAAGGTAACCTATAAGGATAAGTTGTGCATTGATGTCATACTAGTTAGAATCTTATATTATTGTGTTCATGTTGAAAATGCATTAGCGAGTTCGAGGACGAACTCTATATAAGGTGGGTAGAATGTAGTAACCCTCATTTTTTATGTTGAACATTTAGTTCTTAAGTGATTTTATTATTTTCTAAATATGTGTGTTAATGTTAAAAATTTTAAATGAATGTTTTAAGCTCGCAAGGTGAGTTACCCTACCTCCCGAAGTTTGTACCTAACATCAAGTTTCTTAAAAGCTTATGTATGTTCATGTTTTCCTATTATGTATTTATGTATGGTTTCGAATCAAGTAAACGTTTTATGCCCCATGGATGCTAAGAAAGATAAATGAACGTTTCATAAGATAAAATACGTTTTCAGAAAAGGCCATGGTTACCGTAGTGAAACCCCCTGTCGGGTATAGGCAGGCTACGACCCTTTTGCCGGAGCAATATAAGCAGGCAACGCGTCGCCTCACGAGCCGTCGCGATGGACATGTCCCTACGTTTTGTTAAGTCACGAAGGTTACACGGGCCATAAGATACGAAAATAAGCAAGCATGTTCAAGTATGTTAAGGTCTCCACGTGAGACAAAGCAAGGTTCCTACTTGGAACAATACGATTTCTCATGACTCAAGTTATTCTTTACGTTACTCTTTCTTTACGATACACGTTATGCTTTATGAATGTCATGCTCTTTCAAGCTTAACAAGTATATGTATGTATGGCTATGCCTTATGTTCATGTCGCTCCATGAGAAAGTTAGCCTCTTTTAGTTTTTCAAACCTACGGAGGGGCGTAGATGTTACTCACTGAGCTAGTTGAGCTCACTCTTTCAATTTTAATTTTTTTTCAGGTTTTAATAACATGTAAGAAGCAAGAATTAGCATGGATTTAAGTTCATATGTGATTACGTGCTTGATGACTCTTATGTGCTTAGATGCCGAGTATATGGTAGCCGACTTGGAGTTACTATGAAATACATGTTGTTATTTTTTTTGGTTTAAGAATGTATAAGTTATGTAATTATGTAGATGAGACTTTGTATGAGCCTTGTATGATACCTAGAACCTTTCCCGAGTTATGCTTTGTTACGATACGAGTCGAGATGGCTAAACGACATTGAATTTTTATGTTCCAACTTTCTTTTCTTACAATTCAAATTTTTTATCAAGACGACCCCAAGTTATTTGTTATTTACGCTTCCACAAAGTTATTTCTTTTTAGATACTTTTATCACGACTTTTATAAATTACTTATTTAGCCTCTCGACGAGTCAAGGCCGCACCGGCATGTCGCGCCCTCCTCCTGTTAAAGCAACGTTTTGTTAATCGCTGATCGGGGTCGGCGGGAGGGGGATGTGACATTTGAAACATAATCCAAATGACATGCGGCGGAACGCAAATGTGCCATAGGGACATGTAAAGGTAGTCTTCTCCTGGTCTTATGGAGCAATGTCGATCTGGTTGTAGCCTGAATAACCATCCAAGAAGCAGTAGTACTCGTGGTGAGCTAAACGATCAAACATCTGATCAATAAACGGCAACGGAAAGTGATCCTTGAGCGTGGATTCATTCAGCTTCCTGTAATCCATGCACACACACCATCCAGTAACTGTCTGTTGAGCAATTTTCTCATGCTTGTCGTTCTCTACCACAGTCATTCCTCCTTTCTTAGGCACACACTCGACCGGGCTAGTCCACGTGCTGTCTAAGATCGGAAAAATAATACCAACCTCTAGCCACTTCATGACCTCTTTTCTCACCACTTCTTTCTTATGCGGATTCAATCTCTGCTGTGCTTGGATCACTTGCTTCTTTCCTTCTTCCACCCGAATCTTGTGCTGGCAATACACGGGGCTGATTCCCTTAATATCTTTGATAGTCCATCCAATTGCTCCGTTATGCTTCCATAGCACATCCAAAAGCTGCTCCTCATGTGCCTAAGATAAAACAAAAGAAACAATTACGGGCAATGTGTTATCAACACCAAGAAAAGCATACCTGAGATGGCTAGGCAATGGCTTCAACTCAAGCATGGGTGGTGACTTGAGAGAAGGAACAAGAGATAACTTCTGCTCTCCTTGCTCGTATAAATCCAGCTTGGTCCAGCTGCTCATATGACACAAATCCATGGTGGGACTCGGATCTTCATCCTTGTACATTCCATCAATTTCCTCCCACATCAATTGAGCTTCCTCATCTCCCATGTCATCGTCAAAAATCTCTACACTAAAGCAGTCTTCATAATTGTAGCATGAAGGAATTTTCATTGCCTTGAACACATCGAAGACTACTTTCTCATCATTGATTTGCATAGACAACTTTACACTCTTCACATGAATAAACGCCTCCCCCGTAGCAAGGAAGGGCTTGCCAAGAATTAGAGGTACTTCGCTAACCTCAATGTCTAGGATGACAAAATCTGCAGGAAAGATGAGAGTACCAACTTTGACCAAAATGTCTTCAATCACCCCATATGCTCTTCGGATTGACCTGTCAGCCATCTGCAATTAAACTCTCGTGGGACGAGGCTCCCCCACACCTAGCTTCCTGAATACGGACAAGGGCATCAAATTGATGCTTGCCCCCAAATCGCACAATGCAGTCATAGTGAGAGAATCACCAAGAGTAACCGGTATCACAAAGCTCCCAGGGTCTTTCTTCTTCTTAGACAATTCATTCCTGACGCATTCAGAAGTGTCAGCAGTCAAATTCACCTGTGCAAAATCACTCATGCATCTCTTTCCTGAAAGAATATCCTTGAGAAACTTGGAATATGTAGGCATTTTAGAGATAGCCACTGCAAAAGGAATGTTAATCTCCACCTTCTTGAATATATCAAGAAACCTCTGAAAATATCTAGATCATCCCTCTTTCTCGTTCTCAATGGATATGGAACTGCCTTAGAAACAGTAATATCAATACGTACCTCATCCTTGTATTTTACCGCCTCCTCATCCGTCACGCCCTTTGATTGGGGGATCACGACATTAGTATCATCATCAAATATCTCATGCTCTTTAGCCTTAGTAGCATCGGCTCTAGCATGAGTGGAATATGGCGGATCTTTCAATGCAACCCCGCTTCGAGTAGTGATTGCATTGATTTGACGAGGATTTTCTTCCGTGTTGGATGGCAAAGAACCTGGAGCTCTAGATGAGAGTTGAGTAGCAATCTGACCCACCTGTACCTCAAGAGAACGAAGAAAAGTCTTCGTATCCTGTAAATCCTCACACACTGCAGTAACCTGTGTGGACATGTTGTTCACATTGGTGGTCATAGTACTCATGTTGTCACTCAGTTGTGCCAATGCCTGTCTGAACTTGGTGCTGCAACAGCTTCTGGTGGAGCCTGCGAAACCGGTGGCCTATGCTGGAACCCAGGTGCATATGTCGCTCCAGACTGATCTCCATACCTGAAGCCCGGATGGTCTCTCGTGCCTGGCCTGTAGTACCCTTGATTCCAGTTCTGCCGCTGTCCATGTGCCCCCACATAGTTCAAATCCTCATTTGCCATGTGTGCCATTGCTGCATCATATTCTGGCTCCTCAACACTTGCTACTATCTTCTTGTCCTTATAAACATGCTTTGACAAGTCTGACACCATCTTCCTGATCCCATCCTTCCACTCATTATCTTTCGCCTCAGGCAATGCCGAAAGTCTTCATGAATCATAAAACTGCGTATCCTGTTTGGCTAGCTGTTTCATAAGTGCAAATGCTCCCTCTTTGTCAACTAAGTACATAAAGTTTCCTCCAGCTTCCCTATTAACCAACTCCTGGTTATGGCGTTCTAAGCCATGGTAGAAGACCTGCAAAATTTTGTAGTCCCCAAAATCGTGATTTGGGAACTTCCTAATCAAATGCAAAAATCTAACCCACGCCTCTACCACGGTCTCATGGGCCTGCTGCTGAAAGCCAAGGATATCACCTTGTAACTGAATCACCCGCTGAACTGGGTAAAACTTTGCCATGAATTCATCCACACATTGAGCCCATGTAGTGGTTGAATCCGGAGCTCTCGACTCAAGCCACTTCTCAGCTGCACCTTTGAGACAATAGGGAAATAGAATAAGTTTCAACGCCTCTTGAGTCACGTTCTTATACTTCACAATCTTGATATAAGCATTGAACTTCCCAATGAAATCGTTGGGATCCTCATACTTGTTCCCATAAAACTGGAATTGATTGGTAACTGTCTGGATCGTAGCTGGCTTGAGATCAAAATGCTCAGCATGTATGTCTGGCACTACAATTTTCGGATTGTGTCCATACGTAGACGTCTGGAATTTCTCCATAATAGCCTGCCCAGACTTGTTGTACGGTGTTTGAGCGTTGCGATCATTCAACCGTTTCTCATTGAGCTACGCGTTGGTCAATTGATCACCCATCTTGCTCTGTTTCTGTCTTCTCCTCTGATCTCTGAATAACTGTTTCGGGTCTTCAAGTGGGGGCACAAGTTCTCTAGGGATCCTGGGCATACAGTGACGACCTCAAAAGCAGAATCAAATACAAGTGAGAAAACAAAATAGCTAATTAAACAAAAAATAAAAGAGATATCCTAAATCAATTTCTACTAAACTAATAAACCGTTGAAGTTCCCTGGCATTGGCGCCAAAAAATTGACGCGAATTCTTTACGCGCTTAAACGCAAGTATACGGTCAAGTAGTATTTAGGAGTATTTAACGACTCCGAGTATCAAACCCAAGGGAATTTACGACTACTAGCTAACTAGAAATTAACTTTACGATATCTAAGTAACAAGTAAAAATGGTGTTTGATTTTGTAACGTTGTCGCCCACGAACAAGCGACGTAAATTAAATAACAAGTAACTAAATATTTTTGTAAGATTTTCACTTTTAACAAAGATAAATTGTGATTGAATACGATTGATGAGAAAGAACTAGGTAATTGATGGTCCCTAGAGTTGTTAACGATTTCCGGAATTATGCATGAAACACTCTACTCACGTTCTAGTTATATCGGGTAATGCTCATCACGATCTTCTCTCGATCTCACGTGAACTTGTGTAAACAATACCTTTCGGGTCCTCTCAGTCCACCTCCGTCTATTATTACAATCTAATTGATTTGTTAGGCTCGTTCACCGGGTCCTATCGGTCCACCGAATTCACTAAGTCCTAACAAAAATTAATCGAAACTACCCTCACACGATTAATCAAGTTTCTATCTCCTCTCGATCTCAAGAAACTACAAGATCACCTAACTATTCTTTAAAACGTCTCAAAGAATTCACTTTCGTGCAATCCTATCAACAAGTAGCGTCCTACGGGGGATCAAGCCAAGAAAACTAATAAATAAAGTACAAGAATAGAGAGGATAATAAGAACGTTCATAAAATTTAAGCTAATGCATGAATCAAGTCCAAAATCCGGAAAAATGTCATCTAACCCTAGTTTTCATCAATCACCTAGCTTAAGATGTTTAGCTAGATATAGTAGTGTTCAAAATATCCAAAATAATGAAGTTCATAAAGAAAAAAAGAAGAAACGAAGATCAAACGCAAAAATCTTCACTCTTGATGATCCTCCAAGCTCCAAGCGTTCTTGGTCTTCTTCTCCAGCTCTCTAGACACCCAAGATGTGTCAATACCTCTTTTTGATCGTCCCCCAACGATAGAATAGGGCTGGGGTCTCAAAACTTTCTCAAAATCAACAAAAAACCCCAAAAAGTGTGCGTCTGGCCCAGCTGTTCGCACGAACACCCGACTGTTCGTGCGAACAGTGTTCGTGCGAACAATTTGGGTGTTCCTATCGTCCAGCAGTTTGTTTTTCTCACTTTTTGGCCCTCCAAATTTCTTCTAAGGCATTTCATCTCTTCTGTTCTTGATTCCTCCTCTATCGTCTTCATTCCCGAGCATATCCTTGAGCTATCTTGTGTTCCGAAGTTCGTTTCCGCTCCAAAATTATCGCTCCAAGCTCCCGATTCCTAAAATACGCAACACGAAAACATACCGGAAGATAACATGCGATAAAAAATATATAAATCATACGAAAAACGCCCGGATTACGAAAGAAAGCTCAATAACTCACGTATGCTCAAAACAACTCGGATTTGGCCAATTTCTCACAAAAATACACCGAAAGGCTCGCAAAACGGTCGTGGATCATAAATAATATAACTCCTAATGTGGATTTATCAGTTATATTGGTAGTGAGATTGATATTTTTGATGATGACTCTTCAACCCATGACATGAGTGAAGCCATTTTGGATGACTCACATAGTGACACTTGTGAGGAGGAGTCGCAAAATGGAAACCACTCATGTGATGAGTTAGAGGTCAAATTTGATGCTACAACTAGTGAAGGCAATGTAGACTTGTATTGTGCTCTAGAAGAGCCTAATCCTTACCGGAGTTCCTATGATCTTGATTGTGACGAAATTAAAATTTTATTGGGAGGTACTCCGGTTAGTAATGCTCGTATTTGTGACGAAATTGAATTTCACTTGAAATCTCCATTGGATTCTATCATTATGGAAGATGTGCCTAAGGGTTTGGATGAGGCTTCAAGTTCTTAAATTATTAGAACTTCCACTTGTGAAGCCACATCTCCAAATTCATGACTTATTTAAAAGTGATGAGATTGAGGATTCACAAGTTGCAGCCATCTCTCAAGTTGTGATTTCAAGTAAAATATTGGCAACTTATGAAGACCCATTCTATGATTCATTTAATTTTAGGATTTCAAACCCTTTTCTTAAGATGATGCATGATATAACAACTTGCTCTATCTTAATTGTAAGATTTTGCTTGCATCTCTTATTCATCTTTTGTGCCTTGCCCCTACTTCTCCTTTCTATTCTAATTGATGAATCAATCTTTTTAAGGGAGAAGTACTTTTCTAAGAATGAAGTAGGGGGATGGCAAGGAAAGAAATTTCCAAAATTGGGGGTGAGTGAAGCCATGACATTAGTGAACCCATATTGGATGACTCACATAGTGACACTTGTGAGGAGGAGTCGCAAAATGGAAACCACTCATGTGATGAGTTAGAGGTCAAATTTGATGCTACCACTAGTGAAGGGAATGTAGACTTGCATTGTGCTCTAGAAGAGCATAATACTTACCAGAGTTCCTATGATCTTGATTTTGACGATATTGAAATTTTATTGGGAGGTACTCCGGTTAGTAATGAGATGCCTAATGAAGATTGGTGGAGCTATGCTCGTATTTGTGACGAAATTGAATTTTACTTGAATTCTCCATTGGATTCTATGATTATGGAAGATTTGCCTAAGGGTTTGGATAAGGCTTCAAGTTCTTAAATTATTTGAACTTCCACTTGTGAAGCCACATCCCCAAATTCATGACTTATGTAAAAGTGATGAGATTGAGGATTCACAAGTTGCCGCCATCTCTCAAGTTATGATTTCAAGTAAAATATTGGCAACTTATGAAGACCCATTATATGATTCATGTAATTTTAGGATTTCAAACCATTTTCTTAAGATGACGCATGATATAACAACTTGCTCTATTTTTATTGTTATATTTTGCCTGCATCTCTTATTCATATTTTGTGTTTTGCCCCTACTTCTCCTTTCTATTCTAATTGATGAATCAAACTTTTTAAGGGAGAAGTAATTTTCTAAGAATGAATTAGGGGCATGGCATGGAAAGAAATTTCAAAAATTGGGGGTGAGTGAAGCCATGACATGAGTGAAGCCATTTTGGATGACTCACATAGTGACACTTGTGAGGAGGAGTCGCAAAATGGAAACCACTCATGTGATGAGTTAGAGGTCAAATTTGTTGCTACCACTAGTGAAGGGAATGTAGACTTGCATTGTGCTCTAGAAGAGCCTAATACTTACCGGATTTCCTATGATCCTGATTGTGACGATATTGAAATTTTATTGGGAGGTACTCCGGTTAGTAAGGAGATGCCTAATGAAGATCGGGGGAGCTATGCTCGTATTTGTGACGAAATTGAATTTTACTTGAATTCTACATTGGATTCTATCATTATGGAAGATGCGCCTAAGGGTTTGGATGAGGCTTCAAGTTCGTAAATTATTTTAACTTCCACTTGTGAAGCCACATCCCCAAATTCATGACTTATTTAAAAGTGATGAGATTGAGGATTCACAAGTTGCCGCCATCTCTCAAGTTGTGATTTCAAGTAAAAAATTGGCAACTTATGAAGACCCATTCTATGATTTATGTCATTTGAGAATTTCAAACCATTTTCTTAAGATGATGCATGATATAACAACTTGATCTAACTTTATTGTTACATTTTGCTTGCATCTCTTATTCATCTTTTGTGTCTTGTCCCTACTTCTCCTTTCTATTCTAATTGACGAATCAAACTTTTTAAAGGATAAGTACTTTTCAAAGTAAGAAGAAGAGGCATGGCATGGAAAGAAATTTCCAAAATTGGGGGTGAGTGAAGCCATGACATGAGTGAAGCCATTTTGGATGACTCACATAGTGACACTTGTGAGGAGGAGTCGCAAAATGGAAACCACTCATGTGATGAGTTAGAGGTCAAATTTGATGCTACCACTAGTGAAGGGAATGTAGACTTGCATTGTGCTCTAGAAGAGCCTAATACTTACCGGAGTTCCTATGATCTTGATTGTGACGAAATTGAAATTTTATTGGGAGGTACTCCGGTTAGTAATGAAATGCCTAATGAAAATTGGGGGAGCTATGCTCGTATTTATGACAAAATTGAATTTTACTTGAATTCTCCATTGAATTATATCATTATGGAAGATGTGCCTAAGGGTTTGGATGAGGCATCAAGTTCTTAAATTATTTGAACTTCCACTTGTGAAGCCACATCCCCAAATTCATGACTTATTTAAAATTGATTAGATTGAGGATTCACAAGTTGCCGCCATCTCTCAAGTTGTGATTTCAAGTAAGATATTGGAAACTTATGAAGACCCATTCTATGATTCATGTAATTTTAGGATTTCAAACCCTTTTCTTAAGATGATGCATGATATAACAACTTGCTCTATCTTAATTGTTAGATTTTGCTTGCATCTCTTATTCATCTTTTGTGCCTTGCTTCTACTTCTCCTTTCTATTCTAATTGATGAATCAATCTTTTTAAGGGATAAGTACTTTTCTAAGAATTAAGTAGGGGAATGGACGGGAAAGAAATTTCCAAAATTGGGGGTGAGTGAAGCCATGACATGAGTGAAGCCATTTTGGATGACTCACATAGTGACACTTGTGAGGAGGAGTCGCAAAATGGAAACCACTCATGTGATGAGTTAGAGGTCAAATTTGATGCTACCACTAGTGAAGGGAATGTAGACTTGCATTGTGCTCTATAAGAGCTTAATACTTACCGGAGTTCCTATGATCTTGATTGTGACGATATTGAAATTATATTGGGAGGTACTCCGGTTAGTAATGAGATGCCTAATGAAGATCGGGGGAGTTATGCTCGTATTTGAGACGAAATTGAATTTTTCTTGAAATCTCCATTGGATTCTATCATTATGGAAGATGTGCCTAAGGGTTTGGATGAGGCTTCAAGTTATTAAATTATTTGAACTTCCACTTGTGAAGCCACATCCCCTAATTCATGACTTATTTAAAAGTGATGAGATTTAGGATTCACAAGTTTCCGCCATCTCTCAAGTTATGATTTCAAGTAAAATATTGGCAACTTATGAAGACCCATTCTATGATTCATTTAATTTTAGGATTTCAAACCCTTTTCTTAAGATGATGCATGATATAACAACTTGCTCTATCTTAATTGTAAGATTTTGCTTGCATGTCTTATTCATCTTTTGTGTCTTGCCCCTACTTCTCCTTTCTATTCTAATTGATGAATCAATCTTTTTAAGGGAGAAGTACTTTTCTAAGAATGAAGTAGGGGCATGGCATGGAAAGAAATTTCCAAAATAGCGGGTGAGTGAAGCCATGACATTAGTGAAGCCATTTTGGATGACTCACATAGTGAAACTTGTGAGGAGGAGTCGCAAAATGGAAACCACTCATGTGATGAGTTAGAGGTCAAATTTGATGCTACCACTAGTGAAGGGAATGTAGACTTGCATTGTGCTCTAGAAGAGCATAATACTTACCAGAGTTCCTATGATCTTGATTGTGACGATATTGAAATTTTATTGGGAGGTACTCCGGTTAGTAATGAGATGCCTAATGAAGATCGGTGGAGCTATGCTCGTATTTGTGACGAAATTGAATTTTACTTGAATTCTCCATTGGATTCTATAATTATGGAAGATTTGCCTAAGGGTTTGGATAAGGCTTCAAATTCCTAAATTATTTGAACTTCCACTTGTGAAGCCACATCCCCAAATTCAGGACTTATTTAAAAGTGATGAGATTGAGGATTCACAAGTTGCCGCCATCTCTCAAGTTATGATTTAAAGTAAAATATTGGCAACTTATGAAGACCCATTCTATGATTCATGTAATTTTAGGATTTCAAACTCTTTTCTTAAGATGATGCATGATATAACAACTTGCTCTATTTTTATTGTTATATTTTGCCTGCATCTCTTATTCATATTTTGTGTTTTGCCCCTTGTGCACAAGAGATTCCGGCGGGGAGACCTCCGTGTACATCGTATGTAGAGGATCAGAGATAGCACAGGAAGAGTTGGGTTGTGTGTAGGGAGAGAGTAAGGCAGTAGTAATGTCTGAGAGAGAGACAGAGGTTTGGCAGAGCTTCCGCGTATGGCCAGTGTGTTCTCCTTTGTATGGAAAGGTTAACGTCCTATATATAGCAGGGAACGTGACCGTTGTTGTGTGGTTAATGCGCCCATTAATGGCGGCTTAATTAGCTTAACCACAACGGCACGTTCGTCATCATATATAGGGACCGTTACAGCACGTTATGCGCGAATACCGGAGCCATTACGAGGTTGACCGGGTTTGACCGGATTGACCGGGTTTATGGAGCTCGTGCCATAAATCTCTCAAAGCAGTTACTAAAGGTCGCGCGCGGGCTAGACTCGCACGCGACAGGACTTACTCTAGCCTCCAAACCACTAAGTCCCTACAAGTCCCGTGCAGTGGTATGCGAGGGCTCTGTCTCGCAGCCCCCACATGGATCACCTCGGCTGGTGATCCAGTGTGTATGGAGCACAATATGGTGTGCTGGATGATTGCCACGTGGCCAAGATCTGTCAGCTCAGAAAGCACTATCTACATTAGCCCCCTTTCTGCGCGTGAAGACTCATAGCTGTATAGACTTCCATGCGCGGAAACCAACATACGCGTCGACGCCACGCACCAATTCAAATACGGGTAAGTTCAGCCCCCGTGCGTGCCATTATGACCTAAAACCCCTAGAGTCGTGCCGTCTGGCCTTTAGGGTTTTAGGCGTGACGTCAGCTTGTCCTGTGATTGCGCGATTCGACGGTGACGGTTGCGATTCGACTACTGAAAGGACGCAACCCTTGATTGTTTTTGGATAAATACTTTTTACTCTCCATTGTTGCAAAGCATCACTTCTTTCTCTTAAAGTGAATGATACCCGGAAGTCTTCGAGAGCAGATTCAGATAATCAATCACCAGTTCAGAAATGCAAATCGTCTTCTTCAACTGTGTGTATCCAAGCAGGCTTCGCGAAAACAAGGTTGGCCTTGTTCAATTTCGATTTAAAATACCAGTGTATGCTTTGAACTGTGTTGGATCTGCAAACCCATGACATATTATCTGTTGAAACTTGTGAAGAAGCTTTGATCTTTGAACCCGCTTTTGGCTTAATCGGTGATAAGGATCTTGGATAGGGTTTTGAAATCCCTGATAATGCATCCCTCTAATTTCTGAAATTGATACCAGAAACTGTTCATCTTTCTTTCCATAGATCTTGAATCTCGAAATTCAAACTGAAGTGCGGCAAATTTCTCCCCCCTTTTTTCTTGCTCTTCCGCAGGAATGGCCAAGACAAAAGGAACCAAACCCACCAAGGAGGACGAAGAGATACCTGATCTTCCGCAAGCTTTGTGGCGAAAAGCCCCCTATCTGGGTGGAAAAGATTTCTACCACGCGAGGGTTAAGGCGAAGAAATTGCCTGCTTCTGTCCCCAATGAGGGATTGCTAACACTGACTCCCCCAGTTAACTCAGCCTTGCTCGAGCTGATTGGCTCCGAGGACGTGGTTCGATTGGGAATCGAAAATGGGTACTTCCCCTATGCTGCGATTTCCACCCAAGCTTTTGTCCAGAAATTGGACTACATGGATGAGTGGATTGACCACGTGTTGACCGATCATGCTGCGACTCTCAATGAGGCCGGCGTATACTTCGCTGTTCGTGCTATGAAGGGTGCTGCCGTGAAGCTGGACCAGTCCTTGCTTCTAAACCTTCTTTCCCGCTACTCGCCTGCGACTCACACATTCCATTTTGCTGAGTTCGAGGCTGCCCCCACACTCGAGGACGTGCACATGCTGTACGATTTGTCTCCCATGGGTGAAGTAGACCCTTTGAGTCCTTTGAGGACGGCTGCGAAGATCGCTTTGTACACGCAGATGGAGGAATGCCTATCAAAGGTGAAGAAAATCTCCACCCGGTGGACTACTACCAAAGCCCTCCCGAACTGGAAGTTGGTTGATACGTCTGCGAAGAATACCTGGAACAAATGGTTGCAGTACTTCTTTCGTGACTACGCGAACAGCAGCATCACCAAGAATCTTCTGAGTGAGGACCCGGAGGCCAAGAATTATGTGGAGGGTAAAGGCTATCACTTGACCCTTTGTGCTTTCCTCTGTTCATGGTTGTCGAGGTACTTAATCGATGGTCACCCGCATGATGGGGTCTTCTATCACGTTCTGCCGCTTGCTGTGAAGCTCGCCCTTGGCCAGAGAGTCGCACTTGGACCCTTGGTCTTGGGCACGCTGTACTATAGACTCGATCAGCTAGTTGTGGCTATGAAGGAGTCGCGTGGCCGCCTCGATATACTGACTTTTGTCAACATTTCCTTCTTGACAATGTGGGTCTTTGAGCGATGGCCGTCCTATGCCTCGAATGCTCTTAAGCCCAACAAGTGGTGTCCCAAAGGAGAGACGGAGGAGCGTAACAGTGGCAGAGCTGCGAGGTGGTTCGGAGCGAACAATACCAAGTGCGTTTGGAGCTTGATATGCGACAAGCGGCAAGAGTTCACTGCCAGGCCCTATGCCATGCGCATTGAGAACGTGCGATGGTTTCCAAAGCTGTACCCTTCTAAGGGTGTCGTCTTCTCAGAAGAGCTCCTCTTCGAAGAGGGATCGCATTTTCATGAGCGCTATCGCGAATTCTTTTGCTGGTGTCTGCGAGGTTCCCTTCCTGCTCTCGCAGGGCATATTCGTGAGCTTGCGCCTAGGTATGAGAGGATTACCGTGGATGTTGACCCCACTCGAGTTTCTCCCCAGTTCGGCTTTGATGCAGTGGCACCATCAATCTGGCCCCAGTCCATTATCAGAGGTTGCTATAAGCGCTTGCTAACAAAGGAGTGCAAGACAGTCTTCATGAACAATCTTCCCTTTGAGCAGCCTGAGGGTAACCGCGAGGGCGGTTTTTCCCAGAACTGGCTCGCATACTGGATCGCCCAGCAAACGAGGATTGAGACACAGTCGGCCGCCCAGCCGAGTAGAGCTCCCTTGATCAAAAGAAACTCTTTTCCGTTTCGCCCCAATTGCAGTCTGAGCGAGTCTGAATATGGTTGCTACTCATTGTTGGATCATGAGAACCATTTGTGCCCTGACGTCATTCTGAAGGAAAAGATCGTCGCAGTTAAGAAAGGCGACTCGCATGTCATCAGATATAGCGAGACATTTGCTAAGGTAAGCAACTTTTTCCGCGTGCGTTAAGCTTCTTGATTTCCACATGTTGATGCTTTTATTCTATACTGTTTGCTGTAGTGTCATGTGCGGAGATTCGCATCTGGTGATCGTTCCAAGTCGTTGGTTAACACCATTGTTGCCACCAAAAGATAAGGACAGTCGTTCCTGCTAGCATCGAGGATGGACCCCGAGGTCGAAACCACGATTCGCGCAGTCAAGAATGCTTTTGCTGACTCGCTGATAGATAATGCTCCGGCCTCGTCTCCACCCAGAGATAATCTGTCTCCTCCAGCGACTGCCGCGTCGAGAGCGAAGAGACCCAGGCAAAAGGGAATTACAATTTCTTCCCCTATAAGTGCTCCAACTTCCCCTCCAGCGAGGTCCCTTTCTGTCAAGGATAAAGGCAAAGGTCGCATGCCCAGTAGAGCGCGGAAGGAGCTCGCAGTTGAGACCTTTGTTCCATTCAACCAGAAGGAAGAAGAGGAGAGGGAGGAGCCCAGAGAAGGTGATGAAGAAGAAGAAGAAGAAAGAACAAATGTGATACATGAGGAAGAATCAGGAGGTACCTCCATCGCGTTTCCCTTCTCATTATCGTAATTCTTATGCAACTCGTTCTTAAACCAGTCGTTTCTTCGCAGATGATGATGATGATGAGACCATCGGTGGCCTTTTGGCCAAGAGACAAAAGAGAGATACCCATTCTGGCATTCCAGACGATCTCATAAGCGAGGACGTTCTTGCCGAGTCCAAGAAGACAGCCACGGAGGCTGCTGAAAGAAGAAGGCAGCGCGAAGAGGAGGAGCTCGAGCGTGTGAGACAGCGGAGCCTCGAAGAGCAACATGTTGACGACTTAGTGAGTCAAGATGACGAGGAAGATATGCTTCCCGAATAGGTAGCTCCTCCTGCTGAGGAGGAGGATGTGGCTCTAGAAGAGGATGCAGCAACTCTGGAGCAAGCCCAAGCAGATTTTGAAGAAATCGCAGGTGGCGATAAAGGTGAGATCTTCAATCTCGCAGTTACTTATAGAGATGTTGTAGTTGGTGCATTAAAGCATGGTGTGTCAAAAGCTGACATTCGCCGTTGGCTAGTAGGCAAGTGCGGAGAACCTTCAGGTAATCATTTGAACGATATGCATGGACCAGACTTTAGCAACTTGAAACAGAATCATGACTGGTTTCTTCGCATCCCAGGTCACGCTCATTTTAAGGACCTGCTTAATGAGGACACACTAATAGGGCATGGTTCCACGTCTTTAGTGTATGACGAAGATACTTCAATCCCACCTTCGCGTGGAGGTGCTTGCTCTTAGCTTTAGCAAAGATAGTAAAATAACGTACAATACGAGTTACCTCATACTATCGCATTTTATATCGCAGGCAATGCTGAGGAACCTGTGCGGGAGCAAAGAAGTCAGCCTTCTGCGTCCTATGTTCCAATTCCGAGTTCCCATACCGAGAAGCCCGTTGCAGCTGCTGAACATGCAGGAGAGCCTCTTGAGGACATCATCGAACTTTCTGATGATGCTGAAGCTGACGCTGTGCTAATGGAAGAAGATGCCCGTACTGGCGCTGAGGAAGTAAGAACAAGTACTGTTGATGCTTGTGCATCTGAAAGTGTCCCTCGCCAAGCGACTTCGGCTGTCACTTCGCTTCCAGCGATGACTGAGTCGGTGGCACCTCTTCCTGCGTGGAGCTTTTGGGGCTCGCAGGTCGGGAATGCAGTCGCAGCTGGTGCGGCTTATACTCTTCCTCCTAACTATGAGGGGTTAGAGCTCGCAGCTGACAGGAGAGCTATGGAGCGAGGGCAGTCTTCGACTACTCCAGCAATGCGCATTCCTTCTCTTCGTGAGATTCTTGAAGGAACTGGTAAGTAGTGATTTGCTGTTTGCATCTCGCATTATTCATTTGCGAGTTTGATAGCATAACTTAGCTTTGACATTGCTTTAGGTTTGAAGCAAACTGATGTGGACCGGCTAGTTCGGATGCGCCTCACCTACCCCCAATCGTTTGCGAGATCTCTGGAGATAGGGCCCTTTGACAGGAGGTTGTTTCTTACCGAAGCCATTTGGATTTTGGAGCAGCTGTCTGCGGCCACGCCTGTGACCATTTCTGTCAAGAGTGCCGAATTGCTTTTTGGCATGTGCCAAAATCTTCTTGCCAAAGTTCAAGGCAGACTGGGTTTCAGATTTCTTATGAAAAGAGTTAGCCTGATTCGCGCAGCCGTAACTTTGAAACTCGGCCACCAGAACCTCGCAGCTGAGAAGCAGAAGGTGGAGCAGCAGAAGCAAAAGGCTGAAGAGGCTATGAAGCTCTATCATGAGATGAATGCCAAGTGCGAGCAATTGAAGCAGGAAGTGGAGCAGGTAGAGAATCTGAGCCATCAGTTCGCCCCTCATGATTCCTTGATCAAGAATTTGCTTTGACTTTTGAATTTCAAAAGTAGCAAACAAATAGCAGAAACATTAATGTAATGTTACTAGAAACATTAATGTAATGTTGCTAGGGTTTCTCCCCCTTTTTTTTAATAAAAGAATGGACATGCCCGTTTTGCCCTTTCTGGCATTTGATGGAATATCTCTGTGCATATCTAATTATGACATCAGCAATTGATATTCTGCTTGATTTTCGCGCTAATTTCTCGTAAGATAAGCACGCTTTCCTTGGGAAGTCAATACGAATCATGAACGTCCGTCATTTATTAGGATACCCAACTGAATCGTCGTAGCCTTTAGTAGGGTAATTGATCGTTACTGCTTTTCAAGGCGTAAGTGATTGACCTTACCCTCTTTTCGAATTCTGCTGACTCATCTTGGCAACTGAAGAGTCTCCACAAGGTCTATATAAACCCTGTCTTTGCCATTTGGGTTCTTCATCCCAAAAATGTGCTTTGCCGTGAGTCCTTACGACTGCTGGCTTCAACGCTTGTTTTTCGTTGATTCATGGCAATTCCAAGTCATGAGACCTGAGTTTGCGCTTTATGCTATAGAAATAGTTTCCAAGATCCGCTTTATGAGGCTTATTGATCTTTATAACCATCATAAAGAAGATGGAGATGATATCTCATGTGTGTTCGAAGAATTTTCTTCGTGTATTATGTTTGCAGGTCATGTTTCCGGCCGCCTCCCGGAGAGGTGCAGCGCCGTAGTGACCGTGCTACCGACTCGTAATGAACGGCGGAATTCTCCTCCAGCATCCCTGGAGGAGAATTTACTGCCCCCACGTTCGTGAGCTCAGGGTGGCGAACCGCTGCGTTCATCCCCGTCTACAAGGAACCCTTGCCCTTCGGAGCTTCTGCTTGCCTGTTGAACGCCGGAACCGGTGGTTCCTCAAGCACATATCATGGGATGTTGATCAGACAAGGGCCTTGTCAAATACTGGGATCTTGAACGTATGGCTTCATGTGGCTCTTTGGAGCAAGGCCCTACTTGTGATAGATGTTCGGCCGCAGATCTGCGTATCGCATAGCCGGTGTTAGGACCGTTGGGTTCGTCCTTTCTCAGTCAGGATTCCCTCGGTGTGTCACTGCTGGCTTGTCAGTTACTTTTCGAATGCATTGTAAGCCATGTTGGCTGCGTAGTTAGATTTGAGCTTTTTCGCTTGTAAGCTGTTATCTAGACAGATAAGTTGTAAGTCTTTTTTACTTATAATGATAAATGGCTTTTGTATCATCTGCTGTCTCGTTACAACAAAATACAATTTCGTATGCGTATCGGCATATTTCGCCTTGTGTAATGCTATATACATACATTTGCTATATGCCTCATCAGTTTGCAGATGTCTTATTAGATCGTTCGAGATCGTGTTTTCGCAGCTGTGCCATCTTGGCAGATGGGCTTGTGATTTGCTTTCAGATTCAAATGTAAGTGCTATCATATCAGATAGACCTTTGTAGATCACTTGAGATCATTTCGTATGATGTTGCTATCACAATAGATAGGCTTAAGGACGAATTTTAGATTGCATTCGTATGTCGCTGTTATCACAGCAGATAGGCTTGAAAGATTGTTTTAAGATCACGTTACGCATATATTGCTAGCGTGGCAGATAGGTTTTTGAAGATCAATTAAGATCGTTTTTCGCATGAGTTGCTATCTTAGCAGATAGGCTTTAGAAGATCAATTAAGATCGTTTTTCGCATGAGTTGCTATCATGGCATATAGGCTTTAGAAGATCACCTAAGATCATTTCGCGTAGGCTGCTATCGTGGCAGATAGGCTTTAGAAGATCAATTAAGATCGCATATGTATATGCTGCTATCGTGGCAGATAGGCTTTAGTAGATCAATTAAGATCGTTTTTCGCATAGGCTGCTATCATGGCAGATAGACTTTAAAAGATCCATTAAGATCGCTTTTCGCATAGGTTGCTATCGTAGCAGATAGGCTTAGAAGATCAATCAAGATCGTATTTCGCATAGATTGCTATCGTAACAGATAGGCTTAGAAGATCAGTTAAGATCGCATTTCGCATAGGGTGCTATCGTAGCAGATAGGCTTAGAAGATCAATCAAGATCGTATTTCGCATAGATTCCTATCGTAACAGATAGGCTTAGAAGATCAGTTAAGATCGCAATTCGCAAAGGATGCTATCGTGGCAGATAGGCTTTTAGAAGATCAATTAAGATCATTTTTCGCATGAGTTGCTATCGTGGCAGATAGGCTTTTAGAAGATCAATTAAGATCATTTTACGTAGGCTGCTATCGTGGCAGATAGGCTTTAGAAGACCAATTAAGATCTTTTTGCATAGGCTACTATCGTGACAGATAGGCTTAGAGGATCAATTAAGATCGCATTCGCATAAACTGCTATCATGGCGGATAGCCCATTGTTAACAGCAATAACAAACCAAATGAAGCAAAATTAACAGCTAGAAATATGAAGTTATCATTTGGGAGAATTCTTTCATTATAATTCTTATCATACGGGAGAGACAAGATTACAATTCTCTCATATGGGAGAGGAGATTGTGTAAATTATAGCCATGTAGGACGTGAAGCAACGTTATAATAAAACGCATGAAATGAGAGAAGTCAGGGATAGTACTTCTTAATCCAGCGCATGTTGACTGAACTCGGGGTTGAGGTTGTGCCGTGCAACATTCGTATGCTGCAGTAGCCACTGTCAAAGACTTCTGTGACTTCGAAGGGTCCTTCCCAATTGGCTGCGAACTTTGGGTGAGCCGCTTCTCGCATGCAGTGGTCAGATGCGCGCAGGACCAAATCTCCAACTGCAAAATCTCTTCGTTGGACCGTCTTATAGTAAGCACGAGCGATCCT
This sequence comes from Linanthus parryae, assembly GCA_023055425.1. Lineage (NCBI taxonomy): Eukaryota > Viridiplantae > Streptophyta > Magnoliopsida > Ericales > Polemoniaceae > Linanthus > Linanthus parryae. The sequence goes on along the minus strand of JALGPY010000005.1, from coordinate 107,932,260 downwards.
TTCTTGATACCGCTTGTTGGTCCTTTTAGCTTGTTCTCGCTTTTCCTCCAGCAAGACTAAGTCATGATCGCGTTGATTTTCGTATAGTGCGTGGAAGGCCAATCTCGCCGAATTGACTCTCACCTCCGCAGGTACCACGGCTTCGGCCCCATAGCATAGTAGGAATGGTGAAAACCCCGTGGGTGTCCTTGAAGAAGTTCGGTAAGCCCACAGAGCTATTTTTAGAGAATCGGCCCACTTCTTGTGGTCATCTGCGACCATCTTGCTCAAAATCCTCAACAGCGTTTTGTTGGTCGCTTCGGCTTGCCCGTTCCCCTTCGGGTAGTAGGGGGTGGAACATATTTGCCTGATATTGTACTCCGCTAACCTCGCAGCTACCTGGCGATTAATAAATGGAGTACCATTATCTGAAAGAATGGTGTTTGGAATTCCGAACCTGCATATGATGTTTTCTTGGATGAAGTTGACCACAGCTAGCGCATTTGCAGTCTTTAGTGGTATCGCCTCCACCCATTTGGTAAATAGCTCAGTTGCGGCGAGAATGAAATGATTCCCATGCGAAGTTGGTCGGATGGCACCAATGACATCCATTGCCCATGTATTAAATGGCTACGGCGTTCCCAATGCATGTAGATCCACAGCAGGAGCGTGCACTAGGTTTCCTTTGAATTGACACTCTTGGCAGCGTCGTACTTTGGTGCGACAATCAGCCTCCATCGTGGGCCAGAAATATCCAATTGAGAGGAGCTGCCTGCATAATTTTGCACCTCCTTGGTGTTCCACCTGATGAGAAAGGTCCATGAATACTTGTGCTTCCCTGCCGTCTAGACATCGCAGCAAGTTGCCCTCATGACCTCTTCGCCAAAGTAAGTTCTCCTGCACCACATATCGGGATGCTTTCCTTTTTACCTTTTCCGCTTCTTTTCTCGATTCGGGTAAGGTGCCCTTAGTGAGAAAGTCAAAGAGTGGCTTCCTCCAATCCGTGTCATCATCGGTTAGAGCGATGAGTAGAGAATCTTTGATCAGTGCGCAACTCTCACACTTCCCTTGTATCAGGGCCGCGGCTGTTGACATGTCTGGCCAGTTAATGCCATATCTCTGAGCCTTCCGATAGATTGACACCTCACTTTCTCCGCAAGCATGTTGGTGAATCTTTTCTAACAACAGTTGTCCCTCCTGCTCGGAGACGCATCGCATGAGTATTCCGCCAGGACCCTTGTAGTAAAGGGTGTTGTCATGTATGCAATACCCCTTTGTGAGTGCCCAGCTTTCACTGCTCGTGCCTTCTGCAGTAGCTCGTAGGACTGCTTTTCTCCAGTCCGTGTCATCCATGTGTTCGTCGTCGCACGCATCTTCTGTCAATGCCGACGATGTTCGCACTTCGATGGAGATCCTTCTGGGACATTTGTCTATACTGACCTTAGATCCCAAGGTGGACAAAGCATCTTCATGCCTGTTGTCTGCTCGGGGCTTGTGCTCGTACCTCACATCGCAGAACTGTTGCACCAGCTTCTGTACTAGAGTCCGGTAGGACAGAAGGTTTATCTCCTTCAAACCGTATTCGCCCGAGGCTTGCTTGACGATCAACTTGGAGTCTCCCATGACCGTCAGATTGCTTACTTCCAAAGCCTTCGCTGCGCGCAGTCCCGCTATGAGGGCTTCATATTCTGCCTCGTTGTTGGTGACTGCGAAGTCGAGCTTTGCGGACATCTGTATGACCTATCCATCCGGCTTGGTCAAGACTATCCCAATGTCTCCGCATTTCCTTGTTGACGACCCGTCGAAATGGAGCGTCCAATAGGGCACGTCGATTTCATAGATTTCAGGTCCTTCCAGCTCTTCTTCGATCACGGGCTCGTGGCTGTTGTCGGGGAACTGTGCCAACAAATCCGCTACCGCCTGCAACTTGATCGCTCGCGGTCGCACGCATGTGATATCGTATTGAGAGATGGTCATGTACCATTTCGCCAATCTTCCTCCAGGAGTAGTAGGAGTTAACAGATATCGTATGGGATCGCTTTTGGTGACTACTACTACTTTGTGCGACGCAAAGTAGTATTTCAGCTTCTCTATCACGAAGAACAAAGCAAGGCAATGACGTTCGATGTCTGTGTACCTTGATTCAGCAGGTTGCACAATGCGAGAGATATAGTAGATAGGCCTCTCTTGACCCTCGTACTCTTGAGCCAAGAGTGCTCCTATGGACCTCCTTGTTGACGTCAGATATAGCAGAAGCGGTGATCCCAGTTGAGGTGCGATCATTATTTTTGAAGACGTCAGCAGATCCATTAGATTTTCGAACGCAGCTTTGTGCTCCGGAGTCCAGCTGTATACGGCATCTTTCTTGAGAAGGGCACTAAAACAGCAGGTGATTTCGGCAATCGCTGGGATGAATCTCCGCAGATATGATAGCTTTCCCAAAAAGGTCTTCCAAGGACTTTGGTTATGGGGCGGCGTCATGCTAGTGATGGCTGATACTTTTGCAGGGTTAGGTTCGATTCCTTGGCGATGAAACACGCATCCCAAGAACTTCCCCGATGTTACTCCGAATGCGCACTTCATGGGATTCATTTTCAGTTGAAAGCGTCTACATCTATTGAACACTTTCCGCAAATCCGCGAGGTGATCTGCTTCCTGCTTGGATTTAACCACCAGGTCGTCCACATAAAATTCCACTTCCTTGTGCATCATGCCGTGGAACAGGGCCATCATGGCCCGCTGATAGGTTGCACCCGCGTTTTTGAGACCGAACGGCATTATTGTGTAGTTGAACACCCCCACCGGAGTGATGAATGCAGTTTTCCGCGCGTCTTCAGGGTCCATCTTGATCTAGTTGTACCCGCTGAAGCCGTCGATGAAACTGAACATGCGATGGCCCGCTGTCGAATCGAATAACAAATCGATGTTTGGGAGCGGAAAATCGTCCTTGGAGCAGAAACGATTGAGATCTCGGAAGTCCACGCAGATGCGGAGCTGTCCGTTCTTCTTCACCACTGGCACAATGTTGGCCAGCCATGTTGGATGATGATTCGGCTCTATAAACTTGGCATCTAGGAGTTTGACGATCTCCTGTTTGATCTTCACATTAAGCTCCGGCCTGAAGCTTCTTGTGCTCTGCTTTACCGCTTTAGAACCCGGGATAATGTCTAAACGATGCATAGTGATGCTGGTGTCCAGTCCGGGCATCTCATCATACTCCCATGCAAACACGTCTCTGTACTCAGTCAGGAGCTGTAGCAGTCCTTGCTCCTCCTCGCTTGTGAGGTCCGCACTTAGAAAGACTGTCCTCTTCTTTTCCTCGTTCGGGCTGAGGAACACTTCCTTTAGCTCTTGCTTCTGTGGTCTGGGTCTGTCTTCCATGCATTCGGTTGCTTCTTTGAGATTCTCATCTAGAGTGCTCTGCATTGGCCTTTCTGTGAGCGCAATCTGCTCGATTTGGTTGATTTGCCCAGGGATATCCCCATGCCCGTGTGAGGACATCCCAGCGCACCTTCATATGCGATAGCACTTCTTCCCATTGGCGTAGAAGCTCTTTATCTCCTTGCCTTCGGGGTTATGCTTTGCAATTCTCTTCAGTGTGTACACACTCTTTCGCTGGTAAGCGATTCGCGGCGCCTCTTCGCGTGTGGGCGTCTTTTCCTTGGCATCTTCCCTCGTCACCATCACTCCCGCAGGTGAATGGTCCTTGATATCTTCTCATAGAGGTAAAGGAGTGGGATTGAATGGTCCTGGTGTTTGCTCGTCCGCCATCTCGGTGAACCATACCGCCTCGCTGAGATGTGCTTTATCCAAGTTGAATGGATTTGTTGAAGCCGGTATCTCGACTATTCTGTCGTTCCAGATAGCTTTCATGACTTGGTGAGCTGTTAAAGGAACCGCGTCGAAACGATGAATCCAGGCTCGACCTATGATCATGTGATACGTAGTGTTCGCATCTATGACATAGAACTTTGCCGAGCACTTTATTTTGCCGATCTGAACACCCAGGCGGATCCATCCAATCGTCATTCTAGAATCGCTTCCAAATCCCATCAGCGGAGATGGACGCCTGACAATCTTATGCTCGGGGATCCCTGCTAGCTTCAGCGTGTGGAGCGAAACGACGTTGACCGCTGCTCCTCCATCGACGAATGCTCGTTTGAACTCGACGCCATTGATGATGGTCGTCACGTACAGAGGCCTCTGGTGGCTCGCATGTGTCTTTTTTTCGCTGGCAGAAAAGGTCATAATCTTTTCTGTAGAGCGAGACGCCCTGATAACTTTCCCGTTGGAGACTACAAGATCCTCCTCATAGTCCTCTGCTATCCTCAAGATTGCTTTCGTCATTTCTGTCCGGCACTTCTCAGAAAAGTTCATCTAGTCGAAGAATCTGCTAAAGCCGTGCGACCCCTTCATCCGATCGGCACGTTCATCTTATGTGTCTACACTGTAGTCCTCGTCATCATGGACTTCGGCAATGATGGGTAGACCATCCTCTGCGACTTCTTCCAAGTCCACAATCGAGATCATGGCGACCTCTTTGCCTTTTGAGTCTTGCTCCGCATGGGCAGGAAGTGGGTTGTTGCGCACATCCTTCCTGTGATCACTGACGATCAGCTCGACGTTCTTCATCTTCTGATTGAACACAATCCTGAGCTTCTTACATTCCTCTGTGGGTGCATGACCTTGCCGTGGTACTCGCACCACTTAGGGTCCCTCACCATCTCCTTGGAGGGTATCTTCTCGAGCGGCGGTAGGACACCGTCCTTGCGCCATTGTCTGCAGAGGTCGCTTGCCTCCTCCACCGAACATGGAAGAGGTGGTACGTCAAAGTTCACAACCTTCGCCTGCTTCTGGGGTGAGACTGTATTGACCTCAGCTTCGCGTCCCCTCTTGTAACTGAATCTCCCGATTTTGTAGGTGGTACCGCTCGCAGATCGCTCCGGAGCGTTCTTCTTTTTCTGCCTCTCAACTATAGGCTCGATGTTCTTCGTGCATTCGATTAGCTTTGAAAACGTAGGTGTTTTCAAATTGATGAGCATACCTTTGTATTCGTCTCGCATGCACTGCAAGCATATCTCTACAAGCCGACTTTCAAGCATTGGATCTTTGCATTCCAATGACTTCGCCCTGAACTTCTTGATGAAAGTTATCCCATCCTCCTCGCGCTTCTGATACATCTGCGAGAGGTGGATCATTGTCACCTTTTCTTCCATCTGGAAGAACTTAGTATAGAACTTCTGGACTATGTCGTCCCAAGTCTTCACGGATCCGGCCTCCAACGTTCGGTACCACTTGTATGCTACGTTCCCCAAGGATTTTGGGAATTCTCGCATTAGCAATTTGGGATCAGCTCCGTAGGGTCCCATGACATCGATGAAACGCATGAAACGCTCATGAGCGTTCCCGTTGACATCCTCGAACTTGTCCCATTTAGGAGCCTTATACCCCACCGGGTTAGGCATGAGATAGATCTCCCGCAGGATGGGTGGATCGTTGTCTAGCTTCGGGATGATGGTATCCGCGAATGCTTGGTGAGCCAGAATAGTGTCCATGCGCTTCTGCAGAGACGTCATGCATTCAAGAATGCTTCCCTCGGTAGCAGAAGGAGAGATTGCCGCAGGCGGAGGCGACACATACGCCGCCGGAGGATTGGGGGCATATTGGCCGCTCGCGTTGCCTCAGATCGCCGTTGACGGAGGCAAGGGATAGTGCGACGCCGAATTAGGTACCAAATCCGGAGGCTGAGGAGTGTGAGCAGTGAGAGGCAACATCTGAGCCGTTGACCCCTGAATTGAAGGCAGCTGCGTAGTCGCCGGTGGAGTCTGTAGATTAGGGTTGGGAGGTGTGGTCAATACTCCCAGTGCCGGAGCAGTAGGGGCTCCTTCTCCTTGAGGGACGGTGGTGGCTGATGAAGGGTTTGGCGCGAGGGTGCCCAGAACGGCCAGGATCCGTTCTAGCTGCACAGACTGAGCTTTGAGAGCTTTCGCCTGACCTTGGACGGTGGCGTCCTAGGATTCTAGCGTCGGTGCCTCGCCGGGGGTCGCAGAAGTACGGCAGGTCTCCTCTCCTGAGGCAGCTTCGGTGGAAGGCGATTTGTTGCTAACATGATCCTCCTGAGACATGGTTGCTTTTGTTGGTAAGATTCACGTCGGGTTCACCAAAATGTGCACAAGAGATTCCGGCGGGGAGACCTCCGTGTACACCGTATGTAGAGGATCAGAGATAGCACAGGAAGAGTTGGGTTGTGTGTAGGGAGAGAGTAAGGCAGTAGTAATGTCTGAGAGAGAGACAGAGGTTTGGCAGAGCTTCCGCGTATGGCCAGTGTGTTCTCCTTTGTATGGAAAGGTTAACGTCCTATATATAGCAGGGAACGTGACCGTTGTGGTGTGGTTAATGCGCCCATTAATGGCGGCTTAATTATCTTAACCACAACGGCACGTTCGTCCTCATATATAGGGACCGTTACAGCACGTTATGCGCGAATACCGGAACCGTTACGAGGTTGACCGGGTTTGACCGGATTGACCGGGTTTATGGAGCTCGTGCCATAAATCTCTCAAAGCAGTTACTAAAGGTCGCGCGCGGTCTTGACTCGCACGCGACAGGACTTACTCTAGCCTCCAAACCACTAAGTCCCTACAAGTCCCGTGCAGTGGTATGCGAGGGCTCTGTCTCGCAGCCCCCACATGGATCAGCTGGCTGGTGATCTAGTGTGTATGGAGCACAATATGGTGTGCTGGATGGTTGCCACGTGGCCAAGATCTGTCAGCTCAGAAAGCACTATCTACACCCCTACTTCTCCTTTCTATTCTAATTGATGAATCAAACTTTTTATGGGAGAAGTACTTTTCTAAGAATGAAATAGGGGCATGGCATGGAAAGAAATTTCCAAAATTGGGGGTGAGTGAAGCCATGACATGAGTGAAGCCATTTTGGATGACTCACATAGTGACACTTTTGAGGAGGAGTCGCAAAATGGAAACCACTCATGTGATGAGTTAGAGGTCAAATTTGATGCTACCACTAGTGAAGGGAATGTAGACTTGCATTGTGCTCTAGAAGAGCCTAATACTTACCGGATTTCCTATGATCTTGATTGTGACGATATTGAAATTTTATTGGGAGGTACTCCGGTTAGTAATGAGATGCCTAATGAAGATCGGGGGAGCTATGCTCGTATTTGTGACGAAATTGAATTTTACTTGAATTCTACATTGGATTCTATCATTATGGAAGATGCGCCTAAGAGTTTGGATGAGGCTTCAAGTTCTTAAATTATTTGAACTTCCACTTGTGAAGCCACATCCCCAAATTCATGACTTATTTAAAAGTGATGAGATTGAGGATTCACAAGTTGCCGCCATCTCTCAACTTTTGATTTCAAGTAAAATATTTGCAACTTATGAAGACCCATTCTATGATTCATGTAATTTTAGGATTTCAAACCCTTTTCTTAAGATGATGCATGATATAACAACTTGCTCTATTTTTATTGTTATATTTTGCCTGCATCTCTTATTCATATTTTGTGTTTTGCCCCTACTTCTCCTTTCTATTCTAATTGATGAATCAAACTTTTTAAGGGAGAAGTACTTTTCGAAGAATGAAGTAGGGGCATGGCATGGAAAGAAATTTCCAAAATTGGGGGTGAGTGAAGCCATGACATGAGTGAAGCCATTTTGGATGACTCATATAGTGACACTTGTGAGGAGGAGTCGCAAAATGGAAACCACTCATGTGATGAGTTAGAGGTCAAATTTGATGCTACCACTAGTGAAGGGAATGTAGACTTGCATTGTGCTCTAGAAGAGCCTAATACTTACCGGATTTCCTATGATCTTGATTGTGACGATATTGAAATTTTATTGGGAGGTTCTCCGGTTAGTAATGAGATGCCTAATGAAGATCGGGGGAGCTATGCTCGTATTTGTGACGAAATTGAATTTTACTTGAATTCTACATTGGCTTATATCATTATGGAAGATGTGCCTAAGGGTTTGGTTGAGGTTTCAAGTTCTTAAATTATTTGAACTTCCATTTGTGAAGCCACATCCCCAAATTCATGACTTCTTTAAAAGTGATGAGATTGAGGATTCACAAGTTGCCTCCATCTATCAAGTTTTGATTTCAAGTAAAAAATTGGCAACTTATGAAGACCCATTCTATGATTCATGTCATTTTAGGATTTCAAACCCTTTTCTTAAGATGATGCATGATATAACAACTTGCTCTAACTTTATTGTTATATTTTTCTTGCATCTCTTATTCATATTTTGTGTCTTGCCCCTACTTCTCCTTTCTATTCTAATTGATGAATCAAACTTTTTATGGGAGAAGTACTTTTCTAAGAATGAAATAGGGGCATGGCATGGAAAGAAATTTCCAAAATTGGGGGTGAGTGAAGCCATGACATGAGTGAAGCCATTTTGGATGACTCACATAGTGACACTTTTGAGGAGGAGTCGCAAAATGGAAACCACTCATGTGATGAGTTAGAGGTCAAATTTGATGCTACCACTAGTGAAGGGAATGTAGACTTGCATTGTGCTCTAGAAGAGCCTAATACTTACCGGATTTCCTATGATCTTGATTGTGACGATATTGAAATTTTATTGGGAGGTACTCCGGTTAGTAATGAGATGCCTAATGAAGATCGGGGGAGCTATGCTCGTATTTGTGACGAAATTGAATTTTACTTGAATTCTACATTGGATTCTATCATTATGGAAGATGCGCCTAAGAGTTTGGATGAGGCTTCAAGTTCTTAAATTATTTGAACTTCCACTTGTGAAGCCACATCCCCAAATTCATGACTTATTTAAAAGTGATGAGATTGAGGATTCACAAGTTGCCGCCATCTCTCAACTTATGATTTCAAGTAAAATATTTGCAACTTATGAAGACCCATTCTATGATTCATGTAATTTTAGGATTTCAAACCCTTTTCTTAAGATGATGCATGATATAACAACTTGCTCTATTTTTATTGTTATATTTTGCCTGCATCTCTTATTCATATTTTGTGTTTTGCCCCTACTTCTCCTTTCTATTCTAATTGATGAATCAAACTTTGTAAGGGAGAAGTACTTTTCGAAGAATGAAGTAGGGGCATGGCATGGAAAGAAATTTCCAAAATTGGGGGTGAGTGAAGCCATGACATGAGTGAAGCCATTTTGGATGACTCATATAGTGACACTTGTGAGGAGGATTCGCAAAATGGAAACCACTCATGTGATGAGTTAGAGGTCAAATTTGATGCTACCACTAGTGAAGGGAATGTAGACTTGCATTGTGCTCTAGAAGAGCCTAATACTTACCGGATTTCCTATGATCTTGATTGTGACGATATTGAAATTTTATTGGGAGGTTCTCCGGTTAGTAATGAGATGCCTAATGAAGATCGGGGGAGCTATGCTCATATTTGTGACGAAATTGAATTTTACTTGAATTCTACATTGGCTTATATCATTATGGAAGATGTGCCTAAGGGTTTGGTTGAGGTTTCAAGTTCTTAAATTATTTGAACTTCCATTTGTGAAGCCACATCCCCAAATTCATGACTTCTTTAAAAGTGATGAGATTGAGGATTCACAAGTTGCCTCCATCTATCAAGTTTTGATTTCAAGTAAAAAATTGGCAACTTATGAAGACCCATTCTATGATTCATGTCATTTTAGGATTTCAAACCCTTTTCTTAAGATGATGCATGATATAACAACTTGCTCTAACTTTATTGTTATATTTTTCTTGCATCTCTTATTCATATTTTGTGTCTTGCCCCTACTTCTCCTTTCTATTCTAATTGATGAATCAAACTTTTTATGGGAGAAGTACTTTTCTAAGAATGAAATAGGGGCATGGCACGGAAAGAAATTTCCAAAATTGGGGGTGAGTGAAGCCATGACATGAGTGAAGCCATTTTGGATGACTCACATAGTGACACTTTTGAGGAGGAGTCGCAAAATGGAAACCACTCATGTGATGAGTTAGAGGTCAAATTTGATGCTACCACTAGTGAAGGGAATGTAGACTTGCATTGTGCTCTAGAAGAGCCTAATACTTACCGGATTTCCTATGATCTTGATTGTGACGATATTGAAATTTTATTGGGAGGTACTCCGGTTAGTAATGAGATGCCTAATGAAGATCGGGGGAGCTATGCTCGTATTTGTGACGAAATTGAATTTTACTTGAATTCTACATTGGATTCTATCATTATGGAAGATGCGCCTAAGAGTTTGGATGAGGCTTCAAGTTCTTAAATTATTTGAACTTCCACTTGTGAAGCCACATCCCCAAATTCATGACTTATTTAAAAGTGATGAGATTGAGGATTCACAAGTTGCCGCCATCTCTCAAGTTATGATTTCAAGTAAAATATTTGCAACTTATGAAGACCCATTCTATGATTCATGTAATTTTAGGATTTCAAACCCTTTTCTTAAGATGATGCATGATATAACAACTTGCTCTATTTTTATTGTTATATTTTGCCTGCATCTCTTATTCATATTTTGTGTTTTGCCCCTACTTCTCCTTTCTATTCTAATTGATGAATCAAACTTTTTAAGGGAGAAGTACTTTTCGAAGAATGAAGTAGGGGCATGGCATGGAAAGAAATTTCCAAAATTGGGGGTGAGTGAAGCCATGACATGAGTGAAGCCATTTTGGATGACTCATATAGTGACACTTGTGAGGAGGAGTCGCAAAATGGAAACCACTCATGTGATGAGTTAGAGGTCAAATTTGATGCTACCACTAGTGAAGGGAATGTAGACTTGCATTGTGCTCTAGAAGAGCCTAATACTTACCGGATTTCCTATGATCTTGATTGTGACGATATTGAAATTTTATTGGGAGGTTCTCCGGTTAGTAATGAGATGCCTAATGAAGATCGGGGGAGCTATGCTCGTATTTGTGACGAAATTGAATTTTACTTGAATTCTACATTGGCTTATATCATTATGGAAGATGTGCCTAAGGGTTTGGTTGAGGTTTCAAGTTCTTAAATTATTTGAACTTCCATTTGTGAAGCCACATCCCCAAATTCATGACTTCTTTAAAAGTGATGAGATTGAGGATTCACAAGTTGCCTCCATCTATCAAGTTTTGATTTCAAGTAAAAAATTGGCAACTTATGAAGACCCATTCTATGATTCATGTCATTTTAGGATTTCAAACCCTTTTCTTAAGATGATGCATGATATAACAACTTGCTCTAACTTTATTGTTATATTTTTCTTGCATCTCTTATTCATATTTTGTGTCTTGCACCTACTTCTCCTTTCTATTCTAATTGATGAATCAAACTTTTTATGGGAGAAGTACTTTTCTAAGAATGAAATAGGGGCATGGCATGGAAAGAAATTTCCAAAATTGGGGGTGAGTGAAGCCATGACATGAGTGAAGCCATTTTGGATGACTCACATAGTGACACTTTTGAGGAGGAGTCGCAAAATGGAAACCACTCATGTGATGAGTTAGAGGTCAAATTTGATGCTACCACTAGTGAAGGGAATGTAGACTTGCATTGTGCTCTAGAAGAGCCTAATACTTACCGGATTTCCTATGATCTTGATTGTGACGATATTGAAATTTTATTGGGAGGTACTCCGGTTAGTAATGAGATGCCTAATGAAGATCGGGGGAGCTATGCTCGTATTTGTGACGAAATTGAATTTTACTTGAATTCTACATTGGATTCTATCATTATGGAAGATGCGCCTAAGAGTTTGGATGAGGCTTCAAGTTCTTAAATTATTTGAACTTCCACTTGTGAAGCCACATCCCCAAATTCATGACTTATTTAAAAGTGATGAGATTGAGGATTCACAAGTTGCCGCCATCTCTCAAGTTATGATTTCAAGTAAAATATTTGCAACTTATGAAGACCCATTCTATGATTCATGTAATTTTAGGATTTCAAACCCTTTTCTTAAGATGATGCATGATATAACAACTTGCTCTATTTTTATTGTTATATTTTGCCTGCATCTCTTATTCATATTTTGTGTTTTGCCCCTACTTCTCCTTTCTATTCTAATTGATGAATCAAACTTTTTAAGGGAGAAGTACTTTTCGAAGAATGAAGTAGGGGCATGGCATGGAAAGAAATTTCCAAAATTGGGGGTGAGTGAAGCCATGACATGAGTGAAGCCATTTTGGATGACTCATATAGTGACACTTGTGAGGAGGAGTCGCAAAATGGAAACCACTCATGTGATGAGTTAGAGGTCAAATTTGATGCTACCACTAGTGAAGGGAATGTAGACTTGCATTGTGCTCTAGAAGAGCCTAATACTTACCGGATTTCCTATGATCTTGATTGTGACGATATTGAAATTTTATTGGGAGGTTCTCCGGTTAGTAATGAGATGCCTAATGAAGATCGGGGGAGCTATGCTCATATTTGTGACGAAATTGAATTTTACTTGAATTCTACATTGGCTTATATCATTATGGAAGATGTGCCTAAGGGTTTGGTTGAGGTTTCAAGTTCTTAAATTATTTGAACTTCCATTTGTGAAGCCACATCCCCAAATTCATGACTTCTTTAAAAGTGATGAGATTGAGGATTCACAAGTTGCCTCCATCTATCAAGTTTTGATTTCAAGTAAAAAATTGGCAACTTATGAAGACCCATTCTATGATTCATGTCATTTTAGGATTTCAAACCCTTTTCTTAAGATGATGCATGATATAACAACTTGCTCTAACTTTATTGTTATATTTTTCTTGCATCTCTTATTCATATTTTGTGTCTTGCCCCTACTTCTCCTTTCTATTCTAATTGATGAATCAAACTTTTTATGGGAGAAGTACTTTTCTAAGAATGAAATAGGGGCATGGCACGGAAAGAAATTTCCAAAATTGGGGGTGAGTGAAGCCATGACATGAGTGAAGCCATTTTGGATGACTCACATAGTGACACTTTTGAGGAGGAGTCGCAAAATGGAAACCACTCATGTGATGAGTTAGAGGTCAAATTTGATGCTACCACTAGTGAAGGGAATGTAGACTTGCATTGTGCTCTAGAAGAGCCTAATACTTACCGGATTTCCTATGATCTTGATTGTGACGATATTGAAATTTTATTGGGAGGTACTCCGGTTAGTAATGAGATGCCTAATGAAGATCGGGGGAGCTATGCTCGTATTTGTGACGAAATTGAATTTTACTTGAATTCTACATTGGATTCTATCATTATGGAAGATGCGCCTAAGAGTTTGGATGAGGCTTCAAGTTCTTAAATTATTTGAACTTCCACTTGTGAAGCCACATCCCCAAATTCATGACTTATTTAAAAGTGATGAGATTGAGGATTCACAAGTTGCCGCCATCTCTCAAGTTATGATTTCAAGTAAAATATTTGCAACTTATGAAGACCCATTCTATGATTCATGTAATTTTAGGATTTCAAACCCTTTTCTTAAGATGATGCATGATATAACAACTTGCTCTATTTTTATTGTTATATTTTGCCTGCATCTCTTATTCATATTTTGTGTTTTGCCCCTACTTCTCCTTTCTATTCTAATTGATGAATCAAACTTTTTAAGGGAGAAGTACTTTTCGAAGAATGAAGTAGGGGCATGGCATGGAAAGAAATTTCCAAAATTGGGGGTGAGTGAAGCCATGACATGAGTGAAGCCATTTTGGATGACTCATATAGTGACACTTGTGAGGAGGAGTCGCAAAATGGAAACCACTCATGTGATGAGTTAGAGGTCAAATTTGATGCTACCACTAGTGAAGGGAATGTAGACTTGCATTGTGCTCTAGAAGAGCCTAATACTTACCGGATTTCCTATGATCTTGATTGTGACGATATTGAAATTTTATTGGGAGGTTCTCCGGTTAGTAATGAGATGCCTAATGAAGATCGGGGGAGCTATGCTCATATTTGTGACGAAATTGAATTTTACTTGAATTCTACATTGGCTTATATCATTATGGAAGATGTGCCTAAGGGTTTGGTTGAGGTTTCAAGTTCTTAAATTATTTGAACTTCCATTTGTGAAGCCACATCCCCAAATTCATGACTTCTTTAAAAGTGATGAGATTGAGGATTCACAAGTTGCCTCCATCTATCAAGTTTTGATTTCAAGTAAAAAATTGGCAACTTATGAAGACCCATTCTATGATTCATGTCATTTTAGGATTTCAAACCCTTTTCTTAAGATGATGCATCATATAACAACTTGCTCTAACTTTATTGTTATATTTTTCTTGCATCTCTTATTCATATTTTGTGTCTTGCCCCTACTTCTCCTTTCTATTCTAATTGATGAATCAAACTTTTTATGGGAGAAGTACTTTTCTAAGAATGAAATAGGGGCATGGCACGGAAAGAAATTTCCAAAATTGGGGGTGAGTGAAGCCATGACATGAGTGAAGCCATTTTGGATGACTCACATAGTGACACTTTTGAGGAGGAGTCGCAAAATGGAAACCACTCATGTGATGAGTTAGAGGTCAAATTTGATGCTACCACTAGTGAAGGGAATGTAGACTTGCATTGTGCTCTAGAAGAGCCTAATACTTACCGGATTTCCTATGATCTTGATTGTGACGATATTGAAATTTTATTGGGAGGTACTCCGGTTAGTAATGAGATGCCTAATGAAGATCGGGGGAGCTATGCTCGTATTTGTGACGAAATTGAATTTTACTTGAATTCTACATTGGATTCTATCATTATGGAAGATGCGCCTAAGAGTTTGGATGAGGCTTCAAGTTCTTAAATTATTTGAACTTCCACTTGTGAAGCCACATCCCCAAATTCATGACTTATTTAAAAGTGATGAGATTGAGGATTCACAAGTTGCCGCCATCTCTCAAGTTATGATTTCAAGTAAAATATTTGCAACTTATGAAGACCCATTCTATGATTCATGTAATTTTAGGATTTCAAACCCTTTTCTTAAGATGATGCATGATATAACAACTTGCTCTATTTTTATTGTTATATTTTGCCTGCATCTCTTATTCATATTTTGTGTTTTGCCCCTACTTCTCCTTTCTATTCTAATTGATGAATCAAACTTTTTAAGGGAGAAGTACTTTTCGAAGAATGAAGTAGGGGCATGGCATGGAAAGAAATTTCCAAAATTGGGGGTGAGTGAAGCCATGACATGAGTGAAGCCATTTTGGATGACTCATATAGTGACACTTGTGAGGAGGAGTCGCAAAATGGAAACCACTCATGTGATGAGTTAGAGGTCAAATTTGATGCTACCACTAGTGAAGGGAATGTAGACTTGCATTGTGCTCTAGAAGAGCCTAATACTTACCGGATTTCCTATGATCTTGATTGTGACGATATTGAAATTTTATTGTGAGGTTCTCCGGTTAGTAATGAGATGCCTAATGAAGATCGGGGGAGCTATGCTCGTATTTGTGAAGAAATTGAATTTTACTTGAATTCTACATTGGCTTATATCATTATGGAAGATGTGCCTAAGGGTTTGGTTGAGGTTTCAAGTTCTTAAATTATTTGAACTTCCATTTGTGAAGCCACATCCCCAAATTCATGACTTCTTTAAAAGTGATGAGATTGAGGATTCACAAGTTGCCTCCATCTATCAAGTTTTGATTTCAAGTAAAAAATTGGCAACTTATGAAGACCCATTCTATGATTCATGTAATTTTAGGATTTCAAACCCTTTTCTTAAGATGATGCATCATATAACAACTTGCTCTAACTTTATTGTTATATTTTTCTTGCATCTCTTATTCATATTTTGTGTCTTGCCCCTACTTCTCCTTTCTATTCTAATTGATGAATCAAACTTTTTATGGGAGAAGTACTTTTCTAAGAATGAAATAGGGGCATGGCATGGAAAGAAATTTCCAAAATTGGGGGTGAGTGAAGCCATGACATGAGTGTAGCCATTTTGGATGACTCACATAGTGACACTTTTGAGGAGGAGTCGCAAAATGGAAACCACTCATGTGATGAGTTAGAGGTCAAATTTGATGCTACCACTAGTGAAGGGAATGTAGACTTGCATTGTGCTCTAGAAGAGCCTAATACTTACCGGATTTCCTATGATCTTGATTGTGACGATATTGAAATTTTATTGGGAGGTACTCCGGTTAGTAATGAGATGCCTAATGAAGATCGGGGGAGCTATGCTCGTATTTGTGACGAAATTGAATTTTACTTGAATTCTACATTGGATTCTATCATTATGGAAGATGCGCCTAAGAGTTTGGATGAGGCTTCAAGTTCTTAAATTATTTGAACTTCCACTTGTGAAGCCACATCCCCAAATTCATGACTTATTTAAAAGTGATGAGATTGAGGATTCACAAGTTGCCGCCATCTCTCAAGTTATGATTTCAAGTAAAATATTTGCAACTTATGAAGACCCATTCTATGATTCATGTAATTTTAGGATTTCAAACCCTTTTCTTAAGATGATGCATGATATAACAACTTGCTCTATTTTTATTGTTATATTTTGCCTGCATCTCTTATTCATATTTTGTGTTTTGCCCCTACTTCTCCTTTCTATTCTAATTGATGAATCAAACTTTTTAAGGGAGAAGTACTTTTCGAAGAATGAAGTAGGGGCATGGCATGGAAAGAAATTTCCAAAATTGGGGGTGAGTGAAGCCATGACATGAGTGAAGCCATTTTGGATGACTCATATAGTGACACTTGTGAGGAGGAGTCGCAAAATGGAAACCACTCATGTGATGAGTTAGAGGTCAAATTTGATGCTACCACTAGTGAAGGGAATGTAGACTTGCATTGTGCTCTAGAAGAGCCTAATACTTACCGGATTTCCTATGATCTTGATTGTGACGATATTGAAATTTTATTGTGAGGTTCTCCGGTTAGTAATGAGATGCCTAATGAAGATCGGGGGAGCTATGCTCGTATTTGTGACGAAATTGAATTTTACTTGAATTCTACATTGGCTTATATCATTATGGAAGATGTGCCTAAGGGTTTGGTTGAGGTTTCAAGTTCTTAAATTATTTGAACTTCCATTTGTGAAGCCACATCCCCAAATTCATGACTTCTTTAAAAGTGATGAGATTGAGGATTCACAAGTTGCCTCCATCTATCAAGTTTTGATTTCAAGTAAAAAATTGGCAACTTATGAAGACCCATTCTATGATTCATGTAATTTTAGGATTTCAAACCCTTTTCTTAAGATGATGCATCATATAACAACTTGCTCTAACTTTATTGTTATATTTTTCTTGCATCTCTTATTCATATTTTGTGTCTTGCCCCTACTTCTCCTTTCTATTCTAATTGATGAATCAAACTTTTTATGGGAGAAGTACTTTTCTAAGAATGAAATAGGGGCATGGCATGGAAAGAAATTTCCAAAATTGGGGGTGAGTGAAGCCATGACATGAGTGTAGCCATTTTGGATGACTCACATAGTGACACTTTTGAGGAGGAGTCGCAAAATGGAAACCACTCATGTGATGAGTTAGAGGTCAAATTTGATGCTACCACTAGTGAAGGGAATGTAGACTTGCATTGTGCTCTAGAAGAGCCTAATACTTACCGGATTTCCTATGATCTTGATTGTGACGATATTGAAATTTTATTGGGAGGTACTCCGGTTAGTAATGAGATGCCTAATGAAGATCGGGGGAGCTATGCTCGTATTTGTGACGAAATTGAATTTTACTTGAATTCTACATTGGATTCTATCATTATGGAAGATGCGCCTAAGAGTTTGGATGAGGCTTCAAGTTCTTAAATTATTTGAACTTCCACTTGTGAAGCCACATCCCCAAATTCATGACTTATTTAAAAGTGATGAGATTTAGGATTCACAAGTTGCCGCCATCTCTCAAGTTATGATTTCAAGTAAAATATTGGAAACTTATGAAGACCCATTCTATGATTCATGTAATTTTAGGATTTCAAATCCTTTTCTTAAGATGATGCATGATATAACAACTTGCTCTAACTTTATTGTTATATTTTGCCTGCCTCTCTTATTCATATTTTGTGTCTTGCCCCTACTTCTCCTTTCTATTCTAATTGATGAATCAAACCTTTTAAGGGAGAAGTACTTTTCTAAGAATGAAATAGAGGCATGGCATGGAAAGAAATTTCCAAAATTGGGGGTGAGTGAAGCCATGACATGAGTGAAGCCATTTTGGATGACTCACATAGTGACACTTTTGAGGAGGAGTCGCAAAATGGAAACCACTCATGTGATGAGTTAGAGGTCAAATTTGATGCTACCACTAGTGAAGGGAATGTAGACTTGCATTGTGCTCTAGAAGAGCCTAATAATTACCGTATTTCCTATGATCTTTATTGTGACGATATTGAAATTTAATTGGGAGGTACTCCGGTTAGTAATGAGATGCCTAATGAAGATCGGGGGAGCTATGCTCGTATTTGTGACGAAATTGAATTTTAATTGAATTCTCCATAGGATTCTATCATTATGGAAGATGTGCCTAAGGGTTTGGTTGAGGTTTCAAGTTCTTAAATTATTTGAACTTCCATTTGTGAAGCCACATCCCCAAATTCATGACTTATTTAAAAGTGATGAGATTTAGGATTCACAAGTTGCCGCCATCTATCAAGTTGTGATTTCAAGTAAAAATTTGGCAACTTATGAAGACCCATTCTATGATTCATGTCATTTTAGGATTTCAAACCCTTTTCTTAAGATGATTCATGATATAACAACTTGCTCTAACTTTATTGTTAGATTTTGCTTGCATCTCTTATTCATCTTTTGTGTCTTGCCCCTACTTCTCCTTTCTATTCTAATTGATGAATCAAACTTTTTAAGGGAGAAGTACTTTTCTAAGAATGAAGTAGAGGCATGGCATGGAAAGAAATTTCCAAAATTGGGGGTGACTGAAGCCATGACATGAGTGAAGCCATTTTGGATGACTCACATAGTGACACTTTTGAGGAGGAGTCGCAAAATGGAAACCACTCATGTGATGAGTTAGAGGTCAAATTTGATGCTACCACTAGTGAAGGAAATGTAGAATTGCATTGTGCTCTAGAAGAGCCTAATACTTACCGGATTTCCTATGATCTTGATTGTGACGATATTGAAATTTTATTGGGAGGTACTCCGGTTAGTAATGAGATGCCTAATGAAGATCGGGGGAGCTATGCTCGTATTTGTGACGAATTGAATTTTAATTGAATTCTCCATAGGATTCTATCATTATGGAAGATGTGCCTAAGGGTTTGGTTGAGGTTTCAAGTTCTTAAATTATTTGAACTTTCATTTGTGAAGCCACATCCCCAAATTCATGACTTCTTTAAAAGTGATGAGATTGAGGATTCACAAGTTGCCTCCATCTATCAAGTTGTGATTTCAAGTAAAAAATTGGCAACTTATGAAGACCCATTCTATGATTCATGTCATTTTAGGATTTCAAACCCTTTTCTTAAGATGATGCATGATATAACAACTTGCTCTAACTTTATTGTTAGATTTTGCTTGCATCTCTTATTCATCTTTTGTGTCTTGCCCCTACTTCTCCTTTCTATTCTAATTGATGAATCAAACTTTTTAAGGGAGAAGTACTTTTCTAAGAATGAAGTAGAGGCATGGCATCGAAAGAAATTTCCAAAATTGGGGGTGAGTGAAGCCATGACATGAGTGAAGCCATTTTGGATGACTCACATAGTGACACTTTTGAGGAGGAGTCGCAAAATGGAAACCACTCATGTGATGAGTTAGAGGTCAAATTTGATGCTACCACTAGTGAAGGGAATGTAGACTTGCATTGTGCTCTAGAAGAGCCTAATACTTACCGGATTTCCTATGATCTTGATTGTGACGATATTGAAATTTTATTGGGAGGTACTCCGGTTAGTAATGAGATGCCTAATGAAGATCGGGGGAGCTATGCTCGTATTTGTGACGAAATTGAATTTTAATTGAATTCTCCATTGGATTCTATCATTATGGAAGATGTGCCTAAGGGTTTGGTTGAGGTTTCAAGTTCTTAAATTATTTGAACTTCCATTTGTGAAGCCACATCCCCAAATTCATGACTTCTTTAAAAGTGATGAGATTGAGGATTCACAAGTTGCCTCCATCTATCAAGTTGTGATTTCAAGTAAAAAATTGGCAACTTATGAAGACCCATTCTATGATTCATGTCATTTTAGGATTTCAAACCCTTTTCTTAAGATGATGCATGATATAACAACTTGCTCTAACTTTATTGTTAGATTTTGCTTGTATCTCTTATTCATCTTTTGTGTTTTGCCCCTACTTCTCCTTTCTATTCAAATTGATGAATCAAATTTTTTAAGGGAGAAGTACTTTTCTAAGAATGAAGTAGGGGCATGGCATGGAAAGAAATTTCCAAAATTGGGTATGGGATAGCATCATTTATTTGTTCCACCTCCCTAGTTGTACATAAACAAATTAGTTTAACTCTATTTCTTGCATTTTTTTCTGTAAACATTTTGTAGGCTGCTCTTCGAGGACGACTTGTGCTTGGTGGCCAAGAAGGCGAAATGAGGTCCATCTATCCCTTGTCTCTTATATGAACTTGTAGGCTCTTCCACTGTTCTCACACATTGAGGACAATGTTACATTTTAGTTGGGGGGGTGGGGGTGGAGAAGATATCTTATTGCTTGATTTAATGGTTACGAGCATGATTATTCTTTCATTAGTGATTTACATGAAAAATATAAAAAAATAAAAAAATAAATAAAAATGAAAATCCAAAAAAATTTAAAAACACATTTAAAAATTTTGAAAAAAAAATTGTGTGAACCTTTCATGAGAATCATCACTCTGTTCCCGTGTCAAGCCATAGATTTTTTTTGTTTCTTTGGTAGTTTTATTTATTTTATCCTTTCATCTTGAGTTTAGATTTTATATTCTTCTTTGATAGCTTTATTTAGTCTTAGGAAGTTTAGTTGAGTCACTCCTTTGAGTAAAAAAAAAAAAAGTGAAAAAATGAAAAAAAAAAAGTGAAAAGGGAGAATTTCGGAAAGCTAGATGTTTTCAAATAATGAAATCTCTTAGTCCATGTTCTTTTCATTTTTATTTTAATAAGGAATTCTTTGCTTATACTCAATACATCTACACCAATATCCCACATTCCGCGATCTCATGCGTTCTCACAAAGCGACACACTAAATTTACGTTTCATGTTTAAAGTCCTTCAAGCTAAGTTGATCACATAAACTTTGACGTCTTACTACTTTTGATAAGGGGTGCATTTCTAAAACTATTTGAACTCTACAAAAATGATTTAATTCTCATTTTTTTTGGCGGTGGAAACTTGTAGCCCATTGGGGTGGTGGTGACCATGACAACCTATGCGATGCCTATGAAATAGAGGGCTGTTCGGGGATTAATGTCATGCCATCACCAAGATAGCCCCCTTGGTTTAGCTTAAAAAGTCCACTCGCTTGTAAATTCCTCTCTTTGTTGTGGGTCTTGGAGAACCTTGGATTAGGGGTGGACATAAGTGTGAAAAAAATGTTTAACTAAAACCTCCAAATGAAGAAAAATTGCACCACCTCACAAAAAATCTACAAAAAGGATCATACAAGCCCGCAACCACATCCCCCATTCTAAAACTCGTTTTTGTTCAAAGCTTTGGAGGTCCATCCTACATGGGTGCTTTTGAATAAGTATGAGAATAACTAGTTTCATGTGATCCTTATTTTTGAAGGCATAATTTCTTGTAATTGGACTTAATTAACAAGTTTTGTGGATCGCATGAGTCACCTACTACCAAACACCGCCCACATTCGTATGAGTATATGCTTAGACGTCCATAGGCTTCGTTCTCAATCTTTTTGGACTTTATGAATTTATTTGTAGGAGACATTTGTGCATTTCTTTTTTTCCCCCCACAAAAAAAATTTAAAATTAGCAAGTAATCTTTAGGATTTTATTTTCTTTATGTTCTCACTTAGGATAGATAATGTGTGAGTGTGTTTGTAAATATTCAAGTCTAGCTTAGGATTGAGTCAAGACTTGTCTAGTTAGTGTTTGTCTCTCACGATTGGTTCTTCACTAGTTTACTACTTTTTATCGCTCTCTTTGCTCGAGGACGAGCAAAAGGCTAGTTGGGGGGGGGGGGGGGGGGTGTTAACGATCTAAAACTGCATGTTTAAGTAGGTTAATGACATTTTCATGACTTGCTTGTATGTGTTATTTGTTAATATTATCCCAATTTTCTAGACTTATGCTTGTTTCTTGTAGTTTTGGGGAATTTTCTTATTTTGTAGGTAAAAACTCGCCATAGAACGCAAGAGGCTAGCTAGTGGGAGCTTAAAAGATGAATTAAGAAGATTTGTAGGGCAAATATAACATGAAAAAGGGGCTTGGAGGACTTAATTGGAAGTATATTTGAAGATAGAGGCCAAAAAGTGAAGTTTAAGAAGTCAAGGGACCAATTTGTAAGGTCAAAGTTACATTGGAGGGCATATTTGAAGTCATTTCAACGGAGTAGGGGCTTAAATGCAAGATTCTAAACATTTTAGGGGCGGATTTGAAGAAATCTAACAGAAGGGGGTTATTTGCGCGCTTTAATGGAAGCTGGGGGCCATTTTAAAGCCCCTAGCAAACTAAAAGGGGTCTTTTTGCAAATTTCGGACAACAACTCAGCAACAGGAGCGCGTCTCTCTTCTTCCTTGCGACACAACGACCAGAGCCTCCATTGAAGACCAACGCATCACCTTCCAAGCCCTAACCCGACCGCGTTTCTTCACCAAATTAAGCCAAATTGGTACCAAATTGATCCCAACCCAAGACCTCTCTACTGCACATCTCAATTTGGCCTAAGAGTGAATGGACGAGAAAGCCCTACATTCTAGGGTTCTTAAGAAGAGGCTACAATCAACGATTTAGAGGCATTCAGATCAATTGGAGGGCGGAGGTTGTCCCTTGGAGGCTACAAAATCATCTACCAAGTATATATAAGCCAAGTTTGCAGAATGAAAGGGCTCTCTCACTCGATCGGTTTTGAACACTCTGTTCTGGGTTCGTCCTTCTCCTCTCTCTCTCTCCGATTTCTCTCCGTTTCAAGGTTGTTCTTGAAGCCAAGAATAGAGAAAAAGGAAGATAGGGAGAGCAGAGTCTAGATTTTGATTCGATTTTGGTCTGTAGTGCTCTGTTCTTGAGCTGTTCGTGAGCACTATTTATGCTCTGTTTCTGCTCTGTTCTTTATACATTAGCAGCAGCAGCAGTAGCAATAATTAGCATAGGTTAATTTTGATTAGTTTGGTAGTTGCTTCATTTTCATAGCTTAGTTGTAGTTTGAATGAAGTGGGTTGTTCTTGTGCTTCTTTGTTGATGATGAAATCAAGTAGTAGATGAAGAACTAGTATATGTATGAACGTATTGGAATATCAAGCAATGATTATTGAATGTTTATTTCTCTTAATCACTATTGAATTTCTTATAATGTGTAGCTAATTTGTTTGCTTGGGTGATTTGGGACTAAATCTTCATATTATTTCAAGTTAAACTTGAAGGATAAATGGGTTGAATTGGGTTCACTTGAATACTTATTGCAATGTTTGAATTTATCATGTTGATATATTTGATGCATTGAATAGGTAGTTGTGCGAATATGGTTGACGTGTTTAATTTGAAATTGCACTTGAGTGAGAGGAACTCATCAATCCTAACTTTGAGAAATTGAGTACTAGTTAGGTGATTTGAGTGAGAATTTACAAATATCACTTGTTGCATGATCCTTCATGTGGAAACACCTATGTATGTTTACATATGATTGATGCTTGAAACACTTGAAATTTGGAAATCTCATTTGAATAGCCTCTTTAGTGCTTGATTGGCGTGTTAGGATCACACACTTCATTTGTGAGGAGTTGGAATGCAATAAGCAATCTCTTCTCGACATACCTGTATTGTGGAATGCTATATGTAATTTGAGATCCGGGCTTGAATCTAATAGGAGGATTGGTCACTAGATAAACCGATGTTCCCTAGCCCCTCTCTAATTGTCATTTCACTTATTTTCTTAGTTGTTTAGATTAGCGAATTCTCAAATCTGAACTTGCTCCATCAATTAGTTTTGGTGGATTTGATAGCTTGGAAAGCTCTAAAGCCATTGAGAATTTGTGTCACTTGCTTTAGTTAGTCGTTTTTCTACTCGCTATTGCTAGTTTAGCAAGTCAAATTCTTAACCCTCCTCTCCTTGTGGATTCGTCTCCGGACTTACCGTATATTATTACTTGAGACGATATCCTATACTTGGGATTATTTTTGTTGAACAGTAACCCTTGTGCGTTCCTTGCTCTACGCGTTCTCGTTACGAGAGAGCGACATAACATTATGTTTTTAATGGAGACAATATTGACTGTGGCAGAGATGGAGAGATAATTTGGGTCAAGTGTGATTTTCAATATGGTTTCCATGTTAGTTGTCGAGGTCGTCAAGGTGGACTATCTATCATGTGGGACAAGTCTATAGCCGTTTTTGTGTTATCATCTTCTGTTTTCCATATCGATTTCATAATAAAAGTTGAGTCTTCTAGTTTTTGGTGGCATTTTACGGGACTTTACGGCGATCCAGATGCCTCTGAACGTGTTCATACGTGGTCTTTAATCGATAAGTTGCAGCCATGGGATATTAAACAATGGTGCATGATGGGAGGTTTTAGTGCGATCTTGTCAAGCGAGGAGAAGGAGGGGGGGGGGGAGAGACTTCTCTTTCCATATGTTAGCCCCATTTTTAGAAGCACTTCATCAAAATGATTTGAAGGATATTGGATTTGTTGGTCCTCCATTCACTTGGTCTAACAATCAAAGCGATGAATATAATATTCTTGAAAGACTCGATCGGGTTTTCGCCTCGCCAGAGTGGATTGATATGTTTGTTGGAGCTCGGGTCAACCAGCTTGTCTCATCTAGATCCGATCACTTGCCGATCGAGTTGGTCATGGACCCTCGTGCATTCATGTGTAGGGTTTTGATCATGGATACACAGAGGAATATAAAATAATATATTCGATCAAGACCCTCCAAAGATCAGAGGAAGAGAATTCATAACGATAGTAAAGGATTACGCAACGGATACCAAAAGAGAGGGGCGACCTCTCTTCTTTGGCCGACGGGTGGGGGGCGGACAAGGGGGTCGGGCGGCCCTCTTTGTCTTGCTCTCTCCTTGCTTCTCTCCTACTCAACTTATGTTATGAGCATTACTTATGAGGGAAGGAAGCTAGGAGCATCCTTTATATAGTCCAACAACTCCTTGTTACTACATAAAGGCCCTCTCCTAATCCTATTCAAGTTCGGATTAGTCCAACTTGCATATTAGTCCTTCTATGTTAGCAAGTTGTTGCGTTTTGATCTTCTAATTAATTAATCATATTAATCAATTACTATGTCTAGTTCAATCCATATGGTAGGTGACCCCATAGATTTCAACTTAGTTGGTAGTAACTATTTACTAATATGGAGCAGTCTCTAGCAAGACATCCATACCACCCAACTAATAGAAATAGTCATCCGACAAACCTTGTGCAAGTATTGTCTCATCCCTTTGTCTCAATATCCGTATTGGACACGAGACATACAAGTCACACTCGTATATCCAATCCATAGTTCCTTGATCCTGGGAATAGCCTTATCTGTGCAAATAACATCAATATCATATATTGATTTATTTGAGTCTGGCCAGACATTCTATAAGAACTATCCCTCGAGTGGCCTTGGATATTTGCTCCGGTTATGTGGGAGGGAAAAATTCTATCTACATCACTATGATATCTAAGCTTTCTTCATATTGTGTCCCATACACGCCTTTATGACTACCCGGTCACGGTGTAGCGTTTGGCGCTATGAAAACACAATATTCCTCTACTAGATGATCTAGTGACTTCAAGTCTAAGGATGACAATACCGCTGACACCGCGGGAAGCACTTGTGACTTTACATAACATGTATGTAGCCTTTTTGGAGATGGGTCAATCCAGTATGCCATTACACTAATGCATACCCATGTGTTGGAACGTGATATCTCCATATCAATCCAACCCCATACTAGTCTATTGATAATTGTCCTGTTAATCAGTATAATGGACTAGGGATATTTAAGAAAACAACACAATTGTAAATCGGATGGATTTGGTCATTGTGTCTGGTGAAAAGGTTTCATCATAGTCAATACCATGAATCTGTCTGAATCATTTAGCAACCAATCGGCCCTTATAGGTAATCACATTACCATCCATGTAGATCTTCTTCTTGAAGACCCACTTGCAACCTATGGGTCGAGCCCTTTTGGGTGGTTCCACCAAAGTCCATACTTTGTTGGTATACATGGTTTCCATCTCGGATTCATGGCCTCAAGCCACTTCTGAGAGTCCGGCTCTTTTACGGCCTCTCCGTTGGTAGTCTCATCACCTATGAACAATGTGTCACCAGACTCAGTCACTACAAGTCCATACCTCTCCGGCTCCTGGCGCACTCTACTAGATCTACGAAGCTCTTGTGTTACTTGAACATGCTTCTCCACAACCTCTTGTGTTTCCTATTCATGTTCCATAGTAGGATCAATGCTTTGTGGTTCTTGAAATTCTTCAAATTCTAAAATCCTCCCACTTGCTTCTTTAAAGACAAACTCTCTTTAGAAACACGCCGGACCGAGCAACAAACACTTTGTTCGCAATTGGATTGTAGAAATAATATCCATTAGTTTACTTAGGGTATCCTACAAATTTAAATTTGTCCGAATTAGGCCATAGCTTGTCTGATTGTAAACATTTTACACAGACATCGCAGCCCCAAATCTTCATGAACGACACTGTGGGACGATTCCCTGTTCACATACCATGTGGTGTCTTCATAACTGACTGATATGGAACAAGGTTAATGGTGAAAGCTACCCTCAATAGAGCGTAGCCGCAAAATGATAATGGAAGATCAGTTTGACACATCATAGATCGAACCATATCTAATAGAGTTCGGTTTCTCCTCTCAGACACGCCATTCCACTGTGGCGTCCGGGTTGAGTGAGTTGGGATATTATCCCACACTCTCTAAGATAGTCTTGGAACTCTTGGCTCAAGTATTCACCTCCACGATCCGATCGTAGAGATTTAATACTTTTTTCAAGGTGCCTCTCTACTTCATTCTTGAATTCTTTGAACTTTTCAAATGAATCGGATTTGACCTTCATAAGATATACAAATCCATATCTACTGAATGCATCAGTAAATGTGTTGAAGTATTCGTAACCATCCCAGGAAGGCGTGACAAATGGCCCACATACATCAGTATGTACAAGCGCCAGTTTCTCACTAGTCCTCTCACCTCTATTATTGAAAGGGGACTTTGTCATTTTTCCTAATAAACAAGCCTCACATGTTTCATATGATTAAAAAACAAATGAGTCTAGAAATCCATCTTTATGGAGTCTAGATACAGGTTTCTCGTTTATTTGGCCTAAACTACAGTACCATGGATAAGCAGGATTTAAATCATTTATTTTAATCCCCTTGGTATTTATGTTATAGATAGGATTATTTAGATCAAGGATATATAATTCATTAAATAATTGCGCACTACAATAGTGAATACTATCAAAATAAATGGAGCAAAAATTGTCCTTTATTGAAATAGTAAAACCTTCCTTGTCCAAACAAGAAATATAAATAATGTGTATGCTCATATCAAGCACAAAATAGCAATTTTTTAATTCTAAAACTAATCATGAAGGCAGAGACAGCTCGTACAGGCCTACAGCCAACGCAGCAACCTTTGCTCCATTCCCAACGCGCAGATCTATCTATCCTTTAGCCAATCTCCTAATTCTCTTTAGATCCTGCACATTTCGACAAATGTGAGATCCACATCCAGTATCCAATACCAAAGATGAAGAGCAAGTAATATTGACATCTATAACAAAAATACCCGGTGGTGGTGGAATCACTATTCCAAGCCTTTTATCCTCCAGATACTTTGGACAGTTCCTCTTCCAGTGTCCAGGCTGACTGTAGTAGTGACATTCACCTTTAGTCACACCTTTGGCAATGCCACCAACAGGCTTAAGGGAAGTGTCCTTGGGTTTGGCAACTTCTTTGCCTTTTCCCTTGGAGGTAGAGGCAAACCTTCAGCCCTTTCATTTCTGCACCATCATAATGGATTTTCCCTTACCCTTGTTGATGCTTTGTTCAGCTTTCCTCAACATATTGAGTAAATCGTGCAGTGGTTTCACGATTTCATTCATTTTATAGTTCATGATGAATTGTCCATAAATCTCAGGCAATGATTGAATAATGGGATCGGTGGCCAACTCTTGACCCACCGGTAACCCTAGGCGGCCGAGATTCTCAAGATACCTGATCATACGCAAAACGTGCAGCCCCACAGGGTTTCCCTGTGACAGATGACATTTGAGCCTCTCAACCTAAGCCTGCTCTTGGAAGAGCAGCTTCAAGTGTGTGATCATATCGAATGCATTCATGTTCTCATGTTGCTTCTGAAGCTCAGAGGACATGGTGAAAAGCATTTGGTAGGCTGCATCAATAGCCTCATCAACACGCTTTTGATACGCCTTTAGGGCTGCCGGAGTATTGTTTTCCGGACCTTCAGGAACTTGCTCCTCTAGAGCGTACAATTTCATTTCCTGCTTGAGAACGATTTTCAAGTTTCCGTACCAGTCTAGGAAGTCGGTTCCTGAAAGCTTGTCCTTCTCAAGGACAGAGCGTAGAGGATGTGTTGAACTCGATAATTTTGTTGCCATTGGAATTCTACAAAAGGAAATACGCAAGTCATAGTATTTGTGAACTATTTAACTATATTTAAAAATGGCAAGATTATTAAATACAGCTCCCACTATTTTTCTCGGATTACTAACCCTCAAATATTAATGCGGAAAAGATCATTATTTTTTCTAGTGGGTGCCAAGATTCATATTTCAGTTCTTTTGAGCTTGCGTTGGCAAGTCACCCAAAATTAGTTATTTAGGTAGGAAAAATTTCCAATTGAATCCTCATGCAATTCTTGGTTCAACTGGGAAAATAACACTTTATTTATCCATTCCATGGATAATCCCAATTGGTTGCCTCTAGGCTTTTAATCTTATTAAAATCACCCAGTTGCGTCCAACCAATTACTTAAACAGATGCACATTACTTGCTTGTGCCATCGCAACACAATCATGACAAATCAATTCGCCCTACTTTGGCACGCACGAGCTTGATAATCATGATCATGAAGAGTGTTTAGATAACGAGAAGGAAAAACCGCAATAATTAAATTGAGGCTATTGTTTTCAATTTTAAGTTGTTTTGTTGATCCATATCAACTGATCTACTTATTTTGAGTTGGGCTAACTCACAAATAAAAGATCTGGGTTGTTAATTATCTTATTATTAAAATGCATGCATCATCCATACACAAAAAACAACAATAAGACAATAAAGTAAACATCCACAAAAGAAATTAACGTGATATGAATATGGACTCCTAGCCTAAGATATTCCCAAGCCAATGCGAATATCTATAGCAAGCGTATCTCCATGTGCCTCCATCTTTTTGCCATCCTCCATAGCCTTGTTGGAATGCTCCATGTTCCATGTTTGTGGCTCCTTCAATTCTTTGGGATTCTTTTCTTCAATCTTGACTATCTATTCTATTTAATACTAGCTAGCATCTAAACTAAATAAATAATTCTCACAAGTTGAGAAAAATATACCGGTTCGCATGCCGTAAACCCTAATTAATTATTACATCAAATTGATCAGCTCGCAGGCCGTAAACAAACCACAAAATTAATCATTCACAACAAACCACATCTAAGGCCATATCCAATCACCATACGAATTGCACATAAACAGTTAAAACCAATTTTTAACGTGTTTAGTCAATTTTTTAATTGCTTTTTTGGATGTGATAGGGTTAAACAGTCCAATAGGGTCCTCCATGGCTTTAGAAGAAACCCTAACGGACCAAGGCACGGCCTTGGACGGTCGGCTGAGCCCTACGCGCGGCCAAGCCGCACGCTAGGCCAGCCCGAGCCCTTGGCCGTGCCCTAGCTTGGGAGGCAAGGCAAGGGGGCAGTCCCTTAGGAAGCCCAACCTCCTTATGGAGTTGTTTTCAAAAAAACTCCTTGTCTTTTTGCCCAAGATTAGTTGTTTCCATGTTTGAAAAACCCTCTTTCCAAGCATGTGCCCAAACCCTAGCCTCAAGATCCAAAATTCACATCCTATGTGATTCAAACTCACTAATTCCCACATCCAATGTAAAAATTAGGTCTTGTTTGGTTGAATCACATTCAACATGCATCTTATATGCTTAATTTGTCGTTTTAACAGAATAATCGTCAATTAAATGTGAAAAACAACAAAATCGTAACAAATAAACTACGTTATGCTCTACGACCTGTGGCTCTGATACCATTGTAATGTTTTGATCATGGATAAGTAGCGGATATATAATAATTTATCCGTTCAAGATCCTCCAAGGATCACAGGAAGAGAATTCATAACTGTTGTAAAGGATTCATAACAAGTACCTTGTGGGTCTCCTTGATGACTTCAAACGCAAATAGTGTCACGTCTCTACGGTTGATCCACGCCTAGGATTGAGATCTAGATCCTCCAAGTCCTTGTACTAGCTAGGAATGATGGAGGAGGAAGAATAAATCACACAACGGATACCAAAAGAGAGGGGCGGCCTATCTTCTTTGGCCGACAGGTAGGGGGCAGACAAGGGGGTCGGGTGGCCCTCTTTGTCTTGCTCTCTCCTTGCTTCTCTCCTACTCAACCTATGTTATGAGAATTATTGATGAGGGAAGGAAGCTAGGATCATCCTTTATATAGTCCAACAACTCCTTGTTACTACATAAAGGCCCTCTCCTAATCCTACTCAAGTTCGGATTAGTCCAACTTGCATATTAGTCCTACTAAGTTAGCAAGTTGTTGCGTTTTGATCCTTCTAATTAATTAATTCCCAAGTATAGTTCATCCATATGGCGTGTGACCCCATAGGTTTCTAATTCGTTGGTAGTAACTATTTACTAATATGGAGCGGTCTCTAGCAAGACATCCATACCACCCAACTAATAGAAATAGTCATCCGACAAACCTTGTGCAAGTACTGTATCATCCCTTTGTCTCAATATCCAGATTGGACACAAGACATAAAAGTCACACTCGTATATCCAACCCATCGTTCCTGGATCATGGGAATAGCCTTATTTGTGAAAATAACATCAATATCCTATATTGATTGATTTGAGTCTGGCCAGACATTCTATAAGCATTATCCCTCGAGTGGCCTTGGATATTTGCTCCCGTTATGTGGGAGGGAAAAATTCTATCTACATCACTACGGTATCTAAGCTTGCTTCATATTGTGTCCGATACGCGCCTTTATGACTACCCCAGTCACGGTGTAGCGTTTGACGCTACAAAAATAAAATATTTCACAACTAGATGATCTAGTGACTTCAAGTCTAAGGGTGAGAATATCGTTGTCACCGCGAGAAGAACTTGTGATTTTACATAACATGTCTGTAGCCTTATCGGAGATGGTTAAATCGTGTATGCCATTACACTAATGTATACCCATGTGTTGGATCGTGATATCTCCAAATCAATCCAAACCCATACTAGGCTATAGATGATTGTCCTGTTAATCAGTATAATGGACTAGGGATATTTAAGATAAACAACACAAATGTAAATCTAAGAACTTCATTATATTCAGTATCTCCATAAATAATACAATGAATATTCTAGCCAATTTATTGTTCATACTAAACTAGATTGCCTCTAGGGCATCTATTCCAACATCATGAAGTTGCAAAAACCACGTCGCCGGTTCACCTTTGAATCAGCTTGGCTAGAAAAAGATGACTTAGAGGCCACGATTATTAATGCGTGGGGCACGGAAGATCAAGACATTACTGAAAAACTCTCGTCGATAGCAAAGGATCTTCAGATATGGTAGACCTGTTCTTTTAGTATTGCACAAAAGAGACTTCGCCGTATCCAGGATCGGTTACGGGTTGTCGCCGCACGGCGGCAGTCGCGGTATGTGGTGGCTGAGGTCCGATTATTGCGGTTAATTATAACGATTTGCCGAAAATGGAGGAGGCCATTTGTCACTAACGTTCTCGGGTTACATGGCTTCGTTTGGGGGATAGGAACATGATATATTTTCATCAGAGGGCTACAATGCGAAGAGTTAGGAATGCAATGATTGGGATTGAAGATAGCTCGGGAAGCTGGAAGGAAGAGGACGAAGAGGTTGTCCAGATTCTATCTGACTTCATTATTGACATGCTGACGAGTGCAAACCCCTCAGATGAGGATATTGACAGGGTCGTTGGAGGTGTACCAAGTTTACTCACGGATGATCAAAGCAGATAATTGGCTTCCCCTTTCACTGCTTAAGAAGTCTTTGACTCGTTTCAGATGATGGGGCCCTATAAGGCACCTGGTATCGACGGTTTTGCACCTCTGTTCTTTAAAAAAAGTAGTCAGCGGTTGGTATGGGGATTACTAAAACTTGCTTGAGTATCCTTAATAACGACGAGGAGGTACACTCAATTAATCATACGCTTTTAACTCTTATTCCCGAAGTTAGGAAGCCAAGGCACCCGTCTGACTACACGTTGGAATAGGTGCCCTAGAGGCAATCTATATTTAGTATGAACAATGTTTTGGCTTGAATATTCATTAATTATTTATTGTGATATTTAATATATTCTAGCCAATATTATTTATTGGCTAGAATATTTATTGTGATATTTAATATAATAATGCCTAGGTATGAGTTTAGCTTCTCATAGCAAAAGATAACATGGTGTTCAAATTTTTCATACAAGAAAGTAGAGAGAAAATAGATCAAACCCGAGAAATTGTGATGTTCTTGCAATTTGGGCTCTTCTCCTTGCTTGATGATGTTCCCAATGAAGTCTCCTTACTCTCCTCCTCGTTCTTGACTCTCTCTATGCGTGAATCATGTGTTTATTTAACTCACTGACCTATCGTTGCAAATCTCTTTGAATCTACTTTCATTTGGCGCAGGTCTCACCCCCAAATTAATTGTAGAACTCGACCTAGGATCAAAATAGTGCAAACTGGTCATCCAAGCTCCTCCAATTCGGCTTCTCTTGACTCCACTTGAGCTCCCGTTGTTTACTAAGTTCGTTCCATGCTTCCTATCAACCGATTAGCATCCGTTCCTTCCAAGACAACATGAACAAACATACCAAGCGATTATATTTGAGAAACAACGAAATATGCATAGAAAACGCCCGGACTAACAATATAGCACATGGTGAGCAACAAGTGATAATCATGCTAATCCCAACTCAAGTAGGCTCAAAACTATCCAAAAACTAATCAATCAAGTGGTAAATGCTCATGAAATATAGCCCCTAAAAGGCGCTATCGAATTCCCCCACACTTACTCGTTGCTCGTCTCGAGCAACAATGACGCTCAAAACCCCCACACTTGAGACATTACATACATACCACAACCAAACCAATGCATACCCCACCACTTTGAATACTTCACTTTCCGCTAGCCAATACGACTCACGAATCAATACACAAAGACACGATTATGCAAACTACATGATATGTACAATGCAACTCTAGTATGTACAATGCAAGGATTTAAGGAAAATATATATTTTTTTTCTTTTTAGTTAAAGATTGGGCAATCTCGAAGAACAAACCGGCATGTCATAAGGCTCTCACATCCCCTAGAAGATTCTATAACTTCGGTGGTCGGTAGAACTTGTGGCCAGTTTCGTCAGACAGAACGGGCACGGACACAAAATAAGTTGCTTCCGCACACTCACTAAACGTATCCCTAGCACTTACCATCCGAACTATTTATCCATGGGTTTCAATTGTTGACGGCTTAGGAAGGGTAGGATAAGATATTTAGAAGCGTAGTCCTAGACGTCATGATACATCTCACAAAAACCCATTATCACACTCCCTCACTGAAATCCAAGGAACCCCACCGAACTAACTACTCCGACCCTCATTCCCTCAATCTTGGTGCAACGCCGTTCTCGCGGCCACAAATGTGAAGAAGTGATCAAAACTCATAGCTAATATCCTCGGTCTTCATAAAGTTCAACTTGCAGCTCCCTATTCCATTTCACTTTTGACTTCTGTTTTTTCTCTTTTTTTTTCAATTTCAATTACATACAAATAAGAACACGGAGCCACCAATACGATAGTAATATCCAAGGAGATCAAAATATCAAGATAGATAACGTGGGGATGGAATGTGTCAAATCAACGTTGTAATCAATATATGTCCACACCCACAAACTCAATGTAAAGCATCTCGCGAACTCGGTAGTCAATGTAACACGTGCTAATTCCAACCAATCCTCCTCATCACCTAAGATGTAGAAAATATAAATGAAGCACAAGAACGTCCTCCTATAAGATCACCAACCCCACCCCTTATCGTGCGAAAAGAATGTCACGCACTACGGCACTCCACCTGTGATCGTGATGTATGGACACGACTCACCGCCACACCGAAGTGTGCTGCCGTCTCTATCTCACCCTCACATCCCCTCAAAAATATGACATGTAGGAGTATCCACTCAATATGTATAATATAATCTCAACCTCAACGAACCTCCCTAACTCAACTCCCTCTATCATGACGCATAGGAAGGGACCATTCTAACTAGTGATGAATGTCACAAGGAATGGCTTCCTAGGCTTGAGGCTGTGAATAAAAGGGGTAAATGGATCAAATTGTGGTAACTAGTGGACCTAGGCGATGGAGAAGGGATGTGCGGTCCCCATAAAAATCACTCGCATAGCTGTTCCGTTTCCACTACGAGGACGGTTGACGACTACCTAAGTGAAGGTGGTGTAGCGCTAGTAGGATAACTAGTTTGAGAGACAGCTACTCACAATTCTCGAGTGCATTAGCCCTATAGCCTTCCTACTCCAGATTCTCGCGTCTACCTCACCTCATATTTTCTCACTACCTAGGGAATACTATCATTCAGCCCTCTCCACGCTTACTCTCTTCAATTGCCCTTTCTAAAAAAAAATCAATTTTTAGGATTTTTCTTGTTTTTCATTTTTTTTCCGACACTATATGTAACTGGCCAACTCGACTAACCAACAACAAAGGGTAGGTGGACTCAATAAATAAAAGTGCAACAATAATATATCCAATGCATAAAATAAACGTGAACATGCAAAACTAACCGACTCGACATCTACATGCAAACTCGACCCAAACTACATGTAACAAGGCTATGCAATGGCTAACTAGCGGATAGATAAAAACTCCCCCACACTTAAGCGCTTCGTTGTCCTCAATGAAATATCAGGTGAAATCAAGAGGACTCGGCTGCCTAAGAGTAGGGCCGGTGGGTCTAGTCAAAGTGGGGCCCCCCGTCCTCAGCAACTGGGGGGTCTGGACTCGACTCTAGGTACACATCAGACTGGTAATGGAACAATCCATCGTAGGTAGGCGGGTGCTGCAACTGGACATTGGCTGCCACAACCAAGTTGTGAATCCACCCACCCTGCTGAGCACTGTCATAGCTAAGTGACTCCATACCGCGGCCCACCTTGCGTTGAGTACTACCGATGTGCTCAAAATGTCTCCTCTCCCTAGCTCTGTCAGCATCTGCTTGCAGTCTGTGTTGCTCTAGCAAGTGGGTGATATGGGTCAGGTGACTCTCAATCCTAGAGCTAGAACTAGAGGTACTCGCCTCACTAGGGTGTGTGTGATAAACAGGCTCTGGGGCTCTCATGGGGGTTGGGTACTTTCTCCTACTTACGCTCTCCATTGTTCTTTTTAGATAGGTCATAAACTAGACCCTTCAAATCTGAGCTAGCAGCTTTTGCTAGCTTTAGGAGAAGGAAAGTGTGGCCGGCAGATCTACGGTTATTAGGACCGACCTTGTCCATAATAAAGCAATAAATGAAGTACAGAATGTTAATCCTCTTAACGGTACTCAAACAGTAGGCCATGGTGCAAAGCTGGAAGGAGTAAGTGGGTTGAGCAGTGATGCCCACAACCAAGTTCTCAAGAAGTTCGCACAACCACCTGGCATGTGGAAGCACGACCCCCTAGAAACGTTCCACTTAGGTAGTGTGGGTCTCTCATTACATCCTGCCCCAGGCACCCCCCTCAAAGCAAAAGGCACTCACGACCTCAACAGCATCATCTCTCCGGATAGTCTCATGGTAGGCACAAGTCCCTTCTTTTAGGGGATTGAAGTTCATGGCAGCCTCTATAGTCTAGAGCATGAGAACTATATAAGCACGCCGGCAAAATGTGCCACTTATCATCACCCTCTCCCTCATTATAGAAACGGGCATTCACTATCAACTCTCTCGCAAGAGCGGAGCTAGAATTCTTACAGATTTTAAAACATTTGTCTAACTTCTCATTCTTAAAGAGGTACTTAAGTTGTTGGGGCATCTTAGGGTGTAGCGGAAGGGTTTTTCAGAATTCCCTCCCCTCTACAGAAACTTATTGGTGCAATACTCCTTGTGGGTGTTTGCACTAACAAACCTGAAGCTGCAGAATTTGGTACTGCCTATAGTATTAAGGTCTACATCCTTAGGTGCCGTGCCTCGAGTTCCTATCTTAGGGAGTGGCGGCAGATCCTGGTTCATCTCAGAGCAAATTGGAGATGGCGAAACCTAACAGCGGTTTCCCGACCCGTCTCCGTCGTTCACTCTTTCCTCCTCCTCACTCATAACTACATCTTCCTCAGGGTTGAAGACCGGTTGGTCATCCAGAAGAAGACCCTGTCTCCTCTTATTAACATTTCTAGATGTAGACATAGTGATATGAAAAAGAAAAAAGAGTGCTCGTGAGTTGTAGCCGTGAATTATACCAAGTCACCCATCGTACAAGAAATGAACACGTATAATTTGCGAGAAAATTAATCCCTAGGTGTGCCTAAGCAAGAATTAAATCCGAGAGAGAGAGAGAGAGAATTGTACCAATTTTTTTGGAAACACGAGCAAGTGAAGGCAAGAGTACCTCCTTAAGCTCCTCGGTGTCCCCGTCACAAGTCTCTTCTTGAGCTAAGGCCAAATCCTACTCCAAGTATGCGCATCGGAAAAAAAAAATTCTTGGAGCTCTTCCTCTTTTTTTCCCCCACACTCAAACCGTGCACTATCTCTCAAAACTCCAAGACTTAATGTTGATGGCGAGCTTGCAAGGAGCAAAACCCACCAAAAATTTTTAGATTTGGAGATGTTTAGGTTTTTGTGTGTGTGAGTGTTCTTGAGAGTTTGAGAGCAAGAAGATGAAGATGAGTGTTTTGATCCAAAATTGGGGTTGGAAGTGTTAAAATTTCCGGTTTATACCTTTGAATAGTAGCTCCGGTATACCCAAAATGTCACGAATTAAAGAGGTGTCAAGACCATTTCGGCCCGAAATGGGTTTGATTTCGGCCCGAAATCAAATCCATTTCGGCCCGAAATGTTTGGAAATCTCAAAACAGAACCCCCTTTCATTTCGGCCTGAAAGCAAGGGTATTTAGGCCCGAAATGATTTCATTTCGGCCCGAAATTCCCTGGGACTTACCGGTTTTTGTTTTTGCTCTAGTTTCTTCATCCGGTGTCCGATTCCTTCGAATCTCGCGCTCCCGGACTCGTCATTGAATGTAGAATCCAATGTTGACTGAAAAATTTCCAAATTAAACTTGTGAAGAATCGTGCGCCTTTAAACTTTTGTTTTCTTTCATCCCTCTTCGGAGTCCGATGCGTGCAACTCCGGGCAACAAATAGCTGCCAATATACTCGATAAATGAATTGCTACTCCTCGACCTCGAGTAGCCTCTCTTCCAAGCTCCTATAATCAAATTGCTCGTTGTGCCTCGTTTTGCGTGCAATGTAGTGCACGTGCATCAAGAAGGGGAATCTGAAGGGTCTTTGGTACCTTTGTCCTGCACACTCATGGAAACTATTAAACCGCTCTCTCTCACATCTCTCAATCAAGTATGAATATCAAAAACAGAATACGAAAAACAAATACGACTACCTAAATTGGGTTGCCTCCCAATCAGCGCTTGTAATTTAAGGTCAATGCCCCGACTCAGTTACTTCAATGCCCCTAAACAGGTGGCTTGACACCTCGTGCCATCTCATCCAGCTTCCTCTGCTGGATCCTCAACACAACTCTAGGGACTTTAGCTTTTGAATTTGGTGGCTCAACATGAACAACCTCGGAACACTGACTGCACGGCCACTGGCATCTGTGTCTTCTCTTGAGACTGTTGTGGAGTCGCCTAAGAAACCCGGAAGGTCTCCCATGCGTCATTGATCATCATGATTAATTCCACATTCTCAACATCAATGAGAGTTCAACCGGTAGCCAAAAAGGGCATACCCAGGATGATCGGAACATCTCCCATAGGCATCTCCAGTATCACAAAATCAGCAGGGATAATCGAATTCCCTACCTTAACCAGCACGTCCTCCACCACACCATATACCTTCTTACAAGATTTGTCAGCAAACTGCAAGTTGATCCACGTGGAACGAGCTTGAACTCCCAGCTTCTGAAAGACTGAAAGTGGCATCAAATTGACACTAGCCCCCAAATCACATAGGGCCTATCCCGTGTAAGCTCCTCCCAAGTAAGATTCTATCACAAAGATTCCCGGATCCTTCTGTTTTTTGGCAATCCATGCAAAACACATGAGCTCACCTACTCAGTCAAATCCACAGTTTGAAAATCTGGCACCGCCCCTTTCAAAAATTGCATCTCTCATATACTTGGCATACTTAGGCATCATTGACTGCCTCAATCATTGGAACATTGATATGCAATTTTGAAAAGATAGACAAGAACATATTATACTCCTCTGAATCATCTTTCTTCTTCCTCGTCTTAAGAGGATATGGGAGATTCCTGGACATAGAAGGTGGTGGTGGTGTTACCTCATCATCAACATGTGGAGTCACGCCCTTTTATTGGGGGATCATGACAGGGGTCTTGTAAAAGACTTCATGCTCCCTATCCTTTGAGGCTTCAGCTCTAGCATGGCTCGGATATGGTGGATCCTTAAGAACAATCCCACTGCGAGTAGTGATAGCATTAACCTGGTGCACATTCTCAATATCTGATGGCAAAGACCCTGGTGCTCTAGCTGAGAGCTGAGTGGCAATCTATCCTACCTGCACCTCCAAGTTACGAAGCGAGGTCATTGTGATTTGAAAATCAGTTGTCAATGTTTCCACCTGAGAAGTGAAAGTTTTCACATTCTTTCCCATCTGATACATCATATGCTTGAGATCTACCATCTCAGCATTCTGGCCTGTAGCTAATGGTGGTGGTGCCTGAGCAGCTGGCACAGGTGGCGTGTGCTGAAACCCGTGTACATATGAAGCTCTAGACTGATCTCCATACCTGAATCTTGGATGATCTCTAGTCCCTGGTATGTACTTCCCCTGATTCCAGTTGCGTTGTCCCTGTGCCCCCACATAGCTGATATCCTCATTAGCAGCTTGAGTAAAAGCTGCATCAAACTCCTACTCCTCAACTACAGCCACTGTCTTCTTATCCTGATAGAAATCTTTTTCCATGTCAGAAACCATCTTTGTAATCCCATCTTTCCACTCATTGTACTTCGGCTCAGGCAGCTTGGGCAACCTCCTATAGTCATAGAATTGAGCATCATGTTTCTCTATTTGCTTCATCAATGCATATGCTCCATCCTTGTCAACCCTATAAAGAAAGTTACCACCTGCTTCTCTGTTCAATAGATCCTGTTTGGGACGATCTAGGCCATGATAGAAACCTGAAAAATCTTGTTGTCCCATGTGGTGATCGATTCTGGCTCCCTGGACTCTAGCCACTTCTCTGTCGCACCCTTCAGACAATAAAGCAAAAGAATCAGCTTTAGAGTCTCATCAGTGATGTTCTTGTACTTCACTGTGTTGATGTAGGCATCAAACTTCCCAATGAAGTCATTTGGGTCTTCATCACTGTTTCCATAGTACTGGAACTTATTCTGCACTGTCGTGATGGTGGCATGCTTCAAATCAAAGTGCTCAGCCTGAATGGTTGGAACTACAATAGCTGGCTTGTGTCCTCTCTGAGTTGATTGAAACTTCTCCACCAAAGCTTGGCCCGAATTATTGTAGGGAATCTGGTTCTTCTTCTCATCAAGCTTCTCCTGAAGTTCAGGCAACTTCTGATTCAGTTGAGCGTTAGTCAATTGCTCACCCATTGCGATCTGTCTTGGACCTCTTCTCGAAATTCTAAGTAACCGCTCTGGGTCTTCAAGTGGGGGGAAAAGGTCTCTAGAGATCCGGTGCATACACAGAGAACCTGAAACAAAATTCAGAAAACAAATCAGAAATCACAGAAATAATAAACAAAAAGAAAAAGGTAAATTAAACTAATCGCTAAACTAAATTAGTAACCATTGCCTTCCCCGACAACGGCGCCAAAAACTTGACGCGTGTAAACTACGCGTTGCAGCGCAAGTATACGGTCAAGTAATATAATGGAGTATTTTGGACTCCGAGTTATCGAACCCAAGGGAAGGTGTCTACTTTGTATCTAGTTTATCAATTAAATTCAATTCACGATAGTAACCGGTAAAAAGGTTTGTAGTTTGAAGTGTTGTCACCCTCAAACAAGTGACTAGCAATGGTAGTGAAATAACGCGAATAAAATTATTTGATATAAATCAGAGGAGAGAAAGCTAGGCAATCTATAGATCACCTAGGGTAGTTTAGACGTTTCTGGATTTCATGTTCTAACACGACAATTCATAGTTAGTTAAGCTGGGTAATGGCGTTGACATATACCTATCGGTCTCATGTCGTTCTACACAATAGTAATGATTTGTCCCTCTCAAGCCAAGTATACGACCAATGTGTTCTAGTAGGTTAACGATATTGTAAGGGATAATGTTCTATCAGACTACTATTCACGAACAATTAACTACATCCTACTGAATTTACCCTCATCTATCCATTCCTATTCAACTCACTTCTCAGTCTAATTGATTACGAATGTCCTTGTTTATTCATCCCAACTAGGGTAGAGTTGCTTTCACACACTCACTAGTTATGTAGTAATTTCGGG
Organism: Linanthus parryae; assembly: GCA_023055425.1. NCBI lineage: Eukaryota > Viridiplantae > Streptophyta > Magnoliopsida > Ericales > Polemoniaceae > Linanthus > Linanthus parryae. Next base: position 107,891,242 of record JALGPY010000005.1, on the reverse strand, counting down.
TCATGACTTCTACGTTACTAAGGATAAAGCACAATAAACAAGTAATTAACTACTACGAATTATATTTAAGCCTAGTTCATGATTACATGGAGAAATAAATAATAAACATCACACATCCTAGTTCTAGCTTGTCAATGGAAGAACTCAACATGAAATAGAACATAACAATCTCAATAGATTTATAATCCTAGCATTAATGCTCATCCGAAATCCGGAAAATATCCTCAAAACATAAACCCTAGGCTCTCCATAGATGCCAAGGTTTGAGTTTAGCTTCTCATAGCAAAAGATAACATGGTGTTCAAATATTTCAAACAAGAAAGTAGAGAGAAAATAGATCAAACGCTAGAAATCGTGATGTTCTTGCGATCCGGGCTCTTCTCCTTGATCTTGGCTCTCTCTATGCGTGAATCATGTGTTTTTCCATCCCTAGGTCGTTCTTTAGTCAAAAAACCGTCACAAGTCTTCAGTAATTGCACAACAGCCCCAGAAATCTGCTCCTGACTTCGCCGAGTCATATCTTCTTCTTCTGAACTCGGATTTAACTCGTGACGTATAGTTGGAAATCTCTTTGCGTTTAATTTCATTTGGCGCAGGTCTCACCCAAAAATTAATTGTATAGCTCTAGATAGGTTCAAAATAGTGCAAACTGGTCATCCAAGCTCCTCCAATTCGGCTTCTCTTGATTCCACTTGATCTCCCGTTGATTCCGAAGTTCGTTCCATGCTTCCTATCACCCGATTAGCATCCGTTACTGCCAAGACAACATGAAAAAACATACCAAGTGATTATATTTTACAAATAACAACGAAATATGCATAGAAAACGCCTGGACTAACAATATAGCACATGGTGAGCAAAAAGTGATAAATCATGATAATCCCAGCTCAAGTAGGCTCAAAACTATCCAAACACCTATTGAAATAGTGAGTATGCAGATGTATAAGCAGCTAAGATACTCTAGAAGGGGGGGGGGGGGGGGGGGGTTGAATAGAGTATGCCAACTTTTTGCAAAACTTGCTAGGAAGATGAAAACATGTGCAAACAATGAAGTTCAAGGCCTTGAAAACAAGTTCAAGCATTTGAAGTAGATGCAGAAAGTATAGAGCAAGTATGCCTTTTTCAAGGCCTTGAAAACAAGTTCAAACCCTTGAAAATAAAAAGTTTTTGTGTGCTGCAAGAGTTATGAAAGTAAATGAACTGGAAATGCACAAGACAAGTGATTTATAGAGTTCATTCCACTTTTACCTACGTCTCTACCTCAGGGACTAGATCCCTGCAGGATTTTCAACTCAATTCTTATTAATCAAAATCTAAGCCCTAGAAATCAAGCACAGAGAGTTCCCTTACTCTGTTACAGCTTGTAGTTTTCCCTAACCTGTCTAGTACCTACTCTAGCTAACTGATTAACTAAGAATTCTCTATTGTTCACTTTGAACAATCCTTGAGAATAGATGTAGAGATAATACAGAAATGATCTACAAATATAGCTCTATACAGAAGAACACTTAAGAGTAGAAAGCTGCAGTGAAATGCAGTGAACTTTTGTGAATGGATTGGAAGAATGAAGAACTTCTTTGATGCTTGTCAATCCTGAAGACTTTCTCTGTTTTTGCTCGTTGAGTATTGTCTCTTGTTGCTTCGAATTTGAGCTCTATTTATACTTCATACAGCTCTGCAAATCTCCCCAGATTTTCTGCAACAACCTTCCTCTTTTGTAGGCAACAGAGTTTGACTACTTTGAAATCTTCTCCAACGGTTGGATGATCACAATCTTCAGAGATGTTGTTGTGATCTTTCATTTAACCACCATTAGAAGCTTTCATACACGTCTGATTGATCACAGGATCAATGTGTCTAAGTGTTTCCAAATCTGCAGCAATTCAGTTTAGGAAACAATCCTGCAAAATTTAGAAACAAAATTTCCTGCATTATCATGGTCAAACGGATGATATATTAAGATTAAAAACATGTTATAAAAATTGGTCTTTCATCATCTAATAACAGAGAATCAAACATATGAAAGAGAGAGAGTGAATCAATCAAGAGAGTTTGCAGAAAACTCCCCCTGAGAATGTGTATTCAGGTTAACCAGTTTCAAGGCTTTGAATCCAGTTTCAAGGCCTTGAAAATAGCCAAGCCTCTAAAACTTATTCAAGTCTTTGAAAGCTGGTTCAAGGCATTTAAATAGCCAAGCTATTTCAAGTCTTGCACAACCTGATCTTTCAATCTCCCCCTTGATGAAAGACAAAACCAAATTCTGTTTGATCCTCAGTCTCTGCAAAATAAACTGATTAGTCCACGATATAAAAACACAGTATTTCCTAAAAAGATCCAACTTATTCATAATACCAACGGAAAACAGAAACTTAAACAGTTTAAAACCAAATAGACCTAATAGCTAAAAATTAAGAACCTAGAATTTTCTCCCCCTTTTTGACTTTCATCAAAAAGATAGAAGATGTTGGATCAAGTGTCTGGAAAATTTTGAAAACTTAAAAACTTTAAAGAAGAAGAGAGAATGGGGAAGAAAGAATAGGAAAGATTAAGATTCTTTCTCATCCTCTTGATCTCCGGCTTCTTCCTCACTTTCTTAACTGTTGGCTTGAACTTCTTGAGAGATCACATATATTTCCTCAATGAAGGAGCTGGTCTTTTCAATAACACGGTTGAATAGGAAGGTGAGTCCTTCCAAGTCTTTCTTCCCATGCTTCAGTGACTTTCTTGTCTGAGTCTGAATCTTGAATAGGGATTTCCTTTCCTTTTCCTTTTACCTCAGTGACTTTCTTGTTCTTGTCTCGCTTAGGGCTTTCAATATGGATACCCTTCTGCTTCTCTTGTGTAGAGGCCGTAGATTGTTTCTTCTTTGCTGGGGATTGATCTTTTCTCACCATCGTCTTGGGTGGTGAAGATTCCTCTTCTTTATCATTGAAGCTTTTTGAAGCAGAGTCTTCACTGATTTCTTGAACCTCTTCCACTGCTGCTTTTATTTTCTTCTCAGAGACAGGTTTCGAACCTCGAGCCATCTTGATTCTATCCGAAGCTCTCCTTGTGCTCATTAGGGTTTGGGAGAAGAATAGAGAGAGGTGGAATGATACGGAGTGAAGGAGAAGAGAAGAGTATAAATACTGAAAGAGTTTGAGTTTCAAAAGGAAATTAGTATCTCTCTGATTCTTAAAAGATTTGCAATGATCAAAGAAATTTTAAAAACTTTTATGCCGTTGGAAAATAGAATATACTAATACTATTTTTGGCTAAATCAAATTTTTTGAAAAGGGTAGGGGCTACAATAGGCAAATATCTACAGAGATATGAACCAACATAGAATGATCCAAGATTATTGACTATCAGTGTAGCAGACTCATTTTCAAGGCTTTGAAGAGGCTTTCAAGGTCTTGAAAAACTGTAACACTGCAACAAGTAAAATTGAAGGCTTTGAACTGATTTTCCAGGCTTTGAAACTTAGTTCAAACCTTTTGAAACACATAAAGCTTACCTGCCTTACCTGATGCTCCCCCTAAACCAATGCATTCTTATTTAGCATCCCCAATTCCAGTCTTAGAACTGAGAACCTTTCATCTGCTAATGGTTTGGTGAAGATATCTGCAATTTGCATGTTGGTAGCAACAAATTCAAGAACAATATCACCTTTATCAGCATGAAATCTGATGAAATGGTATCTGACATCAATGTGATTGGTTCTTGAGTGTTGCACTGGATTCTTTGTAATTGAAATTGCACTAGTGTTGTAACACTTAATAGGTATGCTCCTGCAGCTATATATGCAGCTTCAGCTGTTGATAGAGCAACTGCATTCTGTTTCTTGGAATGCCAACTAATCAAGGATGATCCAATGAATTGGCAAGTTCCTGAAGTACTTTTCCTATCAACCTTGTAACCTGCAAAGTCAGCGTCTGAAAAGCCATGTAAAGATAAGTTAGAATGTCTTAGATACCAAAGCCCTAGGTCTTTGGTACCATTGAGATATCTGAATATTCTCTTCACAGCAGTCAAGTGTGATTATTTTGAATCAGCTTGAAATCTAGCAAACATGCACACACTAAACATAATATCTGGCATGCTTGCTGTTAGATAGAGTAATGATCCAATCATACATCTATACTCTCTTACATTGATACTCGTACCACATTCATCCTTGTCTAAGGATGGTGTAGAGCTCATAGGAGTCTTGGCTTCCTTACATTGAAACATGGTGTATTATTTCAACAAGTCTCTTGTATACTTGCTTTGATTCAGAAAAATACCCTTCTTCAATTGATTTATTTGAAGTCCTAGGAAGAAGGTTAATTCTCCCATCATGCTCATTTCAAACTCCATGCTCATAAGACTTGAGAATTCTCTGCACAATTGATCATTAGTAGCTCCGAACAGTATATCATCAACATATATCTGGCCGACAAGTAAATCTTTCTCATGAGTCTTGATGAAAAGAGTCTTGTCTACTAAACCCCTTTTGAAATCATTTCAAGTAGAAGCTTTGACAGTCTTTCATACCAAGCCCTTGGAGCTTGTTTCAAACCATAACGAGCTTTGTAAAGTTTGTAAACATGATCTGGAAATTTGTCATTATCAAAACCAGGAGGTTGTGCAACATAAACTTCTTCTTGTAAATAAACATTCAAGAAAGCACATTTTACATCCATTTGAAAGAGTTTCATGTTCTTGTAGGATGCAAATGCAAGTAAAATTCTAATTGCTTCTAACCTGGCAACTGGAGCAAAGGTTTCTTCATAATCTATACCTTCTTCTTGATTGTAACCTTTAGCAACGAACCTTGCTTTGTTTTTTATTACATTGCCAATTTCATCCAACTTGTTTCTGAATACCCATCTGGTACCAATGACAGACTGGTTTGTTGGTGCAGGAACCAAGTTCCAAACCTTATTCCTCTCAAACTCATTGAGCTCACTTTGCATAGCAATAATCCTGTCTGCTTCTTGCAAAGCTTCCTTCACAGTTTTTTGTTCTACAAGATAAATAAAAGCATTGAAAGCACATAAGTTCTTCAACTGTGATCTAGTTTGTGTACCCGCGGTTGGATCTGATATGATGTTATCAGCTGGATGGGATGAGAGATATTTTAATCTCTTTCTTGGAGACCATGGTTCAGGTTCTCCATAGATCTTCTCTGGTCTTGAAGTAGTGGATTTGTCACTTGAATCATTTTGATCATCTTTTTCAAGGCTTTGAGTTGTATGTTCAAGGCCTTGAGCACTATTTTAGAGGTCTTGAAAAAGTATTTTATTCTCTTCTGAGCCTTTCTTGGATCCTAGTGGATTCTCAGTCTCTTCCTCTGATTCATGCTTGTTCAAATTCAAGTCTGCAAAACTTTCACTCAAAGAACCATCACAGCTTTCATCAAAAATAACTTGAATGCTCTCTTCAACAAGTTTGGTTCTTTTATTGTAAACTCTATGGCTTTGCTATTCAGAGAGTAACCAATAAATATACCTTCATCACTTCTTGCATCAAACTTACCAAAATTGTCTTTTGCATTGTTATGGATAAAACAAGTACATCCAAAGGGTCTGAAGTAAGAATGTTTGGCTTTCTCCCTTTGAATAGTTCATAGGGGGTCTTCTTCAAAATGGGTCTAATCACGCACCTGTTCAAAATATAGTTTGTTGTATTCAAAGCTTCTGCCCAGTAATGTTTTGGCAGCTTGTTCTCAAGAAGCATTGTTCTTGACATATCTTCAAGAGTCCTGTTCTTTCTTTCAACAACACAATTCTGTTGAAGAGTTATTGGAGAAAAAAGTTGTGAGAAATACCATGCTTATCACAAAATAAATCAAATTATAACTGATCTAATTCTCTACCATGATCACTTCTGATTGATGCTACATGTAGGTTTTTCAAGTTTTGAAATTCTCTGCAAAGATTTGAAAATTCAGATAGTGCTTCAGATTTTTCTTTGAGAGACATAACCCAAGTATATTTAGAAAAATCATCTACAACAACTGGCATATACCTTTTACCTTTTGGAGTGGGAGTCCTCATAGGACCACATAGATCCATATGAAGTTATTCAATAGGTCTAGTTGTACTTTCAAACTTATTTGGCTTGAAGGAACTTCTGGTCTGCTTGCCTTGAGCACAGGCTTTGCACATTTCATCTTATTTGAACTTGATGGATGGCAATCCTCTTACCAAGTCTTTGGAAGTCAACTTGTTCAAAGTATGCCAACTGATATGACCAAGTTTCATGTGCCAAACTTTTGAATCCTCTTTCAAGGCCTTGAGACACTTCAAACTTTCACATGCAACTTGGTTAGTCTGAAAAGTATAAACATTGTTTGATCTAGAGGCTGTGAGAATGCAATCTCCTGATTTCTCATTTTGCAACACACACTTCTCTTTATCAAAGATAACTTTGTTGCCATTATCACAAAGCTGAGATACACTAAGCAAATTAAATTTCAAACCTTCAACAAGATACACATCAAAAATAGAGTTTTCAGAATTTGTATCAACTTTTCCGATACCAAGAATATTGCATTTGCCCTTGTCACCAAGTGTTATTGAACCTTCTGATTGGTCCTTCAATTATGAGAATAGAGATCTCTTTCCACTCATGTGTCTTGAGGAACCACTTTCCATGAAACACTTTTGTTCTTTGACATTGGTGACAACCTGCAAACACCAATCACTGCCTTACCTAGCTGTTAGACCAAGTGTGGAATTTCGATTCATATCCAGGATCAACCAATTTTGGTGGTCTAACCCATTTAGGAACCCAAATCTGCTTAACTTGGCCTTTGAATTGAAAAGGAAAAGTGTTCCTAATAATGTGAGGGTGTCTTCTTCTAAAAGGAAAAGTCATCTTAACATGACTAGTTTTACAGCAGTAATGACATGTAGGAGAAGTTTTGTTTCCAGCTTTCACAAACCTGGTATTGTTTCTTCTTGGAAAGTTTGGATTGAATTCAATACTATCTTTGTGAACAGACTGTGAACTTCCTCCAAGAATCAAGTTCAACATGTGTTCTGATCCAGCAAGCTTGACTTTGACCGATTCAGATTCTTGAACTTTCTCAGTAAGAGTAATCTTTTGTTTCTCTAAATCATCAACCTGATGTCTTAGATTGACAAGCTGTCACTCACTGAGGAGTTTTCAGTGACTACTTCCTTGACTTGTGGTTTCAAGGCTTTGAAACTGGTTTTCAAGGCCTTGAAACCACTATCAGTTTTCTTCTGAGAGATTTCAAGATTCTGATTTAGGCAAACAGGTTGTAAGTTTCTTTTGCTTGCTCATGAACTTTTTCTTTCAAGAGTATAATCTCTTTCAGATAATCTTCCTCATTTGAAAGCATTGTTCTTAGATATTCTGAAAGAGCTTCTTTTGGTTTTGAAATTAGACAATTCACCATTACCTCAATGTTCTTTTCATTAATTTCATCATGCTTGGCCATGACGCATAGGTTGGCATGTTCTTCCTCAGATTCAGATTCACTATAGCTATCTGAATCACTCCATGCAGCTGTCATGGCTTTCTTTCTTCTGTCATGATCTTTCTTTTGAAAATTCTTGCTCTTTTTGTGTCGACAATCTCTTATCAAGCGTTCTGAATCACCACATTCAAAGCAGTTAATAACTTTTGACTTGTTCTGTGAAGAGGACTTACCTTTGTAGTCCTTGCTGCTGGATGATCAATGCCTTTCTCTGTTTAAATCTTTGTTTCGAAAGTTTTTCTTCATTTTGAGAATCCTTGTCAAGGCTTTGGAAATTAAGACAATTGGATCTTCTTCATCACCATCCTCAGTTTCAAGGCTTTGTGTTTTCTCATTCTTGGATTTGAGATCTTAGTTCTTGACACCATCTGGGAGTTCTCCATCAACTTCATTCATAGATATCTCATGTGTCAGGAGCTTCCCTGGTAGGTAATCACGTTGTATAGTTGAGAGATTCTGAGCTTCTTCAATGGCTGTGGTTTTTCGTTCCCATTTTGCCTTTGGAAGTCTTATGAGGATCTTCCTCACCTTTTCTTCATTGGAAAAATGTTTTCCCAGTGAGTCAAGGTTATTAACAATATCAGTGAATCTCTTGAACATGTCTCTGATGGTATCATCTCCATTCATCTTGAACAACTCATATTGTCTGAGATAGATATTGATCTTGGTTTGCTTGACTTGACTGGTTCCTTCAAAGGTAACCACAAGTTTATCTCAGATTTATTTAGCAGTTGTGCATCCAAAGATCCTGCTGAATTCATCTGTACTTAAAGCACAATACAAAATGTTAATAGCCTTGTAGTTCTTAGAAAATTGCTCTAATTCAGAAGAGGAGAGTGAGTCTTCTGTTTTGGGAGTTCTGATCCCATCTTTCTCTGTGTCTAAAGTATGAGGTCCATTTTGGATAATGGTCCAAAGCTCTAGATCTTGATCAATGATGAACATTTTCATGAGAGCTTTCCAGGGAGCAAAATTTTCTCCCCAGAATAGAGGAGGTCTGTTAGAAGCTCTTCCTTATGAGAAACCACCATCACCTGTAGTACTCATGATCACCAGATGGTCAAATCTTATACAGTGATACAAGCTCTGATACCAATTGAAATAGTGAGTATGCAGATGTATAAGCAGCTAAGATACTCTAGAAGGGGGGGGGGGGTTGTTGATAGAGTATGCCAACTTTTTGCAAAACTTGCTAGGAAGATGAAAATTTGTGCAAACAATGAAGTTCAAGGCCTTGAAAACAAGTTCAAGCCTTTGAAGTAGATGTAGAAATTATAGAGCAAGTATTTCTTTTTCAAGGCCTTGAAAACAAGTTCAAACCCTTGAAAATAAACAGTTTTTGTGTGCTACAAGAGTTATGAAAGTCAATGAACTAGAATTGCACAAGACAAGTGATTTATAGAGTTCAGTCAACTTAGACCTACGTCTCTACCTCAGGGACAAGATCCCTGCAGAATTTTAAACTCAATTCTTATTAATCAAAAGCTAAGCCCTAGAACTCAAGCACAGAGAGTTCCCTTACTCTGTTACAGCTTGTGGTTTTCCCTAACCTGTCTAGTACATGCTCTAGCTAACTGATTAACTAAGAATTCTCTATTGTTCACTTTGAAAAATCCTTGAGAATAGATGTAGAGATAATACAGAAATGATCTACAAATATAGCTCTATACAAAAGAACACTTAAGAGTAGAAAGCTGCAGTGAAATGCAGTGAACTTCTGTGAATGGATTGGACTTCCTTGATGCTTGTCAATCTAGAAAACTTTCTCTGTCTTTGCCCGTTGAGTATTGTCTCTTGTTGCTTAGAATTTTAGATCTATTTATACTTCATACAGCTCTGCAAATCTTTCCAGATTTTCAGCAACAACCTTCCTATTTTGTAGGCAACAGAGTTTGACTACTTTGAAATCTTCTCCAACGGTTGGATGATCACAATCTTCAGAGATATTGTTGTGATCTTTCATTTAACAACCTTGAGAAGATTTCATACACGTCTCATTGATCACAGGATCAAAGTGTCCAACTGTTTCCAAATCTGCAGCAATTTAGTTTAGGAAACAATCCTGCAAAACTAAGAAACATAATGTCCTGCATTATCATGGTCAACCACATGATTAAGATTAAAAACAAGTTATAAAAAATTTTCTTTGATCATCTAATAACAGAGAATCAAAAATATGAAAGAGAGAGAGTGAATCAATCAAGAGAGTTTGCAGAAAACTCCCCGTGAGAATGTGTGTTCAAGTTAACCAGTTTCAAGGCTTTGAATCCAGTTTCAAGGCCTTGAAAATAGCCACTGAAATTGATTCAAGGATTTGAAAGCTGGTTCAAGACCTTGAAATAGCCAAGCTATTTCAAGTCTTTCACAACCTGATCTTTCACCTATCAATCAAGTGTTAAATGCTCAAGGAATATGGCCCCTAAAAGGTGCTATCACTAGAATATTCATTTATTATTTATTGTGATATTTAATATAATGAAGTCCTTAGATACAATGTGTTGTTTATCGTAAATATCCCTAGTCCATTATATTGGTTAATAGGACGATCAAATATAGACTAGTATGTGTGTAAATTGATATGGAGATATCAAGTCTAACACATGGGTATGCATTAGGAGTAATGGCATACTGGATTGACCCACAAAGAGAAGGATGCATTAAATTATGTTAAAGTCACAATCGGTTCTCGTAGTGCTAATACAATTGCAATCCTTAGACTTGAAGTCACTAGATACTCTAGTTGTGAAATATCATGCTTTGATATTATCAAACGTTCACCGTAACTGGGTAACTATAAAGGTAGTTATCTGGCATGATAGGAAGCAAGCTTAGAGATCGTGGTGATGTAGAGAGGATTTGTCCCTCCCACATAATGGGAGAAAATATCCATGGCCACTCGAGGAATGGTGCTTATTGAATGTCTGGCCAGACTCAGATAAATCAATATGGAGATATTTATGTTATCTTCTTGCATGAGCAAATTCCCAGGATCGAGGAACTATGGATTGGATATACGAGTGTCACTATTTATGTCTCGTGTCCAATCCGGATATGGAGACAAAGGGATATTGCAATATGTGATATTCGGCACAAAAGGTTTGTCGCGATCACTGACTTATTTCTATTAGTTGGGTTGCATGGATGTGTTTCTAGATACCGCTCCATGTTAGTAATAAGTTACTACCAACTAAGTAGAAACCTATGGGGTCACACGTCAAATAGATTTGAACTAGATTTCAGATTAATTAATATGATTAATTAATGAGAAAGATCACTTTGCAACACCTTGCAAACCTAGTATGACTAATATGCAAGGAAGGGACTAATCCAAGTTCATGTAGAACTAGGAAGAGCCTTTATGTAGTTAACAAGGAGTTGTTGGACTATATAAAGGATGCTCTAGCTTCCTTCCCACGAATAATGCTCATAACATAGGTGAGTAAGAGAGAAAGCAAAAGAGAGAATAAGACAAGACTAGAGGCCGAAGCCCCTAGCCCGTCTGCCATACCCGTCTGCCACTAGGAGAGGGTCGGACCCTCTCTTTGTCCTCCGTTGCTTGATTCATTCTTCCCTCTTCCTCCGGTCCAAGCTAGCACTAGGAGAAGGAAGTATCTATATCTCACCTCTAGACGTGGATCAACCGTAGAGACGAGGACAATATTCTTTGTGTGATCTCCCGAAACAAACGGTACGCATCTTCTATGTCCTTCATCATGTTATGAATGTCTCTTCCTGTGATCCTTGATGGACTTTGAGTAGGAATTAAATTTTTGTTATTCCGCTGTGTTACCTGCGTCAAATCCCAACACTACAGGCCTATTAGTCTATGCATGGTAATTTATAAAATTGTGGCCAAGGAAATCGCAAACCAGCTCAAAGGTGCTATGGATAGTCTAATTTTGTCAAATCAGAGTGCTTTTGTCCCAGATCGTCTCATGACGGATAAATTGGTTTTTGTGTATGAGATGATTCATTCTATGGACACACGTATGAAGGATAAGAAAGGTATGATGGCGTTCAAAGAAGATATGAGTAAAGCTTACGACATAGTGGAATGGAGGTACTTGATTGCTATAATGTCTAAGTTAGGCTCGTCCATAGTCTGATTTGCTTGATTATTGAGATGTGTTTCGTCAGCTAGGTACTCGTTTTTCCGAAACGGGGAGGTGGTTGGTCACGTTACTCCGCAACGGGGGTTGCGTCAGGGATGTCCGCTCTCGCCATACTTGTTTATGTTGTGCACTGAGGGTCTTTCCCACACTCTTTTGAACGCAAGCACAAACGGGTCTATCACTCCTATGAAAGCGTCTAAGGGAGGCCCTACCGTTTCACATCTTCTATTTGCATACGACAACATCTTCTTTACTAAGGCTGACCCACTTGAGGTACAAACTCTTCTTACTATCCTGCAAGAGTATGAGAATGCTTCAGGCCAAAAGATTAATCTTCTGAAGTCCTCAGCTATATTTTTAGCGAATGTTCCTCAAACTATTCAACAGTCCTTGTGTGGAATTGCGGGAATCCAGCTTGTTAAATGTTTGACAAATATATGGGACTGCCTTCAAAGTTGGAGAAATCGAGAAAAAGTTCTTTTCCCGGCTTCCTAGAACGGGTCACTAAGAGGCTGAATGGTTTCAAAGAGAAGTTCCTCTCCACGGATGGTAAGAAGATTCTAGTTAAAGCTGTCATCTAGGAAATTGGAAGCTATACTATGTCTTTATTTCTACTACCGTCTTCTCATTGCGAGAAGATTGAAAGCCTAGTTCGGGACTTTTGGTGGAACCGTAAGGCCAGCAAGGGGATTTGTTGGATTGCTCGGGACCGTATAAAGAAACCCAAGAGCTTGGGTGGAATTTGTTTTCGTGACATTCAAACCTTTAACCTTGCTCTTTTGGCAAAACAAGGCTAGAGGATTTTCACTAAAGCAGATTCTATTTTGGCCAGGGTCATTAAAGCTAATTAATTATCATATTCAAATTTCTTGGATGCTCGTCTTGGTTCCCATCCCTCATGTTGATTCAAAGACCCTTGAATGTGTTTTGGATGGGAATTGTTTTGAGTGATGAAAGACAAAGACATAAGCAGCAAAGCATTTCAGATACTCCAAGGCCTTGAGATACTGACAGAGCTTCAAAGCCTTGAGAGTTGTTTTATCCTGCTATATGTTCTAACAGTTCTGTGTTGCAGATTGGATATCTGATTATACAGATCAGGGATTTACTTCATATACTTATAGTTTACACTATTTACATATCTAACACAATTGCAGATGATAAGAACAGGAAGAATCAAAGTTTTATGGGTTTAAATTTGAATATCTGTGAAGCAGGTTCAGAGCTCCAAGGCCTTAAGCTGCTGAAATTTTTTACAGAACTAAGTTGATTCTTTCTTGCAGGTTGTGATTCTTATTATTGTGATTATTCATTGACTTATAAGAGTCTTAAACTTGTTTTTTATGATTTATATGTGTTAGAAGTTAAACAGATTACTGTTCTAATCTTTTAACCAGTTTTATCAGAAACTGGATAACCAAACAGTTATAGCACTGTTATCTTTTTGGATTTTGTTGTTTCTGTGTTTTAATGTTGTTTGCAGGTTTAATAAACGTGCAAGAGCTATATCAAAAACTCCAACGGATATCCACTTAGAGTTGTTTGAATTTCAGTTGAAAACAGAAGGAGAATTTGTAGGAGCAGAGACCCTAAAATCTCTCAATCAGTTGCAGCTGTGGATAAAAGAGACTGGTTTGAATTTTGAAGCAGCAGAGGCTTGTAGAATACTCAGAAAGGTGTGACAAATTCGTGGGAGATCATTCATTCAAACACACACAAGGATTCAAGCTTCAATCCAGATTTCAGAAGATGAAATCAATCCAGTTTCCAGAAGAACACATCCAGGCTTCAATAGCTTATCTCTTATAATGTGTTCTTAACTTGTTCTGTAATCTGTGTATCTTTTAATTATCTTAAACCTCACTCAACCTAGTGGTTGGTTGTTCAAGTGAACAACAAGAGGTTTTTGTTAGCTCAACAGTTAGTAGCTGGAACTAGATAGGTTTGGAACCACAAGCTGTATAGGTGTAAGGGAAATCACTTAGACTTGAAGATCTAGGGCTGTTTCTGTGTGAGTAATAAGAAGTGTTTGCCCAATCCTGGTGGGATTAGATCCCTCAGGCAGAGATTAGTTCCATTGGGACTGAACTCTGTAAATTGCTTTGTGTTATTTACTTTACAGTTTGATTATTATCTGCAGCATACAACTCAAATCAAACTAGGGTTCATAAGCTGTTTAGAATTGATAATAGTTCAAGGCCTTGAAGCTTTCTATTTTGCCTTTGAAAGTTTCAGACAGTTTTCTAAAATCTCAAGGCCTTGAGATTTGAGTTTCACACAAAGCTAATCTGTTAAGTTTTGAGTTTTGAAAAAAGTTTCCATACTCTATTCAACCCCCCCCCCCCCCTCTTCTAGAGTATTTAGGTCATGTATTTAGTCTACATTACACACTTTCACCTCCCAAGTATGGTGGGAAATTATCGTGGGAAAAATCAGTTTTGGATAGGGGAACTTTACAAACGCTTGGCGATAGATCATCCATTTCTGTTCTCTGTGGTAGATGGATTCCTAGGCCTTTTAGCTACAAGGGGTGTACGTCCAACCATGCTAATTCACAGCTTTGAGTTACCAATCTTATTTACAGAGAAAGTCATATGTGGTGCCGTGAACGTCTCCAAGCAGCACTAAATAATGTGGATGTTGAAACGCATCCCTTTGCCGATCAGAAACCAAATAGATGCTTGGTATTGGTTTTTTGACCAACGGGGCTATTATATAGTAAAATCGGGATATTAAGTTGCGAATAATATAGCAACAGAGGGGGGTGCGGCTGGTGAAGGTTCAAGTTCTCATAATAAATTCCTTGCTAATCTGTGGAATACAAAAGTTCCAACTCGCGCTATCTTTACGGCATGGCGTGCCTTCCATGTGCGCTCCCTACCGCGACAAATCTTGCGAAACGTGGGGTTCGTCTTCCTCCGCAATGTTCTTGGTGTAACAAAGCTGAGGAAAATTGACAGCAAAGTCTTTGTGCAATGTAAAAATCCTGGTCTTTTATGGGAGCGTCTATTGGGAGATCGATCTCGACATAAGGAAAACAATGATATGAAGGAATGGTTCTTTGATTCTATGAATATGCTGTCGAAAGACGACCGTAAGGTATTCGTGATGACTATTTGGATTGCGTGGCGACAAAAAAATTTGTGCAACTTTGAGGCTCAGGATTGTTCGGTAGATGTATTGGTCAACAGAATACTGTTGACCAATTTGATGGAGGTCGATCTTCAAAATGCGGGCAATGTATCTCTCCAACAGGTCCATCTCAAATTTGGATTTAGCCCCTTCCCGAAGGATAATGAAAGATTTTTGCGACCTCCTTCGACGATACTTATATAGCTTGGAGGCCGTGCTCGATTTATAAATTAGCACATTGTTTTGCAAAGTTTGGTTTATCGATAGAAGAGACTACAGTTTGGATGGGTGAGGTTCCAATTTGGGCAACATATTGTAATTTGCAGGATTTGGTTCATCTGAACCCAATTTAATGGAAAATTCCCTGTTCTTCAAAAAAAAGATTCGTCGCTTATGTGCCACTAATCTATGGTGATTATCAACCCTCTCTCCAGTTGGATAAAAAAAAATTGGTGCTATAACGTACGGCTATTCGAGCAAGAACAATGAAGCGAAGACAAGAACAAGACAATATTTAGCGTGGTTCACTAACGGATCCCCTAACAAATCTGGTAGATACCACACGGCCAGAACCTGAACTTTATTGAGAGAACACAAAAATGTACTGAGTCACGAACACGAGCAAGATCGGGGATAAATAACGTAGTGAGTAGCGAAATTGATAATCTCAATTTTATCATTAATATCAATGCAGTAATAACAATAATAATAAAAATAATAATAGTAGTAGTAGTAGTAATAATAATAATAATAATAATAATAATAATAATAATAATAATAATAATAATAATAATAATAATAATAATAATAATAATAATAATAATAATAATAATAATAATAATAATATCAATAATAATAGTAATAATAATACGACAGAACCAATTGAAGTACCTTAGCTTCCTCCGTCTTCCAATTTGACCAATATCGGCCATTTTCTTGGTTCCACCCGTGGAGGACATATGGCTAACAGTTCAGGCTCGTCTTTAAATGGGTCAAAGTATTCCTTCTTCAGTGCGTTCTTCCAGTTCAACCATTTTCGCCCAAGATCTCGCATGCAAACTTCTTTGTATTCCACATTAACGGTATCATTTTGCTGGTACAAATACCAAACACTTCGTTCGTATAATTTTGCAAATATAATAAGCAAATATAAAGGATAAATTCTACAACCTTTATGTGATCCCACATCTCATCTTGCTTTAGTCAAACTGTGGTTCAGGATACCGTTAATCTTTGAAGATTAGGGGCATCATTTCTCCCTTCCTTGCAAGATGCCCCAGCTGAATTTGAAACACACTTCTCCATTCCCCTAATGGCACATAATATGCGTTGAATTGGAGGGAATTTTAAACCCTGATCCCCAATCCTCGAATGGTTTAGAAGTTCCTCTAGCTTTCCTTTTCCTTTGTCCTCCAGAAGTTAATTTTCCTCCTAGTTGTCAATAGAAATGAAAAGTACATATATTTATGAGTAGCATTGTTAAGAAATAACAGAAGAGAAATTCAGACGAACGTCTGCAGACGTCGCGATATTTACCTGAACTGGGAACGTTCCTTATAACATTTGGTTGATTATTAGAACCTCCTAGTTGTTATGAAGGAATGTCACGACGCATCGTAATACGTAGGATGGAATAAATTTAAACAACCAAACGTGAAGAGTTTACCTAAACAACCAGATTCAGGGTTGAAACATTTGGTGAAGGCGTCTCAGGGGATGGTGCAGGGCGAGAGTTATGTGGTAAACTTGGTGAATGCATTACAGATGGACCCGACTTCCCCACGCGTGTTGCTCCATTTGGTTGATTATAAGACCCTCCTAGCCGTTCACAAATTATGCAATACATCACCATATACATAGGAGGGAACAAATTCAGACAAACAAAAACTTACCAATTTACCTGAACTTCCTTCTTATGGTGTTGATGCATTGTGTGAATTCTTATGGTGAAACTCAGGTGTTGATGGAGGGTGAGGATGAGGCCATGCATTGGCTTGTAGATCAGGGGTAGTGGAACCATCTTCTATGATATCAGACATAGCGCGAGCGCAAAACTGTTTAGGCTTCCTCACCACCATGGTATCCTGAAAATAAGAAACTACTTAATTATTAAAATAATACATCCATGAAAAGTCATGTGCATTCAATCATAGAGTGAAAACTAATGCACACTTACTGAAAAATAGTTGACCAAGTGTCGAGATGGTCATATAGAGAGACAAACACAAATCCACAAATGACACGACACGAAAAATTATGTAATTTCACTAAACGGTCCTTTTTTTATTGAAATTACACAAATAACTATAACCCATAAAAACGGAACTGACGACTAGTTAACCCGTTACATACCAAATAATAAAGTCAAACTAATCATTATTGACATCATATTCAAACTCGTCATCATCGCCATCAGTATCATCACCACCATCGTCCTCATCGTAGTTGTCATCATCCTCAAAACCGTCTTCGTTTACGTCATCGTCAACGAGGATGTCATTTGGGTTGCCAGGGATGTCTTCTGGAACGAATGTTGGTTCATATTCTACTTCAACTACCTCCAAATCTTCTCTAACACACTCATTGTCATCTGGACTATATTCTCGTATCTGCTGATCACAATATGGCTCTGCTTGTGCACATGTCACAGGAAAATCATAGTTGTCTCTAGGAACCATCTTCACATCAACACTCCAATATGTATCAATTGGATCCGTCACATACCAAACTTTTTGAGTTTGCGATGCAAGGACAAATGGTTCAGCTGACACACTGTTATCCTTATACAACAGTGTGTCAGCTGACACAGATGCTTAAAAATAACCAATGTGAACTTAAATTCGTCCTCTTTCATACCATAACGATTGTCCACCCAGTCGAACTTGAACAAAACAAAACTATTACCATCAGTATATTGCATCTCAATGATATCCTTCAAAGCACCGTAGTATGGTACATCACCAGTAGCTGGTATCCTATCCGCTCGACTAGCGTAGCTATCAGTTGACGCACTAATCCAAACCCCACTGCTTTGAGTCTTCCTCCAGAGTTCACGTCGTTTGGTGAAATATTTGAAACCATTTATTACATAGAATATCGAATTGCCCATTCTGAAGGTCCTTGTGAAATATTTTTGACTTCGTCGGATACGTCATTCCCGCCTAAGCTTTGCACCTACATTTTTCAGAAGCATCATATCAAAATATTATTGCAACTACATTATTTTGTTATTTAATTATCGTTACATGTTTAACCCATGATCTCTTAACCAGCTTGAGAACTTCTCATTGTGTAATTAAGACAGGTCCCATCCCGATAATCGAGGGTTTTCCCTTTTGATATGAGCTTTGTGTTCGCTACAGTTTGGACATAAATTATTTTAGACTTCTAGAAAATAAGTTTGGAAACCCACATCGGTTAGAAGTAGACAGAAGAGTAACTCTCGATAAGGGTCAATTGATTCTGAATTCGCTAACACATATCTATGCGCATGCTCCAACATGATTGGATCCAAATGTATAGTCCTCCCTGCACCCAAAGCACGACCGAATTCACTGCTGTCATAGCGACTCGGACGTCTAAGTTTGGTTTCAACATCCACATTCAAATATCTTGAAAAAAACGTTAAGCATTCTTCAAGTAGGTATCCCTCTGCTATGGAAGCTTCTGGACGACTCATTGCGTACATATTTTTTTAGAGTGAGCAAATACCTGCATTACAATTGGCCCATGCTATATATTATATGAACAACACATTTAATATTCAATTTAAATCATGTTATAGTTAGTTACGTATACCTTTAAACATGGTACATCCATCGATATGTTAGAGGGCCAGCAATTGTCTCCTCGTGAGCTAAGTGGGTAGGGAGATGTAACATGATATCCAGAAAGGACGGCGGAAAAATTTTCTCAAGATGACAAAGAGTAATTTTTACTTTTTGCTGTAACTGAAGTAAAATAGCCGGATCAAGTGACTTTGAACACAATTGCGTGAAGAAAGAGCTCAACTCGATTAGTACTTGGATAACATTCTTCGGAAGTGTCCTTCTCACGGCAATGGGCAACAACTGCTGCATTTGAATATGGCAATCGTGACTCTTAAACCCATCAGTTTCCTATCCTTCATGGATACACGTCGGGATATGTTTGATGAATAACCATTAGGTACTTTAACATCTTTCAACACACATCAAAATATGTCTTTCTGGCTTTTGCTCATGGTGAATGATGCAGGGGGTAACACAGCTTTGCCACGACCCGACGTTTGTGGATGAAGTGACCCTCATATACCCATATCCTCCAGGTCAAGACGAGAATTCAAATTGTCTACACTTTTTTTCCCTAAATCGAGTATGGTGTTGAGAATAATATCACACACATTTTTCTCTATATGCATAACGTCTAGATTATGGCAAATTAAATTGTCCTTCCAATAAGGAAATTCAAAGAAAATACTCTGCTTCTTCCAATTATAAATGGGCAGACCAACTCCAGCCTCAACAACGTCCCTTCCCCTCTTTTGGATAATCACAGAATCTCCATCTACCCCTCACTCCCCATATTTTTTCTCAATACGCTCTACTTGTCTGAGCACTTATTTTCCACATAGCACTGGTGGGGCCTCTCCATCTTCTTCTGTCCGATCAAAACCTTTATATTTACGGAACCTTTGAGCAGTAGGCAAGAAATGACAATTACCCCCATACGCGTGCTTTCTACCAAATTTTAACCATCGACAAGGAGTGTCCTTATTGCAAGGAGGACATTCTTATTCTCCTTTCGTACTCCATCCAAACAAATTCGCGTATGCTGAAATGTCGTTTACAGTCCACAGACGAGATGCACGTAATGTGAACATTTCACCAGTTGCTGCATCAAATGTGCGTACACATTGATGCCAGAAATCATTCAAATCCTCTATTGAGGGTTGCAGGTAAACGTCTATAGTATTTCCAGGCGCCTTAGGTCCATCAATAAGGATCGACAAAATCATATTACCTTGCCGCGTACATATCCACGGCTCCGAGTTAAATTGCGTTAACAATACTGGCCACGTACTATGAGGAATGGTCATCGTCCTAAATGGATTAAATCCATCTGATGCCAAGCCCAATCTTACATTGCGAGGATCACTAGCGAATTCAGGGTACTTTTTATGCCATCTTTAGTACGTCATTTTTCATGCCATACCATTGACTTTGCGGTTTTAGAGGACATAAACAATCGTTGCAACCTAGGTTTTAGAGGGAAGTAGCGCATTTGTTGCGAGGAATCTTGGTAGCCGGAGTGGTCCCATCTAGGTCACCCCCTGCGGAATTGGTTTATACCTTTCTTCTCCACAAATATTACATTTCTCCAAATGTGCCTTCTCCTTCCAGTATAACATGCAATTGTCGGGGCAAGCGTCAGACTTTACGTAGGTAAACCCTAAGGAATCCTTCGACTTCTTTGATTCATAGTATGAATTGGGTAACTTATCCTCCTTAGGGAGAGCCTCTTTGAATAGTTGAATCATATCATTGAAGCATACATTTGGCAGGTTATATAAGACTTTAATGTGCAGCATTCTAACTACAAATGACAATGCGGTAAACTTCTTACATCTTAGATACAACACACTCTCAGCTTGTTCCAGTATTTTAAGGAGTTTCACAGTTTCTTCGTCAGCCGATGAAGGTGTCTCATTAGATCTATTAAAATCTTGATCGGGATGAGCTTCGAATGCTTCACGTACCATACCAATCATGTCATTTCCCCCAACTGTTTCTTCAGTACCCAAGTCAGTTTCAACTAGTTCAGATGGTTCTCCATGACAAATCCATAGAAAATAATTAGGCCGGAATCCATTACATATTATATGACCTCTAACGACACTTCTGGTCTCGTAAAACCGGTTAAGACATTTTTTACAAGCGCCACATATTTGTGACCCATCATCCATGCCCATGTACACAAAGTCTAAGAACTTGTGACAACCATAAAAAAAAATCGAACTACACCTTGGGGTAATATGTATCCAACTCTTATCCATCGAGAATTCAACTAAAATAAAATGTGAAGATAAATTCATACATCAGTTCTACAAGCACATATTAAAACCATTACTAAAATAAACTTAACCACATACGTTAAGAATTACTAAAATGAATTTCAGGACATATTAGTGTTCAAAATTTGAGAACAGACCCAAAAGCCCACCATTTTCATACGTATTCCTACCAAACATTCAGTGTACAATCATCCGAACACGCCAAACTATGGTTGAAGTGTATATGAGATACCCTTTTAACAAACAAACCAAACTTTGATTGAACAAATTAGCATATAATCATACAAACACACCAAGGCGTGGGTTACGAGAGAGCAATATGAAATCATAAAACACAGTTAAAAGATTGTTTACTAATTAATCAGTCTCATATGCGAATTAACCCTAGAGAAGTACAATCAAATCAAATTTTTGAACAAATTGGCAAACAACAACCAGAAGGTTTCATACGACGTTCAATAAACATTCAAAAGAAGAAAGTCGTTTGAAACCAGAAGGTTTCATACGCGAATTAAACCTAGAGAAGTACAACGAAGAGAAGAAGAGAAGAAGAACTCATACGGCGGGAAACGTCGCTGAGAAGGGTTAGCACCACCAAAGTCGCTTGAACCCGTCGCCTGAACCACAAAAGTTGCCTGAACCACCAAAGTCGCCTGAACAACCAAAGTCCCCTTGGAACCCTCCTTGACCCTTCCTTTCCCTCTAGCTATGTCTATTTCCTTCTTTCTGCGCGTGGGGTATGGAAATTTTCGCCCCAAAATTTGGCGGACAAATCAAACATTTCAGCATAGGGACACGTGTAAAAAAGAACATATACGGTGAGATAACTCGTCGTATATGATAGTAATTAACAGCGTCTACTTGTTTTCGCCTTTTCTGTTAAATATTATTTATCGAGATAATAAAATGACGCCGTTAGTAACATATTGTCGCTGTTTATAATAAAAGTATTAACGGCGATTAAATATTTAGTCGTTTTAAGCAAACCCTTGCCGTTTAAGCCAAAATAAATACAGGGACATAATTTTGTCGCCGTATAAGACTATTTTAAGCGAGAATATGAATTATCGCCGTTTGTAACACAATAAACGGCTTAATATGCTCTTGCCGCCCGAATTTTAGCATATCTTTGTCATTTTTGTGTTAAGTTCTAGTACTGAAATGAAGAATAACATATTTTCGATGTTAATGAATAAAAGAAATATAAATTTACCGAATTACAATGAATAAAGTATCAAAATATTCTTAAATTAAAATAACATTTCTGGAAAATGTCTGAGCAAATAGATAGTTGTTCTATCTGACAATTTAAATAGAACACCTCACAAGAATTGAAAGGTAAGTATAAAATACCTTACAGTTGAAAAACAATTCTGCATAATATGTAACAAAATTCTTACATGCCTTAAATATGAAACAAATGTTACACATATAACAAAAAAAAAATTAAAAAAAAAAAAATTGTCTTAATTTTCCAAGTGCTCTACTTATGAGGTAATCTTTAGCTTACTGAACTCATCCAATTATTGTTGCTTTTTATACAATTTATTGTATTCAATTTAATTATGAGATAAGTAATATACTTCTGTTTCATAATACAAAGATATAGTCATTATAAAGGGATTAAATGTATGACCCTCATAGCTATGTTATATTCCGTTATTTACAAAGATAATGCGATTTCAAATAAAAAAAATGGATATAGGGGTGAGCACCTCGAAATAAATTATTTTTTACTAACCTTTTTAATGTGTGGCTATTTTTGTTTTTTCAAGAAACACGTGCATTTTATTTCATTAGTACAATAACACGCAAATAGCTCTTTGTCGTAAAACAAATTTTAAACACACAGGGTTGAAAAGGAAAATCATTCTTAATTACAACATGCATCTAATTAACCCTTTACATATGATTTACCCAACACATTACACAACCAAATTTATATTTTCATGTTATATGTGTTTTCAATTTAAATTTTCAAAATCTATATTATGGAACTTTTCTGTGAGCTAGAAAATTGTAACTTTCGCTTTTTTGTTTGGTTATTCAATAATTGTTTGAATTTTTTCTTGGATAGTATAAATGAAGAGACTCGAAGATCTGTCTGTTGATGAAAACTATTTTAGACATAGAATTTATTTATTCATTTTGTTATATCGATTTTTCCCATTAAGTTGTTTTTAATTGTTATAGACGAGTGTTCAAAGCAATATATAATGTCTATATGTTATATTAATGTGGACAAGTGACAGCTCTTTGTTTTCTTAAGAAAAGCTTTTCGAAAACATGTTCGCATGGACTTTCGAAGCACTTTATTTGATTATTAGTAAAAATATATATTCTCTTCACTAACTAACAACTAAAATGTATAAATAATTACAAACTTAAATACCTTTAGGTTAAAAGATAAGCTATAATCAATATACAAAAATATTAATAATTGAACATAAAAATAATAAATGAAAACCCGCGCAGAGTGCATCTTAACTACTAAGTAGCTATAAACTAATGAAATGTTACCAGCCAGCTATGACAACTACTAGCTCGTAATTAGGAAAACATGGGAGAATTTCATAGACTAGCTAACAACACTAGGACTAGATTGAACCAACGAGGACTAGATCAATATTCTGGTACATTATTTCTTAAAACCCTCCTTTAAACTGAAACTAGTCGGCATGGCACACATAGCGTGGATGTTATTATTTTTATGAGGATTTGTAAGATTTTGAGTTAGTTGATTTATGAGAATTTCGTAGCATTGAGTAAAGGCACGATTGTTTTTTGCGATATTTTGTAAAATGTACCTTCAAAAGTAGTACTTTGTTTTACTTGTACATATAGGTGCATTCCCGAAATGCCGCCGTTGAGATGGAAATGATATTAGAAACTATTTTTATCGGACAAAAAAATGATATAGAGCACAAAAGTTTCCTGTAAGAGATGTGCATGTTGCTTCCTTCTCCCAATCGGGTTTTAATCCCTCTTCTCTTTCTTTTTATGAGCTAGCATGATCGGAAAGGTAATTATTTGATAACAATGATGGTCTTCCTAATATTAGAGACTCGATCAAATATCTTTGAATCATGTAACTTCTTAATTCATTTCTTTCATAAGATATAAGGTTTGCAAGATTATTACATTGGAACCATCTTCCTAAAAATCAAGATCAGTTAAAACGAATCTAGATATTTTGATGATAAGTTCTCATTTTGCTTCATATGAACCACTCAACTTTTAGGATAAGATTTAATTATTATGAGAACCAAAACAACCCATTAAGATTTTGAAGCATGTTTTCCCGTTTCATTTTTGTCATCAAATATTACAGTGGAAATTTAAATTTTAATGACGGTTGTAGCAAGTAATCAGGTATCGCTTCACTAAATTATCCTCCATTACATTTTCTTGTGTTTTTCTATTTTCTATGTAGTTATATATCTTCAAGAGATCTATAGTTTAATATCATAACCCCTGGGTGAAAAAAGATTTTAAGGTACCTGCAGAAGCACGTCACAAAGTTCTCTCAATGTATCTTCTAGACATGGAAAGCATGGCATCACTCCATGTCTTTGGCGAGGTTCCTAGGTCACAAAAAAATGGTTATTCTTTTTTTCTTTTGTCTAATAGTTCCAATCTATGGCATAACACACATAAATCAATTTTTTCTGAAAAAATCAAAGTTCTTTTTGCTTTGAGAAAGAATTTTGATAAGAACTATGGCCTCGTTTGGGTAACAGATAAGATACAACTGATATGGCTTATGCTGGGATACGAGGAAGGATATGTATGCTGTCGGATAAGGCCTGATATGATATGCTGGCTTACTGCGTTTGGGTGCTACAGGATATGAGACAGGATAAGAAGCAGGATATGAATTACCATGTTTGGGTGATGTAGGATAAGAAGCGGGATATGTTCCAAATGACTAGAATACCCTCATTGCCGTAATTTTGTATAAAATTACTTGAATTGTAAATTGATGTCTGAATTGTATGAAATATTTATAAATAACAATATCTTGGCAGATAATGCTCATTTTCGCTTGAAAAAATTACGTAAATGATTGTTGTCATATGATATAGTAATTTAATATAATATTGATATTGTACCTCGCTACCAACACAGACATTTAAATGAGAAACGACAATAATATTACAACTTGAAATTCGAGAGTAGAAATTGTCGTTACAAAATACTTAGATTAAATGTTAATACATCATTACGCCTTAATTAGAATGCCGACACACATGCCTGTCTCTCAAATGGTATGGTGCGGACTTCATCAATGAAATTAGTCAATTCCAAATTTCCCTACAAAGACTCCACTGGCGAAGGACTATGGTCTCCACACATTTTAATATTTGAAATTCAAAATCTATTATTATTATTATTATTATTATTATTATTATTATTATTATTATTATTATTATTATTATTATTATTATTATTATTATTATAACTGAAAAAGAAGTGCTTCAGAAAAGAAAATATCTCGAACACTCCTCTGAACTCAAAGACTCCACTGTCCAAGGAGTCAAAAAATCTTCATGTTTCAGTATACCCCGTCTAAAAATAATAATTTGCCTCATACTCCATACCCCTGCTCCAAATTTACACTTTGATATTTATTTTTTTCAAAACACTTTTATGTTTCAGTATGTTAAAATGATACATAAAGTTTCACAATGTTAAAATGAAACATAAAAGATGAATAAAACTAAAAATACATGTTAAACACAATTTCAAATAAACATTCATACAATTCCAAATAAACATCCATAAAATTTCAAATAAAACAAAATTTCAAATAAAACATCCATAAAATTCCAAATAAACATTCATACAATTCCAAATTAAACACAAATTCAAATAAACATCCATACAATAATTGTTACACGGGGGACATATTGGGTATTAAAAATAATGATTGAGGGTATTTTGGTCATGAATGGAACCCCCTCTTATCCCCTCTCCCCCTTATCCGGTGTATACCACCCCCTAGGTGGTATAAGAATCAAGGCAAAAATATGGGGGAAGGATAAGGGGAGGGTATGATTTCCCCTCCTTATCCGCTACCCAAACAAGGGATAAGATAAGGGATGGGATATCATATCATATCCCCCTCCTTATCCGCTACCCAAACGAGGCCTATGTATAGTAACAAAATGTAGTGCTTGTCACAGGACGCGCTATACATACAACCAATAATAAGTCATCTTCTGGTTGTCGAAGTAAAAATGTAAATCGTAGCTTGGTCATGATTGAAGGGTTGTACAGTAGGTAGAAAATACATGATCAATACTCTAGAAGGGCAGGGGGTTGAATAGAGTATGCAGACTTTTGGTAAACTTTGCAAGAGTAGTGGTTTCAAAAGATTTGTAAGGAGATTCAAGGCCTTGAAATGAGTTTCAAGCCCTTGGAATAAAACAGTTAGAGCAAATAGAAGAATAAGTCTATTTGAAGGCCTTTAAATGAGTTTCAGACCTTTGAAATGAAACTGTTTTGAATGCTGCAATAGTTCTAAGTTTGTAACAAAAAAATAAATGCAAGAGACACAATATAGAGTTCAGTCCACTTGGACATACGTCTCTACCTCAGGGATCTTCTCCATGTAGCACTTTCAACTCAATTCTTATTAATCAACAGCTAAGCCCTAGATCTCAAGCACAGAGAGATTCCTTACTCTGTTACAGCTTGTGCTTCTCACTAACCTATCTAGTACCCGCTCTAGCGATCTGATTAACTAAGAATTCTCTATTGTTCACCTTGAACAATCCTTGAGAATGTAAACAGAAGTAGTATAAGAATGATATCCAAATAAAGTTCGGAGATGAAGAACACCGAGAGTGAGACTGCAATGAGAGTTTAGTGTTCTTCTGAGAATTGGATTGAGAATGTGATATGCTTCTTTGTTGCTTGGCAATCCTTGAATGTGTTTTTGTGTCTCTGTTTTGACCGTTGTGTTGTTCTTTTAAAATGATTCAAACAGAGCTCCTTAGATACATCTCATTTGATCTGCAAATCTTCAAGATCTTCAGTAACATACTTTCCTATTTTGTAGGAACAACTTTGACTTCTCTAACAGCCTTCTCGAACGGATAGTTGCTCTGTATCTTCAGGGGTACTGATTTTATCTTGTTCATAATCATCTTGAGAAGATGTTACAATCATTAGATTGATTACAGAAAATCAACCCACAGTTACCTTCCCTGCAAAACTCAAGTTAGGAAATAAATCCTGCAGAATAGGAAATAAACTTTTCCTACAAAACTAAGTTAAACAGATTGATTAGATAGTTTTAGACATGTAAAAATACTTTGTATTTCATCATAAATTAATAATAGATCAAGCATAGGGGTTCAGGAGTCCAAACAGAATCAGAAACTCCCCCTAAGTTCATGCATATGAAGCTGAGTCAGTTTCAAGGCTTTGAAAGCTGTTTCAAGGCCTTCAAGTCTTTGAAACATTGAAAGTGCGTTGTACTTACAATCTCCCCCTTGATGAAAGACAAAACCAATGTCTTCCAATCTGTTTGATACTTTACTTCTGCAACAAATACTCATTAGCACATAGCAAAATTAATCATATAAAATCAACACATAATGTCCAAAATATTCTACTTACTAAACTGAAAAGCAGCAAAGTGTGCAGATAATCTTAACTGACCAAAACCAAATCACCTGCCTAACATAACAAATAAATACACCTAATTTTCTCCCCCTTTTTGACTTTCATCAAAAAAATAATGAGAATATGTTGGATCAGTTTTTGGAAATATAATAAAAAGTAAAAGTTTTAAAAGATATTAATTTCAATGCTTTGGAAAGGAGTTCAAGGCCTTAAAAAGGAAAAGAAAGAGTAGGCAAGAATTAAGGGGTAGGGTCTTCATCTCCTTGCTTCTCTGGATCCTCTTCCTGACTTTCTTCCTCATCACCCTGTTCTTCATCTTGTTGAGCCACATCATCAGTGATTGTACTTATAGTTTTGATCACACAGTTGAAACGAAAGGTTAAGCCTTCCTAGGATTTCCATCCATGCTTCAGTTTCTTCTTTACAACAGTTCTTTTCCTTGTCAAGGAGGAACTTTTCTTCTAACTCTTTCTTTCAGGTTCCATGCTAGATTCTGACTCAGCTTCGTGGAGATCTGTCTTCTTATCAACCCGTCTTGAAACTGAATAGACTCCATAGGAACTTGATGATGTCTCTGAGTCCGAGTCTTGAATGTATATCTTCTCTTTTTCGTTTCCTTTGTAAGTTATTTTTGCCTTATTTTGTGTCCTTTTGGGGCTACCAACATGAATACCCTTTTGTTTCTCTGGTGCAGTCTCTACTGCCTTCTTCTTTTTCTTCTTGCTAAACATTGGAGTCTCATCTTTCTTGGTCTTCTTATTGGGAGGAGGAGGAGTTATGTCTTTCGCAGTAGGGGTTTTTGAACTGGGGTCCCCACTAATGGTCTGAACCTCTTCCACAGTGGTCTTTCTTTTCTTCTCTGTTGTAGCCTTTGATCCACCAGCCATCTTGATTCTAGCTGAGGCTCTTCTGGTGCTCATTAGGGTTTGGAGAAGAAGAAAAAGGTAGGATAGATACGAAAGAGATAAAGGAAGAAGGAGATAAATAGAAGAAAGTCTCAGTTTGAAAAGGAAACTAAATATTTTCTCTGATCTTTGAAGATCTAATAAATAAAAAAGATTCAAAATAGTGTGTGCCGTTGGAAATAAAAGATATAATATTGTTTTGGCTGAAAAAGGGATTTTTCAAAATTGAGGGGAAACATTGAGCAATTATCTACAAAGATAACACCCAATATTGAAGATCCGGAATGATTGACTAATTAACATGCAGTCTTATTTTCAAGGCTTTGGAAAGGGTTTCAAGGCCCTGAAAAGCTGTATCATGTAAAGCACATATACTCAAAGCTTTGGACTGAGACATATTATGGGGGTCTTAATCTCTTTGGACTGAGACATATTATACTTGCTTATCAAGTCCTTTGTATACTTGCATTGATGTAGGAATATGCCCTTGTTCATCTGATGAATTTGAAGTCCAAGGAAGAAGTTCAATTCTCCCAGTAAGCTCATTTTAAATTCCCTGCTCATAAGACTTGAGAATTCCTTTCACAGAAGATCATTAGTAGCTCCAAATAGAATTTCATAAACATAAATCTAAACTACAAGCATATCTTTCTCATGAGTCTTTATGAAAAGGGTTTTGTCTACTAATCCTCTTTTGTCATTTTCAAGTAGAAATTTGACAATCTTTCATACCAAGCTCTTGGAGCTTGTTTTAAACCATAAAGAGCTTTGTCAAGTTTGTTAACATGATCTGGAAACTTGTCATTTTCAAAACTAGGAGGTTGAGGAACACAAACTTCTTCTTGCAGATAGCCAGCTAGAAAAGCACACTTCACATCTGTTTGAAATAGTTTCATGTTTTTGTGAGATGCAAATGCAAGTAGAATTCTAATTGCTTCTAACCTGGAAACAGGAGCACAAGTTTCTTCATAGTCAATACCTTCTTCTTGATTGTAGCCTTGAGCTACCAATCTAGCTTTGTTCCTGATTACCTTTCCATTCTCATCTAACTTGTTTCTGAATACCCATCTGGTGCCAATGAAAGACTGATTTCTTGGTGGAGGAACTAGATTCCAGACTTTGTTCCTTTCAAACTCATTGATGTTCAATTTTCATAGCTATAATCCAGTCTGCTTCTTGTAATGCTTCCTTCACAGTTTTAGGCTCTACAAGAGAAATGAAAGCATTAAAAGCACAGTGATTTTTCAACTATGATCTGGTTTGTGTATCAGTGGTTGGATCAAAAATGATGTTATCAGCAGGATGAGATGAGAGATATTTGAATCTCTTTCTTGGTGTCCACGGTTCAGGCTCTCCAGTTTGCTTCTCAAATCTCTGAGAACTTGAAGCAGTAACTTGTTCTCCTATTTTCTCTGGAGATTCTGTTTCTAGGCTTTGAACCTTCGTTTCAAGGCTTTGAAAATGTCTGTCTTGTTCCTATGACATTTCATTGGATCCTCTTAAGGATTCTTCTTCAGTATCTGAATCATGCTTGTTCAGATTGAGATCTGCAAAACCATCACTCAAAGAACCATCATATCTTTCATAAAAAATAACATGAATGCTTTCTTCAACAAGCTTGGTTCTCTTATTATAAACTCTATAGGCTTTTCTTGTCTATGAATAGCCAAGAAAAATACCTTCATCACTTCTTGCATCAAACTTACCAATATTGCCCTTACCATTATTGTGCAGAAAACAAGTACAGTCAAATGGTTTGAAGTAAGAAATGTTTGGCTTTCTTCCTTTGAATAGCTCATAGGGGGTATTCTTCATAATGGTTCTGATCAAGCACATGTTAAGAATATAGTTTGTTGTGTTCACAGCTTCTGCCCAATAGTACTTAGGCAACTTGTTTTCCAGAAGCATTGTTCTTGACATATCTTCAAGAATCCTGTTCTTTCTTTCAACTACTCCATTATGTTGAGGAGTTCTAGGAACAGAAAAAATGTGAGAGATGCCATGCTTAGAACAGAATATATCAAACTCAGATTGATCAAAATCTTTACCATTATCACTTCTGATTGGAGCAATAAGTAGGTTTTTCGAAGTTTAAAGTTCTCTACAAAGTTTTGAAAATTCAAATAGAACTTCAGATTTTTCTTTTAGAAACATTACCCAAGTATATCTAGAGAAATCATCAACAATAATAAGAATGTACTTCTTACCCTTTGGAGTTGGAGTTCTCATAGGACCACAGAGATCCATATGCTATAGTTCAATGGGTCTAGTAGTACTTACAAAGTTCTTTGGCTTGAATGAGCTTCTATTTTGCTTGCCTTGTGCACATGCCTTGCATACTTCTTCATCTTTGAACTTGATAGAGGGTAAGCCTCTTAATAAGTTCTTGGAAACTAACTTGTTCAAGGTATGCAAGCAAATATGTCCCAAATTTCTGTGCCAAAGTTTTTAATTTTCTTTCAAGGCCTTGAAACACTTCAAGTTTTCACCTGCAACTTTGTTTGCTTGAAAAGTATAAACATTGTTTGATCTAGAAGCTGTGAGGATGCAGTTGCCAGATTTCTCATTCTGAACCACACACTTCTCTTTATCAAAGATGACCTTGTTGCCATTTTCACAAAGCTTATATACACTAAGCATATTAAATTTCAAGCCATCAACTAGATATACATGAGAAATAGAATTTTTAGAATTTGTACCAACTTTACCAATACCAAGAATGTTGCATTTTCCTTTGTCACCAAGTGTAATTGATCCTTCTGATTTCTCTTTTAGTTCTAAGAATAGAGATCTCTTTCCACTTAAGTGTCTTGATCAACCATTGTCCATAAACCACTTTTGCTCTTTAATTTTAGTGACACCCTGCAAACACCATTCACTGCCTTACTCAGCTATCAGGACCGAGTGCTGAATTTAGATTCATATTCATGGTCAACCATTGTTAGGTGGTCTAACCCCTTTAGGAACCCAAATCTGTCTAACTTGTCCTTGGAGTTGAAAGGGAAAAGTGTTCCTCATAATGTGAGGGTCTCTTATTCTAAAAGGAAAAGTCATTTTAACATGACCAATCTTATTGCAGTACTGACACTTAGGAGAGGTTTTGCTTCCATCTTTCACAAATCTGGTATTGTTTTTCTTTGGAAAATTTGGAGTGTATCCAATACCAGTTTTATGAACAGACTTCAAGCTACCTCCAAGAATCAAGTTCAAATAATGTTCTGAGCCTGCATGTTTAGCTTTGACCAATTCTGATTCTTGAAGTTTCTCAGTCAGGGTAGTCTTTTTTTTTATCAAATTCATCAACTTGATGTCTTATATTAACAATAGTATCACTCAAAAGAGAGTTCTCAGTGACTACTTACTTGACTTGTGTTCTCAAGGCTTTGAAACTTGTTTTCAAGGCCTTGAAATAACTGTCAGTTTTCTTCTGAGATATTTCAAGATTCTGATTTAGAAAAACAAGATGTAAATTTTCTTTTGGTTGCTCATGAATTATTTCTTTCAAAACTCTAATTTCTTTCAGATACTCCTCTTCATTTAAAAGAATTTTCCTAAGATAATCAGAGAGGGCTTATGTTGGTTTTGAAATTAAGCAATTTACCATTTCCTCAATGTTCTTTTCAGAACTTTCATCATGCTTGGCTATAAAGCATAGGTTGACATGTTCTTCTTCAGATTCAGAGTCACTGGATGTATCTGAATCACTCCATGAAGCTATCATAGCTTTCTTTCTTCTGTCATGATCCTTCTTCTGAAATTTCTTGCTCTTATTGTGTGGACAGTCTCCGATCAAGTGTCCTGCATCACCACACTCAAAGCAATTCATGACTTTAGGCTTATTACTTTGTGAAGAAGATTTACCTTTGTAGTCTTTGCCACTGGATGATATGTATCTATATCTCTTGAAGTCCTTGTTTCCGAAGCTTTTCTTCATTTTAAGAATTTTTGTCAAGGCTTTGGAAATCAAATCAATTGGATCTTCATCATCATCCGCAGTTTCAAGGTTTTGAATTGTCTCATTCTCCTTAGCCTTGAGGGCCAAGTTCTTGACACCTTCAAGTAGTTCTCCATCAACTTAATTCATGGATATCTCATGTGTGTGGAGCTTCCCTTGTAGGTCATCAAGTTAGTCTTGAGCTTCTTCAATAGCAGTAGCCTTTGGTTCCCAATTTTCCTTTGGAAGACTTCTTAGAATCTTCCTCACCTTCTCTTCATTGGAAATATGCTTTCCCAGTGAATCAAGGTTGTTGACAATGTCAGTGAACCTTTTGAACATGTCTCTGATTAACTCATCTCCATTCATTTTGAATAGCTCATATTGCATGAGATAAATGTTGATCTTGGTTTTCTTGACTTGGCTGGTTCCTTCAAAGGTCACCACAAGCTTATCCCAGATCTCCTTGGCAGTTTTGCAGCTTGAGATCCTGTTGAATTCATCTGCACTCAAAGCACAATATAAGAGATTCATAGCTTTGAAATTCATTGAAACTTGCGCTAACTCAGATGAAGAAAGAGGATCTTCAGATTTGGGAGTTTTAATCCCATCCTTCTCTGTGTAGAAAGTATGAGGACCATTCTGGATGATAGTCAAGAGTTCCATATCTTGATCAATAATGAACATTTTCATCAAGGCTTTGAGTGGACCAAATCGTCTCCACAGAAGAGAGGAGGTCTGTTAGCAGCTCTTCCGTGTGAGAAACAACCATCACCTATAGTACTCATAATCACAAGATGGTTAAATCTATGCACTGATACAAGCTCTGATACCAATTGAAGGGGTGTACAGTAGGTAGAAATACGAGATCGATACTCTAGAAGGGGGGGTTGAATAGAATATGCAGACTTTTGCTAAACTTTGCAAGAGTAGTGGTTTCAAAAGATTTATAAAGAGATTCAAGGCCTTGAAATGAGTTTCAAGCCCTTGGAATAAAACAGTTAGAGTAAATAGAAGAATAAGTCTATTTCAAGGCCTTGAAATGAAACTGTTTTGAATAAATGCAAGAGACACAAGATATATAGAGTTCAGTCCACTTGTACCTACGTCTCTACCTCAGGGATCTTCTCCCTGTAGGATTTTCAACTCAATTCTTATTAATCAACAGCTAAGCCCTAGATCTCAAGCACATAGAGATGCCTTACTCTGTTACAGCTTGTGGTTCCCACTAACCTATCTAGTACCTGCTCTAGCTATCTGATTAACTAAGAATTCTCTATTGTTCACCTTGGACAATCCTTGAGAATGTAAACAGAAGTAGTATAAGAATGATATACAAATAAAGTTCAGAGATGAAGAACACATAGAGTGAGACTGCAATGAGAGTGCAGTGTTCTTCTGAGAAATGGATTGAGAATGTTATCTACTTCTTTGTTGCTTTGCAATCCTTGAAGGTGTTTTTGTGTCTATGTTTTTGCCCGTTGTGTTGTTCTTTTCAAATGCTTCAAACTGGGCTCCTTATATACAGCTCATTTGATCTGCAAATCTTCAAGATCTTCAGCAAAACATTTTATTATTTTGTAGGCAACAACTTTGACTTCTCTAACAGTCTTCTCCAACGGATAGTTGCTCAGTATCTTCAGGGATACTGATTTGATCTTTTTCATAATCATGTTGAGAAGCTGTTACAATCATTAGATTGATTACAGAATCAAATCAACTCGGAATTTCCTTCCTTGCAAACTCAAGTTAGGAAATAAATCCTGCAGAAAAGGAAATAAACTTTCCCTGCAAAACTAAGTCAAACAGATAGATTAAATAGTGTTAAACATGTCAAAATAATTTGTCTTTCATCATCAAGTAATAATAGATCAAGCATAGGGGTTCAGGCGTCCACACAAAATCAGGAACTCCCCCTAAGTTCATTCATATGAAGCTCAGTCACTTTCAAGTCTTTGAAAGCTGTTTCGAGGCCTTGAAATAGAGTAGCTATTTCAAATATTTGAAACATTGAAACTGCTTTGAACTTACAATGATCTTGGAAAAATCTCATCACTCAACTTTTGGTGATCTGTCAAGTTTAGGATCGTAGTCATCTTTCTTAAAGTTTTATATTAAATTGATTGATTAAACTAAAAAAGTACTACCTCCGTTTCTTCTCTATCACACCGGTTTGATTAGCACTATTCACTGGGTCACTTTGACCCGGTGATTTGGGTAGCAAAATGAATCAAATTTTTGATAATTTTTTCATTGTGTTGTAGAGTAAAAGTTGCCCTATAACACGGTGAAAAAATTATCAAAAAATTGCATCGTTTTGCTATCCAAATCACTAGGTCAAAGTGACTCAGATACGAGTCAAAAAGTCAAACCGGTGTAATAGAGAAGAAACGGAGGTAGTATAACACTAGCCAAGGGCGGATCTACATTAGGAGTTGTGGGGGCTATAGCCCCCACTCAATTTGTGCAAAACTGCAATTTTATCCCATATTATGTCTATTAAATATAATTTAGCCCCCACTGAAATTAAATAATAACCCTGGTTACATGTATTTTTTCATTAACATTTTAGGTTGTAAAATTTTAGCCCCCACTGGAGAAAAATCCTGGATCCGCCCCTGACACTAGCATCACATAAAAGTTATGAAGGCTAAGAACTACTATTCGGATACAAAGATCTTTGTATGCATTTTTAGGACATAAGTATGGCTTCGAGTTGGATAGGAAAAATGAAATATATGACAGTATTGGACACAAAGATAGTACACACCGGGGGATAAACAAAATGGAAGATAGATTAAAAATGACTATACCATAAAAAAATAGACGTTTGGTTGCGAGCCGGAATCACATGCGTAAAATAACCTCAAACTGATAGTATAAAATTAGGAGATTGAGCACTCTCCATGGAAAACTTTAAGTCCTGAAAGAGTGATTGGCAAATCCTTTGAACGACCAAATTTATAGTCAAGACATTCGGTAGATAGGATAATGGGAAGATACAAAAGACCATATTCTGCTCGGGGGATGGCCCTTCTTGGTTTCTTTTACAATAAAATATGGGGTTTCATGTCACTTATATAATTGCGGGCACACATTTAGAGGATGTAGACCAGACTAAATAAAACGTATTTTCCTTCAAACTTCTCTACTACTAAATTCCTATTTCATCTTTTCTGCAGTGGCAACTTGTTTTCGTTATTGATTAGCTATTGACATATAATTCTTATTGTGCTTCATTAAATAGATGTAAGTAACGCATGGCGTGGCATAATATGGAAAAAATGGGACACTCTCTCATAAAAAAACCTGAGGCCACAATTATATGGAAAATGGCACATTGATATTCAATATATGCCCTTACATTTACATATGACAACATAGAATGTAGTTTCTACATAGAGGAAAATGGCATATTGACATTCGCTATCGGCCCTTGCATTTACATATAAAAGCATAGAATGTAGTTTCTTCATAGAAAAAGATCGAATGAGTTATATATATAGTTATGGGTAGTTTTTTATGTATTATTTACTTTTCATTTTTTATTTTTTTAAATGTTGTAACAAAACTCCTGTTTCAGAGCTCTGTTACCAGTTTGTTATAGTTTGTGGGTAACCCGAAACCTGAACCTGATGCTTCTCTTCTCAAACCTGAACCAGATGCGTCTCCCTGAACCAGAAACGAGCACGCCTTCTCAAACAGATTTTTCGCAGTTGTATGCGAAACCCGAATCGCCAAATCGTTGATCCAACTACCATGCGTTCCTGCAACAAATGCGCCCGATGTGGTTGCACTTCCGGAAACAGAAACAAGTGCTCCACCAAGAACTAGACTCGAATACATTCACTGAGAAAGCAGGACCGAATGTATTCCAGATGCGCCCAATTGCGGCAGACAGATGCACCATGACAAGTGCCCAGATGTCATCCAGACCAGATGCACTGATGACGAGTGCCCAAATTGTCATGCCCGATGCGCCCCGTATGCCTCAGATGCGCCAGATGCTCGCCAGAAACAGATCGCGCCAGATGCGAGCTCAGTGCCTGTCATGGTACACGCTGCAAAATCAGATGCACGCCAGAACAAACTCGTGCATAATGCGCGCCAAAACCAGAATCAGATGCGCGTGCCAGAAAGCTCACACGCCAGATGCTCCATGCCCTTGCCAGATTCAATTCACACGCCAGATGCTCCACGCCGGGAGACGGATTGCGCCTGAACGTCAATCGCCAGAACGCCAGATGCGCTTGAACCGCCTGATTCGCGCCAGTACCGAATGCGTGCACGATTTGCCAGATCCCTTACACGCCTAATCAGATGCCCGCCAGATTGCTCCAACAGGAGCCCGGATAGCCCCCTGCACAGGAATTCAGATGGTGGGTGTACCTGCTTCTCTCTCTCTCTCACGAACAGATCGATCTTGATCGCCAAACCAGATATCGTTCCTGGCGGAATCTCGAAACCCTACTCCCGATAGCCTGCTTCACCTGAATCGCGAAACCGTAGCTTTGAGTTACACCAAAACGTGAAACCCAAGCTCTTGGCTCCACCCTGATATTGGAACCTCGGCTCTGATACCAGTTTGTTAAAACTGGTGATCCCCTGACCAGGATCTGATACCAGTTTGTTGTTAAAGAACTCCTGTTTCAGAGCTCTGTTACCAGTTTGTTATAGCTTGTGGGTATTCGAGCAAGAACGACGAAAGCGAAACAAGAACGAGACAGATATTTAACGTGGTTCACTAACGAATTCGTAACGAACACGCTAGCTAATCCACGGCCAGAACCAGATATTTTATTGAGAAGAGAACCCGATTACAATGCACGCCGTGGCCACGACGGCCACGGCGGCTACCCGAAACACCCACCCGAACAAACACACACAAAACTCTCAAAGCACAAAAAGTAGACCCGTGTGTGTGTTATTGCTATGTTACAAACCAAAGACAAGTGGCCTTTTATAAAGCCAACCACCGCCCCCAATTAGTGTAGGTATTGTGGCCTGACCTTTGACTTTTGATTAACTAATTCCTTATTTGTTTTGCCTTTGACCTAAAAACCATTACCAAGTTTTTACCAATTAATTCAAGTCACATATTCTAACAAATCTCCACCTTGACTTGAATCAACTCAGTAACCCGAAACCTGAACCTGATGCTTCTCTTCTCAAATCTGAACCAGATGCGTCTCCCTGAACTAGAAACGAGCACGCCTTCTCAAACAGATTTTTCGCTATTGTATGCGAAACCTGAATCGCCAAATCGTTGCTCCAACTACCATGCGTTCCTACAACAAATGCGCCCGATGTGGTTACACTTCCGGAAATAGAAACAAGTGCTCCACCCAGAACCAGACTCGAATACATTCCCTGAGAAAGCAGGACCGAATGTATTCCTGATGCGCCCAATTGCGCCAGACAGATGCACCATGAAAAGTTCCCAGATGTCATCCAGACCAGATGCACGGATGACGAGTGCCCAAATTGTCATGCCCGATGCGCCCCGTATGCCTCAGATGCGCCAGATGCTCGCTAGAAATAGATCGCGCCAGATGCGAGCTCAGTGCGTGTCATGGTACACGCTGCAAAACCAGATGCACGCCAGAACAAACTCATGCATAATGCGCGCCAGAACCAGAACCAGATGCGCGTGCCAGAAAGCTCACACGCCAGATGCTCCATGTCGTTGCCAGATTCAATTCACACGCCAGATGCTCCACGCCGGGAGCCGGATTGCGCCTGAACGTCAATCGCCAGAACACCAGATGCGCGTGAACCGCCAGATTCGCGCCAGTACCGAATGCGTGCAGGATTTGCCAGATCCCTTGCATGCCTAATCAGATGCGCGCTAGATTGCTCCAACAGGAGCCCAGATAGCCCCCTGCACAGGTCTTCAGATGGTGGGTGTACCTGCTTCTCTCTCTCTCTCACGAACAGATCGATCTTGATCGCCAAGCC
This sequence comes from Linanthus parryae, assembly GCA_023055425.1. NCBI lineage: Eukaryota > Viridiplantae > Streptophyta > Magnoliopsida > Ericales > Polemoniaceae > Linanthus > Linanthus parryae. Next base: position 107,853,045 of record JALGPY010000005.1, on the reverse strand, counting down.
AGATATCGTTCTTGGCGGAATCTCAAAACCCTACTCCCGATAGCCTGCTCCACCTGAATCGCGAAACCCTAGCTTTGAGTTACACCAAAACGTGAAACCGAAGCTCTTGGCTCCACCCTGATATTGGAACCTCGGCTCTGATACCAGTTTGTTAAAAATGGTGATCCCCTGACCAAGCTCTGATACCAGTTTGTTGTAGAAGAACTCCTGTTTCAGAGATCTGTTACCAGTTTGTTATAGCTTGTGGGTATTCGAGCAAGAACGACGAAAGTGAAACAAGAACGAGACAGATATTTAACGTGGTTCACTAACGAATTCGTAACGAACCCGCTAGCTAATCCACAGCCAGAACCAGATATTTTATTGAGAAGAGAACCCGATTACAATGCACGCCGTGGCCACGACGGCCACGGCGGCTACCCGAAACACCCACCCGAACAAACACACACAAAACTCTCAAATCACAAAAAGTAGACCCGTGTGTGTGTGTTATTGCTATGTTACAAACCAAAGACAAGTGGCCTTTTATAAATCCAACCACCGCCCCCAATTAGTGTAGGTATTGTGGCCTGACCTTTGACTTTTGATTAACTAATTCCTTATTTGTTTTGCCTTTGACCTAAAAACAATTACCAAGTTGTTACCAATTAATTCAAGTCACATATTCTAACATTAAATTTTTATGGTAAAAAACATGAATCTAGGTCATGGGGTAGTTGATGTAATTGTGCATTTAATCTGGGTAGACAGGGAGAAAAATAGGGGGCAAACGAATGCGAAGTTTTGAGAGGCAGAAAATTGTTTTTTCTTTAACGTAGAAAAATACTTTGATATTCTAAAACAATATATATTTTTATAGGCTGATTAATTATATGTGCTACATATTTTTCATAAGAAGCAAGTAAGTAGTCTTAGATGCATTTTTAAAAGGCGTCAGTTTGTAATTGTTAATACATGAATACTAAGTAACGAAAATGTTTATGAATGTGCATAGGTAATTGTAAGGTCTTGGTCAAAATTCCAAATACATTTATTTTTAAATCATTTGAATTCCATACATGTAAAGGAATTCCAACGTGGCATGTTTTCATTGGTTTACATGTGCCATGTGTATGCCACATGGAAAAATCATATGACACGTGTCATAACTGAGATAATTCTTGCACGCTACATGGTGCAAGGAGAGGCTCATTCCCTTGCTTTAATATATATAAAGATGTCGTCGTTTCAGTTTACTGGTGTACAGCAGCTACTTCTCCAACCGACAAACACCAAGTACCTTCCTCAACTTGAAGAATGTACGCGTCTTGAGGGGCTTGGTCATAATATCAGCAACTCGATCCTCGGTTGGGAGAATAGAATATCAATCATTAAAACACTCACGAGATCCTAGATGTGATACTTCACATTAATATTCTTGCTTCTTCCATGTAGAACCGAATTCATTGACACCTTGATGTTTGACAGGTTGTCACTAAAAATTGTAGTAGCTCTGATACGTTTAAACGTATCGATAAATAAACAAGTACTGAAGATAAAGGAGATAAAGGGAGACTAGGATTTAGATAAATATTCGTCTTATGGACTGAATAATACTGGGGAAGTACATTGCTTAAAGAGATGAAATAATGGACCTTAAATCAAACCCTAGACCTACGGGCCAAGCCCGGATTAACTAAATACTATATAAGCTAATTAAACATAAATAAACTAATAAATGAAGGAATAACAATGATACGGGTACCATATCAACTCCCCTACGCTTGAAAACCACCTTGTCCTCAAGGTGGATGTTGGAAAATTCTGCCAAATGATCAAATGGATGGAGGACGATGCGCAGACCATTGCGTTGTAGTCCCACATCACCACTAGGCTTGCATTGGGCCAACAGAATACATTTGGTTGTCCAACAAAAAAATACTAAGGCCACATGATAAAATAGGCCCAATAAAATATATTTAAGCCCAATAGCGGGTTTCAGCTCAAAGGGAGCCCAAAACTAATGGGAAGGAAGCCAAGCCAAGCCGAATTCGGCAGCTCAAGCCGAGCCGAGTGGGATAGCTCAACGGCTGGATCGAGCCACAGAGGAGCTGGGCTCATCTTCAAGGCTAATCTGAGACGATGGTCCTGCGAGATGAGTCCCAACGGTAGCTGGGTGTGCTGGTGTTGGAATAGATGCACTAGAGGCAATCTAGTTTAGTATGAATTTATTTATGGCTAGAAATTCATTTATTATTTATTGGATATTTAATATAATGAATTCGTTAGATTTACAATTGTGTTGTTTATCTTAAATATCCCTAGTCCAGTATAGTGATTAATGGGACAATCATCTATGGACTAGTATGGGTTGGATTGATATGGAGATATCACGATCCAACACATAGGTGTGCATTAGGGAATGTTGCACTGGATTGACCCATCTCCGAGAAGGCTACATACACGTTATGTTGAGTCACAAGCGCTTCTCGTGGTGCAATGGTATTGTCATCCTTAGACTTGAAGTCACTAGATATTCTAGTTGTGGATTATTGTGATTGTGGTAGCGTTAAACGCTACACCGTAACTGGGTAGTTATAAAGGTGTGTACTGGATACAATAAGAAGCAAGCTTAGAGATTGTAGTGGACGTAGATAGAATTTTTCCCTCCCACATAACGGGAGCAAATATCCTAGGCCACTCGAGGGATAGTGTTTATAGAATGTCTGGCCAGACTCAAATAAATCAATATGGGATATTGATGTTATTTGCACGAATAAGGCTATTCCCATGGATCGAGAAACTATGGATTGGATATACGAGTGTGACTTGTATGTCTCGTGTCCAATCCGGATATAGATACAAAGGGATGAGACAATTACTTGTACAAAGGTTGTCAAGATGACTATTCTATTAGTTGGCTAGAATGGATGTTTTGCTAGAAACCGCTCCATATTAGCAAATAGTTGCTACCAACTAGATAGAACCTATGGGGTCACACGCTACATAGAGTTGAACTAGATTTGGGAATTAATTAATTGGATTAATTAATTAGAAGGATCACTTTGCAAAACCTCTCAAACTTAGTAGGGACTAATTTGTAAGGAAGGGACTAAATTGAATTCTAGTAGGACTAGAATAAGTCCTTTAGGTAGTTGACAAGGAGTTGTTGGACTATATAAAGGACCTTCCTTCCTTCCTTCCCACATAACTTATGCTCATTATTGAACATAACAAGAGTGGGAGAGAACAAAAGGAGAGAAAAGGAGCAAGCAAGCTAGGAGCTCGCCGCCCCTAGCCCGCCGCCCCATCCCGTCGGCCATAAGGAGGCCGAGAACCCTCCTTTGGGTCTCGTTTTGTGTGATTCTTCTTCCTCTTCCTCTTCCGGGCTAGCACCAAGGAGTTGGGAGATTCTAGGATCAACTCTAGGCGTGGATCAACCATAGAGAACGTGACACAATTCGCGTTTGAAGTCATCAAAGGAGAACCCTAAGGTGTGTTATTGATTTCTTACCCTTACCATCGTTATGTCTCTTGACTTTTGATCCTTGGAGGGTTTTGCATGGTTTTATGATTGTTTATGTTTCCGTTGCGCATCCATGAATCAAAACCCTACAGCTGGGCGTGTGCGACGGTGGTGAGGCGGTGATTGACGTCGTTAGAAGTGCGAATACGGCCTTACGGTGGTCTGAATCTCCGGTATTACACCGGAATTTACAGAGAAATCGGAGAAGAAGCTCCGATTAGGGTTAGAGAAGAAGAAGAAAGGGGATCGGCAGAGAGAAGAGGAAATTGATTGTATTTTTCATAAAAGATAGTAAATTCATTTACAACCCCGGCTTATATAGAAGAGGGGTGAATTTGTAAAATACTAAACATCAGGACTGGGGCTAAAACATAATAAAAGAAAATAGCTAACGGCCAAGCCAGGCTGGCGCCTATCCAGCTGGGGGACCAATCAGAAGACGCCACAGAGCTGAGGTGGCATTTCCGTGGCACGCTTAAACCAAAACGGCACCGTAACACTTAAGGATTTGAACATAACGTTCAAATCCAATCCTACGGTTCCAATAGATTCCCTCGTCTAATCGGACGGCTCCTGCTGCTCCGAATTAGACGAACACAGTTTTAATGGGATTGCATTTTACTCCCAATAATACAACCACAGTTCTGAGTGAATTTCACTTAGGTCCCTGACAAGTACCTTCCCCTAGAAATGCAGCTTGTCCTCAAGCTTGAAATGAAGGAAATTGCTTCTTCAGCTGATAATAGTCCTCCCAAGTGGCTTCTGAGGGGGACAAATTCAACCATTGAACTAACACCTTGACAGTGGAAGCGTTTCCCTGTTTAGCCAATCTTCTATCCAGAATTGCAACTGGCTCCTGCAAGAACTGACCTTCAGGTCCTACAGCTGGCAGATTAGGTGAGGAAGTGTAATTACCAATACTATCTTCAGCTGAGACACATGAAACACAGGGTGAACTCTTAACTGGTCAGGAAGCTTTAGTTTATAAGCTACCTTACCCACCTTTTGCACAACCTGAAATGGACTAAAGAACCTAGCAGAAAGTTTATACTTTGACCTGAGCTGCACTGAACTCTGTCTATAGGGTTGCAGTTCAGAAAAAACCCAATCATCCACCTGAAATTCTCTCTCTGATCTATGCTTGTTTGCATAATGAGCCATCCTATCTTGAGCTTTGCACAAATTGTATTTAAGCAGCTGCAACAGTCTAGACCTATCCTGAATGAAAGCATTCACACTGTCCACTCCAGTTTTGTTGAGCTGATGGAAGTTGTAGTGCTGAGGTTTGAATCCATACAAAGCTTCAAAGGGTGTAATTTGGAGGGTAGTGTGATAGTTTGTATTATACCACCATTCTGCTAAACTCAGCCGTTTAACCCACTTTTTAGGCCTATCATCAGTGAGACACCTCAAATACACTTCTAAAAACTGGTTGAGCCTCTCACTCTGACCATCAGTCCGAGGATGGTAAGCAGTAGAGTATTTGAGGTGTGTTCCCATCAGCTTAACACAATGTATTCCAGAACTGACTGAGAAAGATGGGATCCCTGTCACTGACTATAGAATGGGGAAGACCATGTACCTACAAACCTGCTGGAAGAAGACTTCAGCTACCACTTCAACATTGTAGGGATGACTGAGTGCCAAAAAGTGTCCATACTTTGAAAATCTGTCAATCACCACTAGTATGGTGGTGCTACCCTCAGCTTTAGGAAGACCTTCCACAAAATCCATGGCAATGTCAGTCGAAGGCTTGTCAGGAATTGGAAGAGGCTGTAATAAACCTGGATATGGCACATGTTTAGCCTTCATGCTCTGGCATATATCACACCCTTGCACCCAAGATTTGACTTGAGCCTTCAATCCTATCTAGTCAAACAACATCTTAACCCTTTTGTAAGTGCCTAACACCCCTGAGTGACCCCCAACACCTGTATTGTGTAACTCCTGAATGATGTGCTGCCTCAGATTGGTTTGGTTTCCTACATAAATCAGCCCTTTATGTTTAAGCACCCCATCTTGTAGTTTATAGTCAGGCAAGGAATCTGCATCAATAGCCAATGCAGTCAACTTGGCTTTGACCATGTCATCCCCTTCATAACTGTCTTTGACTTCTTGTAACCATTTAGGGGTGGTAGTTGAAATAGCTGCACAAGAGCCTAAATCTTCCATCACTTGGCTATGCCTCCTAGACAAAGCATCAGCCACCTTATTGTCTTGTCCCTTTTTGTACTGAATCTCATACTGTAGCCCAGTAACTTTGAAATCCATTTCTGTTGTATCACTGTAGTGAATTTCTGTTCTAGAAGGTATTTCAAACTGTGATGATCTGTTTTGATAATGAATTTGTTACCTTCCAAATAGGACCTCCATTTAGAAATAGCTTGCACCAATGCCAAGAGCTCCTTCTCATAAGTGGATAGTCCTAAATGTTTTGGAGACAATGCATTGCCGAAATAGGCCAAGGGTCTGTTGTGTTGCATCAGCACTGCTCCAATTCCTTCATAACAAGCATCAGACTCCACCACAAATTCAATATTGAAATCAGGCAAAGCTAAAATAGGTGCTTGTAACAAGGCTTTTTTGAGCTCCTTGAATGCCTCAGTAGCTTCCTCATTCCACTCAAAACTTCCCTTCCTAAGCAGCTGTGTTAGAGGTCTTGCCAAGATTCCATATCCCCTGATAAACCTCCTATAATAAGCAGTAAGACCCAGAAATCCCCTCAGTTCTTTGACATTTCTTTGAGTAGGCCATTCCTTTATTGCACTCAACTTTCTAGGGTCAGTCTGGACTCCTTCTTGGCTGATGATGTGTCCCAAATACTCTACTGCTGAAAGTCCAAAAGAACACTTACTCAGTTTAGCAAACAGCTGGTTCTTTCTCATTTAGCTCAAACATTAATTGTAGATGTTGTTGGTGTTTCCTCATAATCTGGCTATGTATTAATATATCATCAAAGAATACCAGCACCATTTTTCTCAGGTAATCCCTAAAAATGTCATTCATTAGACATTGAAATGTGGCTGGAGCATTAGTGAGCCCAAATGGCATCACCCTGAACTCATAAAGACCTTCAAGAGTTCTGAAGGCAGTTTTGTACACATCTTTATCTGCCTTTCTCACCTGGTGATAACCAGACCTGAGATCCAACTTAGAGAACACTGATGCTCCCCTCAATTCATCCATCAACTCATCTATTTCTGGTATTGGAAATGTATTCTTAATTGTGATATCATTCAACCTTCTATAATCTACACAGAACCTCCATGTGCCATCCTTCTTCGTCACTAGAAGTACAGGTGCTGAGAAAGGACTTGTGCTGGGCTGAATGATTCCATTTTGAAGCATTTCTATTACCATCTTCTCTATCTCATTCTTCTGCAAGAAAGGATACCTGTAAGGCCTCAAGGCTACTGGTGTTGCACCCTCCACTAATGGTATCTTGTGGTCTTCACTTATCCTTGGGGGTAGGTGTTTAGGTTCTTCAAATAAGTCCTTGTATCTCTCTATCAAAGACTGTAGTTCATGGGGTATGGTGGTGTCTTCAGTGGTGAATCCAATAGTAAATAACTGAGCAGATATAAAATGTTGATTCTGACTGCAGTATTCTTGTAGGCAATGAAGTTGTTCCACTTCTATAACATCTAGCTTATGATTTTCAGCAAGTACCACTTCATGTCCATTCATTTTAAATCCAAATGTCATCTTATTGAATTCCAGGGAGACTGGACTTACTTGTTTCAACCACTGAGCACCCAAAACCACATCACAACCCCCCAAAGCCAGAACTCTAAGGTCTGTGACAACTTCACATTTCTGCAACTCAATTTTAAAATTTCTGCAAATAGTTGTACTTCTCAATCTGCTGCCATCTGCTACTGCTACCTACATTTCTTTGGTTCGGTAGCTATCACATTGTACCCTCTTAGCTGTAGTTTGATCTATAAAGTTGTGAGTGCTGCCAGTGTCAATGAGGATGTGCACCAATTTACCATGTATGTAGCTTGTTAACCTAATAGTTTCACTGCTAGCACAACCAGACATGGCATGAAGTGATATTCCCAATGGTAATTCTTCCTCTTTGATGACCACTGCTGGATCTGGCTGTAGCACTTATGTAGTTTCTGTATCTAAAGAAGCCTCACCTTCCTCTTCCTCATCATTGCCAATTAGCATATATATTGACTTCTTAGTGCAATTATGCCCTGGGGTGTAGCTCTCATCACAATAGAAACACAACCTTTTATCTCTCTTCTCTTTCATTTCTGCTGCACTTAACCTCTTGAAAATAGAAGAAACTTGTCTTGTGACAATGTCTTCCTTATGCATCACAGTGACATTTGTTCTAGGCTTGTCCCAAGTTCCTTGTGTTCCACCAATATTACTCTTACTACCAGTCTTCCTTGTGATATGTTTTTCAAGTGAAGAGACATGACCTTCTTCCAGTCTAGCAATTGCCTTGGCTTGAGAGAGAGTGGTAGGGAAATGCAGCTGGACAGCTTGCGGCAAATCCTCTCTAAGACCACTAAGAAAACTCCTCACAAAGTACATTTCATCAGCCCAAGGCTGTAATGCTTTGATTCTTGGTCTTAGAGTTTCAAATCTAGACTGATATTCTGCCACAGTGGTGTGTTGTGTCAGTTTGTTGAATACTCCTAATATGTTTTCATGTCATGGTTCTGCAAATTCTGCACAGATCCTTTCACTAAAGTGACTCCACTTAACTTCCTCCAAACAAGTAAACTCTGACCTAAACCATGCATCAGCTTCACCATCCAAATGCAGAGATGTCATGACTAATTTCTGGAAATCATTCATTTGGTAAATGAGAAAATATCTATCAACTTTCTACATCCATCCCAGTGGATCAACACCAGAAAACTTTGGGAACTCAATTTTTGGCAGTAAAATGTTCCCATTAGAGAAATTTCTGAGGCAATTAACTGTTTCTTCTACATGTAATTCCTTAGAGAAACTGCTACTTCCTTCAGACTTCTTACTAACTGATATTGGTGACTTACTTTCTCCATTTACTACCTCATAGTAACTAGTCATCTTCTCTTTATCCCTCTGATTTGCGAGCAAGTTATAACAGTTCGTAATTCTCTTAAATTGCTCCTCAAAACGTTTTTCCATGGAGTTCAAGCTCTCAGTTAGGTTACCTTTCAATTCGAGGCTGATATGCAGAAATTTACCGTGCATTCCTTCATCTAGCTTGACGAATTTCACTCGCACATCTTCTAGCATCTCTCCGTAGTCGTTAAGCCTCTCTTCTAGAACGGCGACCTTCGCATCTGCATCCATGGAAATGAGATTGTGGCTTCTAATATTCGGCATTTATGGACCTCTTTAGAAGCCTAACCTGGCTCTGATACCAACTTGTAAGGACTATGGCCTTACGGTGGTCTGAATCTCCGGTATTACGCCGGAATTTACAGAGAAATCGGAGAAGAAGCTCCGATTGGGGTTAGAGAAGAAGAAGAAGAAAGGGGATCCGCAGAGAGAAGAGGGAATTGATGGTATTTTTCATAAAAGATAGTAAATTCATTTACAACCCCGACTTATATAGCAGAGGGGTGAATTTGTAAAATACTAAACATCAGGACCGGGACGATGGCAATGGTGGTTCTTGGTTTGCCAGAATCAATGACGTGTGCTGCGATTCTGATGGTGATTGGTGGCTAGAAAATGTCGGATTCATCCGTACCTCCTCCTGATTTTCTCTTGCGATGGCAGTTTCAGCGGCTGCTGGGTTGGTGATTCGAGGTCGGTTGGAAATATTTGCTGCTGAGTTTATTCCTGCGGCGGCCGCGGCGATGGTTGAATCGCGGGCTGAGTTTTGGGTGTGGGTTCCTGCGGTGGTTGCTGCTGCGGTTCTTCATCCAACAGCGGGGGCGGCGGCTGGGTTTGCACCGGCGATGTGGCCAAGCCCGGATCAACTAAATACTAAATAATGTAATTATTCATAAATAAACTAATAAATAACGGAATATTAATGATACAGGTACCGTATCAAGCTCTTTCTTGCTCGAGCTTCAAATTTTCAAGAAATATCCTTAACCAAATAGCTTGACAAGCATTGGCTGTACTAGCGAAAATTCAGCCTATGTGCTTGACAAAGTAACAATCGGGTGCTTCTTAGAATGCCATGAAACAACCCCCTGCCTAACATAAAAAAAAAGTCACAAAAAGTGGTTGTTCTATCATCTTGATCCTTGCGTAATCACTTTCGGCGAAACCAAACAAGAAAGGTTGATCACCTTTATTGTTTTAGAGGAAGATCAACTTCTATTACTGTAAAATTAGGGTTTCGAAAACCCTATTACATCATTTTGCAGAAGTCCTTGGGCCCATATAGGGAACTACCGAGCCAAATATACTTGTTCGGAATCGACAAACCAAACCTAGCAAATTCGTGAGCTACAGAGTTTTAACAACATTGACTAAAATTAAAGGAAATAACATCAAAAGCTTCACTTAAGTTATGGATATGTGGCAAAACCTCCCCAGCTTCGGATCTATCATCTCTCGCGGATTGAATATTGGAAATAGCATTGAGAACTCTCTTTGCATCCGTTTCTACCAGGACTCTACGGTAATTACACTCCGAAGCTAGTAGGATACCTTCACCGATGGCGTGAACTTCCGCCTCAAAAGCTGAGGTGGCTGTCTGGAATGGTGATGCAGTCGCTGCTAGAGCGTGAACCCGATGATCACGTATGATTTCTCCACCTGCTGCCTTACCTTCAATTGGTCGGAAAGCTCCACCCGTGTTGATCTTAACAATGTCTTCATCCGGTGGTCTCCAACAAGAAGCCGGTGTAACCTCCGCCGACCCTCTCCCGTGCACAACCCTGACCTCTGTCCCGTGAGAAGAAATGGCATAGGTGGTCAAGGTATACAACTCCTTCACCGAGGCCTTCCCTCCATGAAAGATACAAGCATTTCTGCAACTCCAGATTCGCCAAAGTGCGATGCAAAAGGTTACTCTGTCCCTCTCCGAGAGAGATAAGATCATGCACGGGATCCAAAACGTGACATCCCCCACCATGCTATTGCTACTCCCATAATCCTTTTGCTAACTTACAGTCCATGAACAAGTGAGAAGCCGTTTCTGGGGACTTATGGCACAACAGGCACTCCGCCGAAATATTTCTTTTGAATCTTGTGACCTTCGTTCTCGTTGCTAATGAATCTTGCGCGACTCTCCATACCGTGTAGATCACTTTGGGTTGAACTTTTGTCTTCCAAATTGATTTAAGCCAGTCCTTAGTGGGGTCAGACGTGGAAGCCGATGCTTGAGCCTCACGTTTTTTTCCTGTTAATGAGACTATAGTACGAGGAAACCGAGAATGCCCCATTCTCCGTCTAATGCCATCTAAATGAATCCACAGTGGGGGTTTGAGGGATACTTATCTTAGATATATCGTCCAAGTCAACAGCAAAGCCAGCCGCCTCCAAAGCCTCCAATTCCAAGGTCCTGTCGTGAGGGATAAATTCTGCAACAAATATTCCTTGTGCCGCTTCCGGTTTGATAACAATACAGAAGGATGGCTCTCTCTTGAGCCAAGGGTATCGCGATATCAAAATTCTTAAGCCATCTCCAACTTTCCATCTCAACCCACCTTTAATAAGGTCCGCCGCCGAGAAGATCGAACGCCATGTGTAAGACAAATTTTTTTGCACTGGATTAGATAACGAATCAACACTGAAAGAATATTTATGTTTAAAAAACCGACTGACCAAATTATCCGAAGTAAGAATTCTCCAAAGCTGCTTGGCAAGGAGCGCCTTGTTAAAGTCTTCAAGATCCTTAAAACCAATTCCACCCTCAGCTTTGGGTTTTTTAAGGGCATCCCACGCTATCCAATGACCACCTCTTTGATCCGTCTGTTTTCCCCAGCAAACTCACAAGAGAGACGCTCAAGTTTATGACATAAAGTAGCCGGAATTAGAAAGCAAATCATCGTGTAAAAAGGCATTGATTGAGTGACTGCTTTGATAAGGACTTCCCTCCTTGCATAAGAAAGATTTTGTTTCCATCCCTTAAGATTTTTCTCAACTTTCTCCGACAAATTACTAAAGCTTGTGATCATGTTCTTTCCGATCGAAGTTGGGAGTCCTAGATACCTCTCATGACTAACTGATTCAGCCATACCTAATCAGTTATAGAGTGCTGTTCTTTCCTGGGTTGAGAAGTTGGAGGAGAACACCACTGACGATTTTTCTAAATTGAATTTCTGACCCGAGGCCCTCTCGTATTGCTGGAGGAAAGAGCGAAAGAAATCAATTTCTGCAGGGACAACCTTCAAAAACAACATACTCTCATCAACAAAGAATAAATGTGAAATATTTGGCCCCCTGGAAGCCGAAACACCAGAGAGGTTTCCGTCCGACAATGCCCTGGTCAAAGCACGTGATAATGATTCACAGACAAAGAGAAACAAGTAAGGGGATAAGGTACGCCCCTGAAGTAGCCCACGTTGAGGGTTAGACCCCCAACCTGTTTCACCTTGCACCGAGAACACAAAAGAAGAGGTATATATGCGTTTGTGAATCAGTTGTAGCCATCTCTGACAGAAGCCCATTCTTGCGAGAGTGGCTTCAAGAAAACACCATTCAACCCTGTCATAGGCTTTTGCCATGTCGAGTTTCACAGCCATGTAACCAGCTTTTCCTTTTTTACACGTACGCATGGAATGTAGAATTCCGAAAGCTACCAAGATATTATTCGTGATAAAACGACCAGGGACAAAGGCACTCTGAAAATTGGAAATACAACCATCCAGCACTTCCTTTAATCGGTTAGCAATTGATTTCGTGATCAGTTTATATATGACAGAACATAAATTGATTGGACGTAAATCATTCGGAGTTCGTACCTATTTGATCTTTGGAATGAGGGCCAGAACAGTACCATTAAAACCAGCTAGGCTAGCTTGGTTATTAAGAACTTGAAGGCATGCGTTAACGACTTCTGGCCCCACTAGATCCCAGTTTTCTAAGGAGAAGAGGGCAGGGAACCCGTCCGAACCTGGACATTTCGTCGGACCCATTTTTCCGAGCGCATTTATGATCTCACCTTGGGTGAAAGTTCGGTCGAGGGAAGCCCCCTGAGCATCTAAGGTCTTTGGCCGAATGAACCTCAACATTGGTTCCATATCAACTGCTTAAGGGTTCTGTGAAGTGAAGAAATTACTGAAGTGATCATCCAAGATGGTGATTATATCTTCCTTAGACGTTATCCACGTACCTCCCGTGTCGAAAAGTCCACCAATCTGACTGCGAGCTTTCCGTAGGGAGGCCTTCCTGTAAAAAAAAACCCTTTGTTCTGGCCCCCTTCTTTCCGCCATAGAACTGGTGAGCGTCAAGAAGTTTCAATCTCGTCGAAGACGTCGTCGACATTCTGATTTACCAAAAGATCTTGAATTTTCCCCCAAATAAAATATATCTTTCGCTTCACGTTACCAAAGACATTTCTGTCCCATTATTTCAAACGTTTGCCTGTGTCTACAAGTTTCTGATCCAACCACAAGCCTTGGATTATTGTCCAGTTTCTATGAATAAAAGTCTTACATTCTTCATGGGAAAGCCACATGGCTTCAAAATGAAAACGAGGAGTCCTCTTCCGAAGGGGGGTCTAGACAAGCTCAATAGGGGAATGATCGGAGACGGATGCAACTAGATGACTCACTGTAGCATTACCGAACAGATCAATCCATGCCGGGTTGGCCACCACTTGTCAAGACGTTCTCTGATTCGGACCCCATTCCGTGGATTAATGATCCATGTAAACTTATACCCACTGAACCCTAGGGCGAACAACATGTTAGAGGAAAGAGCGTTTCTGAAATCCTCCATAATTTGTCTATCCGCTGGTCTGCCAGCTTGCTTATCCCCCGCCTCAAAAAAGGCGATAAAATCACCCATTACACACAAGGGGATACCATTAGGGTTACTCAGCCTTCCCAAAAGTTCCCACGAGTGTAAACGCTAATTACTATCCGGGTCACCATAGAATCCGGTGAACTTCCAGAGATTTTGTAACCCCTGATCATAGATAGTGCAGTTAATAAAAAATCGGGAATGATTGATTAGAGTTACCTCCAAGATATCATGCCAGCGTAGAACCAGACCTCCACTACGGCCCTCTGAATCAACAAAAACATTGTTCGTGAATTCCAACCGTGAACGGACTTGAACGAATTCCTCCTCAGTTAGACGCGTCTCCATTAAGAAGACAATCTTGGGTGACTTACCTCGGATGAGGTTTTGAAGCTCAAGAACATTACGGAGGTTCCCAAGCCCCCGTATATTCCAGCTAATCGCATTCATTGCGATTGGAGGGGCTGCATCGCAAACTCCACCATTGAATCAATTGGAGCATTTTGGGCACTCTGGTCTCTTATCATCTCATCATGAACTGACAAAGCAAGGCTGAGACCACCAACTTTATCCTGAAATCGAATGGAACTGAGTCGCCGATCGACTAGCCTTTCCTTCTAATTGGGGCTTAGAATGATCTGGCCTGTTTTACGTTTGGCCTTGAAGCCTTCGGATTGCCAGAGGGGGAAGTTTGTCCCGATCTGAAGCTGTCTTCTGAAGACACTGAAGGTGATGGTGAAGTGGCTGCCGGATTTCCGGCTAGTGTATCCTTCGGCGATGAAGCCAAATGGTTCGAGTACATTTTAGCTTTGGCTCCAGATCTACGTGGCGATGGATCCAATCCTGAATCAGTGTCCATTCTCGAAGAGGAGGAGCGTTGCGACGACGACATTTTTCCTTTGCCTTTCGACGTTGAGCCTGTTTACCGGCGTTAACTTTGGAACCTTCCCAATTTTTCCTACCCCTCTACTTAACGGTGGAACCTCAGTTAGTTGGAGGACCCGTCTGTCCCAGTTCAGCTGTTGGAGGGGCACTTTCCGCCTGTGGGTTTGAGCTTGTTCTACCGTTTTCTGTAGCGGTATTTGGGGCTTTTGGCCTTGGACGAGGCTTAAAGAGCAAGCATTAACCGAAGCCTTATTCCTCTGTTTCTTTTTCATGTGTTTTTTTTGTAATAACACTTCTCATAGAGATGAGTGATTCGCCCACACCACACACAAACACTAGGTATTCGCTTATAGACATAATCAAGCCAGATTTTATCATCGAGAACTTGGATATACCCTCCCCATCTCAACGGTTTGGTGAAATCAAGTCTCACACGTACCCACATATAATCACCGCCGGGTCCGTGGAAAACTCTCTTATCAGCGAAGAGAACCTCACCCATGCCATCCACAGCTTCCGTCAGATAATCCGTAGTTTGCAGCCAAACCTGAAGATTGGCCACTTGAACCCACACATCCACCTGATTGAAGACCGCCATCTCAGCGTTCAACCCAACAATCCAAGTTTTAAGAACAAGAATATTACCGTCGAATAGCCAAGGTCCTCCTAAAAGCACCTTTTCCATAGCAGCCTTTGAGGGGAAGTTGAATATGAATCTGTTCAGGCATGCTTCGTAAATCCGTACCCCTTCACCTTCAAACCAAATACTCTTAAATAGATTTTTCATACCCCAAATGTTAACCCTAGTAGGGAGTAGAAACATTCCAATCAAGCTAGGACCGAAGCTATCAATCACTTTCCAACACCGGTCGGGGTCGAAAACGACCACTTCCTCTTCATCTTGCGTTTTGAGCGCCGACGATCGACGTTAATAACTTGCCATCGGAGGCTGGAAGGGCTTCACCGGCGAAACTAGGGAAAAAATCGCCAACCGTAAAGTTCCGATTTACTCGGACCTAAACCCCTCAGGTTGATCACCTTTCTAGTAGAGTAATAAAAAAATCTTTGTACCTTGCAAATAACAAACTATTCTCTTAGCTGCCGAAAAGGTACATCTCCGTTAGATTTCTCCATGTATATGCAATGTAACAACCCAAGCGGATTAATGTCCTGGAAACTTCTTTTACACGTACCACCGGATAAAAAAAATTAATCCTCGAAGCTGCCAATGTTTACTATATACCAAACAACTAATCTACAATATCTTGATATGGGCGGGATATTACACTATTTTTTCTAGTTATTCGGCATGGAATATGGGTGTACCTAAAGTCAAAGTATTCCCTCTTAGGACTAGGTCGTCGTCGTATCGTGCTTACTCCTCTTTCACTTTCACTGGAACGGTCAAAGTCGATCTTGCGTCAGAATTGTATCACTGTAATGTTTACATCATTAGATACTGAGATGAGCAAAATTTTCATAACATAGTCTCATCATGTTTCATGTCATATGTTCATTTCTAAAATCACTAGATCGATGAAGGTTTGATTTTTTAAGGAACTGTAATTTTCTCATTAATAATTGGAACAAAATAAAGACATTTGACAATACGCCAGTTTCTTGATTAGGTTAGTATTTTTCGTTAATATCCCACTTATTTTCTTCACGTTCAGACGTTGATAGAATAGACGGAGTTCATCATATGATTATATGAACCCTACAAATGTTGAAGCATACACTAGAGCTTCTCACAGGGACTAGTATGTAATCATAGGTCTTCCTTCCAAGGGGACACGGAACTTAATTAATGCTTGTGATCAAGCAACACAAGCAATGAACGGAAAGGCAAAAACTCTAAGAGAAAAATCATTTCTAGGGTTCGAAAGAAAGTCCAATAATAAAAAGCTGATGAATTATGTCCACAATCCCGATAGATATAGCCAAATCCCTAGTTTATTTTAAAAATGGAAAAATCCCAAAATTGGCCCAAAACATTACCCTTATTGAAATAAACTCGCACGCGGAAGTTTGACTTAAACGGGGCTAAAAACAATGTCGTAATAGGAGCTGAAATATTACCAAAATAGTAAAAATGATCTAAATCGTAAGACTGGTCATACAGAGGTATATGGAGATGAAGGCGAACCCCGATGGAGCCCAGATCGATCGATCCCCGTGCGTCTCTTTGAGAGTGTTTCAGATTTGGGCCGAAATCGTCAATCCGATGCTCGTAGCCAAAGTTATGGCCAAAACAGCGCGACGAAACCAAATGCTGCAATTTTCGTCACTTGCATTTATTGTCCATCGCATGGTAGAGAAGCGCTAAATTAGATTGGTCTGACGGTTCAACTTAATTTGAATCATCCCCTCTTGCATCAAAGCGTCAGTGTTTTCTATGGAGTGATAGATGGCGTCGAAGAACACATCTCCCGGACATGCCTGTTGAGCTGAAAGATTACTTTAAATGTATCTCACGGCTCCTCCAACTGAGAAAATAGCAAACTGTTGTTTTTCCGGACAAAATAATCCTCACATATTAAGCTGTAGAGTTGATTCTGAGAGGTGGAATACTTTGACATATGGTACAACTCTAGAGCATGTCCTCTCTGAAGTCGTTTCTAGTAATGGCAAGATATAAGCTATGAGGCGTGGTAGTAAGCTACTATACGAGGTAACTACATTGTCGGAGATTGTAATTGTGACTGTACAAGATTGGAGACAGACAGAAGAAGCAGAAGATAGGTTTGACTGTCCATTGAAACAACACTTGGTCGAATCTTGTGGTAAAATTATATCTTGTCCAGAGGTTTTCACCACACAAACTGAATTTTATAGACGATACTTTTCAAGTGACTGATGGAAAAGGGCAAGGAGCATAAGGGATCGTGTTTTCTTCGTTAGTTGTAATCATTTTGTATCATTGCATGTGGAGGAGATCGGCATTAAAGGAAACTGTATTTATTCTATAGAGGAAGGCTTCGGACGAAAGTTATACGAATTCAGCATTGGGACTGAAAAGTTGTCCTTTCCTCAGCATTGCTTTGATTATGGGGCTTTTCGTCAGTCGTGAAAAGGACAGATGCCTACATTAAGTTTATTCTATCAGCTATATGGTAAAGTTACAATGGCTGCAATAGATTGTTAGCAATTTTATTTACCCGGAAAAGTTGTGAATAATCAAACAGTACCCAAAAAAATGATAAATCAAAGAACGAACTTACTGATTGTGAATTTTTCGAATTGTGTACAAAGACGGAAGACAGTTTCGTTCATAGAACGAGGCTCCTTAAAGCAGATTCGTCCCCCACACGTGCTTGCTATGGAACGATCGGACGACAGCTTCCCAGGATGAAAGTCTTCCCTGTGCGGCGGTGGAAAGCACTGCGTACAGCGCCGCACACAGCGAACTGAGACCACGTTGAAGTTTCTGTTGGAGTTTGAATATTTGTGGTTGTCAAAATTCGTTGGTTTCAGATGCCCAAATGAGGAATGAAACTGGCAATTTATAGAAGGTGGTTGGAGCGGTTACTGTTCAAACAGAACAGTTGCAACCGTAGTGAGATGCAAGCGGAACGGTTGCATCTGTTTGATTTGCAACTGTTCATAATTAATTTCGACTGAATATAAAACTGTTAATGAAATTAATTAATAGTTAGTTTTTGGCCCAAAAAGATTAATACTTAATGAGGCCCACTAACTAGACAGCCCAACCCACACCACACCATGTCACGGCCCAGCCCGTGCCGAACCCGAGACCGAGCCGAGCCGAGCCGGACGGACGGCGGCGGCGGCGCGCGCGCGCGTGTGGTGGTTCGACCTTTTTCTAGGTCCTCTCTCCTGCAATAAATTGCTCCACCCAATGGGCGTGCCCTATAGTCCAAACTTGAAGTAGTTAAACTCCCAAGTTTCCTCCTTGAACCAAGATGTGGTTCCTATTTTCTTCACAACACAAGTTTGATCATGAACCCATTTTGAGAGCTCAATTTGATCATTCATTTCTTAATGGTTTTTGACGAGTGAATGTCCGAAACGACCACCAAGTTGCCCTCATTCTAAGGATGCAATTGGTGTTGTTAACCCTCAAGTGAGTCGGATTCAAACCGAGCTCAAAGTCGGGTATAAAATGTTACCTCTAAACCATTTCTTCCAACAATCACCCACATGAATGACAAATTCACGTCTCAAAGCGTAAAATGTCTCTATGTGGTTGAAACTCCTTTGGCGGTAATTAAATGCGTAAAGAAAGTTAGTCATAGACTTTGAACCTTCCCCTTAGTGAGATACTACATGGTATACTGGCTTCACAGTGAGCGAGACGCCTTGAACTGCTTGCCGCGTTGTATGCCTATTCGGTAGATCGTACACAATTAATAACCTAAATGTAGTCTGTTTTCACGGTTGTGTTCATTTCGGCCTTGAAACACTTTTCCTGGTTTCATGAGTAGACTTAGAGGAGTGTAGCCACGTCATCCTCCTAGATCCGGCCCGTTCCTACTCACATAGGTGAGACACACAACGAGTATCCTACCATACTCTTCTCAAAGTACCTTAAGATGTGGTCTCATTAAAAGCCTTTAGCTTACCCTGTCCCATCACTCGGTGTTCGTCCTAGGAATGAGTTTGGAAACTTAATTTCCGGGTGAGTGATTTATTTATTTGCACTAGTAGTTGGGTTGTCCCTTTTGAACCTATTTCTTGGGATCTCCAGTCACCTAGGTTGGGTTTGCCGCTACGTGCAACTCTTACGAGATTGGCTTTAATCCCATTCCCCTTGACGAACTTGCAACTAGTTCTCTCGATAAACCTTTAGTCAACGGATCTGCTATATTTTCTTTTGACTTTACATAATCGATCGATATTATTCCTCTTGAGAGAAGTTGCATAATGGTATTATGTCTCCGACGTATATGTCTAGACTTACCATTATACATGCTACTTTGTGCTCTACCTATTGCTGATTGGCTTTCGCAATGAATACAGATAGGAGGCACTGGTTTTGGCCATGTAGGAATATTTTCGAGGAAATGACGAAGCCATTCTGCTTCTTCCCCTGCCTTGTCTAACGCTATGAATTCTTCTTCCATACTAGACCTTGCAATGCACGTCTGCTTTGAAGATTTCCAACATATTGCCGCTCCACCAAGAGTGAATACATATCCACTTGTGGACTTGGAGTCTCTTGAGTCAGAGATCCAATTGGCATCGCAATATCCTTCTACGACAGCTGGATAGTTCGAGTATTGTAGACCCAAGTCTTTGGTATAACGAAGATACCTCAACACTCGAATCAAGGCTGTCCAATGATCCTTTCCAGGGTTACTGGTAAAGCGACTCCATTTTCCGACAGCTTGTGCGATGTCCGGCCTTGTACAATTCATGATGTACATGAGGCTACCAATTATTTGCGCATATTCCAATTGCTTAACACATTCGCCACGATTCTTGACGAGTTGCAAACTCACGTCTACTAGTGTGGTAATCAGTTTATTGTTCCCTTTGTCAAACTTTTCGATCACCTTCTCTATGTAGTGAGTTTGAGAAAGTGCATAACCATCTGGAGTCCTTGTAATTTTAATCCCTAAAATTACATCCGCCACTCCCAGGTCTTTCATGTCAAACTTTGTAGACAATAATTTCTTGGTGTCAAGAATTATTGCCCTGCTGCTCCCCATTATTAGCATGTCGTCGACATACAAGCATATTATGACACATTCATTTCCTATTTTCTTATGATATACGCACTTGTCACACTCATTAGTTCGAAAACCATGACTGCTCATGACTTTTTCGAACTTATCGTGCCATTGCTTGGGGGCCTGTTTTAGTCCATAAAGGGACTTCTTTAGCCGACAAAATATTTGTTGTCGCTTCCAGGAACTTTAAACCCTTCCGTTTGTTCCATATAGATTTCTTCCTCTAATTCTCCGTTCAAGAAAGTCGTTTTAACGTCCATTTGGTGTATTTCAAAATTGAATATTGCAGCAATTGCGATAAGCATCCGAATAGACGTTATTCTGGTCACAGGAGAATATGTGTCAAAGAAATCTAATCCTTCTTTTTGCCTATACCCTTTTGCGACAAGTCTTGCCTTGTACTTGTCGATTCTACCATCGGGTTTAAGCTTCTTCTTGAAAATCCACTTACAACCAAGGGGCTTGGAGCCTTGTGGAATATCTACTAATTCCCAAGTATTATTTTGTAAGATGGATTCGATCTCGCTATTTATAGCTTCTTTCCAATATGGAGCATCAACACTGGACATGGCCTCTTTATAACTAGTTGGATCATTTTCCGTTAAATATGTTAGGAAATCAGGTCCAAAAGTTTTTGCCGTTTTGGCTCGTTTACTTCGCCTTACCTCATCCTTCTGGTCATCGCCAATGGCGGTATCATGTGACCGTTTTCCGGACGCTTCTACTTCCTTCATCTTGCAAGGAAATATATCTTCGAAGAAGGAGGCATTGGCTGATTCAATAATAGTGTTCTCGTGAATATCAGGTATTTCTGATTTGTGGACCAGAAATCGATGAGCACTACTATACGCCGCATATCCAATGAATATGCAATCTATCGTTTTAGGTCCTAACTTGACCTTTTTCGGTAGTGGGGTTGCTACTTTAGCAAGACATCCCCATACCCTCAAATGTTTGTATGAGGGTTTCCGGCCTTTCCACATTTCATATGGGGTCTTGTCCAATTTCCTTTTAGGAATTCTGTTTAGAATATAGTTGGCGCTTAATAAAGCTTCCCTCCACATGTTTTGTGGTAGCCTTGAACTTAAAAGTAATGCGTTGAGCATTTCTTTTAATGTTCTATTTTTCCTTTCCGCAACCCCATTTTGTTGGGGTGTGTAGGGTGCCGAGGTTTGATGGATGATTCCACTTTGCGAACAAATTTCCGCAAATGGAGAATCATATTCTCCTCCTCGATCGCTTCGAAGAATCTTAATCCTTTTATTCAATTGATTTTCCACCTCGGCCTTATATTTCTTGAATGCGTCTAACGCTTCATCTCGACTATGCAATAAATAAACATAGCAGTATTTAGTGCAGTCGTCGATAAACGTTATAAAATGTTTCTTTCCACTTCTTGTCTGCACAAATTTCAGATCACATATGTCCGTGTGAATTAATTCGAGAGGACTCCTTGATTTGGAACCGATAGGTTGAAATGGCTTACTTGTCAATTTTGCCTCTACGCATATTTCACACTTGTGATCGGAATTAATCGCGCTTTTAGGAAGATGGTCCAATTTCATTAATTTACGAATTGACTCGTAATTAACATGACCTAATCGTGCATGCCATAAACAAGAAGTAGAAGACTCCGACAAATAATTAACTGGCGCTTTCTTATTCATAGTCGGAAACACAGTCATTACATTGAGCTTAAATAGCCCATCTTTGAGATACCCCCTACCTAGATGTTCTCCCCCTTTAGTCAGAACAAATTTGTCCGACTCAAATACAAGCTTAAACCCTTTCTTGCTAAGCACCGATCCTGACACTAGGTTCTTCCTAATATCGGGAACATAGAGAACATCATTGAGGGTAAGGGTTTTTCCGGAAGTCATTTTCAGCGTTATTCTTCCTTTCCCTTTTATGGCGGAAGTTGCTGAATTTCCCATGTACAGCGGTTCTTCATTTTCAGTCGGCTCGAACGATGAGAACATAGCCTTGTCGGAACATATGTGCCTTGTGGCACCGGTGTCGATCCACCACTCCTTGGGATTGCCTCCGGCGAGGTTCACTTCCGAGACTACGGCTGCAAAGTCGTTTCCGTCTTCTCCATCCTCGGCCATGTTGGCTTCGGATTTCTTCCCTTTGGAGGTATTCTTCTTTTTCCGACAATCTTTTATCTTGTGCCCGGTCTTGCCACAATTGTGACATTTACCCGTGAACTTTTTCTTCTCATTCGTAGCCTTCCTCTTCATATTTTTCTGCGGCTTTTCCTCTACGACATTTGCCTTAGACTGATAGCTTGTTGACGGCTTGTCTTCGGCTAGTCAATTGCCTTCTTCAATCCGAAGTCGAACGATGAGCTCCTCCATCTTCATTTCCTTCCTCTTGTGCTTCAAGTAATTTTTGTAGTTCTTCCATGAGGGGGGTAGTTTGTGTATCATCGCGGCTACAAGAAATTCTTCCGGGAGTATCATTTTCTCCGCTATTACATCATGTATTACACACTGAAATTCTTGCACATGTTGCATTATCCCCTTGGAATCTACCATTCTGAATTCTAGAAAGTTCTCGACTACGAACTTTTTGGCACCAACATCCTCGGTTTTATATTTATTTTCGAGCGAGTGCCAAAGTTCCTTAGTCGTTTTTACAGCGCAATAGACATTGTACAACTGATTATCTAAACTATTTAAGATATAGTTGCGTGCAAGGAAATCGGAGTGATTCCAAGCCTCCACCGCTGCAACGGTTTGTCTATCGGCATTTTCTGGACATGGAGGAGCATCTTCGTTAAGAAATTTCGCAAGACTCAAAGTCGTTAGGTAAAACAACATCTTCTGCTGCCAACGTTTGAAGTCCTTTCCCGTAAATTTCTCCGGCTTCTCAACGACATGAGAACCCACTGGTACAACGGGGTTGGCGTAACGGAAGTCAAGTTTGACGTTTCTCCCGCTTCTTTTCCGGAATTGTCTCCCATTTCTACAACTATAAACGTTTCCGTTACTATCGACAGAATCAACAATAGAGAACTTCGACAGAAAGTAATAGATTACTTGCTGTTTATTGAAGCATGCACTTCACAGAATAAAGTAACTTGCTAATATTTATTAAAGCAAGTCTGAACAATGAATTGATAACATAAATAAAACAAAAATAAAACTGAAACTGTAACTTGAACCCGAAATTAATTAACAGAAACTGTGAATAATGTAACAGTTAATAAATCTGGGCACTAACAAAGATGCATTAACATGGCATGAAAGGTAACCAAGGGAAATGAATCAACAAAAGTGCAAATTGTTGGTCACTGAGAGTTACTGGATTCTCAAACGGACTAAACTGGGCAAAAGAAATTAATTACCAATTGCTTTACACAATTGACTAAATCAAAGCAGTGACTATCCTTTGCATAAAAGACAAGCAAAGTTGAAATGAATGAAAGTTGGTTACAGTGAGTTGGCGAAACACGACAGAGACCAAATTTGGGTACACAAAAACACCAATACAAAGGCAATTATTAACTAAACTGACTGTGAAAAATTTTTGCGACAGAAAGTTTAAGGGTACAGAGAGATTAAATCACAAAAACGAATCTGCTTTAAGATTGTTAGCAATTTTATTTACCCGGACAAGTTGTGAATAATCAAACAGTACCCAAAAAAATGATAAATCACAGAACGAACTTACTAATTGTGAGTTTTCCGAATTGTGTACAAATATGGAAGACAGTTTCGTTCATAGAACGAGGCTCCTTAAAGCAGATTCGTCGATCGGACGACTGCTTCCCAGGATGAAAGCCTTCCCTGTGCGGCGGTGGAAAGCACTGCGTACAGCACCGCACACAGCGAACTGAGACCACGTTGAAGTTTTTGTTGGAGTTTGAATATTTGTGGTTGTGAAAATTCGTTGGTTTCAGATGCCCAAATGAGGAATGAAACTGGCAATTTATAGAAGGTGGTTGGAGCGGTTACTGTTCAAACAGAACAGTTGCAACCGTAGGAACGGTTGCATCTGTTTGATTTGCAACTGTTCATAATTAATTTCGACTGAATATGAAACTGTTAATAAAATTAATTAATAGTTAGTTTTTGGCCCAAAAAGATTAATACTTAATGAGGCCCACTAACTAGACAGCCCAACCCACACCACGTCACGGCCCGGCCCGTGCCCGAACCCGAACCCGAGACCGAGCCGAGACGGACGGACGGCGGCGGCGGCGCGCGCGTGTGTGGTGGTTCGACCTTTGTCTAGGTCCTCTCTCCTGCAATAAATTGCTCCACCCAAAGGGCGTGCCCTATAGTCCAAACTTGGAGTAGTTAAACTCCCAAGTTTCCTCCTTGAACCAAGATGTGGTTCCTATTTTCTTCACAACACAAGTTTGATCATGAACCCATTTTGAGAGCTCAATTTGATCATTAATTTCTTAATGGTTTTTGACGAGTGAATGTCCGAAACGACCACCAAGTTGCCCTCTTTCTAAGGATGCAATTGGTGTTGTTAACCCTCAAGTGAGTCGGATTCAAACCGAGCTCAAAGTCGGGTATAAAATGTTACCGTCTAAACCATTTCTTCCAACAGTCCAGAATAAAATGTTCTATTTTAACAATTTTGTAACTCTCTTAAACCCTGCAGTAAAATAGAGTACCCAAGGACCGGGTTTGGATTGGATCAGCCTATATCCAAATCAGATCCACAAGGGTTTCACATCAGAACTGATTCAGTTTGGATTTTGCCGAATTCGAATCGGATTATCCATTGATCATACCAGTCGATAGTTATAGTTCTTCTATTCTAAGATAATCATGAATTAAATTAACTTTTACATTGCAAGTATATTTTCATAAACTTTATCATAACAAAATCACATTTATGTAAAACTGATGATGGCATCTAAAGTAAATATAATAAAAAAGTACATCTATAAGTATATTAATACATGTATATTACAGCTTGTTTTAGAGTAAATATTGCAGAATTTATGGAAAACCTACTAAGAATTCCATGTAGGCTTGCTCATAATCATGGAAATGGACAATATAAGAAATCTAAGGGGAGGAAGGCAATGGATGTCAATGAGGAAAATTGCAATCTCTTTGAGCATGTTCCTTCTGAGATGGCGAGGAAAATCACAAGCTGTCTTGGTTTGGGACGTGACTACATGAATCTCCGTCTTGTTAGTAGATGGAGTTTGGCTTCCTCTCCCTTTAGTTTGTGTTATGATTCGGAAACTTCTATAATGCCATTTTGATCCATAACACAAGTCCGATAGCCTCCGAATAAAGGCTTCCGATGGTGGGTGTGGTTGTGCCCCCTGTTTCAGAGGCCAACGAAAAGATACATGTTAGAATGAGTGTCTTGCTTCAAAGGTCGGCAAAAGATCACATGGGACTGGACGGGGACCTTCATTTCCCTTGTTGCTTTTGGAAACATTTCGATTACTTCAACATTATGTTTTAGGGTCCTAGGTCTCTATAAATAGTGGCTAGTTCATGGCTATTACTTGTGTGGTGTACAAATCAGTATATTCTATCAATAAAGATCGGGTTCTGGACGTGAGGGTATCTAGCAAATCCGTTAGTGAATCTCTTGGCGGATCATGTTAAATTTATGTCTCGTTCTTGTTTGTTCTTCATCGTTCTTGCTCGAATACCCCCACGTTATATTAAGGGCTAGTTTGGGAATGCTGTGGCGGTGGTAGAAAGCTACTGTGTGAAAACACAGTAGAAAGCTGCTGTGAGTTCTTGATAAAATGTTGTTTGGTAAATTTTACGTAAAAGCTGCTGTGAGATATTGATATTGTAATTTTGTGTTTGGTAAAATCAACTGTGAAGTTGCTGTGAGAGGATAAAATGACAAAAATATGACACATGTCATTTTCAGAAAGATAACTATTGATATTTTAAAAAATTGTAAGGTCAAAATCGGTTATAGATAATTTAATCAAAAGCACTTTCTGGAAAAGCATCTCCCCCTTGCTTCCTGAAAACTGCTGTGGGACAGCAGAAATTGTCCGGAAAAGCAGAAATTTCAATTTTACCAAACACACTAAAACTGCTTCTGCTGTCGGAAAGCAGCTGTGCTGGCAGCAGAAGCATTCCCAAACTCACCCTAAACTAGGATCAGTGCTTCTGGTATCAGAGCCTTGTCAAACCATATAGGTGGAGCCAAGAGCTAGGTTTTCACATTTGGTGAATTCCAAACTAGGATTTTGCGATTCAGGTGGAGCAGACTATCCAGAGGTAGGGTTTCGAGATTCCGCCAAGAAGTATGTCTGTTTCAGTAATCAAGATCGATATGTTCCTGAGGAGAAGCATGTTCCTTACATTGGCCTTTGAAACAAGGGGTGCAGGTAAACCCACCATCTGAAGCTCCATGGAGGGGGCTATCTGGGCGAAGGTATACCCTAGGGTAAAACAATGTGACATGCCCATTGGGTCAAAACAATGTGACATGCCCATTGGGCTTTATTGAGCAGTAATATTATTACGATTTTGCCTAAAAAAAATAGAAAATAATTTTGCAACTACCGGTGGCAGTCAGAGAATCCTGAGATGGAGGACAACATTGACAGCTTCACGGAAGTAGAGGTACGTAATGTGGAGTTGAGCGGAAACCTAATAAGGGAGAGCTTAGTAGTGTAAGGTTCAAATAAAGAGGGTTAACTTTAATTTTATGCATGTTTTGTAATTCGTGGATCATGATGAGCAAGACTGTCGTGGCTTTTCAATGCGGTTAGCAGCATAGTTAGTAAAATACGGGACGGAAATAAATCGTGGTACGGTACGTACGTGTATTATACGATTTTATGTTAAAAATACGTTAGTAAAAATTCGGCTTTAAAATTCGGGATTTGATTAATTCGATTATTTTATACGTACATGTATAATTCGTATACAAGTTATTTATTTGGAATTAAAAATACGGACGCTTTTCTTAGTATTTTAGCATATATAATGAGTTATTTGTGTCCCATATTGTCATCTTTTCATATTTTTATCATATTTAAAAATAATTTGTAAAGCATGTACTCATTTGTTAATTATTTTTGATAAATACACTATCTACTCTTGACTAACACATTACTTATGTAAAATCATATCAAACTATTTTTGATCAAAATTTCTATAGAAAAAGCTACTGCGCATTCCCTAATCTTAAGCCTTATTTATTTTGAAAATTAATAATATATCACATAAGACTCAAGATGCATGTACATATACATGCATGCATATATATAGATATTTCTAAATAATTTTAAAGTTTTATAATAAATATTTGCAAATATGTATACTAATAAATATTAATCATAAAGAAAAAATTATTCTTTACACTATTATTCTTTCAAAAAAAATATTTATAATAAGGAAATAGTAAGAGAATATCTAATAATAACTAATTACTATAAATTATAATATTTTGGATGACAACTTATTCGCTACAATTTCGTATGGAAGAAGTTTTATTCGGACGTATTATACGTTAAAACGTTAAATAGGCGTATTAAACTTTTTTGGTCAAAAGTTCGAGTATTTTTCATTAAGTCCAGCAATAGTACGAAATACGGAAGTATTTTTCATTTATACGTACGGACGGGTATTAAACGGAAAAATTCGAAGTATTTACTAACTAGGGTTAGCAGTTTCCTTAGGTTGAAATTTTCCCAATTGTATTCTTACCTTTTTGAAAAGATTTGTTATTTTTATTTTTTGAAAAAGCCAATCGTATTCTTTAATTAAAATCGCAATTGCCAGGTTAGTACCTTTTGAGCTATTCTCAAACTTCAAAACTCTGCTAGAAGAATTGCCCCGAAGCTAAAGGTTCCAATTGTCCTGCAGCTTCTCAAACTTCAAAGCTCCGCTTGAAGAATTGTCCTGCAGCACTGAGGTAACTCATATTTTGATTATGAATTTTCTGAAATAACTTCATGAAAAGACTTGTGACAGTACCTCCATCTTATGATCTTAAAACTCTTCTGAATATCTTTCCTGATGACCAGGACTAGTAGGTGTTGGCTGGGGGCAGATTAGGGCTTGGGCTAAAATCGATTAAAAACTATTAAGTGCTAATCAAACATAGAGTTTCCATTGGAATGAACGCCAACTGTTTGTATTTGTTCAGATTTCAAGGTAAGGAAGATGGGAAAGCGAATAAAGAACCGGAGTTATTCTAGCATAGTTGGGTTATTGGATACAGAAGCAGAAGACATTGATGATCTGGACGACATCATTACAGCATATTGTGTAAGACAAACACGGTACATGTATTTTCTTATGTTTATGTATGCATCTCCACAATATTTGTATCCGATCAAAATATTCAGTTTGTAGGTTAATTTGTTGAGTAAACTTGAACTATATGTCAGGGATTTGTATCACTGTAATGTTCACCTCTTGAGAAACTGAGATGAGATGAGCAAAATTTTAAAAACATAGTTCCTTCATGTTTCCAGTCGATCACTAGATTGGCGCAGTTCTTATGTTTTAGGAACTCTACTTTTCTCATAAATAATAGGAACATATTAAGGGTATTTGACAATGCGCGAGTTTCTTGATTATGTGAGTTTTTATTAATAATATCGTGCTTGTTTTCTTTTCGTTCAGACGTCCAGAGAAGAGAGGGAGTTTGTCATATGGTGATACAAACCCTACAAGTTTCAAAACATACACTGGAGCTTCTCACGGGGACTGGTCTGTGATTATAGGTCTTCCTTCCACGGGCCAGTGTTTTCTATGGAATGGTAAATCGCGTCAAAGAATACAACACCCCGAGTTGGCTGTTGAGCTAAAAGATTACTTCAAGTGCATTCTCACAGCTCCTCCAACTGATGAAAACAGCGAAGTTTTGTTTTTCGGGCAAAATAATCCTCGCATATTAAGTTGTAGAGTTGTGACGCCGGGTAAAACACCAAGCGAGGGTTCACAGCGGAATCAACAATGAAAAAAGGAAAAGAACTTGGGCACGAAGCTCTCTAGAGTTCTGAAATATTCAATAATCAAAGTCTGCTAAAATTACCCACAAGCCGGGTATAAATAGTTAAAAAACATATTTTTGCCAAAAGTAGCAAAATCTCAAAAAACCAATACTAATTAAAGTCCTAAACAAAAGAAAGAATCAGCAAAAAGATTCACCCAAATCGGGTTTTATTTGACCTCCTAATTAGTGAAATAAATATTACTAAAAATGAAAAAGCGCTGATTTGGACCCCTAAATGACCGAATTTGACCAAATCACGGCGGTGCACGTGATTTATCAAGGGTTCTGTTTAGAACGTCGTTTCCACTCAAAATAATTTATGACTTTGCGCGAATCCGACATCCTTCAATTCTGCATCTGATTTTGCGCTTTGACCGAAACTGATTTTCTGGACGCGACTGGGTAATTCTCCAATTTTGTCCGGCATCAGTCACCCCCTCTTCAAAAGAACTCGTCCTCGAGTTCAGTGTAGGCACTTGAACAAAACGCTCCATCAAGAATGGATCAAAATAAAATGAATGTGGCTTGATGGAAAAATCAAAAACTTATCTAATTCAACTGCAACCTCTTCAAATCCATCTTCATCTTCTTCATTATCTCCAATAATAATACTCGGTGGAAAACATAATGGAGAGGAACCTGAAATTACCTCAACTTGAACAGAGACATCAGAATTGACCTCGCATTCCTCCAATTCATGGTAGCGAAGTGCGAAACTGGTCGTGTCTGCTAGCTCTGCCTCGGCTGTGTCATGTGCGAAACTGGTCGCGTCTGATAGCTCTGCCTCGCCTTCGTCTCCATAATCATCGTAAACGGGAGGTTTTGTCCAATCCACCTCACGTTCACATGAATTTAAAATACGCTCATAAAAAGCTGCATCACGGAAAATATGCTCGATTTGTAACATACCCGAAGAATCCGGAACATATGTCTTCAAACTCGCTCCTCCATAACGCTCTCTCCAACCACCGGAATCGCCGTTGTAGTAGATCTCGAACGCGGGCTGCGAGTCGTGATCAAAGGCCTTGCAATCCTTGAACTCCCGTGCCGCTAAGTGTCGAGTTAAATCTGCAACTTTCCGCTGCAAATACCGCACCGCAAGGCTATGAGTTAGGCATGCAATCTGCCTTTGCAAGTCTTGTATCATCATAACGTCTTCGACGTTACGTCTCCGTTGGGGGGCTTCCTCAGCTGGAACTTGCCCGCAGCCGCCAGGACGTCCACG
Organism: Linanthus parryae; assembly: GCA_023055425.1. Lineage (NCBI taxonomy): Eukaryota > Viridiplantae > Streptophyta > Magnoliopsida > Ericales > Polemoniaceae > Linanthus > Linanthus parryae. The sequence continues at coordinate 107,822,891 of JALGPY010000005.1, read as the reverse complement.
CACCATCGTTGATGATGATCTTCCTCCCAAGTCGAACTTGCTCTGATACCACACTGACGCCGGGTAAAACACCAAGCGAGGGTTCACAGCGGAATCAACAATGAAAAAGGGAAAAGAACTAGGGCACGAAGCTCTCTAGAGTCCTGAAATATTCAATAATCAAAGTCTGCTAAAATTACCCACAAGACGGGTATAAATAGCTAAAAAAACATATTTTTGCGAAAAGTAGCAAAATCTCAAAAAAACAATCCTAATTAAATTCCTAAACAAAAGAAAGAATCAGAAAAAAAATTCACCCAAATCGGGTTTTATTCGACCTCCTAATTAGTGAAATAAATATTACTACAAATGAAAAAACGCTGATTTGGACCCCTAAATGACCGAAAATGACCGATTTTGACCACTCAAAATAATGTATGACTTTGCGCGAATCCGACATCCTTCAATTATTCCTCTGATTCTGCGCTTTGACCGAAATTGATTTTCTGGATGCGATTGGGTAATTCTCCAATTTTGTCCTGCATCAAGTTGGTTTAGAGAGATGGATAACGTTGACATATGGTACAACTCCAGAGCACGTCCTCTCTGAAGTTGTTTCTTTTAATGGCAAGATATGCGCTCTTAGGCACCGTAGTAAGCTACTTTACGAGGTCACTACATGGCCTGAGACAGTACATGTGAATGTACAAGATTGGGGAAAACAGAAGAAGCTGAAGATACGTATGACTGTTCAGTGAAACAACACTTGGTGGACTCTTGTGGTGAATTATTTCTTGTCCAGAGGTTTTCAAAGCACAAACTGAAGGTTTATAAACGATACTTCCTCTGTTACTCTTCTTTCTTCCTACTTGCCTAAAACGGACGTTTCCTCTCTTTCTTCCACTTTCCATTTTTAGTAACCTTTGCAAGAGTAATTGACCGAAATACCCTCTTCTAACTCCACTCACAAACTTACCAAACTACACCACCAGCCTTATCATCTTCTCCTCTCTCTCTACCTTATCTCTACACCACTCCATCTCTCTCTAAACACGGTAGCAAATTGAAGACTCCCTCCTCTCAAGTCCGCCCTTACTCTGCGTCTTTCTGTCTCTCCCCGACCCCTTCCCTTCTCTCTCTCTCCCCGATCCCCTCCCCCCTTCTCTGTCTCTCCTCCTTGTCCCGTCGTCTTCTACGGACAAGACAACACAGGTGGCTACGGTCAAGTCAAAACTCACAAGATCTGAACTTCCAGTCGCCGATCTATGGATGTTTGACCACAACATCTCCTCTTTCTCTCTCTCTCTCTCTCTCTCTCTCTCTCTCTCTCTATTTTCTGATCCGAACAGTGGTTTTGCCGACGAGGAGACAGTGTTAGAAGCCGACGAGGACCTCGGCGGTGTGGGCGGACTACAATGGCGATGTTGGCGGATCTCCTCTTAGAAGATTGGATTCTTGTTTCACCTTCTCTGCTTCTTCATTTCTTCTGCTTCTTCTTCTGTTGTAGATATGTATGTTTCAGAATTGTTTTATTTCTGTAAATGGTTGGTATTATACTGCTAAAAATTGTTGGTAATATTCTGTCATATTGTTGGTGATGTGCTGATTTTGATCTGAATCTTGATCTTGTTTTTCTTGTTGAAGTTGTGTTGTTATTTGTGATGGAGAGAGAGGGGCACAGTGAGGCAGAGAGGGAGGGGACAGTGAGGAAATCTGGTAAAAGAGAAGGGCAAACTAGACAATTCAATTATTTTCTTAATCTACGTGCGTACAGTAAATGGAAGAAAGTAAAGAAACGGAGGAAGTACTTTTCAAGTGGCAGATGGAAAAGGGCGAGGAGCATTGCCAATCGTGTTTTCTTCCTTAGTTGTAATCATTCCGCTTCTTTGAATCCCGAGGAGATCAGCATTGAGTGAAACTGCATTTTTACAGAGGAAGACTTCAGACAAACATTGTACAACTTCAACGTTGGGAACGAAAATTGGTCCAGTACTCAGCATCACTTTGATTATGGGGCTCTTCGTCAGCGGTGGAAAGGGCACATGCCTACTTTGAGGTAATTCGGTCTGCTATATAGTTACATTACAATAGCTTCAATAGTCAAGATTACCAGTTTACCACTATACTTCAGTTCTATTTTAAAAACATTTGTTGCTCCTTTAATCCCAGGAGTAGAACTGAACAGGTGAGAAGTAATGACTAAAATGTTAAGCAGTTCAGATAGGGGAAAAAACTAATGTTTGCATAGTCAGATTTATTGTTAAATAGATAAGTGTAGAATCTTTCCAGAAATTAAGGGAACATGCCAGTTTGGTGTTGTTTATTTTTGGGTTAATTGCATTTTACCCCTTTGTAGTTAGAGGTTTGTGTGAAAGACCCCCTGTGGTCTCAAATGTTGCAATAAACCCCCTTGTAGTTTGGTTTTTGTGCTGTAAGAGGGTATTTTTCCGTTAATGATAGTAAAAAGACTTCACTGCCCTTATATAAATACCATAATCAGTTTATTTTCTCATTTCTTTCTCTCAGTTCTCTCTCTCTAATATTAATCTCTCTCTCTCTCAGTCCCGATCGTTTCTTCCAAACCCAGAAGCTTACAGTCTCGTCCCCACTACGCCGCCGCCAAAGTTGTCCTCTCCGCCTTCGATCTGTGCCGCCGTCGCCAGGGTCGTCCTTTCCGTCTCCGTCGCCGCCGTCGAAGACGTCCTCTGCTTCCGCCGCCGCCGCAGAAGTCGTCCTCTCCGTCGCCGTTCGCCGGGTTCGTCGTCGGGTTAATCCTTCAGCAGGTCTTTCCCTTTCCCCTCCTCCTGCTCTCTTCCTCCTTCCCCTCATCTTCTTCTCCTTATTCCAGATCTGCATCTATAGGAGGTTGCTCCTCTTTTTTTTTCAGATCTACTTTTACTTTTGTTTAATTCATTTTTTCTCCTGCTTCCATTTTGAAAGTCATCAATTTTGCGAATTGATGAAAAAAGATTACGAAATCCCAGCAAATAGAAAAGCAACCATGTATAAGAGATAGAAAAATATGTGTATTATTGAAAGGGTTATGAATATGTATGGATTTTGAATCTGGGTTCATACCCATGGGAAAGGATTAGTCAGTGTTTGATGTTCTTTCTCAATCTGATTTTGCTTTGTGTTTATGTTGTTGGTTGATGATTGGTGTTTTTTGGTGTTGATAATGTGTACTGATGATGCTGATGATGGCTGTGATGATCTTCATCCTCATCCTTCTTCTTCCATCCTCTTCATCTTCATTTATAACAAGAGGGGTAAAATGCAATGAAATAATTTTGTATCATTGGTGCCTGGTGGTATTATTTTCATGACTAAGGGTAAAACAGGCATTTCAAGCGCGTGTTTAAATGGATTCCGTTAAAACTAACGGAATCACACATAAACCAAACCACAAGGGAGTATATTGCACTATATGAGACTACAGGGGATTCTTTCGCACACACCCCTAACCATAGGGGGGTAAAGTGCAATTAACCCTTTATTTTTATATAATAGCTCCACTAGGGTGTTCATATGTAATCATATTCAAAAAGTTATTCTGATAAGAAGAATTGAAGAATTTATAAAAAAATTAGTCTTTTTTTTTTTTTTTGCCAATCAAAATTTTATTCAAAAACCAACTCACCCAACCAACTTACATCTATCTCTTCTAACAGCTTTAAAAAAAAATACATCTAATTTAAATTGATCTCTAGATTTTGCTAAATTAACAATCTCATCAGCAGCGTCATTTCTTGATCTGGGAATCCAAGAGAGCTCTGCCTCCAAATCTTGCAATCCTCTTCTAATGTCTTCAACTACAATACTCAGATTCCAAACCTCTTGTAGAACCCTTACAGCATCTACAACCCCTTTGTTATCACTTTCAAAGCTTATCTTGTGACCTTTACACTTTGAACATTTCCAGATGGCTAATCTAAGTGCTAAAGCTTCACTTAAAATAACAGAATCAAAGTTCACTCTGTCCCAGCCCCAATCTAGCACCTCCCCAGAATTATTTCTGACAAGCCAGCTTAAGTGAGCCACCTGATCTTCTCCATCCCACCCAGCATCCATGTTGCACTTCAGAGAATTCAAAGATGGAGCTTTCCAGTTTTTGTTAGCACCCAAAATAGCTCTTTTTTTAGCTTTGGTCCCCATTTCTTTCCCTAATTCAGAGCTGCTGTCCTTTATCAATTCTGAGCAAAGTCTAGCACAAGTGACAGCAACTCTTTCAGGATTCGGTTTATCTCCTTCATGAACTAGCTTGCATCTTTCTTTCCAAATCACCCAGCAACACAGCAAACACTTCCACACCCAGACAATAGAAATTTCTTCATCTAAAACTTTGTCAACCATCTAATCAACCACCTTTTTATGCTTCCTATTCCAGCACACATTTCAGGGGTTAAAAAACCCATTGTGAACCATAATGGAATAGTCCAAGCACAATGAAAAAGACAATGCTCGATAGTTTCTTCACCTTGTTCACAAATTCTGCAAGTATAGCTACTACTGCATTTTCTAACCCAAAGATTCCTTTGAGTTGCTAATCCTTCATTGCTTAACTTCCACCAAAGACACTCTCCATCTTCTTGTACCAGGGTTAATCAAATCTGTAACTTTCAAATCTTCACTTATTTTGTCATTTGGATGAATCACGTAGTGTTGTAAGGAAGGAATCCATCTATTTCCCAGGACTTTAATCCTCTTACCATTACCTACCATCCACAACACATGTTTTTTGAGAAATCTCTTCCCTCTAACAAGCTGCTCCACACCCAGGAGGGGTTATGACCCTTTTTTGCCTCCCACAAATCACCACTTGAGAAGTGTTTAGCTTTGATAACCCTAGCAAGAAGAGAATTAGGAAATTTCTGCACTCTCCAACATTCTTTAGCAAGAAGAGAAATGTTAAAACTCTTCACTTCCCTAAAACCATTACCTCCCTCCTCCTTTCTTCTAGAGACTGAGTCCCAGTTCAGCCAATGAATTTTTTTCTCAGTAGGAGAACCTCCCCACCAAAATTTCCTAATAATTTGTTCAATTTTATTGCACACCTTATTAGGAAAAGCTACATAGGACATAGTATAACTGAGAATAGCATATGCAATTGCTTTTAGCACCACTTCTCTCCCAGCACTTGACAAAAGATTCTTCTTCCAACCCTGCAAAACTTCAATAATTCTACCCACAATAAAATCTAAAGCTTCACATTTTGATCTCCACAAAAATGCAGGAATGCCCAAATACTTAATCTTTTTGTCTAAGGCAGGAATCTTACAAAGCACAGAGATCTCTTGAACCCTTTCTTCAGTGGTGTTTGGAGAAAAAAGTATCCCTGATTTATTTAAATTCAACTCCATCCCAGAAGCTTTGCTGAATTCTTCCATCATGCATAAGAAAGTAGAAACTTCTTTTTTAGTTGCTTCCATAAACATTAGAGAGTCATCAGCAAATAAGAGGTGATTTATCCACACCTTCTTCTGAGCAATTGCAACTCCTTTTAGATGTCCTTCCTCTTGTGCCTTCTTTAACTTTAAAGATAGAACTTCCATGACCAAAACAAAAAAGGTATGGGGAGATTGGATCCCCTTGCCTCAAACCTCTTTGAGTCTTGAAATACTGACCTTCATCCCCATTAATCTTCACACAAGCAGTGACAGTACCAACACATTGCAGAATTAGCTTCACCCAAGCATCACTAAATCCAAACTTTAATAAAACACCTTCCAAAAAATCCCACTCAACTCTATCATAAGCTTTGTTCAAATCCAACTTTAGAGCCAAAAACTTTCTTACCCTTCTTCTTACTTTCAATATAGTGAAAATATTCTTGTGCAATGATAATGTTATCTTGAATTAACCTCCCTGACACAAAAGTTGACTGTTCTTGAGAAATCAATCTTGGGAGTGCTATCTTGAGTCTATTTGCAAGCAACTTTGCTATGACTTTATAACAAAAGGTGCAAAGAGCAATTGGTCTAAACTGAGTTTCCTGTTCAGGATGAGGCACTTTAGGAATCACATATATGACAGTCTTGTTCACACTCTCCTTGAGCTTCCCAGTTGTAAAGAAATCTACTATAGCTTCAACAAACTCCTTTTTAATCACCTCCCAATTGTCTTGATAGAAAGCTTATGTAAGAACATCAAACCCAGGTGCTTTCCCTCGATCAAAGCTGAATACTACAAGTTTTACTTCCTCTTCAGAAGGTATTCTCAGCAAGTTCTCATTCTCTTCTTCAGTAATGGATGGCTGAATTACATCCAGACAAGACCTCCACTCTCTTTCTCCTTCTGATGAGAAGAGATCAGTGTAATAGGTCTGAAACAGGGTTTCTATCTCAGGCTGCCCCTCCACCCAGCCATTCTCCACCTTCAGCTTATTAATCTTGTTCTTTTGCCTTCTTAATAATGTAGATAAATAGAAGAATTTTTTATTTCTATCACCTTCTTTCAAGTAAGCTATTCTGGATTTTTGTCTCCAATAGACCTCCTCCTTACCCCAAACTTCTCTTAACTTAGCTAGAACCTCCTCTTGATCTTTCCAATTTGAACTGGAGGCCTTTTGCATTTGAATATGTAATAATCTATTTTCCAAAACTTCAATATATTTTCTGAAATTTACTCCATTTTCTTTCTTCCATTGTCTCAAATCATTCCTACAATTGAACAACTTCTTGATAAATTTTTGAAAACCAGAACCTCTTACCTCTTTTTCCCAGCTATTCTTTATCGTTTCAACACAGCCTTCTTGACACTTCCAATTTGCATCATAGTAGAAAGTAGATATCTTTCTTATATGACTTGGCTCTGTATCAATCCACATGGGAGAATGGTCTGATGCCACTATTGCATTTCTAACAACAGTAGCTCTTTGGTTAACCATCCCCCAACTTTGTGAATTGAGTACTCTATCTAGCAACTCCCTTACTTCCCCTCCTTCTCTTCTATTAGACCATGAGTAGTTCATTCCCTGTGATTCCAAATCAATCAGTCCACATTCATACACAAATTGACCAAATCTTCTAAGCCTCCACCTAGAAACTTGGCTGCCTCCACTCTTCTCTTCCATATGGAGGAAATCATTACAATCTCCTACCACCACCCAAGGATCAGAGAAACTTCTAGCTAAAGCTTGCAGCTCTTTCCTGAACTCACCTCTCTTTCTATAATTGGCAGGAGCATAAATAAACACCCACAATTCCCATATATTTTGTTTAACTTCAATCCTAGCTACTATCACATTGGAAGAATTCCAGACCACCTCCAAATTCACCCCATTTAACCACCACAAACTAACCCTCCAGCAGTATTATTTGGCTCAACCACAAAGCTATTTGGAATTCTCAATCTTCTTTGCAAAGACAACACTTTCCTCTTCTTGTTTTTTGTTTCAGCAATAAACATAACACTTGGCAACTGGATTGTAACCAACCCTTTTAATCTCTGGAATGTGAGGGTGTTACCCAAACCCTGCACATTCCAGCTTAACACTAACATTCCTCTTGTGGTTGAATTAGGCCAGCCACCACAGCCTTGTCTTGTAGTATATTGCTCCCTTCTTTTGACAATATTTGCAGCCTTGGTTTAGGCATTGTGAAACCCACATTTCCAACTGCTAACAAAGTCTCTCTTCTATCTCTCCTCTTCTGTTTTTCATCTTCTACCTTCCTCATTTCAGCTTCTGCTAGCTCCTCCACATCTTTAAACTAGCTCTTTCTGGAGACTGGAATTTCACTTAATATTTCTTCCTTGTAGCTCTTATCCCCTTTCTGCTCAATCAAGCCCACCTCACACACTCCTTCATTACAGCCTTTAAAAAACCTGAAGCTATACTCTTCTGAGGAAAAATCAGCTTCCTTTCTAATCTTGTTAACTTCTTGTGCATACATAATATCCTTAACCATATGTGGCTTTGCTCTGTAAGCTTGTGTTTCTAGGTTCTTCTCATAATCCTTAATTACTCTTCTCTTTTTCATTTCTTCATCAGCACGATAAATTCTTGCTCTACGCTTCAAATGAACGAATCGATTGAAAACATCCGCCATTGAGATATCAAAGAAAGGATTACCTGGTATAGGGTTGTCCTGTTCTTCACTGTTTCGTAATAGAGTACTCGGATCACGCCTTCGGATCTTCACCCACCGGGTCGGGTGTTTAACCTCTCTCATAGCCCACTTTTCTGATTGGGCTTTTAATTCAGCTTCTTCCTGTTTTTCATTTATATGTTTTGGGCTTACCGGCTCTTCCACGAAACATTCTACCTTTTGGGCTTTGTTCTCTTCATCCCGGCCCATTCTAATTAAGCCCATTTCCATTTCCTTACTAGGTCGTCTTTCCAGCTGACAGTATCTGTCTCACAGATCATTCTAATCCTCGATCGCACCTTCCCCGTACCTTCCTCGACAGCTACGTCCGTCCTTTGTCCTTCCCTTCCCTTTTCCACGCGCTCATCTTCTTCCTCTGGTTGCTGTTCCCCACGCTCCGGCGGTTCAACCACCGTTTCCGGGCCCTGAATCTTCAAGTCTGAGAGTTCTTTGTCTCGTCTCTCCTTAATTGCTTTACCTACTCTTGCCCATACCGCTTCCCCAGCCTCCTTATTAATTCTCTTTTTTTCCTCTTTCACTGCTTTATGCTTCTCTGTAATAAAACTAAAATTTGACCTGAGCTCCGTGCCAAACTCCGGTGACATACTATCATCCCACGCTACAAACCGGCACTGCACATCGCGATGCCCTATTCTGCCGCACCGATAGCAGAAATCACCAAGTTTCTTGTATTTGAAACTGATAATAGCTTCATCACTCTGGGCCTTATTAATTATCAACTCCTTCTTCAAAGGATTCTCAATATTCACCATTACTCGCAGCCGAAAATAAGGACGAATACCCACGATTCGGTTCTCAACTCCGTCTGTTTCAAGCAGATCTCCAATCCATCCCTCGATCTTTTCTGCATTAGATTTAGATCTCTTTTGCAGTGGGAGGCCTCTTACTTGAACCCAAAAGGGGATCTTTGAGAAATCCTTCTGATCTATCCCTTCCCCAACTTTCCGTTCTTGAAGATGGAGGTTCATATTGCTGAGAACCCAGGGGGTTCTATTTTTGATCCTGTTGTAATCCTCTTCTTCTTCAAACAAGAACAAGAACAGGTTGTTGTTCATCGATTCAATTTCCAGGCCTCCCTTAATATCCCAGATCCCATTAGCTACACTCATCATCGTATTTCTTCCCAAAACCTTGTTACTGAAGAGTTTCCCAATCAGTATCATACTCGTAAGGGTTTGAGAGATCTCCTCATCGTTTTCTAGAACCAGGTCACCGTTTCTCGACATTTTACCGGGCAGATCTACGAAACAGCTCCCTCAAACCCAGGTTGTGAAGACCAAGGGAAGAGGGTCTTCAGAGAATTAACGAGATGAAAAACAGTAGCGTGATGAATCTCTTTGTGAACTAGCCAGAACAAGAATTGAAAAAAACAAGAGAACAATACACCAAAAAATGGCGTAAGAAACGGCAAACAAAGTCGCCACAGGGAGAGGACGAAAACCCCTTTTCAGAACATTCCCATCCCTAAAACTCACCAGAGCAAAATTTTAGAGAGAGAAATTATTTTTTGATGAACATTTAAAAAATTTAGTCCAAATCTCCCTTTTCATGTAAATAGTGTCTGTATGGATATGTTGACGTGTTGCTACTATGGTGTGATATTCTAAGATTAGAATGTTTAAATTCCATGTAGGCTTGCTCGTAATCGAGGCAATGAACAATGTAAGAAACTCAAGGGGAACAAGGCAATGGATTCCGGTGAGGAAAACTGCAATGGTTTTCCGATTCTTCCTTTTGATATGGTGAGGAAAATCACAAGCGTTCTTGGTTTCGGGCGTGACTACATGAATTTCGGTCTTGTTAGTAGGTGGTGGAGTTTGGGTGCGCCTCCCTTTTGTTTGTGTCACGATTCGAATGTTCTATTACGCCAAATCCTTGGCTATTGTTTTTCCAGGATCAACAAAAAGTTACATTCAACTTTTATGATCCACAAGAGAAGGTTACATATCACAAGGAAGCCGTTGGGTTTTCATCAGATTTTGTAATCCGCAATTCAAAGGATGGTTGGCCTCTTTTTTCTCATGGTAGAAAGTCCTTTTGTCTTCTTGATCTAGTTACTCACAAGAAACTGCAACTACCAAGAAAGAATATTCAAAACCTGTGTGGCATGTGCTTCTCTGGTCTGCCAGACTCGTTAGATTTTGTAGTTGCTGCAATTGGTATTGAAGGTAATGAGAAATCCCGCATTTACATCATGCGTCTAAATTTAAAATATTGGGCATGGACTAATGAAGTTATATTCATTCCATCATCGAGTAGTCCCATCTTCTTCAATGGGAAGTTTTATTTCTTGGGTGCGGATGGAAGTTTGGGAATGTTAACATTACTGCCAGAAAAGAGATACGGGTGGGAGGTTCTCAACCCTCTTCAAAAGTTACAATTTCCGACAACAGATTTCCAGACTTTCTTGGTTACCATTAAAGAGGATATGATGTTATCAGTTTTTTCTAGTAAATCAGGTGAATGGGTTCTTGTTTACCGATTCAATATGCCTGAAAGGAAATGGGAGTTACTACCAAGTCTGAGTGATTGTACATTGTTTGTTAGTGAAGCGTCATCTCTAGTTTTGAAGGCGAAATTGCAGGTTCAATGAAGAACAAAATTTACTTTCCTCAGTTCAGCAAACTTAGCGGCCGCGTCTTGTTTTACTCGATGGAATCTTGCAGATTTGGGAGCAAAGAGGAGGATGATAGTTTGGAAGGCACTTTTGATGATACATTTGAAAATTTGAACTGTGCATGGTTTCGCCATAAGTTCATGCCGCGTATTTGAGTATTATATTAGCAGCCAAACTAGTGTGCCATTGAGATAGCTCTTTTTATTTACTTTGTTTCTTCTCGGAATTTATTAGTTTCTGTCCTTGTTAGTAAAATATTAAAATCCGGGTAAAATTTTAACCAGAACCACTGCAGCTAGAATTTGGTCTATTAATTTGTTTACTTCTTTTGTTTGTTTTGCCTGTCATTTCTGTATCTAGTTCCATGCACGGAAGGTGACTTCTGGTTCTTAAATCGATTAGTGTTGGCTGTACCCCCTCGTGAGGTAACAATTGATGTCGAAAGCGGTCATCCAGTGTCATGAGATCAAGAAAATTAATAATTGCTTCCGGATTCATGTTCCGCTACGTTTTTTGTGTTGTTTTGCGAATATAATTCAGTGTTATCTATAACTTCGCCCAAATAGTTTTTGTTGTTGCATTATCTGGCTTTGTTGTTTTATATGGCTGTACAATCTCGCACACCAATTTCTTGACAAAATGCATTAAAGATTACACATACTTTCTTAGAAGTGGCGCCTAGGGCTGTCAAAAACAGCCCAGCCCCGGGCGCCCATCGCTTTTAAATGGGTTGGAAGCCGCCCATTTAACTAGATGGGTGAATGTTGCCCATCCCGTTTAAACCCGTTTCTAAATGGGCGGGCATGGGCAAACGAGTGGGCCCCGTGTAACCCGAGCTTTAATTTTCATTCATGTGTTCCAATTTTATTTTTCCGAAACCTTTTTCCCATTACTTATTAAATACTCTATGAAATGTCTATTATATCCTTACAATTAATTAAATTTACAATCATTTATTAGTAGATTACAAGATAAACTCCTGATCTTTGATCCTTCTCCCCGATCTGATTTTGCTTCGTCAAGAACTTAATATGATGAGACCCCTCTCCTCCTCTCCCCCCGGCCACCATCACCATACAACCTTTCTCTGTGCCGCCGCCACCACCGTGGCACACCACAGAGTTAACCCACCAACAGTGCCCTCTCCTTCAACATCGATCTCTCTGTTTCTCCCATCTGTCCTCCTAATACATAACCACCTATCACCATTACCACAGCCCGCAAACCAGAGTTTCAGTCGGCCATGAAATCCGGTGATGATTTCTTTTACGGCCCTCGATCAAAAAAATTAAACCTCCACGAAGTCGACGAACTAAACGAACAGTTCGCTGTGAATTCCGAGTAGCTTCACAGGAACACGTCGCCGGAGAAGAGACGTTGAGGTCGACATTTGTGGTGTTTGAGGTTTTACGTTTGAGTTTGGGTCGATGTGTTAGCCGGAACTAATGGTGATGGCGGCGACACGACAGGTGCGGCAAATGTTTGGTTTGGATGGTTGCGATTCCGGGTTTGGGTTTCTGGAGAAGAGAAGGAGAGCGAGAAGGGTGATTGGGTGGTTTTTGGCGGGAGTAAGGAGGTAGAGAAGACATGGGAGACCTTCGCGGTGTGCGACGGAGCTGCGGTGACACTACAGGTTTTGGAAGGACTGTCCGTAAAAGAAGTGCTAAAAATAGAGAAAATAAGACAAAAGAAAAGAATGGGAAAAGAAAAAGAGGAGTAATACTGCCTCAATACATGTCGTCAGTTTTTTTGTTTTGTAACATTTGTTTGAGATAGTAACTGGCGGTGGTGTTGGTGGTGTGGCGGCGGCGGTGTTGGTGGTAGTATGGTGGCAGTAGCCAACTAGTGCTGGTAGATATGTTTGTGTTGTCTTGATAAGAGTTTTTGGCTAGACGGGCTAAATGGGCGGACATATATTTGTATAGACCCATCATAGCCCGTCCATTTGACCCAGGCATGTTAAACGGGCAAGGCAGGCTGGGCTTTTTCATGCTTGAACCCGTTTTTAAACGGGCACAACCCGCCCAACCCGCCCGTTTGACAGGCCTGGCGCCTATTCCCTTCTCCCTCCCTCCTCTACGTTTTGTTATCTCCAAACTAAAAAATGCACGCTGAAGGAAACGTTTGAAAAGCGGGTGCCATGGAAAGCTAGAGAACGCCCATTGTAGGCAACAGAAAAATCCTATCTATTTGATGGTGGTTTTGATCAAATAGCATGGACAAGTTTATTCTAAGGTTCACTTCCTCTTCATTGGCCATTTCAACTCCTACTGTATGGTAACATTGTTATATTGTTTGCGCTTCCATTTTCTCTACTAACTACATTATAACATTTTTAAATTTTCATTTACCACCATTAAAACAACCTTTTCTGCTTAAGGTTCTCACCCTGAAAAAGGTGACATCACAAAGGCATTACTTTGCCCTTTTATCTTAAGTTAATCTTTATCCGTACCTATAACCTGAGAATTGCACGGTACACATATCGTGCATAACTTCTTACAGTTCACAGAACGTCGATGTTGACTAATTTGCAGGAAATTATGGAGTACATCCAAGGCAATAACATATGGAAGCAACCTCCAGTAAAATCAGAAATAGTATCCATACCTCTTCTGCCCCATAATACATCCACCGCGATAACACATAAGCTATGTGCACATATAATATCAGAATTTGTAGGAGGATAATGTTAGTAGAGATATATAATATGGAAACCTAGTACTATTACAAATTAATAGTTTGTAGTGCGCTCTTAAAAAATGATCGAAGATCCCCCAATTCTGCAACTGGACCGCTCCTAGCCTCCTATTATAGGCGAAACTTGTGGTGCGCAATCCCTGTCAGCTTAACAAATCCTCTGCCATAGCTCAGCTCTTCAGACAATCCTAATGCAACTCAAGTTTGTGAAAGTGCGAATTTACCCTATATTTTGTCTACTAAATCCAGTTTCCCCCACCACTACCACCACACTGAAATTAAATAGGGGTTGGCTATGGAGCGGGAAAAAAAATAGGGTTCAGGTAGGGACCAGCACTTTTGTCCGGGATTTGACTATATTAATGCAGCCAGTTTCACCGGTATATACGTAAATGCCTACAAAACGACAAAAGTTTCCTCGGGTTGGGACAGTTATGGTAGACCTGGATGTCCAGTACGGTGAAATAGCTAATCCATTACGTGGTAGACCTCCAGGAACATTTGCAGTTGCCGAAATACGGTACAGTTTTCACGAAACACCTTAACATAACGAGAAAACATTCCAGAACTTGCTGAAATAAATAACCTTGTAAAAGAACCTCCAGCAACATTTCCAATAGCTGAAATGTGGTACATTTTTCATGAAATACCTTAATTTAAAGAGAAGTCATTCTGAAAATGTGTACTAACCGAACAACAATACAAAACTGCTTCGTCATTCTTCACCTTCTCACAAAGATATAAGAAACAACAATGTGATTATGTGAATGTTTGTCTCCATTGCAATCGGATTACACTACACAACTACATCACTACATAAACAAAATATTTACGAACACAAGGTCTTTCCTATCTACCCCGGATCCCTGTCTCCATGGTGAACACAATGTTGGGTATTTGCACAACTGAGCTCTTCAAGTAGTCATCTCACCTTTTGTGAAATGGTTCCCTTGACTATGTGTTTGACTTCACCGCGGTGCAATAGGCGTATGCTAGCAGTACTAATGGTAATCGGTTTTTTCGACAACTCATAAGCTTACCACAAACTATTTTAGTTAAACACATTTCTGTCCTATGGCAGAACAGGCAATCAAGCTTCGCTTCCATGGTCGATGGAGCGGTATAATACGATCATGCTGTTGGAATAGATGCCCTAGAGGCAATCTAGTTTAGTATGAATTTATTTGTGGCTAGAAATTCTTTATTATTTATTCGATATTTAATATAATGAAGTCCTTAGATTTACAATTGTGTTGTTGTAGATAGTGCTTTCTAGACAGGCAGATCTCAGCCACGTGGCGACCATCCAGCACACCCAGCTGTGCTCCACACACACTAGATCACCAGCCGCGCTGATCCACGTGGGGGCTGCGAGACAGGGCCCTCGCATACCACCACACGGGACTTGTAGGGACTTAGTGGTTTGGAGGCTAGAGTAAGTCCTGTCGCGAGCGAGCGACAACCAAGCTCGCGCGCGACCCGTAGTAACTGCTTTGAGAGATTTATGGCACGAGCTCCATAAACTCGGTCAACCTCATAACGGTTCCGATATACGCGGATAACGTGCGTAACGGTCCCTATATACGCGGACGAACGTGCCGTTGTGGTTAATCTAATTAAGCCGCCATTAATGGGCGCATTAACCACACTACAACGGTCACATTCTCCGTTATATATAGGATCTTTAACACTTCCATACAAGGGCGAATCACCTGAGATACGCGGAAGCTCTGCCAAAATCCTGTCTCTCTCTCATACAGTACTATTGTCTTACTCTCTCCCTACACACAACCTTACTCTTCCTGTGTTCTTTCTATCCCCTACTCTTGGTGTATATTGGATTCTCTCTGCAGGATTCACTCGTACACATTTGGTGATCCCGACGTGAATCGAACCACTGCAAGCAACCATGTCTCATGAAGATGATGTCAGTAACAGATCGCCCTCCATGGAGACCACCTCGGGAGAGGAGACCCGTCACGCTTCTGCGGCCGCCGGAGAGACTCCGACGTTGGAGGCTCTGAACGCCACCATTCAGATTCAGGGAAAGGCCCTTCAGGCTCAATCCGCACAGATGGAGCGGTTAATGGGCATTCTGGGAACCCTTGCCCCGAATCCTACATCAGGCACTGCCGTCTCTCAGGGAGGAGCAGTCTCCACCACCCAAGGGATTGGACTGATACCCGTGCCACCTAATCCTAATCTGCAAACCCCACCGGCAACGGTGCAGGTACCCTCGGTCCAGGGGCAAACGGTTCAAATACCGCCTTTTACCGCACACATTCCTCAACCACCAACTGTGGCACCCAACCTGTCCTCACAATACCCCTTGTCTTCTCCGCCGGCACCGTTGGGCAACGTGAATTCACAGTACGCTCCTAGCCCGACCGCGGCATATGTGTCGCCTCCGACTACAACAACCCTTCCTCCTGCTGCTGAGGGGAGCGCACCGGAGTGTATGACATCGTTGCGGCGGCGCATGGAAACCTTCTTGGCCAATCAACAGTTCGCTGACACCATCATTCCAAAGGTTGACAATGATCCGCCCATCCCACGAGAAATTTATCTCATGCTTAACCCCGCATATACAAAGCTCCTAAGTGGGACAAGTTCAAAGATGTCAACGGGAATGCTCACGAACACGTCATGCGTTTCATCGATGTGATGGGACCATATGGAGCCGATCCCAAGCTACTGATGCGCGAGTTCCCTAAATCTTTGGGGAACGTGGCCTACAAGTGGTACAGGACATTAGAGGCCGGATCCTTGAAGACCTGGGATGACATGGTTCAGAAGTTTTATACCAAATTCTTCCAGGTGGAAGAAAAGGTGACAATGATTCATCTCTCTCGCATGTACCAGAAACGCGAGGAGGATGGAGTGAGGTTAATTAAGAAATTCAGAGCCAAGTCCGTTGAATGTAGAGATGAAGTGCTTGAGGGCAGGCTCGTTGAAATATGTCTGCAAGGTATGCGAGGCGAGTACAAAGGTATGCTTATCAACCTACAAACTCCTACCTTTTCAAAATTGATGGAGTGCACGAAAAACATAGAGCCTATAGTGGAGAGACAGAAGAAGAAGCACGCCCCTGAACGATCCCCGAGTGGAACTACTTTTAAAATTGGAAGGTTCAGCTACAAGAGGGGGCGCGAAGCTGAGGTTAATACAGTCTCGCCGCCAAAGCATCCCAGGGTTACAAACTTGGATGCGCCACCTCTACCATGTTCGGTAGAGGAAGCGACTGACTTGTGTAAGCAGTGGCGTAAAGACGGTATCTTGCCGCCGCTCGAAAGGATACCCTCCAAGGAGATGATGAGGGACCCAAAGTGGTGCCAATGTTACGGAAAAATCATGCACCCCACGGCTGATTGCAAGAAGCTCAGAAACATGGTAAGCCGGAAAATGAAAGACGGCGAGTTGATTGTCAGCGATCAGAGACAGGATGTGCGAAACAATCCACTGCCGGCCCATGCGGAGCAAGAGCCGAAAGGCAAAGAGGTAGCCATGATCGCGATAATGGATCTCGAAGAGATTGCGGAAGACGGTTTGCCCATCATTGACGAAGTCTACAACGATGAGGATTACAGTATAGACACGGAGGACGAACGTGCCGATCGGATGAATGGGTCGCCTGGGTTCAGCAGGTTCTTCGATGAAATGAACTTTTCGGAGAAGTGCCGGAAAGAAATGACAAAAGCGATTCTAAGGATAGCAGAGGATTACAAAGAAGACATCGTGGTTTCCAGTGGGAAAGTTGTCAGAGCATCTCGTTCCACAGAAAGGGTCATGACCTTTTCCGCAAGCGACAAGAAAACAGATGCGAGCCACCAGAAGCCTTTGAATGTAACGGCAGTAATCAATGGTGTCGAATTTAAAAGGGCATTCGTTAACGGAGGAGCGGCTGTCAACGTGGTCTCGCTCAACACTCTGAAGTTGCCGGGAATTCCTGAGCAGAAGATTGTCAGACGTCCATCCCCGCTGATGGGATTTGGAAGCGATTCTAAGATGACGATAGGATGGATCCGTCTGGGCGTCCAGATAGGCAAAATCAAATGTTCAGCCAAATTCTACGTCATTGATGCGAACACTACGTATCATATGAT
This sequence comes from Linanthus parryae, assembly GCA_023055425.1. Classification (NCBI taxonomy): domain Eukaryota; kingdom Viridiplantae; phylum Streptophyta; class Magnoliopsida; order Ericales; family Polemoniaceae; genus Linanthus; species Linanthus parryae. The sequence continues at coordinate 107,805,384 of JALGPY010000005.1, read as the reverse complement.
CATAGGGCGAGCCTGTATTCATCGCTTCGACGCAGTTCCCTCAACAGCTCACCAGGTGATGAAGGCTATCTGGAACGACAGAGTAGTGGAGATACCAGCCTCGATAAATCCTTTTAATTTGGATGAGGCGTACGTCACCGAAATAGTGTGGTTCACTGAAATGGAAGACGAGCAAATGCCAGGGCCGTTAAATCCCACTCCTTTGCCGCGATGGGAGGACATCAAGGATCAATCACAAGCAGGAGTAATGGTGACAAGGGAGGAGGCCAAGAAAAAGTTTTCCGTGCAAGAAGACGCACCGCAGGTCGCCTATCAAAGGAAGAACGTGTACACTCTGAAAAGAGTAGTAAAGCACGATCCCGCGGGCAAAGAGATAGAAAGCTTCTATTCTAACGGGAAGAAATGCTACCGCATATGAAGGTGCGCAGGGATACCCCCACGCGAGCATGGGGGTATCCCTGAGCAAATCAATCAAATCGAGCGTTTCATGGAGTTAAACAAGCCAACACCAGACGTTTTGGAGGATAAGCTAAAAGAGGCGCCTGAGTGCATGGAAGATATGCCGAAGGCGTAGAAGCAGGAGCTGAAGGAAGTATTCCTAAAACCAAGCGAAGAAAAGAAGAGACCCGTCTTTCTGAGTGCAGACCTCACGAGCGAGGAGGAAGAAAGATTGCTGCAGCTTCTTACTGAGTACAAAGATGTGTTTGCATGGGAATACGATGAGATGCCTGGCATGGACGCGAGCATTACCGTGCACGGGTTAGACGTAATCCCGGGATCCAATCCGGTAAAGCAGAGCACAAGGAGCTTCAGGCCGGAGATAAACGTGAAAATCAAGCAGGAAATTGTCAAGCTACTGACTGCCAAATTCATCTTGCCAAATCACCATCTTACATGGTTGGCTAACATCGTGCCTGTGGTAAAGAAGAATGGGCAGCTTCGCATTTGTGTAGACTTCCGAGATCTTAACCGTTTCTGCCCTAAGGATGATTTTTCGCTGCCCAACATCGATCTACTCATCGATTTGACTGCGGGTCATCGCATGTTCAGTTTCATGGATGGTTTCAGCGGGTACAATCAGATCAAAATGGACCCCGAAGATGCACAAAAAACTGCATTCATCACGCCGGTAGGAGTCTTTAATTATACGGTTATGCCGTTTGGCCTCAAGAACGCAGACCCGACTTATTAGCGAGCCATGATGGCTCTGTTTCATGACACGATGCACAAAGAAGTGGAATATTTTTTTTATGACTTGGTTGTCAAGTCCAATAAAGAAGCGGACCACTTGGGGGACTTGCGGAAAGTATTTGAAAGATGCAGAAGTTTCCAGCTAAAGATGAACCCCATGAAGTACGCATTCAGAGTGATCTCGGGGAAATTCTTGGGATGTGTAATACATCGCCAGGGCATCGAGCCTGATCCCGCAAAAGTGTCAGCCATTTCTAGCATGACGGCGTCGCACAATCAAAGTGCTCTGAAAACATTCCTTGGGAAGTTATCTTGCTTGCGAAGGTTCATCCCTGCGATCGCAGAAATAACCTTTTGCTTCAGCGATCTCCTCAAGAAGAATGCTGTGTACAATTGGACCACATAACATGAGGCCGCGTTCGGGAGGCTAAAAGACTTGCTGACATCACAAAGGGTAATGATCGCACCACAAGTCGGATCGCCGCTTTTGCTGTACCTAACATCAACAAAGAAGTCTATAGGGGCACTTTTGGCTCAGAAATATGAAGGACAAAAAAGGTCGATTTACTATATTTCTCGCATAGTGCAACCAGCCGAATCAAGGTATTGAGCGTCATTTCCTTGCTCTATTCTTTGTAATAGAAAAGTTGAAGCACTATTTCGCCTCGCACAAAGTGGTAGTGGTTACAAAGAGGGACCCCATACGGTACCTCTTGACTCACACTTCTCATGGCGGAAGACTGGCAAAATGGTATATGACCATCTCTCAATACGACATCACGTGCGTTCGACCGCGGGCAATCAGATCGCAAGCGGTGGCGGATTTACTAGCACAGTTACCTGATAACAGCCACGAGCCCATGATCGAGGAAGAACTAGAGGGACCCGAGATCTATGCAGTTGAGTTGCCTTACTGGACGCTTCATTTCGATGGATCGTCAACAAGGAAAGGTGGAGGAATTGGAATAGTTCTGACCAAACCCGATGGAGAGGTCATACAAATGTCCACAAAACTCGATTTTGTAGTCACCAACAACGAAGCGGAGTATGAGGCTCTCATTTCAGGTCTCCGCGCAGCAAGGGCACTGGAAGTAAGCAATTCGACGGTTATGGGGGATTCCAAGCTAATCGTCAAACAAGCTTCAGGCGAGTATGGATTAAAAGAAGTGAATCTATTGCCCAACCGGAATTTGGTACAGAAGTTGGTGCAACAATTCTGCGATGTCAGGTAAGAGCATACACCTAGAGCAGATAATCGGCATGCCGATGCTTTGGCCACTCTGGTATCTAAGGTTAGTGCGGATAAGTGCCCCGTGAGAATCTCGATTGAAGTACGAGTGTCATCGGCGTTGACAGAGGACGCATGCGAGGATGAATGCATAGACGATGTAGACTGGAGGAAGCCAATATTGCACGCCATCGCAGAGGGAACGAGTAAAGAAAATTGGGCATCCACTAAGGGGTGCTGCATACATGACAATACTCTCTACTACAAAGGCCCAGGTGGAATACTCATGCGATGCGTCTTGCAGCAGGAGGGACAAGCGCTGCTGGAAAAGATTCACCAGCATACTTGCGGGTAAAGTGAGGTGTCAATCTATCGGAAAGCCCAAAGGTATGGGATTCACTGGCCAGACATGTCAACGGCCGCGATGACAATTCAAGGGAACTGCGAGACTTGCGCATTGATCAGGGATTGTTTAACAATTGCTCTGGTTGATGATGATTCGGATTGGAGGAAGTCGCTCTTCGATTTCCTCACGGAAGGAATCGAGCCTGGGTCAAGAAAAGAAGCCGAGAAACTGAAAAGGAAAGCAGCCCAGTACATAGTGCAAGAAAACATACTCTGGCGAAGGGGCCACGATGGTAATCTGCTTCGATGCCTAGACAGCAAGGAAGCGCAAGAGGTGATCGATATCTCTCACCAAGTGGAGCATCAGGGAGGTGCGAAACTATGCAGACAACTCCTCACAGTTGGCTATTTCTGGCCCACCATGGAGGAAGATTTCCGCGCTAAAGTAAGGAGATGCCAGGAGTGTCAATTCAAAGCCAACCTCGTACATTCCCCTGCTGTAGATCTACATGAGTTGGGGACACCATGGCCATTCCACACTTGGGCTCTAGATTTTGTTGGCCCTATTCGACCAGCCTCGCATGGGAACCATTTTATCCTCACCGCGACCCAGCTGTTCCCCAAGTGGGTAGAAGCAATACCGCTAAAGACAGAAAATGCGCTTGTTGTGGTTCATTTCGTCCAAGAGAACATCATATACAGGTTTGGGATTCCTAACATAATTCTCTCGGATAATGGTACCCCTTTCGTCAACTGCCAAGTAGCCGCAAAGCTAGGGGAGTACAACATAAGGCAGGTATGTTCTACTCCTTATTATCCACAAGGGAATGGTCAAGCGAAAGCGACCAACAAGACACTGCTAAGAATCCTGAGCAAGATGGTCGCAGACGATCACAAGAAATGGGACGATTCTTTGAACTTAGCATTGTGGGCATATCGAACTTCGCCGAGGACCCCACAGGAGTCTCCCCATTCCTCTTGTGCTATGGAGCTGAAGCTTTTGTACCGGCGGAGGTGAAAATCAACTCCGCGAGATTGGCCTTTCACGCATTATATGACAATCAGCGCGATCATGACTTGATTCTATTGGAAGAAAAGCAAAATCAAGCCAAGCGGACTAATAAACGGTACAAGGACAGGATCGCTCGCGCATACAACAAAACAGTCCAACATCGAGATTTCACGGTTGGGGACTTGGTCCTGCGCGCTTCAGATCACTGCATGCGGGAGGCAGCTCATCCAAAGTTCGCAGCCAACTGGGAAGGACCATTAGAAGTAAAAGAAGTCTTTGACAGTGGCTACTGCAACATACAGAGACTAAACGGGACGGCCACAACCCCAAGCCCAGTTAACATGCGCCGGATTAACAAGTATTATCCTTAACTCCCCTCTTTACATGCATCAACTTACAATGCCTATTTACGCCTAGTATTGTGAGAAACTCATGCGTCGTTCGTCCCATATGAGGGATTTGTAACCTGGCCCCTCCCATATGAGGGCCTTGTAATTTTGCATCTCCCATATGAGGGTATTTATAATAAAAGACTTCTCCCAAATGGGAAGAATTTTATGACTTTGGCAGTCTCTTATCGCGTCATTTACTCCTCTGTTTCTTAACAAGAAAGCCTATCTACCGAGATAGCGACACTAATCAAATGCGATCTTAATTGATATAAAGCCAATCTGTTGAGATAGAAGCACTAATCAAATATGATCTTAATTGATCCGAAGCCTATCTGCAAAGATAGCAGCAATACTTAAATCTGATCTTAAGTAATCTTAAAGACAATCTGTCGAGATAGCAGCACTATGCAAATGCGATCTAAATTGATCCTAAAGCCTATCTGCCGAGATAGTAGCACTATGCAAATGCGATCTAAAGTGATCCTAAAGCCTATCTGCCGAGATAGCGCACTACGCAAATGAGATCTAAAATGATCTAAAAGCTCATCTGCCTAAGATAGCAGCTCTAATGTATGATCTTAACTGGTCCGCGAACCTATCTATTACATAGCCAGCTGGAGCAGCAACACCCTGCGTAAAACGAAGAATTATGCAGGAAAATATCTAAATGCAAAAGGAGAAAGAAACATAACTTGTTTTATAGCCGACTCGCATGCGATATTACAAACTGTTCTATCAAAGCGAAGGACAGCAAATACTCAAAAGTGTATTTCATTCAGAGTCAAAATGACTTACAGTCTATCTGTCTAGATAGCAGCTTACAAGTGAAAGCTAATGGTAAGGTAAATCTTACTATAAAATGATCGGCCTACTATTCCTAACAAAGCTATGCGACGTTAGCGTCAAGATCCCGGATCTGCACAAGGCCTCTGTCTGGTCTTCTGCCCAAGAGATAAGCCAGATGAACCACCTGTTCAGGCGGATGCAGCGGTGAAGAACAGGCAGGGAGCAACTCCTGGGGCAGGAAGCTCCTTGTCCACGGAGAAGAGCACAATGGCTCGCCACCCCTAGTTCAAGAACGTGGAGGCAAATATTTCTCCTCCGGGAATGCTAGAGGAGAAACACTCCGTTCATTACGAGTTGGTAAGAAGGTCAGTACAACACTGCACCTCGCCGGAAGGCAGCCGGAAATACGACCTGCAAACATAATAGACAAAGAAAAATCTTCGAACAAGCATGAGGTATTATGTGCATCTTCTTTACGATGGTTATGAAGATCAATAAGCTTCGTAAAGAAGATCTTGGAAGCTATTTATATGGCACAAAACACAAACTCAAGTTTCACAACTTGAAATTTCCATGAATCAACAAAAGACAAGCGTTGAAGCCAGCAGTCGTAAAGACTCATGGCAAGCCACATTTTGGGATGAAGAACCCAAGAAGCAAGAAGCAGGGTTTATATAGACCCTACGGAGACCCTTCAGTTCCCTAGCTGAGTCGGCAAAGCTTGGAAAAGGGGCAAGAATCAATTACTTGCGTCCTAAAATAGGTAACATTCAATTACCCTACTAAAGGCTACGACGATTCGGTGGCGTGCCCTAATTAATGACGGAAGGTCATAATACGGATGGACTTCCCAAGGAAAGCGTGCTTATCTAATAATAAGTTAGCGCGAAAATCAAGGCGAATATGTCACCATGTGACGTCATAATTGATACGCATAAAATGTTTGAGAAAATCCCTGGAAGGGAAAAACGGGGCATGCAAGGCTTGGATAGAAAAAAGGGGGAGAAACCCTAGCAACATTACAATAACGTTTTTGTTTCAAAGCAATACTTGCTGTTTTTCACAATAAATCTTTGATCAGGGGGTCATCAGGAGAAAAACAGAGTGATGTATCCCTCACTTGGTCCACTTCTCGCTTCAGCTGCTCGTACTTGGCGTTCATCTCATGGAAGAGTTTGACAGCCTCTTTAGCCTTCTGCCTTTGATCCTCTACCTTTCGCCCCTCAGCTGCGAGGTTGTGGAAGCCGCGTTTCAAATTCACAGCTGCGCGAATCTGGGTGACCCTGTTGAGAAGATACCCGAAGCCTAGCTTGCCTTGAACTTTGGCTTGAAGGCCTTGGCATGTGCTGAAAAGCAGCTGCGCACTTTGAGGAGAAATGGTCGCAGGAGTGGCCACAGACAGCTGCTCCAAATCCAGATGGCTTCGGTCAAGAACAACCTTCTATTATATGGATCTATCTCTAGAGACCTCGCAAACGACCGAGGATGGGAGAGACGCATTCGAACTAGCCAGTCCACATCAGCTTTCTTCAATCCTAACAATGTTGATTCAAGTTCAGAGCATGAAATTTGTAAATAAGGATGTAAAATGGGAAGAATGGTAACATACCGGTTCCTTCAAGGATCTCGCGCAAAGAATGGATGCGCATTGCTGGAACAGCTGAAGTCTGTCCTCGCTCTATTGCTCGTCTATCAGCTGCGAGTTCTAGTTCCTTATAGTTGGCAGGAAGGGTATAGGCCGCAACAGGTGCGATTGCATCTCCCACTTGCAAGCTCCAAAAACTCCATGCTCGGGGAACCGCTGGAAGGTCTATCTCTGTTGGAGGAATGGCAACAGTAGTAACTGCTGCTCGACCAGGAACTCCTTCGGGTGCGAGGGGCTTGTGAGGCTCGGGAGCACTCATTAGAACATTCATTTGCATGTGATGTTATGTATTCCACGACCTGCTCATTCCCATGAACCTCAGCCCCGGCAGCATCTGTCTCCATTTCCTCAGCCGCAGCATCATCATCTTCCTCCATTAGCACGGTGTCAGCTTCGATGTCATCAGAAACTTCAATGGCATCCTCCAAGGGCTCTCCTGCATAATCGGCAGCTGCGACAGGCTTCTCGACATGGGAGCTTCGCTCTGGAACATAAGATGCAGGGGGTTGACTTCTCTGTTCCGGCATGGCCTCCTCAGCATCGCCTGCGATACAAGACAGGAAAATGTGAGGTAACTTGTATCACACAATGTTTTGTTATTGTGATAAACCAAGAGCGAGCACCTCCACGCGTATGTGGTATTGTGGCATCTTCATCATATGTTAAAGACGCGACACCGTATCCTACTAGGGTATCTTCATTAAGCACATCCTTAAGGTGGGCGTGACCTGGGGTGCGAAGAAACCAGTTATGATGATGCTTGGGTTACTAAGCCTAGTTTACAAACACTACTTGAATGATTACCTGAGGGTTCACCGCACTTGCTTACTAGCCATCGGCGGATATCAGCTTTTGACAAGCCATGCTTTAACGCACCCGTAATCACTTCTTGATAAGTCACAGCGAGGTTAAAAATCTCACCTTGTTTACCACCTGCGATTTCCTCAAAATCTGCTTGAGCTTGTTCCAAAGCAGCCGCATCCAAATCATCCGCCGCATCTTCCTCATCGGCTTGCTGCACCAAGTCGTCAACATGTTGCTCTTCCAAGCTCCTCTTCTTTATGAGTTCGATCTCATTTTCTTCTCGCTTCCTTCTTCTTTCAGCAGCCTCCGCAGCTGTTCTTCGAGACTCGGCAAGGATGTCCTCGTCTATGGCTTCGCTGGAAACGCGAGAGTGAGAACCCTTCTTCTGCTTCTTGGCCAGAAGGACGATGATGGTTTCTGCATCATCATCTGCGAAAGAACAAACTGTTCAATAAATAGTGCGAGAGTTTAAGTAATGAGAAGATAAGTTCGCTCGAGATACCTTCCGAATCTTCCTCTTGTATCTCACCTCTTTCTTCTTCTCTTTCATCTTCGACTCTCTCTTCTTCTTCATCATCATCTCTTTCTCCCACCTCCCTCCTCTCATCCTCCTCTTCCTCCTGACCAAACGGAAAAAAAGTCTCGACTGCGAGCTCTTTCCGCGCCTTGCTTGGCATGCGACATTTGCCTTTGTCCTTAGAAGTAAGGGACTTCGCAGGACAGGAAGCTGGAGCACCTCTAGTGGAAGAGATTGTGATTCCCTTCTGCCTTGGTCTCTTCGACCTTGGAGCAACGTATGCGGGAGGAGATGGAGCGTTCCTAGGAGGAGACAAAACTGGGGTGTTGTCTATCAGCGAGTCAGCACATGCGTCGATTACCTCGCGAATTCGGGCCTCGATTGCGGGAGCCATTCCCGTTGCTAGCAGAATTTGCTCACTCTGCCTTCTCGCAGCAACAATGGTATTCATCAGCGATTTGGAGCGCTCACCAGATGCAAACCTCCTCAGATAGCACTAAACAAAAAATGAAGCATAAGTTTCGTCGCATCAAAGGAAAGAAACTTAACACGCGTAAAGGAAATTGTTTACCTTGGCAAAATCTTCGTTGTACTTGATGACATGCGAAGCACCATCCCTAACTGCGTCCATCTTCCCTTCAAGGATGGTGGATGGGCACAAGTGGTTCTCATGGTCCATCAATGAGTAGCAGCCATACTGGGAGTCATCCAAACTGCAGTTAGGACGAAAGGGGAAGGAATTTCTCTTGATCACAGGAGCTCTGCTGGGTAGAGGGGTCGACTGTGTCTCAAATCTAGCTTGCTGGGTAGTCCAGTAAGCAACCCAGTTATTGGATTAGCGACCTGCGCGGCCACCTGAAGGTTGATCAAAGGGTAGGTTGCTCCTCAGGATCGTTTGGCACTCGCCAGATAGCAGCCGCTTGTAGCAGCCTCTTACAATGGATCTAGGCCAGACTGATGGCGCCACCGCATCAAAGCTAAACCAGGGAGAAACGCGAGTGGGATCGACATCCACTGTGATCCTCTCGTACCTGGGAGTAAGCTCAGGAACATACACTCCAAGAGCAGGAAGAGAGTCCCTTAGACACCAGCAGAAGAATTCGCGATAGCGCTCATGGAAGCGCTCATGACCCTCGAAAAGGAGTTCTTCCGAGAAAGCAACAGGTTTGGCAGGATACAACTTTGGGAACCATCGCACATTTTCAATGCGCGTGGCATAAGGACTAGCCGTAAACTTGCTTCGGTCATCGCATATCAGGCTCCAGGTACACTTGGGAAAATTGGTTCTAAACCACCGAGCAGCTCTTCCACTGGAAAGTTCATCCTCCGCACCGGGGACACACCATTTGCTGGGTTTAGAAGGAACAGGAGCATAGGAAGGCCATCGCTCAAAAACCCACATGGTCACGAATGCAATGTTAACATAATTCAACACATCAAGGAGACCGCGAGAGTCCTTGGTCGCCACAACCAATTGGTCCAATCTATGATACAGGGTGCCGAAGACTAGCGGCCCAAGTGCGACTCTGACCAAGGGTCAGTCTCACAGCAAGAGGGAGGACATGGTAGAAAACCCCATCATGAGGGTGACCATCAATTAGGTACCTTGATAACCAGGCGCAGAGAAAGCCAAACAAGGTGAGATGGTACCCTTTCCCATTCACATAGTTCTTCGCCTTTGGGTTCTGGCCCAGCAGTTTCTTGGTGATACTGCTACTCGCATAGTCGCGGAAGAAGTACTGCACCCATTTGCCCCAGGTGTTCTTTGCAGATGTATCAACCAGCTGCCAGTCGGAATAACTTTCGCAGATGTCCACCGTGTGGAAATTTTCTTTACCTCAGACAAGCATTCCTCCATCTTCTTGTACAGAGCAAGTTCCGGATCAGTCCTCAAAGGACTCAGAGGGTCCACCTCACCAACAGGAGAAAGATCATACAACATGCGTACATCTTCCAGAATGGGAGCAGCCTCGAACTCAGCAAAGTGGAAGGTGTGAGTCGCAGGCGAATAGCGGGAAAGAAGGTTTAGAAGCATGGACTGGTCCAACTTCACGGCAGCACCCTTCATAGCACGGACTGCGAAATAGACGCCAGCTTTGTACAATGCGATGGCATGGTGGGTTAATACATGGTCGATCCACTCATCCATGAAGTCCAATTTCTGGACAAACGCCTGGGTAGAAATTGCAGTATGGGGGAAAAACCCATTTTCAACCCCTAATCGAACCACATCCTTGGAATTGATCAATTCTAGCATGGCCGCATTAACAGTTGGGGTCAATGTTTGCAACTCTCCAGAGGGAACAGGAGTCGGCAGGTTCTTCACCTTAACCCTAGCGTGATAAAAATCTTTTCCGCCCAAATAGGGGGCTTTCCGCCAAAGGGTTTGGGGAAGATCAGGTATTTCTTCGGCCTCTTTAACAGGTTTGGTTCCTTTTGTCTTTGCCATTCCTGTGGAAGAGCAAGAAAAAAGGGGGAGAAATACACATACTCAGTTTAAATTTCAGTTTGAAGCAACTATGTCTTGTCAAAGGAAGATGAACAGTCCAGGGTCAATTCTGGGTTTGGAAGTTCAGAATTGCGTTTATATTGCTTGGAATTTCAGAAGTTCAACATTCAAAATCATCGCAATCCGGTGATTAGATCAGTTCTGGGGTTAAGAACAAGGTCTCTTTTTGCAGTTCTCAACGAATGATATGTTTAAATAGCCACGGGTTTGCAGATTCAATACAGTTCAAAGCATATTTCAGTACATCAAATGAAATTGAGCAAAGCCAACCTTGTTTTGGTAAAGTTTGTTTAGATGAAGCCAGTTGAAGGAGACGCTTGACAAGGAAGAACTGATGATTGATCACTTGAATCTGCTCTTGAAGGCTTCCGTGTATCATTCACTTTAAGAGAAAGAAGTGATGATTTGCAACAATGGAGAGCACAAAGTATTTATCCAAAAACAATGAGGGGTCGTGTCCTTTCAGTAGTCGAATCACAACCGGGGACACACCATTTGCTGGGTTTAGAAGGAACAGGAGCATAGGAAGGCCATCGCTCAAAAACCCACATGGTCACGAATGCAATGTTAACATAAGTCAACACATCAAGGAGACCGCGAGAGTCCTTGGTCGCCACAACCAATTGGTCCAATCTATGATACAGGGTGCCCAAGACTAGCGGCCCAAGTGCGACTCTGACCAAGGGTCAGTCTCACAGCAAGAGGGAGGACATGGTAGAAAACCCCATCATGAGGGTGACCATCAATTAGGTACCTTGATAACCAGGCGCAGAGAAAGCCAAACAAGGTGAGATGGTACCCTTTCCCATTCACATAGTTCTTCGCCTTTGGGTTCTGGCCCAGCAGTTTCTTGGTGATACTGCTACTCGCATAGTCGCGGAAGAAGTACTAGACCCATTTGCCCCAGGTGTTCTTTGCAGATGTATCAACCAGCTGCCAGTCGGGAATAACTTTCGCAGATGTCCACCGTGTGGAAATTTTCTTTACCTCAGACAAGCATTCCTCCATCTTCTTGTACAGAGCAAGTTCCGGATCAGTCCTCAAAGGACTCAGAGGGTCCACCTCACCAACAGGAGAAAGATCATACAACATGTGTACATCTTCCAGAATGGGAGCACCCTCGAACTCAGCAAAGTGGAAGGTGTGAGTCGCAGGCGAATAGCGGGAAAGAAGGTTTAGAAGCATGGACTGGTCCAACCTTACAGCAGCACCCTTCATAGCACAGACTGCAAAATAGACGCCAGCTTTGTACAATGCGATGGCATGGTGGGTTAATACATGGTCGATCCACTCATCCATGAAGTGCAATTTCTGGACAAACGCCTGGGTAGAAATTGCAGTATGGGGGAAAAACCCATTTTCAACCCCTAATCGAACCACATCCTTGGAATCGATCAATTCTAGCATGGCCGCATTAACAGTTGTGGTCAATGTTTGCAACTCTCCAGAGGGAAAAGGAGTCGGCAGGTTCTTCACCTTAACCCTAGCGTGATAAAAATCTTTTCCGCCCAAATAGGGGGCTTTCAGCCATAGGGTTTGGGGAAGATCAGGTATTTCTTCGGCCTCTTTAACAGGTTTGGTTCCTTTTGTCTTTGCCATTCCTGTGGAAGAGCAAGAAAAAAGGGGGAGAAATACACATACTCAGTTTAAATTTCAGTTTGAAGCAACTATGTCTTGTCAAAGGAAGATGAAAAGTCCAGGGTCAATTCTGGGCTTGGAAGTTCAGAATTGCGTTTATATTGCTTGGAATTTCAGAAGTTCAACATTCAAAATCATCGCAATCCGGTGATTAGATCAGTTCTGGGGTTAAGAACAAGGTCTCTTTTTGCAGTTCTCAACGAATGATATGTTTAAATAGCCACAAGTTTGCAGATTCAATACAGTTCAAAGCATATTTCAGTACATTAAATGATATTGAGCAAAGCCAACCTTGTTTTGGTAAAGTTTGTTTAGATGAAGCCAGTTGAAGGAGACGCTTGACAAGGAAGAACTGATGATTGATCACTTGAATCTGCTCTTGAAGGCTTCCGTGTATCATTCACTTTAAGAGAAAGAAGTGATGATTTGCAACAATGGAGAGCACAAAGTATTTATCCAAAAACAATGAGGGGTCGCGTCCTTTCAGTAGTCGAATCGCAACCGTCACCGTCGAATCGCGCTATCAGAGGACAAGCTGACATCATGCCTAAAACCCTAAAAAAACAGACGGCACAACTCCCGGGATTTTAGGTCATAATGACATGCACGGGGGCTGAATTTGCGTGTATTTGAATTGGTGCGTGGTGGCGACGCGTACATTGGTTTATGCGCATTGAAGCCTATCCGGCTGTGTGTCTTCACGCGCAGAAAGGGAGCTAATGTAGATAGTGCTTTCTAGACAGGCAGATATCAGCCATGTGGTGACCATTCAGCATACCCAGCTGTGCACCACACACACTGGATCACCAGCCGCGCTAATCCACGTGGGGGCTGCGAGACAGGGCCCTCGCATACCACCAAACGGGACTTGTAGGGACTTAGTGGTTTGGAGGCTAGAGTAAGTCCTGTCGCATTCGAGCGACAACCAAGCTTGCGCGCGACCCCTAGTAACTGCTTTGAGAGATTTATGGCACGAGCTCCATAAACTCGGCCAACCTCATAACGGTTCCGATATACGCGGATAACGTGCGTAACAGTCCCTATATACGCATACGAACGTGCCGTTGTGGTTAAGCTAATTAAGCCGCCATTAATGGGCGCATTAACAACACTACAACGGTCACATTCTCCGTTATATATAGGATCGTTAACCCTTCCATACAAGGGCGAATCACCTGAGATACGCGGCAGCTCTGCCAAAATCCCGTCTCTCTCTCATACAGTACTATTGTCTTACTCTCTCCCTACACACAACCTTACTCTTCCTGTGTTCTTTCTATCCCCTACTCTTGGTGTATATTGGATTTTCTCTGCAGGATTCTCTCGTACACAGTTGTTTATCTTAAATATCCCTAGTCCAGTATAATGATTAATGGGACAATCATCTATAGACTAGCATGGGGTTTGATTGATATGGAGATATCATGATCCAACACATAGGTGTGCAATAAGGGTAATGACGCACTGGATTGATCCATCTCCGAGAAGGCTACATACACGTTATGTTAAGTCATAAGCGCTTCTCGCGGTGCAATGGTATTGTCATCCTTAGACTTGAAGTCTCTAGATATTCTAGTTGTGGATTATTGTGATTTTGGTAGCGTTAAACGCAACACCGTAACTGGGTAGTTATAAAGGAGTGTACCGGATACAATAAGAAGAAAGCTTAGAGATCGTGGTGGACGTAGATAGAATTTGTCCCTCCCACATAACGGGAGGAAATATCCTAGGCCACTCGAGGGATAGTGCTTATAGAATGTCTGGCCAGACTCAAATAAATCAATATGGGATATTGATGTTATTTGTAGGAATAAGGCTATTCCCAAGGATCGAGAAACTGTGGATTGGATATACGAGTGTGAATTGTATGTCTCGTGTCCAATCCGGATATAGAGACAAAGGGATGAGACAATTACTTGTACAAAGGTTGTCAAGATGACTATTCTATTAGTTAGCTAGAATGGATGTTTTGCTAGAAACCGCTCCATATTAGCAAATTGTTGCTACCAACTAGATATAACCTATGGGGTCACACGCTATATTGAGTTGAACTAGATTAGCGAATTAATTAATTGGATTAATTAATTACAAGGATCACTTTGCAAAACCTTGCAAACTTAGTAGGGACTAATTTGCAAGGAAGGGACTAAATTGAATTCTAGTAGGAGTAGAATAAGTCCTTTAAGTAGTTGGCAAGGATTTGTTGGAGTATATAAAGGACACTCCTTCCTTTCTTTCCATACTTATGATTCAATTGATCATAACTTGAGTGGGAGAGAACAAAAGGAGAGAGAGCAAGCAAGCTAAGGAGCCGCCACCCCCCGTCCCCGTCGGCCACAAGGAGGCCGAACACCTCCTTGTTCGTCTCGTTTTGCGTGATTCTTCTTCCTCTTCCTTTTTCCGGGCTAGCACCAAGGATTGGAAGATCTAGAAATCAACTCTAGGCGTGGATCAATTATAGAGAACGTGACACAATTCGCGTTTGAAGTCATAAAAGGAGAACCCTAAGGTGTGTTAATTGATTTCTTCCTTTACCATCGTTATGTCTCTTGACTTGTGATCCTTGGAGTGTTTCGCATGGTTTAATATTGTTTCTGTTGCGCATCCATGAATCAAAACCCTACAGTGGTATCAGAGCCACAGGTCGTGGTTTATGTGTTACGTTTTGATAGTTTTACACCTTAAAATTGTCGTTTATCGTGTAAAACAAGACAAATCAAGCTTGTGATACAATTTTTCAATAATCTGTCATAACAAGACCTAGTTTTTGCATTGGATGCATGAATTAGTGAGTTTGAGAAATTTTAGGATCTTAGATCTAGGGTTTGGGCATCCTTGGGGAAGAAGGAGTTCTTTCCAAACAAGGAAACAACCAAACTTGAGCACCAAGCAAGGGAGTTGTTTTGGAAACAACTCCCAAAGGAGGTTCAGCGCCCCTAGGGGACCGCCCCTCCTTGCTTGCCGCCCAAGCAAGGCCGGCCTAGGGGCCGGGGCAGCCCTAGTCTGCGTCCTAGCCGTGTGGGCTAGGGGCAAGCCGGCCCAAGGGCCTTGCAGTTCACTTTTTGGGCCCGGGCAATTGGATTGTTGGGCCCCATAGACCGTTTTAACCCTAGAATATCCTAAAATCATCTAAAATTGACCAAGCGCGTTAAAATTGGATTTTAACTGTTTATGTACAATTCGCATGGTGATTGGATATGGCCTTAGGATGTGGTTTGATGTGGATGTTTAATTTTTGTGGTTTGGTTTACGGCCTGCGAGCTGATCAATTAATTGTAATAATTAATTAGGGTTTTATGGCCTGCGAGTCATTTTTTTTCTCAATTTGTGAGATTTATTTTATTTAGTATAGAAGTTAGTTAGTGCTAGATAAAGTAGATTGTTAGCCAAGATTGAAGAAAAGAAGCCCAAAGCTAAAAGGAGCCACAAAAGATGGAGCATGGAGCATTCCACATGATTATGAAGGATGGACCAAAAGATGAAGACGCATGGAGATGTGTTTGCTTTTAGGGTTCATAGATAATTCCATTGGCTTGGAATTATCTTAGTCTAGAAAAGGCCATATCCACATCAAGTTTTATTTATGTTTTGTGGTTGTTTATTCTATTTTCTTATTATTTTGTGGTTGGTGTATGGATGATGCATGAAATTAGGATAATAAGATAATTAGACAACCCGGATCTATTATTTGGAGTTGTGCCCAAACTCAAATAGATAGATTAGTTGATATTGATCAACAAAACAATTAAAAATTAAATTTAAAAATCCCTCAAAATTCAAATATTGTGTTCTTGCCTTCTCGTTACTTAAAAACTCATTATCATCATTATTTATCAAGTTCGTGCGTGCCAAAGCATGGCGACTTGGTTAATAATGATGGAATGCGAAGACACAAGCTAGTAATGTGCAATTGTTTAAATAAGAGGTTGAACACAACTAGGCTATTAATATGATTAAGAAACCTAGAAGCAATCAATTGGGATTATCCATATGGATGGATAAATAAGGAGTTATTTGCCCAATTGAACCAAGAGTTGCATAAGGGATGCAATTGGAATTGTTCATACCTAAAGTAGTCAAATTATGGGTGACTTGCCAAAGCAAGCTCATAAGGAGATGAAACATGGATCTTGGCCCACTAGAAAATATAAGGATATTTTCCGCATTAATATCTTGAGGGTTATTAATCCGTAGAAAAATAGTGGGAGCTATATTTGATGAACTAGCCATTATTGAATATAGTCAAAAAATTCACAAATACTAAAACTTGCGTATTTTCCTTTTGTAGAATTCCAAATGGAAAACAACTCATCGAGTTCACAACATTCCCTACGATCTCTCAAGAACCAACTTCCTAGATTGGTAGAGAAACTTGAGAATCGTTCTCAAGCAAGAGAAGAAACTGTACGCAATAGAGGAGCATGTTCCAGCAGGTCCAGAGAACCAAACACCTACTGCCCTAAAGGCGTATCAAAAGCGTGTTGATGACGCTAATGATGCGGCCTGCCTTATGCTATGCACCATTACTTCTGATCTTCAGAAGCAACACGAAAACATGAATGCTGTCGATATGATCGAGCATCTAAAGCAGCTCTTCCAAGAGCAGGCAAGGGTTGAGAGGTATGAGGTCTGTAAGGCACTGTTCAAGTGTCATCTGGCAGAAGGGAACCCGGAGGGACCCCATGTACTCCGTATGATCGGGTACTTGGAGAATGTCGCCCGACTAGGGTTCCCGGTCGGCCAAGAGTTGGCAACCGATCTCGTGTTGCAATCGTTGCCTGAGAGTTATGGAAAGTTCATCATGAACTATAACATGAACGAGATCGTGAAACCACTGCCAGATTTGCTCAATATGTTGAGGACAGCTGAATAGAGCATCAACAAGGGTAAGGGCAAGGCCATTATGATGGTACAGAAAGGAAAGGGCAAGGGCAAAGTCAAGTCAGTTGCCAAGTCCAAGGAACCTGCCCTTAAGCCTGTCGATGGCATTGCCAAAGGTGTGACTAAAGGTGAGTGTCACTACTGCAGTCAGCCTGGACACTGGAGGAGGAACTGCCCAAAATATCTGGAGGACAAGAGGTTTGGAATAGTGATTCCACCACCACCGGGTATTTTTGTTGTAGATGTCAATTTAACTGTCTCTACATCATGGGTATTAGATACTGGATGTGGATATCACATTTTTCGAAATGTGCAGGATCTAAAGAGAAGTAGAAGATTGGCTAAAGGGGAGATAGATCTGCGCGTTGGGAATGGAACAAAAGTTGCTGCGTTGGCCGTGGGCGTGTGCGAGCTATCTCTGCATTCAGGATTAGTTTTAGAATTAAATAATTGCTATTTTGTGTATGCTATGAGCAGACACATTATTTCTATTTCTTGTTTGTACAAGGATGGTTTTATTATTTCAATAAAGAACAATTATTGTACCTTTTATTTGAATAATATTCACTATTTTAGTGCGCAATTATTTAATGGACTGTATGTCCTTGATCTAAGCAATCCTGTCTACAACATTAATACCTAGCAGATTAAAATAAATGGTTTAAATCCTGCTTATTTATGGCACTGTCGTTTAGACACATAAACGAGAAACGTGTATCTAGACTCCATAAGGATGGACTACTAGACTCATTTGATTTTGAATCATATAAGACATGTGAGGCTTGTTTATTAGGAAAAATGACAAAGTCCCCTTTAAATAAGAAAGGTGAGAGGACTAGTGAGCAATTGGCACGCATACATACTGATGTGTGTGGGCCATTTGCCACGCCTGCCAGGGGTGGTTACGTCTACTTCATTACATTTACTGATGACTACAGTAGATATGGATTTGTGTACCTTATGAGGGCAAAATCCGAATCCTTTGAAGTGTTCAAAGAATTCAAGAATGAAGTAGAGAAGCAAATTGGCAAAAGTATCAAGGCTCTACGATCGGATCGCGAAAGAGAGTACTTGAGCCAAGAGTTTGACGACTATCTTAGAGAGTGTGGGATCGTGTCCCGACTCACTCCACCCGAAACGCCACAATAGAATGGCGTGTCTGAGAGGAGGAATCGAACCTTATTGGATATGGTTCGATCTATGATGTGTCAAACCGATCTTCAATTATCATTTTGGGGCCACGCTCTATTAAGTGCAGCTTTCACCATTAACCGTGTTCCATCTAAATCAGTCATGAAGACACCATATGAGATGTGGAGTGGGAGGCGTCCCACACTATCGTTCATGAGGATTTGGGGCTGCGATGTCTACGTAAAGCGTTTACAATCAGACAAGCTAGGGCCGAAATCGGATAAGTGTAAATTTGTGGGGTACCCTAAGGAAACTAAGGGATACTATTTCTACAATCCAACAGAGAACAAAGTGTTTGTTGCTCGGACCGGCGTGTTTCTAGAAAGAGAGTTTGTCTCTAAAGAAGCAAGTGGGAGGAATTTAGAACTTGAAGAGGTTCAAGAACAACAAATTACTGAACCGATTATGGAACATGAACAGGAACCGCAAGCGGTTGTGGAACAACCTGTTCAGGTAACACAAGAGCTTCGTAGATCTAGTAGAGTGCGCCAGGAGCCCGAGAGGTATGGACTTCCCGTGACAGATTCCGGTGACACGATGCTCATAGATGATGAGCCTACTACCTATGAAGAGGCCATGAAGGGCCCAGACTCTCAGAAGTGGCTAGAAGCCATGAGATCCGAGATGGAATCCATGTATACCAACAAAGTATGGACTTTGGTGGAACCACCCGAAGGGGCGCGACCCATAGGGTGCAAGTGGGTCTTCAAGAAGAAGATCGACATGGATGGTAATGTGATTACCTATAAGGGCCGATTGGTGGCTAAAGGATTCAGACAGATTCATGGTATTGACTACGATGAAACCTTTTCACCAGTCGCTATAACCAAATCCATCCGTATCCTACTTGCAATTGCAGCATAACACGACTATGAGATTTGGAAGATGGATGTCAAAACAACATTCCTCTATGGGATCTCATCGAGGACGTGTATATGATACGACCGGAGGGTTTTGAAGATCCAAAGCAAGCGAACAAAGTCTGTAAGCTGCAACGATCCATTTATGGATTGAAGCAAGCTTCTAGGAGTTGGAATCGAAGTTTTGATGAAGTAGTCAAAGAGTTTGGCTTCATCAGGAACGAAGATGAGTCTTGTGTCTACAAGAAGGTTAGTGGGAGCTCTGTAGATTTTTTGGTCTTGTATGTGGATGATATACTACTCATTGGAAACGACGTTCCCGTGCTGCAATCTGTTAAAGATTGGCTAGGGAAGTGTTTCTCAATGAAGGACTTAGGGGAAGCAGCCTATATACTCGGTATAAAGATCTATAGAGATAGATCTAAGAGACTGCTAGGCCTAAGTCAAAGTACATATATTGACAAGGTGTTGAAGCGGTTCAACATGCAAGATTCCAAGAAGGGATTCTTGCCCATGTCGCATGGAATCGCTCTTTTCAAAAGTGGTTGTCCTTCCAATGAGATTGAGAAGGAACGCATGAGTAGAATTTCCTATGCCTCGGCCATAGGATCTATCATGTACGCCATGTTATGTACTAGACCAGATGTGTCATATGTGTTGAGTATGACAAGCAGATACCAATCCAATCCAATCCAGGTGAGAGTCACTGGATTGAAGTCAAGAACATCCTAAAGTACTTGAGAAGAACTAAGGATGCTTTCTTGATATTTGGCGGTGAAGAAGAATTGCGTGTAAGGGGTTACACTGATGCAAGCTTCCAAACCGACAGAGATGACTTTAGATCACAATCAAAATATTTGTTTTGCCTGAATGGAGTAGCGGTGAGCTGGAATAGTTCCAAACAAGAGACGGTGGCTGATTCTACAACAGAGGCTGAGTACATTGCTGCAAATGGCGCAGCAAAGAAAGCTGTTTGGATCAGAAAGTTTGTTTCTGAACTTGGTGTGGTCCCTAGCATTGTGGATCCAGTTGAGTTGTACTGTGACAACACTGGGGCGATCGCGCAATCAAAGGAACCCAGGTCACACCAGAAATCCAAGCACGTGCTCAGGAAGTTCCATCTGATTCGAGATATTATCGATAGAGGAGACGTTCAGATATGCAAGATTCCTACAGATGAGAATCTGTCAGACCCGCTTACAAAGCCGCTTACGCAGTGTAATCATGAAGGGCAAACTAGGAGTATGGGCATACGAGATGCGCCATATTGGCTCTAGTGCAAGTGGGAGACTGTTGGAATAGATGCCCTAGAGGCAGTCTAGTTTAGTATGAATTTATTTGTGGCTAGAAATTCATTTATTATTTATTGGATATTTAATATAATGAAGTCCTTAGATTTACAATTGTGTTGTTTATCTTAAATATCCCTAGTCCAGTATAATGATTAATGGGACAATCATCTATAGACTAGTATGGGGTTGGATTGATATGGAGATATCTAAGCCAACACCTAGGTGTGCATTAAGGGTAATGACGCACTGGATTGACCCATCTCCGAGAAGGCTACATACACGTTATGTTAAGTCACAAGCGCTTCTCGCGGTGCAATGGTATTGTCATCCTTAGACTTGAAGTCGCTAGATATTCTAGTTGTGGATTGTTGTGATTTTGGTAGCGTTAAACGCTACACCGTAAGTGGGTAGTTATAAAGGCGTGTACCGGATACAATAAGAAGAAAGCTTAGAGATCGTGGTGGACGTAGATAGAATTTGCCCCTCCCACATAACGGGAGCAAATATCCTAGGCCACTCGAGGGATAGTGCTTATAGAATGTCCGGCCAGACTCAAATAAATCAATATGGGATATTGATGTTATTTGCACGAATAAGGCTATTCCCATGGATCGAGAAACAGTGGAATGGATATACGAGTGTGACTTGTATGTCTCGTGTCCAATTATAGAGAACGTGACACAATTCGCGTTTGAAGTCATCAAAGGAGAACCCTAAGGTGTGTTAATTGATTTCTTCCTTTACCATGGTTATGTCTCTTGACTTGTGATCCTTTGAGGGTTTTGCATTGTTTATTATTGTTTCCGTTGCGCATCCATGAATCAAAACCCTACACATGCAACACTTATATCGCATTTGTTCCATGCGAGTCTATCATCGAGCATGGGTATTAGCCTGATTTGGATCCATGTGCACCTAGGTCCCCACCCTAGTTAGAATGTATGGCTAACTAGTCGAAGCATCATCTTCGATTGTCATAGCATGTGGTCCATCATATAGAGTATCCTGGTGACACTAATCTTGTGTCCTAAATCTGAATATCCTGAAATTCAATCTTCCGATTGCATAGCATTCGCTGGGTCAATGTACACGCCATAGTGTATAGGAGACTCCTACTGCATTGGGCACTCTGGTCATCTGGTCATTCTCATATGGTGTCTTTTAGGGTACATGTCTAGGCTCGTAAAGTCTTGCGGTGAGCTACAGGAGTACAGTTACTCCTTAGAGGACTCGAACAATCCTTAAGCTCCACTAGCCAATAGTGTGTCATCATTATTAAGTGACGTGATCATCAACTCTCTACTAGTGAGAGTGATACACAACGGTTTTCATTTGTTATCGTATGCATATAAAAAATGATCCCTGATGAAATACTATTGTTTAGATGACTAGATAAGGCCCCATATGGACTTAATTAGCTTGCACCCATTTGTGCATTGACCTTATTTCTCGAACCCTGTGGCCGAGTCATACTTGTCACCTCTCTCATTTCTCCATAGAGAAATTCGGTCGTCTAACACCCCTAATTTCTGAGAGAATTCTTAGTGCAATATCAAGACTTTGGGGGCGATTTTGTAAATATTTTTTCACGGCTTTAAAGTTGGAACTTCGGAGTGTTTATAATATTTGAGAGTCGTTCGAATGATTTTGAAGCACTAGAGATGTTGGGGGTGGTTGTGCAATTATCTGAAATTAAGTAGAAGCTCTAATTCTAGTTGTACCCAAAAGTTAGAAAAACTACACTTACACCCCCTTATGCATGTGAGACACTTGTTAACCTTATTTTGACAACCTAAGAGCTAGGTGGCAGCTCCACTCCCATCTTCACCACCTGCTGAGAAAGAGAAGAGAGAGAGAGATAGACTTTACCATAATCTACATCATCTTCATCAACTTCATCTTCTTCTCCACCATACAACCACCACCACCAAAACAGCCACCACCTCCACCACGCCTTTCACGATTCTGCTGCTACTGGTGGAAGCCCTCGAAACGAGGACCAAAAGCCCCCAATCGTTTTCTCGAATGGTTGCGTATCGAGGGCGAATTCGACGAAGAACGGTCAGAACCCTAGCTCGTATTCTTGTCAAATTCTCTGTCTCTGTTCCGAATTGATCATTCTAGCTTCTGTTTCAGTGATCCTTGCTCTTGGACGAACCTAGGAGTACCAAATTTTCGGTCCAATTCATCGGAATAACGCCTCGCCGGAATCTGGGTTCGAAAACCCGACGGGGACGGCGGCGGGCGACGGCGTTGGTGATTTCTTCGTTTTCTGGCCATTTCTTCCCTCCACGCTGCTGCTCTGAGGTCTCTGGGCGTCCAAGACAACTCAGGCGAACCCAAAATCTCCAGGGAAGGCGTTGAATCACCGGAAACCGTGCGATTGTTCGCCGGATTCCTCCATGGCCGCCGGGAAGCTCAAAGCTCGGTACGCCTTCAATTCTTGCTCGTTTTGATCGATTAAAAGCTTGTTCATGCTCCTAATGATCTCCTGAACTCATTTTCATCGTCAAATCATGACTGTAATAATGAATTCGACAAGTTTGATTCGTGCATGTAGAGATTTCCGACTTGAAAACCTGCCCTGTTCATGAGTTGATAACTCCCTCGTTACTTGATGTTTTGATCTGATTCTTGTTGCTATGGATTCCCTGCATGTAGTAATCCAACTTTCGTGTTGATTTCTTGGTCCAATTCGATCTCTAAACCCTCTGATTTTGGCTCCAAAGTTGCTGCAATGCATATGTTCTTCGCTTCAAAATTTTCTAAGTATATAGTGCCGTGGTGAAACACCTACTTTGTAACCCTTGTATCTTCTTCAAAACTTAATGAATTTCAGATCTGTTTTCTCCTGTGTAAAGCTGATACATAATACTTCAAATCATCGTCTCTGGGACATCTTCAAATTTATAACGGATTTCTCACAAAACGAGCCTAAAGTTGCTAGCTTGAACTCGCGAAGCACTATCGAATTTTTCTAAGTATTGAATCGTAATTTTCATCCCACTTTGACTAGCGATATCTCTTTGTATACTTGGAGTTTGTAGGAGTTAAAATATGTTCTGGAATCCTTGAACTATCGTCTTCAAAACCCTATTCTCAGATTTTCAAGTATCCCCCTCAATTGATTACAAATCAGCCCTAAAGTTGACTAGTTGAGTCGATTTTCTTCTATATTTGACTTTTGAATTCGACACTCTAAATGACGTTTCTAGCCTTAGTGTTCTTCACGAAACTTGCTCGTATTCATATTCTGAGTCTAAATATCATGTTTGACCAAGTTTGACTTTTCGCAAACCCTAGTTTGACTGAATTGTATAGGAGGGGCAAAATAGTCATTTCACTTAAACTTTGAATTGAGGTTAGTTTAGTAACTTGGAGTTTGTCAGCATGTCTTGTATGCGTGTTTGGAGTACTTGTATGTAATTCTAGGCTAGGGTTGACCAAGTCAAATGTGGGGGTCTTTTTGCAGTTTTACTAAACTTCGGGGGCCTATATGCAATTAATTAAAACTTTGCATTTGAACAAAGTTAATGTTTTGAGACCAACAACCTGACTTAGAAGGATACTTGGAGCCTTAAGAATGAATTATTTGACACGGGAGTTATCAAATCAATGGTGGGGGGTCTTTCTGTAATTTTAGCAAACTTTAGGGGCCTAAGTGTAATTTACTGAAAGTTGTAGATCTCGATGCTAAGTTCATATGGATGAGTTAAGAGTTATTCTTGGATGTTGTTGGGCCAGTATGAGTGTAATATGGGGTCGAGGCACAATCAGGGACTGTACTGGACAGTTTCAAAGTATTAGGGGCATTTTGGTCAAGTTAGCTTGCGTGACCTGCATTTTATTGCATTCTTGCATAAAACCTCATATAGAGGATATATGCTAATAGGTTGTATACTTTACTTGTGTATATCCAGCCGTTATTAAGGATCGTTCGAAGTAGACGTACGTTTTCGTGTTGCTGCATCTACGGTGAGACTCGGAGACGAGCGTTGTAGGAGTGCTAGTGTTGCGTTGCGCCTTTCATGGCTCAGAGGTAAGTACATATGTACGGCCTTTTCATATCAAAATATGCGTAAGTGCTTGATGTTTCAAATGAATGTTTGTTATATGAAATAGTATGAGAATGCATGTTTTCCACTCGAAAGTTGTTAAACTATTTTATTCATCTCCTTTGAGAACTCTCCGAAATTACTTGTGAATTGTTGACATCCTGATTCTAGTTATGTGAAAGAGAAGAAATAAAATACCTCTAATAGACTTAGGACGATGTACAGAGTACTGTTATTAATGGGAGGCGTCAAGCGATCCTCCCTTTTCGTATGGCTAAGACCATTGAAGCAATGCTTCTTATTATTGGATAGAACGTTAATGTTCGAAAATCTGCCCCCGATGAGCCAAAATGTATCAAGATATTGAGGCCAAGGGGTTTATAGAGCTATAGCGTGCTACTTATACTTGTAAGGGTCACTACGGTATAGGGGTGTCGACACTTAAGGCCTTTTAGCTAATGTTGTGAGCGGGGTTGACGAATGGGCTCCCTTAACGCTCGGATGAAATAGGGTCTGATAGACCCTAGAAGGAACCCTTCGTGGTTATTTCGTGATCCCTCTGTCTACATCGATCCTGCTGGTGGCTCTTGACACGCCTCAGCTAAATTAAACTGTTGATTGAAGTCGAAATTCAAAATTGGCTACTTATTAATGTTGTTTGTGGCTCTTGATATGCCCTAATTGATTTTAAATGATTTGTAAATCTTGGCTACTCATGAAGTACTATCGTTATCAGTTCAAATAAACTTGTTTACTCTGGATATTTTACCAACTACTCGTTTTATCTCAATGTTATTAAATTGAGAGGTTTTTGTTACTCGTTTACTTCCAGTTGTTCCAAATTCTCCAACATGATAGCTTTACTATTTAAATCTTCTAATTTGTTTCAACTCATGCTTCCGTGCCACTCACTGCTTTACATGTCGTAGTATGTATTTACTCAGTTTTTACTGATCATCTTCTTCAAAACTGCGTCGGCATTTGTCATTTTAAAACCGCAGGTCGTCAATCAAGTTTGGGGAATGGGAACGCGGATCGAGATCAAGAAGTTTAGCTTAAGTCAGATCACTTAGTAGATCACACACAATTTGTTTTAGATTGTACTTAATATCAAATTTTGTTATGTGCTTAAACCGAAATGTAAATTTAATAGTTAATAATTTACTTTTGATTATCGATTGTCGCGTTAACCCTGAACCGAGATCCCGGGTTGTTACAGATGGTATCAGAGCTTCGGTTCTCCGGTTAAAGTGACTTTTCGATTTCCATTAGTAGAGATTAAGAAAGATAAAATGTTTTCAAAATTTAAAATTGATTAGGATAACCCAATATGGCAATAACAAGTAAACAAGCCGTTGGGGAGTTTGGGTACTTACGTATTATGAAACTGGACTTGTACCGTATATGTTGATTAAATATTAATGACTATTTGAGATGTTCATGCAAAGTTTAATTGCCTATTTACAGGCGCAATATTTATGTGACATGCCTATTTATATCGAATTGTTTGTCGTAGTTGTGTGATGCGTATCTTTGACTCTTTATTTTTGTAAGTAATTTCTCGATGAGAGAGTAACGACGTTGTGACTTAGAAGACCCCGAGACAATTCTTTCGCACCTACGAGTGACAAACCTTAAAACATTAGTTTAACTTTTGTTTATTTTGAGTTAGTTTGACATGGTTCTTTCCAAAATTAGAAACTTTTGAAAATAAAGTATTTGTTACAAAAATATGGTTTCAGAAAATTATTGACGTTTCGAGCTACCAAATGCCAAGTGATATGGACCACTTTGTTTATCAGTCCGCTGGCGCGACTCTTAGTACGACGGTACTATAAGTTGTACCCGCTGTGTAGACTAAGTTGGAACATTTGAAGCACATGCGAGTTGTGTTAGAAAGGCACGTTGTGTGACGACACATAGTGTTCTTTCTCCCTCGTATGCGTGGAACACTTTAGGTGATTGGTTTATCTAACCCTATAGAGGTAAGACAAATTTTTTTTTAACGCGGATGATTCAAGCAAAACGACATATTAGTCTTGATAAAAGTATTTGTCTAAAAGTTTCGAGATTTGTATAAATTCTAGCAAATTTGTGAGTCGTTTCTGAAATTGACAACTTGTAACTTCCAAAATCTTGTTTCGAACTTTTACTTGTACTAATTATATACGAAACCCTATTGTGATGCGAGTCTAGGCTGGATAGTAATATAGACTCATAATAGACCCCATCGTGCGGAGAGTAAGAATCAGAAATTTCTTCCAGTTAAGGTGTTTCTAGCTGATCATCTAAGGAAGCCATCTTGTGGGAGTAGAACATTCGACGAGAGCGGTTTAGATACTTGTCTGGCTAAGTAAAATAGACTGAGTCACCGTTTTGCATTTCATATGCATTTTACATATGTGGGTAAGTATAGTGTGAGATCTTCGGGGACGAAGATTCTTTTAAGGTGGGTAGACTGTAACACCCCTAATTTCTGAGAGAATTCTTAGTGCAATATCAAGACTTTGGGGGCGATTTTGTAAATATTTTTTCACGGCTTTAAAGTTGGAACTTCGGAGTGTTTACAATATTTGAGAGTCGTTCAAATGATTTTGAAGCACTAGAGATGTTCGGGGTGGTTGTGCAATTATCTGAAATTAAGTAGAAGCTCTAATTCTAGTTGTACCCAAAAGTTAGAAAAACTACACTTACACCCCCTTATGCATGTGAGACACTTGTTAACCTTATTTTGACCACCTAAGAGCTAGGTGGCAGCTCCACTCCCATCTTCACCACCTGCTGAGAAAGAGAAGAGAGAGAGAGATAGACTTTACCATCATCTACATCATCTTCATCAACTTCATCTTCTTCTCCACCATAAAACCACCACCACCAACACAGCCACCACCTCCACCACGCCTTTCACGATTCTGCTGCTACTGGTGGAAGCCCTCGACACAAGGACCAAAAGCCCCCAATCATTTTCTCGAATGGTTGCGTATCGAGGGCGAATTCGACGAAGAACGGTAAGAACCCTAGCTCGTATTCTTGTCAAATTCTCTGTCTCTGTTCCGAATTGATCATTCTAGCTTGTGTTTTCGTGATCCTTGCTCTTGGACGAACCTAGGAGTACCAAATTTTCGGTCCAATTCGTCGGAATAACGCCCCGCCGGAATCTGGGTTCGAAAACCCGACGGGGACGGCGGCGGGCGACGACGTTGGTGATTTCTTTGTTTTCTGGCCATTTCTTCCCTCCACGCTGCTGCTCTGAGGTCTCTGGGCGTCCAAGACAACTCAGGCGAACCCAAAATCTCCAGGGAAGGCGTTGAATCACCGGAAACCGTGCGATTGTTCGCCGGATTCCTCCATGGCCGCCGGGAAGCTCAAAAATCGGTACGCCTTCAATTCTTGCTCGTTTTGATCGATTAAAAGCTTGTTCATGCTCCTAATCATCTCCTGAACTCATTTGCATCGTCAAATCATGACTGTAACAATGAATTCGACAAGTTTGATTCGTGCATGTAGAGATTTCCGACTTGAAAACCTGCCCTGTTCATGAGTTGATAACTCCCTCGTTACTTGATGTTTTGATCTGATTCTTGTTGCTATGGATTCCCTGCATGTAGTAATCCAACTTTCGTGTTGATTTCTTGGTCCAATTCGATCTCTAAACCCTCTGATTTTGGCTCCAAAGTTGCTGCAATGCATATGTTCTTCGCTTCAAAATTTTCTAAGTATATAGTGCCGTGGTGAAACACCTACTTTGTAACCCTTGTATCTTCTTCAAAACTTAATGAATTTCAGATCTGTTTTCTCCTGTGTAAAGCTGATACATAATACTTCAAATCATCGTCTCTGGGTCATCTTCAAATTTATAACGGATTTCTCACAAAACGAGCCTAAAGTTGCTAGCTTGAACTCGCGAAGCACTATCGAATTTTTCTAAGTATTGAATCGTAATTTTCATCCCACTTTGACTAGCGATATCTCTTTGTATACTTGGAGTTTGTAGGAGTTAAAATATGTTCTGGAATCCTTGAACTATCGTCTTCAAAACCCTATTCTCATATTTTCAAGTATCCCCCTCAATTGATTACAAATCAGCCCTAAAGTTGACTAGTTGAGTCTATTTTCTTCTATATTTGACTTTTGAATTCGACACTCTAAATGACGTTTCTAGACTTAGTGTTCTTCACGAAACTTGCTCGTATTCATATTCTGAGTCTAAATATCATGTTTGACCAAGTTTGACTTTTCTCAAACCCTAGTTTGACTGAATTGTATAGGAGGGGCAAAATAGTCATTTCACTTAAACTTTGAATTGAGGTTAGTTTAGTAACTTGGAGTTTTTCAGCATGTCTTGTATGCGTGTTTGGAGTACTTGTATGTAATTCTGGGCTAGGGTTGACCAAGTCAAATGTGGGGGTCTTTTTGCAGTTTTACTAAACTTCGGGGGCCTATATGCAATTAATTAAAACTTTGCATTTGAACAAAGTTAATGTATTGAGACCAACAACCTGACTTAGAAGGATACTTGGAGCCTTAAGAATGAATTATTTGACACGGAAGTTATCAAATCAATGGTGGGGGGTCTTTCTATAATTTTAGCAAACTTTAGGGGCCTAAGTGTAATTTACTGAAAGTTGTAGATCTCGATGCTAAGTTCATATGGATGAGTTAAGAGTATTCTTGGATGTTGTTGGGCCAGTATGAGTGTAATATGGGGTCCAGGCACAATCAGGGACTGTACTGGACAGTTTCAAAGTATTAGGGGCATTTTGGTCAAGTTAGCTTGCGTGACCTGCATTTTATTGCATTCTTGCATAAAACCTCATATAGAGGATATATGCTAATAGGTTGTATACTTTACTTGTGTATATCCAGCCGTTATTAAGGATCGTTCGAAGTAGACGTACGTTTTCGTGTTGCTGCATCTACGGTGAGACTCGGAGACGAGCGTTGTAGGAGTGCTAGTGTTGCGTTGCGCCTTTCATGGCTCGGAGGTAAGTACATATGTACGGCCTTTTCATATCAAAATATGCGTAAGTGCTTGATGTTTCAAATGAATGTTTGTTATATGAAATAGTATGAGAATGCATGTTTTCCACTCGAAAGTTGTTAAACTATTTTATTCATCTCCTTTGAGAACTCTCCGAAATTACTTGTGAATTGTTGACATCCTGATTCTAGTTATGTGAAAGAGAAGAAATAAAATACCTCTAATAGACTTAGGACGATGTACAGAGTACTGTTATTAATGGGAGGCGTCAAGCGATCCTCCCTTTTCGTATGGCTAAGACCATTGAAGCAATGCTTCTTATTATTCGATAGAACGTTAATGTTCGAAAATCCGCCCCCGATGAGCCAAAATGTATCAAGATATTGAGGCCAAGGGGTTTATAGAGCTATAGAGTGCTACTTATACTTGTAAGGGTCACTACGGTATAGGGGTGTCGACACTTAAGGCCTTTTAGCTAATGTTGTGAGCGGGGTTGACGAATGGGCTCCCTTAACGCTCGGATGAAATAGGGTCTAATAGACCCTAGAAGGAACCCTTAGTGGTTATTTCGTGATCCCTGTGTCTACATCGATCCTGCTGGTGGCTCTTGACACGCCTCAGCTAAATTAAACTGTTGATTGAAGTCGAAATTCAAAATTGGCTACTTATTAATGTTGTTTGTGGCTCTTGATATGCCCTAATTGATTTGAAATTATTTGTAAATCTTGGCTACTCATGAAGTACTATCGTTATCAGTTCAAATAAACTTGTTTACTCTGGATATTTTTACCAACTACTCGTTTTATCTCAATGTTATTAAATTGAGAGGTTTTTGTTACTCGTTTACTTCCAGTTGTTCCAAATTCTCCAACATGATAGCTTTACTATTTAAATCTTCTAATTTGTTTCAACTCATGCTTCCGTGCCACTCACTGCTTTACATGTCGTAGTATGTATTTACTCAGTTTTTACTGATCATCTTCTTCAAAACTGCGTCGGCATTTGCCATTTTAAAACCGCAGGTCGTCAATCAAGTTTGGGGAATGGGAACGCGGATCGAGATCAAGAAGTTTAGCTTAAGTCAGATCACTTAGTAGATCACACACAATTTGTTTTAGATTGTACTTAATATCAAATTTTGTTATGTGCTTAAACCGAAATGTAAATTTAATAGTTAATAATTTACTTTTGATTATCGATTGTCGCGTTAACCCTGACTCGAGATCCCGGGTTGTTACAGATGGTATCAGAGCTTCGGTTCTCCAGTTAAAGTGACTTTTCGATTTCCATTAGTAGAGATTAAGAAAGATAAAATGTTTTCAAAATTTAAAATTGATTAGGATAACCCAATATGGCAATAACAAGTAAACAAGCCGTTGGGGAGTTTGGGTACTTACGTATTATGAAACTGGACTTGTACCGTATATGTTGATTAAATATTAATGACTATTTGAGATGTTCATGCGAAGTTTAATTGCCTATTTACAGGCGCAATATTTATGTGACATGCCTATTTATATCGAATTGTTTGTCGTAGTTGTGTGATGCGTATCTTTGACTCTTTATTTTTGTAAGTAATTTCTCGATGAGAGAGTAACGACGTTGTGACTTAGAAGACCCCGAGACAATTCTTTCGCACCTACGAGTGACAAACCTTAAAACATTAGTTTAACTTTTGTTTATTTTGAGTTAGTTTGACATGGTTCTTTCCAAAATTAGAAACTTTTGAAAATAAAGTATTTGTTACAAAAATATGGTTTCAGAAAACTATTGACGTTTCGAGCTACCAAATGCCAAGTGATATGGACCACTTTGTTTATCAGTCCGCTGGCGCGACTCTTACTACGACGGTACTATAAGTTGTACCCGCTGTGTAGACTAAGTTGGAACATTTGAAGCACATGCGAGTTGTGTTAGAAAGGCACGTTGTGTGACGACACATAGTGTTCTTTCTCCCTCGTATGCGTGGAACACTTTAGGTGATTGGTTTATCTAACCCTATAGAGGTAAGACAAATTTTTTTTTTAACGCGGATGATTCAAGCAAAACGAAATATTAGTCTTGATAAAAGTATTTGTCTAAAAGTTTCGAGATTTGTATAAATTCTAGCAAATTTGTGAGTCGTTTCTGAAATTGACAACTTGTAACTTCCAAAATCTTGTTTCGAACTTTTACTTGTACTAATTATATACGAAACCCTATTGTGATGCGAGTCTAGGCTGGATAGTAATATAGACTCATAATAGACCCCATCGTGCGGAGAGTAAGAATCAGAAATTTCTTCCAGTTAAGGTGTTTCTAGCTGATCATCTAAGGAAGCCATCTTGTGGGAGTAGAACATTCGACGAGAGCGGTTTAGATACTTGTCTGGCTAAGTAAAATAGACTGAGTCACCGTTTTGCATTTCATATGCATTTTATATATGTGGGTAAGTATAGTGTGAGATCTTCGGGGACGAAGATTCTTTTAAGGTGGGTAGACTGTAACACCCCTAATTTCTGAGAGAATTCTTAGTGCAATATCAAGACTTTGGGGGCGATTTTGTAAATATTTTTTCACGGCTTTAAAGTTGGAACTTCGGAGTGTTTACAATATTTGAGAGTCGTTCAAATGATTTTGAAGCACTAGAGATGTTCGGGGTGGTTGTGCAATTATCTGAAATTAAGTAGAAGCTCTAATTCTAGTTGTACCCAAAAGTTAGAAAAACTACACTTACACCCCCTTATGCATGTGAGACACTTGTTAACCTTATTTTGACCACCTAAGAGCTAGGTGGCAGCTCCACTCCCATCTTCACCACCTGCTGAGAAAGAGAAGAGAGAGAGAGATAGACTTTACCATCATCTACATCATCTTCATCAACTTCATCTTCTTCTCCACCATAAAACCACCACCACCAACACAGCCACCACCTCCACCACGCCTTTCACGATTCTGCTGCTACTGGTGGAAGCCCTCGACACGAGGACCAAAAGCCCCCAATCATTTTCTCGAATGGTTGCGTATCGAGGGCGAATTCGACGAAGAACGGTAAGAACCCTAGCTCGTATTCTTGTCAAATTCTCTGTCTCTGTTCCGAATTGATAATTCTAGCTTGTGTTTTCGTGATCCTTGCTCTTGGACGAACCTAGGAGTACCAAATTTTCGGTCCAATTCGTCGGAATAACGCCCCGCCGGAATCTGGGTTCGAAAACCCGACGGAGACGGCGGCGGGCGACGACGTTGGTGATTTCTTTGTTTTCTGGCCATTTCTTCCCTCCACGCTGCTGCTCTGAGGTCTCTGGGCGTCCAAGACAACTCAGGCGAACCCAAAATCTCCAGGGAAGGCGTTGAATCACCGGAAACCGTGCGATTGTTCGCCGGATTCCTCCATGGCCGCCGGGAAGTTCAAAGCTCGGTACGCCTTCAATTCTTGCTCGTTTTGATCGATTAAAAGCTTGTTCATGCTCCTAATCATCTCCTGAACTCATTTGCATCGTCAAATCATGACTGTAACAATGAATTCGACAAGTTTGATTCGTGCATGTAGAGATTTCCGACTTGAAAACCTGCCCTGTTCATGAGTTGATAACTCCCTCGTTACTTGATGTTTTGATCTGATTCTTGTTGCTATGGATTCCCTGCATGTAGTAATCCAACTTTCGTGTTGATTTCTTGGTCCAATTCGATCTCTAAACCCTCTGATTTTGGCTCCAAAGTTGCTGCAATGCATATGTTCTTCGCTTCAAAATTTTCTAAGTATAGAGTGCCGTGGTGAAACACCTACTTTGTAACCCTTGTATCTTCTTCAAAACTTAATGAATTTCAGATCTGTTTTCTCCTGTGTAAAGCTGATACATAATACTTCAAATCATCGTCTCTGGGTCATCTTCAAATTTATAACGGATTTCTCACAAAACGAGCCTAAAGTTGCTAGCTTGAACTCGCGAAGCACTATCGAATTTTTCCAAGTATTGAATCGTAATTTTCATCCCACTTTGACTAGCGATATCTCTTTGTATACTTGGAGTTTGTAGGAGTTAAAATATGTTCTGGAATCCTTGAACTATCGTCTTCAAAACCCTATTCTCATATTTTCAAGTATCCCCCTCAATTGATTACAAATCAGCCCTAAAGTTGACTAGTTGAGTCTATTTTCTTCTATATTTGACTTTTGAATTCGACACTCTAAATGACGTTTCTAGCCTTAGTGTTCTTCACGAAACTTGCTCGTATTCATATTCTGAGTCTAAATATCATGTTTGACCAAGTTTGACTTTTCTCAAACCCTAGTTTGACTGAATTGTATAGGAGGGGCAAAATAGTCATTTCACTTAAACTTTGAATTGAGGTTAGTTTAGTAACTTGGAGTTTGTCAGCATGTCTTGTATGCGTGTTTGGAGTACTTGTATGTAATTCTGGGCTAGGGTTGACCAAGTCAAATGTGGGGGTCTTTTTGCAGTTTTACTAAACTTCGGGGGCCTATATGCAATTAATTAAAACTTTGCATTTGAACAAAGTTAATGTATTGAGACCAACAACCTGACTTAGAAGGATACTTGGAGCCTTAAGAATGAATTATTTGACACGGAAGTTATCAAATCAATGGTGGGGGGTCTTTCTGTAATTTTAGCAAACTTTAGGGGCCTAAGTGTAATTTACTGAAAGTTGTAGATCTCGATGCTAAGTTCATATGGATGAGTTAAGAGTCATTCTTGGATGTTGTTGGGCCAGTATGAGTGTAATATGGGGTCCAGGCACAATCAGGGACTGTACTGGACAGTTTCAAAGTATTAGGGGCATTTTGGTCAAGTTAGCTTGCGTGACCTGCATTTTATTGCATTCTTGCATAAAACCTCATATAGAGGATATATGCTAATAGGTTGTATACTTTACTTGTGTATATCCAGCCGTTATTAAGGATCGTTCGAAGTAGACGTACGTTTTCGTGTTGCTGCATCTACGGTGAGACTCGGAGACGAGCGTTGTAGGAGTGCTAGTGTTGCGTTGCGCCTTTCATGGCTCAGAGGTAAGTACATATGTACGGCCTTTTCATATCAAAATATGCGTAAGTGCTTGATGTTTCAAATGAATGTTTGTTATATGAAATAGTATGAGAATGCATGTTTTCCACTCGAAAGTTGTTAAAATATTTTATTCATCTCCTTTGAGAACTCTCCGAAATTACTTGTGAATTGTTGACATCCTGATTCTAGTTATGTGAAAGAGAAGAAATAAAATACCTCTAATAGACTTAGGACGATGTACAGAGTACTGTTATTAATGGGAGGCGTCAAGCGATCCTCCCTTTTCGTATGGCTAAGACCATTGAAGCAATGCTTCTTATTATTGGATAGAACGTTAATGTTCGAAAATCCGCCCCCGATGAGCCAAAATGTATCAAGATATTGAGGCCAAGGGGTTTATAGAGCTATAGAGTGCTACTTATACTTGTAAGGGTCACTACGGTATAGGGGTGTCGACACTTAAGGCCTTTTAGCTAATGTTGTGAGCGGGGTTGACGAATGGGCTCCCTTAACGCTCGGGTGAAATAGGGTTTGATAGACCCTAGAAGGAACCCTTAGTGGTTATTTCGTGATCCCTCTGTCTACATCGATCCTGCTGGTGGCTCTTGACACGCCTCAGCTAAATTAAACTGTTGATTGAAGTCGAAATTCAAAATTGGCTACTTATTAATGTTGTTTGTGGCTCTTGATATGCCCTAATTGATTTGAAATGATTTGTAAATCTTGGCTACTCATGAAGTACTATCGTTATCAGTTCAAATAAACTTGTTTACTCTGGATATTTTACCAACTACTCGTGGTTTCTCAATGTTATTAAATTGAGAGGTTTTTGTTACTCGTTTACTTCCAGTTGTTCCAAATTCTCCAACATGATAGCTTTACTATTTAAATCTTCCAATTTGTTTCAACTCATGCTTCCGTGCCACTCACTGCTTTACATGTCGTAGTATGTATTTACTCAGTTTTTACTGATCATCTTCTTCAAAACTGCGTCGGCATTTGCCATTTTAAAACCGCAGGTCGTCAATCAAGTTTGGGGAATGGGAACGCGGATCGAGATGAAGAAGTTTAGCTTAAGTCAGATCACTTAGTAGATCACACACAATTTGTTTTAGATTGTACTTAATATCGAAATTTTGTTATGTGCTTAAACCGAAATGTAAATTTAATAGTTAATAATTTACTTTTGATTATCGATTGTCGCGTTGACCCTGAACCGAGATCCCGGGTTGTTACAGGTCGTCACGCTTATCGAGAGTAGAGCCACACTTATTGATGCCTTAAAGTGAATCGAAGTAATCCTCGCCACCTTATTGGGAGAATACCTCGTCGAATCAACGCAAACTCGTCGATGTCTACTCTCAGAATGAATGTAGCTTTTTTCGCTTCTACGCAAGTCATATGCCTCACCAAGCTTCCGCCTGGGTCTCTGATTGACCTTGGAAATCCATTGATCTCCAGTAGTCTTCCATCCAGTCGGAAAGTCAACCTAGTCTTAAAATTGGTTGGCCCTTTATAGACTCTAATTCATCCCGTAAAGCTTACTTTTCATTCTTCATAATAATGGAACGATAAGGCCTAGGATTCTATCTCAAGGTGATCTTAAAGATCATCCCTTCGATCTCAAACAGTCGATGGGGTATCCTCCTATGAGCAATTCCTTTTCATAGGAGGATCATCATTCGCTCTCATCCCTTATGGATGGGGCACCAGCATGGGAATTTGCTCTCACTGTCCAAAGGATCCTTGAGAAACTAATTCCTCATAATCACCTAAAGGACGGGTATTTTCCAGCGGTTCTTCCATGCTCGTGGAGATCATCATCTCTGCGAACATTTCCCTCAATTATGGACATCTCCAAAGAGAAAACATATGTCTCGTGAATCCATTTACGTTTACACTACTTATCGGCTGTTGCGTTTCGAATACGCAACTTCTAGAGTGCTCTAAATAGCATAAGAAGGTACTTACTCCTTCGAGATTCGTTCCTTCCATCTAGGGTCCAACTTCAGATTTCTACTTGTCAGGTGATGAAAGATCATGGGACTATACCCTAGGTTCATCGTCGTCTTGCGTGGTGACCATCATGTCTCCCCTTCGATGACAAATCATCGACGGGGTACGCTCCAAAGAGCATTCCTGCACAAAGAGGTTTCCTCCGCATAGTCATAATCTATGATGGGCTGTTCACTAGGAAAGTTACTCCCATTGTCTTGAAGATCTGTAGGAACTCTTTCCTGTTGATCACTTAGGGATGGGGTGTCATCCAGTGAAAACTCAGTTTCGTAGAGACTTAATTCTCAACGAACCTCTTCCTGACTTTAAAGTTAGTTAGTTCTAAGCTGCCGATCCCCAGGGCCTGAGGTGACCTCATATAGATTGCCTTTTGGTTCTCATCTCGTGGGGTGTAGTGGCTACAGACTTGGTGGACTAATGGTTTGATAGTCGTTTAGCAAAGTGTCTCCTCCGAATAGGGAACATCTACTTTTCACGCTCTATCATACATTAAACCATCTCTTGCAGTAACCTATTCCTCTTATCTTATACAGCTTTCCTGCTGGGGCGTGGGAATAGCAAACTGCCTTACTATTTCTCTCCATCACATAGCTCTTGCTAAGACTGATATTTGCAGTCTCATTCTGGCCCAAGTACATATCCTTTTGTCCAGACGACTTTCTACCTTTTGTAGAGACCTGTCTGAAGAACCCTTGTGCCTCAGGCTTATGTCGCCCAAGCACACATAGTTGAGACGCGGACAATCATCTACAAATGTGATGGAACAATAAGCACCATGTATTAGCTCTAACATTTAATGGGTCATAATAACAGGATGAATAAGATATAAAGACTCAGTAGTCCTTAATGCTCTACCGGATGATTTGCGTTTTGCCTTTCATGTCCGGCAAGAACCACACAAAGGTAAGGGCACCTTGGGCAAAATCCAAGCAGGCCTGCCCTAGCTAGCCTGAACATCCTTTCCTTTCGTCGTGTGTCTTAATCTAGCGCGCCACTGATGCGCAAATTACGGGCTATTCGCAAGTATACGAAATCAAGTAGTACCGGGTGTATTTCAACTCGGGTTATCGATCCCACAGGGACTGTCTCGGGTTTTCTCGAGTAATCAGTTTTGGTTGACAAAGTGTAAAAAACGAGGAAAAGGGGTTGTGTTTGTTGTTACGGAACTACGTAAAACTAAAAACGCAAAAACGTAAATATATTTTTTGTGACGTTTTCTGGAATAAACTTGCTTTTTGTACTCTAGGGTTGATGGGAACTAGGCTCCAGGATCCCCTCGGGTTTCTACAGATTTTACGTTTTTGGATTTGATATGAAAACACTTAGCCGTCTCGTTATCTGTGCAACGTACCGGTTGTGCAGTGACCTTTCTGATTCCACACGTAATCCCGATCCTACTGACGTTCGGATTCCTGTTAAGATGCCTAAGTCTGCAGTCTCGTTCTAAGCCTGTTAGGGTTTCTAACCTGTCCTAATGGCCCGGGTCAGATTCTCCAACAGTCGGTCTCACGTTTTTCTATGCTAGCCCTATCTCCCTTTCTCTGGTCGGTCCATCAGGGTAAGGTACTAAATCCTGTCTTTTCTTCCTAATCCTAACCTGACGTTTTCACCTACAGGCTCGGGTCTATAGCAATTCTGGTTCGCGACTCCGATCATGCATATACGATAACAGTCAAAGATAGAATAACAGATAAAGCTGCTAAATTTAAGATAACAATCATGAATCCATAATCAAACGTCTATAATAAAATCTGTATACGAAACCCTAGGTTCACCGAGAACCTAGGTAAAAGGTTTAGCTACTAAGTGACATAATTAAATAACAAGGTTTCTGAATAAGAGAGATAGTGAAATCTAACGCGTGCTGTAGATTCTGAATTCCTGCTTCCGTGCTCACCGAGAGTGCTCAGCGATCTTCTTCAGTAAGTTGTTGTTTTCTGTGATGAGCACTGGACGAGTCTTTATATAGTGCTGGAGGCGTTTCTGGAAACTGCTCAAATTACGAAACTGCCACTGAGCCGAAACCGCCTCGGGAAACGGGCCGTCTTCCACCGCCTCGGGAAACGGGCCAACTACGCAAGATAGCTGCGTAGCTACTTGCGTAGATACTTGCGGAGGTAGCTGCGTAGCTACCTGCGTAGGTAGCTGCGTAGGTACCTACGTAGCTACCTGCGGAGCTAGCTGCGCAGGTACCTGCGTAGCTACCTGCGTAGGTACCTGCGTAGCTAGCTGCGTAGGTAACTGCCTCCACGGTTTGCGCGCCAAACTCCTCCGGATGTCTCGGGATGACTGCTGAGCTTCTCGGAGTGTGTTTTGTCTGTCTCGGGATGCGTGCCAAACTGCTCGGGATGCCTCGGGATGCTTGTGAGGCTCCTCGGGATGCACGCTCGGCTTCTCAGCCTTCTTGGATCCTTCACCCGCATGCCTGCTTCATTTCCGGCTCCTGCACAAGTCCTGTCCCTACATCAACGACACGAAACAAAACCCGTGATCACATCTCGATATGCGTGAAATAAAGCAGTTTATGCGTCTAGGAGATAACAACAGCAAACCGTAAATTCCTGAGTCAAACAGGGCAGAAATCGACTAAAACGCTCATTTAGGACGAAAATACCCATCAAATTGGGTTAACCGATAACTCCTAGTGAGGAGCTATCAAACTACCCCCGCACTAACCTTTGCTCGTCCCGAGCAAACATCCTGAATACTGCCCTGAAATGCATACATATCTGTCTTGCAAATACCCCCTGCAAGTTCGAACCAAGACCTTTTCCTTTCCATCAGTTTGCATACTCTTCCTACCCGTCCATATAAACCAGACGACTCGATTAGAAACTGACTCAGAAAGAATATACACAGACTCAATACACACGACTCAAAAGTACTAAACAATTTATTTTTTGGTGAGATTGGGCAATCTCAAAAACATAACCGAGTGTCCTCAAAACCTCATCCTTTTTTCTAGAAAATACTTCCCTGCAATCGATCGGTAAGTCTGAACAGATTTCTTTGGTGGATTTAAGCACTGGACCCGAGTACTGTTACTTTTGCTATCAACCTAAGCGAATCCCTAATTAACCGACCATCCGAGCTATTTCTGAATCAAGGTTCTAAGTCTAACAGGTAGGATATATATATGTGTAAAGGTACGGCATGATCCTACTCGTTATGACATTCGCACACTTTCCCCAAACTCACACCCCTCACCGAGTTCCCGAAAAACTGCCTGAAACACCTAAGTTCCTGCCATATCAATATTCCTGTCCCCCGGTGTTTCTTCGCCGTTCTCGCGGCCACAAATGTGAAGCGGTGTAACTGTCTCGAAAATTGTGCTACTCACTCAGCTTTTTGACTCAATAACAAAAACAACATAAATAACTGAAAAAACTGCAAAACTAGATCATTTTCTTCTTTTTTTTATTCTTTTTTTTCTGTTTTTTCTGTTTTTTTTTCTTCTTTTCATTTTCTGTTTCTTTTTTTTATACGACTCTATATACACATAAATACACGAATAACAATAAATAAATTGACTAATGCTGAGTGAGTAAAAATAAATTGTAGTCGTGGGGTATGAAAGACGTCCTCATATGGAATACCCCCACACTAATCCTGAAGCACTGATCCTGTAGTCGGAATAATACTATGCAGTCCCACCGAACTTCCTCGTCACCAAAGATGTAGAAAACTGGCACAACCACCAATTAACCTCACAACCCCCCGGACCCCATTGTGTGCGGAAAGATGTCTCGCACGCGACTAACTCCTCCTGTGGTCACTATGTAATGCAGTGATCCACCTCCGCAAATTAATGCACTGTCGCCTCTCACTCACCCTGTCTTTCCCTCGAAAAACGTGTCAATGTCAAAACTGTCCAAAACCGATATATCATGAAGTGCTCCAATCTAAAACTCTCCCCAACTCACTCCCTCCGTCATAACTCGTAGAATAGGCAACTAACGACTGATGAGGTCTCAAAGAAGGCTTCCTAGGCTATAGTGGCTGAGAATAAAAGGGGTAAATGGCTTCAAACGGGTTTACTAGTTGGACCTAGGGGTAAGAAACAGGACGTGAGGTCCCTTGATAGCCAGTCACTCCACCGAAAGATGCGATGACCGTGACGGCGCCCGTGGGCGGGTTGTCGACTACCTAGATGACGGCGGTGTGGCAACTAGTCGGATCCTTAGCTCAGATGATAACTACTTGCAGTTTCCAAGGGTCACTGGCTCTCACCTATCTACTATACCTGGGTGCAAGCTTTCTTTATTGTCAAAGGATTTAACCTCGATTTCTTCCCAGTTTCTGTTCTCTTGATTGCCCGTTCTCAAATTTTTTTATTTTTAATTTTTTTTTTGGATTTTTTGAAAATTTTCTATTTTTTTTAGATATACACAATGCAAGGCCAGAAATTTGTGGTGGGTAGACTCAAAAATAAAAACGTGCTGACTCAATAAATAAACTCAAAACTGCAAACGAACATGAAAAAACGTGCAGACCTGGGCAGACACGACCACCACCCCCACACTAAAGAAGTGGCATGCCCTCATGACACTCACTCGGACTCGTCTGGAACATAGGGCGGGTCTGACCCGGACCTGGAAGTACCGGACATGCTACTGACAGAACTGCCGGTAGACCGAAACCTAGGACTGCTAGGCTCAGTGGGTCTCGTGCAACGGGCCCCTCGGCGCGCTGGCGCTGGCGAAAAAAGCTAGTCCATAACAGCTAACGAAAGCAAAAAATTCAGAAATTAAATATATATATATATATATTTTTTCAAAACGCAGAAAAACGCTGCCAAAATGCAAATACGCAGTCAAAACCGCTAAATACGCAGCTTAAACAGTCAATTACGCTACCCTATGCTAATTTGCAGTTAACGGTCAATTACGTAAAAATTGTGTTAAATACGCAAGTAACAGTTAAAAATGCAGAAAAGCAGCTAAAAACGCAGTATACAGTCAAAAACAGCTAAGTACGCAGCATGCTAAACCCGGGTACGGGTTGGTACCGAAAACTGAAAAAATAGCGAAAGAAGAAGTTTTTGAACCTGAGCACTCGGAGCGAGTCAACAAGTGCAAAAACTGTCGCTGGAAAAGTCGCCGGAAAATTTTTCTCGCCGGAAAAATTTCTGACTTGGGCACCGTGTAGGCCTCACCCTCCTCTTCGACGTTTCTTCTTTGTGTTTTCTCAAATTTCGACCCGAAGCCGACGAATCTGGAGGTTTTCTCCAAATTTTTAACAAATTTGACTTGACCCCCACACCAATTCGGACACTGTTTTGCAGCTTCAACCACACCAAAATGATCCCGTTCTCACGAGGATCCCAAAAACGTGCTCGGTTTTTGATTTGGTGAAATTTGGACTTTTGAAGGTGGAGAGAAAATGAGGAAAGAGAGAGCTTTGAAGGCTAACAATGGAGGAATAGTCTGGTGAACCCGTCCATGAATTTGGGCAATAAGTGGCACTTTTTAAAAACTGCAAAAACCTCCCCCAAAGTTCGGTAAAATGGCAATTTGACCCCCTAAGGCTTTGGAAGCTCCACTTGCTTCCCCTACTGCGTGGCTTGCAGGCTGGGCTGCGTAATTGGGCCGGCTGCTTGGTTGGGCCGCGTATTTGGTCCGTCTGCGTGGCTGGTCAACTTCATATTTTTTTTTCTTCTCTCTGCCTGCGTAATAGGCCTTGTGGGCCGCGTAACTGGCCTTTTGGGCCAGCGTATCTGGCCTTTTGGGCCAGGGTAACTGTTTTTTTTTTTTTTTTTTTTTTCTGCGTATTTATCCTCCTGGGCTGCGTATTTGACTTTTGGGCCTGCGTAAATGGCCTTTTGGGCCAGCGTAACTGTTTTTTTTTTTTTCATCTGGCTTGCGTAATTAGACCTGCAGGCTGCGTACCTGCATGTTTGTCTTGCGTAACTGGCCTTCTGGGCCTGTTTTTTTGCACTTCTTTGAATGCGTGTTGGACCTCTCTGTTTTGACCCGCACATTTTTCTGCTTGCGTTTTTCTGCTTAAAATTTCCTGCACAAACTTGTCTACCCATTAACACACACTCATCTCGCCTCTCTCAAAATTCAGAACGTAAAATAAAATTGTAGTAAATAAATAATTAACGTAATCTGATGGGATGCCTCCCACCAAGCGCTTGTGATTTACGGTCGACGGCCCGACCCGGTTACCTCTCACGGGTCGTCAAAGTAGACGGGGTCCACTTTGGCGACTTCAACTGTCTCGAGATATGGCTTGATCCGGTTCCCGTTCACCCTGAAACTGGACTCGTCTTTTGGATTCTCCAGCTCAAATGCTCCCCATGCAAATATCTTCTTGATGATGAACGGTCCCGACCATCGAGACCTCAACTTGCCCGGAAAGAACCGCATCCTCGTGTTGTAGAGAAGCACTTTGTCGCCTTCGTTGAACTGCTTCGGCGTGATCCGCTGATCATGCCACTTTTTCGTCTTCTCTTTTTAGATTTTAGCGCTCTCGAATGCCGTTCTGCGGAATTCCTCTAATTCCAGCAGCGCCATTTTTCTCTTATCTCCCGCTAGATTCTGGTCCATGTTGAGCAGTTTGATGGCCCAGTATGCTTTGTGCTCCAACTCAACCGGCAAGTGGCACGCTTTTCCAAACACGAGCTGGTCTGGCGACATTCCCAGCGGTGTCTTGAAAGCTGTCCTGTAGGCCCAGAGTGCATCGTCCAGTCTTAGGGACCAATCCTTCCGGCCGA
Source organism: Linanthus parryae (assembly GCA_023055425.1). Classification (NCBI taxonomy): domain Eukaryota; kingdom Viridiplantae; phylum Streptophyta; class Magnoliopsida; order Ericales; family Polemoniaceae; genus Linanthus; species Linanthus parryae. The sequence goes on along the minus strand of JALGPY010000005.1, from coordinate 107,762,317 downwards.
GATTCACCGTCTTCTCGAGTATGCTCTTGATCTCTCTGTTCGAAACCTCGGCCTGCCCGTTCGTTTGAGGATGGTAAGGCAGTGACACCTTGTGAACCAACACACCGTACTGTTTCAGAACTTTGGGAAAAACTCTATTAATGAAGTGTGATCCCTCGTTACTGATCATTGCCCTGGGCGTCCCGAACCGAGTAAAAATGTTGCGTTTCAGAAAACGCTCAACCGTAGCTGCATCGTTTTTCTCACATGCAATCGCCTCGATCCACTTCGTCACATAATCCACTGCCAGCAGAATGTAAAGATTTCCCATCGAAGACGGGAACGGACCCATGAAGTCAATCCCCCATACATCAAACGGCTCTACCTCCTGCCACACGGTCGTCGGCATCTCGTCCCGTTGTGACATGTTTCCTGTCCTCTGGCACCTATCACATCCCTTCACATAGTCGTGACAGTGTTTGAAGATTGTCGGCCAGAAAAAACCGGACTGCAGTATTTTATGCGCCGTGCGCGTTCCCCCAAAATGACCCCCACACTGTGCTGAGTGGTAGTGTTTGATCACGTTCCAGGCTTCGTGGGTCGGAATACACCTTCTCAGAATGTTGTCGGCCCCCTGCTTGAACAGATACGGGTCATCCCAGAAATACTTTCGGCATTCGGAAATAAACCGTTTCCGCTGAGACGGGGTAAGATCCTCGGGAAGCGTGCCAGTTACCAAGTAATTGGCTATGGCATAATACCACGGTCTCCCGAGCTTAACTGCCATAATATGCTCGTCCGGGAAATTTTCCTGAATGAGGACTCGTTCCGCTTGGTGTTTTCCAGTCTCGAAAGGTGGTCAGCAACTACGTTCTCGACTCCCTTCTTATCTCGAATCTCCAAGTCAAATTCCTGCATCAGTAATACCCACCGAAACAGTCTCAGTTTCGCGTCCTTCTTGTCCAGCAGATACTTCAGGGCGCTGTGATCAGTAAAAACGATCACTTTGGACCCGACCAAGTATGGCCGAAATTTATACAGGGCATAGACTATGGCTAGCAGTTCCTTCTCACTCGTACCGTAATTCATCTGGGCGTCGTTCAACACCCTGCTGGCATAGTATATGACATGGCAGACTTTGTCTTTCCGCTGCCCCAAAACTGCACCGACTGCGTAGTCGCTGGCGTCACACATCAGCTCAAACGGCAGTGACCAGTCCGGTGTCGTGATTACCGGGGCTGTGGTCAGCTTCTCCTTCAGATGGTCAAAGGCATGCTGACACGCTCCGTCAAAATCAAAAGTCACGTCTTTTCCGAGTAGGGCGCAGAGTGGCTTCGTGATCTTGGAGAAATCCTTGATGAACCGTTGGTAAAATCCCGCATGCCCCAGAAAACTCTTGATCGCCTTCACGGTTTTCGGGTACGGAAGCTGCTTGATCACCTCGATCTTGGCCCGGTCCACCTCGAGTCCCTTACTGGAAATTTTGTGACCCAGCACGATACCCTCGGTGACCATAAAGTGACACTTTTCCCAGTTCAGAACTAGGTTCGCCTTCTTGCATCGGATCAGAACCTGGGATAAGTGACCGAGGCAGTCTTCAAAACTGTCCCCGAATAGTGAAAAATCGTCCATGAAGACCTCCAGATTTTTCTCGATCATGTCGGAGAATATGGCCATCATGCATCGCTGGAACGTGGCGGGTGCGTTACACAACCCGAACGGCATACGACGGAACGCAAAAGTACCGTACGGGCAGGTAAACGTCGTTTTCTCTTGATCGTCCGGGGCGATGTAAATCTAATTGTACCCCGAATAACCGTCCAGAAAACAGTAATAGGCGTGGTGCGCCAACCTGTCCAGCATCTGATCCATGAACGGTAAAGGGAAGTGATCCTTTAACGTTGCCTCATTCAACCTCCGGTAATCCATGCAAATCTGCCACCCCGTGGCGGTGCGTTGTGCAATCTGCTCCAGAGCCTCGTTCTGCACTACCGTGATACCCCCTTTCTTGGGCACGCACTGGACGGGGCTGATCCACGTGCTGTCCGGGATGGGGTAAATAATTCCTGCTTCCAGCCACTTCATGACCTCCTTTCGCACCACATCGCTCATATTCGGATTCAGTCTCCGCTGGGGCTGAATCATCGATTTTTTACCTTCTTCAATTCTGATCTTGTGCATGCAATAGGAGGGGCTGATCCCCCTGATATCCGCAATCGTCCAGGCGATTGCTTCTTTGTGCTCTCGCAGCACCTCCAGCAGTTTCTTCTCCTGTTCCTGAGATAGATGAGACGAAACAATTACGGGCAGTGTATCGTTATCCCCAATGTATGCATACCTGAGATGACTCGGGAGCTGTTTAAGCTCCAGTGTAGGCGGCTCCTTGAGTGACGGGATCAGGGCCTGTTTCTGCCCACCGTCTCCGTCCAAGTGCAAAGTGGTCCAATGTTCCGTCTTCATGGCCTGCTCACACCGGGTCTTCTCCTTGTCTGACGAGTACATGTTGTCGATTTCTTCCCACATCTTGTCCATCTTGTCCTCATCCAGACCTTCGTCCACTACCTCAACGGCATAGATGTCCTCGTGATCATAGTAGTTAGGCAGTTGAAGATTTTTGAAAACATTGAATGTTACCTTGTCTTCATTAATCTGCATTGTCAATTCCCCGCTCTTGCAGTTAATCAAAGCCTCTCCGGTGGCCATGAACGGTCTGCCCAGAATGAGCGGTACCTCTCCTGCCACCATGTCCAGGATCACGAAATCTGCCGAAAAAATCAGTTCCCCAACTTTGACCAGAGTGTCTTCTATGAGCCCATATGCCTGTTTGACGGACCTGTCCGCCATTTGCAACATGATCCTGGTGGTCTCGGTTCATCGACCATCAAGCTTCTGAAAATTGTCAACGGCATCAGATTGATGCTGGCCCCTAGGTCACACAGGGCCTTTCCTGTATATGCGTTTCCCAAGGTTACCGGGATGACGAAGCCGCCAGGATACTTCCTCTTCTTTGGTAACCCATTCTTTACACAATTGCTCACTTTTGCCGTCAGATTTATCGTCTCGAAATCGCTCATACGCCTCCTCCCGTACAGGATATCTTTGAGAAACTTGGCATACGTGGGCATCTTTGTTGGAATAGATGCCCTAGAGGCAATCGTAGATTTAGTATGAACAATGTTTTGGCTAGAATATTCATTTATTATTTATGGCGATATTTAATATAATGAAGTCCTTAGATAAATTGTGTTATTTATCTTAAATGTCCCTAGTCCATTATATTGATTAATAGGACAATCAAATATAGACTAGTATATGGGTAGATTGATATGGAGATATCAAGTCTAATATATGGGTATGCATTAGGAGTAATGGCATACTTGATTGACCCACGACGAAAAGGATACATTAGATTATGTGAAGTCACAATCGCTTTTCGTAGTGCTAGTATTATTGCAATCCTTGGACTTGAAGTCACTAGATACTCTAGTTGTGAAATATCGCGCTTTGATGTTATCAAACGTTACACCGTAACTGGGTAATCATAGAGGTGGCTATCGGGCGTAATAGGAAGCAAGCTTAGAGATCGTAGTGATGTAGATAGGATTTGTCCCTCCCACATAATGGGGGTAAATATCCACGGCCACTCGAGGGATGAGGCTTATTGAATGTCTGGCCAGACTCAGATAAATTAATATAGAGATATTAATGTTATCTGCAAGCATAAGCATATTCCCAGGATCGAGGAACTATGGATTGGATATAAGAGTGTGACTATTTATGTCTCGTGTCCAGTCCGGATGTGGAGACAAAGGGATAATGCAATATGACATATTGGGCACAAAGGTTTGTCGGGATCACTGACTATTTCTATTGGTAGGGTTGCATGGATGTGTTGCTAGACACCGCTCCATGTTAGTAATAGTTACTACCAACTATATAGAAACCTATGGGGTCACACGTCAAATAGAGTAGAGCTAGATTTGGGATTAATTAATAGAAGGATCATTGTGCAACACCTTGCAAACTTAGTAGGACTAAGTTGCAAGGAAGGGAATAATTCTAGTTCATCTAGAATTAGGAAACTCTTTTATGGAAACAACAAGGAGTTGTTGGAGTATATAAAGGAGGCTCTAGCTTCCTTCCCACTACATGAGTTATTATTATACATAACACATAAAGAGTGGGAGAGAGCAAAAGAGAGAGCTAGAAAAAAAGAGCTAGGGCCGAAACCCTAGCCCTCCCGTCCGCCCCTCTACCCGACGGCAAGGAGAGGCCGCCCCCTCCCTTGTGCCTTGGTGATTAGTTGCTTTGATCTTCATCCCTCTTCCTCCGGGTTCAAGCTAGCACTTGTGGAGAAGGGAGAATCTAGATCTCACCTCTAGACGTGGATCAACCGTAGTTACGAGGACATCATTCTTCGTGTGATCTCACAAATCAAAAGGTACACATCTTCTATGTCCTTAATCATGTTATGATGTCTCTTCCTGTGATCCTTGGTGGGCTTTGAGTAGGATTAATTTTGTTATTCCGCTGCGTTACCTACGTCAAAACCCAACAGTGGTATCAGAGCCACAGGTCGTAGAGCATAACATGATATTATGTGTTTACGATTTCAGTTCATACACCGTATTATTGTTTATTACGCGAAAACTGAAAAATTGGCATAGTAGATGAAATATTGAATTTGATTCAATCAAACAAGACCCAAATTAACATTGGATGTTAGAATTGGTGATTTTAATCACATAGGATGTGAATAATTGGGTTCTTGAAAAATTAGGGTTCATGGGCACATGATTGAAAAGGGGTTTTCAATTATGGAAACAAAATTATGGAAATAAATCCATATGGAAACAACCTTGCTTGGGCAAAAAGGAAGGAGGAAGGGGACTAGGGCCGAAACCCTAGCCGCCCGCCCCTCCCTTGCGCGCCAAGCAAGGCCGCGGCCCCCTAGGCGTGCGGCGGTCCTAGGGTTCGGGCCACTTGGTGGCTTGGACCCTTTGGACCGTTGTGAAACCCTAGTTACCCAATTTTATTAAAATTAAACAAGCGCGTTAAAAATTGGTTTTAACTGTATTATGTGCTTTATTGCATGGTGGATGGATATGGCCTAGGATTGTGGATGTTTATTGTTTTTGTGGTTTGGTTTACGGCCTGCGAGCTGATCAAATTAATGTAATAATTAATTAAGTTTTACGGCCTGCGAGTCGTTCTTTTTCTCCTCGACATGTGAGGCTTTTTTTATTTATTTATTCTAGATGTTAGGCTAGAATTAGAAATATTTAGATGATAGCCAAGCACATGGAGAAGAAGACCGGAGAACCAAAGGAGCCAAAAGACATCCCTAGGCGCGCAGCTATGGTGGAGCACATGGAGATGAGCTCGGTACTTTAGGGCAATTAGATATTATCATTGGCTTGATAATGTCATTAGTCTAGAGGCCATATCCATGCCACGTTTTTTTATTTTGTGGATGTTTATTATTCATGCCTTGTTATTTATTTTTGTGTGTATGGCGCTACAAGCAAAACGATAACAAGATAATAATAAACAAGGTTGGTCTTTTATTGTGGATGGCCCAATCCAAATAAGTAGACCATGTTGATAAAGATCAACCAAACAAATTAAAAGAAATCCCTCAATTAAATATTGCGTTTTGCCTTCTCTTGCCAAAACACCCTTCATGATCATGGCCTATTAAAATTCGGGCTTGCCAAAGCAAGGCGATTTTAATTTTTCATTATGTGTTGCGGACGACGCAAGCTAGTAATGCGTGTATGTTGAAAGCAAGAGGTTGGACGCAACTAGGCAAGAGTCAATTGGATTTATGAGCTTAGAGGCATGACAATTAGGAATTATCCAATTGGATAAAGAATAAAAGGAATTTATTCACCTAATTGGACCAAGAGTTGCATGGGATGCAATTGGAATGGTTCCTACCTAAATAACCAATTCTTGGGTGACTTGCCAAAGCAAGCTCAAGAAGAAGTGAAAAAGGGATCTTGGACCCACTAGAAAGTATAAAGATATTTTCCGCTTTAATAGTGAGGGCTATTAATCCGAGAAAAATAGTGGGAGCTATATTTAATGATCTAGCCATTGTTAAATATAGTCAAATTATTCAAAATACTAAATTGCATATTTCTCGTTTTGTAGAATTCCAAATGGCAAACAACAACGCATCGAGTTCATCCCTACGATCTGTCCTTGAGAAGGATAAATTGTCTGGAACAAATTTCCTTGACTGGTACAGAAACTTGAGGATTGTCCTTAAGCAAGAAAAGAAGCTGTACGTCTTGGACACTCCAATTCCAGACCCACCACAAGATGAGTCTCTATTAGCGGAAGTAAGGGCACGTCAGAAACATATTGATGATTCTAATGACGTGACTTGCCTCATGCTTTGTACCATGACTGGTGAGCTTCAAAAGCAACACGAGAACATGGAAGCCTATGATATGATCAGACACTTGAAACAATTGTTTCAGGAACAGGCAAGGCATGAGCGCTATGAGGTGTCTAAAGCATTGTTCAAAAGCAGTCTTGCAGAGGGGAATCCAGTAGGCCCTCATGTACTCCGAATGATCGGGTACATAGAGAACCTTGAGAGACTGGGGTTCCCACTCGGCCAGGACTTGGCGACTGATCTCGTCTTGCAATCGTTGCCTGACAGTTATAATCAGTTCATTATGAACTATAATATGAATGAGATCAACAAGTCTTTGCCAGACCTATTGAACATGCTAAAGACAGCTGAGCAAAGCATCAATAAAGGCAAGGGCAAAGCCATAATGATGGTGCACAAGAAGAAGAGCAAATCAGTTGCATCTACTTCAAAAGGAAAACGCAAGAAAGTTGCGAAATCCAAGGAAGCCCTAAAGCCTAGTGGAGGCGTGGCTAAAGGTGAGTGTCACTACTGCAGCCAGCCGGGTCACTGGAGGAGGAATTGCCCTAAATATCTGGAGGACAAAAAGCTTGGAATAGTGATTCCACCACCACCAGGTATTTATGTTATAGACGTCAATCTTTCTATTTCATCATCCTGGGTATTAGATACCGGATGTGGTTCTCACATTTGTCGTAATGTGCAGGATTTGAAAAGAAGTAGAAGATTGCGAAAAGGGGAGATAGACTTGCGCGTCGGGAATGGAGCAAAGGTTGCTGCATTAGCTGTAGGCGTTTATGAGCTATCTTTGCCTTCTGGACTTATTTTAGAATTAGACAATTGCTTTTATGTGCCTGCTATGAGCAGAAACATTATTTCCGTTTCTTGTTTGGACGAGAAAGGTTTTTCTATTTCAATAAAGGACAAGTGTTGCTCCATTTATTTTGATAGTATGCACTATTGTAGTGCGCATTTGTCTAATGGATTGTATATCCTTGATCTAAATAATCCAATCTATAACATAAATACTAAAAGGATTAAAACTAATGATTTAAATCCTACATATCTATGGCACTGTCGTTTAGGCCATATAAATGAGAAACGCATATCTAGACTCCATAAGGATGGACTTCTAGACTCATTTGATTTGGAATCATATGAGACATGTGAATCTTGTTTATTAGGAAAAATGACAAAGTCCCCTTTCAATAAGAAAGGGAAGCGGACTAGTGAGTTGTTGGCACTCATACATACTGATGTATGCGGACCATTCCCCACGCCTGCCAGAGGTGGTTATACCTACTTCATCACATTTACTGATGATTTCAGTAGATATGGATTTGTATACCTTATGAAGGCCAAATCCGAATCCTTTGAATTTTTTAAAGAATTCAAGAGTGAAGTAGAGAAGCAACTTGGCAAGAGTATAAAAGCTCTACGATCGGATCGTGGAGGAGAATACTTAAGCCAAGAGTTTGATGAGTATCTTAGAGAGTGTGGGATAGTATCCCAGCTCACTCCACCCGGAACACCACAATGGAATGGTGTATCTGAGAGGAGGAATCACACTCTATTAGATATGGTGCGATCTATGATGTCTCAAACAGATCTTCCGATATCCTTTTGGGGACATGCTCTAATGACGGCAGCTTTTACCATTAACCGTGTTCCATCCAAATCGGTCATGAAGACGCCATATGAGATATGGACTGGGAGGCGTCCCATAGTGTCGTTTATGAAGATTTGGGGCTGCGACGTCTATGTAAAGCGTTTACAGACAGACAAGCTCGGGCATAAGGCGGATAAGTGTAAGTTTGTGGGATATCCTAAAGAGACTAAAGGATATTATTTCTATGACCCTACCGAGAACAAAGTGTTTGTTGCTCGGACTGGCGTGTTTCTAGAAAGAGAACTAGTCTCTAAAGAAGCAAGTGGGAGGGTTGTAGAACTTGAAGAAATTCATGAACCACAAACCACTGAACCGATAATGGAACATGAACAGGAACCACAAGAAGTTGTGGAAGAACCTGTTCAGGTAACACAGGAACTCCGTAGATCAGGAAGAGTGCGTCATGAGCCAGAGAGGTATGGACTTCTCGTGACTGAGCCCGATGACGTACCACTCATGGAAGATGAGCCTGCAAACTATGGAGAAGCCATGAGTGGCCCAGACTCTAAGAAGTGGCTAGAAGCCATGAGATCCGAAATGGATTCCATGTACACCAACAAAGTATGGACTTTGGTGGAACCACCCGAAGGGGCTCGACCCATAGGGTGCAAATGGGTCTTCAAGAAGAAGACCGACATGGATGGCAAGGTAGTTGCCTATAAGGGGCGATTGGTGGCCAAAGGTTATAGACAGATTCATGGTATTGACTATGATGAGACCTTTTCACCAGTCGCCATGACTAAATCCATTCGAATCTTACTTGCTATTGCAGCATACTACGACTATGAGATTTAGCAAATGGATGTCAAAACAGCGTTCCTCTATGGGAACCTCCTTGAGGATGTGTACATGACACAACCAGAGGGTTTTGAGGATCCAGAGAATGCCAATAAAGTCTGTAAGCTGCAAAGGTCCATTTATGGATTAAAGCAAGCTTCTAGGAGCTGGAATCGACGTTTTGATGACGCGCTCAAAGAGTTTGGCTTCATCAAGAACGAAGATGAGCCTTGTGTTTACAAGAAGGTTAGTGGGAGCTCTATAGTATTTCGGGTCTTGTATGTGGATGATATACTAATCATTGGCAATGATATTCCTACTCTGCAATCTGTTAAAGATTGGCTAGGAAAGTGCTTTGCGATGAAAGACTTAGGAGACGCAGCCTATATACTGGGTATAAAGATCTATAGAGATAGATCTAAAAGGTTGCTTGGCCTAAGTCAGAGTACATATATTGACAAGGTGTTGAAGAGGTTCAACATGCAAGATTCCAAGAAGGGATTCTTGCCCATGTCACATGGAGTCACTCTTTCCAAGAATGACTGTCCCTCCAATGAGATGGAGAAGGACCGCACGAGCAGGATACCCTATGCTTCGGCCATAGGATCCATCATGTACGCCATGCTATGTACTAGACCAGACGTATCATACACGTTGAGTATGGTGAGCAGATACCAGTCCAATCCGGGTGAGAGTCACTAGATTGCTGTCAAGAACATCCTAAAGTACTTGAGAAGAACTAAGGATGTATTCTTGATATTTGGAGGAATGGAAGAGCTATGTGTAAAGGGTTACACTGACGCAAGCTTCCAAACCGACAAGGATGATTACAGATCGCAGTCTGGATACGTGTTTTGCCTGAATGGAGGAGCTGTGAGCTGGAAGAGTTCCAAGCAAGGCACAGTTGCTGATTCTACAACAGAAGCTGAGTACATTGCTGCTGCGGAAGCAGCAAAAGAGGCAGTATGGATAAAGAAGTTTATCACTGAGCTCGGTGTGGTCCCTAGCATAGTGGATCCCGTAGAGTTGTACTGTGACAACTCTAGGGCAATCGCACAGGCGAAGGAACCAAGATCGCACCAAAAGTCAAAGCATGTACTTAGGAGATTCCATCTTATTCGTGATATGATCGATCGAGGAGATGTGAAGATATGCAAGATTCCGACGGATGACAACGTGTCAGATCCGCTCACGAAACCTCTTGCGCAGCGAAAGCATGAAGGGCACGCCAGATCTATAGGCATACGAGATGCGCCAGATTGGCTCTAGTGCAAGTGGGAGACTGTTGGAATAGATGCCCTAGAGGCAATCGTAGATTTAGTATGAACAATGTTTTGGATAGAATATTCATTTATTATTTATGGCGATATTTAATATAATGAAGTCCTTAGATAAATTGTGTTATTTATCTTAAATTTCCCTATTCCATTATATTGATTAATAGGACAATCAAATATAGACTAGTATATGGGTAGATTGATATGGAGATATCAAGTATAACATATGGGTATGCATTAGGAGTAATGGCATACTGGATTGACCCACGACGAAAAGGATACATTAGATTATGTGAAGTCACAATCGCTTTTCGTAGTGCTAGTATTATTGCAATCCTTGGACTTGAAGTCACTAGATACTCTAGTTGTGAAATATTGCGCTTTGATGTTATCAAACGTTACACCGTAACTGGGTAATCATAAAGGTGGCTATCGGGCGTAATAGGAAGCAAGCTTAGAGATCGTAGTGATGTAGATAGGATTTGTCCCTCCCACATAATGGGGGTAAATATCCACGGCCACTCGAGGGATGAGGCTTATTGAATGTCTGGCCAGACTCAGATAAATTAATATAGAGATATTAATGTTATCTGCAAGCATAAGCATATTCCCAGGATCGAGGAACTATGGATTGGATATACGAGTGTGACTATTTATGTCTCGTGTCCAGTCCGGATGTGGAGACAAAGGGATAATGCAATATGACAGATTGGGCACAAAGGTTTGTCGGGATCACTGACTATTTCTATTGGTAGGGTTGCATGGATGTGTTGCTAGACACCGCTCCATGTTAGTAATAGTTACTACCAACTATATAGAAACCTATGGGGTCACACGTCAAATAGAGTAGAGCTAGATTTGGGATTAATTAATATGGATTAATTAATAGAAGGATCATTGTGCAACACCTTGCAAACTTAGTAGGACTAAGTTGCAAGGAAGGGAATAATTCTAGTTCATCTAGAATTAGGAAACTCTTTTATGGAAACAACAAGGAGTTGTTGGAGTATATAAAGGAGGCTCTAGCTTCCTTCCCACTACATGAGTTATTATTAGACATAACACATAAAGAGTGGGAGAGAGAAAAAGAGAGAGCAAGACAAAAAGAGCTAGGGCCGAAACCCTAGCCCTACCGTCCGCCCCTCTACCCGACGGCAAGGAGAGGCCGCCCCCTCCCTTGTGCCTTGGTGATTGGTTGCTTTGATCTTCATCCCTCTTCCTCCGGGTTCAAGCTAGTACTTGTGGAGAAGGAAGAATCTAGATCTCACCTCTAGACGTGGATCAACCGTAGAGACGAGGACATCATTCTTCGTGTGATCTCACAAATCAAAAGGTACACATCTTCTATGTCCTTAATCATGTTATGATGTCTCTTCCTGTGATCCTTGGTGGGCTTTGAGTAGGATTAATTTTGTTATTCCGCTGCGTTACCTACGTCAAAACCCAAAAATCTTTGCCAACGCCTCTGCAAAGGGTATGTTGATTTGGAGCTGTTTGAACATCTCGAGAAATCTGAGGTAGTCTTTGCTATCATCCCTCTTCCGTGTCTTCAAAGGATACGGCACCTCTTTCGAAACGGGTACCGTTTCTGCTTCCTTCTCCGTCTGCACTGCATCTTTCTCAACCGAGCCCTTTGGCTGGGGGCGGTCGGCTGAGTTGCTTTCCCGGCCAAATACTTCGTGTTCGATTTCCTTTGACTTTTCTGCACGTGCATGGCTGGGGTACGGTGGATCCTGGAGTGCTATTCCACTTCGGGTGGTGATGGCATTGATCTGAGCACGTGAATTGTTGACAGTGGTAGAGGGTAAGTTTCCTGGTGCTCTCTCGGCTTGCTGCTGTGCAAGCTGTCCGACTTGGACCTCCAGTGTCCGTAGTGCGGTTTTGGTCTGGTGCAGGTCGGCAGTCAAAGTGTTGACCGCAGTGTCAATTTTATCATCGGACTGCGCGAACCTGGCGTTCATGGCCTGTAACGTGGCGTCCAGTTTACTCATCTGCTCCTCGAATCGCTGTGCTGTCAATACCGGCTGGGCCGGCTGAACCGGGGCTGTTGTCTGATTAGCCAGCTGCACCGGTGGCTTGTGCTGGAACCCTGGTACGTACATCCCAGAATTAGGATTTCCGTACCGGAAACCGGAATGATCTCTCGTGCCCGGTCGGTACCGGCTCGGGTCCCACTGCTGCTGCTGTGCATAGTTAACATCCTCCTTCTTTAGATCTTCGATAGCCGCATCTAGCTCTGGACCGTCTACCGCTGCAACCGTCTTCTTCTCAGAATATACTTTCTGCACTAAGTCCGTGAAAACCTTGGTCAGGTTGTCGATACGATCATCTGCAACCGGCTCGGCCATGGCGGTGAGTCTGCGCTCGTCAAACAGGCGGATATCCTGTTTGGCTAATTGCTTCATCAATTGATAGGCTCCTTCCTTGTCCACATGGTACAAAAAGTTGCCACCGGATTCTCTGTCAATTCTGTCAGCGTTGTCCCTGTCGAGGGCATGGTAGAAAACCTGCAGAATTTTTGCTTCCCCGAAACCGTGATTCGGGCACTTCTTCACCAGTCGCATCAATCTCTCCCATGCCTCCACTACCGTTTCTCCCATCTTCTGACTGAACGACAAGATCTCGCTCTGCAGTTTAATCACTCGGGAGGCGGGGAAGAACTTGGCCTGAAGATCCGAAACTCACCCTTCCCAGGTTGTGATGGATTTGGGCGGTCGGCTTTTGAGGCAGTCCTTGGCGGCCCCGTACAGGCAGTACGGAAACAGTATCAGTTTAAGTGTATCGGCCTCGACCCCTCAGTACTTGACTTTGTTGCAGTAATCATCGAACTTCCCGATGAACTCTTTCGGATCTACATCGGCTTTACCATGGAACGGACAGTGCGTCTGTGCCGTCTGGATGGTGGAGGATTTTAGGTCAAAGTGCTCCGCCGTAATCGGAGGCACTACTATGGCTGGTTCGTGTCCTCCTGACGGGACCTCGAAATTTTCCACCAAAGCTTTTCCAAATCGGTTGTACGTCCTCTGATGGAGCATGGACTTGAAGCCTGCTGCGACTAGCTCTTCAATGTACCGAGCCATCTCGGCTGGGGTACGTGTCTCAGGTTCAGCCTCTTGGCCAGTGACTGTCGGGGTAGCACGATTGCCCGTGTGAGCCATTCTGCTTTCTTGGTGTCTGCGGTTCTGCTCTGTAAACAGCTTTTCTGGGTTGTCGAGCGATGTGACCAAATCGCGAGGCAATCTGGGCATTCACTCAAGGTTCCTGAAAAATGAGATTACGAGCAGTTAGATAAGAGAAAAACGAAAAAGAAAAAATAAAACTCTGAAAACTAATTATGACTACTAAATAAACCCTAAAATAGTCCCCGGCAACGGCGCCAAAAACTTGATGCGCAAATTACGGGCTATTCGCAAGTATACGAAATCAAGTAGTACCGGGTGTATTTCAACTCGGGTTATCGATCCCACAGGGACTGTCTCGGGTTTTCTCGAGTAATCAGTTTTGGTTGACAAAGTGTAAAAAACAAGGAAAAGGGGTTGTGTTTGTTGTTACGGAACTACGTAAAACTAAAAACGCCAAAACTTAAATATATTTTTTGTGACGTTTTCTGGAATAAACTTGCTTTTTGTACTCTAGGGTTGATGGGAACTAGGCTCCAGGATCCCCTCGGGTTTCTACAGATTTTACGTTTTTCGGTTTGATATGAAAACACTTAGCAGTCTCGTTATCTGTGCAACGTACCGGTTGTGCAGTGACCTTTCAGATTCCACACGTAATCCCGATCCTACAGACGTTCGGATTCCTGTTAAGCTGCCTAAGTCTGCTGTCTGGTTCTAAGCCTGTTAGGGTTTCTAACCTGTCCTAATGGCCCGGGTCAGATTCTCCAACAGTCGGTCTCACGTTTTTCTATGCTAGCCCTATCTCCCTTTCTCTGGTCGGTCCATCACGGTAAGGTACTAAATCCTGTCTTTTCTTCCTAACCCTAACCTGACGTTTTCACCTACAGGCTCGTGTCTATAGCAATTCTGGTTCGCGACTCCGATCATGCATATAAGATAACAGTCAAAGACAGAATAACAGATAAAGCTGCTGAATTTAAGGTAACAATCATGAATCCATAATCAAACGTCTATAATAAAATCAGGATACGAAACCCTAGGTTCACCGAGAACCTAGGTAAAAGGTTTAGCTACTAAGTGACATAATTAAATAACAACGTTTCTGAATAAGAGAGATAGTGAAATCAAACGCGTGCTGTAGATTCTGAATTCCTGCTTCCGTGCTCACCGAGAGTGCTATGCGATCTCCTTCAGTAAGTTGTTGTTTTCTGTGATGAGCACTGGACGAGTCTTTATATAGTGCTGGAGGCGTTTCAGGAAACTGCCGAAATTACGAAACTGCCACTGGGCCGAAACGGCCTCGGGAAACGGGCCAACTACGCAAGATAGCTGCGTAGCTACCTGCGGAGGTAGCCGTGGAGCTACCTGCGTAGCTACCTGTGTATGTAGCTGCGTAGGTACCTGCGTATCTACCTGTGTAGCTAGCTGCGGAGGTACCTGCGTAGCTACCTGCGTAGCTAGCTGCGTAGGTACCTGCGTAGCTACCTGCGTAGCTAGCTGCATAGGTAACTGCCTCCTCGGTTTGCGCGCCAAACTCCTCGGGATGTCTCGGGATGACTGCTGAGCTTCTCGGAGTGTGTTTCGTCCGTCTCGGGATGCGTGCCAAATTGCTCGGGATGCCTTGGGATGCGTGTCAGGCTCCTCGGGATGCACGCTCGGCTTCTCAGCCTTCTTGGATCCTTCACCCGCATGCCTGCTTCATTTCCGGCTCCTGCACAAGTCCTGTCCCTGCATCAACGACACGAAACAAAACCCGTGATCATATCTCCATATGCGTGAAATAAAGCAGTTTATGCGTCTAGGAGATAACAACAGCAAACCGTACCCGAGTCAAACAGGGCAGAAATTGACTAAACCGCTCATTTAGGACGAAAATACCCCTCAAATTGGGTTAACCGATAACTCCTAGTGAGGAGCTATCAGCCACATATCAGAATCTTAAGTTGACATCCAAGAATTCTGAGGCGTCACTCATGCTAGAATTTTAAGAACGCAAATTCTTAAAATTAAAACTTTGACCAAAACAACTTTTGGTGGCTACTCCCTCAAAGATAATCATATCGATCCTTAGACGAGAAGTAAGGGCCAGGTCTGGCCGTTTCTCTTAGTCTTAGGAAAACTCCTTTGCTCCCTTTTTCGTTTGCCAGTCTTGGGCTGTTTGGTCTTATACAAATATTGCCCCTAAATTTCCTTATCCTTTCCCCACATGTTGACTCGGTCCTAATACTGGACTAGGGACTATTTCTGCCGATCATACTTCATTCACAGCCTTTAGCAATCATGTATCGCTCAGAATTCAGAAGTATGTTGAACTAGTTTTCTATAGCAAACTCTTGGTTGCTTAGATCCTACAACAGAATGAAATTTGGTCTTATCCAAACATCCTGACACTTACAAAGTGTGTCATATAACGTTTCTTGAAACGTGGAAGAGATTGCAACAAAATGAAAATCGGATAGCTTGTACCTGACAACCTATAACTTTCTGATCATAAATGGAATCAATCTCAGACGTTACAGTCGAGTGCTCAATATTATGACCTGAGCCATAACTCATAGTTAAGGTGGACTTTATGAGTCACTACTTACAATTTATGTACGCAAATGGCTAAGATGGATCCAAGGTTCTTCTTTGGAAAATCCCTACAATTTTTAAAGTGATCATGAACTTGCTGATGAGGTCATTTCCCCACCTTTTCATAGCATGCTCTATGACATTATCTTGACTGATCCTCCCACTATTGGTGAGCCTTAAGATAATGTCTATGTGCTGCTGTGACAACTTATTCATCACAGGTTTGACCATGTTTGTAGGTGGATGACAACCTATGTCCAACGGATGGTTACGTAGTACGACGACTCATCATACAGTTGTTGTCACCATTTAGCCTTTACAGTTTCGATTTAGACACGATTGATTGAGACATTGAAGGAAATTAGTTACTAGCATTTACTAAGCTAACATTTAGACACTCGATTAAAATTTAATAGTTCCTCATAAGGACTCCACCAAAACCTAGTGTCAATTCTAGGAATCAATATCGTCACTTATGATTCCCTGTTACTTTTTAATCATGTCTTCTAATGTGAGCTATATTGTTTTAGTTCTTTAGCATGCGAGGTTATACGATTATATCCAACCACACGCAGTTTATAACATAAAACAAAAAAAGCGTAAATAAATAATAAGTAACCTCATAGAGGCGATCAAATGAGAAGAGAAGACACTAGAATATATAGAGAGGCACGACACGCAGGCCGTATTTTGATTACATATTTAAAACCAAAACCAAAACCAAAACCAAAACCAAAACCAAATATAAAACATATATGTCACATCCATGCACCAAACACATCCATTCGACCCACAACATCATGTATAATAATAAAATAAACATACTAAAATTTTATGGAAATTTCCAGAATTAAATACTAATTGCTGGAAATTAATAAGCAATAATCTAATCAACTAAAAAGATCGAAATTGCTCCCTAACACTTAGGGTCTCGCCACCTATGGTAGAAGGTAGGGAAAAATGACCTAAGTCTCCAGAAAAAATTTGGGCTCAGAACAGTGTGTTTAAGGTCGTCAAATTGCCTCAGGAAGTGTGCTAAACACTAATTAAATAATCTGTAAATTACTAAAATTTTCCGTCGCTCCAAAAATTATGGTAAAATATCTAAAAAAATAGGAAATTCAATTTGGAGTACCTAGGAAAAAAACCGGACGAAAAATGACGGCGGGAGGAGGCCGCACGCGCCCTCAGGCGCTGCCGGGCGTGGGTGCGTCCGCCCAGCCACGCGCGGACGTCAGCCTTGCGCCACGTTATCTATCATGTCAGCCCTAGCCACGTCAGCAGCCTGCCATCGTTCCTTTTGCACGTGTGGTCGCGCGTGGAGGCAGCGTCGGTGGCGCGTGAAGCCCACGCGCCGCCTTCCCCTGCTCCGTTTCCGATGAAATTAATATTTCTGGGATTGTCTTTTCGTCCTGATCCCGTTTACGTGTTCAAAAAAAAAAATTAACAAGTTTTCAAAAACATGTTCTTCATATTGGATCTATCAGTCCATATTAATACAATTCTGAAGCTTTAAAGGGGCATATCTTTTCATCGTTAATCCAAAAATTACAAAATTTATATTTCTGGAATCCTCGTAAAAAACCCTATCCAATCATATAGGTCTTACCTACAGATTCTGAAAATTTAAAAACTCGATTTTCTACTGTGTTCAAGTTTCGAGTTCAAACTACGAGGCACGAAAAACAAGCCTAGGGCTCTGATACCGATGAAGGGCAGGAAGGATCTAACATTCATAGATCTACTACATGAATTAAAGCGGAATATTCATGTGTACCTTTTCTTCCTTAGCTCCTAGCGCAACGGATTGATCTTGATGTTGTTGCTGGCTTTCACGTGCCTTCACCTCTTAATCTTGATCCCACCAGTCTTAGTGTTAGTCACGATGAAGAACATCTAGATTCACCCCACGTACCACCTTCTTGGATAAAGTTGGAGAGAGACTAGGGTTCTCTACAACTTGAGAATGAATGTGGACAGAATAACTTTACTGTGTTATTCTCTATTATAATATGTAGGAGGATGCCTCCTTCTATAGGCAAAACTTCTCCTAGGTTTGCACATAAATCCTCAGGGTTTGAGCCTTTTCTACTAACCCCCTTTAGGTTTGTGCCATATTATAATTAACCCCATAAAGTTGTAGTAATTGCATTGAGCACCCCACATGGGCGCACCAATTGCTAACAAATAAAAAAGTACATCTATAACTATATTAATACTTGTATATTACAGCTTGTTTTAGAGTAAATATTACAGAATTTATGAAAAACCTACTCCAAATCTCCCTCTCCATGTATAGTGTTTACATGGATATGTTGATGTGGTTCTATTATAGTGTGATATTTCTGATCTTAGAATGTTTAATTTCCATGTAGGCTTGATCATATTCATGGCAATGGACAATATAAGAAACCCAAGGGGAGGAAGGCAATGGATGTCAACGAGGAAAATTGCAATCTCTTTGAGCATGTTAGATGGTGAGGAAAATCACAAGCTATCTTGGTTTGGGACGTGACTACATGAATCTACGTCTTATTAGTAGATGGAGTTTGGCTTTTGTTAACAACATAAAATTGCATGTTTTAGTATGTTAATGAACTCTTCATAACTTTCTAATATGTGTAATTTATTTATTTTATCTCTCTTTCCAGACATATGCTTGTTTTCCTAGTTTTGGTTGTTTTCTCTCATTTCGTAGGTGAAATTGTGGTTTGGAACGCGAGAGACTAGCCTAGGAGGGCCAAACGATGAATTAAAGAAGCTTAGAGGACTTAATTTGAAGGGATTTGAAAATTTGAGAGGCCAAGATTGAAGATAAACCAAGTTAGAAGGCCAAAGTTACATCAAATGGGCTTGATTGAAGTCAACTTAACGAAATTGGGGAGCTAGGTGATGATTTCCAAATGTTTTAAGGGCTGTTATGAAGGGTACTTAACGGAGTTGGGGTGTTGTTGCAATTTTACAAAACCTTTTAAGGCGCTGGGGGTATTTTAAAACATTTCAGCAAGTTAGGGGGGAGCCGAGTGAAATTTCGACTAAACTTAAAACAAACCAACGCGTCTCTCTCTCCTTCCCGACGCCAGAACGAAGCAAACCCAGCTTCCTCCATCGAAGATCTTCGAAGCTTCGACCAAGGCTCCGAAACCAACCCAAAAATCAACACCAAATCACTTCAAAATGGTCCCAATTTCATTCCAAGCCAACGCTCTATCTCATTGTACCTTCAATTCGGCCCAAGATCAAGAGACAAGAAAGCCCTAAAACCTAGGGTTCGTGAGAAGGTTCTGAAAATGGACGACTGAGGATGAATCGGACGAATTGGAGGGCGTAGATGAAGTCTTGGAGGCTACTCAACCCATTCCCATCATCTATATAAAGCAAGTGTGAAGAAAATTTCGGTCCTCTCTCACTCCTGACGGGTTCAACGTACGGCTCTGTTCTGGGTTCTTCGTTCTCCTCTCTCTCTCCGATTTCACCCGTTTCTGGGCTTCTTCTTGCGATTCTGAGCTCACTCTTGAGAAATTCAGGTCCAAGGAGAAGAGAAAGAGGAAGAGAGGGAGAGAGGAGGTGGATTTCTGGGTCTGTAATGCACTGTGTTGCAGTGCTCAGTTTCGATCTGTTATGCTCTGTTGTGCTGTGTTCTTGCTGTATTCATCATCATCTGCAGCAGCAACAATAGTAAGTAGCAGTGGCTAGTAGTTGGTTAATGTTTATCTTCATTTTTTGAGTAGTTTGAATTGATTAGAAGTTGGTTTGCTCTCTTCTTGAATCATAATCTTGTGTTATTGGGGTTGATTTTGAGATAAACTTGTGTACTCTTGAGTATTGAGCTTGAAATATATGAGTATCTATTTGAGTATGATTGGTGAAATCTCTTCTTCAACTCAATAACATGAGTAGCTAGTTCTTTTTTTGGGTTACTTGGTGAAGTTGGATAGCTTGTTGTGAAGTTTTCAATTGTTCTTCGAGTTGTCACAAGTTTGGATGTCGAGTTATTGAATTCGTGTGTCGAAAGACAAATCTGAATTGTGGCTTGATCTTGTATGTGGACTCACTTAGATGAGTACATATCCTTGATGCTTGACATAACTCGATTTTGGGTTTCGCTCTTGAATTCATGAACTAAACATTCATCATTGCTTTAGAATCCATGTTTCTTCACTTGATACAAGTTTTGGGTGTTGAACTTCATTTACAAGTTCTCTAGTGAAATCAATTGACCCAACTTCACTTTCATATCGACTAGCTCTTTTGAATCGTAGTAGTATTAGCATTCGTTTCCTTTGTTTCTTACTTGAATTCTCAAACTTGCTCCATCACTAGTGGTGGATTTGATAGCTTGGCAAGCTCTAAAGCCATTGAGAATTTGTTACTTGCTTTTAGTTTGTCGTTTTCTAGTGATAGTAAGTCATTTTCTTACCCTCCTCTCCTTGTGGATTCGACTTCGGACTTACCTGATTTTACTACTTGAGACGATATCCTATACATGGGATTTTGTCGAAAAAGTTTTTGACGCCGTTGTCGGTGAGGGGCTAGGTATTAGATTTGCTTTTTTTTTAGTATTTTTCTTGACATTTTTTCTAGTTGTTTGCGGTTACTTAAGCTTGTAAGATTCAAGAGGTCTTGTGAAATTCATCGAGTACCTTTCATCTACTTGCTTGAAAAAAAAATGTCTCATGAACATTTTGGACTTGGTGAGAGGCCTAACGTCCATTCAAATCCTTACTACTATGCATTTACTAGACATGAAAATCATTCTAAGGAATCAATGCGTTCCAAACGTGAGCGTGCTTACAAAAATGGTGATTATTCCCCTAAGAATGATTATTCTTGGCATGATAGTAGGACACTAGATTACACATCTCATGCTTCTTGTGAACAATCACCTCCCTCAAACACTTACATGTTTTTGAACTCTCATGATTCTTGCACTTATCAATATAATGATATGATGTGTGAATCAAGAGAAGTTAATCATTTTGAGAGGGAATCACTTGTGAATGATGAGCTAAATATGCCTATAAGTGATTCTCTAGAGGAGAAATTTCAAAAATATCTCCAAGGCAGAAACGAACTAAGAGATTAAATAAGAGAACTAAGAGAATCACAAAGTAAACTTGAAGGATCATTTAGAGAAGTAGAATCATTTTCTCACTTGGTTGACAAAGTTGAATCCTTAAATTCACAACCTCAAGATGATGAGTCTCTTGCATATAGTACTCACTTTTCACAAGACTCGACATCATATGAGCCTCAAGTTCCTTTTAACACACATCACGAGCTTGCTCAAGATCAAATTTTGGATGATGTGTTTGATGATGAAGTTGTTGCCACTAGGATTGGTGATTGTATTCATTTCTCATTTGCACAATCTAAAGAAGCATGTGATAGTGATATTGGTAGTGAGATTGATATTTTTGATGATGACTCTTCAACCCATGACATGAGTGAAGCCATTTTGGATGACTCACATAGTGACACTTGTGAGGAGGAGTCGCAAAATGAAAATCACTCATGTGATGAGTTAGAGGTCAAATTTTATGCTACCACTAGTGAAGGGAATGTAGACTTGTCTTGTGCTCTAGAAGAGCCTAGTACTTACCGGAGTTCCTATGATCTTGATTGTGACGAAATTGAAGTTTTATTGGGAGGTACTCCGGTTAGTATTGATATGTCTAATGAAGATCTGGGGAGCTATGCTCGTATTTGTGACGAAATTGAATTTTACTTGAATGCTCCCTTGGATTCTATCATTATGGAAGATGTGCATAATGGTTTGGATGAGGCTTCAAGTTCTCAAATTATTTTTACTCCCACTTGTAAAGTCCCATCCCCAAATTCATATGACTTATTTAAAAGTGATGAGATTGAGGATTCACAAGTTGCCACCATTTCTCAAATTTTGATTTCAAGTAAAAATTTGGCAACTTATGAAGACCCATTCTATGATTCAATTCATTTGAGGATTTCAAACCCTTTTCTTAAGATGATGCATGACATAAACACTTGCTCTAGATTAATTGTTAGATTTTGCTTGCATCTCTTATTCATCTTTTGTGTCTTGCCGCTACTCCTCCTATCTATTTTAATTGATGAATAAATTTTTTTGAAGGAGTATTACTTTTCTATGAATGAAGTAGGGGCATGGCATGGAAAGAAATTTCCAACATTGGGGGTGGGATAGCATCATTTTCTTTGTTCCACCTCCCTAGTTGTAAATAAGTAAATTAGTTTATCTTTATTTCTTGCATTTTTTCTTTTCTATGAATATTTTGTAGGTTGCTCTTGGAGGAGGACTTGTGCTTGGTGGCCAAGAAAGCTAAAATGAGGTCTCTTCTATCCCTTAACTCTTGCTAAAATTTGTATGCTCTTCCATTGTTCTCACACATTGAGGACAATGTGACATTTTAGTTGGGGGTGGGAAGTAGATATATTTCTTGCTTAAATGGTTACAATCATACTTTTTCTTCATTAGTGATTTACATGAAAAAAAAAATGAAAAATTTGAAAAAATCATAAAAATTGAAAAATTGAAAATTTTGAACAAAAAAAGTGTGTGAACCTTTCATGAGAAGCATCACTCTTTCCCCGTGTCAAACCATAGATTTTTTTCTTCTTCCTTTGGTAGTTTTATTTATTTTAACCTTTCATCTTGAGTCTAGATTTTTATTTTCTAATTTGATAGATTTATTGAGTCTTAGGAAGTTATAGTTGAGTCACTTATTTCAAAAAAATAAAAAAATGAAAAAAAAAATGAAAGAAAATGAGAAAAGTTAAAAGGGGAAATTTTAGGAAACTAGATGTTTTCAAAGAATGAAATCTCTTAGTCCATGTTCTTTTCATTTTTATTTTAAAAAAGAATTCTTTGCTTATACTCAATACATCTACACCAATATCCCACATTCCGTGACATCATGCGTTCTCACAAAGCGACACACTAAATTTACGTTTCTTTTTTTAGTCTTTCAAGCTAAGTTGATCACATAAACTTTGACGTCTTACAACTTTTGATAAAGGGTGCATTTCTAAAGCTATTTGAACTCTACAAAAAGGATTTAATTCTAATCGTTTTTGCGGTGGAAACTTGTAGCCCATTGGAGTTGTGGTTACCAATGACACCCCATGCGATGTCTACGAAATAGAGGGGTGTCCGGAGATAATGTTACGTCACCACCTAGATAGCTCCCTTGGTTTAGCTTAAAAAGCCCACTCGTTTGTATATTCCTCTGTTTTGTTGTGGGTCTTGGAGAGCCTTGGATTGGAGGTGGAAAAAAAATGTAATGCTATAAATCTCGAAAAAAATGAAATTATAATAATTCGCACTACCTCCCAATCCACAAAAGGATCATACAAGCCCACAACCACATCTCCCCTTCTTAAAAATTTTTGTTCAAAGCTTTGGAGGTCCATCCTACATGGGTGCTTTTGAATAAGTATGAGAATGTCTAGTTTCATGTGATCCTTATTTTTGAAGGCATACTTTCTCGCAAATTGGACTTAATTTAACAAGTTTTGTGGTTCGCATAACCGCCCACATTTGTATGAGTATATGCTTAGACGTCCATAGGCTTCTTTCTCTATCTTCTTGGACTTTGAGAATTTATTTGAGGAGACATTTGTGCATTCTTCTTTTTCTCCCACAAAAAAAAATTAAAATTAGCTAGTAATCTTTAGGATTTTATTTTCTTTGAGTTCTCACTTAGGATAGATAATGTGTGTGCGTGTTTGTAAATATTTGAGTCTAGTTTAGGATTGAGTCAAGCCTTGTCTAGTGAGTGTGAGTCTCTCATGATTGGTTTTTCACTAAATTTCAACTCATATAGCTCTCTTTGCTCGAGGACGAGCAAAAGGCTAGTTGGGGAGTGTGTTAACGATATAAAATTGCATGTTTTAGTATGTTAATGAACTCTTCATAACTTGCTAATATGTGTAATTTATTTATTTTATCTCTCTTTCCAGACTTATGCTTGTTTTCGTAGTTTTGGTTGTTTTATCTCATTTTGTAGGTGAAATTGTGATTTGGAACGCGAGAGACTAGCCTACGAGGGCCAAATGATGAATTAAACAAGCTTAGAGGACTTAATTTGAAGGGATTTGAAGATTTGAGAGGCCAAGATTGAAGACAAACCAAGTTAGAAGGCCAAAGTTACATCAAAGGGGCTTGATTGAAGTCAACTTAACGGAATTGGGGAGCTAGGTGATGATTTCTAAATGTTTTAAGGGCTGTTATGAAGGGTACTTAACGGAGTTGGGGTGTTGTTGCAATTTTACAAAACCTTTTGAGGCGCTGGGGGGTATTTTAAAACATTTCAGCAAGTTAGGGGAGAGCCGAGTGAAATTTCGGCTAAACTTAAAATAAACCAACGCTTCTCTCTCTCCTTCCCGACGCTAGAACGAAGCAAACCCAGCTTCCTCCATGGAAGCTCTTCGAAGCTTCGATCAAGGCTCCGAAACCAACCCAAATCAACACCAAATCACTTCAAAATGGTCCCAATTTCATCCCTAGCCCACGCTCTATCTCATGGTACCTTCAAATCGGCCAAAGATCAAGAGACAAGAAATGCCCTAAAACCTAGGGTTCGTGATAAGGTTCTGAAAATGGACGATCTAGGATGAATCAGACGAATTGGAGGGCGTAGATGAAGTCTTGGAGGCTACTCAACCCATTCCCATCATCTATATAAAGCAAGTGTGAGAAAAAATTCGGTCCTCTCTCACTCGTGACGGGTTCAACGTACGACTCTGTTCTGGGTTCTTTGTTCTCCTCTCTCTCTCTTCGATTTCACCCGTTTCAAGGCTTCTTCTTGCGATTCTGAGCTCACTCTTGAGCAAAGTCAGGTCCAAGGAGAAGAGAAAGAGGAAGAGAGGGAGAGAGGAGGTGGATTTTCTGGGTCTGTAATGCACTGTGTTGCAGTGCTCTGTTTCGATCTGTTATGCTCTGTTGTGCTGTGTTCTTACTGTATTCATCAGCAGCAGCAGCAGCAGCAGTAGTCATTAGCAATGGCTAGTAGTTGGTTAATTCTTATCTTCATTTTTTGAGTAGTTTGAATTGATTAGAAGTTGGTTTCTTCTCTTCTTGAATCATAATCTTGTGTTATTGGGGTTGATTTTGAGATTGTGTACTCTTGAGTATTGAGCTTTAAATATATGAGTATCTATTTGAGTATGATTGGTGAAATCTCTTCTTCAACTCAATAACATGAGTAGCTAGTTCTTTTTTTGGGTTACTTGATGAAGTTGGATAGCTTGTTGTGAAGTTTTCAATTGTTCTTCGAGTTGTCACAAGTTTGGATGTCGAGTTATTGAATTCGTGTGTCGAAAGACAAATCCGAGTTGTGGCTTGATCTTGTATGTGGACTCACTTAGATGAGTACATATCCTTCATGCTTGACATAACTCGATTTTGGGTTTCACTCTTGAATTCATGAACTAAACATTCATCTTTGCTTTAGAATCCATGTTTCTTCACTTGATACAAGTTTTGGGTGTTGAACTTCATTTACAAGTTCTCTACTGAAATCAATTGACCCAACTTCACTTTCATATCGACTAGCTCTTTTGAATCGAAGTAGTATTAGCATTCGTTTCCTTGGTTTCTTACTTGAATTCTCAAACTTGCTCTATAACTGGTGGTGGATTTTATAGCTTGGCAAGCTCTAAAGCCATTGAGAATTTGTTACTTGCTTTAGTTTGTCGTTTTCTAGTGATAGTAAGTCAATTTTTAACCCTTCTCGCCCTGTGGATTCAACTCCGGACTTACCGGATTTTACTACTTGAGACGATATCCTATACCTGGGATTTTGTCGAACAGCTTCCTCTCCCTTTATTTTGTGTTACGATTCTGAAACTTCTATAATGCCAATTTTGATCCATAACACGAATCTGATAGCCTCCGAATAAAGGCTTCCGATGGTGGGTGTGGTTGTGCCCACTGTTTCTGAGGCCAACAAAAAGATACATGTTAGAATGAGTGTCTTGCTTCAAAGGTCGGCAAAAGATCACATGGGATTGGACGGTGACCTTCATTTTCCTTCTTGTTGTTGCAAACATTTCGATTACTTCAGCATTATGTTTTATGGTCCTAGGTCTCTATAAATAGTTGCTAGTTCATGGCTATTACTTGTGTGGTGTACAAATCAGTATTCTCTATCAATAAAGATCGCGTTCTGGCCGTGAGGGTATCTAGCAAATCCGTTAGTGAATCTATTGGCGAATCATGTTAAATTTATGTCTCGTTCTTGTTTGTTCTTCATCGTTCTTGCTCAGATATCCCACGTTATATTAAACTAGGATCAGTGCTTCGTCATAGAAGGTCTGTTACAACAAACTGGTAACAGAGCCTTGTCAAACGATATAGGTGGAGCCAAGAGCTAGAGTTTCACATTTGGTGAATTCCAAGCTAGGATTTTGCGATTCAGGTGGAGCAGACTATCCAGAGGTAGGGTTTCGAGATTCCGCCAAGAAGTATGTCTGTTTCAGCAATCAAGATCGATATGTTCCTGAGGAGAAGCATGTTCCTTACATTGGCCTTTGAAAACC
This sequence comes from Linanthus parryae, assembly GCA_023055425.1. Classification (NCBI taxonomy): domain Eukaryota; kingdom Viridiplantae; phylum Streptophyta; class Magnoliopsida; order Ericales; family Polemoniaceae; genus Linanthus; species Linanthus parryae. Next base: position 107,735,998 of record JALGPY010000005.1, on the reverse strand, counting down.
CACCATCTGAAGCTCCATGGAGGGGGCTATCTGGGCGAAGGTATACCCCAGGGCAAAACAATGTGACATGCCCATTGGGGCAAAACAATATGACATGCCCATTGGGCTTTATTGAGCAGTAATATTATTAGGATTTTGCCTAAAAAAATAAAAAATAGTTTTGCAACTACCGGTGGCAGTCAGAGAATCCTGAGATGGAGGACAACATTGACAGCTTGACGGAAGTAGAGGGACGTAATGTGGAGTTGAGCGGAAACCTAATAAGGGAGAGCTTTGTAGTGTAAGGTTCAAATAAAGAGGGTTAACTTTAATTTTATGCATGTTTTGTAATTCGTGGATCATGATGAGCAAGACTGTCGTGGCTTTTCAATGCGGTTAGGAGTTTCCTTAGGTTGAAATTTTCCCAATTGTATTCTTACCTTTTTGAAAAGATTTGTTATTTTTATTTTTTGAAAAAGCCAATCGTATTCTTTAATTAAAATCGCAATTGCCAGGTTAGTACCTTTTGAGCTATTCTCAAACTTCAAAACTCTGCTAGAAGAATTGCCCCGAAGCTAAAGGTTCCAATTGTCCTGCAGTTTCTCAAACTTCAAAGCTCCGCTTGAAGAATTGTCCTGCAGCTTATTTTCATTATGAATTTTCTGAAATAACTTCATGAAAAGACTTGTGACAGTACCTCCATCTTAGAACTCTTTTGAGTATCTTTCCTGATGACCAGGACTAGTAGGTGTTGGCTGGGGGCAGATTAGGGCTTGGGCTAAAATCGATTAAAAACTATTAAGTCTTAATCAAACATAGAGTTTCCATTGGAATGAACGCCAACTGTTTGTATTTGTTCAGATTCAGGGTAAGGAAGATGGGAAAGCAAATAAAGAACCGGAGTTATTCTAGCATAGTTGGGTTATTGGATACAGAAGCAGAAGACATTGATGATCTTGACGACATAGTTACAGCATATTGTGTAAGACAAACAAGGTACAAGTATTTTCTTATGTTTATGTATGTATCTCCACAATATTTGTATCCTGTCAAAATATTCAGTTTTTTTTTTTTTTTTTTTTTTTTTTTTTTTTTTTTTTTTGAGCTGAGGCTAATTTGTTGAGTACACTTGAATATGTCAGGGATTTGTATCACTGTAATGTTCACCTCTTGAGAAACTGAGATGAGATGAGCAAAATTTTAATAACATAGTCCCTTCATGTTTCCAGCCGATCACTAGATTGGCGCAGTTCTTATTATTTAGGAACTCTACTTTTCTCATTAATAGTAGGAACAGATTAAGGGTATTTGATAATATGTGAGTTTCTTGATTAGGCGAGTTTTTAATTATTAATATTCAGCTTCTTTTTTTCGTGTTCAGACGTTCAAAGAAGAGAGGGAGTTCATCATATGATGACATGAACTCTACATGGATCGAAGCATACGCTGGAGCTTCTCACGGGGAGTGGTCTGTGATTATAGGTCTTCCTTCCAAGGGCCAGTGTTTTCTATGGAATGGTAAATCGCGTCAAAGAATACAACTCCCGGAATTGCTTGTTGAGCTAAAATATTATTTTAAATGTATTCTCACAGCTCCTCCTACTGACAAAAACAGCAAAATTTTGTTTTTCGGGCAAAATAATCATCGCATATTAAGCTGTAGAGTTAGGTGGATTACTTTGACATACGGCACAACTCCAGAGCATGTCCTCTGTGAAATTGTTTCTTGTAATGGCAAGATATATGCTCTTAGGCGCCGTAGTAAGAAACTATACGAGGTCACTACATGGCCTGAGACAGTACATGTGAATGTACAAGATTGGGGAAAAACAGAAGAAGCGGAAGATACGTATGACTGTCCATTGGAACAACACTTGGTGGACTCTTGTGGTCAATTATTTCTTGTCCAGAGGTTTTCAAAGAACAAACTAAAAGTTAATAAACGATACTTTTCAAGTGGCAGATGGAAAAGGGCGAGGAGCATAGCGAATCGTGTTTTCTTCCTTAGTTTCAATCATTCCGCTTCTTATCGGCATTGAGGGAAACTGCATTTATTTTACAGAGAAAGACTTTGGAACATTGTATGGCTTCAATGTTGGGAATAAAAATTTGTCCCCTGCTCCGCATTGCTTTGATTATGGGGCTCCTCGCCGGCGGTGGAAAAGGCATGATAGAATGAAGATATTATTGAATGAATAATTGTGCAAGACTACATCTCTTTATATAGAATACCAAGAAGCTACTAGAAGCTAGGTATGAAGTAATTGCTATTTAGTCCCGACAGTTCCTATACGCCCCCGCAAGATGAAGAATCGTGACGAGACTCCAATCTTGGCACGAAGAGCAAGAAACGTAACTCTTGAAAGAGCCTTGGTAAGACAGTCCGCAAGGTGATCACCTAAGGAGACATGAGAGACACGTCGTTGACGTGCTTGAACTTGCTCACGCACAAAGTGGAAATCCAATGACATATGCTTCATGCGAGAGTGGAAAACGGGATTGGAGCAGAGGTAAGTGGCACCAATATTGTCGCAGTAGATAACCCGAGAGGAGCTAAGGGTAACGCCAAGTTCAGCAAGCTGATAAGACACCCAACATAACTCAGCAGAAGTGGCAGCCACAGCATGATACTCAGCCTCGGTAGACGATCGAGCCACAGTCTTCTGCTTCTTAAAACTCCAAACTACGAGGAAACCACCGATGTAGACCAAGTAACCAGTCGTAGAGCAAAAATCATTCTTGTCCCCTGCTCAATCCGCATCGGAAAAGGCATAGAGGGAAGCCGGACCACGACAAATAACAATTCCCATATCGAGAGTACCCTGTAGATAGCGAAGAAGACGCCAGACAACATGCCAGTGAGTAGTGGTAGGACGATGCATGAACTGAGACAACTTGTTAACAGCATAGGCAATATCCGGCCTTGTAAGAGGCAAGTACTGCAAGCTCCCAACAACAGTCCTATAAGCAGTAGCATCCGAGAGAGCCGAACCACTAGTGAGGGAGAGAGTTGCAGATGGATCCAGCGGAGTCTAAACCGGACTGGCATTGGTCATGCCCTGTCGCTGGAGGAGGTCACGAACATAACCACTCCGAGAGAGCAACAAACCGTCACGATCGCGAAGAAACTCAACTCCCAGAAAATAAGATAAGTCCCCTAAGTCTTTTAGAGAAAACCTGTGAGACAAGGCAGAGATACACTTCTGCACAGAGGAAGCATCAGAACCAGTAACAATGATGTCATCAATGTAAAAAATAAGGAATACAGTCGTGCCTGGACCACGATACATAAAAAAAGAGGTGTCGGCCTTGGAGTTAGTGAACCCTTGATGACGAAGAAATTAGCGCAATTCAGCATACCAAGACCGTGGAGCCTGTTTAAGGCCATAGATCGCATTTTTGAGGTGACATACATGAGTGGGACGATCCCGGTCAATGAACTTCTGAGGCTGGGCCATGAATACATCCTCATGAAGAGTAAACTGTAGGAAGGCATTGTTGACATCCAACTGCTTCAGCGGTCAACCCTGACTGACAACAATAGTGAGAAGAACACGAATGGTAGTCGGCTTCACAACCGGACTGAAAGTATCATGATAGTCAATACCAGGGCGCTGATGAAAACCCTTGGCCACAACTCGGGCTTCATACCTGTCAACAGAGCCATCCTGTCGTCGCTTGATGCGATACGCCCACCTGCAACCAACCATATTTTTTCCGGAAGTGGCAGGAGCTAGGTCCCAAGTGTCATTGCTCAGGAGAGCATCAAACTCGGCAGGTATAGCAGACCGCCACTGAGGGTCACGCAAAGCCTAAGTGGATGTAGACGGCTCATCATCTGAAGAACTGACTGTGGCACTGAGAGAGTACTTCTGACGAGGCGGTAGTGTTCCATCTTTAGAGCGGGTAACCATTCCATGACCAGGCAGAACTGAAGGACCCCCGGAAACTGAAGAGGGAGCCGGTTCGTGAGAATCCGATGCAACATTGGGAACCACACGGTCCAGCGAGGCCGTGGGGGCCACTAGATCAGAAGATGCTGGTGGAGCCGACGGTTTAGGCCGTCTTTTGTACTGTAACCCAGAGTACAGCTGAGGGGGAGGAACTGGGGGATCCGTGGGGGGCGCCACTACAGGGGGTAAGAACTGAACAGAAGGGAACCAGTCATTAGAAGGAAGCTCGGTGTTAGTGCTAGGAAGAAGTGATGGGGATAGGGGAAACTGAGACTCATCAAACTGAACATGTATGGAGACATACAAGCGATGAGTGACGTGATCAAGACATAGATATGCACTCTGAGTAAGGGAGTAGCAAACAAAGATGCAGGGAATAGATCGAGGCTCAAGCTTATGGGAGGTGTAGGGACGCAACCAAGGATAGCACCTACAACCAAAGATGCGAAGCCTGAGATAGTTGGGAGTTTGTTTAAAAATAACTTCGAAGGGTGATACCATGTTTAGAGTACGGGTGGGAAGTCTATTGATGAGATAGACAGCTGTGGAAAAGGCATAGGGCCAGTAGGTAGTGGGCATACAGGCGTGGTGCAGAACAGCTAGACCAGTTTCGACAATGTGCCAGTGTCGGCGCTCAGCGTAGCCATTATGCTCAGGCGTGTGAGGTGGAGAGGTAAGATGTGAGATTCCAATGGACGGCAGATAGCCACAAAGACCAATGTACTCACAACCATTTTCAGAAAATAATGTTTTGATTTGTAGGGAAAATTATTTTTCAACTAGAGCACGAAAGCGAATAAAAATGTCAGACAACTGAGACTTGCATTTCATGGGATAAAGCCAAATATATTTCGAAAAATGATCAATGAATATGACAAAGTATTTAGACCCATCGAAGGAGTAAACTAGAGAAGTCCATACATCAGAAAATATAAACTCTAGCGGCCGAGTAGACCTTATACCAGAGGCCTGAAAAGGAAATTTATGACCCTTAGCACACTGACACGCATGACAAATGTGCGACTAAGGCTTATTAGCCACTGAAAGAGAAAACCTAGAAATAAGATGCTGACAAATGGGAACAGCAGGATGACCAAGGCCATGATGCCAAGAACTGAAAGTGGGTATGGACTCCATGGTAAGGGCAAGAGGAGGTGAATGGTTGGCTGGCCAAAGATAGACTCCATTCCTAAGAGGTCATGTGAGAAGTGGCGCCCCCGTAGTTCGATCCTTCTCAACAAAACCAGTATGTGAGAACTCAACAGTTAGATGATTTTGTTCACACAATTTCGCAACAGACTTCAAGTTTTGTTTAATTGAAGGAACACATAAAACTTCAGATAAAGAAAAACGATGGGCACCATGCTGAAAATAAACAGAACCAGTGTGAGTAATCGGAAGAGATGTACCATCCTCAATACAATGATGAGGCTGATGAAAAGAGAGATTCTGCAGATCGGAAGTGATGTGATGAGTGGCGCCACTATCTTAGAGCCACACCGGAGTCACTGGACTAGGTGATGAGGGAGCAGTGGCAAGGTTAGCCCCGGCAGGAGGCTTGAATGATCCAAACTGAGGAGGTCCTTATTTAACAGAGACACTGAACTGGGGGAAGTCTCAAATCCGATGACCCTGGGCATTACACCCTTGACAGAACCCTTTAAAGGGTTTGGGACCGCGATTACCAGATGACAGCTGCTGGGAACCGGTTGGGTTCCATGGAGCGGACGGAGCCGAAAACTGCTGTGGCTGTGGAGATGGCCACTGCTGCGACGGGGGGTTCGACCAGAACTGCTGAGCGGGTAGAGAGGGATGCGACTGTAGTTGCTGCTGGCCACGGTTGCACCCTTTATTCTTGGCTGAAGGCCCCGTGCTGTAATTGGCAGATGCAGGAGATCAACTGATCGGAGTTAGAGACTGACTCTAGAGTGTAAGTTCCTCATGAGATAACTTTTCAAATAGCTCTTCGTATTCAATATCAGTGTCCCTACTCCTGATAGCTGCAACCACTGGATGATAAACCTCATTGAGGCCATCTAAGATCCGATCAACTACATCAACTTCGTCCATGGGTTTGCCAAGGAGGGCGAGTTCATCGGCTTTGTTTTTGACAAAGCGGAGAAACTCCGCAATTGTGCGAGTTCCTTGGAGAGGACGCTTCAGGTGCTCCTTGATCTGCATAATATGACTCGTGGAGGGTTTAGCGTAGATTTTGCGAAGTGTATCCCAGATCAGAACCGCAGATTGTACGCATGCGACATGGGAGAACGCCGTGGGTGTCAGAGTACTGACTAAGTATGCAGCGATCAACTGATCCTGCTGGTACCAACCAATATAGCTTGGATTAGGGACCACTTGTCCAGCAGCCAGCGTAGCCGAAGTGTCGGAGGTGGATTCGAACACGTCGGACGAGGCAGTGCCGGTACCGGTGGACGCAGCGGTGGTTTCGGTCGTCGTCTCCTTTCGAGCTGCGGCATCATCCTGTTTCGTCACAGTTAGTGGCGGTGGGAGGATCGTGCCATCAATAAACCCAGCAAGCCCATGCCCTCGTAGGGTGTAGAGGGTTTGTGACTGCCAAAGGGTGTAGTTGCCAACATCAAGTTTTTGGATGGCATTGGTAGGGTTGATCACCACCAAGGGTTTGGTGGCATCGAAAACAGTGGGAGCCGAAGAGAAACGACGTGGTTTGAGCCATGGTGGTTGCGCCGTGTTAGTTGAACGGTGGGGCTGTTCAGAAGGTGGGGCGGCTAGGGTTAGGGTTAGTGTTTTGAGAGAAGACGCGGATCTTCTGCTCTGATACCATGATAGACTAAAAATATTATTGAATGAATAATTGTGCAAGACTACATCTCTTTATATAGAATACCAAGAAGCTACTAGAAGCTAGATCTGAAGTAATTGCTATTTAGTCCCGACAGTTCCTATACGCCCCCGCAAGATGAAGAATCGTGACGAGACTCCAATCTTGGCACGAAGAGCAAGAAACGTAACTCTTGAAAGAGCCTTGGTAAGATAGTCCGCAAGGTGATCACCTAAGGAGACATGAGAGACACGTAGTTGACGTGCTTGAACTTGCTCACGCACAAAGTGGAAATCCAATGACAGATGCTTCATGCGAGAGTGGAAAACGGGATTGGAGCAGAGGTAAGTGGCACCAATATTGTCGCAGTAGATAACCGGAGAGGAGCTAAGGGTAACGCCAAGTTCAGCAAGCAGATAAGACACCCAACATAACTCAGCAGAAGTGGCAGCCACAGCATGATACTCAGCCTCGGTAGACGATCGGGCCACAGTCTTCTGCTTCTTAAAACTCCAAGCTACGAGGAAACCACCGATGTAGACCAAGTAACCAGTCGTAGAGCAAAAATCATTCTTGTCCCCTGCTCAGTCAGCATTGGAAAAGGCATAGAGGGAAGCCGGACCACGACAAATAACAATTCCCATATCGAGAGTACCCTGTAGATAGCGAAGAAGACGCCAGACAACATGCCAGTGAGTAGTGGTAGGACGATGCATGAACTGAGACAACTTGTTAACAGCATAGGCAATATCCGGCCTTGTAAGAGGCAAGTAGCCTTGTAAGAGGCAAGTACTGCAAGCTCCCAACAACAGTCCTATAAGCAGTAGCATCCGAGAGAGCCGAACCACTAGTGAGGGAGAGAGTTGCAGATGGATCCAGCGGAGTCTAAACCGGATTGGCATTGGTCATGCCCTGTCGCTGGAGGAGGTCACGAACATAACCACTCTGAGAGAGCAACAAACCGTCACGATCGCGAAGAAACTCAACTCCCAGAAAATAAGATAAGTCCCCTAAGTCTTTTAGAGAAAACCTGTGAGACAAGGCAGAGATACACTTCTGCACAGAGGAAGCATCAGAACCAGTAACAATGATGTCATCAATGTAAACCATAAGGAATACAGTCGTGCCTGGACCACGATACATAAAAAAAGAGGTGTCGGCCTTGGAGTTAGTGAACCCTTGCTGACGAAGAAATTAGCGCAATTCAGCATACCAAGACCGTGGAGCCTGTTTAAGGCCATAGATCGCCTTTTTGAGGTGACATACATGAGTGGGACGATCCCAGTCAATGAACTTCTGAGGCTGGGCCATGAATACATCCTCATGAAGAGTAACCTGTAGGAAGGCATTGTTGACATCCAACTGCTTCAGTGGTCAACCCTGTCTGACAACAATAGTGAGAAGAACACGAATGGTAATCGGCTTCACAACTGGATTGAAAGTATCTTGATAGTCAATACCAGGGCGCTGATGAAAACCCTTGGCCACAACTCGGGCTTCATACCTGTCAACAGAGCCATCCTGTCGTCGCTTGATGCGATACGCCCACCTGCAACCAACCAGATTTTTTCCGGAAGTGGCAGGAGCTAGGTCCCAAGTGTCATTGCTCAGGAGAGCATCAAACTCGGCAGCTATAGCAGACCGCCACTGAGGGTCACGCAGAGCCTAAGTGGATGTAGACGGCTCATCATCTGAAGAACTGACTGTGGTACTGAGAGAGTACTTCTGACGATGCGGTAGTGTTCCATCTTTAGAGCGGGTAACCATGCCATGACCAGGCGGAACTGAAGGACCCCCGGAAACTAAAGAGGGAGCCGATTCGTGAGAATCCGATGCAACATTGGGAACCACACGGTCCAGCGAGGCCGTGGGGGCCACTAGATCAGAAGATGCTGGTGGAGCCGACGGTTTAGGCCGTCTTTTGTACTGTAACCCAGAGTACAGCTGAGGGGGAGGAACTGGGGGATCAGTGGGGGGCGCCACTACAGGGGGTAAGAACTGAACAGAAGGGAACCAGTCATAAGAAGGAAGCTCGGTGTTAGTGCTAGGAAGAAGTGATGGGGATAGGGGAAACTGAGACTCATCAATCTGAACATGTCTGGAGACATACAAGCGATGAGTGACGTGATCAAGACATAGATATGCACTCTGAGTAAGGGAGTAGCAAACAAAGATGCAGGGAATAGATCGAGGCTCAAGCTTATGGGAGGTGTAGGGACGCAACCAAGGATAGCACCTACAACCAAAGATGCGAAGCTTGAGATAGTTGGGAGTTTGCTTAAAAATAACTTCGAAGGGTGATACCATGTTTAGAGTACGGGTGGGAAGTCTATTGATGAGATAGACAGCTGTGGAAAAGGCATAGGGCCAGTAGGTAGTGGGTATACAGGCGTGGTGCAGAACAGCTAGACCAGTTTCGACAATGTGCCAGTGTCGGCGCTCAGCGTAGCCATTATGCTCAGGCGTGTGAGGTGGAGAGGTAAGATGTGAGATTCCATTGGACGGCAGATAGCCACGAAGACCAATGTACTCACAACCATTTTCAAAAAATAATGTTTTGATTTGTAGGGAAAAATATTTTTCAACTAGAGCACGAAAGCGAATAAAAATGTCAGACAACTGAGACTTGCATTTCATGGGATAAAACCAAATATATTTCGAAAAATGATCAATGAATATGACAAAGTATTTAGACCCATCGAAGGAGTAAACTGGAGAAGTCCATACATAAGAAAATATAAACTCTAGCGGCCGAGTAGACCTTATACCAGAGGCCTGAAAAGGCAATTTATGACTCTTAGCACACTGACACGCATGAAAAATGTGCGACTAAGGCTTATTAGCCACTGAAAGAGAAAACCTAGAAATAAGATGTTGACAAATGGGAACAGCAGGATGACCAAGGCCATGATGCCAAGAACTGAAAGTGGGTCTGGATTCCATGGTAAGGGCAAGAGGAGGTGAATGGTTGGCTGGCCAAAGATAGACTCCATTCCTAAGAGGTCATGTGAGAAGTGGCGCCCCCGTAGTTCGATCCTTCTAAAAAAAACCAGTATGTGAGAACTCAACAGTTAGATGATTTTGTTCACACAATTTCGCAACAGACTTCAAGTTTTGTTTAATTGAAGGAACACATAAAACTCCAGATAAAGAAAAACGATGGGCACCATGCTGTAAATAAACAGAACCAGTGTGAGTAATCGGAAGAGATGTACCATCCTCAATATAATGATAAGGCTGATGAAAAGAGAGATTCTACAGATCGGAAGTGATGTGATGAGTGGCGCCACTATCTAAGAGCCACACCGGAGTCACTGGACTAGGTGATGAGGGAGCAGTGGCAAGGTTAGCCCCGGCAGGAGGCTTTAATGATCAAAACTGAGGAGGTCCTGATTTAACAGAGACACTGAACTGGGGGAAGTCTCGAATCCGATGACCCTGGGCATTACACCCTTGACAGAACCCTTTAAAGGGTTTGGGACCGCGGTTACCAGATGACAGCTGCTGGGAACCGGTTGGGTTCCATGGAGCGGACGGAGCCGACCACTGCTGTGGCTGTGGAGATGGCCACTGCTGCGACGGGGGGTTCGACCAGAACTGCTGAGCGGGTTGAGAGGGATGCGACTGTGGTTGCTGCTGGCCACGGTTGCACCCTTTATTCTTGGCTGAAGGCCCCGTGCTGTAATTGGCAGATGCAGGAGATCAACTAATCGGAGTTAGAGACTGACTCTAGAGTTTAAGTTCCTTATGAGACAAAATTTCAAATAGCTCTTCGTATCCAATATCAGTGTCCCTACTCCTGATAGCTGCAACCACTGGATGATAAACCTCATTGAGGCCATCTAAGATCCGATCAACCACATCAACTTCGTCCATGGGTTTGCCAAGGAGGGCGAGTTCATCGGCTTTGTTTTTGACAAAGCGGAGAAACTCCGCAATTGTGCGAGTTCCTTGGAGAGGACGCTTCAGGTGCTCCTTGATCTGCATAATATGACTCCTGGAGGGTTTAGCGTAGATTTTGCGAAGTGTATCCCAGATCAGAACCGCAGATTGTACGCATGCGACATGGGAGAACGCCGTGGGTGTCAGAGAACTGACTAAGTATGCAGCGATCAACTGATCCTGCTGGTACCAAGCAATATAGCTTGGATTAGGGACCACTTGTCCAGCAGGCAGCGTAGCCGAAGTGTCAGAGGTGGATTCGAACACGTCGGACGAGGCAGTGCCGGTACCGGTGGAGGCAGCGGTGGTTTCGGTCGTCGTCTCCTTTCGAGCTGCGGCAGCATCCTGTTTCGTCACAGTTAGTGGCGGTGGGAGGATCGTGCCATCAATAAACCCAGCAAGCCCATGCCCTCGTAGGGTGAAGAGGGTTTGTGACTGCCAAAGGGTGTAGTTGCCAACATCAAGTTTTTGGATGGCATTGGTAGGGTTGATCACCACCAAGGGTTTGGTGGCGTCGAAAACAGTGGGAGCGGAAGAGAAACGACGTGGTTTGAGCCATGGTGGTTGCGCCGTGTTAGTTGAACGGTGGGGCTGTTCAGAAGGTGGGGCGGCTAGGGTTAGGGTTAGTGTTTTGAGAGAAGACGCGGATCTTCTGCTCTGATACCATGATAGACTGAAAATATTATTGAATGAATAATTGTGCAAGACTACATCTCTTTATATAGAATACCAAGAAGCTACTAGAAGCTAGGTCTAAAGTAATTGCTATTTAGTCCCTACAGTTCCTATAGGGCACATGCCTACTTTGAGGTAATTCTGTCTGCTATATAGTTAAGTTACAATAGCTGCAATAGTCAAGATTACTAGTTTACCACCATACATATGTCCTATTTTAAAAAAAATATTACTTTTAAACCCAGGAGTAAAATCGACTAGCTGAGAAGTCATGACCAAAACATTATGCACTTCAGACGAAAATAATAATAATGTTTGTGTTAAAACCTGGGTATTAAGCAAGAATGATGAACAAAAATAAAGAACGAGCAATAAGAATTTAACGTAGTCCACTAGTTGAGAAACTAGTTACTTCCCTGACCCGGAAACCTGATTTATTAGAGAGAAACAACCCGATTACAACGCACACAACGCCACTTGAAGTCTACCCACATTCTACATGTTTATATAGACCTAAGTGTCCTGACATGGGCCCAAAGTAATGCTAAACATTGCCAAAAAATGATTAGGAGACATCCAGAATTTTCGGCTGCCCATACCAAAGCAGCCGCCATCTCCTGATCCCCGACTCCGCTGATCACGTCGTCCGTCAAACACAACATGATCGTTGTGTGTACCTTCTCCTCCATCTTCAGATGTGCTGGGGTGTCTGTGTCCACGTTGCTCTTGTTGGACGCAAGAGACAGCCAAAGATCGTCGTGTTTCAACAATGCCTTCATCTTGATGTGTGAAAGACTTAAATCGTTTCTCCCATTGAACGTCGCGATCTTCATTGAACCTGACATTGTTTCTTCTTGAAATCCTAACCTGACCAGAGCTCTGATACCAGTTTGTTAAATCTTGGGTATCAAGCAAGAACGACGAACAAAAATAAAGAACGAGACACAAGAATTTAACGTGGTTCACGAGTTGTGAAACTAGCTACATTTAGCCTGATTTTGCTAGGTTTTGAATCATTCCAACAGTTTGCATAGTCAGATTCATCGTTAAATAGATAAATGTACATTCTATCTTGAAACTAAGGGAACATGCCAACCTGTACTTGTTTGTTTTTGTTATAACAGCTCAAATATGGTGTTCATATAATCATAGTAAAAAATTTAGTCTGCTCAAAAAAAATATTCAAGAATTTATTAAGAATCCAACCCATAATAGACCTATTCATGTAAATAGTATATGGATGGATATGTTACATGTTGCTATTATGGTATGATATTTTGAGATTAGAATGTTAAAATTCCATGTAGGCTTGCTCGTACTCGAGGCAATGAACAATGTAAGAAACTCAAGTGGAACAAGGAAATGGATTTCAATGAGGAAAATTGCAATCGTTTTCAGCTTCTTCCTTTTGATATGGTGAGGAAAATCACAAGCTTTCTTGGTTTGGGACGTGACTACATGAACCTCCGTCTTGTTAGTAGATGGTGGAGTTTGGCTGCGCCTCCCTTTAGTTTGCGTCATGATTCGGAATGTTCTATTACGCCAAATCCTTGGCTATTGTTTTTTCAGGATCAACAAAAAGATACATTCAACATTTATGATCCACAAGAGAAGGTTAGGTATCACAAGAAAGCCGTTGGGTTGTCATCAGATTTTGTAATGCGCTTTTCAAAGGATGGTTGGCTTCTTTTTTCTCATGGTACCAACTCCTTTTGCCTTTCTTGATCTAGTTACTCACAAGAGACTGAAACTACCAAGTACATGTATTCCAAATCTACGTTGCATGTGCTTCTCTGGTCTGCCAGACTCCTCTGATTTTGTTGTAGTGGCAATAGGTATTGAAGGTAATGAGGAATCCCGCATTTACTTCCTGCGTCCAAATTCAAAATATTGGGAATGGACTACTGGTAAAGTTATAGACAGTCCATCATCGAGTAGTCCAGTATTCTTCAATGGAAAATTTCATTTCTTGGGTGCGGATGGAAGTTTGGGAATGTTAACATTACTACCAGAAAAGAGATACAGGTTTGATGTTCTTAACCCTCTTCAAAATGTACAATTTCCGACTACAGATTTCTGGAGTTTCTTGGTTTCCCTGAAAGAGGATATGATAATATCAGTTTTTGCTAGTAATGCAGGTGAATGGGTTCTTGTTTACCGATTCAATATGCCTGAAAGGAAATGAGAGTTACTACCAAGTCTGAGTGATTGTACGTTGTTTCTTAGTGAAACATCGTCTGTAGTTTTGAAGGCCGACGAAAGTGCAGCATCAATGAAGAACAAAATATACTTTCCTCAGTTCAGCAAACTTAACGGCCACATCTTGTTTTACTCGATGGAATCTTTGCAGATTTGGGAGCAAAGAGGGGGAGGATGATATTTTGAAAAGCACTCTTGATGATACAGACGAACGTTTGAACTGTACCTGGTTTCAACATAAATTCATTCCGCTTAGTAAAATACAAAAATTCGGCTAAAATTTTTACTTTGTTTCTTCTTGGAATTGAGATAGCTCTTTTCATTTACTTTGTTTCTTCTTGGAATTTATAAGATTCTGGACTAGTTAGTAAAATACAAAAATTCGGCTAAAATATTTGTTGGGTTGTGACTTGAAAAGTCAAAGGAATCAAAACTTGGAAACAAGGAAACAAATTGTTTCCAAGTCATAAGGCGGTGGTGCATGCTGGGGTCAAAGTTAGGCTCTTGCTTGCTTTGGCAACAAGCTAATACCACCACACATGTGTATATAAACACATGTGTAGTTTTGGGTTTACAAGCACACAAAGACACACAGACATATTATTTGAGAGCTCTTTAGGAGCTTTGGTAGAGTGTGTGCGGGTGGGTGTTTCGGGTTGCCGTTGTGGCCACGACGGCGTGCATTGTAATCGGGTTCTCTTCTCAATAAAATATCTGGTTCTGGCCGTGGAGGTAGCTAGCGGGTTCGTTCCGAATTCTCTAGTGAACCACGTTAAATATGTGTCTCGTTCTTGTTTCGATTTCGTCGATCTTGCTCGAATACCCACACGTTATAACAAACTGGTAACGGAGCTCTGAAACAGGAGTTCTGTTATAACAAACTGGTATCAGAGGCAGGTCAGGAGGAACACCATTTTTAACAAACTGGTATCAGAGTCGTGGTTACAGGATCAGTGTGGAGCCAAGAGTTAGGGTTTCAAGTTTCGGTGGAACTCAAAGCTAGGGTTTCGCGATTCAGGTGGAGCAGGCTATCGGGAGTAGGGTTTCGAGATTCCGCCAAGAACGATGTCTGGTTTGGCGATCAAGATCGATCTGTTCGTGAGAGAGAAGCAGGTACACCCACCATCTGAAGTCCTGTGCAGGGGGCTATCCGGGCTCCTGTTGGAGAAATCTGGCGCGCATCTGATTTGGCGTGCAAGGGATCTGGCAAATCCAGCACGCATTCAGTACTGGCGCGAATCTGGCGGTTCACGCGCATCTGGCGTTATGGCGACTAACGTTGAGGCGCAATCCGGCTCCCGGCGTGGAGCATCTGGCGTGTGAATTGAATCTGGTTCTGTCTCATGCGTTGCAGGAACTCGTTGGAGTTGGAGCAACGGCATGGAGCATCTGGCGCGTGAGATTTCAGGCACGCGCATCTGGTTCTGGTTCTGGCGCGCATTATGCACGAGTTTGTTCTGGCGTGCATCTATTTTTGCAGCGTGTACCATGACACGCACTGAGCTCGCATCTATCGCGATCTGTTTCTGGCGAGCATCTGGCGCATCTGAGGCATACGGGGCGCATCGGGCATGACAATTTGGGAACTCGTCATCGGTGCATCTGGTCTGGATGACATCTGGGCATTCTGTCATGGTGCAACTGTCTGGCGCAATTGGGCGCATCAGGAATACATTCTGTCCTGCTTTCTCAGTGAATGTATTCGTGTCTGGTTCTGGGTGGAGCACTTGTTTGTGTTTCAGGAAGTGCAACCACATATGGCGCATTCGTTGCAGGAACGCATGGTAGTTGGAGCAACGATTTGGCGATTCGGGTTTCGCATACAGCTGCGAAAAAAATCTGTTTGGAGAGGCGTGCTCGTTTCTGGTTCAGGGAGACGCATTCGGTTCAGGTTTGAGAAGAGAAGCATCAGGTTCAGGTTCGGGTTGCTGAGATGATTCAAGTCAAGGTGGAGATTTGTTGGGTTGTGACTTGAAAAGTTAAAGGAATCAAAACTTGGAAACAAGGAAACAAATTGTTTCCAAGTCATGAGGCGGTGGTGCATGCTGGGGTCAAAGTTAGGCTCTTGCTTGCTTTGGCAACAAGCTAATACCACCACACATGTGTATATAAACACATGTGTAGTTTAGGGTTTACAAGCACACAAAGACACACGGACAGATTATTTTGAGAGCTCTTTAGGAGCTTTGGTAGAGTGTGTGCGAGTGGGTGTTTCGGGTTGCCGCCATGGCCGTTGTGGCCACGGCGGCGTGCATTGTAATCGGGTTCTCTTCTCAATAAAATATCTGGTTCTGGCCGTGGAGGTAGCTAGCGGGTTCGTTCCGAATTCGCTAGTGCACCACGTTAAATATCTGTCACGTTCTTGTTTCGCTTTCGTCGTTCTTGCTCGAATACCCACACGTTATAACAAACATGTAACGGAGCTCTGAAACAGGAGTTCTGTTATAACAATATTTAACCAGAACCACTACAGCTAGAATTCGGTCTATTAAATTGTTTACTTCTTTTGTTTGTTTTGCCTGTCACTTCTGTATCTAGTTCCATGCACGGAAGGTGACGACTGGTTCTTAAATCGACTAGTGTTGGCTGTAGCCCCTCGTGAGGTAACAATTGATGTTGAAAGCCATCATCCAGTGTCATGAGATCAAGAAAATCAATAATGTCAAAGGTTGTAAGAGTGGAGGGGTTTAGGAACTCTAGAAACTACTCAACAAATTATTTCTGCTGATTAATAATTACTTCTGTTTCATTTCATACAATCTTCACAAAGATGAAAGAGGCTCACTGTGTAGGCGGATAATTATGCCTACGCTACACATGTTGCTTCCGGATTTATATGTTCCGCTAGGTTTTTTGTGTTTTCTGCGAATATAATGCAGCGTTATTTATAGCTTCGCCCAAATAGTTTTTTTTTTGGCAATTATCTGGCTTTGTTGTTTTATATGGGCGTTCAATCTCGCACACCAATCTCTTGACGAAATTCATTGAAGATGGGGGTATACGATTGTACATACTTTCTTAGAAGTAGCTCCTATTCCCTTCTCCCTCCCTCCTCTACGGTTTGTTATCTCCAAACCTTTATCAGACTCTACTCACATGAAACTAAAAATGGCATGCTGATGGAAACGTTTGATTAGCGGGTGCCAAGGAAAGCTAGAGAATGCCCTATTGTTTGCAAGAGAAAAACCCCATTTTTTTTTATAGTGGCTTTGCTCAAATAGCATGGACATGTTTGGTCTAGGGTTCAGTTACTCTTCATTGGCCATTTCAACTCCTACCATATGGTGACATTTATATTGATTGCTACTTCCATTTTCTCTACAAACTACATTATGACATTTTTAAAATTTCATTTACCACCACAAATACTACCTTTTCTGCTTAAGATTCTCACCCTAAAAAAGGTGACATCACAAAGGCATTAATTTGCCTTTTTATCTTAAGTTAATCTTTATGTGTACTTATAAGATTCTCAACAGCTCCGAAGTTTTCGGAGACTGTGTAGGGTGACTAGGGTTTCACAGTTTTCTTCATCACGTCGCGGTTTCTTGCCTTTCGCTGATCCTCTCGTCACTGGAATCAAGGATAGTGCGTACGATGGAGTCAGAGGTAATCAAGGAACCAACTCACGAAGCTGATCTTCTCTCCCACGGATTCGGAAAGCTCTCAATCATAGAGGAGACGATAGATGTTATTGATGACGAGTATTGCACAAGTGCCATTAAAGGCCTGGGACCGTGTCTTCTTGGATCGTTCCTCTTTCCTATTCAGCTCAACGTATGGGCTATCAAGATCCTTTTTCAAGAAGATATGGCCGGAAGGAAAGAAGGTAAAGATTCATGAACCAAAGCATAATTGCTTTATTTTTCAATTTCCGTCATTGTCTTCTCTTGAGAAGGTACTGCAAGGTCGTTCATGGATCTTCGATATGGGGCTTAGCTTTTGATTAATAAGAATTGTGTTGAAAACCCTGCATGGAGAAGACCCCTGAGGTAGAGAGGTAGGTCCAAGTGGACTAAGCTATGTAAATCTTTGTGTCTCTTGCATTTACATTTCAGTCTTACACTTAGTTCTATTGCAGTATTCCAAAACAGTTTCATTTCAAGGGTTTGAAACTCATTTCAAGGCCTTGAAATAGGCTTACTCTTCTATTTATTCAAAACGGTTTTATTCCAAGGGTTTGAAAATCTTTTCAATGGCCTTGAACTTCTATACAAAATTTTGAAATCTCTATTCTTGCAGAGTCTAGAAAAAATTTGGCATACTCTATTCAACCCCCCCCCTTCTATAGTATATGTACTGCATTTCTACCTGCTTACTCCCCTTTCAATTTGTATCAGAGCTTGTATCACTGTATAAGATTTAACCATATGGTGATCATGAGTACTGCAGGTGATGGTGGTTTCTCTCAGGGAAGAGCTGCTAACAGACCTCCTCTATTATGTGGAGACAATTTTTTCCACTGAAAAGCATTGATGAAGATGTTCATCATTGATCAAGATGTTGAACTTTTGACTATCATTTAGAAGGGTCCTCATATATTCTACTCTGAAAAGGATGGGATTAAAACTCCCAAGAAAGAGGACTTACTTACCACTTCTGAATTAGAACAATACTCAAAGAAATATAGAGCTATGAACTTATTGTATTGTGCTTTGTGTTCTGATGAATTTAACAGGATCTCTGGATGCAAGACAGCCAAAGGAATATGGGATAATCTTGTGGTAACCTTTGAAGGAATCTGTCAAGTCAAGCAGACCAAGATCAACATATTTCTCAGACAATATGAGATATTCAAGATGAATGGAGATGAGTCAAGAAGAGACATGTTCAAAAGATATTTACTGACATAGTCAACAATCTTGACTCTCTGGGAAAACACATCTCAAATGAAGAGAAAGTAAGAAAGATCTTGAGAAGCCTTCCAAAATCCAAATGGGAACCAAAGACTACAGCCATAGAAGAAGCTCAATATCTATCACCCCTTCAACTTGATGATCTACAAGGGAAGCTACTCACACATGAGATATCCATGACTGAAATGGACGGAGACTTACTTAAAGGAATCAAGAACTTAGCTCTCAAGTAAAAGGAAAATGAATCTTCTCAAAGACCTGAACAAGAAGAAGAAAATTATGAAGATCCTTTTTAACTTATTTGCAAAGCCTTGACAAGAATCCTGAAAAGGAAGAACTTTGGAAACAAGGATCACAACAGAGGCAAGCATAGAAAGTGAAGTGGCAGAGTTTACAAAGGTAAACCTTCTTCCAATGGAAATAAAACTAATGTCATGAATTGCTTTGAGTGTGGTGATGAGGTAAATTTAATCAGATATTGTCCACACAAGAAAAGAAAACAACTTCAAAAGAAGGACCATGACAGAAGAAAGAAAGCTATGGTAGTTTCATGGAGTGATTTTGATTCCTCAAGTGATTCTGAATCTGAGGAAGAACAAGAGAATCTTTGTCTTATGGCCAACCAAGAAGAAAGTTATGAAAAGAACATTGAGCTAATGGTAAAATGTCTGATTTCAAAGCCTACTGAAGTTCTCCCAGATTATCTCAAATCTATGCTTTTAAATTGAGAAGACTATCTTAAAGAAATCAGATCTTTAAAAGAAAAAGTTCATGAGCAAGCAAAAGAAAACTTGGAACTTGTCTGTCAAAATCAAAGCCTTGAAATGTCTGAGAATAAAAATGACAGAGATTTCAAAGCCTTGGAAACCAGTTTCATGGCCTTGAAAACTCAAGCAAAGAAGTAGTCACTGAGAACTCAATTTTGAGTGAAAATTTTATTACTCTAAAAACTCATTGAGATGATTTGGAGAAACAAAATACTACTCACACTGAGAAACTTCAAGATGCCAAAAATATTATGACATGACTTGCTCGCTAGGAACAGAATTTAAATCTGATTCTTGAAGGAAACATACAGTCTATTCACAAAACTGGTATTTGGTACAATCCAACTTTCCAAAGAAGAACAATACCAGATTTGTGAAGGCTAGCAACAAGACATCTCCAAAATGTCTTTACTGCAACAAGATTGGTCATGTTAAGATGAATTGTCCTTTTAGAATAAGAGACACTCAGATTATGAGGAACACTTTTCCATTTCGAATCAAAAGACAAGTTAAACAAATTTTGGTTCCTAAAGGGGTTAGACCACCTAACATGGTTGACCCTGAATATGAATCTAAATTTCACACTTGTTCTAACAGCTGGGTAAGGAAGTGAATGGTGTTTGCAGGATGTCACCAAGAGCAAGGATCAAAAGTGGTTTATGGATAGTGGTTGCTCAAGACACATGAGTGGAAAGAGATCTCTTTTCTCAAAATTGAAAGAGCAATCTGAAGGATCTATCACACTTGGTGACAAAGGCAAATGCAGTATTTTGGGTATAGGTAAAGTAGGTACATATTCTAAGAATTCTATTTCTTATGGTTATTTGGTTGATGGCTTGAAATTTAATTTTCTTATTGTATATCAATTATGTGACAATGGTAACAAAGTTATCTTTGATAAGGAGAAGCGTGTGGTGCAAAACGAGAAATCTGTAAATTGCATTCTCACAGCCTCTAGATCAAACAATGTTTATAATTTTCACACTAAAAAAGTTGCAAGAGAAAGCTTGAAGTGCCTCAAGGCCTTGAAAGATGATTCAAAGCTTTGGAACAGAAAGCTTGGTCACATCTTCTTGCATACTTTGAACAAATTGATCTCCAAAGATATGGTAAGAAGATTACCATCCATTAAGTTCAAAGATGATGAAGTATGCAAAGCCTGTGCTTAAGGCAAGCAAACCAGAAGCTCATTCAAGCCAAAGAAGTTTGTAAGTACTACTAGAGCTATTGAACTACTTCACATGGATCTATGTGTTCCTATGAGGACTCCAACTCCAAGAGGTATGAAGTATATGCTAGTTATTGTACATGATTATTCTAGATTTACTTGGGTTATGTTTCTTAAAGAAAAATATGAAGCCCTCTCTGAATTTTCTAAGCTATGCAGAAAACATCAAACCTTGAAAAACCTACCTATTGCTTCAATTAGAAGTGATCACGGTAGAGAGTTTGATCAGTTAGAATTTGATTTTCTAATCCTAGAACTCCTCAACAGAATGGAGTTGTTGAAAGGAAGAACAGAACTCTTGAAGATATGTCAAGGACAATGCTTTTAGAAAACAAGCTGCCAAAACATTATTGGGCAGAAGCTGTGAATACAGCAAATTATATTTTGAACTGGTGCTTGATCAGACCTATCTTGAAGAAAACTCTCTATGAACTGTTCAAATGGAGGAAGCCAAACATTTCTTATTTCAAGCCTTTTGGATGCACTAGTTTTTTCCACAACAATGGAAAAAACAATTTCGGTAAGTTTGATGCAAGAAGTGATGAAGGTATCTTTCTTTGTAACTCTCTGACTAGCAAAGCTTATAGAGTTTGAAATAAAAGAACCAAGCTAGTTTAAGAAAGTATTCATGTTGTTTTTGATAAGCTATGATGGTACTTTGAGTGAAAGTTTTGCACACTTGAATATGAACAAGCATGAATCAGAAAAAGAAGCTGAAATCTCACTTGGATTCAAGAATGATTCATAAGAAAACAAAAAGCATTTTCAAGATCTTGAAAATAGGTCTCAAGGCCTTCAAATCCTTGAAAATGATGATCAGAAAGATATGAGTGATCATGCTACTACATCAAGACAAGAAAAACAATATGGAGAGCCTGAGCCTTGGTCTCCAAGAAAGAGATTCAAATATCTTTCATCTCATCTAGCTGACAACATCATTTCTGATCCAACCACTGGTACAAAAATAATATCAGAGTTGAAAAATCTTTGTGATTTTAATGCTTTTATCTCTCTTTTGAACCTAAAACTGTGAAGGAAGCATTACAAGAAGCAGAATGGATAATATCTATGCAAAGTGAACTCAATGAGTTTGAAAGAAATAAGGTGTGGAACCTGGTTCCTCAACCTACAAACTAGTTTGTCATTGGTACCAGATGGGTGTTCAGGAACTAGTTGGATGAAAATGGCGAAGAAATCATGAACAAATCAAGGTTAGTTGCTCAAGGCTACAACCAAGAATAAGGTATTGATTATGAGGAAACTTTTGCTCCTGTCGCCAGGTTAGAAGCAATTAGAAATTTACTTGCTTTTGCATCTTACAATAACATGAAACTATTTCAAATGGATGTGAAGTGTGACTTTTTGAATGGATATTGCAAGAAGAAGTTTATGTTGCACAACCTCTTGGTTTTTAAAATGATAATTTTCCAGATCATGTCTACAAACTTGACAAAGCTCTCTATGGTTTGAAACAAGCTCCAAGGGCTTGGTATGAAAGACTGCCAAAGTTTTTACTTGAAAATGATTTCAAAAGAGGATTGGTAGACAAGACCCTTTTCATAAAGACTCATGAGAAATATTTACTTGTAGTTTAGATTTATGTTGATGATATTTTATTTGGAGATACTAATGATCTTTTGAGCAAGGAATTCTCAAGTCTTATGAGCAGAGAAATTTGATATGAGATTGATGGGAGAGTTGAACTCTTTCCTTGGACTTCAAATACATCAGATTAAGAAGGACATCTTTCTACATCAAAGCAAGTACACTAGAGACTTGTTGAACAAGTACAATATGTCTCAATCTAAAGATATCAAGACACCTACGAGTTCTACACTATCCTTAGATAAAGATTAATCTGGTAAGAGTGTAAATGTGAAAGAGTGTAGAGGTGTAATTGGATCATTACTAAACCTTACTGCTAGTAGACCAGATATCATGTTCAGTGTATGTACGTGTGCAAGATTTCAAGCTGATCCAAGGGAGTCACACTTAAGTGTTGTGAAAAGAAATTTCAGATATCTAAATGGTACCAAAGACTTAGGAAGCTGATGGAAATTAAGATGTTGACTTTGCATGTTACAAAGTTGATGGAAAAAGCACTTCGTGAAGTTTTCAACTTATTGGATCTCCTTGATCAGTTGGCATTCCAAGAAGCAAAACTCAGTTGCATTATCAACAGCTGAAGCAGAATACATAGCTGCTGGAGCATGTTGTTAACAAGTCTTATGGATTGCTAAACAGTTGAGGGATCTTAGATTTGATTTCAAAAGAGTACCTATCAAATGTGACAACACCAGTGCAATATCAATCACAAAGAATCCAGTTCAGACACCATTTAATCAGAGATCATGCTAAGAAAGGTGATATTGTTCTTGAATTTGTTTCTTCTAACATGAAAATTGCAGATATCTTCACTAAACCATTGCCAGGTGAAAGATTTTCAGCTCTAAGACTGGAATTTGGTATGCTACATAAAGATGCCTTGGTTTAGGGGGGGTGTCAGGTAAGGAAGGTAAGTTTTTATGTGTTTAAATGGTTTGAACTGATTTTCAATGCCTTTAAAATCTTTTTAAAGATTTGATTTTATTTGATCTTATCTATTTCAGCAAAACAGCTTTTCAAGACCTTGAAATCCATTTCAAAGCCTTGAAAATTAGTCTGATAACTGTTTAGATAGTAACTCTTGGATCATTCAATACTGTGTGATATCTCTGTATATATTTCCTCAATATTGCCCCTAACATTTTCAAAATCTCTTTTCAGCCAAATATAGTATTAAAATATTTGTTTCCAACAGCTTCAAAGATTTGAATCCTTTCTGATCATTTCAAATCTTTTGAGATCAGAAAAATATTGAAGTTTCCTTTTGAAACTCAAACTCTTTTAGTATTTATCTCCTTATTTTATCTTTATCTCCATATTATTGAAACCTCTCTCTATTCTTCTCCCAAATCCTAATGAGCACAAGAAGAGCCTCTGACAGAATCAAGATGGCATGTGGTTCAAAGTCTGATGCTGAGAAGAAAAGGAAGACGCTTGTAGAAGAAGTTCATACAATCAGTGCAGACTATAGTTCTAAGACCCCCAGTGCAGAAGCATCGCGGGACTTACTCCACCCAAGAAGAAGGCTAAGAAGGATGTGACATCATCTTCAAGAAAGAAGAAGAAGAATAAAGAGAAAACTACTACAGAAAAGCATCAGAAACACAGATCTCAAGTCCCAAGATGCTGAAGAAAAAGAAGAAGCAGTCTGAAGCTGGAAAGGAAAATGAAAGGTGACAGTAGAAGAACCAGAAGACAATGTTGAGAAAGCTTTTCAAATCTACTCAAAGAGCACAGCCCCTTATGAAACTTGGTTCGTCACAAACACTTCCAAAGGTCAGTGGTTACATGGTTTTGCTTCTAGACCTATTGCATTATGTAGCTTGGTCAGTCTTCCCATGTTGTATGGAATGAATCTAACTACATAACTATGTTAAGGAAAAGCTCTATTTGGTTCATGTTAAACCCTCCTGAGCTATCCTATCCAAGACTTACCAGATTCTTCTACCTCAAAATGAAGCAACTTAAGAACTCTTCACATCTAGTAATTAAGACTAGAGTTGTTGGTGTCAATATGGAACTAGATCATGCTGAGTTTGCAACTGTTCTAGGTTGTCCTAAGAGGTATGAACAAAGAACCATCCTCCCAAAAGTGAAGTTTTGAAGTTGGCTAAAGAAGAGTTCTTTCTACCCAACACCCCTACCTCATCCAAACAGTTAACACACTCTGTGTTAAATGTTGAAGCCAAATTTTTATTCACTATCTTTAGGAGATGTATCTTTCCAAGGGAAAATTCTAAGGAGGTGATCACTGAGAGGGTTCTATACATAATGGATCTGGTTATGCATGGGTATGACATTGATCTTCAAAAGCTTGTAATAGAACACATGCTGTTTAGCCAAACTAATCAGAGAAAGCATCCTTTACCCTATCCAAATTTCCTCACTTCTTTCTTCCAACACCTTTAAATTCCACTAGCGGGAGAAGATACTATTACTACTGTGTTAAGTCTACTTAATGAAAAAACATTTGAAAAGATTGGTGTGGTGAAAACCAAAGCAAAAACTTGGAAGTTGTACTCAGACTTGACATAAGAGGAATTGGATTCAAAGAAGTTTATCTAAGACTTGTTTTTCTACTTAAGTTGATTGAATAAGTTGGATCTTTTTAGAACCTATGTGTTATGACTATTTGTGATATATGCTAATAAGTATTTTTTTGCAGAAACTAAGCATCAAACAGTAAGTGGTTTTTTCTTTCATCAAGGGGGAGATTGTAAGATCACAGGTTTCACAGGATTGAAATAGCAGAGCTATTTCAAGGCCTTGAAACAGCCTTCAAAGCCTTGAATTAACATTCAAAGCCTTGAAACTGACATTCAAAGTCTTGAAACTGTCTATCCTGTATGCATATGCTAAGGGGGAGTTCTTCTGATCTTATTCTAACTCTCTCTCCCCCTATAATTGATTACTTATTACTTGATGATGAAAAAAAAGGCTTTGATTCACTTAGACTTCATCTGGTTAATCTGTTTGACTTAGTTTTGCAGGAAAAGTTCATTTCCTATTTTACAGGATTGGTTTCCTAACCTGGTTTTTGCAGGAAATGAAATACTGAGAGATTATGATTCTGTGATCAATCAAACACTCTTTAAAGCTTTTGAATTTGTTTAAAGACAAGATCATATCAATATCTTTGAAGATTGTGATCAACTATCCGTTGGAGGAGACTGTTAGAAGAGTCAAAGTTCTTGCCTACAAAACAAGGAAGTTTGTTGCTGAAAATCAGGGAAGATTTGCAGATCATTTGAGATGTATAAATAGATCTCATTTTGAAGCAAAGAGAACACAACTCAACAGGAAAAAACAAAGATACATTCCAGGATTACCAAGCATCAAATAAGCAGATCATTATCTCAACCCTACTCTCAGAAGAACACTGTATTCTCATTGCAGTTTAAATTTTTGTGTTCTTCTGTTCTGTGCTAAATTTGTATATCATTCATATATTACTTCTAGCTCTCATTCTCAAGGATTGTTCAAGGTGAAAAGTAGAGAATTCTTAGTTAAATAGTTAGCTAGAGCAGGTACTAGATAGGTTAGTGAGAACCACAAGCTCTAACAGAGTAAGGCATACCTCTGTGTTTGTGATCTAGGGCTTAGCTTTTGATTAATAAGAATTGTGTTGAAAATCCTGCATGGAGAAGATCCCTGAGGTAGAGACGTAGGTCCAACTTGACTAAACTCTATAAATCATTGTGTCTCTTGCATTTACATTTCAGTCTTACACTAGTTCTATTGCAGCATTCCAAAACAGTTTCTTTTCAAGGGTTTGAAACTCATTTCAAGGCCTTGAAATAGGCTTACTCTTCTATTTATTCAAAACTGTTTTATTCCAAGGGTTTGAAAATCTTTCCAAGGCCATGAACTTCTGAACAGAACTTTGAAATCTCTATTCTTGCAGAGTTTAGAAAAAAATTGGCATACTCTATTCAACCCCCCCCCTCTAGAGTATCTGTACTGCATTTCTATCTACTTACTCCCCTTTCATTATTGAAATAGTTCAATCACTTTGTGTAATTAGCTTAGTCTATTGAATTATAATACATATATGGGCTTCATATAGTTAGTTCGATCCGCTAGTGGAAGTGTCCAAATTGGAGTCTTATCACTCAACATATTTTGGGGGCGTGGGATGATCGTTCACTTATCAGCTATTTCTCGATGTTATACGATTTTATCAGCTTACATATGTTTCATTTAACCACAGAGTGTTAATCTAGTCAAAGTATTATGGACGAACCAGCAGAAGGACGAGGCTACGTGGAAAGCAGAGGAAGAAATGAGGAAGAAGTAAACTTGTTTAATAAGGTAAACTGAGTTCAGGGGACATCACTCTCTAAGGGGGAGAGGATGCAACCCTTGTTTTATTACTTTTACGTTCTTAGTACCCTTACACCATGCTTAGCCTTGACCCTTAGTAACTGTTGAGACTGTGACCTTACTTGGTATTGTGTGTGTATATGGTATTGCGTTACTTTCTTGTGTGAAAGTACTTTTTAGTACGTAAGTTAGTTACTTATTGGCATTGCATTTATCGCATGAGTTCAGCTTCGAGGACGAAGCTCTCTTTAAGGGGGGAAGGATGTAATACACCGTATAATTTCTAGGGATAGTAATTAAGAAAAGAAATACGATTTTAATTACGAAATAGTGGTTGGGTGAATTATTTTGCTTTTATAGTTAAGAAATGTGTGGAGAGAATTCTAGAAATAATAATAATAATAATAATGATAGTAATAATAATATAAATAATAATAATAATAATAATAATAATAATAATAATAATAATAATAATAATAATAATAATAATAATAATAATAATAATAATAATAATAATAATAATAATAATAATAATAGTCGTAGTTTAATATGCGAATGTGTTTAGTTATGAGCGCATGTGCGACCACCGCAACTTATCTTACACCTGTCTCACCCAATAACTCTAACAGATAGTACGTCATCCACATCGAATTATTTTTAAATCATCTTTCTCATCTAGCTTCTCCAAGAAGCTCTCATTATTTAAATCCATCTTTTATCCTTCTCATGTAAGTTTTCTCTATTTCTTCTTCCATACCTCTTCCCAATCATTTCCAACACAATTCTTTTAAATCTTCCCCAACAAGATTTTTGTGGCTTTCTCCACAAAAATTCTCCTCTTAAAATATTATTTAAAAAGATGACTTCTCCAAGAAGACTCTCTCAATATAAATAGACTAACTTTCCTCCATCCTCCACATCACCATCCTCATCTTCTCCATTCACCCCATTCAACTTCTGTAGGTCATCCATGGAAGCACTCTCCAATTCATGAAGATCCAAGCTCTCCAAGCCTTCCAAACATTCCTAATCTCTCTTAGGAGTGGTTGTAAGTATAATTTTTTCCTTCTATTGCCCTTCATAGGTTGTGAAAATAGTTGTTGTGAGCATGTCTTGTTGGAGATTTCTTGTTTTGATGATGCAAGTGTGCCCAGAGCATGAAATTGTTACTTGGAACTTGTGTTTTCATAAAATTCTCCGCTTGATTCCTCAAATTCGTGTATGTTTTTTTATATGTTTAAATAGCTGTGTTTGATCATAAGAACATGTTTCTCAATTTGCATGTATCATGAAGTTGAATAAATTAATATTCGAAGGTTTTACGGAAACATGCATGTTGATACAATCTGTATGGTGTTTGAAAAACGTATTATTTCTTCCCCTTTTGTATCTTTCAAATTTTCAAATCCTACATTTTATGAAACTAGTCTAAGTAGGGGTCATTTTGAGAGAAAAATAATCCCCATAACATTATTAGTTAATGAGTAATTGTCATTTGGACTTGCATGTTTTCAGAAACTCTGTTTCTGGACCAGTCTTGTCATTTTCACTAAGAACCCTATTTGGGCACCTCCCCTTACTTGTGTTTTAACTAGATACATTGATGATTAAATCTGGATAAGATGAGCATCATTGCTATTCTTCGATTGTTAGTAATCAGCTTTCAAAGTTGAAAGTTTCTTCCAAACACTTCTCTGCACAGCAGTGTTTGTCTATTTTGTAACTTGGATTTTATGATAGATATGCATAATTTTTTTTGATGTTTCTGAAATTAGACAAATTTTTATTCATCATAAATTTATTTTATAATTTTAGGAGATGTTTTAATATGGTAAATAGGGGTCTAAAGTCAAAGCTACAAACCTGTCATGAATTGAACTCTCTTAATTTTTGAGAAAACATGACTTCTTGCCTCTCCATGATTTATGTGTGGCTTATTTGTGACTTTGAACATAAATAATGTGGAGTAGTGTCATTTAGAATCATATGCATGTAGAACATGTATTCGACATGTGAGTATACCACTTGAAAACGGGTTGATTTAGAGGTCAAGTAATACTCTCGCTACAATTTATAGCATATACTCGAAAAGTTGGACTTGTGTTGATTTAGGAAACATAATTTGTAGGTGACGATTTTGCATGAGCGGAATAAACACGGGAATTTACGTGATAGTTGCTAACGGATCAAGGTGAGTAGACATGCCAAGCGTTGTGTGCCTAGCTTCTTTCGTGTCCAAACACAATTTTTGTTATTTTTCTCAAAATTTGTTTTATGATATGCCTGTTTTATTTGAGATTTGACTACGTTTCGAAATAGTCGCTTTGCAATGTCACACGAGAACCGTAAATCAAAAATACTGCAAATTGGAAAAAATTGTGATGGGATCTTTATATTATTGATATATTGGTCGGGTTGACTTTGGTCACTCTACCTGTATTATTTTTACCCTGGTCTCAACCTTCCGTGTTGCTCCGTGTACTCATCTCTCTGGCCGCAAGAAGTCTTAGGGTCAGCCGACACTTAAGGTCATGGCTGCTTGTGATAGTAGTTTTTCCCCGTATCAACAAGTTAACTATACAGTTACTATGAGTGATGAATATCTAGAAGGAAATAAGAGATAGATTGGAATAATTTTCCCCGTTTGAGATAGTAAGGTTGTTGAGAAACAAGGAAATAAATAAGATTTTCATATGTACAAGTGTTCATACTTTGTTTTCTAAAAAATATGTTTTTTAGATTATGATCTATTCTTCTTAATAATGGTTGTAAAAGTCTACATGCCTCATCATCTGTTTACAAGCTTGGGTGTTACTTACTCATTATTTTATTGGTGACTTTGAAAAGTGCGGTTCATGTTTCCTTCCCACCGCAGGTCTAGGAGCTGGTGGCTATGGGGATGCTGGGTACGAGACTCAAGTAGAGTTACGACATCACGAATATCTTATCTAGAATATAATGTAGTACTTAATGACATGCGTAATACTTTAAGAATTATGTAATGTTTAATAGTAATGTAATATGGCTGTTAAGCTTATGATTTCCACCGAGTCATTTAGCATCACCCTCCTGGGTTTTCTAGTCCGGAATGGAAGGCTTGGGGATCACGCGGTTTTGCATAAAATATATGAGAGGAATAGTTTTGCAGAACACCCTTAACTTGATTGTAACTTTTGACCTAGCTACCCGAATTGTTCTCGATTCCACCCATCTTATTTCTTGCCCGTTTGATCTTAGCTTTTACATGAAAAAACTTGGTGTTCTAATCCCCATGGCGCAATCAACCGATTCTTGATCTCTGGCGTAACATGATTTATTCTTTTCTCTTTAGCATATTGTACACTCCTGTCAAACTTATCTTCTAATCAATCACTTCCGCGCTCTGAGTTTAACCATCAAGAAACATGCCTCTCTCCCAAAAATGTTTACATCTCCTCGTGACTTGGTCAAAAGTGTCCCTGCTCCAAGAAATTCATTTTTTGCCTACAACTCGCAACTTCAGCAATGGGACGGTCAGACTCTCTCCAAATTTTGGCCAAGAAAGGCCTGAAAATCTCATGAGTTTCCCACTATTTGTCGTATTGAAATCTCTTCTCTCTGCGCCACACATTTCCTTGTTGTTTCCATTCAAGAAGAATAGGAACATGATCCGAATTGGGCTACCAAGATGAGAAACTTTTTCAATTTGATTAAAATCCAGCCAAAGAAAATTTGCAACAACACGATCTAATCTTTCAAGAATACAAGAATTATCACTCTGATTATTACTCCAGATGTAAGGATTATCTTGAAACCCCAGGTCAAGCAATCCTGCTTCATTGAGTGTTTCCTTGAATTGATCAAGCTGACTGTAACTGACCCCCACTCCTCCTTCTCTTCTTGCGAATTAACAGCATTGAAATTACCTGCAACACACCAAAGAACGTGTAGTTGGGGCATTAGCCTTCTGATAAACTCCCAAGAGAATGCGCGCTCATCTCTGTTAGGATTACCGTATAAATTATTTAACTTCCACCTCTAAGGATCGTCCTCCTTCTTGACCCAAGTATCAATGAAGAAACACGACTGATTGAGAACTTGAACTTGCATACTATCTTTCCACATTAGAGCCAAGCCTCCCTTCCTACCCATGGAATCAACAGCGAAACCACTGTATTGGGGCAACGTAGCAAAGAAACTATGCATCTCCTTTTTCGACGATTTAGTTTCAGAGAGGAAAACTAAATCCATATAATTTTGCTACACTAGATCGAGAAGTGATAGGAACGTACTAGGGTTCCCAAGCTCACATACGTTCCAACATAACAATCTCATTGAGGATAGGGGGACGGATTAACAGTCGACGCCGGATCATATAGTGGTAGAACCTCTTCTTCCTCGCCATTCTCCATCCCTTCATTGCTCAATACATCCTTGTGCTTCTCATTAAAAACATTCTTTGACACTTATTGTCTATCACTTATCACAGCTTTGGGTAGATTCGAAGTTGGACTGAAATGCATAGTATCACCCTTACGCATTGGAACGTGTTTGCAACCATTTGGATCTGTCACCTGAGCATTAAACATGTTCACCTTTGTCAACATCGCATGCGAGTTATTTCCTTGGTTCACTGGGGGTAAAGGGATTGACACAACTGCTTTCTAGCATTTTGTGAAGGCATCTTACTCACTGTGAAAGCTCCAATAGATTCATCTAAGTGGTATGATGTTGCTGCTTAACTCCCTCGATTCACACTCAGGAATGTTGAATTAATGCCATGGCCTTCTTTGTTCAGATTGTTACCCACGAGTGTTGTGTCCATATCATCATGGACCTCTTCTTGTTCCTTCGAATCCCACAAGTTCGCTTCTGTAGTTGGGTTACCAGCTGCTTCCTTCGTTGATTCTCTCCCCACCTCTCCTCTGCTGTTATCCTTGGGGTTTCCTAAAGCAGACCTATGCAAGCTTTGAGGGTGAAAAGTAGGAAATCGCCATAGCCGGGCTCAATATCCTTCTGCAAATCCTTTGGGATAACTTCACAATCATCACTCTAATGGGTGATATACCCGCACCAGCGGCAAACTGTAGGGATCCGCTCATACATGGAATCGTTCCAGATTTCCTCCCTTTAACCACCAAATTAACGCCTCTAGGTAGCAGTTCATCGAGGGGAAGCCGAGCCCAAGCACGTATGTAGTTTATACCATCTTCACTTTCAATACATCCATCGACATGTAGAACTTCCACTACTGAATCAACTATCATCTTTCTTGTCGCCTTTGTCATCAGATGTGATGGAATAATTGGTGAAGAAATAATGTGTATTCGATGAGTGAAAAAGCTGTACAGAGAGCCTACATATAAGCTATACAAAAAGATATAAATACTGACCTAGCTCCTTATATTCTTACATAATTACAATATAACCATTTTAGTTTACATATCATAACAGCCCCCCTCAAACTGAAGCTGTCGTGATAAGCGGAAGTTTGGAGACCAAGTCACGAAAACGTCCAGGTGGGTGAGACTTTGTATGAATGTCTGCAGTTTGATCAGCCGACTTGACGTTTTTTAGATGAACTGTTCTAGCACGGAGATGATGGCGAGTGAAGTGGCAGTCTATCTCAATGTGTTTTGTCCTCGCATGAAAGACATCATTGTGTGAAATCTTGATAGCACTACGACTGTCGCAACATAAAGTAGTTTCAGAGGACTGTGGCATTCCCATATCAGCTAGTAACCATCGAAGCCAAATGAGCTCTTGTGTGGCATCAGCCATTGCACGATATTCGGCTTCCGTACTTGACCGGGCAACTACAGTTTGCTTCTTGCTGCACCAAGAGATAAGTGTATATCCAGTGGTTGATCGTCTGTCAGTTGGGTCGCCAGCCAAATCAGCATCAGAGAACCCATGTAGGATGGGAGTAGACTCAGCGAAAAAGTGGAGACCATGAAACATAGTACCCTTCACATATCCCGAAGAATCCGAAGAACATCAGCATAATGAGTCGAGCAGGGAGCAGTTAAAAACTGACTGACCTGGTGAACAGCATATGCTATTTTGGGGCGAGTAACTGTAAGGTAGACAAGGCTACCTACGAGCTGTCGATATCGAGTAGGATCAGATAGCAGTTTACCCTCCAAGAGCGTCAACTTCAGGTTGGGCTCCAACGGAGTAGAGGCAACCTTCGAATCATTCAATCCTGCACGAGCAATAACATCAAAGGCATACTTGGTCTGAGAGAGACAGTATCCACTGCCATCAGAAGTAACCTCAAGTCCCAAGAAGTAACTGAGAGGCCCCAAGTCTTTCATCTCAAAATGACAATTTAGAGACTCTTTTAGTTCAGTGATACCAACACAATCATCTCCAGTTATTATCATATCATCAACATAGATCAACAGAAGAGTAATTCCACGATCTGTATGAAGGATGAACAGAGCGGAGTCATATGAACTAGAAGAGAAGCCAAGTTGGAGTACTGTAGAACAAAACTTATCAAACCAAGCCTGTGGAGCTTGCTTAAGTCCATAGAGAGCTCGACGAAGGCGGCATACCTGTGATCTGGGAACCTCAAGACCAGGTGGTGGTTGCATGTACACCTCCTCCGTGAGATCACCATTAAGAAATGCATTCTTAACATCCATCTGAAACAAAGTCCAACGCCTCTGAGCAGCTACGACTATCAGAGTGCGAACTGTGGTGAGTCGAGCCACTGGAGAAAATTTTTCTTCATAATCAATACCATATTCCTGTGTGAAGCCTCTAGCCACCAAGCGAGCTTTATATCTCTCAACACTACCATCAGAACGAGTCTTAATCTTATATATCCATCTGCACCCAACAGTCTTCTTACCGGGCGGTAATGAAACAAGATCCCAAGTGTTGGTTTTTGGTAAAGCATCTAACTCATCCTCCATTGCCTTTACCCAACGTGGATCAGACTTTGCTTCTCTATCTGACTGAGGCTCATGCTGTTTAATAATAGTACTCATAACAAAATCACTGAATCGTGCTGGAATTGTCTTCTCTCTAGTTGATCGACGTAGTTCCACATCCTCACTTGGATGGGAAACATGAGTATCCACATAAGGCTCAGGATTATCCATTTGTGGCTCGTCTAAGGATTCATTATCATCAGCATAATCATCAACATGCTCATTTAATGTGGTCGTAGATCCGTTAGAAGGAGAAGCTGTCCCGGGAGTTGGAGCCGGTGATGTAGGATTGTCATGTAAGAGCTCAGATAGACTTGGTGAGGGTTCCTTAGGGAAAAAATCATATGAGGGATCAGTGAAGACACGATTATCAACCAATGTGGATGAGTGAAAAGAAGAGACACTTGAGAACATTTTATGCTCCTATAAAACAACATGTCGAGAGATACGAAGACGCTTGGAGACTGGATCCCATAGACGATACCCTTTGAGTTCATGGGGATGTAGGAGAACAAAACCAACACACCCAAAAACACGAAGAGATGAGTAGTCAGGAGGAACACCATATAGTTTCTCATATGGTGTCATATTATGTATTGTAGGATTTGGAACAAGGTTTATTGTATAAACTGCAGTGAGAGCAGCTTCCCCCCAAAAAACGTTCAGGACAAGAAGATGATATGAGAAGGGCACGGACAGAGTCAAGGATGTGGCGATGTTTGCGCTCGGCACGACCATTTTGTTGGGAAGTGCCTGGGCATGAACGTTGAGGCAGGGTGCCTTGAGATCGAATAGCGGCAAGGAATTCATTTTCTGTGTATTCTCCAGCATTGTCAGCCCAAAAGACTTTAATTGGGCGAGAAAATTGAGTTTTTACCATGGCGGCAAACTCAAGATGTAGTTGGGGTAGCTCAGAACGATTTTTCATAAGATATATCCAAGTGTAACGATTAAAGTCATCAACAAAGATGACAAAATATCTAGAACCTCCCATAGTGGCATGAGGAGAAGGACCCCAAACATCAGAGTGAACCAAGTCAAAAGGAGCTGAAGAAACAGAATTACTTTTATTAAATGACAAAGAGGGTTGTTTTGCGAGTTGACAAGGAAGACAATCCAAATGATCAGACTCAACTGTTCCTAAATTTCCACTAGAAACAAGTTTCTTTATTACACCTGAAGAAGCATGTCCTAACCTAGAGTGCCATAAACTGAAAGAAGAAGGAATTGTGGAAGCCAAAGAGTGACGAGACTCGACAAGATGCAGCAGAAGACGAAGATTGGTGAGCTCAAACAATCGTCCAACCCTATGACCGATCCCAAGAAGCTTCTCCGTCTGTGGATCCTGCACACGACAACCATTAGCAGAGAAATTAACATCAAGCCCAAGTTCACATAACTGCCCCGCCGATATAAGATTCAAAGCAAGCTTAGGAATCAAGTATGTATCAGGAAGTGACAGACTGGCAGTAGAGACAGATCCACTATGTGTAACATGCATATTTGAACCATCAGCAGTATGGATGACAGGAGCAGGAACAGATGCAGATTTCGAAGTAAATATAGATGCATCAGATGTCATATCATTACAGCAGCCAGAATCAAAGAACCATGACGAGTTACCTGAGTTTGCTGAGAGAGCAGGTTTGGAACCTGCTAATGAAAGAATTTGCTTCAGAGAATTGGCTACCTCAACAAGATCAGGCTGTGTAGGAGAATCGGTGACTGTTGCAGCTGACATTTTTCCCGATGCTTTAGGTTTACCTCCTTTGTTGTTCTGTCTGTAGCCGCCTCCCTGTCCCTTAGCCTTACCACAGTCTCTAGCACAATGTCCATACTCCTGACAGTTCGAGCATTGCAAAGCTGGACAAACCGATATGTGGTGGCCAGTATCATGACAATAGCTGCACTCTCTGCGATTCCCATGTGAGCGAGACAAAGAAGCTGATTATGGACGAGAGGTAGCAAGCACCATGTCCCTCTGCTTCTCAGGACGTATCAGACCAATACGAACTTCATCAGACAAAAGTTCAGCAACTGCAGAATCAAGAGTAGGAAGTGGTTTCCTGTGGAGGAGAGAAGAGCGTACAGGCTCATAGGCATCATCGAGAGCCATAAGAAACTGAATAAGCCGCAAACGATATCGGTAGGTCAAGTACATGGCCACATCTTCAGCACACTTCCATTTAGGCTCAGACTGAGCTAATGATCCCACACGGCATGCATTTGAGCCAAGAATGCATGGATGGATTGGCCAGGCTCTTGTCTCATTTTGTTCACATCTGCATCTGTTGATACTGATGAGAGAGGTCAGAAGTAGTGTACCTTAAGCTAAGAAAGTCCCACACCTCTTGGGCGGTCTCAAAGCGACCAAACTGGTTCCGTATGGATGGAACCGATGTATTGCCAATCCAAGTAATTATCTGAGCATTGACCGCATCCCATTCTTCTTGAATATTTTCAAGACTGACAGTGGACTCAGTTGCAGGAGCCTTCGGAGGGGGAGCTTCAGTAGGCCTAGGAATTTTTCCCAGTACCATACGCCACAATTTCTTGCTCCGCAAGAAGTTAGAGAACTCACGAGACCACAAAACATAATTAGGTCCATCCAAAATAGTCAGTATAGGCTTCGAAACATCAGAACGATCCATTGTGACAAGTCACTATCCCAACAAAAGAGCAAGAAGCAAGAACACGGGTAAAATAACCCTAGAAAAATCCAATAAAAAGTAACTAGGAGTCTGAATCTCACAAAACAGAGTCCAAAAACAGAACCGGAGCGTCGAAAAACATTAGGAACCGATGTGATCTGGTTCAAATTCGTCAAAAAACAGAGTCGAAACAGTTGGTCAAAGTTGCTGACCGGAACGGGACACGAGCTGGAACGGAACAGAGTCAAGCCGCGAAGGGCTACCGGCTAATCCGAAGCCGAACGGAAGCCGACGGCTAAAACTGAGCCGAACGGAAGCCGACGGCTAAAAATGAGCCAAACGGAAGCCGTGAGTCGCTGGACGAGCCGTACGGACGCGCCGAGCCGACGGAGAGAGCTACGCGCGTGGATCTGGGCGGGCGGCGAAGCAGCAGCTTCTGGCGGCGCGTGAAGGCGCGTTTCAAATCCGTTTGCGACGAAACTTTCATGGTTGACTCGGAATTGGATTCCGAGATGATTAAGGTCGGCGGTGAGATCGACTGACGATCGTAAGACGGTCAAGTCTGTCTCAGTCCGTGGTGTACTTCGCGGAGAAAAAAACGAGAACCAACCCTCCACCTATGGAATCCGAAAGCAAAAAACGAAACGAAGAACTATTCACCAACTGAAACCCTAGGCTCTGATACCATGATGGAATAATTTGTGAAGAAATAATGTGTATTCGATGAGTGAAAAAGCTGTACAGAGAGCCTACATATAAGCTATACAAAAAGATATAAATACTGACCTAGCTCCTTATATTCTTACATTATTACAATATAACCATTTTAGTTTACATATCATAACAAGATGTATGGGTGTGTAACTTAATTGAATCCCAACCTCAAAATCAGTAAACTTTAGTGACTTAGTCGGTTCCCCCAACTACCATGGTTTCAGTAGTAGGATATGACCATTGAAAGTCCACGGTCCCCTCGAAGCAACACGCTCCATGCTAGTCTGATCCGGGAAAACAAAAAACAATGTGTTAAAGTCGGCTTAAATCAAGTTTACCTCATTGCCTTTTTTCAAAATCTTCCGAAAAACCGGTCTCGTTAATGAAGCAACCACTTTCTCTTCAGCCACAAAAAACCCTATCAGGACGTTGCTGAATCCTTCTTCGGCATCTTCGCAAAGATCGTCTTCTAGGATTACCCTAGTTTTCTCCTTCTGAGTATACTCCAATCCAGCCATGGAAAATGTTGAAGATGAGTCTTCGGTTGATTGTACTAGCGAGGAACGAGAACTTCTACAGCCATCAATGGCGTCTCC
Source organism: Linanthus parryae (assembly GCA_023055425.1). Lineage (NCBI taxonomy): Eukaryota > Viridiplantae > Streptophyta > Magnoliopsida > Ericales > Polemoniaceae > Linanthus > Linanthus parryae. The sequence continues at coordinate 107,698,790 of JALGPY010000005.1, read as the reverse complement.
CTCCGAACCCTACAAATTGCCGCTCAAAACTCCCTCCTATATTCGCGTAGAAGGTAAAAAACTGAGAGAGTCTAATTCCTGAGTGTGCAATTGTACCAAAAAAAAGATCCAGAGTGTGCAATGTCCAAAACCGGGACTAAATTAATTCATCGGCATTGGAAAATAATTAAAGAAAAGCAGTAAAACTTATTTTAAGTAGGGGTGTTTTAGTATACTTAAAAATGTAGAAAACTCAAAATGAAAGAAAACAAGTACAAGTGTTAAACTCTTAACCCCCTAAAATAAGTGTAAAACATCTAGATGTATTAAACACTAAAAGCTCTTCAACTTTTTATAGTAGAGAAGATTATAATTTTTTGTAAAACACGATGGAGATAATAACTCAAGCATGACTTCCACAATTTAAGGGGAAGATTTGAAAAGTGGAAAGTAAAGAAATGGAAGGCAAAATTTCAAAAAAAAAATAAAATAAAAGAAGTGGAAGGCCAGGATTTAACATAGAGAAAATTGTAGCCCTTTAGAGCAGTGCAATGTTTCCAAAATGTTAATTACACCCTTCGCGTTAAGTTACTCTCTCTTTTCTCTCCATCTTCTTCTCCTGTTAGAACTTCCAAGACCACCACAAAATTATTGTGCTAGACCTCCATTTCTTGAAGTTTTCTTTTATTAACACACTAGTTTCATCAGCACACGCCATCACCACCACCAAATCACTGCACACCAAACGCATAACCGACCTCCTCCTCCCATATTTTTCTCTCTCTAGGAATTTTGCTCTCGCGAAATTAACAGAGATGATACTTTTGTCGTATAGCGACTCTTCTTCTCCGAGTAGAAGCCTTCTAGAGCTCCAGCGAGCTTAAGAACCAGCATTCTCTTTGTTACAATAGCACCCTCTGTTATTGTTGCGACCTCTTCACTCATCCTACCCTCCATTTTGTTCATCTTCTCCGGCGTCTCGTTTTTACTTCCTCTTACATCTCTCTCTTCGTCTGGGTCACTCTGTTTTAGAAGAATGGAGGAAGAGATAGTTCTAGATCTCGAAGAAGATACATCTCTAGGCAAGCGACTCCCAGGATCCTCATTGCTAGGAAAGTTATTCACTGATAAAGCGTTTTCGGCTAAGACAATCCTCACAATTGTCGCCGGAATTTGGAACCTGAAAGAGAAAATCCAAGTGGTGGCTTGGGGGCATAACCAGTATGTCCTCTGATTCAAAGACGAGAGAGATTGCTCAAGAGCACTCAAGGGGTCCCCATGGGTGATTAGAGATCATGTTTTCTTATTGAAAAATTGGCCAACGGGTATAGCTCTGGGGAATGTTGATTTCTCAGATCAGGTAATTTGGGTTCAAATTCATGGTTTAACCCCAAATAGAATGACGACTGGAAATGCTATCAAGATCGGAACGGCTATCGGAAAGTTGGAAGAGATTGATAAAGAAACGGTTGATGAGTGACAACTATGCTCCTTCATGCGAATCAGAGTGTCCGTAAAGGTTGCAGATCCACTCAAGAAAAGCTTCATCACCGTCATCGAAGGTACGAGAGCAAGAATTACAATTAAATATGAAAACCTTGGATTGTTTTGCTACAAATGTGGTCGCATAGGCCATGACTGGAGTAGCTGTAGTATACCCTTCTTCGGCAACCAAGGAAATCTACCCTACTGATCGGAGCTACAGGGAGCTCCGAGGAAGGTGATGTTCCAGAGTGACATACCCAGCTAGCTACAGGATCCAAAGAATTAGGAGTTTATCCATCGATGGGGAGTTCGAATCACATAGGTGGAAGAAGAAACTGGTTCAATAAAACAGAGCCTGATTATGTCAAAAATGGTAGCACAGCAAGCTAGAGGGAACCATGCGAAGGAAACTGCCAATAATCCAATTATCAAGGGTCAAAAACATGACAATCAGCTCGATTCTGGGTTCTCATGGCCGGATTCTGGAGATGCAGCCCCAGAAAAGGGGGCGTGTAAACAAGACGCGCCGACGAGTGTTAGTGGCACAGCTGTACCTGACGATACAACGTCCTCGCAGAAAAAACAAAAGGACAGTCCTGAATGGGAAGGATGGACAACTCAGCGTACGGAAGGCTCACCTCGTGAAGGGCGAAAAACGGTAGATGACGTGTACCATGAAAAGGGAGCTTACCAGAGAGAAGAAAGAAGCGAGAGTCTACGAAAACTTCTAGAACATGTAAAAACAATAACTCTTCTCCGGGTAGCAAGAGAAAAGGCGGAGGGCAAAAGGGTCATATCGGAGGAAACTAGGGTTGAGAAGAGCCACTTGGGCCAGCCTACTACGTAGAAGAACCACCTAGTTCGAAACAAAAAGAGGCAGATGGGCAAGATAGTGCTAAAAGCCCAGAAGTATTATCTACTTCTTTATTTGGGCCTTATAGAGAAAAGAGCAGAAAGTTTAAAAGACTACCCAAGAAGCCCATTCCCCTTTCGTTAGAAATGAGTGACCTAAAGGAAATGTTGGGTAATCCAATAATCGATATCGGACTTGCAAAGGTGTTCAACCGCTTCACTACTCTCAAAAGAAAAACCCTAGATTGCAGAAGGGGGCAAGACAAGCGACGAAGATTACTGGATAATCAAGAGGCAGAGGATACGATTGAGGAATTCACAAGGCAGATTGGCAGCGAAATTGAGAATGTCAAAGTAGTGCAGAAGAAGAGAACAGAAGGTGGAGTAATTGAAGACTATAATCTGGAAATAGGGGAAGCAATCGAAGATGGTGACTATCAAGCATGTGTCACTGAATTCCATGGTAAGTATAATGCAGATTCTGACATTCAAAGGGTGCTTGATTACCCTCTCACTTGTTATGAAGGAATTTGGGAAAAAGCAAGAAAAGAAAGAGAAAGGGCGGTGGTGGCTGGCCTGAAACAGCCACACGAGTCATGTTAGCGCTCAGCTGGAACTGTCAGGGGTTGGGGCGAGCGCTGACAGTCCAGAGACTTTGAGGGTTAATTAATACCCATCGTCCCTCTTTGATCTTCCTTATGGAGACAAAATAACACTACTCAGTATCTGGAAAGAATTAGGCGTTCTATGAGATTTCCCCATTACTTCTATATAAATCCAGTGGAAAAGCAGGGGGTCTAGCTATTTGGTGGGTGGAAGACCTAAATGTGGCAATAGAAACCAGTAGTGAGAACTACATACTTACCTCTATTGACGTGAATCAAGACAGTAAAGAATGGTGGTTGTGGACCTATGGTGATAGTATTTCACACAAGAGACAAAGAGTGTGGTATGAGATCAGCCAGCTTTGTTCCCAAATAAATGGCCCCATAGTAATGGTGGGAGATATGAATGATATGCTTCATGATGAAGAAAAACAGGTAGGTAATCCTATTAGTGGAGGAAGAATACAGAAATTCAGATACTTCATCTCTTCTTGTGCTATGATGGAAATCAAAAATCAGGGTACAAGCTACTCTTGGACTAATAAGAGAAGCCAAGGAAATGTGAGAGAACTGCTTGATAGAGTCTTTGCAAACATGGAGTGGCAGGAGACGAACCCTCATGCTTCTATTTCATTTGATTACATCGAAGCCTCTGATCATGCACCAATGTTGGTTGATTCATCTCCAGTCTCAAGGAAAATAAGGTACCAATTTAAATCTGATGCAAATTGGCTAAAATATGATAGCTGCTCTAAAGTGATCAAAGATAACTTGAAAAGAAGGGATAGAGGCTCCTTGATGTATAAAGTGGTGCAAAATTTAAAAGATTACAGAAGAAACTTCAAGAACTGGAGTAAAGAAAATGTGAGCAACAACAAGATTGTGATACAAAATTTGGAAGATCAAATTAAAGTGCTACGGGACCTCCCCTTTAGTCCTACTACTGAGCAGGACATCAATCTTCTCCAACATAAATGAGCCTGAAGCTTGGAACAATGAAGAACTGTTTTGGAAGCAGAAATCAAGATTATCTTTTCTCAAGGAAGGAGACAAAAATTCAAGGTTTTTCCATATGTCAATTATTCAGAGAATAAGAAGAAATGGTATAAAGAGGATAAAGAAAAACATAGGGAATGGCTCAATGATGAAAGGAAGATTGGAAAAACCTTTGAAGATTTCTTTAAAGAGTTGTATACTACAGAGGGAACTAGAGACTGGAATTATGTGCTTCAAAGTTTAGATACAAGAGTGACAATTGCCCAAAATGAGTGTCTTACTACAGTCCCTAATATGAAAGAAGTAGAAGAAGTTGTAAAAATCCTGGGTCCTCACAAAGCTCAAGGTTATGATGGGTTTACAGCCCTTTTCTACCAATCACAATGGCCTATAATTAAGGATGATATTTGTGCTGCTGTTCAAAACTTCCTCAGGTCAGGTTTCTTGCTTAAAATCCTCAACATTACTAATTTAGTTTTTATTCCAAAGGTCAGATTCCCAGATACAGTTTCCCAATACAGACCTATTACTCTAAGCACTGTCATGTACAAGATTATAGCCAAACTATTAGCTAACAGATTGAAAGTCCTTCTCCCTGAGATTATCTCTCCAAACCAATCAGCTTTCATCCCCTCAAGGTTTATACAAGATAATATTATAAAGGCACAAGATTTCTTTCATGGTATAAAAACCCATAAAGCCAAAAGAAGAGGGTGGATGGCTTTGAAATTAGATCTTAGTAAAGCTTTCGACAGATTGGAATGGGACTTTCTGCTAGCTGTGATGAAGAAGATGGGCTTTAGTGAAAAATGGACTACTTTGATCTACCAGTGCATCTCTACAGTGAGGTATAGAATCCAAATTAATGGTGAAACTAGAGGAGAAGTAATACCTTGTAAAGGAATCAGACAAGGAGATCCTTTGTCACCGTACTTATTTGTCATTGTGATGGAAAGTTTCTCAAATCTGATGGAAAGTGAAAGAGTTAAAGGCAACATTAAAGGCATTCAGCTAAAGAGGAACAATCCCTACCTTAGCCATCTGCTTTTTGTAGATGATTCACTTATCTTCCTCCAAGCAAATAAAAGAGAAAATTCCAACTTTCTGAAGACTCTGCATCTCTTTGAGGAAGCTTCAGGTTTGAAGACCAACTTGCAGAAATCAGGGGTAATGTTTTCACCTCTCATGCAGGAACAAGATAAGCAAGCTATTTCTTTACTACTCCAAGATCCAATTCTTAATTTTGAAGAAAACTATCTGGGTATCCCTACGGATTGGGGGAGAGATATTGGAAAAGCCTTTCATTAAATTTTTCCAAGAATACTCAACAAGTTAAAGGGTGGAAGGGTCTAGCTCTAAGTGGAGCTGGGAGAGAATTCATGATTAAAGCTATAGCTCAGTCAATTCCCTCCTATGCTATGTATGTGGTATTATTCCTTGATTATCTCTTCAAGAAGAACACATCTGTTATTAGAAGATTTTGGTGGAGTGGTCAAGTGGAAGACAAAAAACTGTGTTGGCTGTCTTGGGACAAAGTCACAAAGCCCAAATTTGAAGGAGGAATGGGATTTAGAGACATCAAATCTTTTAACTTAGCTCTCCTAGCTAAGTCAAGTTGGAGACTTACACAGCAACCACACTCTCTATGTGCAACCATCCTAAAAAGCATTTATTATCCAAACTCCACTTTCGGGGAAACTAAATCCAAGAAAAATAGCTCTAGCTGCTGGAAGGGTATTCTAGTTGGAAGGGAAGTTCTGAAAAAAGATGCAAGTGGGGAATGGCAGCAAACTTAAAGTCTTTGAAGATAATTGGATTCAGGGTATTGCTTTGAAGAAACCTACAAGACAAACTGCTATCCAGTTGGGAGATTTAAGGGTGTATGACCTAATAAATCATCACTCAAAAAATTAGAAATTAGCCCAGTTGAAAAACTATTTAACCAAGGAAGAATACAAATCAATGGTGGTCATTCCAATTCCTTGGAGCCAGAAAGATGATGATATAGTTTGGCCTTGGTCAAAAGATGGTGTATATAAAGTGAAATCAGGGGTAGCTACTGCCCTGACCTTAGTGAAGAAGAAGCAGAAAAAAGAAAGTAGTTCTCCCTCTACATCTTTTGTGATCCCAAAGAACCTCTGGAAATGGGTTTAAGGCACGAGTCTAATTCCAAAACTGAGAACTTTCTGCTGGAAGATCTTGAATAATTTTCTCCCAACTAGGATGAATCTGAATACTAGAATCAAGCACCTGAACCCAATGTGTCCCATCTGTGGTCTTGAAGTAGAAACAGAAGAACATCTGTTTCTAAGATGTCACTAGCTGAGAGCTGTGTGGTTTGGAACTGGGGTGGTCAATCCCAACCATCTAACCCAGATACCAAACATACGACAGTGGTTAACTGGCCTGTGGGAAATCTTTTTGAATGACAGTGGTTTGATTCATCAAATGACAAGGATTGTTTGTTTAATGTGGAGCATCTGGATTCAGATAAATGAGTACATTTTTCAACGTCAGAAGATTCAACCGAGAAAAGCCATTCAATTGGCCATCCAGCTGGGAAATGACTGTGAAGAAAAAATGCCAAGACCTGATAGAAGACACATATGTGAAGAAAATCCAAAGAGACCTTGCTGGACCCCTCCTCCCAGAAATAAAATCAAAATCAACTATGATGCATCTTGGAACCAGCATTCAAAAGTGGCAATCGTGGGATGGTTGTGTAGAAACCATGATGGAAAGGTGTTAGACTTAGCTTGGAAGAAAGTTGTGACCAAATCAGCTCTCATTGCAGAAGCAGAAGCTGCTAGATGGGCCTGCAGCAGATTTGAAACTTGGGATCCAGGTGATATTATTGTGGAAGGAGACAACTCTCAGGTCTGCAAGTGTTTGAGAAATTTGAACAATCCTCTGGTATGGGAAATTGGTCCTATTTTAGAAGACATCAGAAACTTATGTGAAGGAAGAAAAATAGTCTTTCAATGGTGTCCAAGACTAGCAAATGCGGCTGCAGATTGCTTGGTAAAAATTGGACCTACAGTTAGTGTGTCTTGTAGTAGTAGTAGCCATGTTCTGCTGGATGACCCCCATATGAGGAGTATCATCAAAAATGATCTATGTAATGATGCCATCCTCTAGTCAAATTTCTATGCTTTGGTCAAAAAAACTTCCTCCTCCCGTGCACACCGTCCAGCTCAAGTCTCTAACTGAATACTTAACACTTTGAGTTCATGAAATTAAACTACAATCACGTCACCGTTATTATATGGAGAAGTTAGTATGTTGCTGAATTCATGTTTCAAGACAAACTTAGTAGAATTGTAATTCCATATCGCAGTGGTTAAAAATCCATGAAACCCATTTGTTTGTCTTAAGATTTGAGGCTTTCCCTGTGACTGGGTCGTTTGGGCTGTTATTTATGACTGATGATATTTATGGATACGGCAGAATCTGATTAGTTAAATTTTAATGACTGTGGACGTGGCTAAGCCATTTGCTCATATACATGGCATAGGGCTAAACAATTCACACTTTGTGACAATCTAGTGGATAAATTAAACTTCTGCGATGTTTGGTATTGATATCGGTTGAGCCAGAAGCACTAAGTTTAGGATATGATTGCTTAACTTGTGTTATGATGTTTTACTTTCCAAGCTTTTCTTTTGCTCCATCACTCTCAATTATCTGCAATACATTTCCTTACCATGTGTTCCTCTTTCCCGTCTAGTGTAGATGTTTCTTGATTGGCATTATGAAGGAAGGGACATGATCTACCACGTATAGATCTACAATATGAATTAAATCGGACGATTTATGTGTGTACCTCTTCGTCCTAAGATCCTAGCGTAACGGATTATGATCTTATTGCTGCTTGCTTTCACGTGCTTGCTCCTTGTTCTTGATCCCACCGGTCTAGTGCAAATCACTAGGATGAACACCTTGATTCACCCCACCTACCACCTTCTTGGATTTAGTTTGAGAGAGACTAGGGTTCTCTACAACTTGAGAATGAATGTGGACAGAGTGTCTCTGTAGCATTATGCTTATTTTATTGTGTAGGAGGCTGCCTCCTTATATACACAAAATTTCTCCTAGGTTTACATATAAACCCTTAGGGTTTGAGCTTTTGCTACTAACCCCTTTAGGTTTGTGCGTTAGTGCAACTAATCCCATAAGGTTAAAATATTTTCATAGGGCACGCCCACATGGGTGCACCAATTTCTAACACCTCCCACTCGCACAGTGGGGCTGCACAATCACAATAAATCTAGTCTCCGTCAATCTCCAACTATCTATCATCTAAAAGAAGTATTGTTGCGGCCTTGGCGTGTGGCCGGTGAGAGTTCCTGCAATCGCGAGTTCCATACTCTAACCTCATACTAGATGAGCTAGCAGTAGGCACACTCTACCATTTTAAGAAAGGATGCAATAGTAACTCTCTTATCCCCTAGATTCCTCATATTGTCATCTCATGGATCATGAGCACCTGCCATGTCCCGAAGGCCATGCTCCAATGAGTCCACACGTCCTTTATTATATTCATATCCTACATGATCCCATAAGATCCATTAGGTGGGCCCAATGAAATAACAAAGAGCGATGCAATGAAAATCTTCCTTTCCATCCTTGTGTTCCTTTGATTCGAATCAGCTGCATTCCTAGCAGTGTCCGGAAGGCCGAATCATCCATACACATAAGGTGTCACGCTAAAATAGCACCACCGACCCGACTCTCCACAACACGGATAAAAGTACTAAGGGTCTACAATGTCAATCATATTTGTATGATCGACGAAGCTCACACCATGAGGAATCCCAGGTACTAATTCTATTCATCACCTCATGGTCACTCATAAGCGCGCGTTATTCAGTGGAAATATGCGCCATAGTGTTTGAACTCTGATCAGAGCGCATGTCCTGTCGTCTACGAACCACTATGCAGATGTAAGTCCAATGGCCCTTATTGCTACCAACCCGAGTACTGAAATGACGCACATATGCGGACCGAAATCAGTTCTCTCATCTGGATTTCTCGACGCAGACTGCACATGGCTTGGGTTACTAACCATGTTCAATTGGCCGTAACCAGTCTCACCTTGGAACTTACTTCCAATGCGACAATTGAGTCCGTCTGACAGGCTACTAGCTCTACAGATAAACCTCTAGCTCTTATCATAGACCTTATATATGCATCACATGATAGGAATCTCATATCATCTTGTGTGCTCATGAATAATATTTCTAGTTATCGACTACCAAGTCCCGTTTCCCTAAAAAGATCCACAAAGACGATTCTTAAGTGGTTAATGAATGGGATGAGCTAGCACTTTGGCCCATAGTCGATCCACTACAAGATTACTCCTTAGGTAGTCATTTCACCTTTCGTGAAATGGTACCCATTCCTATGTGTTTGACTTTACCGCAGTGCTATAGCCGTATGCTAGCACTACTCATGGTACCTGGTTTGTCGACAGCTCATAAGCTCACAATAAAACCCTTTAAGTTAAACACATTTATGCCCAATGGCAGAACATGCCATCGTGCTTCACTTCCATGGTCGATGGAGCGGTCCAATACGATCATGCAACACTTATATTGCATTTGTTCCATGCGAGTCTATCATCAAGCATGGATAATGGCGTGAGGTGGATCCACGTGCATCTAGGTTCCCACCCTAGTAAACACGCATAGCTGACTAGATGAAGCGCCATCTCCGATAGTCATAGCACGTGATCCATCCTAGTTGAGTATTCTCGTAACTGCGACCTTGTGTCTTAAGTTGGATTTCCTGAAATCCACTCTTCCTACTTCATAGCATTAGATGGGTCTAAGTACACACCATAGCGTATAGAAGACTCCTAACGCATCGGGCACTCTGGTCATCTGGTAATTTTCATATGGTGTCTCTTAAGCCACATGCCTAGGCTCGTAAAGTCTTGCTCTGAGCTACAGGAGTACAGTTACTCGTTAGTGGACTCGAACAGGGCTTAAGCTCCACTAGCCAATAGTGTGTCATCGCTATCAAGTGACGTGATCATCAACTCTCTGCTAGTGAGAGTGATACACATCAGTTTTAATTTGTTATCGTAAAAATATAGTAAACAATCCCTCATGAAATACTGTTGTCCACAGGACTAGCTAAGACCACATATGGACATAATTAGCTTGCACATGTTCTGTGCCATTGATTTTTCCAATAAGAAATCCAACTGTCATTCTTATCGAGAATGGAGCCGTAAATCATTAAAACTATTTCCGATATCAAGCAAATCACCGCAATTCTCACAACCCTGTTTGGGAGAATATCTCGTCGGTGTCTACACTCAGACTAGATGTAGCCTTTTTCGCTTCTATGAAAGTCATATGCCTTATCACGGTTCCTTCTAGGTCTCTAATTGACCTTGGAAGTCCATTGATCTCCAATAGTCTTCCATCCAGTCGGAAAGTCAACCTGGTCTTAAACTTGTTGGCCTAGACTCTAATACATCCTGCAAAGGTTACTTTTCATTCTTCATAATTAAGGAACGATAAGGCCTAGGTTTCTATCATAGAGTTTATGCAATGTGATCCTTAAGATCATCTCTTCGATCTCAAGCAGTCGATGGGGTATGCTCGTATGAGCAATTCCTTAGAATAGGAGGATCGTCGTTTTCTCTCATCCCTATGGACAGGCACCTCTCTTGGAATATCACTCCCATTGTCCAAAGGATCCTTGCGGAACTAATTCCTCATAATCAACTAAGGGACGTGTATCTTCCAGCGGTTCCTCCATGCACGCTGAGATCATCATCTCTAAGAACATTTCCCTTAATTATGATCATCTCCTACAGGAAATCTTATATCTCGTGAGTCCATTGATGTTACGCTACTATCGGCTGGTGCGTTCCAAATGCGCAACCCCTAGAGTACTCTGAAAAGTATGAGAAGATACGTTACTCCATGAAGATACGTTTCTTCCATATAGGGTATAACTATCAATTCCCTCTGGTCAGGTGATGAAATATCCTGGGACAATGTCCTAGGTCCATCATTCTCTCGCGTAGTGACCACCACGGTCTACTCTTCGATGTCAAATCATCGAAGAAGTACGCTCCAAAGAACGTTCCTGCTCAAAGAGGGTTCCTCCACATAGTCATAGTCTATGATGGGTTGTTTACTAGGAAAGTCACTCCCACTGTCCTGAAGATCCATAGGAAATGTTTCCTGTTGATCAATCACGGATAGGGTGTCATCCTGTGAAACCTCTGTTTCCTATAAACTTACTTCTCAACGAACCTCTTCCTGACTTGAAATGTAGTGAGCTCATAAGATGCCGATCCCCATGGCATAAGGTGACCTCATATATGTTTCCTTTTGGTACACATCTGGTAGGTTGTAGTGGCTACAGACTTGGTGGGCTTTTGGTTGAGTATTCTGATAGCCGTTTAGAAAAGTGTTTCCTCAAAATAGGTAACATCTATTTTGCACGCGCTATCATACATCAAACCATCTCTTACAGTATCCTATTCCTCCTATCCGCTAGAACATCCTGCTGCATGGCATGGTAATAGCCAACTACCTTACTATTCCTCTTCATCACATAGCTCTTGCTAAGATAGATACTCGCAGTCTCATTCTGGCCAACGACATATCCTCTTGTCCAGGTGGTTCTCTACCTTTCGTAGACACCTGTCTTGAAGCACTCTGGTGGCTCAGACTTACGTGGCATCTAGCACACAAGTTTAGGACGCGTACAATAATCTACGAAAGTGATGGAACAGTAAGCACCATGTCTTAACTATAACAATTAATGGATCAAAATAACAGAATGAATTAAATATAGAGACTTTGTAGTCCTTAATGTTTTACTGGATGGTTTTCTTTTCTCCTTTCATTTAAGGCAAGAATCACACACAGGTAAGGGTACCTTGGGCATATTCCAAGCAAGCCTGCCCTAGCTAGCCTGAACATCCTTTCTTGACATTGTGTCTCTCGATCTAGCGCATCACATATCATAATCTTATTCCTACTCTTGAGTTGACATCCAAGGATTCTGAGCCGTCACTCATGCTAGAATTTAAGTACGCAAACATTAAACATGATATAACCATATCCAAAGTTAAAACTGTGACCAAATACAAATTTGGTGGCTACTCCCTCAAAGATAATTCTATGGATCCTTAGACGAGAAGTTAGTGACAGGTTTGGCCGTTTCTCTAGTCTTAGGAAAACCTCTTTTTCCTCCTTTGCGTTTGCCAGTCTTGGGCGTTTGGTATTATAATAATATTGCCCCTAAATTCCCTATCCTTGCCCCACCTGTTGCATTACCGGGCTAGGGACTACATTTGCCGATCATACTTCATTCACATCCTTTAGCAATCATACATTGCTTAGTCTTAGGAAGTATGCATGACTAGTATTTTATAGCAAAACTCCATGTTCCTTAGATCCTAGAACCGAGTGATGTTTGGTCTCATCCAAACATCTTGACACTTACAAAGTGTCTCATATAACGTGGCAGAGATTGCAACAAATTGAAAATCGGATATCTTGTATCTAACAGCCTTAAACTCTCTTATCATAAATGGCATGAATCTCAGATAATATCGACGAAACGATATCGACTAGTGCATAATATTATGACATGAGTCATAACTCATAGTTAAGGCGGGATTTATGAGTCACTAATCATAATCTGTACACGCAAATGGCTAAGGTGGATCCAAGATTCCTCTTTGGCCAACTCCTACAATTCTTGAATTTTCAAGATGGTCTAGAACTTGGTGATGAGGTCATTTCCCCACCATGGCATAGCACGCTCCATGACATTTAACTTGATTGATGCCAACTACTATTGGTGAGCCTTATAAAATGTCCATGTGATGCAGTGACAACTTATTCATCACAGGTTCGACCATGTTTTTAGGTGGCTGACAACCTATGTCTAACATAGTACGACGACTCGTCATATTGTTTGTTGTCACCATTTAGCCCTTACAATTTCGATTTAGACACAATTGGTTGAGACATTGTTGAAGTTAAGGACTAGCACTTTCTTAGTTAACATTTAGACACTCGATTAAAATTTAATAGTGTCTCATAAGGACTCCCCCAAAACCTAGTAGCAATTCTTGGAATCAAATCTCGTCAATTATGATTCCCTATTAGTTTTAATCATGTCTTCGAATGTGAGCTATTTTGTTTTAGTTCTTTAGCATGCGAGGTTACAGGATTATATCCAATCACACACAGTTTATAACATAAAACAAACACAAATATAAATAAATATGCATGGATGTGGCCCCTAAGGTGCACTCCCACTATTGGGAATACTTCTTGAGCAAGTCTTGAACTTCATATCATGCCATATCGCCTAACTAGAGGACTCCAAGCTTGAGGCTCTTTAGACCGTCTATTTGCTCCATGCACCTTGCACCATGTCTTTTGGTTTGGCCACCTCTCTTGAAGCTTCTATTCTTTAATCTTCACTAACTATCTTATTTCTAATAAGCAGTAACCTCATAGAGACGATTGGATGATAGAAGAAGACAATCGAGTCTATAGATAGGCACGACACGCATGCCGTATTTTAATTGATTACAAATTCAAAACCAAAACTGAATATAAAACATCTATGCAACATTCATGCATCAAACACATTCATTCAACCCACAACAGTATGTAAAATAACATAATAATCGTACTGAAATTTTAAGGAAATGTCCAGAATTAAATTCTAATTACAGGAAATTAATAACCAATAATCTAATCACCCTAAATGATCAAAAATTTCTCCAAACCACGTAGGGTCTCACCACCTATGGTACACAGTAGGTAATAATGACCTAAGTCTCCAGAAAAATTTTGGCTCAAAACAATGTCTTTAAGATTGTCAAACTGCCTTGGCAAGTGTGCTAAAGACTAATTAATTAATCTGGTAATTACTAAAATTTTCCGTCCCTCCAAAAAATATGGAAAAATATCCAAAAATAGGGAATTTAATTTGGAGTACCTAGGAAAAAACTGAAAGAAAAATGAAGGCGAGAGGAGGCCGCACACGCCCTCACGCGCCGCCGCGCATGGGAGCGTCGCCTCCGCCACGCACTAGCATCGGCCGTTTTCCACGTCACCACCTATGCTGAAGCCAGCTGCCACGTCAATCGACACGTGGTTGCCACGTCAGCTCTCTCGCTATCGTGGTACCTCCACGTCATCATACCTTGTCATCCCTAGCCACGTCAGCAGCCGCCGCCAGCCCTTTTGGTGCGTGCGGCGTGCATGGCGACGTCAACGATGGCGCGTGTGGCCCACGCGCAGTCTTTCCGTGCTCCGTTCTCGATGATTTTTATATTACTTGAATCGTCTTTCGTCCTGATCTCGATTATGTGTTCAAAATCCAATTTTTTCAACTTTGGAAAAACACATTTTGCTTATTAGATCAAAACCGACCAGATTAATATAGTTTTGAATCTTTAAAGGGGCATATGTTTCTCTACGTTTTTCAAAAAATTATAAAATCTATATTTCTGTAATCCTCGTAAAAAATCATATCCAACCATATAAGATTTTCCTACTGATTATGAAAATTCAGAACCTCGATTATCTACAGCATGTCAAATTCAGGTGCAAACTACGAGGCACAAAAAATAAACCTGGCTTTGATACCAATGAAAGACGGGACATGATATAACACATATAGATCTACAACATAAGTTAAAGCAGAAGATTCATGTGTATATCTCTTCTTCCGAAGCTCCTAGCGCAGCGTATTATGAACTTGTTATTGCTTGCTATCACGTGTCTGCTCCTTGTTCTTGATCCCACCGGTCTAGTGCAAATTACTAGGAAGAACACCTTGATTCACCCCACCTTATTAGATGTAGTTAGAGAGAGATTTGGATTCTCTACAACTTGAGAATGAATGTGGACAGAGTGTCTCTATAGAATTATGCTTATTTTATTGTGTAGGAGGGTGCCTCCTTATATAGGTAAAACTTCTCCTAGGTTTACACATTAAACCCTAGGGTTTGAGCATTTGCTACTAACCCTTTTAGGTTAGTGCATTAGTGCAACTAACCAGATAAGGTTACCATATTTGCATTGGGCACCCCCATATGGGCGCACCAATTGCTAACATATTATTATTCCTTCATTCTGTGATGTATGTTGGGAGTTCTTAAGTATTGTTTTATATTTGAAAAATCTCTACTGATTTACCACCATCGATGCAATTCATTTAATGCTATTATTAATTATAAGACGTCTGCGATTTTGCGAGCAAGAGGTTGCTGCAGATGAAAATGGTGGTTATTCAGATGATCTAAAAAGAGAAAGTCTTTTGAGCTTATCTTGGGCTCTAGTTCACGCAAAACGACCAAAATATGTGCAGCGCGGGATAGCTATGCTTGAAGGTAAGAGCTAGATGAACTGAGTATGGCTATTTACTTTGCGGCATGTTTGGCTTTTAACCATAATGATTTTTGGCTTTTAAACATAAGGTGGGTTAGCCACTGGAGGCGGCGGCAGAATCTGTGGCAGTGGCGGCAATTTGGTTTAGTTAACGTGGCCAATCAAGCCATGATCGGTGAGGAGAGCTTGGACCTGCAGTTTCTAAGTCAAAAAATTAGCTCCATCGAGTTTGATTAGGGTGGGAGGGGGAGAGATAACAATGATATGGCTAGAGGGGCTGTTGGGATTGAGGGCGTGTAGTAGGGTTGCCAGACGCCATCGTTTCCAGAGAGAAGGGAACGAAGGTCGACCTCTTTTCGCGGTCAGCGACAGCAAGATCTAGTGTTTCGCATACGATTGAATGATGGACGAATACGATTGTCTAGGTTGAAATGTTAAATAGACCAGCTAAGGACTACTAAGTAAATAAATATTTCACTTAATTACAGTATGTAAGTAAATAAATATTTCACTTAATTACAGTATGTCCTACAAATAAATGTCCCACTTTCTAAAAGTTAATACTCGCCTTTTCCCTACATTTTTTTTGTTCTTTTCAGATTCTTAATTCTTCACTTACCAAGAAAAGGTTCAAATAAGATGAAGAAAATTTGCAGCTCGGGTGGTAGCTCAACTGGTAGCGTTGGAAGCCCCTGCATGAGGTCACGGGTTCAAACCCGGTTGACGACAAAACAATTTCTCAAAAAAAATGATGAAGAACATTTTAGTAAAACTAACTAGTGAAAAGAACCTTTTTATACCTTGCGAAAAGTCAAATTAAGTAATACACATAATGGGAGAAACATATGGTATTCTTACTTGGATCGTCGTCATCTTGAATACCTTTGCAAAGTCTAAAAACCTCTCAACACATAACGAACTAAGATTGCACCAAACACAACTCATTCTGTTGTAAACCTAAGAACTCAATCAGTCGCATACAATAAAAAGATATGACCGAAATAATCTGTCTAGGGCGGCAAAAGGAGAGAAATGCAATCTGAAACTTTTCGTTGTATTTGAATCAATCACTTTCACTCCATGTATTTTTCTAGCAGTTCTAGTCCGCTTCCAGCTCACCAAATACATAATTAAATATTAAGCAAACTTTCACTTGTCTGGAATAGAACAAAAACCTGGAGTGAAAAAGTAAAATTAATATAAAAAAGAAACATTAACAAATTACTATCGAGTGTCCATCACTAAGATCTGCGTATTACCGTTGTTGGGAATATGCCTTGAATAGGCTCGAGAAGCTCGGCGAGGAGTTAGGTGATGAAGAGGGGCAAGGAAACAAGGCCAAACGGGGGGGATCAAGAAGAAGAGAAGGAAGACAAAGAAGTTGCTGAAATTGTGTGATGCAACTAGGTCATGCGACCTACTGAGTAAGTCGTGCGACCTACTGTACTAGGTCGTGTGACCTACTGAGCAGGTCGTGCGACCTAGTTCAGGCTGAGCAATTTGGAATTGTTTCCTTATGAGTTTTTGGTCAGTTTTTGATGTTTCTTTGGGACCAAGGTCGTGGGTTGTATTCGTATCGTTTCTCTCTAATAAACAAGGGTTTTCGGGACGTGGAGATAGCTAGCATCATGCTAGTGAACCACATTATCTCGTGTGTGTTCTTGTTTTTCATCGTTATCATCGTTTTCTAAGCTCTGCCCGGATCCTAACAAATTGGTATCAGATCTTAGGTTGCGGTGTTCCAAGATCAAAGTGGAGCTATAGGGACAGGGTTTCACAATCCGTGAAATTCATAGCTACGTTTTCGCGATCAAGGTGGAGCACGCATTCGGGGGGTTACGGATCTGGTAAAGGAGGTGCAGAGAAGATGGCCGGGGGGGGGGGGAATGATCAAGATTGACAGCTTTACAAGGAGAGACAACCGCAGGTGGCGAATCTGGATACGTGCTTTTTTGAATCAGCAAAATCCGTGGTTTCCATGGACGTCTAACAAAGGGGGCATGGATACAACCATCGCTGAGTTCGAGGCTCAGCCAGAGGGGACGCACCATACGGTTGGAGCACCACTTAGGATCTTGGCGAAGATGGAACAACTTGTGAATTTGGGGCTATTGGAGAGAAGCCGCTAATTCAAGCGCAAGAGAAAGAGGGAATTCAAGGCACGGTGGAGATTTGTTGGGAATATTCCTTGCATAGGCTCGAGAAGCTCGACGAGGAGTTAAACGATGAAGAGGGGCAAGGAAACAAAGCCGAACAGGGGGGATCAAGACGAAGAGAAGGAAGACAAAGAAGTTCCTGTATTTGGGTTCTGCAACTAGGTCGTGCGACCTATTGAGTAGGTCGTGCTACCTACTGTACTAGATCGTTCGACCTACTGAGCAGGTCGTGCGACCTAGTTCGGGCTGAGTAATTTGGAATCTTTACCTTATGTGTTTTGGTCCGTTTTTGATGTTTCTTCGGGGCCAAGAAAGCCTAGTAGGACTATAAAAACCTGTAGAGGCATAGGCTAAGGTAGTGGGTTGTATTTGTATCGTTTCTCTCTAATAAACAAGGGTTTTCGAGTCGTGGAGGTAGCTAGCATCGTGCTAGTGAACCGCGTTATATCGTGGGTGTTCTTGTGTTCTTGTTTTTCATCGTTATCATCGTTCTCTAAGCTCTGCCCGGATCATAAAAACCTTGTTAAAGCGTGTTTAGTGTTTACAACAGACAGCATTGAAATTAATTAATAGGTCTGTTTCACTCCCTTAATAGAAGTCACTAGCTTTTAACCCGTGCGGTGCACGGTAAAAGTTTAAATTAAAAACAACATTGATGTCACTGAAACAACCGATGTCTTATGTTGTCAAAATACAATATAAAAAGAAATATAAAACATTTAGCATCACATTCCACTAAATGAGAGAAAAAAATGAAATGGCTTCTCTGAGGCCAGTCCCAATGTAGATTTTCCTGCATCACAAATGACGTAATTTTTCATTAAATATTAAAGTGAAAGTTATTTTATTTCAAATTGAATAAGTTGAAATGTAAGCGAGAAAAATATTTTCTATCTTAAATTTTATTTATATAATTATTCCAAACAAATGGAAGCATTCATCAACCCAGTCGACAGGTAGAACTGAAACATATTTATGATCATTAACTTCTATCGCTCTAGAAGGTGCTTCAATGGTGAAAAAAATCACAACATTTATCAATATATATATATATATATATGTGTATATATATATATCAAAACAAATGAAATAACTTATTCATTTCTATTATTACCTATACGGGGATGGCAGGTGACTCTTTCGCGCAAGTGTGTGCCTTCAGCGGGCGCCATGAGGAGTCCACATATACACAGTAATTTTGTCATAAATCGTGTAGAAAATGCTGATTTTTAATGTGGACACGAAATAGATTGTTGATTTTAGAATTCACCGGATCTGTGGGCGTGTCTTTGCTCTTCTAATTTTTTCTAGGCGCCAAGCGAGCTAACTTACAATGGTATCTCCACTCTTAACTTTCGTCCATCGTACTCGATGATAACAGAACGTAGTGGGAGAAAAAAATTACCGGAGAATTTGCAAACACCAATTTTTTGACACAATATGAAGGAAAGTAAGCTTAAAATTTTTGAATACTGAGAAAGTTCCCAGCATAATTATATAAAAATCATAGGTTTCTTGTTTCTTTCCCCAAACAAACAAAGCCTATAATTATATGGTCCATCCTTCCGCTGTATTATTTTCGAAAAAATTCCATATTGACTACCAATTTTTGGGAACTAACATCAATATTTTCGTTTCTTTTCCCAAACAGCGCCAGTAATTTTATGGGTTTTCATTCAACATGATTTTTTTGAAGGAAATTTCCTTCCCAAGTATTGACAAGCGAATTCTAGATTTCTATCATTTTTTAGGACATGATAACCGTTAATTTTGTTATGTTAAAATAATTTTGTTATGTTATCAATCTCTTTTCTCTCATTTGGAAATGATAATCGTTAATTTTGTTATAAACTTAGAACAAAAGAGGAGAGACAGTATATGGAGGAATATCAAAGCTTGTATTATTCTCCACCAAACCTTCCTTTATATGGGGTGTGGGGGTCAATCATTATCAATCGAATATGGTAATACAATATGTTATAAATATTCACAATATCAATTATATATTTTCATAACACTCCCCCTTTAATATTCATTAACACTAACATGATGCCTCGTTAAAACCTTGTCGAGCAAAATTCGTTGGGACAAAAACTCTGACGGAGGAAACAGAGTACATCTTATGAGCGAGAGCTTGGTTTAATCTTGAACTCATCCATGACTGCATGTCTCGTTAAAACCTTGCTCGGAAAAACTCTGTGGGTTAAAAACCTCAGCTAAGGAAAAAGAGTACAGTGCCTTGTAATTTAGTCTCCCCCTCTTTGCAACATCTTGATATCACACTTCATACATGAAAAGTGAACTTATAGAAAATACATATGTGTAACATAATATGATGCTACATGATCATTCAAAATGGTAATAAAAACTATCAGTATGACCTGTATATACTCATGAAATTTATATACTAAATAATATGCATATGTACCTAAACTACTCGCGAGTGTGTATCTTCGATTTGCTTTAGCAAATAAGTATGGCTCATGGGCAATAGCCTCCATGAATTTCACATATAGCAATTCGTACGATCATTTTGTTTAACTAGTTACTTTTATATTCGTAGTCTTCTAGACTAAACGAAATATCATAATCACTCTTACGAAGTAGATGATTTTTTTGGTTTTAATTATAAGCATGAGAAACATATGAGCATTGCTTTGGAATATTGCCTATTTTTATTTCAATAGTCTCACGCATTCAACCATTAGGGTGCGGACATTTAAATATATTGTTCTATATGAACATGGATGCTAGAGGCATCTCAAATACTTTAGAGTACTTCACATATATTCTCGATGCATTCTTAACTGCAGAGCTCGCGTATATTTATACACATGAGTGTTGAATTTGATTTTTGGCTAATATGTAGTCAAACACGGTTCTACTTGTAGTGGTTTAAGGAAATCATATGATTTCAAGCGCTTTTCAAAGTAAATATCATTAATGATCACATATAGACTCAAATGTAGGTATCTCTTCTTCTACATGAGTTGTTGCATCTTCAAGGGCATTTGTTTCATCATTTTTTTAGGATTCTCTTGTGTTCTCAATTTCTGTAGGATTTGAACTAACAAGATGATAATCCTTATAGAGGATATTTGTTGTTGCATAAGCAACCTTTACATGCTTCATAAATCTCATAATTTATATGAACGTTAGGATCAAGTTTGAATAAGACATTCAAATCAATTCATGTCTTTTAATAGGGTATCTCCTCCCCCTCATGACATGAACCATATGCCCGATGTCATAAAGATACGCTTTCGGCATATTTAGATACTCGAGCCAAAAAAATCTTCACGAGATAATCTTCATAGGAGATATAATTTGTCATAATTCAAACTTGTAGTTTTCAAAAATACTATCCACTTTGGGATAGCAGTCTCACTTATGAGAATACACTAATCCCATGCTCCTCCTTTAAGGGGTTCAAATGAGATAGATAATGAACATAAAAAATGTAGATGTATAAAAAAAAGCTCATGTAAAATTCATCCGAATGGATTATATTGCACAATTCCTAAGAAGTGCATATATAGTCAATCTAAAATAATCATCAAAACTATTTGAAGTCTTAAAGCAATTATTCAAGCAACCAATCACTTTTAGTGATGTTAACGGTGACAAACACAATCTTGAAATTTCTTCACGAGTTCATGTAAAAAACCATTGATCTCTACTAGAGACAATATATCTTTTAGGTGCTTGAAATAAGATATGCACATCTTTCAAATGTGAGATTGACAGCATCCAAGCCACTTTAGGGGCTGAATAACAAATTTTGGATGTTTAATGAGATTTGATATAGAATCACAACCCATAAACTAGGCGTCGGTTGGACGATGCAATGCATCAAGCCATTTTTATGACAGAATTATCTACGTTGGATAGTCGAAGTAATGCATCAAGCCATTTTTTGGAGTAATTGATTACCGAGAATGTTATTTATTTGTACAAAACTGCTTGGCATGTTTATAATTCAAGTATAAAACTTTTACAGTTTCATTACTTTGATCTCAATATTCAAGAGAATTTATTGTTTTAAAACAAACACAAGGTGCTAAAAAGCTACCTTTGTGAGCCTTATAAGGTCTCATTTGCATTCTTGAATAGAGTTTTTTCTTTCTTTTTTTTTTCAATTGTCGGAACTTCTAGTTCGACAAATTGGAGGTTACCTCTTCTACGGTACGTTTTTCATGGACTCAAATGTTTCATAACATGAGTCAATAAGCACACTAGGGGCTTATGTATTTTTTGTTATTGTCTCTTTTTTATCTTCTTGTGCCAGCCATAAAAGAAGTAGGGGTTTCATAACTATCAAGCAAAAAGAACAAGATGTAGAGACAATGTAAATAGTATAAGCTAACCTTGATACTAATGAACTACATATTATGTAGGATTTATCTAGAATTGATAAACAAGATAAATAATATTTCTTCAAAAAAATATGCAACTTCACAATATTATATATCTTAAAAGTATTTCTAATTGACCTATGAAAAAGAACATATTTAATTCACGGATCTTCCCTCAAAGAACTTCTTTTAAGTATTCTTAACTTCAGAAATTAATAATCTTGATGATAAATTGTATTCCACAAAAAATGGTGTGAAAATTTCAATTAAAGTTCGAAATAATCAAGGAGTTGGGAGGATCTTGAGTCACTCAACCAAAATTTTGCATAGATATTGGGAGGATCTTAAGTCACTCAACCAAATATTTGCATAGATAGTCAGAGGATATTGAATCACTCAACCAAAAATTATCATAGAGATCAATAAAGAAATGTGGCGTATTACAAGTATACAACCATGCCTACTCACTTGGGGCCAGTATTTGCAACTATCGGTGCATTTTTTTTCTCCCCCTGTTTTCATGTGGTCTTAGGCAATCAATCTTGAATCCTCAAAGTACCATGAAGATAAGACCGTGCAAATTATTTTGACCAGATATATGGGACTCATTCCAGAGGATGCATCCCTATTGACATAAGGAATATAATAAAACATCCTCTCCTGAAATCCGCTACCATTCACGCTTGGGAATGGATCAAACTAGTCAGATATGGATGAAGTATTAGCGCATGTATTTTCTTTTCTTCCATAACTTTAGGTTATGGGAAAAATTGTATTGTGCATCAATCAACAATAGAAATTGCTTTTATGTCCATATCAGTCAATGATAACCTCCTGAGAATTTTTTATTCGTAAAAGTGGCAAAAAAATAGCAATAGAGGAGGAAAAGAGTTTAAACCGAGTCTTCTATTTCAACTATGTAAGTTTCACTCTAGGAAGAAAGATATATATCAAAAATACTATAACTCTCGGTTGTAGTATTTATCCGAATCCTATATCAAAATCCACATCTTTTTATTTATCCGAGTTGTTTTATTTGGGCAAGCGCCTCGAGGTCACGGGTTCAAAACTCTTGTAATATTATTTTCAAATAAAAGAAAACAGTGAAGTTACAAAAATAAAATAAAATAAATTAAAATAGAACAAATCATAATTCTCACTCACGAGTTTGAAACTCCAGTGACTTTTTTTTTCTTCACAGAGGTTTAATAAAGGACATCAAGAAACTTCATGATTTTGTTTTCAGATAAATAAGTGATAAAAACAATTGCGCATTATGTAACAAGCAATACCATCCATATGAGATACAAAATGATAGAGCTCTATATGGTGCGCCAAATTCACGTTCTCTCGTATAATTGCTAAAATTGCGCGTCCTCAAGGTCAAGAGTTGAAAACACTCTAGTGACTTAAATTATTTATTTTTTAAGTGTCCATGAAGTCACGAGTAAGAACTCTAGTGACACACGATAAAAGTTTTAATAGAATCACATGCTCATGCGTATGTGCTTCAATTGCGCGTCCTCAACGACACGAGTTTAAAATACTCTTGTTACTTATTTTTCCGCATCCTAAGGTCACTAGTTCAAAACTCTGGTGACATTTTTTTTCCTCATGCGCAATATGATAAAAGAAAGAATACATGAATAAGAATGAAACAATTATTTCATGTAAATATGTTTTTTTATATGTAAATAAACGATATACAGACAATCATGACATGACAAATCTTGGTTGTTGTTGTCACGAGTATAATCCTCTAGTGACTTTATATTTTTCTTTCAGAAAGAGTACCAAAACGCGTGCTTTGCAATACATAGCTCCTGCGGGTTTTGGGTTTACGTCTTTGAATAACACATTTTTTTCCGAGATCAAAATAAGTAATCGTGTTATGGACTTTGCATTCGCGCATGGGATCAAGACCCTACAACTGCGATGTTTTTTTTAAAAAAAAAGAAAGAAAAATACTAAACATATTAATGAGCCATAATATAACCTTAAACCTCAACTGACGGCTCAACTGGAGGTGGCAGCTGCAGTGGGGCGAGGCGGCTTGTGCTAGGTTGAAGACCCGACAAGGATATTTTTTTTTCTTCTTCTTTCGTTGCGTTTAAATCACCACAAGATGTCAGATTGTGCGCGCTGGGGTCACGAGTTTAAAACTTGGACACTCACTTTTCTTTTCTTTTTCTCTTGTGATGCGCTTATTGTGTTTCGTTGACACATACTGTAGTAAATAAATAAAAAAAAAACATATGAATTAATGAAGTGGTTAGTATCCACTTTGGTTAATGAATGCGCGCACGCAGGTGTGGGTTCGATTCACTGCAGCGGCAGTTTTTTTTTCTTCGGCTCGAATTTAAACTTAAAAAAAACCCCGTAAATAGTATGAAAGCTGGGCGGCGGACCACATGGTCGCTCGCAGCTGCTTTAGGGCGTTTATAGGCCCCTGCTTCTGGGTTCGAACCTGCTGTTGAGCATTTTTTGTGTGAATCTTGCCAGTAAAGATTGTATTTGGTCACTCTCTATATCTAATAGTAGATCGAGGTCTAGGGTTTGACTAGATTTTTTTTATTGATGAACCCATAGCATAGACCAACTTCTTTTCTTTTGATATAAATAATAAATTGTAAACAATTTAAAGATACGACGTATTGTTGATTTGAATCAACTTTGTAACAAGCAAGACATTAGACAATCAAAATCGAAAATTTAGTTTTTCGTTCGATCATCTTCTTCTTGACAATATAAAATAAGTAAATAATTTGTACATTTGTCTTTTGATCTTCTCTTCCGATAGAGCAAAGGTGCTGATAACGTTTTATAATTTTAGAACAAAAGAGGAGAGACATTATATGGAGGAATGTAAAAGCTTGTATTATTCTCCACCAAACCACCCTCTATATAGGGTGTGGGGGTCAATCAGTATCAACCGAATATTGTAATACAATATGTTATCAATAATCACAATATCAATTATATATGTTCATAACAAATTTCGTTATGTTCTCAAATAATTTTTTATGTTATCAATCTCTTTCCTTCCCATGTATTGATTGCGTTCTCCATTTCTAGAAATGAAATAGTGTTCGTTATGTTTTGGTAATATATTGTTTAATTATCATCAAACACTTCCCTTTTGTTACGATTTAATAATAGATTTCTTTTTTTCCTTCCTCAGTAATGACTACAGTTTTGAATCTAAATAATTTAACCCTTTTTTAGAAGTTATATTAAATAATTAAAAATTTAAGGTTGCAATTCCTCAAGCAAAGTTGAAGAAGACATTAATCAGTCTCACCCCTTCCTTCCCATCTTAACTTTCACCACTATTCACAGTGTCACTTTGATTATGTGATTTGGATAGCAAAACGATGCAATTTTGAAATAATTTTTTCAAGGTGTTGTAAAGTAAAAGTTGCTCTACAACACGGCGAAAAAATTATCAAAAAATTGGAACATTTTGCTATCAAAATCACCAGGTCAAAGTGACCCAGTTACGAGTCAAAAAGTCAGGATAGGGAGGAAGAGCTGAGACGAACAATTGTGTGGCAACAGATTTCTACATTAGATGCAAATGTGTAGAAATCTAATGTATTTTACCATAGATAGATAGTACAAAGCTTATGCTAATGTGTTTTACCATAGATGCAAATGTGTTGCTCCCTTGGAGATTGGACCAAGTGTGGCAACAGATTTCGACATTCTTCCACATGCGAACTCGTTATTACATCCATAGAGAGCATATCATGGTAGTACTAGTGAAACGAACAATTTGAAATTACACACTGAATCCTTTAATTATCAGACATTGGCCATGATTGAGAAACTAAGAAATTCGACTTACCGGCTAAACTAGCGTCCTTGTGGAGAGCGTCCTGGTGAAAACTATCAGTGGTTGTGGAGCGGATATTTGATCATAATACAGGTGGAATTTTCCTGAATAAACTAACTGGCCAATGCGAACTATTGATAGGAAGGAATACAGAGATGAAAATAATTTCCAAAACAATTTGACGCAATGAGTAAGATGGCCACATCTAATACGAAAGACAATCATTTTTCTATTGCACAATCGTAAACAAACTATGGATTCCCTTTATTATCAAATGAAATTCTGGATTAATCCGCATTACACAATATGAGCCCCAACAATGAGTTATTCCAAAAGGCCAAAAAACTCATAGGAAAATAAGACACTTTCACTAAAGTAATGAATATGTTATAAACACAATAATAAGTATTAAAACATTCCTACTAAGTAAAATTTAATATGCCTTAAAAGGTCGGACGCAACCTAAGCCGAATCCAAGTACAATGCAGGAGTTCTTTAGAATCACAGAAGTTGCCCTCAAAACAGTGGTTTTCTTCATTGCCCCCAAATTTTCTAGTTTCCAAGGAGTATGGCAAGAGTTCAATGCCGTTGTTACTTCTTCTGAACAACGGAAAGTAGATTTTGTTTCTCATTTCTACCAGACTTTGTTTTTCTTTCGTCACAACTAAACATGCGGTTCCACTGACAAATAACGTGCAGCCATCCAAGCTATCTAGTTTCTCCCATTTTCTCCCATACATATTAAATTTGTAAAGGTCAACCTCTTTATCTGAATTTCCAAGAAAAACTGATAATAGCGAGTATTGATTCAATGAGACTAAGAAACTCCGACACGTTCTTGCTGGAAACAACTTTAACTGTCCAGTCGGCTTAAGAACCGCCCAGGACCGCGGAGGCTCAATTACTTTCAAGACACCAAGACTGCCATCCTGACCCAAGATAAAACATCTGTTATTCATAAAAACCATGCTGTTCCATGATGGAAGGAACTCTTTATAGACATAGATCCAATTGTTTCTGTTAGGGAGTAGGTATGCAATGCATGACTTGCCAATTTCTGCTTGAGCAACGGCAACTACCACAAAGTCAGAGGATCCGGGTAAACCAGAGAAGCACATGCCACGAATTTCTGGTAAAGATATATCAGGAAGTTTGATTCTGCTACGAGTGACCAGTTGGATAAGAAAGAGATGATCTTTGCCTTGTGATAAAAGAAGCCAGCCCTCCTTTGAGAACCGAATTACACAATCTGCGGCAGAAATTCCAGTGTTTTGCTTCTGATAGGTAACTTCCCCTCCCGGGTCGTAAAAACTGCACGTCTCCTTTTTCTGACCATTAAAAAACATAAGCCACGGATATGGCAAAACAGGACTTTCTGAATTGTGAAGCCAGCGACATGGACGGGCTGCCAAACTCCATCTTCTACACACGAGACGGAAGTTCATGTAGTCTCGTCCGATGGTACCAGATCTTGCAATCCTTTCCACCAAGCCCAAAGGAAGTTGTTGAAAAAGGCTCATATTTTCAGGATCAACTTCCGCCACCTCTTTGTCCTCCAGTTCTTTCAGCTGTTGATTGCGTGGATTGTCAGAAAACCTACAGAGAAGGAAATTACATCGAGTTTAAAAAAAAAAAAAAAAAAAAAAGGAAAATCACAGCCATAACCTTGCATTCAGCCTAAATCCAAACTCCAACCCTCACTTATGAGAAGTTACAATAATCCCCTCATTCGACATAAATGTGTCATACTCCACTCCTTGAAATTTATCATCCATTAGCACTTTTTGTTATTTTCATCCAACGAATTTAGTAACGCCCAATTCACCCCTACATCGAACTAGGCATATCCGTTGATTGAGACACTCCGACACTCGGACACCCGTACGACAGTCCATGATACGTGCCTGACACTTTGCTGGCGTGGTAGGATATTTTGGAGAAATTTATTGGACGACAATCATCAACTTGTTTTTATTTTTCTTCCACACAGGTTGTTTTAGGAAATATTAGAACTTTAAATGGGTCAGAATATAATCAAGAAAAAAGTAAATATACTATATATGACAAATCGAGGGCTCGATAGATGAAAAAGGTTGCCCTTTTTAACTAAAAGTTCAAGAGAGGTTTTAAGTTCTCTCATCAAGGTTTTCTTGAAACAATTCGTCAACCTCGAACCCACAAAAGCTGCTCCTCTTTCTCTTCTAATTTGTATATGCCATTTCATGATATTAAGTCATAGATATTAAAGAAGTTAGAACCAATATTTTTTCATCTATTATGTATATATGCATATCAACATAATAAATTAGGACGGTTCAATTTTGAAAAAACTAAAATATCTTGTGGACCATAGATTATTTTGATCTCAACCATTACATTTATTCTATTATGAATTTCTTTTGAAAAAGTGTTGGAGAGAGAAACTTAAGGCAAGTTTTAAAAACCATATTGCATATATTTCCGTAAAATTGGGAACCACATAAGAATTGAATACTCCATCGTCCCAATATTTTGGTTCCCTTTTAGGAAACCTAACTATTTAAGGAATATGTAATTATTGTACATCCACTAACGTCGTGACAAGTCAATCACTTGAATACTATTAATTTTTAACTTTTTTATGATATTCACGTGAGTCAAATTACAGAAACCACAATATCATTATTTCCATACAAAATGGATTCAAGAAAACTAAAATTAAATATGGGACGGAAGGAGTATGAATATCTTTGTGATTTTAAATTAAAATAAAAATCATAAGTTGATCTCACACAATGTGTAAATACATTTTTATGTTACAAACTGCTTTAAAATCGGTAAATATTATAGATAATTGTTTACCATTTACATTTGCTACATTACAAATATTTTTTCCATCTATGTTCTACATGATGTGTATTGAATTCAGACATATATTATGTATGAGATGTCATTTTGATGAGTTTCTTATTTTGTTTGGGTAGTGCCCTTAGGCACATACAATTTCTAGTACATAAAGATAATAACTATGTTTTCGTATCCTTCCCATGTAATATCCTTCTTTTTTTTAAATGACGTATCCCGTGGCCATTCTGTATCGTATCCCACTCAAGTAACCGCTTCTGTGATGTCCTGATTTAGAGACAATACAAGTGAAATGGGGATTATGCCTCTAGTAACTAAGGGTTCCGGGTAATTTGTCATAGGTGGAGGTGGAGATTGTATTTGATCCAAATGTCAAAGGAGGTATATGCAAGTTACCCATTAATTAACCATATAACTATTTACTTTAGAAAGTATAAGTTGTTTGATGGATTTTCACTGACAGTGCGACAAGGGCGTGCAGTAAATTCACAAATGCTGGGAAGGAATATATATTTCTATCAGAACACTAGGAAGGTGGTCGTAATATACCAAGGGGAACAGGGTTAATTCTTTGTTGTTTGGTAATTGATCTACTATTTTACTTAATTGATAAGCGGCTGTATATTTACCAACTTCCATTGTTAGTGGGTACTTCTTAAATAGTTTCGAAAGGACGTTAAAAAACGACACCACCTTCATATATGTACCCACAATTTGAAGGCTAAGAAGAGTTACCTCGAAACAGGCATTTGTGCCTCTGTTGACAGGGCAAGAACTGTAGAATTGGGACGACGATGACAAGCAGACAAGCTTCCATCTTGAATGCTGTAGACATACAAACTTTCTTGGCTGCTGTCTTCAGTAAAATAAACACAGTTTCCTTCAACACCCAATTCTTTGGCCTCCAATGAAACTGAATTACTGCAACTGACAAAGAAAGCCCGATCACCCACACTCTTTGACCTTTCCCATTCACCCCCTGAAAAGTCCATTTTATAAACTTCAAGATTGTGTAATGAGAAAATCTGGACAAGATATACTTCACTGCGAGAGAGGACCAAATATTGCTTCTCCGGAGTTACAACCTCTTCTGTTTCTTTCGAGGCAATGAAAACATCTAAATACCCGGGCCGTGATGTGATCTCATATAGTAGTTTTCCATCACCAGTAATAGCATATATATTCCCGTTGCATGATATGGCATCAGAAAAGACACGGTCTCCAATTGTATAATATGTCCATTGTGTCCACTTGTAGCCAAGTGCACAGCAGTATATAACAGGACGATTCTTATGGAAAAACATAACCTGACAATGCTTTTTTGTTGGAGGAGATGTGAGAATGCATTTGAAGCAATTCTTTTGATTAATGGTTAACTTGGGGAATTGAATCTTCTGCTGTGACACACAATTCCAGAGAAAACACCCACAATTGCGAGCAGGATCTAGAATCACATACCACTCCCCACAAGAAGCTACACAATATGCTCCAACGTTATTGTTATAATGTTCCACATACACAGGTTTCATATGCAATAGCTTCCCCATGTTTGGATGATTTGAATTTCTTTGCTTCTTGTATTTCCTCTTGACCATCTTTCCGGAATATCTGAAAGGGAATAATAAAAATCAAAATGGGATTTAAGACAACACCCCTCAGATTGGGAGAAAAATGAAATCATACTACAAAATAAGCACAAACTTAACTGTGGCTCATCTTTGCGAAAAGAATTAAAACAATTAAAATGACTGCTTCTGCAACGGTACTATAACGGAGTGCAACGAGAATATTGCTGGTACCTTTTTTCGTTTATACAGTGGTCTGAGACCTTATCAACGAGTTCATCAACATATGTATGGTCCATAAGCAATAACCCTCCAAAGCCTGGATAACATCTGTTCTTCAGTTTACCCATCTTTGCTGAATATCTGAAGAAGAGACGATCGATTCTTATTGTCAGGAACTAAGATGACAACCGTTTAGAACACTGAGAAATAGTATCTTTGTTTGATGAAGACCAAACAATTTAAGCATTTAATCAATAAAAAAACTCACTCACAGATGATAAGGAGGAGTTCAACGACGAGAAGAACTCATTACAGAACAACACAAAGGAGAAGAAGAATAATAGATATACCCTAGTTAACTTTTGTACCGAGGCACCACTCCAACACCCTAATACCAAAACCAGCATCCACTTCTCATCTTCACGTTCTCTTTCTATTCACGTTCCAAAACCCTATTCCTCAAGAAACTGGTAATGGTGGTGGTGTTGTGGCCGCAGGAGGTTGTGTATGGTAGAGAAATAAAGAATGAAAAAAGTTATAGTTCACTATAGTCATAAATCAAGCAAAACTATTCGACAGTTACGATTGTATCTTAATTTCGCAGGCATCAATTTTGGACATTACCAGGTAGAAATTTTAGTATTTCAGTCACAACAACTTTCTTGTATAAATAAGTTCACTAGCTCAATGCAATAAAACTACTTTCACCGTTCTCAATTTTTGTCATGGTATAAGAGCTTATGCTCCTTGTGACCTGAAAAAAAGTTCTTCCAATTCTCTGGCGGGCGACATACCACAACTTTTTTGCCTTACGCTTTTACATCTTATGCCATGCCATCTTTCTACTCCCATCACTACCAATTTCCAGTCAATCTCCTTAGCTATTGTTGGCCCTAGAGAGACTCGTCTATCATTGTCACTACTGGCCCCATCGATAGTCACTCTGGCCAAACAAGATTATGCTTTTGCGCATCTTAACAGAATCAACCCTGAAGCAAAAGCACCACATATGCTCGTGGTCATAGTTGTACATTCCTTTCTGGATTCTCTTCCAACTTTTAATCCAAAACTCTATCAGTTTTCTGTGTTTTGAATTTTGATTGAAAAAAGGAAGTATAAATATGTTTTTTCTTAAGGATAAACGGGTGCTGTTTTCCCCTATATTTTGAACCTCCTTTGCTTCTGTTTAATGAAATCCAGTTCATCGAAAGAATATTGCTGCAACCTACTAGAACAAAATGGACATTGGCATTTACACTCAATAGAACAACATGGACATTAGTATTCATTCTTGTCAATTGTTTTGTAAGAATGGAAGTCGTCGTAGTTTCAATGATGAAGCAACAAGGTATTGACAGCTACTGATAAACTGCCCTATTATCAATTTTTTTACGCTGTTGATCTTGAGAGAATCTAACGGCTCTAGTTTGGACACAGAGTTTCCCGTAAAAGGGGGAACTCATTCAGTATGTAGATATGCACTCAATATTCAGAGAAAAAACAACAAAAGAGTTTTCAGATACGAAGTCCAATATGTTTGATACCTAACAACATGGGAATTAATTCAAAGGAATCGCAATAACAGCAAAAATTCGGTATAAGGCGTCTAGAAGCACCTGTCCCCGAATAAGAGTCAATATGCATGCCCGCCCAAAGTGATATTTTAAAGTGTGTACCCCTATCAACACAAAGTTTGGTCGAGAAGGAAACTCAGTGTCCAGAAAGGACTATTATGTATAGGCAACTTAGGCTAATATAACAATCAAGTGTGGCTTGAATGCTATAACACGCCCTAACTTCCCCCTAACTTCGCGTTTGAGTTATTGAATCTGATTTTGCATTTGAAATTCCAATTTTAAAGTACAGATCGTATTGACACACGTTTAAAGTTAGTTTTGGAGTTTGGTGGGGAAGAGTAATATAATCATCAACATCATGGTATAATCATCAACATCATGGTAAATAAGAGAGACACAATGCATGGGACAGACATCAACAACAAGGATTTGAAAGCCGCCTGTATAATTAATAAGAAACAAAAAACAAAACCCTAATTTTCTTCTAAAAGAAAAACCCTAATTTATTTATTTCTTCTTTTGTGTCATACACAAACGCGCGCGGATAAACAATAAATCAGCCCGAAGTATCATGGAGAAAAGATTTGTGTTAGTGGATTTATGTCGCTCTTCCGTGCATAATTGTTGTGAAGTAATATAGCAGATAATCTGACCATTATATCATAAGAAACAACACGACCATATTACTAGGAGACAGGGCAGAATACTCACAAGACCTTTTCTGAAGAAAGCGCACCCCACTTTGAGATCTCACTGGGGAAGAAAAGACTTGAAAAAAGAAGGCAGATGATGCGAGGCAACGAAGGTACTCGACCCAACCATTCGACGTATTATGATATAAATAAATATATAAACTGCGATATGTAAACACTATACGTCAAAGGAAGAAGGATATGGGGGCGGCAATATGTATAATATGTTTGGTTTTGTCTTTTTTTTTTTTTTTTAATAATATGTAAGCAAATTACTGTAGAAGTAATTAATTTTTTTTTTGAAAGATAGAAGTAATTAATTTGAACATGTGTTTCCCTCAAAAAAAAAAAACATGTGTTTCCAAAACATCCACAATACTGTATGGAAACATATTACTGCATATAATACATGTTGTTCCATAATTTTTGAGTGGTTCGGTGCTTGAATTAGAGCGCCGCAAGGACTTGGTAGCATATATTTTATTATAAAATTTACATTAAATTTGTCGGAAATTTTCATTGGTATAACTCCTTGAAGCCAAAGTAAACCAAAACAATCCTCACTTGGCCCAAAACACTAAAATGAGCTCATTTAGAAACCAATAATGGCAATGTCGGTTTTTGGGGCAATAACCAATAATACAATTAATGGTTCTTAAGTTTTCGCAGCCCAAGACATAACCGACAGTATGAATGTCGGTTCTTTACAACCGATATCGCCAATATCGATTCTTGGCTTAATAACCGACATCAGTAACGTCGGTTTATACTTGTGTTATTAAAAGCCCTATCCTCAACCTATTCATTCAATGGTTACAGAGCACTTTCTGTTTCTCCCAACGGAGGGAGGAATGAGAACATCTGATAGAGCTCGCTGCCGTCAAAGTCGTTGCTGCAGAAGTCTGGCGACCTCGCTAGCTGCCAGAGAGCCGTCATCTACATTTAGGGTATTCTCTCCCTTTATCTGACCGTGTGTGTCTCTGTCTGTCTATGCATATCCAACCCTTGAACCATGTTTTTTAACTTGTTCTTACTTATACTGTTGTAGTATAATAAGCACGGATGGACTATCTTGAACTTAGAGGACGTATCTAATGTTCGATTATTGCTAAAAAAAATCATATTGTGTCTGAATTTACCTAGTTCCCGTTTGTTGTTAAAATAAGAGATCCATTTTGGTTGGATAAACTTTCAATTGGTATGGTTAACCGAGTTACAGTATTTGTTTATTGAGATAAATGTGTAATATCGAATGAGTAAGTGGTTGGATATGACCTTGTGAACGAGTAATTTTTTTATCGATCGAAACATTAAGTATAAAGGGTTATTTGACAACTTGAATGGAAGGGATTACATAAATCAATTAGGGTGTGTTGCTACGATAAGTTTTCTATTTCTTATTAGTGTACCCTTGTAGACACGCAAAAATTACGGCAATAAATAGTTCCACGTGTCTATTGATAAGTCTGAAGCTCCTAGACATTATGTTGTGAATATACAGGCAGAGAGCTTAGCTCCTTGATGATAAAAGCCAGAAAAACAAGAAGAAGACATTGCTAAGTACCAATGCTTCAAAGCATTGAGTTACTGCAGCAGTTCATATATGATGAATTATCTAACTGTTTTTGTGCAGGTTGTGGTTGTGATATGGATTAGTTATATGAATGCATTAGTAATCTATGTTCTAAGTTGATTATTGAAGGACTAAGTAGGATTGAAAATCCAATGTTCATTCTGTTGAATTAGCAGGCAAAGCTTTAAAGCTTTGAGATATTCTGGTTACTCTTTACTGCTAAGTTCATTTAGTTATCTTCCTGTATACAGGTGGATTATGTGAGACTTAGAACTTGATATAAGCTGATTATTGTCTATTATTGTGTGTTCTATATTTCCTACTTGATACATTCATGTGGTTGAATGTATTTGTTAACTCATAACTTTCAACAAACAATTCTAGCCCAGGTTTCTCATGAACTGATAGCTGCTGTTTAAGAAGATCTTATTGCTAGATTGTATTGTTATTTGGTTGATCTTGTTTGCTGATTATATGCAGGTTTGTTGGGCGCTCCAACGTCCATAAACAAGTTAGAAATTCATTCAAATATAGCTGTTGATTGGAGCTTATCAGAAATGAGATGATGTAGGAGTTCTGTTCCTGGATTTTCTCAAGTTAGTTGTAGACAGAGAAAAGCTCTTTAAATTTGAATTGAAGAGAGTCAAACAAAGAACAGAGGTCGCAGTTTTTTGCTGAGATCAAGTTATATAGCTCTTCAAATCATTCAAGAACTCAACTCTTCGGCAGACTGAAGATCACTCAATTTCAGAAGAACTCGCTTAAACAGCTTATCTACTTTGAGTTCTTCTTCTTGTACTTAATTGTATCATTTATTCTTCATTTATGAAACCTCACTAAACATAGTAGTTTGGTTGTTCACGTGAACAACAAGTGGTTCTTATTGTTTCAACATGTTGTAGCATGTAACTAGATAGGTTGGGAACCATAAGGTGTATAAGTGTAAGGTAGCTCACTTAGGCTTGAGATTTAGGGCTAAATCTGGGTGATTAATAAGAAGTTGTGTTTGAATCCTGGAGGTATTAGATCCCTCAGGCAGAGACTAGGTCCAATTCTGACTGAATTTTGTAAAATCTCTGTGTCTCTGCTATTTACTTTTGTTGTTTTTACTTTCAGTTTATATTGGAAGTTTCAAAGCTTCGGAGCGTTCCAAATCTCTAAGCTATGAAGCCTCTATATTCTGCTGTTATATCTCTAAGCTTCTCAAATCTATTTCAAAACTTTGAGATATCAACAGTTTGCTTTACTTAAGTTTCAAAAGTCTGTGTTTTGGAAAAAGCTAGCATACTCTATTCAGCCCCCCCCCCTTCTAGAGTATTTATACACTTTTTTACACCTACATTACACACTTTCAATTGGTATCAGAGCTTTGGGGTCACAATTAAGATCTAACAATCTTGTGACAATGAGTTTTGTAGGTGCAGGAGGATTCTCACAGGGAAGGACAGCTAATAGACCTCCACTGTTCTGTGGTGATAACTTTGTGCATTGGAAGGAATTGATGAAAATTTTCATCATAGATCAGGACTTGGAACTACGGTCTGTTATTATGAATGGGCCTAATGTGTTCTATACTACTGTCAATGGTGTTAGAACTGTCAAACCTGATGAAGATCTTTCAGTTACTGAACTGGAAAAGGTATTAAAAAATTACAAAGCTTTGAACATATTATATTGTGCTCTTAGTGCAGATGAGTTCAACAGGATATCCAACTGAAAAAATGCAAATGAGATTTGGGATAAGCTGACTGTTACCTATGAAGGAACTAGCCAAGTCAAGTAGAAAAAGATCAATATCCTTTTGATGCATTATGAACTATTTAATATGAATTCTGATGAATTCATCAAAGATATGTTCAAAAGGTTTACAGATATTGTGAATAACTTGGAATCTTTGGGAAAAGTATTCTCAAATGAAGAAAAAGTTAGGAAGAATCTCAGAAGCTTACCTAAGGCCAAATGGGAGCCTAAAACAACTGCAATTGAAGAAGCTCAGGATTTAAGCATCCTGGAACTTGATGATCTGCAAGGAAAGTTACTCACTCATGAGATCTCTATGAAGGAGGTTGATAGTGAACTGATTGACAACATTAAGAATATGACACTCAAGGAAAAAGACAATGTAAAATCCCAAAGGCTTGAACCAGAAGATGATGATGATGAGGAGGAGGAGGCCTTAGCCTTGATTTCCAAAGCCTAGGCCAGAATTCTGAAGAAAAAGAGAAACTCTGGAAACAAGGATTACAGAAAAGAGAAATTCATATCATCAACCAGCAAGGATCATAAAAGTAAGTTTTCTTCACAGTCATATAAACCTAAAGTTATGAATTGCTATGAATGTGGAGATGCATATCATTTGGAAAGAGATTGACCTCAAAAGAAGAAGAGCATACAATTTTCCAAGAAGGAAAATGACAAAAGAACATAGAAGGAAATGGTAGCCTCATGGACTGATTCAGATTCTTCAGACTCAGATTCTGAGGAGGAGCAAGCCAATCTCTCTTTAATGGCTGGACATCAAGAGGACCATTCTACTGAGAAGCCAACTGAAAACATGGTAAAAAATCTCTTATCTAGTCCTTCTGATATGTTGCATGAAATTCTCAAAAGCATGTTTTTAAATGAGGAGAGTTACAACAATGAGATTGATTCTTTGAAAATGAAGGTTCACGAGCAAGCAAAAGAAAATTTAGATTTGGTTTTTCAGAACAAATGTCTTGAAGCTTCTAAGTTCAAAATTGATAGTGACTTCAAAGCCTTGGATAGTAGATTCAAAGCTTTGAAATCAAAAATCAAATAAGTATTTGATCAAAACACTATTTTAACTGACAAGTTTGTTGATCTAAAATATTATTCTGGTGATTTAGAACAACAAAATACTTCATTGACTAGTAAGCTTCAAGAATCCAAGAAAATTCTTTCAATTTTTGGTGGCTCATAACATTAGTAAAATCTTATGCTTGGAGGAAGTGTGCATTCTGTATACAAGAGTGGAATTGGCTATAACCCAAATTCTCCAAGAAAAAGTCAAACCACTTTTGTGAAAGAAGGAAGCAAACATTCTCCAAAGTGTCATTACTGGTATGAAATTGGACATGTAAAATTAACTTGCCCCTTTAGTAGGACAAAACACATAATGAGGAACACATATTCTTATCAGCCTAAGGGACAAGTGAAATAGATTTGGGTTCCAAAAGGAGTTAGACCACCTAATATGGTTGACTCTGAATGAATCCAAATTATACACTTGGTCTAAAAGCCTGTTAAGACATTGGTTGAATTTTGCTGGATGTCACCAAAGCTTTAAAATATTGGAAATGGATTTTGGATAATGGATGTTCCAGGCATAGGAGTGGGAAAAATCTTTATTCTCAGAGCTCAAAGAAGAATCAGAGGGAACAATCACACTTGGTGACAAAGCAAAGTGCAACATAATTGGTATAGGAAGTGTTGGTAACAATTCTGCATATTCAGTTTCTGATGTTTATTTTGTTGATGGTCTTAAGTATAATTTATTGAGTATTTCTCAGCTTTGTGACAAAGGTAATAAGGTAGTTTTTGACAAGAAGAAATGTGTGGTGCAAGATGAAAAATCAGGAAATTGCATACTCACTGCTCCTAGGTCACAAAATGTTTATGCACTATGTACTGACAAAGTTGCAGGTGATAGTCTAAAGCTTCTCAAAGCTTTGAAGGATGACTCAAAGGTGAGGCACAGAAAGCTTGGTCATATAAGCATGCATTCTTTGAATAAGCTCATCTCAAAAGATCTGGCAAGGGGATTACCAATCCTCAAATTCAAAGATGATGAGTTTTGCAAGGCCTGTACTCAAGGTAAACAGACCAGAATCTCATTCAAGCCTAGGAGCTTTGTATGTACCTCTAGACCTTTAGACTTGATGCATATGGACTTGTGTGGTCCTATGAGGGTTCAAACACCCAGAGGTAAGAGATATATGCTTGTTGTGGTTGATGATTACTCTAGATATACTTGGGTTATGTTTATTAGAGAAAAGCCTGGATCATTATCTGAATTTTCTAAACTTTGTAAAGAGCTTCAAACTTTGAAAAATTTACCTGTTGCATCTATTAGGAGTGATCATGGTAGAGAATTTGATCAAATTGATTTTGATTTATGTTGTGCAAAGCATGGCATCTCACACAACTTTTCTGCACCTAGAACTAGTCAGCAGAATGGAGTAGTTGAGAAGAAAAATAGGAATCTTGAAGACATGTCTAGAGCCATGCTACTTAAAAGTCATTTGCCAAAATCTTTGTGGGCAGAAGCTATTACTACTGCCAACTATGTGCTCAATAGATGTTTGATCAGACCAATTTTGAAGAAAACCCTTTATGAATTGTTTAGAGGAAGAAAGCCTAATGTTTCTTACTTTAAGCCTGTTGGCTGTACTTGTTTTGTGCATAACAATGGCAAAGATAATCTTGGTAAGTTTGATGCTAGAAGTGATGAAGGTGTGTTTCTTGGTTATTCTCAGACCAGCAAAGCTTACAGAGTTTACAATAAGATATCTAAGATTGTAGAGGAGAGTATTCATGTTATTTTTTGATGAAAGTACCGATGATTCTCTGAGTGAAAGTTTTGCAAATCTTAGTTTGAATAAATATGAGGTTGATGATGACTATGAGAAATCCAGTAAGAGCAAAACTAAGCAGCATAAACTTTTAGAAGCCTTCACAAGGCCTTTCCCCCTGCTGAGCCAAAATTTTAAAGCCTTGAGACTGAGATTGACAGGAATTATGATGATCCATCTATTTATCAAGAACTCAAAGCCTTGAAGGTCCATACACTTGGACACCCAGAAAAGAAGTTCAAATATCTATAAGATCATCCTGTAGAGGATTTCATATCAGATCCAACTACGGGAACTCAGACAAGAGGTCAACTGAGGAACCTGTGTGCATTCAGTGCTTTTATATCACTCATTGAGCTAAAAAATTCAATAAAGCACTAGGAGATCCATATTGGATCATTGCAATGCGAAATGAACTGAATGTGTTTGAAAGGAACAAGGTCTAGAATTTGATTCCTAGACCAAAGGATCAATTAGTGTTTGGAACAAGATGGGTGTTCAGAAATAAGCTTGATGAGAAACGTAAGGTCGTGAAAAAAAGAATGGTTGCATAGGGATACAATCAAGTGGAAGGTATTGAATATGAGGAAACATTTTCCGCTGTTGCAAGGTTAGAAGCTATCAGAATACTTCTTGCATTTGCATCACATAATCACATAAACTTTTTCAAATGGACGTCAAATGTGCTTTTCTGAATGGTTATTTACAAGAAGAAGTATATGTTGCTCAACCACCAGGTTTTGAAAGTGACACCTTTTCAGATTATGTTTACAAACTGGAAAAAGCCGTATATGGACTTAAGCAAGCTCCAAGAGCTTGGTATGTCAGACTCTATAAATTTTTGTTGGAAAATGGTTTCAAGAGAGGACTGGTTGATAAAACTCTTTTTATAAAAAACCGGGAAAATGATTTGTTAGTTGTTCAAATTTATATAGATGATATTCTATTTGGTGCTACTAATGATGCTCTTTCAAAAGAGTTTTCAAGTTTAATGTGCAGGGAATTTGAAATGAGTTGATTGGAGGACTAAATTTCTTTCTTGACCTCATGTACATCAAATGAAGAAAGGAATTTTTGTGCATCAAGGAAAATAAACCCTAGACTTGTTAAACATGTACAACTTGTCACGGTCCAAGGTAGTAAAAAATCCTATAATTTCATCACTCTCTTTAGACAAGGACACAACTGGTAAGAGTATAAATCAAAAAGAGTGCAGAGGTATGATTGGTTCACTTCTGTATCTAACTACAAGTAGACCAGATATCATGTTTAGTGTGTGCATGTGTGCTAGATTTCAAGCTGATCCTAAGGAAAGTCATTTAATTGCTGTGAAAAAGATTTTCAGATATTTGAATGGAACCAAAGACTTGGGGCTTTGGTATCCAAGAAGATCTAACTTTATGTTGAGTGGATATTCACATGCAGACTTCGCAGGATACAAAGTAGACAAAAAGAGTACTTCTGGATGCTGCCAATTTCTTGGATATTCATTGATAAGTTCACATTCAAAGAAGCAAAATTCAGTAGCTCTATCAACTGCAGAAGCTGAATACATTGCAGCTGGAGCTTGTTGTTCACAGGTCTTGTGGATTGCTCAGCAGCTAAGAGATCTTGGATATGAATTCAGAAATGTGCCTATGAATTGTGACAATACAAGTGCCATTTCTATCTCTAAGAATCCAGTCCAGCATTTAAGGACAAAGCACATAGATGGGAGACATCACTTTCTTAGAGATCATGCTGAAAATGGTGATATTGTTCTATCTTTTATTTCTACTTCTAAGCAAATAGCTGATATTTTCACTAAACCATTGCTAGATGAGAGGTTTGCATCCCTAAGGCTTGAAATGTGTATGTTAAACATGGATGCATTGGTTTAGGGGGAGTAATTAGTTACTATGTGTATTATCTATGTAAATTTCAAAGCCTTGAGATTAAACTTTCTTAAGCCTTGAAAGTATGGCTCAAAGCTTTGAAGTGTGTGTTAGTCTGAAACTTCTCAAAGCTTTGAACCACTGTTACACTGCTTTGATGAGTGAATTTGCATTATCTTTAAAAATGGGATCGTAAAAATTTTGTAATATCTTTTTAGATAATTATGGAATCTTTCAAATGTTCAGAGATTTGGACAAAATATCAACAAATATCTAAATCTTCTGAAATCTCTTTGCATGCAAATCTCCTTTTTCAATCAGACTCTTCTACCTACTTAAGCTAGCTTCAAGACTTATTTTCTCTCATTATCTACTTCTATCTCTTCATCTCTATCTCTCTCTCTCTCTCCCCATTCTCTCAAACTCTCTCAAACCCTAACAAAAATGGAGAGAAAATCAGAGAAGATCAAGCAGCAAGGTCAGACCTCCAACAAAAGGGCGAAGAGAAAGGCCAAAAGGAAGATCACCATTCACGGTTCAGACTCAGAAGATACAACCAGTGTTCATGAGACTTCTCCTCCCACAAATAAGATCAAGAAGGGTAAGGAAAATCAGGAAAAAGCAAGGGTTGGGTCAGATTCTGAATCTGCTACAGAGGAAGTGGTGAAAGAAAAGAAACAAGGGAATAAGGATCAGGAGGAAGAGTCAAGAAAGAAAAAGAAAGATGTGAGTGCTGAGAAGGAAAGGAAGAGTGTACCATCTTCAAAAGAGAAGAAGGTTGATGAAAAGAAAGGAGAAGCAACTCCAGAAAAGAAGGGTGAAGCAACTCCTGAGAAGAAGAGGGTTAAACACAGTGCAGTGAAAACCAAGAAGACAAAAAAATTTGGTAAGAATCTATTGCCTGAGTCTTGGTTTGTTAATTCTGAGGTTAAGACTGTATGGATTGATGGGTATGCATCATATAAAGTTTCTTTTTGTAGTCTGATCAGTACTGAGTTGTTGGAGATTTTGGACTTAGATTACTTTACGAGTTTGAGAAACTCATCTGTTGGAAGCCTGTTGAATCCACCTTCTGAAGCTTACCCTAGGTTAACCAAACTGTTTATTTGAATCTGGTTCAAGAACTTGATGATAGTTATAGATATATCCATACATCAAGAGTGGCTGGTGTAGACATTAGGTTATATCACAAAGTGTTCTCCAAAGTTTTGGGAGTACCTAGAAAGTATAAGGTTTGTGATCATCCTGATAGGAAAGAAATTCTAGAGAAAGCCAAAGCCATGTTTCTCTTGGAGGGAACCACTTCTGAACCTAAGCAGTTAACACATTTTGTGTTTAAATGTGAAGCCAAAATTCTTTTCTCAATCATTATGAGGTGTGTTGTCCCCAGAATATTCCAAAGAGTTGGTAAAAGACAAGGTATTGATCTTGATGTATTGGATCTTTCAAGGGTTTGAGGTAGACCTTCCTACTGTGGTGATGGAACACATAATGTATTGTGGAACTAGGACTAGGAACCACTCCCTACCCTATGCCAATGGATTACCATTGTTCTTCAAGCATTTTGGAGTTTCTTTGAAGGATCAAGAGAATATTACTACTAGTTTTGGAGTTGTTGATGAGGCATCACTTCAAAGGATTGGGATTGTTTATACCGCTAAAGGAAAATAGAAATTCTATTCAGAGTTGAATGTCAAGGAGCTGAAGGAGAAGGAATTCATCAAACCTAGAGCTGCTTCAACCCCCAAGGTGTCTGGTAATCTGGATTTTTCACAGGTTTTAGATAGGGTTGAGGTTCTGGAAGATGGTGTGGATGATTTGAGACAGGGTCTGTTTGATTTGTCCACTGACTTCAAGGGTTTGGTAATCAACAAACTTGATCTGATCATCAAAGGTTTGGAGCTGCAGAAAGTTCCTTCTTCAGAGAGTAGAGATACCAGCATTGATTCAGAAGAGGTTCTTGGAGAAGCTATTAAGAAGCAGAAGCAGAAGAAGAAGAAGAAAGCAATCCCTGTTATTCTGACATCAAAAGATCTCTTTGAACAGTCTGAAGATGAGGCTGGAGATGAGGAAGATGCTGCAGAGAAAGCAGAAAAGGAACCTGCAGATCTAGACAAGTTGGTTGATGAGGTTGTAGAGAAGATTCAAGCTGAATCTGAGGAAGCTCATGGAAAGAAACTGAAGAACAAGGAGAGCAGACTGAGGAACAAGCTGAAGATGCAGAAGTCTCAGATGAAGAGCAGGAGGAGACTCATGGAAAAGGAAAAGGGAAAAGCAAAGTCTTCAAGATCTTCAAAACCTTGAAACCCATTCTCTCTATTCTTTCTACTCTTCAGTCCTCAAGATCATTTTTTATCTTTTTGAATTTCTTAAAAAAACACTCTAAACGGATCCAACATTTCTTCTACTCTTTTGATGAAATTCAAAAAGGGGGAGAAGATTATGTGTTTTAGTTTATTTATGTTTAGTAGTTTCTATGTTTTGAGGATGTTTAGTATCTGGATTTATGGTTTGTAATAATTTCTGGATTTGGTAGTATGTTATCTATGCAATTGTGTGTTATCTTTGTGTTATTAAGTTATTCTTTGATTTTTACTTCTGATTGTAAGTTGCAGGATATCAGTGCTCAAATAATGTGTTTTGTCTTTCATCAAGGGGGAGATTGATAAGTT
The DNA here is from genome assembly GCA_023055425.1 of Linanthus parryae. Lineage (NCBI taxonomy): Eukaryota > Viridiplantae > Streptophyta > Magnoliopsida > Ericales > Polemoniaceae > Linanthus > Linanthus parryae. The sequence goes on along the minus strand of JALGPY010000005.1, from coordinate 107,655,529 downwards.
TGAAGCTCCTAGACATTATGTTGTGAATATACATGCAAAGAGCTTAGCTCTTTGATGATGAAAGCCAGAAACACAATCAGAAGACATTGCAAAGTACCAAAGTTTCAAAGCTTTGAGTTACTGTAGCAGTGCCAATATGATGAATTATCTAACTGTTTTTATACATGTCTTGGTTGTGATAGGGATTAGTTATATGAATGAATTAGTAATCTATGTCTAATTTGATTATTGCAAGACTAAGTTGGATTGAAAATTCAATGTTCACTCTGGTGAATTAGCAGGCAAAGCTTCAAAGCTTTGAGATATTCTGGTTACTCTTTACTGCTAAGTTCATTTAGTTATCTTCCTGTATGCAGGTGGATTTTGTGAGACTTCGAACTTTCATAAGTTTAAAATTGTTTATTATTGTGTGGTCTATATTTTCTACTTGATACATTCATGTGGTTGAAATGTATTTGTTAACTCAGAACTATCAAAAAACAATTCTAGCCCAGGTTTCTCATGAATTGGTTGCTGCTGTATAAGAAGATCTTTTTGCTAGATTTTATTGTTATTTGGTAGATCTTGTTTGCTGAGTATATGCAGGTTTGTTGGGCGCTCAAACGTCCATAAACATGTTACAAATTCATTCAGATATAACTGTTGATTGGAGCTTATCAGAAAGGAGATGATTTAGGAATTCTGTTCCTGGATTTTCTCAAGTTAGTTGTAGACAGAGATCAGCTCTTTAAATTTGAATTGAAGAGAGTCAAACAAAGAACAGAGGTCGTGATTTTGAAGAGAGAAACAAACTGGGATGATCAAGTTATACAGCTCTTCAAATCATTCAAGAAATCAACTCTTCAGCAGACTGAAGATCACTCAATTTTAGAAGAACTCTTCCAGGCTTAAACAACTTATCTATTATGAGTTCTTCTTGTACTTAATTGTATCATTTATTCTTCATTTATGAAACCTCACTAAACTTAGTAGTTTGGTTGTTTAGGTGAACATCAAGAGGTTCTTATTGTTTCAACAGATTGTAGCCTGTAACTAGATAGGTTGGGAACCACAAGCTGTATAAGTGTAAGGTAGCTCACTTAGGCTTGAGCTCTAGGGCTAAATCTGGGTTATTAATAAGAAGTTATGTTTGAATCCTGGAGAGATTAGATCCCGCAGGTAGAGACTATGTCCAATTGTGACTCAACTCTTTAAATTCTCTTTGTCTCTGCTATTTACTTTTGCTGTTTTTACTTTCAGTTTATATTGGAAGCTTTAAGGCTTTGGAGCTTTCCAAATCTCAAAGCTTTGAAGCCTCTATATTCTGCTGTTATATCTCTAAGCTTCTCAAATATTTTTCAAAGCTTTGAGATATCAACAGTTTATTTTACTTAAGTTTCAAAATTCTGTGTTTTGGCAAAAGCTAGCATACTCTATTCAACCACCCCCTTCTAGAGTATTTATACACTTTTTTACACCTACATTACACACTTTCATCTATCATTGCATAATTAGATGGAGGGATCGAATATCACTCGCCGTTTAATTATTTCCCCTACACTAAATTATAAATGAGACAAAAGTTTGTTTACAAGCAAGGACTGTGTATGGTGACGCCATATCACTACAAGTTTATTTACAAGCAATGAATGGTGGAGAATATTATTTATTTTTTTACCTTGGCCAACAAGTCGGCCCATTGCCTATACAAAGGGATCATCCCTAATCATAAGAGACACAACTACATCTTGCAAGGAGAGAGCTATGAATATCAAGATGCTTAAGTCCTGAAGGGTTCATCCATCCTCAAGATCATCAATGATCTTCGAGACCTTCGAAGATCCTACCCACGTTCTTCGTGAACTTCGAAGATCTTCATCAACGATCTTCGAGACCTTCGAAGATCCTACCATTGTAGGGTTTTGATACAGATTTCACAGCGACAATACAATAAATTGATTCCGTTCAAGACCCTCCATGAATCGCAGGACAAGCATCATAACGATGGTAAGGGATAAATAGTTTGTTTACCTTGTTTGTCTGAATTATCACTTTACGCAGAATAACTTCCACGTCTCTATGAATATCCACACCTAGGATTGCAAAAGAATCCTTCTCACGCCTTCGTGCTAGGAAAGAAAGAAGTATGAAGAAGAATATCACGCAAAACGAGCACCACAGGGTCGCGCGCCTCATGAGGCCGACAACAAAGGGAGGGGGCAGACCGGGGGGGGGGGGGGATGGGTTCGGCCTCCTTTTCTGACTCTCTCTCCTTGCTTCGTTATTTCACTCTAACGAGACTCGTTTGAAATAATTAAGATAGGAGTGTCCTTATATAGCTAATAACTGCTTATTAACTACATATTTTCCGCAATAATTATGTCTATATACGGATATAGCCCACCTTGCAAATTAGTCCTACTAAGTTTGCTTGTTGTTGCGTACAAATCCTTGTCTGACTCTCTCTCTCCTTGCTTTGTTATTTCACTCTAATGAGACTCTTGTGAAATAATGAAGCTAGGAATGTCCTTATATAGTTATCGACTACATATTTTCCCCAATATTAATCATGTCCATACACGGATTAGTACACCTTGAAAATCAGTCCTACTAAGTTTCCTTGTGGTTGCGTATTGATCCTTCTATTTACCTAGTCCTACTAATTAATTACAAAAGTCCAGCTTAATACATATGGTGTGTGACCCCATAGGTTTCTACTTAGTTGGTAGTAACAATTACTAAAACTAAGCGGTGCCTAGAAACACATCTATGCCACCCAACTAATAAAAATACTCGGTGATCCGACAAACCTTGTGACCAATGTTACGGAATTGTATTATCCCTTTGTCTCTATATCCGGATTGGACACGATACATCAATGTCAAACTCTATATCCAATCCACAGTTTCTCCATCTTGGGAATAGGCTTATCCATGCAGATAACATCAATATCCCATATTGATTTATCTGAGTCTGTCCAGACATTCTATAAGCACTACCCCTCGAGTTGCCGTGGATCATTTCTCCCGTTATGTGGGAGGGAAAAATCTCGTCTACATCACTACCATCTCTAAGGTTCCTTCCTAATATGTCCGATAAACGTCTTTATTTCTACCCAGTTACGATGTAGTGTTTGACGACATCAAAACACAATATTGCACAACTAGAGTATCTAGTGACTTCAAGTCTAAGGACCACAATACCATTTTCCCTACAAGAAGCACTTGTGACTTTAACATAATTAATGTAGCCTTCTCGTGGTGGGTCATTCTACTATGCCATAACACCTAATGCATACCCATGTGCTTGGCTTGATATTCCCATATCAATCTAACCACATACTAGTCTATAGGTTATTGTCCTATTAATCAGTATAAACGACTAGGGATATTTAAGATAAACAACAATTGTAATCTAAGGACGTCATTATATTAAATATATCCATAAATAATACAATGATTATTCTATCCAAAATAATGTTCATACTAAATAAGAATTCCTCTAGGGAATCTATTCCAACACCCACATTTTTTGCAATTTTAGAAGATATTTATCAGCGATCTTCGAGACCTTCGAAGATTCTTCACACGTTCTTTGCGTCCTTCGATGATCTTCGTCAACGATTTCTGAGACCTTCGAAGATCCTTCCCACGTCTTTGCGACCATCGAAGATCTTCATCACCGATATTCGAGACCTTCAAAAATCCCACCCGCGTTCGTCAAGACATTCAAAGATCTTCAAGCGAGTTCTTCGCATTCCTCAAGACGTTCAACGCGTTCTTTTCCAAACTCGAAGAACGCCTACTCATTCAATCAGAGGCCACGATTCTAAATCCCTCGTTTGAAATTCAAGGAAAATAATCGGGGGATTTAATTTCTGTGTTCAAATTCACTGACAGAGATTGTAATCAAGATCATCGAATCATGACTAAAACAGTTGTTACGCCAAATTTCTCGCTCTTGTTTCCATTAGCATAAATTTTTGTGTATAAATTTTGACACGCCCACTGGGCCATCTCTGCCCCTCATATCTTCTCCTCGAGTACAAGTCGTAAATGTCGGAGGCACATGCGCCTACTGTATGGTTTTGATGCAGGTTACTCAGCGGAAATACAAAACTTTTTCTTTAACATACATCCATGAATCGCAGGTGAAAATTTCCTAACGTGATAAAGGAAGTAAGATTACCTAGTGAATATGGCTGATCACAACGTAGATGTAGCGTCTACATCTCTGCCAGTATACATACCTTAGGATTGAGAACTGGAACCTTCTTTACGAATTGTGCTAGTAGTGTAGGGAAGTAATCACCAAGGAAGTTCATCAAATCAATTGGATCACGCAACGAAGTTGGAGGAGGCCGAGCATGTCTGTGCCGTCGTGTATGGGGGCGTGCACGGCTTTCTTGCTCTCTCTCCTTGCTCTAATTATTTCATCGACTAAAATAATAGGTCTAGGACTAGCATTTTATATTTAATAAGTCCTTATTTTTACAAACTTGCCCAAATACTAATCATGTCTAAAATTTTATAATGTAAGTATAATAACAGGATCTAAATACTCTGGACGGGGGGGGGGGGGGGGTTGAATAGAGTACGCTAACTTTTTGCTAAAAAAAATATTTCGAAACTTGTAGAGAGTATGGAGTTGATATCTCAAAGGTTTGAGAAAGGTTTGAGAAACTAGAGATATAACTGCAGAACACAGAGGAATCAAAGCTTTGTGATTTGGAAAACTCCAAATCTTTGGAACTTCCTGATTAGACTGTAATGAAAAGATAAAAGAAGTAGGCAGCAAGAACACAAAGATTTTACAGTGTTAAGTCACATTTGGACCTAGTCTCTACGTGAGAGATCTTATCCCTCCAGGATTCTAACACAACTTCTTATTAATCGCCCAGATTCAGCCCTAGATCTCAAGCCTAAGTGAGCTACATTTCACCTATACAGCTTGTGGTTCCCAAACTATCTTGTTCCAGCTACAATCTGTTGAAACAATAAGAACCTCTTTGTTGTATACTTGAACAACTAAACTTCTAAGTTTATGAGGTTTAAGAACACAGAATGATAATACAAGTTCAGTATAAGTGTGAAGAACACATAATACAAATAAGCAATAAAGCTTGGAAGTGTTCTTCAATCTGTGATAACTGGTCTTGCTTCTGCATTATCAATGTCTTGATGAGTCTGAAGATTTGAATGCTCTGATCTCTCCTATTTGTAGCAATCTTCAAATATCACGTTTTTCGATCTTAGTCCACGTCTCTATTTTTTAAATAACAATCTGCAACAAGTTGAGAGATTTTAGGAACTGAATGCCTAAAACTCATTTTCCATGATATGCTTCTTTCAACAGCTATGCTTGGATAGCTATCTGAATAGTTTATGGACGTTGGAACTCCCAATAACCCTGCATACACTCAACAAACAAGATCAAACAATATCCTAAAAAAACTAGCATCAAGATGTGATTAACAATATGCCAACAGTTCATGAGAAAAACTGGGCTAGGTTTTGTCTGAAATTAAACTCAGATAATACATCCAATCTGATGAATATATCATCAACACATTATGGAACAAAAACTAATATACAATAATAGATCCATAAAAAGTTATGAATCCCAAAGAAACTACTTGCATACACAGATTTAATCAGATGAACTTAGCAGTGAAAAGTACTCAGTAAATCTCAAAGCTTTGAAGCTGTGTCTGCTAGTTCATCAAAATGAACTTTGATTTCCAATCCAACTAAATCTTGCATATAATGTTAATCCATCCAAAACAAGAATTAATAATGCCTGCTTAGTGTTATATATAGAGTTATATAACTCAGTTCATATAAAAAACAAAGACATGCACATAACAGTTAGTCACATGTGTGTGTATATATATATATATATGTAGAGCACAGTGCCTCAAAGCTTTGAAGCTTTGGCACTTCAGAATATTTCCAATATGTCCAGCCTGTGTTTCGGGCTTTCATCATCAAGGAATCTAAGCTCCTTCTGCATACACATCCATATATCAATATTAAAGAGCTACAGATCTATCAATCTTCCCCTTGATGAAAGACAAAACACATTACTGAAATCCAGATTATGAATAAATTTCCTGCAACTCAAAAACACAAGTGATGCACCAATACCAGTAACAACATTAATCTAATGATCACATTTAAACATAATATAACACCTTAACAAAAATTAAAAATCTGCATAACAATAAATAACCAGGATCCTACAAAATTATTACAAGACTTAACACAAAAACATATAATCTTCTCTCCCTTTTTGACTTTCATCAAAAGAGTAGAAGAAATGTAGGATCTAGTTCATAGTGTTTTTGAAGATAAAAAGAAAATTTAAAAAAAAAAATTATGGACTTGAAAGAAAAAGAAAGACATAAAGAATAAGAATGGTGTACTTCAAGGCTTTGAAGATTCATCTTCAGGATCCTTCTTTGCAGACTTCTTTCCAGGATTAACTTTCCCCTTTCCCTTGTCCTGAGCTTCTTCTTGTTCTTCTTCATTTGTATCAGCCTTTGAATCTCCTTCAGCTTCAGCTGGTTCTTCTCTTTGCTCACCTTGTTCAGCACCTTCTTCACCCTGTGCTTCCTCAATTTCAGTTTGCATTTTTTCCATCACTTCATCAATGACCTAATCCAAATCAGCTTCTTTCTTTTCAGTAGTCTGTGCAACTGTTTCCTCATCACCAACCTCATCCTCAGATTGATCAAAAAGATCCTTATGATTAAGATCAATAGGAACTAGTTAATTCTTCTGCTTATTGAGAGATTCTCCAAGTACTTAATATGAATCAATGCTAGTTTCTATGCTTTTCTGAAGATGGTATCTTTTCTAGGTTCAATCCTTTGATAATAATTTCTAGCTTATTGTTCACCAAACCTTTAAACTGGTGAAATCAATAGACATGTCAAACAACCCTTGTCTCAGATCCTCCACTCCATCTTCCAAAACTTCAACCCTATCCAGTATTTGAGATAAATCCAAATTCCGACACACTTTGGGGGTTGTAGCATCTCTAGGTTTGATAAATTCCTTATCTTTCCTCTCTTCGCTCAACTCAGAAAAAAAATTCCCCTTTCCTTTGACAGTGTGAACTATCCCAATCCTTTGAAAAGATGCCTCATATACCAACCCAAAACCCGTAGTAATATTGTCTTCATCCTCCAAAGAGACTCCAAAGTGTTTTAAAAACAATGGTAAAACATTGGCATAAGGCAGGGAATGGTTCCTAGTCCTAGTGCCACAGCAAACCATATGCTCCATCACAACAGTAGGTAGATCAACTTCAAACCCTTGACATATAAGATACATCAGAATCAACACCTTATGTGTCACAAATTATTTGGATCCTTGGGAACTACACATATCATAATGATAGAAAACAAAATTTTAACTTCACATGTAAACACAAAGTGTGTTAACTGATTTGGTTAAGTTGGGGTTCCATCCAAGAAAAACAAGGCTTTGGCCTTCTCCAAAATCTCATTCCTATCAGGGTGATCACTAACCGTATACTTTCTAGGTACTCCCAAAACTTTGGCAAAAACCCTGTGATCTAACTTAATATGAACACGAGCCACTTTTGATGTGAGAATGTACTTGTCACTATCATCCAATTATTGAACTAAGTTCAGATTGAAAAGTCTGGTCAACCTAGGGTAAGCCTCAGATGGTGGATTTAACAAACTCCCAACAGATGATTTCCTCAAATTCTTAATGTAGTCTAATTCCAATAAATCCAACAATTCAGTACAGATTAGACTACATAATACTTTTGATGATGCATACCCATCCATCCATACAATCCTAAAATTTTAATTAACAAACCAAGAATCAGGCAGCAAGTTCTTACCAAAATTTGTAGTCTTCTTGGTCTTTACTGCAATGTGTTTAACTCTTTTCTTCTCTGGAGTTGCTTCACCCTTCTTCTCATCAGCTTTCTTCCCCTTTGAAGATGACACACTCTTCTTTTCACCTTTATTATCATCCACATATTTCTTCTTCTTGCTTTATTCTTCTCTTTGGTCCTTACTCCCATGTTCTTTGTTCTTCACCACCTCTTCTGTTGCAGACTCGAATTCTGACTTAGCCACTGGTTTTCTTGAACTTCCTTTCCCTTTCTTGACCTTCTTTGAGGGAGGTGAAGTCTCATGGATACTGGTTGTATCTTCTGTATCTGATCTTTGAATGGTGATCTTCCTGTCAGCCTTCCTCTTTATCCTCTTGTTGGAAGTCTTACCTTGCTGCTTGATCCTCTTAGACTTGCGCTCCATTTTGATTAGGGTTTGAGAGGGTTTGAGAGAGAATAAGGAGAGAGCGGTACGAAGTTATAGAAGTTGGGAATGAGAGAAATAAGCCCTGAAGTTAGTTTAAGTAGGTAGAAGAGTTTGATTTGAAAATGGATTTGCATGCAAAGGAGATTGCAAAAGATTTCCTGTGATATTTTTAGATATTTTGTCAAAATCTCTTAACTATTGAAATATTTTGTAATTATCTAAAAAGATATTACAAAATAATCCACAATCCAAATTTTAAAATAAAGCATATCCACTCAATCAATGGAGTGTAACAGTGGTTCAAAGCTTTGACAAGTTTCAGATCAACAAAGAAACCTTCAAAGCTTTGAGGCATACTTTCAAGGCTAAGAAAGTATGATCTCAAGGCTTTGAGATTTAAACATATACTACATATAGAGACTAATACTCCCCATAAATCAATGCGTCCTTTTTCAACATACCCAATTCAAGCCATAGGGATGCACACCTCTCATCTTGCAATGGTTTAGTGAAAATATCAGCTATTTGCATAGAAGTAGAAATAAAAGATGGAGCAAGATCACCTTTTTCAGCATGATCTCTAAGAAAATGATGTCTCACATCTGTGTGCTTTGTCCTTGAATGCTGAACTGGATTCTTTGATATAGAAATGGTACTTGTATTGTCACAATTGATAGGGACAAATCTGAATTCATATCGAAGATCACTTAGCTGTTGAGCAATCCATAAAACCTGAGAGCAACAAGCTCCAGCTGCAATGTATTCAGCCTCTTCAGTTGATAGAGCTACTAAATTTTGCTTCTTTGAATGCCAACTAATCAGTGATGAACCAAGTAATTGGCAACATCCAGAAGTGCTCTTTCTGTCTACTTTTATCCTGCAAAGTCTGCATCTGAATAACCACTCAACATAAAATTAGATCTTCTTGGATACCAAATCCCCAAGTCTTTGGTTTCATTCAAATATCGAAAATCCATTTTACAGCAATCAAATGTCTTTCTTTAGGATCTGCTTGAAATCTAGCACACATACATACACTAAACATAATATCTGGTCTACTAGAAGTTATATACATAAGTGAACCAATCATACCTCTATAATCATTTTGATTCACACTCTTACCTTTTGTATCCTTGTCCAAAGATAATGATGAACTCATCGGAGTCTTAACTACGTTGGACTATTACATGTTATATTTATTTTACATATCCTTGGTGTATTTCCCTTCATGCTCAAAAATTCCTTTCTTCATTTGATTCACATGAAGTCCAAGAAAGAAATTCAGTTCTCCCATCAAGCTCATCTCAAATTCACTGCACATTAGACTTGAAAACTCTTTTGGAAGAGCTTAATTAGTAGAACCAAATAGAATATCATCAACATATATATGTACTACTACCAAATCCTTTTCACGATTCTTGATAAAAAGAGTTTTGTCTACAAGTTCTCTCTTGAAACCATTTTTCAATATAAACTTAGAGTGTCTGTCATACCAAGCCCTTGGAGCTTGCATAACTCCTTACAAGACTTCGTCTACTTTGTAAAAATGATCAGGAAAGGGGTCACTTCGAAAACATGGTGGTTGAGCAACATATACTTTATCTTGCAAGTATCCATTTAGAAAAGAACATGTGACATCCATTTGAAAAGATTTATGTGATTATGTGATGCAAATGCAGGAACTATTCTGATAGCTTCTAGCCTTGAAACAGGGGAAAATGTTTCCACATAGTCAATTCCTTCTTCTTGATTATATCCCTGTGCAACCAGTCTTGTTTTTCTCACAACCTTACCTTTTTCATCAAGTTTGTTTCTGAACACCCACCTTGTCCCAATCACTGAATGATTCTTTGTCCCAGGAACCAAATTCCAGAATTTATTCCGTTCAAACTCATTTAGCTCATTCTGCATTGAAATGATCCAGTCTGCATCTTCGAGTGCGTCTTTTGCATTATTGGGCTCAATAAGCGATACAAAATCACTTAAAGCACACAGATTCCTCAGTTGTCATCTTGTCTGAGTTCCAGTGGTTGGATCTGATATGATGTTTTCTACAGGATGATCTGATAAGTATTTAAACTTCTTTCTGGGTGTCCAAATGTATGATCCTTCAAAGATTTGAGTTCCTGACACTGTAGAAGGAGCATCATATGTCCTATCAGTTTGAGTCCCAAGGCTTTGAGATTTTGGCTCAGCAGGGGGTTCAAGGCCTTGAGATTATTCTAAATGTTTCTGCTGCTTAGTTTTGCTTCTGTTTATTTTCTCATTGTCATCATCATCCTCATAATTGTTCAAATTGAGATGTGCAAAACTTTCACTCATAGAATCATCAGTGCTTTCATCCAAAATAACATGAACACTCTCTTCTACAATCTTAGTTCTCTTATTGTAAACTCTATAACCCTTTATAGTCTGAGAATAACGAAGAAAAATACCTTCATTACTTATAGCATCAAACTTACCAAGATTATCTTGGCCATTGTTTTGCACGAAAGAGGTACAACCAAAAGGCTTAAAATAAGCAACACTAGGCTTTCTTCCTTTGAATAATTCACAAGAAGTTTTCTTCAAAATAGGCCTCACCAAACATCTTTTGAGCACATAATTGGCAGTATTTATAGCTTCTGCCCACAAATACTTTGGCAAATTGCTTTCAAGTATCATGGTTCTAGACATGTCTTCAAGAGTTCTATTTTTTCTCTCAACTACACCATTGTGCTGAGGAGTTCTAGGTGCAGAAAAGTTATGTGAGATTCCATGCTTTGCACTTGATAAATCAAAATCAAGCTGATCAAATTCCCTACCATGATCACTCTTAATAGATGCAACAGGTAAATTTTTCAAACTTTCAAGCTCTTTACAAAGCTTTAAAAATTCCGATAATGCTTCAGACTTATCTCTAATAAACATAACCCAAGTAAGAAGGAATAATCATCAACCAAAATAAGCATATATCTCTTACCTTTGGGTGTTTGAACCCTCACGGGACGACACAAGTCCAAGTGCATCAATTCTAAGGGTCTAGAAGTACTTCCAAAGTTCTTTGGCTTGAATGAACTCCTGGTCTGTTTACCTTGAGTACATGCATTGCGAATCTCATCATCTTTGAATTTCAGGATTCGTAATCCTCTTACCAAGTCTCTTGTGATGAGTTTGTTCATAGTGTGCATGCTTATATGACCAAGCTTTCTATGCCAAAGCTTTGAGTCATCCTTCAACGCTTTGATACATTTCAGACTATCACCTATACCAATTATGTTGCACCTTGCTTTGTCATCAAGTGTGATTGTTCCCTCTTACTTCTCTTTAAGCTCAGTGAATAAAGATTTCTATCCACCCATGTGCCTCGAACATCCACTATCCAAAATCCATTTCTGATCTTTCAAAGCTTTGGTAACATCCTGCAAAATTCAATCAATCCCGCAACAGGCTATTAGACCAAGTGTAGAATTTGGATTCATACTCAGAATCAACCATGTTAGGTGGTCTAATTTATTTTGGAACCCAAATCTATTTCACTTGTCCCTTAAGCTGATAAGGATAACTGTTCCTCATTATGTGAGGTTCTGTCCTTCTTAAGGGGCAAGTTAATTCACATGTCCAATTATACCAAAACAATGACATTTTGGAGAATGTCTGCTTCCTGATTTAAAAAATGTGGTGTGGTTTCTTTTTCAAAAGTTTAGATTGTAACCAATTCCACTTTTGTATACAGAATGCATACTTACTCCAAGCAAAAGATTTAACTTATGTTCTGGGCCAGCAAAGGTTGAAAGAATTTTCTTGGATTCATGAAGCTCGCTAGTCAATGAAGTTTTTTATTTTTCTAAATTAACTGAATGACTCTTTAGATCAACATATTTATCAGTTAAAAGAGAGTTTTGATCAACAACTTCTTTGACTTGTGATTTCAAAGCTTTGAATCTACTATCCAAGACTTTGAAGTCACTATCAATCTTAAACTTAGTAGCTTCAAGAAATTTTTTTTGAAAAACCAAATCTAATTCCTTTAATTGCTCATGAACCTTTATTTTCAAGGAATCAATATCATTCATGTAACTTTCCTCATTCAAAAACATTCTTTTGAGGATTTCAGGTAAGACATCAGATGGACTAGATAAAAGATTCTTTACCATATCTTCAATTGGCTTCTCAGTAGAGTGATCTTCCTGATGTCCAGCCATCAAACAGAGATTGGCTTGCTCTTCATCAGAATCTGAGTCTGACGAGTCTGAATCACTCCATGAATCTACCATTTTTCTTTCTTTTGTTGTCATTTTCATCCTTAGGAAATTGTCTGCTTTTCTTATTTTGAGGGCAATCTCTTACCAGATGATCTGCATCTCCGCATTCATAGCAATTCATAACTTTACGTTTATATGCATGTGAAGAGGATTTACCTTTCTGATCCTTGTTTGTTGAGGATTTGAATTTTTCTTTGCTATAGTCCTTGTTTCCAAAATTTCTCTTCTTTTTAAGAATTCTGGCCAAGACTTTGGAAATCAAGGCTAAGGCTTTTTCATCATCATCATCATCCTCTTGTTCAAGGTTCTGAGATTTTTCATTGTCCTTGCCTTGAGTGACAGGTTCCTGATGTTGTCACTCAGGTCACCATCTACCTCCGTCATGGATATCTCATGAGTGAGCAATTTTCCTTGTAGATCATCAACTTCCAGAATGCTTAAGTCTTGAGCCTCCTCAATTGTAATTTTCTTAGGCTCCCATTTTGCCTTTGGAAAACTTCTAAGTATCTTCCTGATATTTTCCTCATTTGAGAAAGATTTTCCCTAGGGTTCCAAGTTGTTCACAATATCTTTAAACCTTTTAAGCATATCCTTGATGGATTCCTCAAAATTCATCTTAAACAGTTTATACTGTCCCAAGAGGATATTGATCTTTGTCTGCTTGAATTGACTAGTTCCTTCATAAGTAACAGTTAGCTTATCCCATATCTCTTTTGAACTCTTGCAGTTGGATATCCTGTTAAACTCATCTTCACTAAGAGCATGATATAATAAGTTCAAAGCTTTATAATTTTTTGATACCTTTTCCAGCTCAGTCACTGCGAGATCTTCACCAGGGTTGACAGTTCTGACTCCATTGGTAGTAGTATAGAACAAGTTTGGGTCACTCACAACAATAGACCATAACTCCATGTCTTGATCAATGATGCGCATATTCATCAGTGCCTTCCAATTCACAAAGTTATCACCACATAATAGTGGAGGTCTATTAGCTGCTCTTCCCTGTGAGAATCCTCCATCACCAACATTACTCATAGTCACAACATTGTTAGATCCTTAAACAGTGACCCAAGCTCTGATACCAATTGAAAGTTTGTAATGTAAGTATAATAGCTGGATCTAAGTAATCTAGAAGGGGGGACGTGAATACAGTATGCTAACTTTTGCTATTTTTTTTTTGAAACTTGTAGAGAGTATGCATTTAATATCTCAAAGCTTTGAGAAAGCTTTGAGAAACTAGAGATATAACTGCAGAACATAGAGGCTTCAAAGCTTTGAGATTTGGAAAACTCCAAAGCTTTGGAACTTCCTGATTAGACTGTAATGAACAGATAAATGAAGTAGGCAGCAAGAACACAAATATTTTACAGAGTTCAGTCACAATTGGACCTATTCTCTACCAGAGGGATCTTATCCCTCCAGGATTATAACACAAATTCTTATTAATCACCCAGATTCTGCCCAAAATCTCAAGCCTAAGTGAGCTACATTTCACCTATACAGCTTGTGGTTCCCAACCTATATAGTTCCAGCTATAATCTGTTGAAACAATAAGAACCTCTTTGTTGTTCACTTGAAAAACTAAAATTCTAATTTTGTGAGGTTTAAGAACACATAATGATAATATAATTTTAGTACAAGTGTGAAGAACACATAATAGAAATAAGAAATAAAGCTTGAAAGTGTTCTTCAATTTGTGATTAATGATCTTGCTTCTGCAATGTCAATGTCCTGATGAGTATGAAGATTTGAATGATATGATCTCTCCTATTTGTAGCACTCTTCAAATCTCACGTTTTTCAATCTTAGTCTCTGTTTCTCTCTTTTTTCTTAAATTCAAAGCACTGATGTCTTTATATAACAGTCAGCAACAACCAGAGAGATTTTATGAACTGAATGCCCAAAAGTCCTGTTCCCTGATATGTTTCTTTCAACAGCTATGCTTGGACAGCTATCTGATTGATTTATGGACATTGGAATGCCCAACAACCCTGCATACACTCAAAAAACAAGATCAAATAATATCCAGACAAACTACATCAAGATCTGATCAGCAATATGCCAACAGTTCATGAGAAAAACAAGGCTAGGTTTTGTCTGAAAATAAACTCAGATAATACATCCAATCTTATGAATATATCATCAACACCATATGGAACAAATATTAATAAATAATAATAGATCTATAACAAGTTATAAATCCCAAAGAAACAACCTGCCTACACAGATTTCAGACGAACTTAGCAGTGAAAAGTACTCAGTAAATCTCAAAGCTTTGAAGCTTTGTCTGCTAGTTCATCAGAATGAACTCTCATTTCCAATCCAACTCAATCCTGCGTATAATGTTAATCCTTCCAAAACAAGAATTACTCATGCATGCATAGTGTTATATATAGAGTTTTATAACTCAGTTCATTTAAAAAACAAAGACCTGCACAGAACAGTTAGTTACATGTATATGTATATGTATATATATAGAGTTGTATAACTCAGTTAATTTGAAGCTTTGTCTGCTAGTTCATCAAAATGAACTTTCATTTCCAATCCAACTCAATCCTGCATATAATGTTAATCCTTCCAAAACAAGAATTAATCATGCATGCATAGTGTTATATATAGAGTTGTATAACTCAGTTCTTTTAAAAAACAAAGACCTGCACAGAACAGTTAGTTACATGTATATGTATATGTATATATATATATGCGTAGCTACAGTGACTCAAATCTTTGAAGCTTTGGCACTAAAGAATATTTCAAATATGTCCACCCTGTGTTTCTGGCTTTCATCACCAAGGAATCTAAGCTCCTTCTGCATATACATCCATATATCAATATTAAAGAGCTCCAGATCTACCAAGTTCCATACACGAATTAGTCTAATTGCTATTTAGTCCAACTAAATATGCACGTTGTTGCAATTTGATTATTGATCCTTTTAACTGTTAATTAGTCCAAGTAATTAACATCTATATCAATTTTAATCCTTTTGGTGTGTGAGCCTGCATGTTCCTATTAAGTTGGTTGTTATAATTACAAATATTGAGCGGTGTCTAGAAACACATCAACGCCACCCAACTAATAGAAATAGTCAGTGATCTAACAAACCTATGGGACCAATCTTACCGTGCTGTGTAGTCCCTTTGTCACAATATCTGGATTGGACACGAGACACATATGTCACACTCGTGTATCCAATCCATAGTTTCTCGATCCTGGAAATAGACTCATCTGAACATATAATAACAATATCATATATTGATTTGTCTGAGTCTAGCGAGACATTTGATAAGTACTACTCATCGAGTGGTCGTTGATACATACTCCCGTTATGTGGGAGGGACACATCCTCTCTACATTACTAGCATCTGTAGTGAGCGGAAACTTTTTCATAAAATATCTAGTTTATTCATAGATTTATCATCATTAAATAGTTATATTTCATGTCTTTGTGTTACTTGATTATTTTAGTGAATGTTTTGCTTGCATATGAATATGATTTTAGGTAAGATGATATGAGTAGTCCAAAATTATAAAGTAGCAAGGGTTTTAGAGCACAATATGAAGACTTCGGGGTTAAAATGGTAAGAATTATATAAGTTTATGTGCAGGGGTTCCTAGGTGTTTTTTAGACATAGTTAGGAGTGTTAAAGTGATTTAAACACAAACTTTTTGATACATCAGGAAAACGGGATTAGCTTTGTTATTCACGTATTTTCTTCATTCTCCTATCCCATTTCTCGCACACACGATGCACTGAAGAAGAATACGAAACCCTAGATTTCAAGCTCTCAATCGGAAGTCAAGAATAGGATTTTAGGCGCGGTGAAGGGGAAGAAGCGTATATCTACTCCAAGAGTAGCCACTACTTAGGGATTCTAATCTTGCAGGTTCTCAATTGAATCCCTTTCCGTGAGGTAGGAGTTTGTTAATTTTCTTGTTGTGAATTAAGATGCACTACGTGTGTTCGATGTGATCAATGAACGTGTTAATTGATCTTCTTGTGCTCTTATCATATGACTATAAATTTGATTTTTTCATCATATTGGTTGCATATGGATTGGAATTCAATATGTGAATTACATGTGAATGCAGTAGTACTTGTGGTCATGGAAGAATCGAATTATTGTAATGGGTTATAAATCCTAAAATTAGTGAGTGAGAAGTTGTTGTTGATGATACCGGTTTGGTACGGCTTATAACTAAGGTGGGCTTGAACAGCTCCACGGTGAAAGTCCTTAAACTTGGGAAGGAGGTAACTCATTTTATCGGGTAGTACCTGTAAAGAGGGCAAAGCCTTTTGGGGATACTACGTGATATGGTCACGGCAGAGCCATGCATTGGCTAAGTTGAACGGGACGCGCAGTGTGCGGTCGTCGGCAGAGCCATGTGTTAGCTAGCACGAACTCCACCGGTGGCGATTTGAGTGTTACATGGTCATGAGTTGATAAGACAACGCGAAGTGTCATATATGTGAATTGTGTCTACACTTGTTGTGTGACTCTTTAATTTCGTGAAATACTTTCGGTGAGTTGCATTCCATGACATGTCAAATGAATTATCTCAAACTATTACTTCTACTGGGCATTGGTTTACTCACTCCCTCATTTTTCAGGTGCTAGATTGGAGCCGAGAGTTTAGACATGAGCTTCATACAACGAGAAGATTTTAGCTGCATTTAGTTAATAAAATTCGTCTATTTGATGCACACTTGAACTTTACAAGATGTTGAATTTGTTTTGGTATCCTTTTGAGACCAGAGGCAATTTCATGTTCTACATAGATTGGATTTGATGATTGAAATCGAATAGGATTTGTAGATATCTATTTGTCAGTTTGCTCATCCTGAATTTTACGGACAACAATGCACATTATCCTCAATAAGTGTAGCTTGGTTATTATCTGGAAAATTTTTTTTAGATGGGTATTCGACACTTAGATATCAATCTTGTGTTCAAATTTCATAATTTTTCACCATACGGATTAATCGTTATTGAATTTTAATGTTTGTGTTGCAGTCCTGAGTACTTTTACCAGTCAGCCCCACGTTTGTGTCAATAAGTCAAACACCACATTTTCTTTGGCCAAAATAATTCTATGGGGTATTATACACTTTTTTTTATCAATTTTTTGTCAAAATTTCATAACATTTTGGCTTACGGGTTAGGAGATATTGAATTCTGAAGTTGTTGTCACAGTTCTGAATTTCTTAGCGACCATTCGTACGTTTTTACCTATATCTCCTCCACCTCTTGACCTTTGTAAAAACTGTTTTAGTGAGTTGTGAAAAACCCTTATACGATACTTTCTTCCAAATTTCACAATTTTTTAATGAGTGGTTGGAGAGAAATCAATTTTTGAATCCATACTTTCAATTGTGTCCGTTTTCAGCGTGTTTTTTATAACTTTACTCACGTACTCGAGTTATGGAAACCGGGGCATGATAACATGGTATCAGAGCTCAAGGTACGAATACCTAGGGGCAGTGGGTGATTTCGTATGTGAATTTCTTGTGCGTACACGAGTTTATATGATACGTGCTGACGTGTTTGGTGATTTGTGTGCCTTGTTGTTGGATATGCATGGTTGCAATGTATTCCAGGCATGTTAACCTTTTGTACTTGTGTGCTACGTGTTTCTTTATATTATTACCATGTGAATTGAATTGATTTTGGATAATTTCACGGCTAATTATTGTTTAAGCTTTCATATAGAGTGATGGCCCCAAAAAAGAGTAGAAGTACTAAGATTAAGAAAAAGACTACAGTTGCAGTTTCAACTAATGAGGCTAAAGATTTTGGTAATACTCAGGTGGGGAATATGCTAGTGCATCACAAGTGCAGGCTATCCCACAAGAATTCTGTAGCGAGGTTGTCAACACATTGTGAGAGATGACTAGTGCGATCGCGAAAGGAACTCCAACCCAAACCCAAACTGGAGATTATCTGAATTCAACTCATATAGCATTGAGGGAGTTTCTACATATTAAGACATATGATTTTCATGGTGAACCAGATCCACTAGCTGCAGAGGAGTGGTTGGAGTAGGTTAGCCGCAATTTAGATACTCTGAGCTTCAAGGATAAAGCTATGAAAGTGAATTTTGTAGTGAATCAGTTGAAGGGCGATTCATATCATTGGTGGAAGCGTGTGAGCTCCACAATCACTAAGACTTTTGAGGCTTTCTACAAGATTTTCTTGGGAAAGTATTTTCGAGAAACAGCTAAGGATGCTCTCCGAGAATAGTTTATTGCTTTGATTCAGGGTGGAGCTATGACAGTGCACAATATGAGGTCAAGTTTACCGCTCTAGGGTGTATGCTAATGAGATGATTGCGACTGAGGAGTTGAGGTGCAAGAAATTTGAGTGTGGTTTGAGGCCAGCTATCAGGGAGAGAGTGGCAGCTTTAAGGATTCGTAACTATTCCGAGCTTGTAGAGGCAACAAGAACTGTGGAGGAAACATTGCAGGATATTAAGAGGATTAGGTAGCTTAAGCCACATCATGGAGGTACTAGCACACAACATCAGGGTTGTTTCTCGAAGCGTCCTAAGACCTCTGATACAACATCGTACCCTCAGGGGCAACAACGATCATCTGGATCAGTTCCTCTTGCTCCAACATAAGGTACGGGACAGACGTATCAGACGAATGATTCGTTCCACCATTGCAATCAGTCGGGACATCGTCGTTTTAAATTCCCTTAGAGTGCACAATTGGGAGGTCGTTCCCAACGACTTCAGCGAGGATATTCACACGACTCGACAAAGAATGGTGATCCTAGGACATGCTATCAGTGTAGGCAGGTCTGGCACATTAGTCGTTAATGTACCCACGGTCAAGGAACAAAGAGGAGGACTCGAGCACATCATTCTCATTCCACACAGTCAGTACCATCACGATCAGAGTATGGAGCACCACAACTGTCGTTTGGGAATTCGGGTCAGAGAACTATCCAAGGGTCTAACTCTGCATTATCTAATCAGCGAGCTAGAACTCATGGAGGTGGTCAGAAATTTCAGGGAGCATAAGTTCGTGTTTACAGAGTCACAAGTTCAATGCTACCGGTAATTCTGCCATCAGTTGAGGAGTCGGCAGATCCATCAGGGATTCAAGGTACATCGTTAGTGTTCCATTCTTGGGCATCCGTTCTTATTGATGCTGGAGCATCACATTCATTTACATCATTGTCTTTTGCATCATCCTTTGGCGTAGATATGCACTTGGTAGACACACAATTAACTATAAACACCCCGGTCAACGATGAAGTCACTTCGAATAGGGTTTGCAGGTCATGTGAGCTTGGAGTTGCTGATTATTGCATATTATTAGACTTAATTGTCTTAGACATGACTACTTTTGATGTTATTCTTGGGATGGGTTGGTTGACTGCTTATCGTGCCAACATTGATTGTCATAAGAGGAGAGTGTCTGTTACTACGACTGAAGGAGTTCATTTCAATTTTCTTGGTGACCGCAATGATTGTGCGACACCATCTAAGTTAGACTCATGGGCTCGGGGAAACCTATATTTTCTTTTCTCTATAAGTAAAGATGACGAGAGTTTTACTGCAAATGAAGTGTTTCCATCAGTCGTGTGTGATTTTCGATATGACTTTCTTGATGATTTACGTGAATTTCCACCACGTCGTGAGGTGGAATTTTCTATTAAACTTGTTCCTGGTACCGAACCTATTTCAATGAGCCCATACCGATTTGCTCCTGCTGAGTTGCGTGGGCTGAAAGTGCAACTTCAAGAATTGCTGGATAAAAAGTTTATTCTTCCTAGTACGTCACCTTGGGGAGCTCCGGCCTTGTTTGTGAAGAAGAAAGATGATTCGCTCCGCATGTGTATTGACTATAGGAAGCTCAACAGAGTGACAAATAAAAACAAGTACCCCTTACCAAGGATTGTCGACTTTTTTGATGAACTTAAGGTTTCGATGTGGTTTTCCAAAATTGATTTACGATCAGCTTATCATCAGTTACGAGTGAAGGAGGTGGATATCCCTAAGACAACTTTTCGTACTAGATACGAACATTATGAGTTTCTTGTTATGCCCATTGGGTTAACAAATGCGCCAGCTGCTTTTATGAATTTGATAAACTGCATCTTTCGACCTTACCTCGATCAATTTGTTGTGGTATTTTTAGATGATATTATAATTTATTCTCTGTCTAAGGAAGAACATGAAGAACATTTGAGAATTTTTTGCAGCTCTTACGATATCACCACTTGTATGCAAAATATTAGAAGTGTGAGTTCTGGTTATCCAAGGTAAAATTTATTGGCCATGTCGTATCAGGTGGAGGTGTTTCTATTGACCCTTCAAAGTTTAAGGAAGTTATGAAATGGGAGCCATCGAAAAATGTTTTTGAGATCTGCAGCTTTCTCGGTCTTGTAGGCTATTATCGTAGAAGTGTGGAGGACTTTTCAAAACTTGCGTCACCGTTGACACGATTGACACGCAAGGGGGTAAACTTTTTCTGGAATGATAAATGTGATTCGGCCTTTCACGAGTTAAAGAAGAGGTTGACATCGTCTCCAATCCTGATGATACTAGAAAGGGGTATAGGTTATACATTATATTGTGATGCTTCTCACGACGGCTTTGGTTGTGTTTTGATGCAAATGGGTAAGGTTGTTGCTTATGCTTCGCGTCAATTAAAGATGCACGAGTGAAACAACCCTACTCATGATTTGGAACTTGCAGCAATTATCTTTGCATTGAAGATTTGGAGACAATACTAATATGGTGAGAAGCTTGATGTGTTTTCTGACCACAAGAGTTAAAAATATTTGTTCCCACATAAAGAATTCAACCAGCAACCGACGCGATGGATGGAGTACATGGAGAATTATGACTTTGACTTGCAGTATCACCCGGGCAAGGCTAATGTGGTGGCATATGCAATTAGTAGAAAATCAGTTCATAGCAAATTGGGAACGACAGTTAACGAGTTGATGCTTGAGGATGTCAGCGAGTTTGACTTGCATCTCGATGAAGTAGCTGAGGGATTTGCATTGTTCTCCATAGTGGCCCAACCTCAATTGTAACACGGTTAATTGAAGCGCAACAACATGATGAAGAAGTGGAGTCAATTTAGACGTATTTTAGATGGGGAGGAAGTTCAAGGTTTAATGGTTAAACCGGATAAGACTGTGCAGTATATGGGTAAGCTCGTTGTCCGAGAGTTGTTTCGAGAGGATGTAGTTCGTGAACTCCATCACTCTCGACTTGCAGTACACCCGGGAGGTACCGAAATGTATCACACTTGCGTCGCCAATTTTGGTAGAAGGGTATGAAGAAAGATGTGCCAATATTGTTGCAAGATGCTTGACTTGCTAACAAGTGAAGGGTGAACACCAGAGACCTACAGGACTACTCCATCCATTACCTGTTTCATAATGGAAATGGGAACATATGACTATGGATTTTGTGTCGGGACTTCTAAGGTCGCCGAAGAAGCATGATGCTATATAGGTCCTCGTTGACCGTTTAACAAAATCTGCACATTTTCTTCCTAAGCATATGACTGATTCGGTTGAGACAATTAGTAAGCTCTATGTTATGGAGATCGTCAATCTACATTGTGTTCCAGTTTCTATTGTTTCAGACAGAGATCCTCGTTTTACATCTAAGGGCTTGTGTGCTTGATTTTGGGGTCTCTTGGGAAGATCACTTGCCATTAGATGAGTTTGCATACAAAAATACTTACCAATCTAGCATTGGGATGGCACCTTTTGAAGCATTGTATGGGAGACCATGTCGTTCGCCAGTTTGTTGGACTGAGGTTGGTGACTCCTCCATTATAGGGCTTGACTTGGTTCGCGAAACTATAGAGAAGATTTTGATGAGCATACAACACTTAGTCACCGCACAGAGTCGTCAAAAGAGCTATGCAGATAGGAGGAGGCGACCATTTACATTTGAGAGTGGGGAACATGTATTTCTGAAAGTTAGTCCAAAAAGGGGCTTGATGAGATTTAGGCGCAGCGGGAAATTAGCACCCATGTTTATTGGTCCTTTTGAGATATTGGAATGAGTTGGAGAAGTGTCTTATCGCCTTGCATTGCCGCCTCAGTTGTCAGGAGTCCATAGCGTGTTCCACGTTTCTTTGTTGCGAAAGTATGAACCTGATCCTTCACATATTCTTGATTGGGATGATTTGAGTATGGAGGAGGATGTCAATTATGAGGAGAGTACAATCAAAATACTAGATTCTCGAGAACAAGTCTTACGAGGAAAAACTATTCCCATAGTGAAAGTATTGTGGCAGCATCATGGCACCGATGAGGCTACATGGGAACGCGATGATGAAATGCACCACAAATACCCTGAGTTATCCAATGAATAAGATATGTGTCAAATTTCGAGAACAAAATTTCTCTAAGGCGGGTAGTTTGTAATGACCGGAAACTTTTTCATAAATATCTAGTTTCATTCATAGATTTATCATCATTAAATAGTTATATTTAATTCCTATGTGTTACATGATTATTTGAGTGAATGTTTTTCTTGTATATGAATATGATTTTAGGTATGATGAGTTGAATAGTCTAAAATTATAAAGTAGCTAGGGTTTTAGAGCACGATATGAAGATTCTGGGGTCAACAGTACAAGAATTACATAAATTTATATACAGGGGGTCCTAGGTGTATTTTAGACATAATTAGGGGGAGAAAGTGACTTAAACACAAACTTTTATACCTGATACATCAGAAAAACGCGATCAGCTTCGTTTTGCACGTATATTATGTAGGGTTTTGATCCATTCCAAACCCTCGAAGGATCACAAGAAGAGAATCATAACGATGGTAAAGGAAGA
The DNA here is from genome assembly GCA_023055425.1 of Linanthus parryae. Lineage (NCBI taxonomy): Eukaryota > Viridiplantae > Streptophyta > Magnoliopsida > Ericales > Polemoniaceae > Linanthus > Linanthus parryae. The sequence goes on along the minus strand of JALGPY010000005.1, from coordinate 107,632,178 downwards.
AACAAGCAACACGCCTTAGAGATCTCCTGTGATGACTTGTAACGTGAATTGTGTCACGTCTCTACGGTTGATCCATGCCTAGGGTTGATGTCTAGATCGTCCTTCTCCTTTGTGATAGTTTGGACCGGAGGAAGAGGAAGAAGAAATCACACAACGGGGACCCAAGAGAAGGCTTCGGCCTCTCTTTGTGGCCGACCGGTAGGGGCGGACGACTAGGGGCGGTCGTCCTCTAGCTTGTCTTGCTCTCTCTCCTTTGTTCTCTCCCACTAAACCTATGTTATGAGCATTAGTGTGGTAAGGAAGCTAGGAGTATCCTTTAATATAGTCCAACAACTCCTTGTCAACTACCTGAAGGCCCTTCCTAATCCAACATGAGTTAGGATTAGTCCATTTCTTGCATATTAGTCCTACTAAGTTTGCAGGGTGTTGCAAAGTGATCCTTCTAATTAATTAATCATATTAATCAATTCCCAAATCTGGTTCAACCCTATGTAGCGTGTGACCCCATAGGTTCTATCTAGTTGGTAGCAACAATTTGCTAATATGGAGCAGTCTCTAGCAAGACATCCATTCTAGCCAACTAATAGAATAGTCATCAGACATACCTTGTGAAAGAAATTGTATCATCCCTTTGTATCTATATCCGGATTGGACACGAGACATTCGTGTCACACTCGTGTATGCAATCCATAGTTTCTCGATCCTGGGAATAGCCTTATTCGAGCAAAAAACATCAATATCCCATATTGATTTATTTGAGTCTGGCCAGACATTCCATAAGCACTATCCCTCAAGTGGCCTCGGATATTTTCTCCCGTTATGTGGGAGGGAAAATTTCTATCTACGTCTCCTACTATTTCTAAGCTTGCTTCTTATTGTATCTGGTACACGCCTTTGTGGCTACCCAGTTACGGTGTAGCGTTTGACGCTACCTCAATATAATCCGCAACTAGAGAATCTAGTGACTTCAAATCTGAGGATGACAATACCGTTGTCACCACGAGAAGCACTAGTGACTCAACATAACATGTATGTAGCCTTCTCGGAGATGGGTCAATCCAGTATGCCATTACCCTTAATGCATACCCATGTGTTGGATCTTGATATCTCCATATCAATCCAACCCCATACTAGTCTAAAGATGATTGTCCCATTTAATCATCATAATGGAATAGGGATATTTAAGATAAACATCACAATTGTAAATCTAAGGACTTCATTATATTAAATATCCAATAAATAATATAATGAATATTCTAGCCAAGATAAGTTCATACTAAACTAGACTGCCTCTGGGGCATCTATTCCAACAGTCTCCCACTTGAACTAGAGCCAATCTGATGCATCTCGTATGTCAATGCTCCTAGTGTGCCCTTTATGCTTGCGCTAAACAAGAGGCTTTTTAAGTGGACCTGACAGATTCTCATCTGTAGAAATCTTGCATATCCGAACGTCTCCTCTATCGATAATATATCAAATAAGATGAAACTTTGTGAGCACGTGTTTGGGTTTCTGGTGTGACCGGGGCTCCTTTGATTGCGCGATTGCCCCATTATTGTCACAATACAACTCTACTGGATCCGCAATGCTAGAAACCACACCAAGTTCAAAAAAAAATTTACTAATCCCAACAGCTTCCTTTGATGACCCATTTGCAGCAATGTACTCAGCCGTCGTTGTAGAATCAGCCACCGTCTCTTGCTTGGAACTCTTCCTGCTCACCGCTGCTCCATTCAAACAAAACACATATCCCGATTTTGATCTGAAATCATCTCCGTCGGTTTGGAAGCTTGCATCCGTGTAAACCTTTACACACAACTCTTGCTCACCTCCAAATATCAAGAAAGCATCATTACTCCTTCTCATGTACTTTAGGATGTTCTTGACTGCAATCCAGTGACTCTCACCTTGATTGGATTGGTATCTGCTTGTCATTCTCAAGGCATATGAAACATATGGGGGCTGTTTGGATTTAACGTTTTTGGGGTTAGGTTGAACCGTAACCTGTTGTCGTTTGGATTTAATGGTTAGAGTTTTAGATTTAGTGGGTGGGGTGGAATTTTCCGGTGACCGGTTTAGTTGGAGCCGGTCACCGATTGTTTTTTTATTATTTTTTTTTGTCGCTAAAACTGCAATTTTCGTCACCACATCATCTCACACCCGGTCACCGGTCAAAATTACCCGGTCACCGGTTAAAATTACCCGGCCACCGGTAATCACGTCCGGTGACTGGGTCTTTGTCATGGTTGGGGTTAGGTTGGGTTCAACCTAACCCCAAAATCCAAACAGGCCCATGGTATAGTACATAACATGGCGTACATGATGGATCCTATGGTCGAGGCATAGGGAATCCTACTCTTGCGTTCCCTCTTAATCTCATTGGAAGGACAATGACTCTTTGGAAGAGTTATTCCATGTGACATGGGCAAGAATCCATTCTTGGAATCTTGCATGGAACCGCTTCAACACATTATCAATATATGTACTTTGACTAAGGCCTAGAAGTCTCTTAGATCTATCTCTATAGATCTTTATACGAAGTATGTGGGCTGCTTCCCCTAAGTCATTCATTGAGAAACACCTTCCTAGCCAATCTTTAACAGATTGCAGCATGGGAATGTCGTTTCCAATGAGTAGTATATTATCCACATACAAGACCAGAAAAGCTAAAGAGCTCCCACTAACCTTCTTGTAGACAGAAGACTCATCTTTGTTTCTGGTGAAGCGAAACTCTTTGACTACTTCATCAAAACGTCGATTCCAACTCCTAGAAGCTTGCTTCAATCCGTAAATGGATCACTGCAGCTTACAGACTTTGTTGGCTTGATTTGCATCCTCAAAACCCTCAGGCTGTATCATATAAACGTCCTCGAGGAGATTCCCATAGAGGAATGCAATTTTGACATCCATCTGCCAAATCTCATAGTTGTAGTATGCTGCATTAGCATGTAGGATTCGGATGGATTTGGTCATAGCGACTAGCGAAAAGGTTTCATCATAGTCAATACCATGAATCTGTCTGAATCCTTTAGCCACTAATCGGACCTTATAGGTAATCACATTACCATCCATGTCGATCTTCTTCTTGAAGACCCACTTGCACCCTATGGGTCGCGCCCCTACGAGTGGTTCCACCAAAGTCCATACTTTGTTGGTATACATGGATTCCATTTCGGATCTCATGGCTTCAAGCCACTTCTGAAAGTCCGTACCTCTCGGGCTCCTGGCGCACTCTACTAGATCTACGAAGCTTTTGTGCTACTTGAACAGGCCGTTCCACAACTTCTTGTGGATCCTGTTCATGCGCCATAGTAGGATCAATGTTTTGTGGTTCTTGAACCTCTTCAAGTTCTACAGTCCTCCTACATGCTTCTTTAGAGACAAACTCTCTTTCTAGAAACACGCTAGACCGAGGAACAAACATTTTGTTCTCAGTTGGATTGTAGAAGTAGTAACCCTTAATTTCCTTAGGGTACCCCACAAACTTACACTTATCCGATTTGGCCCTAACTTGTCTTCTTGTAAACGTTTTACATAGACATCACAGCCCCAAATCTTCATGAACGAAAGTGTGGGACGCCTTCCACTCCACATCTTATGTGGTGTCTTCATGACTGATTTAGATGGAACACGGTTATAGTGAAGGCTGCACTTAATAGAGCAAAGCCGCAAAACGATAATGGAAGATTGGTTTGACACATCATAGATCGAACCGTATTCAATAGTGTTCGATTCCTCCCCTATCGGACACACTATTTCATTGTGATGTTCTGGGTGGAGTGAGTTGGGACACAATCCCACACTATCTAAGATAGTCCTCAAAATCTTGGCTCAATTACTCTCCTCCATGATCTAATCGTAGAGCCTTGATACTCTTGCCAAGTTGCTTCTCTACTTCACTCTTGAATTTTTTGAACCTTTCAAATGATTTGGATTTGGCCTTCATAAGGTGTACAAATCCACATCTACTGAAATCATCAGTAAATGTGGTGAAGTAGACGTAACCACCACTCGCAGGCGTGGCAAATGGCTCACATACATCAGTATGCACGAGTGCCAATTGCTCTATAGTCCTCTCACCTTTCTTACTGAAAGGGGACTTTGTCATTTTGCCCAACAAACAAGCCTCACATGTCTCATATGATTCAAAATCAAATGAGTCTAGAAATCCATCTTTATGGAGATACACGTTTCTCGTTTATGTGGCCTAAACGACAGTGCCATAAGTAAGCAGGATTTAAATCATTTATTTTAATCCTCTTAGTATTAATGTTGTAGACAGCATGGCTTAGATCAAGGACATACAGTCCATTAAATAATTCCGCACTACAATACTGAATATTATTAAAATAAATCGAACAACAATTGTTCTTTATTGAAATAATAAAACCTTCTTGTCCAAAAAAGAAATAGAAATAACGTGTCTGTTCATAGCAGGCACAAAATAGCAAATATTTAATTCTAAAACTAATCCTGAAGGCATAGACAGCTCGTACACGCCTACGGCCAATGCAGCAACCTTTGCTCCATTCCCTACGCGCAAGTCTATCTCCCCTTTAACCAATCCTCTACTTCTCTTTAGATCCTGCACATTTCAACGAATGTGAGATCCACATCCAGTATCCAATACCCATGATGTAGAGATAGTTAAATTGACATCTACAACAAAAATAGCTGGTGGTGGTGGAATCACTATTCCAAGCCTCTTGTCCTCCAGATATTTTGAACAGTTCCTCCTCTAGTGTCCAAGCTGCAGTAGTAACATTCACCTTTAGTCACACCTTTGGTAATTCCACCAACAGGCTTAAGGGCAGGTTCCTTGTACTTGGAAACTGCTTTGCCTTTGCCCTTGGAGGATGAGGTAAAACCTTTTACCCTTTCTTTTCTGTACCATCATAATGTCCTTGCCCTTACCCTTGTTGATGCTTTGTTAAGCTTTCCTCAACATATTGAGTAAATCTAGCAGTGGTTTCACGATCTCGTTCATGTTATAGTTCATAATAAAATGTCCATAACTCTCAGACAACGATTGCAACACGACATCGGTGGACAACTCTTGAACGACCGGGAACCCTACTCGCGCGAGATTCTCCAAGTACCAGATCATACGGAGCACATGAGGTCCCACAGGGTTTCCTTCAGCCATATGACATTTGAATAATGCCTTAGAAACTTCATACCTCTCAACCCTTGCCTGCTCTTGGAAGAGCTGCTTCAAGTGTTCGATCATATCGACTGCATTCATGTTCTCATGTATCTTCTGAATCTCAGAGGTCATGGTGCATAGCATGAGGCAGACCGCATTATTAGATTTATCAACACGCTTCTGATACGCCTTTGGGCTGCAGGAGTATTATTTTCTGGACCTTTCGGAACTTTCTCCTCTATTGCGTACAGTTTCTTCTCTTGCTTGAGAACGATTCCCAAGTTTCTGTACCAATCAAGGAAATTGGTTCCAGAGAGCTTGTCCTTCTCAATGATAGAGCATAGGGAATGTTGTGAACTCGATGAGTTGTTTGCCATTTTGAATTCTACAAAAGGAAAATACGCAAGTTTTAGTATTTGTGAACTTTTCACTATATTTAATAATGGCTAGGTTATTAAACATAGCTCCCACTATTTTTCTACGGATTAATAACCCTCAAGATATTAAAGAGGAAAATATCTCTATATTTTCTAGTGGGCCAAGATCCATGTTTCATCTCCTTTTGAGCTTGCTTTGGCAAGTCACCCAAACTTTGAATACTTTTTGTAGGAACAATTTCCAATTGCATCCCATGCAACTCTTGGTTCAATTGGGCAAATAACTCCTTATTTATCCATCCGTGTGGATAATCCCAATTGATTGCCTCTAGGTTTTAATCATATTAATAACCCATTTGTGTCCAACCTCTTATTGAAACAATTGCACATTACTTGCTTGTGCCATCGCACATTATGAACCAAGTCGCCTTCCTTTGGCATGCACCAGCTTGATAAATTGTCATGATGATGCGTGTTTAAATAACGAGAAGGAAAAACACAATATTTGAATTTTGAGGAATTTTAAAATTCAATTTTAATTGTTTTGTTGATCCATATCAACTGATCTATCTATTTTGAGTTTGAGCACAACTCCAAATAATAGATTCGGGTTGTTAATTATCTTATTATCCTAATTGCATGCATCATCCATACACCAATCACAAAATAATAAGATAGAAAAATGAACAACCACAAAATAAAATAAAACATGATATGGATATGGCCTTTTCTAGACTAAGATATTCCCAAGCCAATGGGAATAACTATGAACCCCAAATAGCAACACATCTCCATGCACCTCCATCTTTTGGTCCATCCTTCATAGTCATGTGGAATGATCCATGCTCAATCTTTTGTGGCTTCTTTGGCTTTGGGATTATTTTCTCCAATCTTGGCTAACAATCTATTCTAACTAGCACTAGCTAATAACTATACTAAATAAATTAAATCTCATAAGTTGAGAGAAAAAATCGGCTGGCACGTAATAAACCCTAATTAATTATTACATTAAATTGATCGGCTCGAAGGCCGTAAACCAAACAACAAAATTAAACAATCACACCAAACCACATCCTAAGGCCATATCTAACCACCATGCGATTTGCACATAAACGGTTAAAATACAATTTTAACGCGTTTGGTCAATTTTTAATTGATTTTAGGATTTCTAGGGTTAAAACGGTCCAATGGGCCCACCGTCATATGGCTGAACCACCTTAGAGCCGCCCCGAGCAGAGCCTATGCCGTCCGGCCCAACCTGTGGGGTTGGTCGACCGCCTAGGCCCTCGGCCTCGGTGTCTTCGGCGGCAAGGAAGGAGAGGGGGATGTCCCTAGGGGCCAAACTTCCTTAGTTGTTTCCAAAACAACTCCTTCCTTATTCCCCAAGTCCAAAAGTTTCCAAATTTGAAACTAGTTTCCAAATTGGTGCCCAAACCCTAGATCTAAGATCGTAAAATTTGTCAAACTCACAAATTCATGCATCCAATGCAAAAACCAGGTCTTTTTTGGTTTGATTATTGACAAATTGCATTATATGCTAGATTTGTCCGTTTTGGGCGATAAACAATAATTTTAAAATGTAAAACTATCAAAACGTAACACATATACCACGTCTATATTCTACGACCTATGGCTCTGATACCACTGTAGGGTTTTGATCATGGATACGCAGCGAAAAAAGAAAAATTATCCATTCCAGACCCTTCAAGGATCACAGGAAGAGAATCATAACGATGGTAAAGGAAGAAACAACCAACACATCTTAGAGATCTGTCGTGATGATTTGTAACGTGAATTGTGTCACGTCTCTACGGTTGCTCCACGCCTAGGGTTGGTGTCTTGATCTTCCTAATCCTTTGTGCTAGCTTGGACCGGAGGAAGAGGAAGAAGAAATCACACAACGGGGACCAAAGAGAGGGCTTCGACCTCTCTTTGTGGCCGACAGGTAGGGGCTGATGGCTAGGGCGGTCGGCCTCTAGCTTGTCTTGCTCTCTCTCCTTTGTTCTTTCCCACTCAACTTATGGTATGAGAATTATTGTGGGACGGAAGCTAGGAGTATCCTTTATATAGTCCAATAACTCCTTGTCAAGTACCTAAAGGGTCTTCCTAATCCAACATGAGTTCGGATTAGTCCCTTCCTTGCATATTAGTCCTACTAAGTTTGCAAGGTGTTGCAAAGTGATCCTTCTAATTAACTAATCATATTAGTTAATTCCCAAATTTAGTTCAAACCTATGTAGCGTGTGACCCCATAGGTTCTATCTAGTTGGTAGCAACAATTTGCTAATATGGAGCGGTCTTTAGCAAGACATCCATTCTAGCCAACTAATAGAATAGTCATCCGACATACCTTGTGCAAGTAATTGTCTCACCCCTTTGTCTTTATGTCCGGATTGGACACAAGACATACAAGTCACACTCGTATATCCAATCCATAGTTTCTCGATCCTAGGAATAGCCTTATTCGAGCAAATAACATCAATATCCCATATTGATTTATTTGAGTCTGGCCAGACATTCCATAAGTAATATCCCTCAAGTGGCCTCGGATATTTTCTCCCGTTATGTGGGAGGTAAAAATTCTATCTACGTCTACTACGATTTCTAAGCTTCCTTCTTATTGTATCTATTACACGCCTTCATGGCTACCGAGTTACGGTGTAGCATTTGACGCTACCGAAATCACAATAATCCACAACTAGATAATCTAGTGAATTCAAGTCTAAGGATGACAATACCGTTGTCACCACGAGAAGCGCTTGTGACTCAACATAACATGTATGTATCCTTCTCGGAGATGGGTCAATCCAGTATGCCATTACCGTTAATGCATACCCATGTGTTGTATCTTGATATCTCCATATCAATCCTAACCATACTAGTCTATAGATGATTGTCCCATTTAATCATAATAATGGACTACGGATATTTAAGATAAACAACACAATTGTAAATCTAAGGAATTCATTATATTAAATATACAATAAATAATACAATGAATATTCTAACCAAGTTCATACTAAACTAGATTGCCTCTAGGGAATCTATTCCAACATATTCTTCACTCTCCCATCCACTTTCTCTAACACACGATGCACTGAACAAGAATACTAAACCCTAACTTTCAAGCTCTCAATCGGAAGTCAGGAATAGGATTTTAGGCGCGGTGAAGGGGAAGAAGCGTATCTCTACTCCAAGAGGCAGCCACTACTTCGGGACTCGAATCTTAGAGGTTCTCAATTGAAATCATTTCCGTGAGGTGGGAGTTTTAGTTTTGATTGTTAATTTACTTGTTATGAAGTATGATGCACTATTTGTGTTCTATGTGATTAATAAACATGTTAATTGATCTTCTTGAGCTCTTATCATATGACTTTATAAATTTGATCTTTTCATCATATTGAGAGAATATGGATTGGAATTCAATATGTGAACTACATGTGAATGCGGTAGTAATTTCTGGTCATGGGTGAATTGAATTAATGTAATGGGTTATAAATCCTAAATTTAGTGAGTTAGAAGTTGTTGTTGATGATGCCGATTGGGTACGGATGATAATTAAGTTCGGCTTGAATAGCTCCACGGTGAAAGACTGGAAACCTGCGCTGGAGGTAACTCATTCCATCGGGTAGTACCCGTAAAGAGGGCAGGTCCAATGGGGCTATTACGTGGTATTATCACGGCAGAGCCATGTATTGGCTAAGTTGAACAGGACACGTTCTGTGTGGTCGCAGGCAGAGCCATGTGTTAGCTAGTACGTACACCACCGGTGGCGATTTGAGTGTTAAATGGTCATGTGTTGATAAGAAAATGCTATGTGTCATATAGGTGAATTCTGTCTACGCTTCTGGTGTAAAGTAGTATGTTTGACTCTTTGACTTCGTGGAGTACTTTCGGTGAATTGCATTTCATGACATGTCAAATTAATTATCTTCAACTATTACTTATACTGGGCGTTGGTTTGCTCACTCCTTCATTGAGGTGATGGATTGGAGCTGAGAGTTTAGACATGAGTTTCATACAAGGAGAATATTTTAGCTGCATTTAGTTAATAAAATTCGTCTATGTGATGCAAACTTGAACTTTCCGAGATGTTTCTTTTGTTTTGGTATCCATTTGAGGCAAGAGGCCATTTCATGTTGAAGATATATTGGATTTGAAGATTAAACTCGAATAGGATTTGAAGACATCTATTTGTCACTTTGCTCATCCTGAATTTTACGGACAATAGTGCACGTTTTCCTCAATAAGTGTAGCTTGTATTATTAGTTTGAAAAAATGTTTTAGATGGATTTTCTAAACTAATGTTTCAATAATGTGTTCAAATTTCATAATTTTTCACCATACTGATTAAGAGTTATCGAATTTTAAAGTTTGTGTTGCAATCTTGAGTAGTTTTACTGGTCAGCCCCGCGTTTATGTCAATAAGTCAAACACCAATTTTTTTATTTTGAAAAATGTTTGTATGGGGGTATTATAAAATTTTATATCAATGTTGTGTCAAAATTTCATAACATTTAGGCTTACCGGTTAGGAGATATTGAATTATGAAGTTGTAGTCACAATTTTGAATTTCTTAGCGACCATCCGTACGTTTTTGCCCATATCTCCTACAGCTCTTGACCTTTGTAAAAATTGTTTTATTGAGTTGTAATACACCCTTATAGGATCCTTCATACCAAATTTCACAATGTTTTAATGAATTGTTTGAGACAAATCAATTTTTGAATCTAGACTTTCAATTATGTCCGTTTTCAGCGCGTTGTTTGTAACTTTACTCACATGCTCGGTTTATGGAAACCGGGACGTGACACCATCTATTCATCTTGCTTCATATCATGTATGATTACCGCCTTCATATGATTGTCACTACGAGAAGCACTTGTGACATTCACAAAAATCCCATGCAGCCTTCTCATGGTGGGTCAATCCAACATGCTATTACTCCTCATGCATACCCATGTGCTAGACTTGATATCTCCATACAATCTACCCACATACTAGTCTCCATGCATAGTTATCGTCCTACTAACAAATATACTTGACTGGGGATAATTTAAGATAAAAAAAAATTGTAATCTAAGGACGTCACTATATTAAATATCTCCTTAAATAATAAAATTATATTCTAGCCAAAACAATATTCATACTAAAATAGATTGCCTCTAGGATATCTACACAAATAATCTCCCACTTGCACTAGAGCCAATCTGGTGCATCTCGTATGCCTATTTATCTAGTGTGGACCTCATGCCTTCGTTGAACAAGAGGTTTACTGAGTGGATCTAAAAGATTATCATCTGTTGGTATCTTGCATATCTTCACATCTCCTCTATCCACGATCTCTCGAATAAGATGAAATCTCATGAGTATGTGTTTTTATTTCTGGTGTGACTTGGGTTCCTTGGCTTGTGAGATCTCTCCAGTGTTGTCACAATACAACACAATGGGATCCACTATGCTAGGAACCACACCTAGTTCAGTGATGAACTTCTTAATCAAAACAACTTTCTTTGCGGCACGCGATGCATCAATGTAATCAGCTTCAGTTATAGAATCAACACATGTCTCTTGCTAAGAACTTCTCCATTTCACAGCTCTTCCATTTAGGCAAAACACATACCCCGACTGCGATCTGTAATCATCCTTGTCGGTTTGGAATCTCGCGTCAGTATAACCCTTTATACTGAGTTCTTCCTCCCCTCCATATATCAAGAATGCATCCTTAGTCCTTCTCTAATACTTAAGGATATTCTTGACATCAATCCAGTAAATCTCACTCGGATTGAACTGGTGTCTGATTGCCATACTCAAAGCGTATGACATATCTGGTCTAGTACATAACATGACCTACTTGATAGATCCAATAGCCGACGCATATGGGATTTTACTCATGCGGTCCTTCTCAATCTGATTGGAAAGATAGTCAGCCTTCGTAAGGGATACTCCATGTGACATGGGCAAGAGTCCTTTCATCGATTCTGGCATGTAGAAACGTTTCAAAACCTTTTCAATATATGTACTTTGACTTAGGCCAAGAAAGTTCCTAGATATATCCCTATAGATCTTGATACCAAGTATATAAGCTGCATCCCCTAAGTCTTTCATTGAGAAGCAATTCCCTTGCCAATATTTCACATATTTCAAGGTAGGGACATCGTTTCCAATGAGTATTATGTCATCCACATACAATATCATAAATAGTACAGAGCTCCCACTAACCTTCTTGAGTATTATGTCATCTACATTGATAAAGTCAAACTCTTTCACTGCATCATCAAAACGGAGATTACAACTCCTTGAAGCTTGCTTCAACCCATAAATGGACCGCTGCAACTTATACACTTTGTTGGCATGCTATAGATCCTCAAAACCCTCTGGCTATGTCATGTACACATGCTCAAGGAGGTTTCTATGCAGGAACGCTATTTTGACATCGGTATACCAAATCTCATAATCGTGATAAGCTGCAATAGTAAGCAAGATGCGAATGGATTTGGTCATCGCAACTGGGGAAAATGTTCCATCATAGTCATTACCATTAAAATGTCAACTATTTTTTCCACCGATCGGCCCTTATAGACAATCACATTTCCATCCATGTCGATTTTCTTTTAGAAAAACTCGTTTTCACTCTATGGGCCTACCACCATCGGGTGGTTCCATTAAAGTCCATACTTTATTTTTATACATGAATTCCATTTCGGATCTCATAGCTTCAAGAAATTTCAGAGATTCAGGCCCCTTTACGACCTCCCTATAGGTTGTAGGCTCATCATCATCATCATCGATGAGAAGAACGTCACCGGGCTCAGTCACGAGAAACTATGTACCTCTCTGGCCCCTGATTTATCCTACCAGACCTACGAAGCTCTTGTGTTACTTGAGCAGGTTGCTCCACAACATCTTGTGGTTTTTTCTCATGTTCCATTATAGGATCAATGCTTTGTGGTTCATGAAATTTTTCAAGTTCTACAGTCCTGCCACTATCTTCTTTAAAAACAAAATATCTTTCTATAAACACACGGTTCGATCAACAAATACTTTGTTCTCGGTTGGATTGTAGAAGTAATATCCTTTAGTTTCCTTAGAATATCCCATAAACTTACACTTGTCCGACTTGTTTTCGAGTTTATCTGACTAGAAACCCTTTAAATAAACCTTACTACCCCAAATCCTCATAAATGACATATTGGGATGCCTCCGATTCTATATCTCATACGGTGTCTTCATAACTTATTTGGATGGAACACGGTTAAGGGTTAAGGCAGTTGTTAATAGAGCATGGCCCCAAAATGAAATTGGAAGATCAGACTGACTCATCATAGATAGAACCATGTCCAACAGGGTTCGATTCCTCCTCACAGACACACCATTCCGTTGTGGTGTTTCCGGTTGAGTGAGTTTGGATAAGATCCCACACTCTCTAAGATAGTCATCAAACTATTGGCTTAATTATTCTCATCCATGATCGTAGAGCCTTAATACTCTTACCAAGCTGGTTCTCCACTTCATTCTTGAATTATTTGAACTTTTCAAAGAATTCGGATTTGTTCTTCATAAGATACACAAATCCATATCTACTGAAGTTTTCAGTAAATGTAATGAAATAAGGATAACCTCCTCTGGCGGGTTTAGCGAATGGTCCACATACATCAGTATGTACGAGTGCCAATAGCTCACTATTACTCTCGCCTTTCTTCGTGAAAGGGGACTATGTCATTTTCCCAATAAACAAGATTAACATGTCTCATATGATTCTGACAACATGAAAATGGATTAGTCTGGGACATCTTTTTACCATTGGTTTTAACCCTGTGAGAGTTGAGTTTGGCCATTTTCAGCTTATTTTCCACCTGATACGAGGCAGAGATTTATAGAACATGACTGCAAAATTTGAGTAATTTTATGCATACTTTTGTTTGTTGGATATGATCGCGGGTACGTGTTATGATGTGCAGGTAACAGGTGCCGAGAAATGCATGAGATTAACTTGGATGGGAGGCAGCGTGTCAGGAAAGCTGAGCAGAAAAAAAGAGAAAAAAAGTTTAAGTTGTGCGTTCAAACGCAGGGCACCTGCGTTCAGACGCACAAGATGGGAGCAGCAGGAAAATGGCGGAAAGAAGGCTAAGTCATGCGTTCAGACGCAGGCGAGCTGCGTTCAAACGCAGGGTTCAAAGTCAGAAGTGTAGAAAAGCTCAAGGGGTGCGTTCAGACGCAGGCGGTCTGCGTTCAAACGCAGGACTCGACACTCAGAAGAAGAAAAGGCCAAGGCGTGCGTTCAGACGCAGGCAAGCTGCGTTCAAACGCACGTGTCCAGAAGTCAGAAGCCAGAGGAAGAAAAATGGTTAAGGCCTGCGTTCAAACGCAGGATGTGTGCGTTCAGACGCAGTGCGTTTGAACGCAAGAGAGTTGCGTTCGAACGCATGGTGGGTTTCCAGAAGCTTCCAGGACGGGTCTTTTCGAGGGTAAAACAGGAATTTCGTGCATCATTTTTGGAGACTGTGGCAGTATAAAAGGAGGTGTCCCAGCACTGAATTAGGGTTACGCATACACACTCACACATCTATCATCATCACAGCAGCCAGTTTCAGAGCCGCCAGGGTTGGAGCAGAGCAGGATTGGAGCAGTTCTTCAGTATTTCAGCAAATAAATAGTTTGATCTTTTCTCTCTTTTATGAAACATTGTTTTTCAATAATGCAAGCTAGTTAAACCTTTTGCCTAGGTTCTCGGTGAAACTAGGGTTTATGAATTCAGCAGACTTGGTTGTTTGATTTTCAGATGCATGGCTAGCTAAGTCTTAATACAGGATGGATTGTTTATTATTCTGTCTTTGATTTTATTTACATACATGAATGGCTTGATCACCTAGAGTGTTACAGACAGGATCTGGTGCGCGAGAGTGACATGTGAGAGTTAGGAAGAAAAGACAGGATTTAGTACTCTGCCTTGATGGACCGAGAGGTGAAGAGAATCAGGGGACTAGCCCCGGAGCATTAGACCAACTGTTAGACGTTTAGGGGGAGACCGAGGGGAGAACCTGTAACACTAGCAGACTTAGAACGAACCTGCAGATTTAGGTGGACCGAGAGGACCCGAAAATCTGCAGGAGAGTGATAGGTGCATGAGACCGAGAGGAGATTGTACTGTTGGTATGCTGGCATAAACAAAACCACCGTGTGTTTCTGAAATCGAATATACCATGAAAGCTGGAGAGTAACCTTAGGGGATCCTGGAACCTAGATTCTTAGAATTATCGATTTTACAAGTACCGTAATTTCTGCGAAATACTTAGAAGAAAAATAAAATAAGCTTGTTTAAATATTGTTTTATTTACAGCAATTTAGTGAGTAGAATCAAACCCCAAACCTTCCTCCTTTTTACAAACTTTGTGTCTAATTCTAATTCTAATTAGCAACAACTTAAACTGTTCTCGAGGGTTCGACAACCAGAGTCACAATTACATACTTTATATTACTTGATCGTACACTTGCGAAAAAGCAGATAGGTTTAAGCTGTCAAGTTTTTGGCGCCGTTGCCGGGGAACGGTTACAGTTTTTGTTAAAAAGACATTAGAATAAGTCTCAGAGTTTTTTTGTTTCTTTTCTTTTTACGTTTACTTTCTTTCAACTTACTGCTCTTGAATTCTGATTTTCAGTCTATTCTAGTTTATGCCCAGATTGCTTAGCAAACTGGTATCACCACTTGAAGATCCCGAAAAACTTTTCAGAGAGCAAAGTCGCAGACACCAATCCACGATGTCTGAGCACGGAGAAGACACCACAACCGAAACAGGAACACCCACAGGACAGCAGCAACGTACTCCAGCACAGATGGCTCTTTACATTGAAGAGCTGATAGCAGCAGGTTTTGCTGCCAGGAACAATCAGAGGACTTACAACAGGTCTGGAAAGGCGTTAGTTGAAAACTTTGAAGTCCCAACCGGAGGACATCAACCAGCTATCGTAGTGCCACCCATTACAGCAGAGCACTTCAATCTGAAATCATCCACCATTCAGACCGCCCAGACTCATTGTCCTTTTAATGGGAAAGCAGATGAAGATCCAAACGACTTCCTTGGAAGATTTGAAGATTACTGTAACAAGATTAAGTATAGAGGAGTCGAAGCGGACACGCTAAAGCTGATTTTATTCCCATACTGCTTGTTCAGAACAGCGAAAGATTGGCTGGAGGCAAGACCCCCGAGGTCTATCACTACCTGGGAGGGGTGTGTTGCTGATTTCTTGGCAAAATTCTACTCTGCATCCCGCGTTATCAAGCTGCAGAGTGAGATTTTATCTTTCAAACAACAGATGGGGGAGACAGTGGTAGACGCATGGGACAGGTTGATGAGACTCGTTAAAAAATGCCCCAATCACGGCTTCGGGGACGCGAAAATTCTGCAGGTATTCTACCATGCTCTTGACAGGGAGAATGCAGACATGATTGATAAGGAAGCTGGGGGTAACTTTTTATACCATGTGGATAAGGATGGAGCATACGAACTGATGAAACAATTAGCCAAACAGGTGTATACAGCAGTAGCAGAACCAGTGGTTGATGACAGGATTGACAATCTCACGAAAGTGGTACAGGACTTAGTCAAAAAGGTGTATACAGAGAAGAAGCCGGTGGCATCAGTAGAAGAACCTGACTTCGACGCAGCAATTCTGGAGCTTCAGACCGAAGATGCCAACTATGTTCAGTAGCAGTGGGATCCTAGTCGCTACAGACCAGGCACACGTGATCATCCAGGGTTTCGCTACGGAAATCCCAATGCAGCAGTATATGCACCAGGATTTCAGCACAGGCCACAGGCACAACAGACAGCTCCAGCTCAGCCTGCACAAGCAGCACCACAGCTAAATCTGTCACAGCAACATTTTGAGTCCTATATGGAGAAATTCAATAAGCAGTGGGAAACTAGATTCGCGCAGATGGAGTCATTAACTGCTGATGTAAGCCAGATGAAGATTGCTATCCGCAACTTGGAAGTACAGAATGGACAGCTTGCACAGAACCTGGCAGAACGAGCCCCAGGGAATTTACCATCAAACACAGTGAACAATCCACGCGCTCAAATCAATGCTATCACAACTCGGAGTGGAATTGCACTGCAGGATCCACCGTATCCCAGTCATGCACGCGCAGAAAAGTAAAAAATTATTGAACAGGAAGTGATTGACCGGGAAGACAGTTCAACCGCTAACCCTCAGAAAAGGGGTTCGGTCGAGCAGGAAGCAGCGCAGACTAATGAGGGTAATCCAGAAACAGTGTCAATTTCTAAGGAGGTTCCTTACCCTCTGAAGACACGTAAGAGAGATGACAGCAAAGACTACGCCAGATTTCTGGAGGTATTCAAGCAATTACAGATAAACATACCTTTTGCCGAAGCACTTGCCAAAATGCCTTCTTATGCGAAATTTCTCAAAGACATCTTGTATGGTAGAAGGCGAATGAGTGACTTCGAAACAGTGAATCTGACGGCAGAAGCGAGCAGTTGTGTAAAAAATGGTCTACCACTAAAAAAGAATAACCCTGGCAGCTTTGTTATTCCAGTAACCCTGGGCAGTGCATACACAGGAAAAGCCTTATGCGACTTGGGTGCCAGCATCAACCTGATGCCACTGACCATCTTCAAAAGTCTAGGAGTCGGAGAACCACGTCCAACAAGAATTATGCTTCAAATGGCTGACTGATCTGTGAAACCTGCCTATGGAGTAATTGAAGATATCCTGGTGAAAGTGGGAGAGCTTATTTTTCCAGTAGATTTTGTGATACTGGATATGGAGGCAGGAGAGGTCCCGCTAATCCTGGGCAGACCTTTCCTGGCGACTGGTGAAGCCATTATTAACTGCAAAAGTGGAGAGCTGTCCATGCAAATCAATGAAGAAAAAGTGAAATTCAATGTTTTCAAATCTCTCCAGCTTCCCGACCATTATGGGCATGAAAACTGTTTTGCAGTAGAGGTAATTGACGATCGGGAAAGTGATGAGATAGAAGATTTATGGGAGGAATTTGAAGACATGTATCCAGAGGAAACAGAGGAGCAACAGGACGAACAGATCATGGGAACAGAAAGCTGGGTCACGCTATACAGGGATGGAGGCGAGCAGAAAATGACACTGGTCCCGTCACTCCAGGAACCACCAATCCTGGAATTAAAACAGTTGCCAGACCACCTCAGGTACGCTTTTATTGGTGAAAATAATACTCTGCCGGTAATTGTTTCTTCTCTTTTATCTCAGGAACAGGAACAAAAGCTACTGGAGGTACTCCAAGAACATAAAGAAGCCATCGGATGGACAATTGCAGACTTGAAGGGAATCAGTCCTGATTATTGCATGCAAAAAATAAGAATCGAAGACGGAAAGAAGCCAGTATCCACCCTCAACGGAGACTAAACCCAATTATGAAAGATGTGGTACGCAAGGAGGTCATGAAGTGGCTAGAAGCAGGAATTATATACCCCATATCAGACAGCACCTGGGTGAGTCCTGTCCAGTGTGTACCGAAGAAAGGGGGTATTACAGTAGTACAGAATGCTGATCAGGAACAGATCGTCCAGCGCACTGTCACTGGCTGGCGAATCTGTATGGACTATCGGAAGCTGATTGATGCCACACTGAAAGACCACTTTCCGCTGCCATTCATGGACCAGATGTTGGACAGACTAGCGCACCATGCTTATTACTGCTTTCTTGACGGGTACTCTGGCTACAACCAGATCTATATAAATCCAGAAGACCAAGAAAAGACGACGTTCACTTGCCCGTACGGAACGTTCGCCTTTAGACGAATGCCATTTGGATTGTGCAATGCTCCAGCAACATTCCAAAGATGTATGATGGCTATTTTCTCTGATATGATAGAGAAAAATTTGGAAGTTTTCATGGACGATTTTTCGTTATTCGGAGACAGCTTTGAAGATTGCTTATACCATCTGGCCAGAGTTCTGATTCGCTGCAGAAAAACAAACCTGGTACTCAACTGGGAAAAATGCCACTTCATGGTTACTAAAGGAATAGTGCTGGGACACAGGATTTCCAGCAAAGGACTGGAAGTAGACAGGGCAAAAATAGAGGTGATCAAGCAGCTGCCGTATCCAACCACAGTGAGGGCAATTAAGAGTTTTTTGGGCCACGCAGGTTTTTACAGAAGGTTTATTAAAGATTTTTCAAAAATTACAAAGCCACTATGTAATTTGTTGGGAAAAGATGTGCCCTTCGTATTTGATGAAGCCTGCAAAGAAGCTTTTGATGTGCTTAAAGAAAGGCTGACGACTGCACCCATTATCACAACACCAGATTGGACCCTCCCGTTCGAGCTGATGTGCGACGCCAGTGATTACGCTGTGGGCGCGGTACTGGGACAGCGGAAGGACAAGGTGTGCAGTGTCATCTACTATGCCAGCAGGGTCTTGAATGAGGCGCAAAATAATTATGGGACTACAGAGAAGGAGCCGCTGGCAGTCGTTTTTGCCGTGGATAAATTCAGATCGTACTTGGTAGGTTCAAAAGTCATCATATTCACAGATCACAGTGCACTGAAATACTTACTGGAGAAGAAGGACGCAAAGCCACGGCTGTTGCGTTGGATTCTGCTGATGCAGGAATTTGATGTCGAAATCAGGGATAAAAAGGGAGTTGAAAATGTGTTAGCTGATCATCTATCTCGTCTGGAAAAACCTACAGAAGAAGTGGTGCCCATTCAAGAAAATTTTCCGGATGAACATATTATGAAGATCAAGACCAATAGACGACCCTGGTACTATGCCATAGCCAATTATTTGGTCAATGGAGCACTACCTGAAGACATCACCCCTTGGTAGAAAAAGAAGTTTATTTCAGATTGCAGGCAATATTTCTGGGACGATCCTTATCTGTTCAAGCAAGGGGCAGACAATATTCTCTGTCGATGCATTCCATGTCACGAGATTTTGGAGGTAATTCAGCACTGCCACTCAGCACAATGTGGGGGACACTTCAGCGGACCGAGAACAGCTCACAAGGTGCTGCAGTCAGGATTTTTCTGGCCAACTGTTTTCAAGGATTGCCATGATTATGCGCAGAGTTGCGATCGCTGCCAACGGACAGGAAATATTTCCCAGCGGAATGAAATGCCCATAACACTTTGGCAGGAAGTCGAGCCTTTTGACGTTTGGGGTATTGATTTTATGGGTCCTTTCCCTTCGTCTCTGGGAAATCTCTACATCTTACTGACAGTGGATTACGTGTCAAAATGGGTGGAAGCAATAGCCTGTCAGAAGAACGATGCGTCAGTCGTAGAAAGATTCCTCAAACGTAACATCTTTACCAGATTCGGAACACCAAGGGCCATGGTCAGTGATGAAGGTTCTCATTTTATCAATAAAGTCTTTGCCAAGGTTCTAAAGCAGTACGGGGTGTCTATCCATAAGGTATCACTGCCTTATCACCCTCAGGCAAACGGGCAAGCAGAGGTGTCCAACAGAGAGATAAATAGCATACTGGAAAAAACTGTGAATCCTGGACGTAAGGACTGGTCGTTAAAGCTGGATGATGCGCTCTGGGCATACAGAACTGCTTATAAAACCCCACTGGGAATGTCCGCATACCAGCTGGTGTTTGGTAAAGCATGTCACTTACCAGTAGAATTGGAGCACAAAGCATACTGGGCAATCAAGCAGCTGAATATGGATCACAGTTTATCAGGAAACAAACGGAAAATGGCACTCCTTGAACTGGAGGAATTCCGTAAAACTGCATATGAGAGTGCCAAAATTTATAAAGAAAAAACAAAGAAGTGGCATGACAACCGCATTCTACCAAAGAAGATAGAAGTCGGGCAAAATGCTCCTCTACAATTCAAGGATGAAATTCTATCCAGGGAAGCTGCGCTCAAGATGGTCTGGACCATTTATTGTGAAGGACATTACATCATGGGGAGTGGTGGAGCTGGAGAACCCGAGGGATAATACAGTTTTCAAGGTGAATGGGAACAGAGTCAAGCCATACAGGGATCCTCAGCAGATCATGGAGGTAGGGGCACTCTACCTCGACCTTCCGTGATTACAGCAGAGGTAACAAAGTCGGGCTGTCGACTGTAAATCACAAGCGCTGGTTGGGAGGCAACCCAACATAGATTAGTTGTTTTTATATAATTTTTACAATGTTCATAATTTGAGAGAAAAGTGAGAAAGAGGGATTTAATGTTGAACTCAGTGTTTCAGGAATCAGAGGCGTGCGTTCAAACACAGGAGACATGCGTTCAAACGCACGTGTGCGTTCAAACGCAGACCCCCTGCGTTCAAACGCAGACCAACCAACCGACAGAAGAAGAACTGGAAACAGCTAACACTTATGCGTTCAAACGCAGAGGACCTGCGTTCAAACGCAGATCACGCAGTAAAAATTTCCAGCCACCAAGTGGTGCGTTTAAACGCAACTCATGTGCGTTCAAACGCAAGAAGACAGAGATGAGGTGGAAAAATCTAAGGACGTGCGTTTAGACGCAGATCCTGCGTTCAAACGCAAGACCCGATCAGCAAAGAATTTCTAGAGACAAGGCGTGCGTTCAAACGCAACTCATGTGCGTTCAAACGCAGCTCATCAGAGACATTGCAGAGGACAAGCATTGCGTTCAAACGCAACTCATGTGCGTTTAAACGCAACTCAACAAACCCAGAAATTTCATGGACCTTCAAGCATTGCGTTCAAACGCACACCGTGCGTTCAAACGCAGATCATAAGATCTTCAAAAATTCCAGAAAAGTATAAGCTGTGCGTTCAAACGCATATTTGAGCGGGATCAAAAATTTCGGAAAAATTTGAAAAATTTTGAAATTTCGGGGCCATTCTGCAATTTTTGAAAATTTGCCTATATATACTGTACGGATGACAGTGACTCATTTTCACCCAAGTCATCCAGTTTTCAACTCTCTCTCTAGAAATTCTCTCTGCCCTAGCAGCCGCCAGAGCAGTCTGCCGCCAGCAACCTCCGACGACCACCACAGGACCACCAGAAGGTCAGGAACAGTGTGGGGGTGATCAAACTCATCCGATCCAAACACCGACAGATCCACTTCAGAGAGAAATTTCCAGATCTGTACCCGTAAGATTCACTCCGGGTAGCCAGGTTCTATCTTTTCATTCTCTTTGAATATTTTCATTTTTACTGTTTGAATCTTGAAATGGATGAGGATAGTCCTTACATGAGGCCTGATAGGGCGATTGCACCTTTGAGCATCATAGACTGCAGATTGCTTAGGGTTGACCATTTCTGCAACCATAGGTTTGTTAACATGGAGGCTCACCGTTTCTATCTGCAAGACAAAAAGATTCGGTATGACATACCTGCTGAGAGGACCTTTCCCCGTGACAACCCTATGTTCTGGTGTACCAGGCGCTGCTTGGTACTATCCTGAACGGAGTCCTTCCTACCGGAAACTCCCTGCGACTTACCTGATTCGAGAGGCGAGATGGTGGACCGAGTGGGTGAACAACAGAGTTGTGGGTATTAAACACTTTACCCGCATTGATTATAATATTGCCCTGTTGGTCTACTGTCTGATGGCCCGAGAGCCTGTGAGCCTCCCGGAGATTATTTGTGAGTTTTTCCGGGAACGAAGAGAGACTCACAGCAAGAAGGGTTTGGGTCTCCTGGGCATGTTAACAAAAATGGCACAGGATTATCTTGTGGTCATTCCTGGCGAGCTGAGAGATATTCGACCAATTCAGGTACACAAGTACCGAAACATGAGATGTGCGTTGCATGAGGCCGTGCACGGGCCTTCAGAATTTGTCCAAGTGGATGATGATGATGATGCTCCACCTCAGGGTGGGGGTGTTGGCATGCCACCACCACCTCCTCCCGGTGATGGGGGTTTTCCAGCCTTACCAGGTCCCTTCCGACTGCCACGATCTGCCAGTTCCAGTGAACACAGGCAGGCCGACCCTGACTTAGGGCAGTAATGCAGAGGGGCCAGGCGCAGTTCTTTTGGGCGCCTGGAGAGGACTGAGCATGAGGAATGGGTCAGAAAGAAAATTAAGGCCCAAGAAAAAGTACAGAACTACCTGGTGAGGACGGTCTAGAAAATGGCCAGGGGTCTTGGAAAGTTGTTCAAGACCCAGAAGCATATTTACCACGCTAACACAGCCGCATTGAGAGCTCATGAGGCGGCACTCGCTGAAATTCAGAGCAACATGCGTGGTAAGAGATTTAACTTTCCGGACCGCTATTCGAGTGATAATTGTCCCAGCTGGACAATGGAGGATAGCCGGCCATATGATAGCTTCTCTAGCCATGACCCCACACCGAGCCCTGAACATGCAGACAGTGTAGGTGACCCTGGCAGACCCGGTACCCAGTACCCACCTAGGAGAGAGCATGCAGACCCAGGGGCCAGCAGTGCCCATCCCGGTGCCAGCCACGCTGGTACCGCTGCCGCAGCACGCCATGCTGCGAGGAAACGCGCCAGAGGGCGAACCCCTTCACCATCTCCCGAGCCGACTGACTAGTCTACTCCGGAGAACACAGATTCTAGTTACAGACCAGATCAGTAGAGTCGCGAGGACGCGTCACCTCTAGTGTGGGGGTGGGGAATCGTGTCCTCCTGCATAGCCATGTCAGCATATTTTTGTCCATTTTATTTTTCATTTTATTTTTCATTTTTGAGTCAGCACGTTTTTTTATGTTGAGTCTACCCACCAACCTTTCTGACCTTGCATGAAAAAAAAAAAACGAAAAAAATTAATAATAATAATTCTAAATTTTTTTGAGAAAGGGCAACTTAGGACCTAGAAACTGAAGAGAATCCAATGAAAGAGCTCATGAGAGTAGGAAGCACCGTAGTAGGGATACTTAAAATTTTAGTATTTTGTGCGCAAGTCTCACGACAGGATATCCCGGGTATTCAGGAATGTGGAAAGTAGATAACAGGCATACTTTTGACTTCTTTAGTGTGCTAGGCGGATTTGGTCATTAGATAATTGAATATTCTGTTTCCCGTAGAAACTGGTGGACTCTTGGAATCTGGGGTAAACCTTCGTGTAGAGTCGGTTTCATGCGGTACAAGTCTTTGGCCTAAGCGAAGTTGGAGAATGTACACCACCATCCCTTAAGGTGGTTCCAAGAGAAAATCCTAAACAGCCCGCACTCTTAAAGCTCTACTGCACAGTTGTAAAAAACAGAGGAGGTTTATTATTAAAAAAAAAAGAGAGAAAAACAAAATAATCTAAAAAAAAATAATAATTTGTGCTTAAAGGAGAAACAACATAATGTGCTTCCATTCACATGGAAAATTTGGATTCAATCCAATTTAGAGCTTAAGAGGGAAATTAAAGTCAAGCCGTATTACACAGGAGTTGTGTCTCCCAGCAATGGGACAATTTGCAAATCAAACGCTATAACGGCTAAGAGGGTCTGAAAACCTCAAATGACTTGGCGAAGAAAAATTATCTGTTGACTGAAGATGCCTGGACCCTCTAAGTCAAAAGACGTGCTTTATCTTGGTTGGTTTGGTGGATGTTTGGGGATACCTTAGTGAGTTTGTGCACAGGATCAGTTTTTCTCATTTCTTGCTGCGTGTTGTGGAATTTCAAAATGAGCTTGTGAGGATTTGATGAGTTCAGTTTGTGATAGAGAGGTTGCCCAATTTCAGAAAATTTTTTGCTGTGTCTTGAGTCAGTTTGTGTATATCCTGTACCTGAGTCAGTTATCTATTGAGTCTTTTGGTCTGTGTCATGAATCTGTGAAAAAGGGGAAGTATGCAATTAAAGTATGCAAAAATGGGTCTGCAAGGCAGTATGCAAGGGTCTGCTCGGGACGAGCAGAGGTTAGTGTGGGGGTATTTTGACAGCATGAAAATGGATTAGTCTGGGACATCTTTTTACCATTGGTTTTAACCCTGTGAGAGTTGAGTTTGGCCATTTTCAGCTTATTTTCCACCTGATACGAGGCAGAGATTTATAGAACATGACTGCAAAATTTGAGTAATTTTATGCATACTTTTGTTTGTTGGATATGATCGCGGGTACGTGTTATGATGTGCAGGTAACAGGTGCCGAGAAATGCATGAGATTAACTTGGATGGGAGGCAGCGTGTCAGGAAAGCTGAGCAGAAAAAAAGAGAAAAAAAGTTTAAGTTGTGCGTTCAAACGCAGGGCACGTGCGTTCAGACGCACAAGATGGGAGCAGCAGGAAAATGGCGGAAAGAAGGCTAAGTCATGCAATCAAACGCAGGCGAGCTGCGTTCAAACGCAGGGTTCAAAGTCAGAAGTATAGAAAAGCTCAAGGGGTGCGTTCAGACGCAGGCGGTCTGCGTTCAAACGCAGGACTCGATACTCAGAAGAAGAAAAGGCCAAGGCGTGCGTTCAGACGCAGGCAAGCTGCGTTCAAACGCACGTGTCCAGAAGTCTGAAGCCAGAGGAAGAAAAATGGTTAAGGCCTGCGTTCAAACGCAGGATGTGTGCGTTCAGACGCACTGCGTTCGAACGCATGGTGGGTTTCCAGAAGCTTCCAGGACGGGTCTTTTCGAGGGTAAAACAGGAATTTCGTGCATCAGTTTTGGAGACCGTGGCAGTATACAAGGAGGTGTCCCAGCACTGAATTAGGGTTACGCATACACACTCACACATCTATCATCATCACAGCAGCCAGTTTCAGAGCCGCCAGGGTTGGAGCAGAGCAGGATTGGAGCAGTTCTTCAGTATTTCAGCAAATAACTAGTTTGATCTTTTCTCTCTTTTATGAAACATTGTTTTTCAATAATGCAAGCTAGCTAAACCTTTGCCTAGGTTCTCGGTGAACCTAGGGTTTATGAATTCAGCAGACTTGGTTGTTTGATTTTCAGATGCATGGCTAGCTAAGTCTTAATACAGGATGGATTGTTTATTATTCTGTCTTTGATTTTATTTACATACATGAATGGCTTGATCACCCAAGAGTGTTACAGACAGGATCTGGTGCGCGAGAGTGACCAGTGAGAGTTAGGAAGAAAAGACAGGATTTAGTACTCTGCCTTGATGGACCGAGAGGTGAAGAGAATCAGGGGACTAGCCCAGGAGCATTAGACCAACTGTTAGACGTTTAGGGGGAGACCGAGGGGAGAACCTGTAACACTAGCAGACTTAGAACGAACCTGCAGATTTAGGTGGACCGAGAGGACCCGAAAATCTGCAGGAGAGTGATAGGTGCATGAGACCGAGAGGAGATTGTACTGTTGGTATGCTGGCATAAACAAAACCACCGTGTGTTTCTGAAATCGAATATACCATGAAAGCTGGAGAGTAACCTTAGGGGATCCTGGAACCTAGATTCTTAGAATTATCGATTTTTACAACTACCTTAATTTCTGCGAAATATTTAGAAGAAAAATAAAATAAGCTTGTTTAAATATTATTTTATTTACTGCAATTTAGTGAGTAGAATCAAACCCC
The DNA here is from genome assembly GCA_023055425.1 of Linanthus parryae. Classification (NCBI taxonomy): domain Eukaryota; kingdom Viridiplantae; phylum Streptophyta; class Magnoliopsida; order Ericales; family Polemoniaceae; genus Linanthus; species Linanthus parryae. Next base: position 107,606,237 of record JALGPY010000005.1, on the reverse strand, counting down.
AAACCTTCCTCCTTTTTACAAACTTTGTGTCTAATTCTAATTCTAATTAGCAACAACTTAAACTGTTCTCGAGGGTTCGACAACCAGAGTCACAATTACATACTCTATATTACTTGATCGTACACTTGCGAAAAAGCAGATAGGTTTAAGCTGTCAAGTTTTTGGCGCCGTTGCCGGGGAACGGTTACAGTTTTTGTTAAAAAGACATTAGAATAAGTCTCAGAGTTTTTTTTTCTTTTCTTTTTACGTTTACTTTCTTTTGACTTACTGCTCTTGAATTCTGATTTTCAGGCTATTCTAGTTTATGCCCAGATTGCCTAGCAAACTAGTATCACCACTTGAAGATCGCGAAAAACTTTTCAGAGAGCAAAGTCGCAGACACCGAGCCGCGATGTCTGAGCACGGAGAAGACACCACAACCGAAACAGGAACACCCACAGGACAGCAGCAACGTACTCCAGCACAGATGGCTCTTTACATTGAAGAGCTGATAGCAGCAGGTTTTGCTGCCAGGAACAATCAGAGGACTTACAACAGGTCTGGAAAGGCGTTAGTTGAAAACTTTGAAGTCCCAACCGGAGGACATCAACCAGCTATCGTAGTCCCACCCATTACAGCAGAGCACTTCGATCTGAAATCATCCACCATTCAGACCGCCCAGACTCATTGTCCTTTTAATGGGAAGGCAGATGAAGATCCAAACGACTTCCTTGGAAAATTTGAAGATTACTGCAACAAGATTAAGTATAGAGGAGTCGAAGCGGACATGCTAAAGCTGATTTTATTCCCATACTGCTTGTTCGGAACAGCGAAAGATTGGCAAGAGGCAAGACCACCGAGGTCTATCACTACCTGGGAGGGGTGTGTTGCTGATTTCTTGGCAAAATTCTACCCCTGCATCCCGTGTTATCAAGCTGCAGAGTGAGATTTTATCTTTCAAACAGCAGATGGGGGAGGCAGTGGTAGACGCATGGGACAGGTTGAAGGACTAGTTAAAAAATGCCCCAATCACGGCTTCGGGGACGCGAAAATTCTGCAGGTATTCTACCATGCTCTTGACAGGGAGAATGCAGACAGGATTGAAAGGGAAGCTGGGGGTAACTTTTTATACCATGTGGATAAGGATGGAGCATACGAACTGATGAAACAATTAGCCAAACAGGATACTCGCCTGTTTGATGACCGCAGGCTCACAGCAGTAGCAGAACCAGTGGTTGATGACAGGATTGAGAATCTCACGAAAGTGGTACAGGACTTAGTCAAAAAGGTGTATACAGAGAAGAAGCCGGTGGCATCAGTAGAAGAACCTGACTTCGACGCAACAATTCTGGAGCTTCAGACCGAAGATGCCAACTATGTTCAGCAGCAGTGGGATCCTAGTCGCTACAGACCAGGCACACGTGATCATCCAGGGTTTTGCTACGGAAATCCCAATGCAGCAGTATATGCACCAGGATTCCATCACAGGCCACAGGCACAACAGACAGCTCCAGCTCAGCCTGCACAAGCAGCACCACAGCTAAATCTGTCACAGCAACATTTTGCGTCCTATATGGAGAAATTCAATAAGCAGTGGGAAACTAGATTCGCGCAGATGGAGTCATTAATTGCTGATGTAAGCCAGATGAAGATTGCTATCCGCAACTTGGAAGTACAGAATGGACAGCTTGCACAGAACCAGGCATAACGAGCCCCAGGGAATTTACCATCAAACACAGTGAACAATCCACGCGCTCAAATCAATGCTATCACAACTCGGAGTGGAATTGCACTGCAGGATCCACCGTATCCCAGTCATGCACGCGCAGAAAAGTCAAAAATTATTGAGCAGGAAGTGATTGACCGGGAAGACAGTTCAACCGCTAACCCTCAGAAAAGGGGTTCGGTCGAGCAGGAAGCAGCGCAGACTAATGAGGGTAATCCAGAAACAGTGTCAATTCTAAGGAGGTTCCTTACCCTCTGAAGACACGTAAGAGAGATGACAGCAAAGACTACGCCAGATTTCTGGAGGTATTCAAGCAATTACAGATAAACATACCTTTTGCCGAAGCACTTGCCAAAATGCCTACTTATGCGAAATTTCTCAAAGACATCTTGTATGGTAGAAGGCGAATGAGTGACTTCGAAACAGTGAATCTGACGGCAGAAGCGAGCAGTTGTGTAAAAAATGGTCTACCACTGAAAAAGAAAGACCCTGGCAGCTTTGTTATTCCAGTAACCCTGGGCAGTGCATACACAGGAAAAGCCTTATGCGACTTGGGTGCCAGCATCAACCTGATGCCAATGACCATCTTCAAAAGTCTAGGAGTCGGAGAACCACGTACAACAAGAATTATGCTTGAAATGGCTGACAGATCTGTGAAACCTGCCTATGGAGTAATTGAAGATATCCTGGTGAAAGTGGGAGAGCTTATTTTTCCAGCAGATTTTGTGATACTGGATATGGAGGCAGGAGCGGTCCCGCTAATCCTGGGCAGACCTTTCCTGGCGACTGGTGAAGCCATTATTAACTGTAAAAGTGGAGAGCTGTCCATGCAAATCAATGAAGAAAAAGTGAAATTCAATGTTTTCAAATCTCTCCAGCTTCCCGACCATTATGGGCATGAAAACTGTTTTGCAGTAGAGGTAATTGACGATCGGGAAAGTGATGAGATAGAAGATTTATGGGAGGAATTTGAAGACATGTATCCAGAGGAAATAGAGGAGCAACAGGACAAACAGATCATGGGAACAGAAAGCTGGGTCACGCTTTACAGGGATGAAGGAGGCGAGCAGAAAATGACACTGGTCCCGTCACTCCAGGAACCGCCAGTCCTGGAATTAAAACAGTTGCCAGACCACCTCAGGTACGCTTTTATTGGTGAAAATAATACTCTGCCGGTAATTGTTTCTTCTCTTTTATCTCAGGAACAGGAACAAAAGCTACTGGAGGTACTCCGAGAGCATAAAGAAGCCATCGGATGGACAATTGCAGACCTGAAGGGAATCAGTCCTGATTATTGCATGCACAAAATAAGAATCGAAGACGGAAAGAAGCCAGTATCCAGCCTCAACGGAGACTAAACCCAATTATGAAAGATGTGGTACGCAAGGAGGTCATGAAGTGGCTAGAAGCAGGAATTATATACCCCATATCAGAAAGCACCTGGGTGATTCCTGTCCAGTGTGTACCGAAGAAAGGGGGTATTACAGTAGTACAGAATGCTGATCAGGAACAGATCGCCCAGCGCACTGTCACTGGCTGGCAAATCTGTATGGACTATCGGAAGCTGAACGATGCCACACTGAAAGACCACTTTCCGCTGCCATTCATGGACCAGATGTTGGACAGACTAGCGCACCATGCTTATTACTGCTTTCTTGACGGGTACTCTGGCTACAACCAGATCTATATAAATCCAGAAGACCAAGAAAAGACGACTTTAACTTGCCCGTACGGAACGTTCGCCTTTAGACGAATGCCATTTGGATTGTACAATGCTCCAGCAACATTCCAAAGATGTATGATGGCTATTTTCTCTGATATGATAGAGAAAAATTTGGAAGTTTTCATGGACGATTTTTCGTTATTCGGAGACAGCTTTGAAGATTGCTTATACCATCTGGCCAGAGTTCTGATTCGCTGCAGAAAAACAAACCTGGTACTCAACTGGGAAAAATGCCACTTCATGGTTACTAAAGGAATAGTGCAGGGACACAGGATTTCCAGCAAAGGACTGGAAGTAGACAGGGCAAAAATAGAGGTGATCAAGCAGCTGCCGTATCCAACCACAGTGAGGGCAATTAAGAGTTTTTTGGGCCACGCAGGTTTTTACAGAAGGTTTATTAAAGATTTTTCAAAAATTACAAAGCCACTATGTAATTTGTTGGGAAAAGATGTGCCCTTCGTATTTGATGAAGCCTGCAAAGAAGCTTTTGATGTGCTTAAAGAAAGGCTGACGACTGCACCCATTATCACAACACCAGATTGGACCCTCCCGTTCGAGCTGATGTGCGACGCCAGTGGTTACGCTGTGGGCGCGGTACTAGGACAGCGGAAGGACAAGGTGTGCAGTGTCATCTACTATGCCAGCAGGGTCTTAAATGAGACGCAGATTAATTATGGGACTACAGAGAAGGAGCCGCTGGCAGTCGTTTTTGCCGTGGATAAATTCAGATCGTACTTGGTAGGTTCAAAAGTCATCATATTCACAGATCACAGTGCACTGAAATACTTACTGGAGAAGAAGGACGCAAAGCCACGGCTGTTGCGTTGGATTCTGCTGATGCAGGAATTTGATGTCGAAATCAGGGATAAAAAGGGAGTTGAAAATGTGGTAGATGATCATCTATCTCGTCTGGAAAAACCTACAGAAGAAGTGGTGCCCATTCAAGAAAATTTTCCGGATGAACATATTATGAAGATCAAGACCAATAGACGACCCTGGTACTATGCCATAGACAATTATTTGGTCAATGGAGCACTACCTGAAGACATCACCCCTTTGCAGAAAAAGAAGTTTATTTCAGATTGCAGGCAATATTTCTGGGACGATCCTTATCTGTTCAAGCAAGGGGCAGACAATATTCTCCGTCGATGCATTCCATGTCACGAAACTAGCATACTTTTGACTTCTTTAGTGTGCTAGGCGGATTTGGTCTTTAGATAATTGAATATTCTGTTTCCCGTAGAAACTGGTGGACTCTTGGAATCTGGGGTAGACCTTCGTGTAGAGTCGGTTTTATGCGGTACAAATCTTTGGCCTAAGAGAAGTTGGAGAATGTACACCACCATCCCTTAAGGTGGTTCCAAGATAAAATCCTAAAAAGCCCGCACTCTTAAAGCTCTACTGCACAGTTGTGAAAAACAGAGGAGGTTTATTATTAAAAAAAAAAAAAAAGAGAGAAAAAAAAAATAATCTAAAAAAAAAAAAAAAAAAAATTTGTGCTTAAAGGAGAAACAACATAATGTGCTTCCATTCACATGGAAAGTTTGGATTCAATCCAATTTAGAGCTTAAGAGGGAAATTAAAGTCAAGCCGTATTACAAAGGAGTTGTGTCTCCCAGCAATGGGACAATTTGCAAATCAAACGCAATAACGGCTAAGAGGGTCTGAAATCCTCAAATGACTTGGCGAAGAAAAATTATCTGTTGACTGAAGATGCCTGGACCCTCTAAGTCAAAAGACGTGCTTTATCTTGGTTGGTTTGGTGGATGTTTGGGGATACCTTAGTGACTTTGTGCACAGGATCAGTTTGTCTCATTTCTTGCTGCGTGTTGTGGAATTTCAAAATGAGCTTGTGAGGATTTGATGAGTTCACTTTGTGATAGAGAGGTTGCCCAACTTCAGAAAATTTTTTGCTGTCTCTTGAGTCAGTTTGTGTATATCCTGTACCTGAGTCAGTTATCTATTGAGTCTTTTGGTCTGTGTCATGAATCTGTGAAAAAGGGGAAGTATGCAATTAAAGTATGCAAAAATGGGTCTGCAAGGCAGTATGCAAGGGTCTGCTCGGGACGAGAAGAGGTTAGTGTGGGGGTATTTTGACAGCATGAAAATGGATTAGTCGGGGACATCTCTTTACCATTGGTTTTAACCCTGTGAGAGTTGAGTTTGGCCATTTTCAGCTTATTTTCCACCTGATACGAGGCAGAGATTTATAGAACATGACTGCAAAATTTGAGTAATTTTATGCATACTTTTGTTTGTTGGATATGATCGCGGGTACGTGTTATGATGTGCAGGTAACAGGTGCCGAGAAATGCATGAGATTAACTTGGATGGGAGGCAGCGTGTCAGGAAAGCTGAGCAGAAAAAAAGAGAAAAAAAGTTTAAGTTGTGAGTTCAAACGCAGGGCACCTGCGTTCAGACGCACAAGATGGGAGCAGCAGGAAAATGGCGGAAAGAAGGCTAAGTCATGCGTTCAGACGCAGGCGAGCTGCGTTCAAACGCAGGGTTCAAAGTCAGAAGTGTAGAAAAGCTCAAGGGGTGCGTTCAGACGCAGGCGGTCTGCGTTCAAACGCAGGACTCGACACTCAGAAGAAGAAAAGACCAAGGCGTGCGTTCAGACGCAGGCAAGCTGCGTTCAAACGCACGTGTCCAGAAGTCAGAAGCCAGAGGAAGAAAAATGGTTAAGGCCTGCGTTCAAACGCAGGATGTGTGCGTTCAGACGCACTGCGTTTGAACGCAGGAGAGTTGCGTTCGAACGCATGGTGGGTTTCCAGAAGCTTCCAGGACGGGTCTTTTCGAGGGTAAAACAGGAATTTCGTGCATCAGTTTTGGAGACTGTGGCAGTATAAAAGGAGGTGTCCCAGCACTGAATTAGGGTTACGCATACACACTCACACATCTATCATCATCACAGCAGCCAGTTTCAGAGCCACCAGGGTTGGAGCAGAGCAGGATTGGAGCAGTTCTTCAGTATTTCAGCAAATAACTAGTTTGATCTTTTCTCTCTTTTATGAAACATTTTTTTTAAATAATGCAAGCTAGCTAAACCTTTTGCCTAGGTTCTCGGTGAACCTAGGTTTTATGAATTCAGCAGACTTGGTTGTTTGATTTTCAGATGCATGGCTAGCTAAGTCTTAATACAGGATGGATTGTTTATTATTCTGTCTTTGATTTTATTTACATACATGAATGGCTTGATCACCCAAGAGTGTTACAGACAGGATCTGGTGCGCGAGAGTGACCAGTGAGAGTTAGGAAGAAAAGACAGGATTTAGTACTCTGCCTTGATGGACCGAGAGGTGAAGAGAATCAGGGGACTAGCCCAGGAGCATTAGACCAACTGTTAGACGTTTAGGGGGAGACCGAGGGGAGAACCTGTAACACTAGCAGACTTAGAACGAACCTGCATATTTAGGTGGACCGAGAGGACCCGAAAATCTGCAGGAGAGTGATAGGTGCATGAGACCGAGAGGAGATTGTACTGTTGGTATGCTGGCATAAACAAAACCACCGTGTGTTTCTGAAATCGAATATACCATGAAAGCTGGAGAGTAACCTTAGGGGATCCTGGAACCTAGATTCTTAGAATTATCGATTTTTACAACTACCGTAATATCTGCGAAATATTTAGAAGAAAAATAAATTAAGCTTGTTTAAATATTGTTTTATTTACTGCAATTTAGTGAGTAGAATCAAACCCCAAACCTTCCTCCTTTTTACAAACTTTGTGTCTAATTCTAATTCTAATTAGCAACAACTTAAACTGTTCTCGAGGGTTCGACAACCAGAGTCACAATTACATACTCTATATTACTTGATCGTACACTTGCGAGAAAGCATATAGGTTTACGCTGTCAGATTCATAATGAAATGAGTCTAGAAGTCCATCGTTATGGAGTCTAGAAATGCGTTTCTCGTTTATATGGCCTAAACGACAGTGCCATGGGTATGTGGGATTTAAATCCTTAGATTTAATCCTCTTAGTATTTATTTTATAGACAGAATTATCTAGATCAAGGATATACAACCCATTAAAAAAAAGTGCATTACAATAATGCATACTATCAAAGTAAACGGAGCAACACTTGTCCTTTATAGTGACATAAAAACCTTTCTTGTACAAACAAGAAATAGAAAATAATGTTCATACTCATGGAAGTTACATAAAACCAATTGTCTAATTCTAAAATAAGTCCAAAAGTTGAACATAACTCATAAACGCCTACGACTAATGCACAAGTCAATCTCCCCTTTATCGAGTCACCTGCTTCTCTTTAGATCCTGCACATTTTTAGAAATTTGAGATCCAGTATCCAATACCCAAGATGAAGACATGGAAAAATTGACATTTATAACAAAAATACCTGGTGGTGCTGGAATCACTATTCCAAGCTTCTTGTCTTCCAGATATTTTGTGCAGTTCCTCTTCCAGTGCCCAGTCTAACTACAATAGTGACATGAGCCCTTAAATAATTCCACCAGTAGGCTTCAAGGCAACTTCCTTGGACTTTGAAACTACTTTTCTCTTCCCTTTAGGGTTCTTGGCAGCCTGTTTACATTTCCCCTTATTGCCCTTCATCGTGGCCTTGCCTTTACCTTTCATAATACTCGTATCAGCGGTCCTCAACATATTGAGCAAGTCTAGAAGAGTCTTGTTGATCTCATTCATGTTATAGTTCATGATGAACTGGCTGTAACTGTCTAGTAATGATTGCATGATGAGGTTAGTAGCCAACTCTTGCCTGAATGGAAACCCTAACTAAGTGAGATTCTCAAGGTACCGGATCATACGGAGTACATGAGATCCCACTGGGGTTCCCTCTGGCATACTACACTTGAACACTTCCTTTGATAATTCATATCAATCATGTACTCATGTATGATCATATCATACCCGTCTATGTTCTCGTGTTGCTTATGAAGCTCAGAGTTCATGGTGCAAAGCATCAGCCAAGTCACATTAGTAGATTCATCAACAATCTTCTGATGTTCATTCCTTACAGTATCAGTAGCATTAGCTGGTGGTGCTTCTGGATTTGGTTGCTCTATAATGTACATCTCATATTCTTGCTTGATAACAATTCTCAAGTTTCTTTACCAGTCTAGAAAATTGATTCCAGATAGTTTGTCAGTTTCAAGGACTGAACGTAATGATAGTGTCGATGTTTTTTGATTGTTTGCCATTGAAAATCTACAAAAAGAGACATATGAAAGTTTTTAGTATTGTGAATAATTAAAGGGTAAATTACATATGTGTGACCTGTGGTTTGGGCTCGGTTCACTTAACTGACCCAAGTTTTAAAAATTTTCAGTCGACTAACCCGTGGTTTTCTCCGTTTATCACTTAAGTATTCCGTCCATAAATCCGTTAATAAATATAATGTTAATTGCATTTTGACCCCCTTAGTTGAAATTTACTCTCAACTTAACCCTAAAAAAAGACAAAAAATATAACAAAACAATACATAAATGTTTTAACAAAAAATTACAATTTTGTTTCACATAATACAAAAACTTGTTCGATGTCGATAATCCCAAGTATAAGATATCGCTACAAGTAGTACCCGAGTAAGAACGGGGTCGATTTCCACAAGGATTGGGAAAGAGATTAAGCACTGTAAGCTAACTAGTAAACTACAAAGCAACTAACAAAACGAGTTTCTCAAAGGCTTTAGAGCTAGCCAAGCTTTGAATCCACCACTCAAGTGATGTAGCAAGAGTTGTTGATATTGCTAGAGCTAATAACTAAGAAAGAAAACAACTACTAAAACTATTTCTAGTATGATTCAAACGAGTTTGTCAATAAGAGAGTAAGTTGGGCCAATCGATTCCAATAGAGGCCTTGTGTGTGAGCATCAACACCCAAAGTTTATGTCAAAGATAAGCATGGATTATATAGTAAGAGGATTTGTCTAGCTCTTGTATTCAAGAGTGAAATGCAAAATCAAGTTATGTCAAGCATATTTCATATGTAAACGAGAGCGTTTCCATATGAAAGATCAAGCCACAATTCGGATTTGATATTCAACACTTGAATACTACGAATTCGACATCCAACTTAAGACTAGAAGAACAATTGAATTTCTCACACACAAGTCATCTATCTTCATCAATAAACCCAACTAGTAGCTTAGTTGTTCATATTCAAGAGAAAGACAAAAGAATTAACAAGAGCATTCATGAAAATAGTCATTATATTCAAGCTCAAATACTCTTCAATTCAACCAAATAACACCAACTTGCTACCAAATGATGAACAAACTACTAGTGCTTGATTTAAACTACACTTTAATCAACCTAACAAGCAGCTAACAACCTGAAATCACAACTAACTGCAGCTGAGTACTGCTGCTACAATCACAATCCAAGAACAGTGCTCAAACAGAGCCAAAAACAGAGGAAAACAAAGCTAAAACAGTGCTCCAAAACGAACCCAGACCTAACCACACCTACCCCTGTCTCACTTGGTTGTTGCTGGCTCCGTGATAGCTTGGGACGAGCTCGGAATCACCAGCACAAACCCAGAAACCGGCAAGTGCCGAGAGAGAAGAGAGAGAAGCAGAGTTTCGGCTAAGCCAAAGCGTGGGTCGTCCTTTTTTTCTTCTTCTTTCTCTTTAGCTTATATAGGCCATGAGGGAGGGTTTCGTAGCCCCCAAGTCTTCAATATTCACCCTCCAATTCGTCCTAGACCTTCCCCTTCGTTGATTTGCAAAAGCTTCACGAACCCTAAGTTAATTTGGGGCTTTTCTCTCGGTTGCTTGTTGGGCCGAATTGATCAGTGGGTTACGAAGAGGGTTGGACAAGGAGAAGATTGGTACCGAATTCGTGTAATTTGGTGAAGAATTGGTCATATTTTGAGCCGAAGGAAGCTTCGACGAAGCTTTGATGAAGAACAATGGCGCTGCTGGGCGTCTGTGTCGGGGAGAGAGAAGGTGAGCAGGGGGTGAGCTGGTTCGGGGAAATCGCACCCGGATCCCCCCTAGCTTGCTGGAATGTTTTAAAAGGCCCCAGATCCATCTTTAAAAGGTTTAAAAATTTGCACAAACTCCCCCAATCCGCTAAGGATCATTCAAAACAGCCATTAAAACATTTTAAAACTTGCACTTAAGCCCTACTTTCGTTAAGTTCTTCTCTAATTTTCCCTCCACTTCAACCCTTGACTCTCATTTTGACCTCTTTTCTTCTAAATCTTCAATAACGACCCAATATTCTTCTCTTGTCTTCTCAAATAGGTCTTCAAATCTTCACTTTAACTTGCAAATTAGTTGCTTTGTCTTCAACTTTAACCTCTTTATCACTTGACTCCCTCAAATTAATCCTTCAAATTCCTCATTCAAGCTTTCACAACTAGCCCCTTGCGTTCTAACTCACGTCTGCCTACAAAACAAGTTAAAAGCAACCAAAACTACGAAAACAAGCATAAGTCTAGAAAGAGAGATAAAATAGATAAATTACACATATTAGCAAGTTAAGAAGAGTTTGTTAACATACTAAAATGTGCAATTTTAAGTCGTTAACACCCCCCCCCCCCAACTAGCCTTTTGCTCGTCCTCGAGCAAAGAGAGCGATATTTAAATTTTTTTAAGAACCAATCATGAGAGACACACACTCAACTAGACAAGGCTTGACTCAATTCAAAACTAGACTCAAGTATTTACAAAAACGCACACACACATTATCTATCCTAAGTGAGAACTCAAAGAAATAAAATACTAAGAGTTACTAGCTAATTTTAATTTTTTTTTTTTGGTGGGGGAAAAAGAAGAATGCATAAATGTCTCCTCAAATAAATTCTCAAAGTCCAAGAAGATTGAGAAAGAAGCCCTTGGACGTCTAAGCATATACTCATACAAATGTGGGCGGTGTTTGGTAGAAGGTGTCTCATGCGAACCACAAAGCTTGTTAAATTAAGTCCAATTTGCGAGAAAGTATGCCTTCAAAAATAAGGATCACAAGAAACTAGACATTCTCACACTTATTCAAAAGCACCCATGTAGGATGGACTTCCAAAGCTTTGAACAAATTATTTTAAGAAGTGGAGATGTCGTTGTGGGCTTGTATGATCCTTTTGTGGAATTTTGGTAGATGGTGCGATTAATCATGATTTATTTTTTTCTTTTTCTTTCTCTCTCTTTTTTTTTTTAATTTATTTAACCTCAAATCCAAGGCTCTCCAAGACCCACAACAAAATAGAGGAATATACAAGCGAGTGGGCTTTTTAAGCTAAACCAAGGGAGCTATCTAGGTGGTGGTGCGATTAATCATGATTTATGGTTTCAATCTTTGGCCATTCACCTTAAAATTTTCCCCACTTTTGGGGTTCAAAATTTCAATGGTCCCATAAGGATATACATGCTTCACAATATATGGACCATTCCATTTTGATTTCAACTTTCCTCCAAAGAGTTTCATCCTTGAGTTAAAGAGAAGAAATTTTTGATTAGGCTCAAAAGACTTAGGAACAATATGTTTATCATGATAAGCCTTTGTCCTTGCCTTAGAGATCCTAGTGTTCTCATAAGCCTCATTTCTAAGCTCTTCTAACTCATTCAAGTTTAACTTCCTTTCTTCCCCCGCTTTTGCAAGATCAAAATTCAAGAATTTGATGGCTCAATAGGCCTTGTGCTCTAACTCCACCGGAAGATGGCATGCCTTACCATACACTAGTCTGATATGATGTTTTCTACAGGATGATCTGATAAGTATTTAAACTTCTTTCTGGGTGTCCAAATGTATGATCCTTCAAATCTTTGAGTTCCTGACACTGTAGAAGGAGCATCATATGTCCTATCAGTTTGAGTCCCAAGGCTTTGAGATTTTGGCTCAGCAGGGGGTTCAAGGCCTTGAGATTATTCTAAATGTTTCTGCTGCTTAGTTTTGCTTCTGTTTATTTTCTCATTGTCATCATCATCCTCATAATTGTTCAAATTGAGATCTGCAAAACTTTCACTCATAGAATCATCAGTGCTTTCATCCAAAATAACATGAACACTCTCTTCTACAATCTTAGTTCTCTTATTGTAAACTCTATAACCCTTTATAGTCTGAGAATAACGAAGAAAAATACCTTCATTACTTATAGCATCAAACTTACCAAGATTATCTTGGCCATTGTTTTGCACAAAAGAGGTACAACCAAAAGGCTTAAAATAAGCAACACTAGGCTTTCTTCCTTTGAATAATTCACAAGAAGTTTTCTTCAAAATAGGCCTCACCAAACATCTTTTGAGCACATAATTGGCAGTATTTATAGCTTCTGCCCACAAATACTTTGGCAAATTTCTTTCAATTATCATGGTTCTAGACATGTCTTCAAGAGTTCTATTTTTTCTCTCAACTACACCATTATGCTGAGGAGTTCTAGGTGCAGAAAATTTATGTGAGATTCCATGCTTTGCACTTGAGAAATCAAAATCAAGCTGATCAAATTCCCTACCATGATCACTCTTAATAGATGCAACAGGTAAATTTTTCAAACTTTCAAGCTCTTTACAAAGCTTTAAAAATTCCGATAATGCTTCAGACTTATCTCTAATAAACATAACCCAAGTAATATGGAATAATCATCAACCAAAATAAGCATATATCTCTTACCTTTGGGTGTTTGAACCCTCACGGGACGACACAAGTCCAAGTGCATCAATTCTAAGGGTCTAGAAGTACTTCCAAAGTTCTTTGGCTTGAATGAACTCCTGGTCTGTTTACCTTGAGTACCTGCCTTGCGAATCTCATCATCTTTGAATTTCAGGATTGGTAATCCTCTTACCAAGTCTCTTGTGATGAGTTTTTTCATAGTGTGCATGCTTATATGACCAAGCTTTCTATGCCAAAGCTTTGAGTCATCCTTCAACGGTTTGATACATTTCAGACTATCACCTATACCAATTATGTTGCACCTTGCTTTGTCATCAAGTGTGATTGTTCCCTCTTACTTCTCTTTAAGCTCAGTGAATAAAGATTTCTATCCACTCATGTGCCTCGAACATCCACTATCCAAAATCCATTTCTGATCTTTCAAAGCTTTGGTAACATCCTGCAAAATTCAATCAATCCCGCAACAGGCTATTAGACCAAGTGTAGAATTTGGATTCATACTCAGAATCAACCATGTTAGGTGGTCTAATTTATTTTGGAACCCAAATCTATTTCACTTGTCCCTTAAGCTGATAAGGATAACTGTTCCTCATTATGTGAGGTTCTGTCCTTCTTAAGGGGCAAGTTAATTCACATGTCCAATTATACCAAAACAATGACATTTTGGAGAATGTCTGCTTCCTGATTTAAAAAATGTGGAGTGGTTTCTTTTTTGAAAGTTTAGATTTTAACCAATTCCACTTTTGTATACAGAATGCATACTTACTCCAAGCATAAGATTTAACTTATGTTCTGGGCCAGCAAAGGTTGAAAGAATTTTCTTGGATTCATGAAGCTCGCTAGTCAATGAAGTTTTTTATTTTTCTAAATTAACTGAATGACTCTTTAGATCAACATATTTATCAGTTAAAAGAGAGTTTTGATCAACAACTTCTTTGACTTGTGACTTCAAAGCTTTGAATCTACTATCCAAGACTTTGAAGTCACTATCAATCTTAAACTTAGTAGCTTCAAGAAATTTTTTTTGAAAAACCAAATCTAATTCCTTTAATTGCTCATGAACCTTTATTTTCAAGGAATCAATATCATTCATGTAACTTTCCTCATTCAAAAACGTTCTTTTGAGGATATCAGGTAAGACATCAGATGGACTAGATAAAAGATTCTTTACCATATCTTCAATTGGCTTCTCAGTAGAGTGATCTTCCTGATGTCCAGCCATCAAACAGAGATTGGCTTGCTCTTCATCAGAATCTGAGTCTGACGAGTCTGAATCACTCCATGAAGCTACCATTTTTCTTTCTTCTGTTGTCATTTTCATCCTTAGGAAATTGTCTGCTTTTCTTATTTTGAGGGCAATCTCTTACCAGATGATCTGCATCTCCGCATTCATAGCAATTCATAACTTTACGTTTATATGCATGTGAAGAGGATTTACCTTTCTGATCCTTGTTTGTTGAGGATTTGAATTTTTCTTTGCTATAGTCCTTGTTTCCAAAATTTCTCTTCTTTTTAAGAATTCTGGCAAAGACTTTGGAAATCAAGGCTAAGGCTTTTTCATCATCATCATCATCCTCCTGTTCAAGGTTCTGAGATTTTCATTGTCCTTGCCTTGAGTGACAGGTTCCTGATGTTGTCACTCAGGTCACCATCTACCTCCTTCATGGATATCTCATGAGTGAGCAATTTTCCCTGTAGATCATCAACTTCCAGAATGCTTAAGTCTTGAGCCTCCTCAATTGTAATTTTCTTAGGCTCCCATTTTGCCTTTGGAAAACTTCTAAGTATCTTCCTGATATTTTCCTCATTTGAGAAAGATTTTCCCTAGGGTTCCAAGTTGTTCACAATATCTTTAAACCTTTTAAGCATATCCTTGATGGATTCCTCAAAATTCATCTTAAAAAATTTATACTGTCCCAAGAGGATATTGATCTTTGTCTGCTTGAATTGACTAGTTCCTTCATAAGTAATAGTTAGCTTATCCCATATCTCTTTTGAACTCTTGCAGTTGGATATCCTGTTAAACTCATCTTCACTAAGAGCATGATATAATAAGCTCAAAGCTTTATAATTTTTTGATACCTTTTCCAGCTCAGTCACTGCGAGATCTTCACCAGGGTTGACAGTTCTGACTCCATTGGTAGTAGTATAGAACAAGTTTGGGTCATTCACAACAATAGACCATAACTCCATGTCTTGATCAATGATGAGCATATTCATCAGTGCCTTCCAATTCACAAAGTTATCACCACATAATAGTGGAGGTCTATTAGCTGCTCTTCCCTGTGAGAATCCTCCATCACCAACATTACTCATAGTCACAACATTGTAAGATCCTTAAACAGTGACCCAAGCTCTGATACCAATTGAAAGTTTGTAATGTAAGTATAATAGCTGGATCTAAGTAATCTAGAAGGGGGGACGTGAATATAGTATGCTAACTTTTGCTATTTTTTTTTTTGAAACTTGTAGAGAGTATGCATTTAATATCTCAAAGCTTTGAGAAAGGTTTGAGAAACTAGAGATATAACTGCAGAACATAGAGGCTTCAAAGCTTTGAGATTTGGAAAACTCCAAAGCTTTGGAACTTCCTGATTAGACTGTAATGAACAGATAAATGAAGTAGGCAGCAAGAACACAAATATTTTACAGAGTTCAGTCACAATTGGACCTATTCTCTACCAGAGGGATCTTATCCCTCCAGGATTATAACACAAATTCTTTTTAATCACCCAGATTCTGCCCAAAATCTCAAGCCTAAGTGAGCTACATTTCACCTATACAGCTTGTGGTTCCCAACCTATATAGTTCCAGCTATAATCTGTTGAAACAATAAGAACCTCTTTGTTGTTCACTTGAACAACTAAAATTCTAATTTTGTGAGGTTTAAGAACACATAATGATAATATAATTTTAGTACAAGTGTGAAGAACACATAATAGAAATAAGAAATAAATCTTGAAAGTGTTCTTCAATCTGTGATTAATGATCTTGCTTCTGCAGTGTCAATGTCCTGATGAGTACAAAGATTTGAATGATATGATCTCTCCTATTTGTAGCACTCTTCAAATCTCACGCTTTTCAATCTCAATCTCTGTTTCTCTCTTTTTTCTTAAATTCAAAGCACTGATGTCTTTAAATAACAGTCAGCAACAACCAGAGAGATTTTATGAACTGAATGCCCAAAAGTCCTGTTCCCTGATATGTTTCTTTCAACAGCTATGCTTGGACAGCTATCTGATTGATTTATGGACATTGGAACTCCCAACAACCCTGCATACACTCAAAAAACAAGATCAAATAATATCCAGACAAACTACATCAAGATCTGATCAGCAATATGCCAACAGTTCATGAGAAAAACAAGGCTAGGTTTTGTCTGAAAATAAACTCAGATAATACATCCAATCTTATGAATATATCATCAACACCATAAGGAACAAATATTAATAAATAATAATAGATCTATAACAATTTATAAATCCCAAAGAAACAACTTGCCTACACAGATTTCAGACGAACTTAGCAGTGAAAAGTACTCAGTAAATCTCAAAGCTTTGAAGCTTTGTCTGCTAGTTCATCAGAATGAACTCTCATTTCCAATCCAACTCAATCCTGCATATAATGTTAATCCTTCCAAAACAAGAATTACTCATGCATGCATAGTGTTATATATAGAGTTGTATAACTCAGTTCTTTTAAAATACAAAGACCTGCACAGAACAGTTAGTTACATGTATATGTATATGTATGTATATATATATGCGTAGCTACAGTGACTCAAATCTTTGAAGCTTTGGCACTAAAGAATATTTCAAATATGTCCACCCTGTGTTTCTGGCTTTCATCACCAAGGAATCTAAGCTCCTTCTGCATATACATCCATATATCAATATTAAAGAGCTCCAGATCTACCAAGGTCCATACACGAATTAGTCTAATTGCTATTTAGTCCAACTAAATATGCACGTTGTTGCAATTTGATTATTGATCCTTTTAACTGTTAATTAGTCCAAGTAATTAACATCTATATCAATTTTAATCCTTTTGGTGTGTGAGCCTGCATGTTCCTATTAAGTTGGTTGTTATCATTACAAATATTGAGCGGTGTCTAGAAACACATCAACGCCACCCAACTAATAGAAATAGTCAGTGATCTAACAAACCTATGGGACCAATCTTACCGTGCTGTGTAGTCCCTTTGTCACAATATCTGGATTGGACACGAGACACATATGTCACACTCGTGTATCCAATCCATAGTTTCTCGATCCTGGAAATAGACTCATCTGAGCATACAATAACAATATCATATATTGATTTGTCTGAGTCTAGCGAGACATTTAATAAGTACTACTCATCGAGTGGTCGTTGATACATACTCCCGTTATGTGGGAGGGACACATCCTCTCTACATCACTAGCATCTGTAGTGAGCGGAAACTTTTTCATAAAATATCTAGTTTATTCATGATTTATCATCATTAAATAGTTATATTTCATGTCTTTGTGTTACTTGATTATTTGAGTGAATGTTTTGCTTGCATATGAATATGATTTTAGGTAAGATGAGATGAGTAGTCCAAAATTATAAAGTAGCAAGGGTTTTAGAGCACAATATGAAGACTTTGGGGTTAAAATTGTAAGAATTATATAAGTTTATGTGCAGGTGTTCCTAGGTGTTTTTTAGACATAGTTAGGAGTGTTAAAGTGATTTATACACAAACTTTTTGATACATCAGGAAAACGGGATTAGCTTTGTTTTTCACGTATTTTCTTCATTCTCCTATCCCATTTCTCGCACACACGATGCACTGAAGAACAATACGAAACCCTAGATTTCAAGCTCTCAATCGGAAGTCAAGAATAGGATTTTAGGCGCGGTGAAGGGGAAGAAGCGTATATCTACTCCAAGAGTAGCCACTACTTAGGGATTCTAATCTTGCAGGTTCTCAATTGAATCCCTTTCCGTGAGGTAGGAGTTTGTTAATTTTCTTGTTGTGAATTAAGATGCACTACGTGTGTTCTATGTGATCAATGAACGTGTTAATTGATCTTCTTGTGCTCTTATCATATGACTATAAATTTGATTTTTCCATCATATTGGTTGCATATGGATTGGAATTCAATATGTGAATTACATGTGAATGCAGTAGTACTTGTGGTCATGGAAGAATCGAATTATTGTAATGGGTTATAAATCCTAAAATTAGTGAGTGAGAAGTTGTTGTTGATGATACCGGTTTGGTACGGCTTATAACTAAGGTGGGCTTGAACAGCTCCACGGTGAAAGTCCTTAAAATTGGGAAGGAGGTAACTCATTTTATCGGGTAGTACCTGTAAAGAGGGCAAAGCCTTTTGGGGATACTACGTGATATGGTCACGGCAGAGCCATGTATTGGCTAAGTTGAACGGGACGCGCAGTGTGCGGTCGCCGGCAGAGCCATGTGTTAGCTAGCACGAACTCCACCGGTGGCGATTTGAGTGTTACATGGTCATGAGTTGATAAGACAACGCGAAGTGTCATATATGTGAATTGTGTCTACACTTGTTGTGTGACTCTTTAATTTCGTGAAATACTTTCGGTGAGTTGCATTCCATGACATGTCAAATGAATTATCTCAAACTATTACTTCTACTGGGCATTGGTTTACTCACTCCCTCATTTTATAGGTGCTAGATTGGAGCCGAGAGTTTAGACATGAGCTTCATACAACGAGAAGATTTTAGCTGCATTTAGTTAATAAAATTTGTCTATTTGATGCACACTTGAACTTGACAAGATGTTGAGTTTGTTTTGGTATCCTTTTGAGACCAGAGGCAATTTCATGTTCTACATAGATTGGATTTGATGATTGAAATCGAATAGGATTTACAGATATCTATTTGTCAGTTTGCTCATCCTGAATTTTACGGACAACAATGCACATTATCCTCAATAAGTGTAGCTTGGTTATTATCTGGAAAAACTGTTTTAGATGGGTATTCGACACTTAGATATCAATCTTGTGTTCAAATTTCATAATTTTTCACCATACGGATTAATAGTTATTGAATTTTAACGTTTGTGTTGCAGTCCTGAGTACTTTTACCAGTCAGCCCCACGTTTGTGTCAATAAGTCAAACGCCACATTTTCTTTGGCCAAAATAATTCTATGGGGTATTATACACTTTTTTTTTATCAATTTTTTGTCAAAATTTCATAACATTTTGGCTTACGGGTTAGGAGATATTGAATTCTGAAGTTGTTGTCACAGTTCTGAATTTCTTAGCGACCAGTCGTACGTTTTTACCTATATCTCCTCCACCTCTTGACCTTTGTAAAAACTGTTTTAGTGAGTTGTGAAAAACCCTTATACGATACTTTCTTCCAAATTTCACAATTTTTTAATGAGTGGTTGGAGAGAAATCAATTTTTGAATCCATACTTTCAATTGTGTCCGTTTTCAGCGTGTTTTTTATAAATTTACTCACGTACTCGGGTTATGGAAACCGGGGCATGACAACATGGTATCAGAGCTCAAGGTACGAATACCTAGGGTCAGTGGGTGATTTCTTATGTGAATTTCTTGTGCGTACACGAGTTTATATGATACGTGCTGACGTGTTTGGTGATTTGTGTGCCTTGTTGTTGGATATGCATGGTTGCAATGTATTCCAGGCATGTTAACTTTTTGTACTTGTGTGCTACGTGTTTCTTTATATTATTACCATGTGAATTGAATTGATTTTGGATAATTTCACGGCTAATTATTGTTTAAGCTTTCATATAGAGTGATGGCCCCAAAAAAGAGTAGAAGTACTAAGATTAAGAAAAAGACTACAGTTGTAGTTTCAACTAATGAGGCTAAAGATTTTGGTAATACTCAGGTGGGGAATATGCTAGTGCATCACAAGTGCAGGCTATCCCACAAGAATTCTTTAGCGAGGCTGTCAACAAAGTGTGAGAGATGAGTAGTGCGATCGCGAAAGGAACTCCAACCCAAACCCAAACTGGAGATTATCTGAATTCAACTCATATAGCCTTGAGGGAGTTTCTACATATTAAGACACATGAGTTTCATGGTGAACCAGATCCACTAGCTGCAGAGGAGTGGTTGGAGTAGGTTAGCCGCAATTTAGATACTCTGAGCCTCAAGGATAAAGCTATGAAAGTGGATTTTGTAGTGAATCAGTTGAAGGGCGATTCATATCATTGGTGGAAGCGTGTGAGCTCCACAATCACTAAGACTTTTGAGGCTTTCTACAAGATTTTCTTGGGCAAGTATTTTCGAGAAACAGCTAAGGATGCTCTCCGAGAATAGTTTATTGCTTTGATTCAGGGTGGAGCTATGACAGTGCACAATATGAGCTCAAGTTTACCGCTCTAGGGCGTCATGCCAATGAGATGATTGCGACTGAGGAGTTGAGGTGCAAGAAATTTGAGTGTGGTTTGAGGCCAGCTATCAGGGAGAGAGTGGCAGCTTTAAGGATTCGTAACTATTCTGAGCTTGTAGAGGCAACAAGAACTGTGGAGGAAACATTGCAGGATATTAAGAGGATTAGGTAGCTTAAGCCACATCATGGAGGTACTAGCACACAACATCAGGGTTGTTTCTCGAAGCGTCCTAAGACCTCTGATACAACATCGTACCCTCAGGGGAAACAACGATCATCTGGATCAGTTCCTCTTGCTCCAACATAAGGTACGGGACAGACGTATCAGACGAATGATTTGTTCCACCATTGCAATCAGTCGGGACATCTTCGTTTTAAATTCCCTTAGAGTGCACAATTGGGAGGTCGTTCCCAAGGACTTCAGCGAGGATATTCACACAACTCGACAAATAATGGTGAGCCTAGGACATGCTATCAGTGTAGGCAGGTCTGGCACATTAGTCGTTAATGTACCCACGGTCGGGGAACAAAGAGGAGGACTCGAGCACATCATTCTCATTCCACACAGTCAGTACCATCACGATCAGAGTATGGAGCACCACAACTGTCGTTTGGGAATTCGGGTCAGAGAACTATCCAAGGGTCTAACTCTGCATTATCTAATCAGCGAGCTAGAACTCATGGAGGTGTTCAGAAATTTCAGGGAGCATAAGTTCGTGTTTACAGAGTCACAAGTTCAATGCTACCGGTAATTCTGCCATCAGTTGAGGAGTCGGCAGATCCATCAGGGATTCAAGGTACATCGTTAGTGTTCCATTCTTGGGCATCCGTTCTTATTGATGCTGGAGCATCACATTCATTTACATCATTGTCTTTTTCATCATCCTTTGGCGTAGATATGCACTTGGTAGACACACAATTAACTATAAACACCCCGGTCAACGATGAAGTCACTTCGAATAGGGTTTGCAGGTCATGTGAGCTTGGAGTTGCTGATTATTGCATATTATTAGACTTAATTGTCTTAGACATGACTACTTTTGATGTTATTCTTGGGATGGGTTGGTTGACTGCTTATCGTGCCAACATTGATTGTCATAAGAGGAGAGTGTCTGTTACTACGACTGAAGGAGTTCATTTCAATTTTCTTGGTGACCGCAATGATTGTGCGACACCATCTAAGTTAGACTCATGGGCTCGGGGAAACCTATATTTTCTTTTCTCTATAAGTAAAGATGACGAGAGTTTTACTGCAAATGAAGTGTTTCCATCAGTCGTGTGTGATTTTCGATATGACTTTCTTGATGATTTACGTGAATTTCCACCACGTCGTGAGGTGGAATTTTCTATTGATCTTGTTCCTGGTACCGAACCTATTTCAATGAGCCCATACCGATTTGCTCCTGCTGAGTTGCGTGGGCTGAAAGTGCAACTTCAAGAATTGCTGGATAAAAAGTTTATTCTTCCTAGTACGTCACCTTGGGGAGCTCCGGCCTTGTTTTTGAAGAAGAAAGATGATTCGCTCCGCATGTGTATTGACTATAGGAAGCTCAACAGAGTGACAAATAAAAACAAGTACCCCTTACCAAGGATTGTCGACTTTTTTGATGAACTTAAGGGTTCGATGTGGTTTTCCAAAATTGATTTACGATCAGCTTATCATCAGTTACGAGTGAAGGAGGTGGATATCCCTAAGAAAACTTTTCGTACTGGATACGAACATTATGAGTTTCTTGTTATGCCCATTGGGTTAACAAATGCGCCAGCTGCTTTTATGAATTTGATAAACCGCATCTTTCGACCTTACCTCGATCAATTTGTTGTTGTATTTTTAGATGATATTATAATTTATTCTCTGTCTAAGGAAGAACATGAAGAACATTTGAGAATTTTTTGCAGCTCTTACGAGATCACCACTAGTATGCAAAATATGAGAAGTGTGAGTTCTGGTTATCCAAGGTAAAATTTCTTGGCCATGTCGTATCAGGTGGAGGTGTTTCTATTGACCCTTCAAAGTTTAAGGCAGTTATGAAATGGGAGCCATCGAAAAATGTTTTTGAGATCTGCAGCTTTCTCGGTCTTGTAGGCTATTATCGTAGAAGTGTGGAGGACTTTTCAAAACTTGCGTCACCGTTGAAACGATTGACACGCAAGGGGGTAAACTTTTTCTGGAATGATAAATGTGATTCGGCCTTTCACGAGTTAAAGAAGAGGTTGACATCGTCTCCAATCCTGATGATACTAGAAAGGGGTATAGGTTATACATTATATTGTGATGCTTCTCACGACGGCTTTGGTTGTGTTTTGATGCAAATGGGTAAGGTTGTTGCTTATGCTTCGCGTCAATTAAAGATGCACGAGTGAAACAACCCTACTCATGATTTGGAACTTGCAGCAATTATCTTTGCTTTGCAGATTTGGAGACATTACTTATATGGTGAGAAGCTTGATGCGTT
Source organism: Linanthus parryae (assembly GCA_023055425.1). Taxonomy (NCBI): domain Eukaryota; kingdom Viridiplantae; phylum Streptophyta; class Magnoliopsida; order Ericales; family Polemoniaceae; genus Linanthus; species Linanthus parryae. Next base: position 107,583,383 of record JALGPY010000005.1, on the reverse strand, counting down.
TTCTGACCACAAGAGTTAAAAATATTTGTTCCCACATAAAGAATTCAACCAGCAACCGACGCGATGGATGGAGTACATGGAGAATTATGACTTTGACTTGCAGTATCACCCGGGCAAGGCTAATGTGGTGGCATATGCAATTAGTAGAAAATCAGTTCATAGCATATTGGGAACGACAGTTAACGAGTTGATGCTTGAGGATGTCAGCGAGTTTGACTTGCATCTCGATGAAGTAGCTGAGGGATTTTCATTGTTCTCCATAGTGGCCCAACCTCAATTGTAACACGGTTAATTGAAGCGCAACAACATGATGAAGAAGTGGAGTCAATTTAGACGTATTTTAGATGGGGAGGAAGTTCAAGGTTTAATGGTTAAACCGGATAAGACTGTGCAGTATATGGGTAAGCTCGTTGTCCCAGAGTTGTTTCGAGAGGAAGTAGTTCGTGAAATCCATAACTCTCGACTTGCAGTACACCCGGGAGGTACCAAAATGTATCACACTTGCGTCGCCAATTTTGGTAGAAGGGTATGAAGAAAGATGTGCCAATATTGTTGCAAGATGCTTGACTTGCTAACAAGTCAAGGGCGAACACCAGAGACCTACAGGACTACTCCATCCATTACCTGTTTCATAATGGAAATGGGAACATATGACTATGGATTTTGTGTCGGGACTTCCAAGGTCGCCGAAGAAGCATGATGCTATATAGGTCCTCGTTGACCGTTTAACAAAATCTGCACATTTTCTTCCTAAGCATATGACTGATTCGGTTGAGACAATTAGTAAGCTCTATGTTATGGAGATTGTCAATCTACATGGTGTTCCAGTTTCTATTGTTTCAGACAGAGATCCTCGTTTTACATCTTATTTCTCGCAAAGCCTCCAAAAATCTTTAAGGATTGATTTACATCTGAGAACAGCTTATAACCCTGAGACAGATGGAGAATTCGAGCGTACGATCCAAATCTTAGAGGATATGCTAAGGGCTTGTGTGCTTGATTTTGGGGGCTCTTGGGAAGATCACTTGCCATTAGATGAGTTTGCATACAAAAATACTTACCAATCTAGCATTGGGATGGCACCTTTTGAAGCATTGTATTGGAGACCATGTCGTTCGCTAGTTTGTTGGACTGAGGTTGGTGACTCCTCCATTATAGGGCTTGACTTGGTTCGCGAAACTATAGAGAAGATTTTGATGAGCATACAACACTTAGTCACCGCACAGAGTCGTCAAAAGAGCTATGCAGATAGGAGGAGGCGACCATTTACATTTGAGAGTGGGGAACATGTATTTCTGAAAGTTAGTCCAAAAAGGGGCTTGATGAGATTTAGGCGCAGCGGGAAATTAACACCCATGTTTATTGGTCCTTTTGAGATATTGGAATGAGTTGGAGAAGTGTCTTATCGCCTTGCATTGCCGCCTCAGTTGTCAGGAGTCCATAGCGTGTTCCACGTTTCTTTGCTGCGAAAGTATGAACCTGATCCTTCACATATTCTTGATTGGGATGATTTGAGTATGGAGGAGGATGTCAATTATGAGGAGAGTACAATCAAAATACTAGATTCTCGAGAACAAGTCTTACGAGGAAAAACTATTCCCATAGTGAAAGTATTATGGCAGCATCATGGCACCGATGAGGCTACATGGGAACGCGATGATGAAATGCGCCACAAATACCCTGAGTTATCCAATGAATAAGATATGTGTCAAATTTCGAGAACAAAATTTCTCTAAGGCGGGTAGTTTGTAATGACCGGAAACTTTTTCATAAATATCTAGTTTCATTCATAGATTTATCATCATTAAATAGTTATATTTAATTCCTATGTGTTACATGATTATTTGAGTGAATGTTTTTCTTGTATATGAATATGATTTTAGGTATGATGAGTTGAATAGTCTAAAATTATAAAGTAGCTAGGGTTTTAGAGCACGATATGAAGATTCTGGGGTCAACAGTACAAGAATTACATAAATTTATATACAGGGGGTCCTTGGTGTATTTTAGACATAGTTAGGGGGAGAAAGTGACTTAAACAGTAACTTTTATACCTGATACATCAGAAAAACGCGATCAGCTTCGTTTTGCACGTATATTATGTAGGGTTTTGATCCATTCAAAACCCTCGAAGGATCACATGAAGAGAATCATAACGATGGTAAAGGAAGAAACAAGCAACACGCCTTAGAGATCTCCTGTGATGACTTGTAACGTGAATTGTGTCACGTCTCTACGGTTGATCCATGCCTAGGGTTGATGTCTAGATCTTCCTACTCCTTTGTGATAGTTTGGACCGGAGGAAGAGGAAGAAGAAATCACACAACGGGGACCCAAGAGAAGGCTTCGGCCTCTCTTTGTGGCCGACCGGTAGGGGCGGACGACTAGGGGCGGTCGTCCTCTAGCTTGTCTTGCTCTCTCTCCTTTGTTCTCTCCCACTAAACCTATGTTTTGAGCATTAGTGTGGTAAGGAAGCTAGGAGTATCCTTTAATATAGTCCAACAACTCCTTGTCAACTACCTGAAGGCCCTTCCTAATCCAACATGAGTTAGGATTAGTCCATTTCTTGCATATTAGTCCTACTAAGTTTGCAGGGTGTTGCAAAGTGATCCTTCTAATTAATTAATCATATTAATCAATTCCCAAATCTGGTTCAACCCTATGTAGTGTGTGACCCCATAGGTTCTATCTAGTTGGTAGCAACAATTTGCTAATATGGAGCAGTCTCTAGCAAGACATCCATTCTAGCCAACTAATAGAATAGTCATCAGACATACCTTGTGAAAGAAATTGTCTCATCCCTTTGTATCTATATCCGGATTGGACACGAGACATTCGTGTCACACTCGTGTATCCAATCCATAGTTTCTCGATCCTGGGAATAGCTTTATTCGAGCAAAAAACATCAATATCCCATATTGATTTATTTGAGTCTGGCCAGACATTCCATGAGCACTATCCCTCAAGTGGCCTCGGATATTTTCTCCCGTTATGTGGGAGGGAAAATTTCTATCTACGTCTCCTACCATTTCTAAGCTTGCTTCTTATTGTATCTGGTACACGCCTTTATGGCTACCCAGTTACGGTGTAGCGTTTGACGCTACCTCAATATAATCCACAACTAGAGAATCTAGTGACTTCAAATCTGAGGATGACAATACCGTTGTCACCACGAGAAGCACTAGTGACTCAAAATAACATGTATGTAGCCTTCTCGGAGATGGGTCAATCCAGTATGCCATTACCCTTAATGCATACCCATGTGTTGGATCTTGATATCTCCATATCAATCCAACCCCATACTAGTCTAAAGATGATTGTCCCATTTAATCATCATAATGGAATAGGGATATTTAAGATAAACATCACAATTGTAAATCTAAGGACTGCATTATATTAAATATCCAATAAATAATACAATGAATATTCTAGCCAAGATTGGTTCATACTAAACTAGACTGCCTCTGGGGCATCTATTCTAACAGTCTCCCACTTGAACTAGAGCCAATCTGATGCATCTCGTATGTCAATGCTCCTAGTGTGCTCTTTATGCTTGCGCTAAACAAGAGGCTTTTTAAGTGGATCTGACAGATTCTCATCTGTATAAATCTTGCATATCCGAACGTCTCCTCTATCGATAATATATCAAATAAGATGAAACTTTGTGAGCACGTGTTTGGGATTCTGGTGTGACCCGGGGCTCCTTTGATTGCGCGATTGCCCCAGTATTGTCACAATACAACTCTACTGGATCCTCAATGCTAGAAACCACACCAAGTTCAAAAACAAATTTCCTAATCCCAACAGTTTCCTTTGATGACCCATTTGCAGCAATGTACTCAGCCGTCGTTGTAGAATCAGCCACCGTCTCTTGCTTGGAACTCTTCCAGCTCACCGCTGCTCCATTCAAACAAAACACATATCCCGATTTTGATCTGAAATCATCTCCGTCGGTTTGGAAGCTTGCATCCGTGTAAACCTTTACACACAACTCTTGATCACCTCCAAATATCAAGAAAGCATCATTACTCCTTCTCATGTACTTTAGGATGTTCTTGACTGCAATCCAGTGACTCTCACCTTGATTGGATTGGTATCTGCTTGTCATTCTCAAGGAATATGAAACATATGGTATAGTACATAACATGGCGTACATGATGGATCCTATGGTCGAGGCATAGGGAATCCTACTCATGCGTTCCCTCTTAATCTCATTGGAAGGACAATGACTCTTTGGAAGAGTTATTCCATGTGACATGGGCAAGAATCCCTTCTTGGAATCTTGTATGGAACTGCTTCAACACATTATCAATATATGTACTTTGACTTAGGCCTAGAAGTCTCTTAGATCTATCTCTATAGATCTTTATACGAAGTATCTAGGCTGCTTCCCCTAAGTCATTCATTGAGAAACACCTTCCTAGCCAATCTTTAACAGATTGCAGCATGGGAATGTCGTTTCCAATGAGTAGTATGTTATCAACATACAAGACCAGAAAAGCTACAGAGCTCCCACTAACCTTCTTGTAGACAGAAGACTCATCTTTGTTTCTGGTGAAGCGAAACTCTTTAACTACTTCATCAAAACGTCGATTACAACTCCTAGAAGCTTGCTTCAATACGTAAATGGATCACTGCAGCTTACAGACTTTGTTGGCTAGATTTGGATCCTCAAAACCCTCAGGCTGTATCATTTAAACGTCCTCGAGGAGATTCCCATAGCGGAATGCTATTTTGACATCCATCTGCCAAATCTCATAGTTGTAGTATGCTGCATTAGCATGTAGGATTCGGATGGATTTGGTCATAGCGACTGGCGAAAAGGTTTCATCATAGTCAATACCATGAATCTGTCTGAATCCTTTAGCCACTAATCGGACCTTATAGGTAATCACATTACCATCCATGTCGATCTTCTTCTTGAAGACCCACTTGCACCCTATGGGTCGCGCCCCTACGAGTGGTTCCACCAAAGTCCATACTTTGTTGGTATACATGGATTCCATCTCGGATCTCATGGCTTCAAGCCACTTTTGAGAGTCCGGCCCTTTCATGGCCTCTTCATAGGTATTAGGATCATAATCTATGAGCATCGTGTCACCAGAATCTGTCACGAGAAGTCCATACCTCTCGGGCTCCTGGCGCACTCTACTAGATCTAAGAAGCTTTTGTGCTACTTGAACAGGCCGTTCCACAACTTCTTGTGGATCCTGTTCATGCGCCATAGTAGGATCAATGTTTTGTGGTTCTTGAACCTCTTCAAGTTCTACAGTCCTCCTACTTGCTTCTTTAGAGACAAACTCTCTTTCTAGAAACACGCTAGACCGAGCAACAAACATTTTGTTCTTAGTTGGATTGTAGAAGTAGTAACCCTTAATTTCCTTAGGGTACCCCACAAACTTACACTTATCCGATTTGGCCCTAACTTGTCTTCTTGTAAACGTTTTACATAGACATAACAGCCCCAAATCTTCATGAACGAAAGTGTGGGACGCCTTCCACTCCACATCTTATGTGGTGTCTTCATGACTGATTTAGATGGAACACGATTATAGTTAAGGCTGCACTTAATAGAGCAAAGCCGCAAAACGATAATAAAAGATTGGTTTGACACATCATAGATCGAACCGTATGCAATAGTGTTCGATTCCTCCCCTATCGGACACACTATTTCATTGTGGTGTTCTGGGTGGAGTGAGTTGGGACACAATCGCACACTATCTAAGATAGTCATCAAACTCTTGGCTCAATTACTCTCCTCCATGATCTAATCGTAGAGCCTTGATACTCTTGCCAAGTTGCTTCTCTACTTCACTCTTGAATTTTTTGAACCTTTCAAATGATTTGGATTTGGCCTTCATAAGGTGTACAAATCCACATCTACTGAAATCATCAATAAATGTGGTGAAGTAGACGTAACCACCACTCGCAGGCGTGGCAAATGGCCCACATACATCAGTATGCACGAGTGCCAATTGCTCTATAGTCCTCTCACCTTTCTTACTGAAAGGGGACTTTGTCATTTTTCCCAACAAACAAGCCTCACATGTCTCATATGATTCAAAATCAAATGAGTCTAGAAATCCATCTTTATGGAGATACACGTTTCTCGTTTATGTGGCCTAAATGACAGTGCCATAAGTAAGCAGGATTTAAATCATTTATTTTAATCCTCTTAGTATTAATGTTGTAGACAGCATTGCTTAGATCAAGGACATACAGTCCATTAAATAATTCCGCACTACAATACTGAATATTATTAAAATAAATCGAACAACAATTGTTATTTATTGAAATAATAAAACCTTCTTGTCCAAAAAAGAAATAGAAATAATGTGTCTGTTCATAGCAGGCACAAAATAGCAAATATTTAATTCTAAAACTAATCCTGAAGGCATAGACAGCTCGTACATGCCTACGGCCAATGCAGCAACCTTTGCTCCATTCCCTACGCGCAAGTCTATCTCCCCTTTAACCAATCCTCTACTTCTCTTTAGATCCTGCACATTTCAACGAATGTGAGATCCACATCCAGTATCCAATACCCATGATGTAGAGATAGTTAAATTGACATCTACAACAAAAATAGCTGGTGGTGGTGGAATCACTATTCCAAACCTCTTGTCCTCCAGATATTTTGAACAGTTCCTCCTCTAGTGTCCAGGCTGACTGCAGTAGTGACATTCACCTTTAGTCACACCTTTGGTAATGCCACCAACAGGCTTAAGGGCAGGTTCCTTGGACTTGGAAACTGCTTTGCCTTTGCCCTTGGAGGATGAGGTAAAACCTTTTACCCTTTCTTTTCTGTACCATCATAATGTCCTTGCCCTTACCCTTGTTGATGCTTTGTTAAGCTTTCCTCAACATATTGAGTAAATCTAGCAGTGGTTTCACGATCTCGTTCATGTTATAGTTCATAATGAACTGTCCATAACTCTCAGACAACGATTGCAACACGAAATCGGTGGCCAACCCTTGAACGACCGGGAACCCTACTCGCGCGAGATTCTCCAAGTACCAGATCATACGGAGCACATGATGTCCCACAGGGTTTCCTTCAGCCATATGACATTTGAATAATGCCTTAGAAACTTCATACCTCTCAACCCTTTCCTGCTCTTGGAAGAGCTGCTTCAAGTGTTCGATCATATCGACTGCATTCATGTTCTCATGTATCTTCTTAAGCTCAAAGGTCATGGTGCATAGCATGAGGCAGACCGCATTATTAGATTTATCAACACGCTTCTGATACGCCTTTGGGCTGCAGGAGTATTATTTTCTGGACCTTTCGGAACTTTCTCCTCTATTGCGTACAGTTTCTTCTCTTGCTTGAGAACGATTCCCAAGTTTCTGTACCAATCAAGGAAATTGGTTCCAGAGAGCTCGTCCTTCTCAATGACAGAGCATAGGGAATGTTGTGAACTCGATGAGTTGTTTGCCATTTTGAATTCTACAAAAGGAAAATACGCAAGTTTTAGTATTTGTGAACTTTTCACTATATTTAATAATGGCTAGGTTATTAAACATAGCTCCCACTATTTTTCTACGGATTAATAACCCTCAAGATATTAAAGAGGAAAATATCTCTATATTTTCTAGTGGGCCAAGATCCATGTTTCATCTCCTTTTGAGCTTGCTTTGGCAAGTCACCCAAACTTTGAATACGTTTTGTAGGAACAATTTCCAATTGCATCCCATGCAACTCTTGGTTCAATTGGGCAAATAACTCCTTATTTATCCATCCGTATGGATAATCCCAATTGATTGCCTCTAGGTTTTAATCATATTAATAACCCATTTGTGTCCAACCTCTTATTTAAACAATTGCACATTACTTGCTTGTGCCATCGCACATTATGAACCAAGTCGCCTTCCTTTGGCATGCACCAGCTTGATAAATTGTCATGATGATGAGTGTTTAAATAACGAGAAGGAAAAACACAATATTTGAATTTTGAGGAATTTTAAAATTCAATTTTAATTGTTTTGAGCACAACTCCAAATAATAGATTCGGGTTGTTAATTATCTTATTATCCTAATTGCATGCATCATCCATACACCAATCACAAAATAATAAGATAGAAAAATGAAAAATCACAAAATAAAATAAAACATGATATGGATATGGCCTTTTCTAGACTAAGATATTCCCAAGCCAATGGGAATAACTATGAACCCTAAATAGCAACACATCTCCATGCACCTCCATCTTTTGGTCCATCCTTCATAGTCATGTGGAATGATCCATGCTCAATCTTTTGTGGCTTCTTTGGCTTTGGGATTATTTTCTCCAATCTTGGCTAACAATCTATTCTAACTAGCACTAGCTAATAACTATACTAAATAAATTAAATCTCATAAGTTGAGAGAAAAAATCGGCTGGCAGGTAATAAACCCTAATTAATTATTACATCAAATTGATCGGCTCGAAGGCCGTAAACCAAACAACAAAATTAAACAATCACACCAAAACACATCCTAAGGCCATATCTAACCACCATGCGATTTGCACATAAACAGTTAAAATACAATTTTAACGCGTTTGGTCAATTTTTAATTGATTTTAGGATTTCTAGGGTTAAAACGGTCCAATGGGCCCACCGTCATATGGCTGAACCACCTTAGAGCCGCCCCGAGCAGAGCCTATGCCGTGCGGCCCAACCCGTGGGGTTGGTCGACCGCCTAGGCCCTCGGCCTCGGTGTCTTGGGCGGCAAGGAAGGAGAGGGGGATGTCCCTAGGGGCCAAACTTCCTTAGTTGTTTCCAAAACAACTCCTTCCTTATTCCCCAAGTCCAAAAGTTTCCAAATTTGAAACTAGTTTCCAAATTGGTGCCCAAACCCTAGATCTAAGATCGTAAAATTTGTCAAACTCACAAATTCATGCATCCAACGCAAAAACCAGGTCTTTTTTGGTTTGATTATTGACAAATTGCATTATATGCTAGATTTGTCCGTTTTGGGCGATAAACAATAATTTTAAAATGTAAAACTATCAAAACGTAACACATATACCACGTCTATGTTCTACGACCTGTGGCTCTGATACCACTGTAGGGTTTTGATCATGGATACGCAGCAAAAAAATAAAAATTATCCATTCCAGACCCTTCAAGGATCACAGGAAGAGAATCATAACGATGGTAAAGGAAGAAACAACTAACACACCTTAGAGATCTGTCATGATGATTTGTAACGTGAATTGTGTCACGTCTCTACGGTTGCTCCACGCCTAGGGTTGGTGTCTTGATCTTCCTACTCCTTTGTGCTAGCTTGGACCAGAGGAAGAGGAAGAAGAAATCACACAACGGGGACCAAAGAGAGGACATCGACCTCTCTTTGTGGCCGACAGGTAGGGGCTGATGGCCAGGGCGGTCGGCCTCTAGCTTGTCTTGCTCTCTCTCCTTTGTTCTTTCCCACTCAACTTATGGTATGAGAATTATTGTGGGACGGAAGCTAGGAGTATCCTTTATATAGTCCAATAACTCCTTGTCAAGTACCTAAAGGGTCTTCCTAATCCAACATGAGTTCGGATTAGTCCCTTCCTTGCATATTAGTCCTACTAAGTTTGCAAGGTGTTGCAAAGTGATCCTTCTAATTAACTAATCATATTAGTTAATTCCCAAATTTAGTTCAAACCTATGTAGCGTGTGACCCCATAGGTTCCATCTAGTTGGAAGCAACAATTTGCTAATATGGAGCGGTCTTTAGCAAGACATCCATCCTAGCCAACTAATAGAATAGTCATCCGACATACCTTGTGCAAGTAATTGTCTCGCCCCTTTGTCTTTATGTCCGGATTGGACACAAGACATACAAGTCACACTCGTATATCCAATCCATAGTTTCTCGATCCTAGGAATAGCCTTATTCGAGCAAATAACATCAATATCCCATATTGATTTATTTGAGTCTGGCCAGACATTCCATAAGTAATATCCCTCAAGTGGCTTCGGATATTTTCTCCCGTTATGTGGGAGGTAAAAATTCTATCTAAGTCTACTACGATTTCTAAGCTTCCTTCTTATTGTATCTATTACACGCCTTCATGGCTACCCAGTTACGGTGTAGCGTTTGACGCTACCGAAATCACAATAATCCACAACTAGATAATCTAGTGAATTCAAGTCTAAGGATGACAATACCGTTGTCACCACGAGAAGCGCTTGTGACTCAACATAACATGTATGTATCCTTCTCGGAGATGGGTCAATCCAGTATGCCATTACCCTTAATGCATACCCATGTGTTGTATCTTGATATCTCCATATCAATCCTAACCATACTAGTCTATAGATGATTGTCCCATTTAATCATAATAATGGACTACGGATATTTAAGATAAACAACACGATTGTAAATCTAAGGAATTCATTATATTAAATATCCAATAAATAATACAATGAATATTCTATTCCAACATATTCTTCACTCTCCCATCCACTTTCTCTAACACACGATGCACTGAACAAGAATACTAAACCCTAACTTTCAAGCTCTCAATCGGAAGTCAAGAATAGGATTTTAGGCGCGGTGAAGGGGAAGAAGCGTATCTCTACTCCAAGAGGCAGCCACTACTTCGGGACTCGAATCTTGGAGGTTCTCAATTGAAATCATTTCTGTGAGGTAGGAGTTTTAGTTTTGATTGTTAATTTACTTGTTATGAAGTATGATGCACTATCTGTGTTCTATGTGATTAATAAACATGTTAATTGATCTTCTTAAGCTCTTATCATATGACTTTATAAATTTGATATTTTCATCATATTGGTAGAATATGGATTGGAATTCAATATGTGAACTACATGTGAATGCGGTAGTAATTTCTGGTCATGGGTGAATTGAATTAATGTAATGGGTTATAAATCCTAAATTTAGTGAGTTAGAAGTTGTTGTTGATGATGCCGATTGGGTACGGATGATAATTAAGTTCGGCTTGAATAGCTCCACGGTGAAAGACCGGAAACCTGCGCAGGAGGTAACTCATTCCATCGGGTAGTACCCGTAAAGAGGGCAGGTCCAATGGGGCTATTACGTGGTATTATCACGGCAGAGTCATGTATTGGCTAAGTTGAACAGGACACGGTCTGTGTGGTCGCAGGCAGAGCCATGTGTTAGCTAGTACGTACACCACCGGTGGCGATTTGAGTGTTAAATGGTCATGTGTTGATAAGAAAACGCTATGTGTCATATAGGTGAATTCTGTCTACGCTTCTGGTGTAAAGTAGTATGTTTGACTCTTTGACTTTGTGGAGTACTTTCGGTGAATTGCATTTCATGACATGTCAAATTAATTATCTCCAACTATTACTTATACTGGGCGTTGGTTTGCTCACTCCTTCATTGAGGTGCTGGATTGGAGCTGAGAGTTTAGACATGAGTTTCATACAAGGAGAATATTTTAGCTGCATTTAGTTAATAAAATTCGTCTATGTGATGCACACTTGAAATTTCCGAGATGTTTCTTTTGTTTTGGTATCCATTTGAGGCAAGAGGCCATTTCATGTTCAAGATAGATTGGATTTGAAGATTAAACTCGAATAGGATTTGAAGACATCTATTTGTCACTTTGCTCATCCTGAATTTTACGGACAATAGTGCACGTTTTCCTCAATAAGTGTAGCTTGTATTATAAGTTTGAAAAAATGTTTTAGATGGATTTTCTAAACTAATTTTTCAATCATGTGTTCAAATTTCATAATTTTTCACCATACTGATTAAGAGTTATCGAATTTTAAAGTTTGTGTTGCAATCTTGAGTAGTTTTACTGGTCAGCCCCGCGTTTATGTAAATAAGTCAAACACCAATTTTTTTATTTTGAAAAATGTTTGTATGGGGGTATTATAAAATTTTATATCAATGTTGTGTCAAAATTTCATAACATTTAGGCTTACCTGTTAGGAGATATTGAATTATGAAGTTGTAGTCACAGTTTTGAATTTCTTAGCGACCATCCGTACGTTTTTGCCCATATCTCCTACAGCTCTTGACCTTTGTAAAAATTGTTTTATTGAGTTGTAATACACCCTTATAGGATCCTTCATACCAAATTTCACAATGTTTTAATGAATTGTTTGAGACAAATCAATTTTTGAATCTAGACTTTCAATTATGTCCGTTTTCAGCGCGTTGTTTGTAACTTTACTCACATGCTCGGTTTATGGAAACCGGGACGTGACACCATCTATTCATCTTGCTTCATATCATGTATGATTACCACCTTCATATCATTTTCACTACGAGAAGCACTTGTGACATTCACAAAAATCCCATGCAGCCTTCTCATGGTGGGTCAATCCAACATGCTATTACTCCTCATGCATACCCATGTGCTAGACTTGATATCTCCATACAATCTACCCACATACTAGTCTCCATGCATAGTTATCGTCCTACTAACAAATATACTTGACTGGGGATAATTTAAGATAAAAAAAAATTGTAATCTAAGGACGTCACTATATTAAATATCTCCTTAAATAATAAAATTATATTCTAGCCAAAACAATATTCATACTAAAATAGATTGCCTCTAGGATATCTACACCAATAATCTCCCACTTGCACTAGAGCCAATCTGGTGCATCTCGTATGCCTATTTATCTAGTGTGGACCTCATGCTTTCGTTGAACAAGAGGTTTAGTGAGTGGATCTAAAAGATTATCATCTGTTGGTATCTTGCATATCTTCACATCTCCTCTATCCACGATCTCTCGAATAAGATGAAATCTCATGAGTATGTGTTTTTATTTCTGGTGTGACTTGGGTTCCTTGGCTTGTGAGATCTCTCCAGTGTTGTCACAATACAACACAATGGGATCCACTATGCTAGGAACCACACCTAGTTCAGTGATGAAGTTCTTAATCAAAACAGCTTTCTTTGCGGCACGCGATGCATCAATGTAATCAGCTTCAGTTATAGAATCAACACATGTCTCTTGCTAAGAACTTCTCCATCTCACAGCTCTTCCATTTAGACAAAACACATACCCCGACTGCGATCTGTAATCATCCTTGTCGGTTTGGAATCTCGCGTCAGTATAACCCTTTATACTGAGTTCTTCCTCCCCTCCATATATCAAGAATGCATCCTTAGTCCTTCTCAAATACTTAAGGATATGCTTGACATCAATCCAGTAAATCTCACTCGGATTGAGCTGGTGTCTGATTGCCATACTCAAAGTGTATGACATATCTGGTCTAGTACATAACATGACCTAATTGATAGATCCAATAGCCGACGCATATGGGATTCTACTCATGCGGTCCTTCTCAATCTGATTGGAAAGATAGTCAACCTTCGTAAGGGATACTCCATGTGACATGGGCAAGAGTCCTTTCATCTTTTCTGGCATGTAGAAACGTTTCAAAACCTTTTCAATATATGTACTTTGACTTAGGCCAAGAAACTTCCTAGATATATCCCTATAGATCTTGATACCAAGTATATAAGCTGCATCCCCTAAGTCTTTCATTGAGAAGCAATTCCCTTGCAAATATTTCACATATTTCAAGGTAGGGACATCGTTTCCAATGAGTATTATGTCATCCACATACAATATCATAAATAGTACAGAGCTCCCACTAACCTTCTTGAGTATTATGTCATCTACATTGATAAAGTCAAACTCTTTCACTGCATCATCAAAACAGAGATTACAACTCCTTGAAGCTTGCTTCAACCCATAAATGGACCGCTGCAACTTATACACTTTGTTGGCAAGCTGTAGATCCTCAAAACCCTCTGGCTATCTCATGTACACATGCTCAAGGAGGTTTCTATGCAGAAACGCTGTTTTGACATCGGTATACCAAATCTCATAATCGTGATAAGCTGCAATAGTGAGCAAGATGCGAATGGATTTGGTCATTGCAACTGGGGAAAATGTTCCATCATAGTCATTACCATTAAAATGTCAACTATTTTTTCCACCGATCGGCCCTTATAAACAATCACATTTCCATCCATGTCGATTTTCTTTTAGAAAAACTCGTTTTCACCCTATGGGCCTACCACCATCGGGTGGTTCCATTAAAGTCCATACTTTATTTGTATACATGAATTCCATTTCGGATCTCATAGCTTCAAGAAATTTCAGAGATTCAGGCCCCTTTACGACCTCCCTATAGGTTGTAGGCTCATCATCATCATCATCGATGAGAAGAACGTCACCGGGCTCAGTCACGAGAAAGTATGTACCTCTCTGGCCCCTGATTTATCCTACCAGACCTACGAAGCTCTTGTGTTACTTGAGCAGGTTGCTCCACAACATCTTGTGGTTTTATCTCATGTTCCATTATAGGATCAATGCTTTGTGGTTCTTGAAATTTTTCAAGTTCTACAGTCCTGCCACTATCTTCTTTAAAAACAAAATATCTTTCTATAAACACACGGTCCGATCAACAAATACTTTGTTCTCGGTTGGATTGTAGAAGTAATATCCTTTAGTTTCCTTAGAATATCCCATAAACTTACACTTGTCCGACTTGTTTTCGAGTTTATCTGACTAGAAACCCTTTAAATAAACCTCACTACCCCAAATCCTCATAAATGACATATCGGGATGCCTCCGATTCTATATCTCATACGGTGTCTTCATAACTTATTTGGATGGAACACGGTTAAGGGTAAAGGCAGTTGTTAATAGAGCATGGCCCCAAAATGAAATTGGAAGATCAGACTGACTCATCATAGATAGAACCATGTCCAACAGGGTTCGATTCCTCCTCTCAGACACACTATTCCGTTGTGGTGTTTTCGGTTGAGTGAGTTGGGATAAGATCCCACACTCTCTAAGATAGTCATCAAACTATTGGCTTAATTATTCTCATCCATGATCGTAGAGCCTTAATACTCTTACCAAGCTGGTTCTCCACTTCATTCTTGAATTATTTGAACTTTTCAAAGAATTCGGATTTGTTCTTCATAAGATACACAAATCCATATCTACTGAAGTTTTCAGTAAATGTAATGAAATAAGGATAACCTCCTCTGGCGGGTTTAGCGAATGGTCCACATACATCAGTATGTACGAGTGACAATAGCTCACAATTACTCGGGCCTTTCTTCGTGAAAGGGGACTATGTCATTTTCCCAATAAACAAGATTAACATGTCTCATATGATTCATAATGAAATGAGTCTAGAAGTCCATCGTTATGAAGTCTAGAAATGCGTTTCTCGTTTATATGGCCTAAACGACAGTGCCATGGGTATGTGGGATTTAAATCCTTAGATTTAATCCTCTTAGTATTTATTTTATAGACAAAATTATCTAGATCAAGGATATACAACCCATTAGAAAAAAAGTGCATTACAATAATGCATACTATCAAAGTAAACGGAGCAACACTTGTCCTTTATAGTGACATAAAAACCTTTCTTGTACAAACAAGAAATAGAAAACAATGTTCATACTCATGGAAGTTACATAAAACCAATTGTCTAATTCTAAAATAAGTCCAAAAGTTGAACATAACTCATAAACGCCTACGACTAATGCACAAGTCAATCTCCCCTTTATCGAGTCACCTGCTTCTCTTTAGATCCTGCACATTTTTAGAAAATTGAGATCCAGTATCCAATACCCAAGATGAAGACATGGAAAACTTGACATTTATAACAAAAATACCTGGTGGTGCTGGAATCACTATTCCAAGCTTCTTGTCTTCCAGATATTTTGTGCAGTTCCTCTTCCAGTGCCCAGTCTAACTACAATAGTGACATGAGCCCTTAAATAATTCCACCAGTAGGCTTCAAGGCAACTTCCTTGGACTTTGAAACTACTTTGCTCTTCCCTTTAGGGTTCTTGGCAGCCTGTTTACATTTCCCCTTATTGCCCTTCATCATGGCCTTGCCTTTACCTTTCATAATACTCGTATCAGCGGTCCTCAACATATTGAGCAAGTCTAGAAGAGTCTTGTTGATCTCATTCATGTTATAGTTCATGATGAACTGGCTGTAACTGTCTAGTAATGATTGCATGATGAGGTTAGTAGCCAACTCTTGCCTGAATGGAAACCCTAACTAAGTGAGATTCTCAAGGTACCGGATCATACGGAGTACATGAGATCCCACTGGGGTTCCCTCTGGCATACTACACTTGAACACTTCCTTTGATAATTCATATCAATCATGTACTCATGTATGATCATATCATACCCGTCTATGTTCTCATGTTGCTTATGAAGCTCAGAGTTCACGGTGCAAAGCATCAGCCAAGTCACATTAGTAGATTCATCAACAATCTTCTGATGTTCATTCCTTACAGTATCAGTAGCTTAGCTGGTGGTGCTTCTGGATTTGGTTGCTCTATAATGTACATCTCATTTTCTTGCTTGATAACAATTCTCAAGTTTCTTTACCAGTCTAGAAAATTGATTCCAGATAGTTTGTCAGTTTCAAGGACTGAACGTAATGATAGTGTCGATGTTTTTTTATTGTTTGCCATTGAAAATCTACAAAAAGAGACATATGAAAGTTTTTAGTATTGTGAATAATTAAAGGGTAAATTACATATGTGTGACCTGTGGTTTGGGCTCGGTTCACTTAACTGACCCAAGTTTTAAAAAGTTTCAGTCGACTAACCCGTGGTTTTCTCCGTTTATCACTTAAGTATTCCGTCCATAAATCCGTTAATAAATATAATTTTAATTGCATTTTGACCCCCTTAGTTGAAATTTACTCTCAACTTAACCCTAAAAAAATACAAAAAATATAACAAAACAATACATAAATGTTTTAACAAAAAAATACAATTTTGTTTCACATAATACAAAAACTTGTTCGATGTCGATAATCCCAAGTATAAGATATCGCTACAAGTAGTACCCGAGTAAGAACGGGGTCGATTTCCACAAGGATTGGGAAAGAGATTAAGCACTGTCAGCTAACTAGTAAACTACTAAGCAACTAACAAAACGAGTTTCTCAAAGGCTTTAGAGCTAGCCAAGCTTTGAATCCACCACTCAAGTGATGGAGCAAGAGTTGTTGATATTGCTAGAGCTAATAACTAAGAAAGAAAACAACTACTAACACTATTTCTAGTATGATTCAAACGAGTTTGTCAATAAGAGAGTAAGTTGGGCCAATCGATTCCAATAGAGGCCTTGTGTGTGAGCATCAACACCCAAAGTTTATGTCAAAGATAAGCATGGATTATATAGTAAGAGGATTTGTCTAGCTCTTGTATTCAAGAGTGAAATGCAAAATCAAGTTATGTCAAGCATCTTTCATATGTAAACGAGAGCGTTTCCATATGAAAGATCAAGCCACAATTCGGATTTGATATTCAACACTTGAATACTACGAATTCGACATCCAACTTAAGACTAGAAGAACAATTGAATTTCTCACACACAAGTCATCTATCTTCATCAATCAACCCAACTAGTAGCTTAGTTGTTCAAATTCAAGAGAAAGACAAAAGAATTAACAAGAGCATTCATGAAAATAGTCATTATATTCAAGCTCAAATACTCTTCAATTCAACCAAATAACACCAACTTGCTACCAAATGATGAACAAACTACTAGTGTTTGATTCAAACTACACTTTAATCAACCTAACAAGCAGCTAACAACCAGAAATCACAACTAACTGCAGCTGAGTACTGCTGCTACAATCACAGTCCAAGAACAGTGCTCAAACAGAGCCAAAAACAGAGGAAAACAAAGCTAAAACAGTGCTCCAAAACGAACCCAGACCTAACCAGACCTACCCCTGTCTCACTTGGTTGTTGCTGGCTCCGTGATAGCTCGGGACAAGCTCGGAATCACCAGCACAAACCAAGAAACCGGCAAGTGCCGAGAGAGAAGAGAGAGAAGCAGAGTTTCGGCTAAGCCAAAGCGTGGGTCGTCCTTTTTTTCTTCTTCTTTCTCTTTAGCTTATATAGGCCATGAGGGAGGGTTTCGTAGCTCCCAAGTCTTCAATATTCACCCTCCAATTCGTCCTAGACCTTCCCCTTCGTCGATTTGCAAAAGCTTCACGAACCCTAAGTTAATTTGGGGCTTTTCTCTCGGTTGCTTGTTGGGCCGAATTGATCAGTGGGTTACGAAGAGGGTTGGACAAGGAGAAGATTGGTACCGAATTTGTGTAATTTGGTGAAGAATTGGTCATGTTTTGGGCCGAAGGAAGCTTCCGGCGAAGCTTTGATGAAGAACAATGGCACTGCTGGGCGTCTGTGTCGGGGAGAGAGAAGGTGAGCAGGGGGTGAGCTGGTTCGGGGAAATTGCACCCAGATCCCCCCTAGCTTGCTGGAATGTTTTAAAAGGCCCCGGATCCATCTTTAAAAGGTTTAAAAATTTGCACAAACTCCCCCAATCCGCTAAGGATCATTCAAAATAGCCATTAAAACATTTAAAAACTTGCACTTAAGCCCTACTTTCGTTAAGTTCTTCTCTAATTTTCCCTCCACTTCAGCCCTTGACTCTCATTTTGACCTCTTTTCTTCTAAATCTTCAATAACGACCCCATATTCTTCTCTTGTCTTCTCAAATAGGTCTTCAAATCTTCACTTTAACTTGCAAATTAGTTGCTTTGTCTTCAACTTTAACCTCTTTATCACTTGACTCCCTCAAATTAAGCCTTCAAATTCCTCATTCAAGCTTTCACAACTAGCCCCTTGCGTTCTAACTCACGTCTGCCTACAAAACAAGTTAAAAGCAACCAAAACTACGAAAACAAGCATAAGTCTAGAAAGAGAGATAAAATAGATAAATTACACATATTAGCAAGTTAAGAAGAGTTTGTTAACATACTAAAATGTGCAATTTTAATTCGTTAACACCCCCCCCCCAACTAGCCTTTTGCTCGTCCTCGAGCAAAGAGAGCGATATTTAAATTTTTTTAAGAACCAATCATGAGAGACACACACTCAACTAGACAAGGCTTGACTCAATTCTAAACTAGACTCAAATATTTACAAAAACGCACACACACATTATCTATCCTAAGTGAGAACTCAAAGAAATAAAATACTAAGAGTTACTAGCTAATTTTAATTTTTTTTTTGGTGGGGGAAAAAGAGGAATGCATAAATGTCTCCTCAAATAAATTCTCAAAGTCCAAGAAGATTGAGAAAGAAGCCTATGGACGTCTAAGCATATACTCATACAAATGTGGGCGGTGTTTGGTAGAACGTGACTCATGCGAACCACAAAGCTTGTTAAATTAAGTCCAATTTGCGAGAAAGTATGCCTTCAAAAATAAGGATCACAAGAAACTAGACATTCCCATACTTATTCAAAAGCACCCATGTAGGATGGACTTCCAAAGCTTTGAACAAATTATTTTAAGAAGTGGAGATGTGGTTGTGGGCTTGTATCATCCTTTTGTGGATTTTTGGTAGACGGTGCGATTAATCATGATTTATTTTTTTCTTTTTCTTTCTCTCTCTTTTTTTTTTTTAATTTATTTAACCTCAAATCCAAGGCTCTCCAAGACCCACAACAAAATAGAGGAATATACAAGAGAGTGGGCTTTTTAAGCTAAACCAAGGGAGCTATCTAGGTGGTGGTGCGGTTGATCATGATTTATGGTTTCAATCTTTGGCCATTCACCTTAAAATTTTCCCCACTTTTGGGGTTCAAAATTTCAATGGTCCCATAAGGATATACATGCTTCACAATATATGGACCATTCCATTTTGATTTCAACTTTCCTCCAAAGAGTTTCATCCTTGAGTTAAAGAGAAGAGCTTTTTGATTAGGCTCAAAAGACTTAGGAACAATATGTTTATCATGATAAGCCTTTGTCCTTGCCTTAGAGATCCTAGTGTTCTCATAAGCCTCATTTCTAAGCTCTTCTAACTCATTCAAGTTTAACTTCCTTTCTTCCCCCGCTTTTGCAAGATCAAAATTCAAGAATTTGATGGCCCAATAGGCCTTGTGCTCTAACTCCACCGGAAGATGGCATGCCTTACCATACACTAGTCTATATGGGGACACACCAATGGGAGTCTTGTAAGCGGTACGGTAAGCCCAAAGAGCATTAACCAACCTCAAAGACCAATCTTTGCGATTTGGGTTTACCGTTTTCTCCAAAATTATTTTAATTTCCCTATTATAAACTTCCACTTTCCCACTAGTTTGTGGGTGGTATGGTGTGCCAACTTTATGCCCAATCCCATACTTTTTAATGAGGCTCTCAAAAGGCCTATTGCAAAAATGTGTCCCTTCATCGCTAATGATAGCTTGGAGCATGCCAAAACGAGATAAAATCTGGTGTTGAAGAAACTTAATCACAACTCTATGATCATTCGTTTTTGAAGGAATGGCTTCAACCTACTTTGACACATAATCCACCGCCAAGAGTATATATAGGTTGCCAAATGATGATGGAAATGGACCCATGAAGTCAATACCCCAACAATCAAATATTTCAATAATTAAAATTGGGTTCAAGGGCATCATATTTCTTTTTTCAATATTTCCTCTAATCCTTTGGCACCTATCACATGCTTTGCAAAATGAAATGCATCACTAAAAAGAGTAGGCCAATATAGAACACTTTGCAAAATCTTGGCGGCGGTTTTTCTAGCCGAAAAATAGCCTCCACAAGCATACTCATGGCAAAATGAAATAACACTATGAAACTCTTCATTTGGTATGTGCCTTCTAATAATTTTATCCGGGCAATATTTAAACAAGTAAGGGTCATCCCAAAAGAAATTCCGGCATTCTCTCACAAATCTCAACTTCTCTTGTCCTTTTAAATTTTCCGAAAAAATTCCACAAGCAAGATAATTAGCAATATCAGCAAACCAAGGAACATTTAAAAGGGCAAAGAGATGTTCATCCGGAAAAGTTTCAAGAATAGGCAAGGAGATTTTTGGCTTAGGAATGTCAATCCTAGACAAGTGATCCGCCACAACATTTTCCACACCTCGTTTATCCTTGATTTCGATATCAAACTCTTGAAGCAAAAGTACCCAACGGATTAAACGAGGTTTGGAATCTTTTTTTGTGAAAAGATATTTCAAGGCGGCATGGTCGGTGTAGACAAGCACTTTTGAACCAAGCAAGTATGGCCTAAATTTTTCAATAGCAAACACCATGGCCAAAAGCTCTTTTTCCGTAGTGGAATAATTTAATTGAGCATCATTCAAAGTTTTACTTGCATAATAGATAACATGTGGTTTCTTATCTTCACCTCTTTGACCCAAAACGGCACCAACCGCATGGTCACTAGCATCACACATGATTTCAAAAGGAAGAGTCCATTTGGGTGGTTGCATGATAGGGGCCGTTACCAATAAATTCTTCAAATTTTCAAAGGCCTCTTGGCATGCACTAGACCACTCAAATGAACTTTCCTTTTGAAGGAGATTGCTCAAGGGCTTAGCAAGTGAGCTAAAGTCCTTGATAAATCTCCTATAAAATCCCGCATGACCTAGGAAAGATCTAACATCCTTAACACATTTAGGAGGTGGAAGACTAGAAATCACATCTACTTTAGCCTTGTCTACACCAATACCATGAGAGGAACTAACATGACCCAAAACAATTCCTTGCCTAACCATAAAGTGGCATTTTTCCCAATTTAAAACTAAATTCTTTTCTTCACATCTTCTCAAAACCATCTCAAGATTTCCAAGACAAGTATCAAATGAGTTTTCATGCACCGAATAATCATCCATAAAAACTTCCATGCATTTTTCTACCATGTCCGAAAATATGCTTAACATGCAACGTTGAAAAGTAGCCAGGGCATTACACAAACCAAAAGGCATCCTCCTATAGGCAAATGTACCAAATGGAAAAGTGAAAGTGGTTTTCTCTTGGTCCATTGGATCTATGGCAATTTGATTATAACCCGAGTAGCCATCTAAAAAACAATAAAAATCATGCCCCGCTAACCTTTCTAACATTTGATCTATGAATGGAAGGGGAAAGTGATCCTTCCTAGTGACGGCATTTCATTTCCTATAATCAATGCACATCCGCCACCTAGTAGGAACTCTAGTGGTCACAATTTCACCCTTCTCATTTTCAACAACGGTGACCCCCGATTTTTTAGGGACCACTTGGGTAGGACTTACCCATTTACTATCCGAGATGGGGTAAATCATACCCGCATCCAACAACTTGAGCACCTCGACTCTCACAACTTCTTGCATGTGAGGGTTTAACCTCCTTTGAGGCTCCCTTGAAGTTTTGGCATTTTCCTCTAAATGAATTCTGTGGGTGCAAATGGAAGGACTAATACCTCTAATATCCTCAATGGACCATCCTATGGCACCCTTGTAATCATTCAAAACTTCAAGCAACCTCTTTTCTTGCTCAACATCAAGGGAAGATGAGATGATAATATGATAAGTATCATTAACCCGAAGAAATGCATATTTCAAATCTAAAGGAAGGGGTTTCAACTCACAAATTGGTGGAACCCTCACAATGGGAGGTATCACCTCACTTCCATGCAACTGACTATCAACACTAGAATGCTGATGAGTTGACTCAATGACTTGGTCAAGTTGGCCAAAGAGTCTCTCCCCTTCATCAAAATCAAATTCTTCTTCCATAAGAAGAGATGAAAGGGGAGTGTTATCATCATACAAAAATTCCAATTCTTCTAAAGTAAGCTCACTTGAATCATTAGAACATGTAGCTAGAGTATAAACATCTTCAACACATGATTCTACCCAACTCACTTCACACACATCATCATCATCTTGTGAGCTTGGGTTAATACATGCATTAAAAATATTAAGCTCTAACGTCATGTTCCCAAATGTAATATTCATCATACCACTTCTACAATTTATTATTGCATAGAAGTAGCAAGAAATGGTCTTCCTAAAATAATAGGAATGGATGATATGCCACTAGCCAAAGGGGAGGTGTCTAAAACTATAAAATCCACCAGATAATAACATTGGTTCACTTGAACCAAGACATCCTCAATGATACCTCTAGGGACTCTAGTGGATATATCCGCCAATTGTAGATTCACTCTTGTGGGGTTCAACTCACCCAACCCCAACTTCTCATACACCGAGTATGGAAGGAGGTTTACACTTGCACCCAAATCTAATAAAGAATTATGAATTTTATGATCTCCAATGGTGCAAGTGATAGTAGGTGAAACCGGATCTTTATACTTGGGAGGGAGATTATTTTGGAGAATTGAACTCACTTGCTCGGTGAGAAAAGCCTTCTTTCTCACTTGAAGAGTTCTTTTGAAAGTGCAAAGATCCTTGAAAAATTTGGCATAAGCCGGAATTTGCTTGATAGCATCCAAGAGAGGGATGTTTATCTTGACATTTTGGAATGTCTCAAGGATATCTTGGTTGCTAGCTTTCTTAGTTGAGGCTAAAAGTCTTTGGGGAAATGGTGGAGGAACCTTAATTTCCTCACTTTCTTCCATTACTTGTTTCCCCTTGTCAAGACTACTTTGTGACTTGTGAGTCGACAACTCTCTCTTGGTCATCACTCTTCTCACACTCTTCTTCTCCCTCATTTTCATTGGACTCCCCACTTGGAAGTCCATTGTTAACAACCTTCCCACTTCTCAAAATGGTGATGGCCTTAGCTTGTTCCATATGGTTAAAGTTTTGCCCCCTAGGGTTTTGTTGAGGTTGAGATGGGAATTTTCCCTTCTCTTGAGCATTTATGGTTGACTCCAACCTAGCTAATGCATTTGTCAACTCATGGTTAGAGTTTTGCAACTCTTTGTTGGATTTTTGCAACTCTTGGTTGGACTTCCTCAAATCATGGTTGGTTTGGTTTTGGGAGGCCATAAATTGCTCAAAGGTCTCGTCTAGACTCCTTTTGTTAGGAGGAACATAAGTTGAGCTTGAGGGGTTTACTTGAGTGTCTTGGCCTTGTCTCCATGAGAAATTTGGGTGATTCCTCCAATTGGAGTTGTATGTCTCCGAATATGGTGAGTTATTATAGGGCTTCCTATAATTGTTAGAATTTAACATATTCACTTGCTCACCCATGAGCTCTTGGGCTCTTAAAAAATCGGGACATTTTTTCAACTCATGAGAGTTATCACTACAAAATGAGCAAAATGCCTTACTCTTAGCCTTAAGTTGATAAATAGTACCTTTAGGCTTAGAGTTAGCATCCTTAGAAGGCTCATTAATGTCCCAAGATTGGATTTTCTCACAAATTTCATCTATACAATCCCAACTCCCATCTTCACCTTTTGTGAAAAAATCTCCCCCACTCATGTATTCAATTGTGTGCTTATGGCCGCATGGCAAACCA
Organism: Linanthus parryae; assembly: GCA_023055425.1. Classification (NCBI taxonomy): domain Eukaryota; kingdom Viridiplantae; phylum Streptophyta; class Magnoliopsida; order Ericales; family Polemoniaceae; genus Linanthus; species Linanthus parryae. The sequence continues at coordinate 107,559,170 of JALGPY010000005.1, read as the reverse complement.
TCATAAAAGGAGCTAATTAACCTTCATGTCTCAAATCCATGGTGAGGGCAATCAATGAGGAGATCCTTGAAGCGTTCCCAGGCTTGGGGAAGTGGCTCTCCCTCCTTAGCACAAAAAGTAACAATTTGCCTTTATATGGCATTTGTTTTGTAAGTAGGGAAAAATTTCTTAAGAAACTCTTTCTCTAACTCTTCCCATGTGCCTATGGTCCTAGGTCTCAAGGAGTGAAGCCATGCCTTGGCTTTGTCCTTTAAAGAGAAAGGAAACAATCTAAGCCTTATGGTGTTACTAGAGACACCATTGCAATTAACCGTTGAGGCAATATCATTGGAATCCTTAAGATGAGAGTAAGCACTCTCGTACTCTAGGTTATGAAACTTGGGAAGAAGTTGAATTGTGCCCGGTTTGACATCAAAGTTTCTTTCATTTAATGGAAACACAAAGCAAGATGGTGAACTTTGTCGAGATGGATGCATCAAATCTCTTAGTGAGCGACATGGCATCATCTCATTGTTGCTACTATGCCCATCCTCTCCATCCATGATTTCAAAGCTATTAAGAGAGCTAAAATTGTTGGATTGGGCTAAATTACTACTATCACTAGTAGAAGTATTTTCACTAAAGGGATTTCTACCCTCTTCTTCAAATAAAGTGTGATGCAATCTATGAGTACTATCACGTTGCCACACACTCATGCAACCCAAGCTCAAATAAAGTTCAAGAGGGTTTCCTAACACAAGCTAGGAGTATGTTTTTGTGATTTTTTACTTTTCATTTTTTTTTATTCCAAAGTTCAAAAATGAACCCGGAATTTTCTTCTAAGCGTATCTAAAAAATAAAAACAAGCAAAACAAGAAAGTAACTAAAGGTGAGTCTCTTAGCACCAATCCCCGGCAACGGCGCCAAAAACTTGTTCGATGTCGAATCCCAAGTATAGGATATCGCTACAAGTAGTACCCGAGTAAGAACGGGGTCGATTTCCACAAGGATTGGGAAAGAGATTAAACACTCTAAGCTAACTAGTAAACTACTAAGCAACTAACGAAACGAGTTTCTCTAAGGCTTTAGAGCTAGCCAAGCTTTGAATCCACCACTCAAGTGATGGAGCAAGAGTTGTTGATATGGCTAGAGCTAATAACTAAGAAAGAAAACAAATACTAACACTATTGCTAGTATGATTCAATCGAGTTTGTCAATAAGAGAGTAAGTTGGGCCAATCGATTCCAATAGAGGCCTTGTGTGTTAGCAACAACAACCAAAGTTTATATCAAAGAAAATCATGGATTATATAGTAAGAGGATTTGTCTAGCTCTTGTATTCAATAGTGAAATGCAAAATCAAGTTATGTCAAGCATCTTTCATATGTAAACGAGAGCGTTTCCATATAAAAGATCAAGCCACAATTCGGATTTGATATTCAACACTTGAATACTACGAATTCGACATCCAACTTAAGACTAGAAGAACAATTGGATTTCTTACACACAAGTCATCTATCTTCATCAATCAACCCAACTAGTAGCTTAGTTGTTCATATTCAAGAGCAAGACACAAGAATTAACAAGAGCATTCATGAAAATAGTCATTATATTCAAGCTCAAATACTCTTCAATTCAACCAAATAACACCAACTTGTTACCAAATGATGAACAAACTACTAGTGTTTGATTCAAACTACACTTTAATCAACCTAACCAGCAGCTAACAACCAGAAATGACAACTAACTGCAGCTGAGTACTGCGGCTGCAATCACAGTCCAAGAACAGTGCTCAAACAGAGCCAAAAACAGAGGAAAACAAAGCTAAAACAGTGCTCCAAAACGAACCCAGACCTAACCAGACCTACCCCTGTCTCACTTGGTTGTTGCTGGCTCCGTGATAGCTCGGGACGAGCTCGGAATCACCAGCACAAACCCATAAACCGGCAAGTGCCGAGAGAGAAGAGAGAGAAGCAGAGTTTCGGCTAAGCCAAAGCGTGGGTCGTCCTTTTTTTCTTCTTCTTTCTCTTCAGCTTATATAGGCAATGAGGGAGGGTTTCGTAGCCCCCAAGTCTTCAATCTTCACCCTCCAATTCGTCCTAGAACTTCCCCTTCGTTGATTTGCAGAAGCTTCACGAACCCTAAGTCAATTTGGGGCTTTTCTCTCGGTTACTTGTTGGGCCGAATTGATCAGTGGGTTAGGAAGAGGGTTGAACAAGGAGAAGATTGGTACCGAATTTGTGTAATTTGGTGAAAAATTGGTCATGTTTTGGGCCGAAGGAAGCTTCGCCGAAGCTTTGAGGAAGAACAATGGCGCTGCTGGGCGTCTGTGTCGGGGAGAGAGAAGGTGAGCTGGGGGTGAGCTGGTTTGGGGAAATTGCACCCGGCTCCCCCTAGCTTGCTGGAATGTTTTAAAAGGCCCCGGATCCATCTTTAAAAGGTTTGAAAAACTGCACAAACTCCCCCAATCCGTTAAGGATCGTTCAAAATAGCCATTAAAGCGATTAAAAACTTGCACTTAAGCCCCACTTACGTTAAGTTCTTCTCTAATTTGCCCTCCACTTCAACTCTTGACTCTCATTTTGACCTCTTTTCTTCTAAATCTTCATAACGACCCCATATTCTTCTCTTGTCTTCTCAAATAGGTCTACAAATCTTCACTTTAACTTGCAAATTAGTTGCTTTGTCTTCAACTTTAACCTCTTTATCACTTGACTCCCTCAAATTAAGCCTTCAAATTCCTCATTCAAGCTTTCACAACTAGCCCCTTGTGTTCTAACTCACGTCTTTGCCTACAAAACAAGTTAAAAGCAACCAAAACTACGAAAACAAGCATAAGTCTAGAAAGAGAGATAATATAGATAAATTACACATATTAGCAAGTTAAGAAGAGTTCGTTAACATACTAAAATATGCAATTTTAAGTCGTTAACAACCCCCTTAGTTGAAATTTACTCTCAACTTAACCCTAAAAAATACAAAAAAATATAACAAAACAATACATAAATGTTTTAACAAAAAAATACAATTTTGTTTCACATAATCAAAATCGTTATACTCAAATCTAAATTATTTATAAAAATAAAAGTTTGTTCTCTGTCATCATTTACTGAAAAAAACACCACATTGTTAATACAATGGGTTCATGTGAAGTCATTGACTTGAACCAAAGACAATGTTTGAGATCATAACAAAATGAAACTGTTAGTTATGTGTTAGCCACCATTTCTGTCACCAAGCTTCATCTATTATTCCCAGCCAAGGCAATCCTTCCTCAACTAACTCCATTATGTTTCTGCTTTAAGATTTCCCCATTTCGGCCGGCCACACACCAAATAGGTATCTTCTCTACTATAAAAAGGTGAAGAGCTCTTAGTGTTTAACATTCCAAGTGTTTTACACCTTTAGGTGTTTAACACCTCCATGTGTTTTCTCCCTCTTTTTGTTTTCTACACTTTTTAATATACCATTAATACCCCTCACTAATATAACAATTTACCACTCTGTTTCAACATACTACTAAATTTTGAAACTGATGAAAAGTGGTGACTGTTACCAATGTATTAATTGCAGCAATTCATTCTACCCTCTTTAAGAAGATACCACCGTTTCTAAAGCTGATGAAAAGTGGTGACTTTTATGCTTTTATATTTCAGATTTGTTTCCACTTTGTCATATTTTTCAGTTTCAGCTTTGTTTCGGATTTATTGAGTGAAAAAAAAAATGTTCTCTATCTACTCATGCCTATTCGCGCTCATCATCGACTTCATGTAGTAAGTTTGATGTAGAGTTCATTTGTGTTCTGTAATGAAACAAGGACTCATTTCCATGAATGTCTAGAAAGTTTCTTCCAATGAGTTATAGCTCATCATCAATAAATTATTATTTTTTCTTTTTTGCCATATGGATGTCGGAGATGGAACAATTGTTGATGAAGTTGCAACAGACTATGTGATCAACCGCAGATAAGGTACATATAATTCTAAGTTTCTAACCCTATGTTATTCTGTTAATTTTTATTGATTTTTTTTTTTGTCTGTCGATTTTAGATTTCTGGAGTTTAATATCACCCTTAAATTTGTGGATTTTTTATGAAATAAGTGGTGCATCCAAGTTTTCTATTGTATCTGGTTGAATGTTTAGTTGATTCAGTACTCATTTTATGTGATTCCGTATTGCCAGTTAAACAAAATTTGTTCATTTCTTTCCTTGTTACACAAACATCATATTCCTAATTTTGCTGTATAGTTCAGGCATGGTCACATAGCGTGACATCAACTAATCGTAAGGTGAAATTTCAACAATAAAAAAAAACTAATTGTAAGGTGGACTGATATTTAGTACAACTTTAAGCTGAAAGGCGGAAATCGATTATATTTCTTTTCACTTGACCTTCACATGGTATCTAAAAAATATATATCTAATCGGTAAATCAATAAAGAACAAATTGGTTTGTTAAGTCATTTAGATTAATTCAATTTACACTAATTTTCATTTCTTTTAAGTTTTAACTGTACTTTACGGTATTGTCTTTCTCGCTTAATTCGGCTAGCATGATTTAATTTCCCATGTTTTCTTTTGAACAAAACATGGTCATCTTTATAATTTCCTTTATAAATTGTCATTTTACTACCAGAAGGTGTGTGTGTATCCCTTTGTAACAACTCTTAACGCCGGCATAAATTACTTCCGGCTTGAGATTAGTTTTTATTTCGTCACACTATATTTTCATAACTCCAATCGAGACTTAGATGTTTTTTTTTTCGTTTGATAAATTGTTTTATCCGTCAACAAGGTTTGAACCAGGGACCTTATGCAGACGCTTCCAGTGCTCTACCACCCTAGCTGCATCAAGGCTTAGAAGTTGATGGGAGGTTAGGGAAATATCAACATGTCTAAATGGATGATGTTATGGACAAGAAATATGAAATCATGAATGCAACATGTCTGATGTGAGCAGTATCTTAGGTGAACATGATGAATTTCAAAATCCATCACATCTTCTTGCACACTCTTATATTTCTTTTCACTTGACCTTCACATGGGTATCTAAAAACTATATATATCTTAAATATAAATCGATAAATAACAAGTTTGTTTGCGAAGTGACTTAGCTTCTGTCCATTTTACACTATTTTTATTTATTTAAGTTTAAACTATTCATGGCTTAGTTGGACTAGAATGATTTCATTTGGCCATGTTTGATTTTCCACAAAACTTGATCATCTTTATAGTTTCCTTTCTTAAATTGTCATTTAACTACCAAATCTTGTGTGTATCTCTCTGTAACAACTCTTAACGATGACATACATCACTTCCCACTTGTTTTATGTTTCTTTTCCTTTCACTAAATTTCCAGGAACACCAATCCACGCCTAGAAGTTGATAGGATGAGAGGGTAACATCAAGATGTATAAATGTATAATATTAAAGGACAAGAAATATGTAACCATGCATGTAATATTTTTGATGTAGCAATATTTTAGGTGAACATTGACATGGTGAGGTTCAAAACCATCACATCTGAACACTCCAATACTCATGGCTCATAAGTTGTTCTCAATGTTAATGGTTACTTATTTGTTATTGAGAACAAAGAGTAAAATTCTAGCCTAACCTTTTAGTTGGAGATTATTTTACTTACAAGTAATTGACACTATATTTCACGCTACTATGAAGATGCGAAACATTCTGCCATATTTGGCTAAAACAATATGGACTTTCTCCTTTATTTTGCTCAAACAGGCACTTTAAGTAACTAAAGATACTGCACTTCTTTGAACTGAACAAAGATGGGGGATGAAAGAGTGCAAATATGACCTGGTGTTATTTTCTTTGTAAAATTCTATGTTAGCGGGTACCACTCTGTCCCAGCTCTTTCTTCCCAATTTGACTTTTGTCACTATTCACTGAGTCACTTTGACCCGGTGATTTGAATAGCAAACCGATATAATTTTTTAATAATTTTTTCATGGTGTTGTAGAGTAAAAGTTGTTCTATAATGACGTGCCGACTCAAACCCCGCTATATCATATAATTCTAAAAAAAATAAAAGACTTGCTCATTGCAATTTGCACTGTGTAACATGTCTAAATTTTCTATCATAGTTAATGAAGTTCGATATTTCCCACAAACAAAAAAATACTTATTGTCTCTCACTTTTTAATATAAGCTAAGGGAGTTTTTCTTGTGTAAGCTGACGATACTTCACAATTTCACGAGGTCTGTTATCTATCCGATACTAAGGCTTGTAGCTTATACTATCCTGCCACTAAGTAGAAGTGGAAGTCTAAAGGACATTCTCTTTTGTTCTTAAGGGATATTGGTCATGCAAATCAAGGTCCTCGTGAGACCTCTTAAAGTGTTGGTGAATTGTACGTTGTTCGTTGCAAGTCCTCCTAAAGTGATGTTTCTGCAAGAGTTAAACATGGAAGATCACAAGTTGCTTACTAATTAGTTTAACTGACTTGGCTAATATACAGGTCATTATAATACCACTATAGTAATTGTGTACTTATAATTCTTTGATGTTATCCTTACACATGTACAGAACAAACAACAAAACCGGTACTGCAAAACATACACTAGATACTTTGGAGAGTATTATGTTAGTGCTCTACTCCGTCCAATTTTGTGTTAGATCTTCAAAAAGTTAAGAAATTTCTCAATTCCCGATTAGTGTGGACTTCCAACACTATTATTCTAGCTCACAACCGGCACGAATAATTTCGAATGCACACCTTTCTGCACATCAATCTTTGTAGAGACACGCTTTATTTTAAGTCTTGAAAAATATAGCTTATGAAATTGTAAAAGAATAATTGCTATTTATTTTGTAAGAGTAATATAATAAGATCAAGAGTAAATTAGTAGAGTAAATTTGAGTAACATAGCACATAACTTTGGAATTTCGAACCAAAGAAACATATATACAAGGACAGGGGGAATAAAAAGTTATCACTTTTTTGTTGAAAGGAAAGTTATCGTTGTATGAACTTCATTTATTTTCATAAAAAAAATATATTAAAATAATTTTTTCACCAGTGCAGTGCACAATAATCATCCAAAAAGTTATTATGAAAAATTAGTTTTTTCAATGACTTCAATAAGAGGACAAAAACAATATATGCGTACATGTTAGGCTGAACAACATTTAAAATCTAAAAAATGATAGACTGTCACCTAGAAACGACAATTTCTATCATAACACCTTCAGAATCTAGACTCTGAAATAAAGACCACGTGCAACACACGTGCAAAAACTACACATAAAAAGTATATAGTAACAAATCAGAAACGTATAATTAAGCTCTCCAAATAACTTATGTACCCCTCCAATTACGCATGGGATTTTGTAATTCAGTTTTGTGTGTATCTTTCTTTTTTTTACTTTCTGCTACCTCACTCAAAAACAAACCCTCGAAGTGTTGCTTCTCGAAGTCTGGCAGTAGGACAAAGAAACAGACATTCACAAATAGATGGTACTACTTTTTCTTCTTTTTAGTTGATTTGAATTTCACCTCATAAATCATCAAATTAACGAGATGTGAATAAAAATTGCCAAGAACAAAAACTGTCACCTCGCCTTAGACGTCTTTACAAAATGGATGTTGCTTGGTTTCCATTACATACATGTCAGGCGGTTTGATTTTTTGGAGAAGAGCGGCATTCATTAGACCAAAATCAAATTGTCGTGATTTGAAAAGAAGAATCATTTTTTGGAAATAAGAATAATTATGATTAGTGATTAATGATTAATAATAGTAAGTTAAATTTCTCTACGATATATTTGAATGAAGTATAATTTTCTTTTACTTAAATAAGGCCACACAAGTCATCCTAAGTACTAAAGTTTTAAATTTTGCCTTGTTAATAAACACTTCTCTACTAATGCCTCTATGAATATTTATTATATTTATATTGCCTTTATAGTAATTACATTTTAATTTTCGACCTTAATTATTATAATCCCTTTTTTTAAATGAGGAAAGAGAATTTTCTTTTGATAATACAACATTTTACAAAACATTTTAATTTGCCAATTTATATTCTTTTAAGCCAAACATAAAATTGTATTTTTTTGTTCAAACATTTATGTGTTGTTTTATAATATTGTTTGTATTTTTTGAGGATTAAGTTAAGAGTAAATTTCAACCAAGGGGGTCAAAACGCAATTAACATTATGTTTATCAACGGATTTATGGACGGAATACTTAAGTGATAAACGGAACAAACCACAGGTTAGTCGAGTGAAACTTTTTAAAACTTGGGTCAGTTATGTGAATCGAGCCTAAACCACAGGTCACCTATCTGTAATTTACCCATAGTTAAACTATACTTAACAATGGCTAGATTGTTACATATAGCTCAAACTATTTTTCTCGGATTAATATCCCTCATCATTAATGCAAAAAGATATAATATATTTTCTAGTGGGCCAAGATCCATATTTCACCTCTTCTTTGGCTTGCTTTGGCAAGTCACCCAAAATTTAGTTATTTAGGTCGGAACACCTTGCAGTTGCATCAAATGCAACTCGTCGTTCAATTAGGCGAATAACTCATTATTCTCTATCTATCTCATATATAACTCCTAATTTCCTTGCCTCTAAGGTTTCAATTCTATTGAAATAGCTTAGTTTCGTTAAAACTCTGACTTCAACAATCACACATTACTTGCTTGTGTCGTCGCTTCACACCATGATGAATCAAGTCGCCTTGCTTTGGCGAGCCTGAACTCAATACATCTTGATGATGATGAGTGTTGAGAAAGAGAAGGCAAAACGTAATTATTTTGTTTGAGAGTTTTTCTTGTCAATTAATTTGTTTAAGTGTTTTTCTTGTCAACTTTAATATGTTAATCATATCAACTTATCTACTTATTTGGATTAAACAATCCCAAATAAAAGATCCAAACTGTTTAGTTATAGTCTTGTTATCTCTTGCATGCATCAACCATATATCAAAATAAAACAAGATAAACAATAAATAAAATGTGGTATGGATGTGGCCCCTAAAACTAAGATATTCCCAAGCCAATGAGAATATCTATAATTCCCATGTGCTTCCGCCTTTAGTCCATGCATTCTACCTTATGGGTCTTCATCTTCTTGTGGTTTCTTTAGTCTGTGATCTTATTCTTCATGCCTTGACTATATTCTATCTATCTAATTCTAGCTAGCATCTAGAAACTACATAGAAGAACATCACTGGCGAGGGAGAAGATGACACACAGACCGTATACATTAATTACTCAAAACCAAAACCAAACCACAAAATTTAAACATCAAAACAACTAAGACCACATCCAACCACCATGCGATAAAACACATAAAATAGTTAAAATCCAATTTTATCGCGGGGTGTCAATTTTAATTGAATTGGGATAATAGAGTCAAAAAAGCAAAACGATCGCGCCAGTCACACTAGCGAATCGGTCCAACCCAATCGAGCGGGTCCAGCGCGCAAGGCGGAGCGGTCAGGCTGTTCTGGCCAAAACCCTACGGGTAGGGGTGTTCGGCCACCTTTGTCGAATCCTCTGGGGTAGAGAATTCAAATTTTTCTCCTTCTCCTTGTTGGCCAAACCTCACATGTGCAACAGAAAACCCCTTTTCTTCCCCAATTGTGTACAAACTATAGTTTTACATCACCAATTAATTTATGCATCATATGTATACGAAATTCACTAATTTTCACACAATATACAAAATTAGCTAATTTACTATTGAATCATATTCAAATTCTATCATAACACGCATTTCATTTTTACGCAAAAATTAATAGTACGGTGTAAACTGATAAAGCAGATAACCACATAAATCACATTATGCGCTTTCGACATGTGGCTCTGATATCACTGTATGGTTTTGACGCAGGTTACGCAGTGGGAAATACAAAACATTTTTTTGCTCAAAATCGTCTATGAATTGAAGTTGAATCTTTTATAACGTGCAACAGGATGTACGGTTACCTTGTGAATTTGACTGATCACAACGTAGAAGTAGTGTCTACGTCTCTGCTGGTATCCACACCTTAGGATTGAGAACTATAAACTTCTCTTTGGATTGCCCTAGCAGTGTACACAAGGAATTACCAAGGAACTTGATCGAATCAAGTGGATCACGCAATGAAGTAGGAGAAGGCCTAGGCTCTCTGTGTCGTCGGGTATGGGGGCGTGCACCTCTTCCTTCCTCTCTGTCCTTGCTCTATTTCATCTAATAAAATAATTGGGCTAGGACTAGCCTTTTCTAGTGAATAACTCCTCATTAATTAAAAACTTTCCCCATACTAATCATATCCGTACACGGATTAGTCTAATTGTTATTTAGTCCAACTAAATATGCATGTTGTTGAAATTTCATCCTTGATCCTTTTAACTATTAATTAGCCCAAATAACATATATATCCAACTTAATCCTTTTGGTGAGTGACCCTGAAGGTTCCTACTAAGTTGGCAATAACAATTACAAACATTGAGCGGTGTCTGGCAACACATCAACATCACCCAACTAATAGATATAGCCAGTGATTTGACAAACCTATGCGACCAATGTTACCGTGATATGTTGTCCCTTTGTCACAATATCCGGATTAGAAACGATACAAAGATGTCACACTCGTATATCCAATCCATAGTTTCTCAATCGTGGGAATAATTTTATCTAAACAGATCACGATAATAACATATATATGATTTATCAGATTCTGGCCAGACATTTAATAACTACTACTCATCGAGTGGTCGTGGATACATACTCCCATTATGTGCGAGGGAAAAATCATCTCTACATCACTACCATCTCTCATCTTGCTTCATATCATGTCCGATTACCTCCTTTATAGTTACCTAAATACCTTGTTAACGTTTGACGAGATCAAAACATGATAATTCACAAATAGAGTATTTAGTGACTTGCAGTCAAAAGACTACAACACCATTGTCACTATAAAAAGCACTTGTGACATTCACATAACTCCCATGTAGCCATCTCCTGGTGGGTCAATCCAGTATGACATTACTCCTAATGCATACCCATGTGCTAGACTTGATATCTCTATATCAATCTACCCACATACTAGTCTCAATGCATAGTGATCGTCCTACTAACCAATATACTTAACTAGGGGTAATTTAAGATAAACAACATTTGTAATCTAAGGACTTCATTATATTAAATATCTCCATAAATAATAAAATGAATATTCTAACCAAAACAATATTCATACTAAAATAGATTGCTGACGCAGATTTACTAACGCGTATGCGCAAGTGCACGATCAAGTAATATAGGGGTGGTATTTCAACCCCGAGTTATCGATCCCACGAGGACAGACTTGAGATTATCTAATTAGTTATTTTATTTAGAGTACGGTGCAAGAGGAAAGATTTGATTGATTTAAGAATTTAAATAACAACTAAGCTAATATTTTTGTATTTTTTGATTATTTAAGAAGTAGATATGGAGAAACTAGGCAATCTCTAGATCACCTAGGGCTGTAGACGATTTTTGGATTACCTGAGCAACACGTTAACTATATTCTAACTAAGCTGGGTAACAGCGCTGACTATATCCTATCGGTCTCAAGTCATTCTACTTCACAATAGACTACAATATCCTATCGGTCTCTTGTGTCTACCGGTTCGTTCTAGTAGGCTAACGGCATGCAAGACAACGGGTCCTGTCGGTCCACCGTTGCACGAAACAGTTGAATCTCACCTACCGAATCTACCCACACTAGCCAATCCTAACACTTCTCTTCTCAGTCTCAGTGATACGGGATTGATGTTCAAGTCTCATCCTAGTTAGTTAGAATCACTGTCGTGCATTCACTAACTAAGTAGTGTTTCCGGTTAGCTACTCCATTAACACTTAGTATTAAGCACAGTCCATGAACAATTGAATTAAAATATTTCTAACTTTAAGCATGAATCAACAATTGAACAAACCCTAGTTCTTGAACCCTAGTTTATCTTTTAATCGTGTCACTCAATTAGGATTACTAACATAAACAAGAAACTAGAATTTATTCAAAAGAAGAAATCAAGAAGTTATGAAGCAAAGATCAAATCCGGAAAAATATCATCGTTTACATGAACCCTAGGCTCTCAAAGAGACGCCTAGCAAAACGTCTAGCTAATAATAATCAACCAAACAAGACTTACAAGTTTCTCCATACAAAGATTGAGAGAGAAGAAGAAGAAATCAAACTTAGAGCTTCAATGGAGGAGGAGTCCTCCTCTTGCGTGCGTCTCTCCTCTTGTTGCGTCCGTCCTTCTTCCTCTTCCCACGTTCGTCTCTTTTTTCTTCCAATGAGACTCCTCTTAATTGTAGTCTTTTAGGTATTAATTATCTCCCATTAGGTTTAGGAGATCGTCCGTGTGTTTTTCTTCTTCTTAAGCAGATCGCACGACTTCCTTAATCTGCTTCTCTTTTGCCTCAGATCTTATATCTGATCGTGTGATCTGCTCAGGTATTATCTCTGATCATGTGATCTCCTTAGACCCTACGACCATCCACTCTGATCGTGGAAACAGTGAGTTGCTCAATTTTCTCCTCCAAATGTATTCTAAGTCTTGCTCCAGATCACACGACCTCAGTTTTGCAGGTCGTGTGATCTGCTGAACTTGTCTTCTTCTCTCCAATCCCGAGCTTTGTCTCAATTTTCGAAGTTCGTTTCTCCTCTTCTTTCAGTCTCCGAGTTACGTTTCCTATCAAAACAACACGAAATACACCCGTGCAATCAAACGTGACAAAATATCATAAAATAACGCGAGAAACGCCCAGATTTACAATTTATCGCTCAAAGCTAAATTTACTAAATTTCCTCAAGTTCATAGTGTATTTCCAATATAATCTACCCGAAATTCACACAAAACGGTACACAAACGTAGAAGAAATATAACTCTAATGCAGAGTTATCAAATCCCCCACACTAACTTATTGCGCGTCCCGAGCAAAATCAATCCTTACACTACGTTTTAAATCCACCGAATTGCATAAAACTTTACTAGCCATGTGACACAAATAAAATACACACACGCAATGAAATCTACATGACTATACAATGCAACTCGATTATAGAACAATGCTAAAATTGAAACAACATATTTTTTTTCTTTTTCTTAAGAGATGGGCAATCTCGCTATCACTAACCAAAATCATCAAGTTCTCACAAATCTCTTTTTCAATTCACACAACCGCAATAAGGATTTGAAAATAAAATGATCCTACGCACAAGCTCACTAAGGGGTCCCCAAACATCCACCAAACTCAAACCGAGATCCGGACACGTCCTTTAGCTCAGAGGGTCTAGGCATCCTTAGTACTAAGATAGTCTATCGTCGCCAAGTCATTTGAGGTTTCCAGACCCTCTTAGCCGTTATTGCATTGAATGCAAGTTGTCCCAGTGACGGGAGACACAACTCCGTGTAATAAGGCTTGACTTTAATTTTCCTTACACGCTCTAATTGGGTTGAATCCAAATTCCCCGCGTGAACGGGGGCACATTAGGCTGTTCACCGTCTCTAGTCCAAGAGAAGATTTTGATTTGTTTGTTTTTTGCTTTTTCATTCTCTTTCAATTTATTTCAGCCGTGCAGTTAGAGTAACTAAGTGTGGGCTTTTTCAGTTAGCTCTTGAAACCACCGTAAGGGATGGTGGTGTACTCCCCTCGACTTCAATTAGGCCGAGGCAACCGTACCACATAAAACCAACTCTACACGAAGGTCAACCCCAGATTTACAAGAGGCCACAAGTTTCCACTCAAAAACAGACTTTTCGACTACCGTAAGACTAAATCCTCCTAGCACAATAAAGGAACTAAAGGTATGCCCTCGTCTTCTTTCCACTTTTCCCTGAATACCCGGGACTTCCTTTCGTGAAACAAGTGCGCAAGATACTAAAAATTAAGGTTTTCCCCACTACGGTGCTTCATATTCATTGAGACTCTTTCATTGAACTCTATCTGGTTTCGAGCTTCATCAATTGCCCAACTCAAAAGATTTAATTTTTATGGATTTTCACTATTCTATTTTTTTTTTAATTTTTTCATATTTTCCTAGACTCTATATGCTTTTGGCCAACTTGATTAACCACAAGTTTTGGGTAGGGGACTCAATAAAGTAAAAGTGCAAGGAAATGCATAATAACAATCCTAACACAATACAACACTATATCAAACACTCTACACTAACCACACGTACTACACAATACAACACAACTACATGTAACTGGCGATGCACAACTGACATGGCTAGCAAAATATACACAAACCCCCCCACACTTAAACGTTTCGTTGTCCTCAACGAATTTAGAGATCAAGTACGAGGTTTTCTCGCTTAAATGTGTTGGCGGTGGATCTACACAATTATGGCTCCAAACTTAGAACAGAGAGAGAGTTAGAGGTACCTGAGTGCCCGAACCTACATGGGCACCGTTGCCGCGAAACTGCAACAAGAAGGGGTCTTGTGGACCGTTGACGGTTTCCGGAAAATTCTCACCTAGCGTCCGCATTTCGATGCGCCTACTCAACATCTATCACACGCATCAAGAAGGGGAATCCGTAGCGTCTTCTGTACCTATGTCCCTGTACACTGATTGAAAGTATTAAAGAAACTCTCCCTCACCCCTCAAAATCATATGGAGAACTAAAAGAAAGAACATAAATAAATAGCATCCTACTCTACATTGGGTTGCCTCCCAAGCAGCGCTTGTAATTTAAGGTCGACAGCCCGACCCGGTTACCTCAACCGACAAGGAAAGTGGAGACTGCTTTATCCATCCACTTCTTCTTCTTCCACCATCTCTTCTCGATAACTTCAAGTGCACCCCTGTGCTGTGCAGCTGGCAGAGAGTTGTAGAAGCTGACTTTTTTCATCTTGCAATTTATCTTCTTGATCAACTTCCACAAAGTACAACTGGGCTCAAATGCGTCTCTGGCCATAAAATCATCCCAATAGTACCTCGTTGGTGCTAGATGCTCTTCAGATGATCCATGCAATTCATCCACACCCCCACACTTCTTGATTTCCAACTCCTTGACTATGGCATATGGATCATCAATAAAGTCGCGAATATGACAAGGAACTGAAAATTTCTCATGATTCTCTTCCCCATAAGAATCTCCATACACAAGTCTTTCCAACTCATCACAGACTTGATTAATATGAGATACGGAGAATTCTTCGAAAGTATGAGTAGGGGATTTTATATGAGAACAAGTGAATCATCAGCTTCATCTTCGGCACCCCACAGGCTTCCAATGATGGTGTCTTCCCATTCATGCCAAGGAAGTGAGGGATCTTGCAGTTTTGGCTGGCAATACGGAAGATCATCCCATCTTGGGCACACAGGTCCACCCCAGTCTGATTCAGAGTTTGAGTCCTCATAAGTGGCGGTGTCCACCAATGGTTCCTGGACACTGCAGTCTTCGTTCGGCTCAGGTATCTCTTCTTCCACTTGTGGTGGGGATGATGAAGGTTTAATGTGAGGCTCACTGTCATGTGGCAAGGGATCCTCTTGTGGCTCTTGAAACTAGATTCCCCTTCTGTTGGCAGTTTTTCTATTCGTTTCTTTATCCTCTCCAACATCTCCCTCACGTATTCCCTACCTGTGGCAGATCCTCTTGTGGTAATTGTGAAGCTATGGACAAAAATTTGG
The DNA here is from genome assembly GCA_023055425.1 of Linanthus parryae. Lineage (NCBI taxonomy): Eukaryota > Viridiplantae > Streptophyta > Magnoliopsida > Ericales > Polemoniaceae > Linanthus > Linanthus parryae. The sequence continues at coordinate 107,543,535 of JALGPY010000005.1, read as the reverse complement.
CGCACACTTCGATGTCATTCATAATACTACGCCGTTCTGCCATAATCGCTGATGAGTCTTCCTGGTGCTGATGAAGCTAGAGGGCATGTACTTGACATGAGTCTCTACGGTCATGCCAAATGCCGCATACGTAGCACCAAGTTATGCATGCATCCTCTTCTTCATGGTTACCCCTGCAGTGGAAACAGTAGGGGGGACCCGAATAACACTCTTCGCTCCACATGCTTATATTCTCTCTTGCTTCCTGCGTTCCTGAGAAACAAACTCACAAGACACCCGTGAAACACACAGATATAAAATAAAAAAAAAAACTAAAACTAAGATAAAAGTACTCTAAACTAACTACTAACTAAATAATCTACCGCTGTCCCTGGCAACGGCGCCAAAAACTTGACGCGGATTTACTAACGCGTATGCGCAAGTGCACGGTCAAGTAATATAGGGGTGGTATTTCAACCCCGAGTTATCGATCCCACGAGGACAGACTTGAGATTATCTAACTAGTTATTTTATTTAGAGTACGGTGCAAGAGGAAAGATTTGATTGATTTAAGCATTTAAATAACAACTAAGCTAATATTTTTGTATTTTATTATTATTTAAGAAGTAGATATGGAGAAACTAGGCAATCTCTAGATCACCTAGGGATGTAGACGATTTCCGGATTACCTGAGCAACACGTTAACTATATTCTAACTAAGCTGGGTAACAGCGCTGACTATATCCTATCGGTCTCAAGTCATTCTACTTCACGGTAGACTACAATCTCCTATCGGTCTCTTGTGTCTACCGGTCCGTTCTAGTAGGCTAACGACATGCACGACAATGGGTCCTGTCGGTCCACCGTTGCACGAAACAGTCGAATCTCACCTACCGAATCTACCCACACTAGCCAATCCTAACACGTCTCTTCTCAGTCTCAGTGATACGGGATTGATGTTCAAGTCTCATCCTAGTTAGTTAGAATCACTGTCGTGCATTCACTAACTAAGCAGTGTTTCCGGGTAGCTACTCCATTAACATTGAGTATTAAGCACAGTCCATGAACAATTGAATTAAAATATTTCTAACTTTAAGCATGAATCAATAATTGAACAAACCCTAGTTCTTGAACCCTATTTTATCTCCTAATCGTGTCACTCAATTAGGATTACAAAAATAAATAAGAAACTAGAATTGATTCAAAAGAAGAAATCAAGAAATCATGAAGCAAAGATCAAATCCGGAAAAATATCATCGTTTACATGAACCCTAGGCTCTCAAAGAGACGCCTAGCAAAACGTCTAGCTAATAATAATCAACCAAACAAGACTTACAAGTTTCTCCATACAAAGATTGAGAGAGAAGAAGAAGAAATCAAACTTAGAGCTTCAATGGAGGAGGAGTCCTTCTCTTGCGTGCGTCTCTTTTCTTGTTGCGTCCGTCCTTCTTCCTCTTCCCACGTTCGTCTCTTTTTTCTTCCAATGAGACTCCTCTTAATTGTAGTCTTTTAGGTATTAATTATCTCCCATTAGGTTTAGGAGATCGTCCGTGTGTTTTTCTTCTTCTTAAGCAGATCGCACGACTTCCTTAAAGCAGATCGTGCGATCTTCTTTTCTTTTGCCTCAGATCTTATATCTGATCGTGTGATCTGCTCACGTATTATCTCTGATCATGTGATCTCCTTAGATCCTACGACCATCCACTCTGATCGTGGAAACAGTGAGTTGCTCAATTTTCTCCTCCAAGTTTATTCTAAGTCTTGCTCTAGTTCACACGACCTCAGTTTTGCAAGTCGTGTGATCTGCTGAACTTGTCTTCTTCTCTCCAATCCCGAGCTTTGTCTCAATTTCCGAAGTTCGTTTCTCCTCTTCTTTCAGTCTCTGAGTTACGTTTCCTGTCAAAACAACACGAAATACACCCGTGCGATCAAACGTGACAACATATCTTAAAATAACGCGAGAAACGCCCGGATTTACAATTTATCGCTCAAAGCTAAATTTACTAAATTTCCTCAAGTTCATAGTGTATTTCCAATATAATCTACCCGAAATTCACACAAAACGGTACACAAACGTAGAAGAAATATAACTCTAATGCAGAGTTATCAATTGCCTATAGAACATCTACACTAACACCTACCCCTCTAGAACCTTCAGCTTCCAATGAGTCTAAGGAGGAAAGTTGCTAAGGTAACTCCAAATCCGGCACTATAGGGAGCCATCTAAAATACTATCATGCATTCGCGACGATGACATCAACATGTATGTCATTACCACTAGCGCGGTCCCTCTCCAGAGCAAGTAGCAAATCTCACCAAGGGCCTTGAAGACTTAAAGAAAATTATGGAAATTCGTGACGTTTAGCTTGAAAAGCCGATGGTAAAATTCCACACCTGCGAAGAAGCAAGTCAAGTGTTCGAACATACTCCTAAGGCTCCAAAAGAAGTTAGAACAATAAACAAAGGACAAGGAGCGTGACCGAGTGTGCAATTGTTAGGAAATGGTTCCATTCATGAGATTATTCTAAACACCATGAATGGGGCGCCTGGAGTATCATCGACTTCATCTAAGTCCTAAATCAAGAATTACACAGAGAGAATCGAGAAGTTAAGCATGCCAGACGGTAACAATCCTCCTAAGTTCCAAGAATTCTTAGGCAAAGGAAACCCTAGGCAACATGTGGCACACTTTGTCGCGACATGTAACAACGCAGGTGCCGATGCATACCTTCTCGTGAAGCAAACTGATAGGACCCTTAAAGATGACGTCTTCGAGTGGTATGGTCAGCTTGAGCCGAGGTCAGTTGATAGCTGGGGGCAAACAGAGCAAGAGTTTCTCAACCATTTCTACAGCACACGACGATCCGTCAGCATGGCCGAGTTAACTAACACTCGCCAAAGTAAAAACGATAAAGCAATTGATTTCATAAATCGTTGGAGTATCCTCAGCCTTAATCGCAAGGATAGACTCTCAGAAGGTTCGGCTATCGAGATATGCATCCTAGGCATGAATTGGGGTCTGCGATACATACTTCAATGAATAAGGACAACTTCATTCGAGGAACTCGCCACTCGCGCTCATGACATGGAACTTAGTATTGGGTCAAGTGGAAGCTAGGGACCACACCTTTTAAAGCTTGGAAAGTAGGAGGAAAACAATAATATCATAATGACAGGAAGTTCACGCTTAAGGATTCCAATCAAGAGTCCATGGTTGGCACTACCACACCAATAAAGTTATCGGATAAGGCAAAGAAGAATAATTTAGAGAAAGTCAATTCTAATGCAAAAAATATATCATCATGACCTACACTCAAAGAATTTCAATCAAAGGTGTACCCATTTGCCGACGAAGAAGTTCATGCGATCCTCGAACTGCTGGTGGAACTAAAGATCTTCGAGCCTTTAGAGTCAGAACAACCTATAGAAGCTGAAAAGCAGAACGATCCCAAGTATTTCAAGTACCATCGTATCCTTAGTCATCCTACAACAAAGTGCTCCATACTTAAGGAAAATATTATTCAACTTTCCGGGGAGTAAAAGATAACTTTGGGGGAAGTAGATGAAATGGAGACGACACACGTGACTTCAGTCTCATTTGAACCTGACATGGATGTGAATGAGTATCACAATTCACAAGAGGTTACTTGAAACACTACAAACTATGAAGAATGTGGGAGACTTTCCACCAAAAGTAGATCATCGGTCTTCGATCACCCGGGAAACAAAACTTTGCAAACATCTTCACTCAATCACCTTGGAGAGTTTATGTATTCCAATAGCTCAAAAAATCCTCGCAAATTCGTTCATGAAAGGTGGTTGTTCAATCAAAGAGCCAAGAGAATCCACCTCACATAGATAAACATAATACTTATACAATTATCGATGTCCAATATATGGAAAGAAAAGTTCATTCCGTATGAGGAGGCAACACAAGAATGGGTGGAATGCGTCCAAGGAGTTTAAGTTCAAGCAACCCACTATCAAAGATGTTCAAGCTGTGAAGAAGACAAAGACCATCTCTTTCCTCAAGGGAAGTGTTGGCCCTTCGTTTTGCATCATGATTGAATAAAATGTCTTCATAATTTCTCCTATAAATAGGAAATTCTTAAGTTTCTATCGTCCATAAATTTCTTCGAATCGCTTGAATAAGAGCCTAAACTGTCTTGATCTTCACATGTGAAGATTGTCTACTTCTCCTAAGGCATGAGCATAAACGCTTCAATTTCACCACGACTACGGGATAAGAGCCTTAAATTTCTCGATATTTTCATGTAAAGATTTTCCACTACTCCTAATGAGCCTAAAACGCTTCAATGCTCCAACATGAGCATAAAATGCATCACAGGTCAGGCACGAGCATAAATTGCATCACCGCTCCTTTAGCACGAGCATAAATCGCACCATCGCTCCTATAGTATGAGCATATATTGCTTAACAGCTCCTAATCATGAGCATAAGCCGCTTCACTACTCCTGGTACACAAGCTTATAAACTGTGAACACACTCAATCGTACTACGTTCGACTTGATTTTCAAAAGTGTTTGTAGGCATCTTGGGGCACCACCTGGAGTGCAGTCGTAATCATTGAAAAATAAATTTTTACTCTGAGATCGTAGTTGTGGTTTGTATAAACTCATTACTCAGTTACACGTTAGTAGAGACTCCACTGATGATCGACCTGATTCTCTAGGGATTGTTAGCACAAAATAATGGCCTCATAAGTCTATGTTACAAGTCTAGTGTTAGGAATGGATCCCGTAGAGGAAATCTTATGTTAGTATGAATATTATTTTAACTAGAATAGTCACTGTATTATTTATGGAGATATTTAATATAATTAATTCCTTAGATTGCAATCTGTTGTTTATCTTAAATATCCCTAGTCCATTATATTGATTAATAGGATGATCGATATAGACTAGTATGTGGGACGATTGATATGGAGATATCATGTCTAGCACATGGGTGTGCATTATGTGATAATGGTATACTTGATTGACCCACCACGAGAAGGCTACATTAATTATGTTAACGTCACAAGTGCTTCTCGTTGTGACGATGGTATTGTGGTCCTTAGACTTGATGTAACACCCCCAAATGGCCCAAGCCGGAGACCCGGGGATGTCACTCCGTACCCGAGAGGAACCCGAATACTAGGAGATTTTATAACATGGTTTGCAAGCACAAAACATCCACAATAATAATTAAAACCAATTGAAATTATTCATTATTATAATCCAACATCCTAGCCACAAACCGGCATAACAAACTAAAGTTTTTAAACTACTAAAGAATTCAAACACAAACGAAATACTACTACTATTATTCCATGTGATGCGCGTCCCCTTCTACGCTAGATAACCATCCTCTAAACCTGTGGTGCGGAATCAAAAAGAAACACCACAGTACAAAATTAGCATGGAATACTGGTAAATAAACATCCAAACATGTAAACGATGATGAGATAGTTATAAAACAACTTCTCATGTATAAGTAAGAGTTTTTCGCAAACACAGCGGTGATAAAGTTGACTCTTGTAATAAAACACAAGAGTTCCCAATTCCATAATATTTCCAACCAATTTCCATAATCATTAGGAAAATCCAAAATCCATCGTTAACTTCTTCCGTTAACAAAACCAAAAATCCATTATTACTTTGTTGTGACGTGGGAAACCAAACCATCTCGCAAGCATCCAATACCTTAAGTGTCGACACCTCCCAACGACTCTATCGGCTAGAGGAGTGAGTACATGGAGCTATCCGGGGACTTGCAACCGGATTAAAATAAAATAAATTGAAACGTAAGACCGAGATCAAACCGTCCAATGCCAATGGTAACCATACCACAATAATCATAAATTTTCCCGCACAACTATTCCACTTTACGTATTAATGCATTATCATTATCATGGTGACATTTTCAAGAAAAGCATTTATCAAGTAGAAATCACATATTGCATGTCACATCACATAAACACATTTTGAGACGTAAAGAAATACAAGAATTCGTTTTGAAACGAAAGAGATAAGCACACTTGGCTTGGCATATTTACATACCTCAAAGCAAATCCAACTATAGCAACTCAATCAACGTACTCTACGTACTCGTCGTCGACGAACTCGTACCTACACGTAAAATATTCTAATCAAACAAATATCCTAGCAATATACTCGCTCTACAAATTACATGCATATGATAGTCAATGGTTTAGGGTTCTAACACCATCCTAACATCTCACTCAAATCATACTTCAAAACATAACCCAAAACTTTGCTTCAAAATAACCTAAAGCATACATAATCTATCATAACTCCACCAATCTATTAATCCAGTTTCCCTAACAGATCATGGTCTAAAAATAGTTCCATTGGATTCAAAATGTTCGAAATAATAAGTTTAGACTCAAACGGATCTTAATTTCGATTCCTGAGTCAAAAGTTACACTAGTTTTAAGTTTCCAACTTCATTCAAAATATTCATACGGGAATTGTCAATCTTCATGAAACTTTTCCCCGAGCATCTAGTTCATCCTATATTCATACTAAACCTAATATAACATGATTCCCACATTCAAATCAGATTGTTATCCACCTATTATGATCATTCAAACACCCAAATCGTTTGATCAAACTTCTCCTCCAAACTAGGGTTTCTTCCCAACACCCAAGAACATGATAAACCCTAAAACTTGATTATCAATCCTATGAATCCATGAACAATGAACCTAACAATAATAAACTGAAAATTAATTATTACATGCAACATACATGAATCATGAACAAGTGATCACAATAATAAGAGATCAACAAGAGAAAAGAAAAGAAGAAACAAAAGAAGCTCTATCCCGCCGTCCATGGAGGCCGGACGGGAAGAGAGGCGGACGGAGAGAGAGAGAGAAAAAGAAAGAGAGAAAGGAAAAGAGAAAGAAAGAAAAGAGAAAAAGAGAGAGATAAAGAAGAAATTACCTCAACGGAAAAGGGAGAGAGACGGCGGCGGTGGCGGGTTGCTGCCGTCGGCCACAAGAGAGAGACGAGAGAGAGTGAGAGAGGGACGGGTAGAGTGAGGGACGTGAGAGAGATAGAGAAAATAGGGAGAGTGAGGGTTTTATGAGAGTTGGAAATAAAATCAAATTCATAAGTAGGAAACCCTCTTGGATTAGGAAACTTTTACGTAGGAAGAAAAGTTAGGTCAAAAGACACTTATTCCCCATTAGTTTTGTCAAAAGACAAATACCTCCCCCAAACTCAAGTAAAAGACACTAAAACTTTTTATTAAAGCCACAAAGTTCCCCCAAACTCTCAAAACCATTATAATTAACTCTCTACAATTAAATTAACTTCCCAACACTTATTATAATATCACAAAATACCCGTAGTCACAAAACGGGGTATTTCATCCTTCCCTCCTTAAAGAGAACTTCTTCCTCGAAGTTTAAACAAAAACCTCCCTCCTTAATGAGAAATCGTACTTGAAGTTTAAACTAAAATCTTACCTCAGTAAGGTATGAACCTTCCATCCTTGGTACAACTACTAAATGCAAACCTAAGGTCATGAATGATATGCAATATACTATAAATAGTACTGTATTAAAAATCGAAGGATTACATCCTCTCCCCCTTAGAGGAGTGACGTCCTCGTAACTCAAGGTACCTCAGAACTCAAGGTACCCTTAGACAAATAACTGTTTGACGAGGTACTTCTTTCTCATATCATCCTCCGCTTCCCAAGTTGCCTCTTCAGTGAGGTGGTTTGTCCATAAAACTTTTACAATCTTGACACTCTTGTTACAGGTGTTTCTTGTCTTGGTGTCTAAAATCTTGACAGGATGTTCTTCATAACTCAAAGACGGGTCCAGTTCTACTTGTTCGGGATCTAATACATGAGATGCATCAGGCATATACTTCTTCAGTTGCGATACTTAAAATACGTTGTGAACACGACCCAAATTCGATGGTAGATCCAATCGATAAGCCACTTCTCCAATATTCTTTATAAAATCATATGGTCCAATGAATTTCAGGCTCAACTTCCCTTTCTGATTGAACCTCATGACTCCCATAGTCGGCGAAACTTTAAGAAATGCTTTTTCTCCCACTTGAAATTCCAACGGTCTTCCTTTCTGATCGGCGTAGGACTTCTGTCTATCCTGGGCTGCCTTCATTCGCTGTTGTATAAGTCTAACTTGATCTGTCATCTCTTCGATAATTTGTGGACCAATTACTTTCGTTTCACTTATGTCGTTCCAACACAATGGTGTTCTACACTTCCTTCCATACAACGCCTCATGTGGTGCCATTCCAATACTAGCATGGTAACTGTTGTTGTAGGAGAATTCTATCAAAGGTAATATATCAACCCATGAACCTTGAAAATCCATAACACACGATCTTAGCATATCTTCCAACGTTTGGATTGTCCTTTCGGTTTGTCCATCTGTAGCGGGATGGAATGCCATGCTAAACTTCAACTGAGTTCCCAATGCCTCCTGGAGTGCTTTCCAGAAGTGAGAAAGAAAATTGGGATCTCAGTCAGAAATTATAGAGCTTGGTACTCCATGATACCTCACAATGTTCTTCATATACGCATCAGCTCTTTGTTCCATATTCCATGTGTCTTTCATCGGAATAAACCTTGCTGTCTTGGTCAATCTGTCAACTACGACCCAAATCTGATTCAGTCCATTCTTTGATATCGGTAAAGCAGTCATGAAATCCATTGCAATAGAATCCCACTTCCAAACTGGGACGTCTAATGGTTGTACTAAGCCTCCCATTCTTTTATGTTCAAACTTCACCTTTTGACAAGTTAGACATTTTTCCACAAATTCTGCCACTTCCTTTTTCATGTTAGGCCACCAAAACATCTTCTTCATGTCCTTATAAAGTTTGTCACCTCCTGGATGTACTGAGTAAGGTGTGTTGTGCGCTTCTCGCATCAACTTCTCCTTAGTTTCCGTACACTTATGTGGTACACACCATCTTCCTTTGTAACAAATACTTCCGTCTTCATGGATCTTGAAATCCTTTGCTTGACCTTTTGCAATCTTCTTCTTTATCCTTTCCAGCTTCACATCTCCTGGCTGGTTACTCCTTATTTCTTCTAAAACATCTGGCACAACTGTCATATTTCCAAGGATATTCTTTACTCCGCCTTGTTTCACTACTTCAATTCCAAGTTTTCGGAACTCTCGGCATAGCCGATCTGGTAAAACTAGCATATCCAAAGTATGTCTCGATTTTCGGCTTAACGCATCAGCTACTACGTTTGCCTTCCCTTCATGGTATTGGATACGCAAATCATAATCGTTTATGACTTCTAACCAACGTCTTTGCCTGTTATTTAGCTCTTTCTGCGTGAAGATGTACTTGAGACTGCTATGATTCGTATACAATCTACACACAGATCCATATAGGTGATGTCTCCATATCTTCAGTGCGAAAACTATAGCTGCAAGCTCTAAGTCATGCGTAGCATAGTTCTCTTCATGAGTTTTCAGTTGTCTTGATGCATAGGCATTAACCCTCCTTTCTTTCATAAGTACGCATCCTAAACCCTTCTTCGATGCATCGTTGTAAACATCAAATTCGCCAGAATCGTTGGGTAAAGCTAACAAATGTCTTGTAGTCAAATTTTCCTTCAATGTCTGGAATGCTTCTTCACAATCTTCGCTCCACTTATACCTTACCGTCTTCTTGGTTAGCGTAGTTAGCGGTATAGAGATCTTCTAGAAATATTTCACGAAACGCCTGTAATATCCTGCTAATCCGAGAAAACTTCTTACTTCGGACACATTCTTCGGAGTTGGCCAATCTTTCACTGCTGAAATCTTTCCTGGATCCACGGATATTCCCTCTTTGGAGATTATGTGACCCAAAAATGGAACATGTTTTAGCCAAAACTCACACTTCGAGAGTTCAGCATATAACTTCTCATGTCTCAAATTTTCTAACACTTCTTTGAGATGTTCTTCGTGTTCGTCCTCGCTCTTTGAGTAAACAAGGATGTCATCAATGAAGACGACCACGAAACGATCTAGAAACATCCTCATAAGACAATTCATGAGATCCATAAATACTGCTGGTGCATTGGTTAGACCAAAAGGCATAACTGTAAACTCGTAGTGTCCATACCTCGTTCTAAAGGCTGTCTTCGGGATGTCCTTCTCGGCTACCCGAAGCTGGTGATACCCTGATCTGAAGTCCATATTTGAGAAAATGCTCGCCCCTTGTAACTGATCAAACAAGTCGTCAATTCGGGGTAAAGGGTATTTGTTTTTGATTGTTGCGCTATTCAACTCCCTATAGTCAATGCACAACCTCAAGCTCCCGTCCTTCTTCTTCAAAAACAATACCGGTGCTCCCCAAGGGGAAACACTCGGCCTTATGTAACCCTTTTGAAGTAACTCTTGCAACTGATCCTTTAGTTACTTCAACTCTACTGGTGCCATTCTGTACGGTGCCTTTGAAATTGGAGTTGTTCCAGGTGCTAAGTCCATAGTGAACTCAATCTCTCTTCTAGGTGGCATTCCTGGAATTTCGTCCGGGATTACATCGGGAAAGTCTCTAACTATTGGTATATCTTCTAGCACATTCTCCTTTTTAGACGTGTCTTGAACATAACACAAATAAACACTATTCCCCTTCTTCACTTGGTTGACTATGGTCAAAGCTGACACTAGTCGGATACATGGTTCTTTTGTGATACCACGGTAAGAAACTTTTTCTCCCTTTGGACCTTTAAGCCTGATCTTCTGATCGTGACAGTCTATTACTGCTCGATATTTACCCAGCCAATCCATACCCAATATAACATCTATTCCTCCAAGATCAAACTGTATCAGGTTGGCCGGTAGGGTACTAGCCGAAATCTTAATTTCTACTCCTTCAAAAATGGCGTCACATGTTGTTACATGACCGGTTGGGGTAGCTACGGGGATAGATATTCTAGACGGCTTATTGAGAATCAATTTTTCCACAAATGATGATGAAATAAATGAATACGATGCTCCGAAATCAAATAGAGTAAATGCTGGTTGATCATGAACAAGAAATGTACCAGTGACTACTACATTTGCTGCTTCCGCTTCAGTCCTGCTCATGACAGCGATCCTTGCAACATTCCCGTTCTGCGTTGCGGTAGTTCCTGCCGTACTTGTCCCATTGTTGTTGGCGTTAGCTAGAGCTTTGTTGTTCCTATTCCCGTTCTGAGCTCCATTGTTCCTTCCATTACCCTGGTTGTTCACTTGCTGCCTAACATAATTGTTGCCTCCATTATTCTGGTTGTTGTAGTTCCCATATTTCCTGTTTCTTCCCTGATTGTTGTTGTACTGTCGGTTTCCTTGGTAATTGCCTCCTTGGTTCCCTTGCTAGTTCCCATTTGGTTTCAATCGGCACTCAAAAGCACGATGACCTTTCCTGCCGCAGTTGTGGCAGTTTACAAGGTTTCCCTGGCAGTCCTTTCCTGGATGGTTTTGTTGACACTTCTTGCAGAATAACGGCGAGGTTGCTCATCTCCATTATTCTGCTTGTTACCACGATACTGTCCTTGGTTACTTCCTCCATGGTTAGACTTAAACCTCTTGTCTTGACTACTTTGGTTAATCCTACTCTGATTGTTTCCATAGCCCAGAACGTTCTCAACCTTGCGCTTTCCACGCTTCTCATCTTGTGCCTCTTGAATACGCCAAACGGCTGCAGCTCTATCATAAGCTTCCTGTAGAGTATCGTACGTCCTGCACATCAAGTCTTTCTGCAGATGAAGTTCGAGACCAGACATGAACTTTCTAACTTTAGTCGCTTCATCAGGCATCAGCTGACCTGCGAATCGGGATAGTTCCATGAACTTCTTGAAGTACTCGGTCACGGAACCGTTTCCTTGTGTCAGATTCACGAAATCTATGTACTTTTGATCCTGGACATGGTCCGGATAAAAGCGGGTGCGTAATGCAGTTTGAAGAGCTTCCCTAATGAAAATGGGTTGAGCCAAAAAGTTCTGACGTGTGCTCATTTAACATGTATTAGCTTCGTTCTTCAAGTAGAATGCCGCGCAAACAACCTTGCGGCCTTCAGGGCACTCAACTAGCTCAAGGACCTTATCCATCTTATCGATCCAATTTTCGAGCTCAACAGGATCCTCATTGCCTGTAAAGTTCCCTGGCTTCATGTCTGCCACTTTCTTAGCACAGTTAGTTTCATTCTGTTCTCCATTGTTCATATTCTGATACATCAGAGCAAATTGGACAAACAATTGGTCCATTTCGTTGTTGTTGGTGTTGGTTGCCATAGGGACTTGACTATTCCTACTGGTGTGGTATCGATGTGGTCTATCAGTCATAATCCCTACACTATAGCCTATTATATTACTTATAAAGTATCAAGAAGTACAAACAATCATGCATATGTGGCATGTAGTGCACAATTTAACAAGTAATGTCACACATTGATCATCATTTAACTCAATTACATATGTATTTCCACATAGGCTGATCACGTCACAGCTTTTCATCTTCTCCAAAAATTGGAAAAAGGATCAATCGGACAATAAAAAATTATGATTTTAGTGTGAAACAACCTCTCTGAGTCTACTTTTATAATCAAGAAGAATTAACTCAAAATCAATTGTGGAACTCAAGATACAGAGGAAATACTACAGCTGCTGTCACAGCCCACCAGAACAGAAACGTTGACTTTAAAAAGCCTTAAAATGACTTTAAAATTCTCATAATTATCTAGGCTTTCTTCCAGAGTTAGATAAAAGTGTCTTATAATTTCCATAAAAATTTTTAGCTAATACTCCTGAACTCATATGTTGATACCTGGGTAATACTCCAGAACTCAATTTGGAAGATAGGTAACAATCAAACATGCTACAGCTAGTCACTTTGCAATCAAACATGCTACAGCTAGTCACTTTGCAATTCTGCTAGTCACTTTGCAAAATCATTTGGAAGAAAGCTAGTCACTTTGCAATATCATTTGGAAGAAAGCTAGTCACTTTGCAATTCTGCTACTGAACCACCAACTTTGGAAATTTTTAGCTAATACTCCAGAACTCATATGGGGTTGAAATTTTTATGGGAGATACCTGGGTATGTCTACTTTCTGGGAAAAATTCAGGAAAAAATAACTCGAAAATTAAATACGGTAGCTACAACAAAAACTCACTGCTGGCAGATTCAACAACACCGAAGATCAAAGTTTTCGCGTTCTAACTCCATGAATGCTTTCCACGCACTTAATCAATAATAACAAAGCATAACACAACCTTAATTCATCGAATCATACTCCAAAATTCAGAAAGATAAATTTATTAAACTCCACAAATCGGGTCCTCAAAGCGTAAACATTATTCATCCCAAAGCAAAACGCTAAAAATTTAACTCTATAGCCCAAAAGTGGCTATTCAAGAATCGTTCTAAAACTTCGAAGTGTTGCTTGGCTCCATAGCCTTATTCAAACCAATAAATAAGACTTGAAAGCATCTAGTCTAGGAAATCTAAAGAACTCTAACAAGCTTAATCTTCGTCCTCATCTCTTTCATCCATCTCTTCCTCTTCATTGGAATCATACTCGTGCTCATCATCTTCACTCGGGTCTTCTTCACTTTCTTCATACTGCAAGGGATCTTCCTCTATCTTGGGGTTTTCATCGACATATTCCATTGGATCTTCTTCAACTTCTTCATCGTCACTAGAGTCTATAATAATCACTTCTTTTTCATCACTAGAGCTTATGTAGATCACGTCTTCTTCATCACTGGACTCTATCTCAATAACTTTATAACTTTGCCACTTAAAATAAGTCTCCATCAACAACTTGCATATAAAATCTGCACTTATCGTCCATTCACCTTGGCAACGATAATCCCTATCATTCAGACGATTCATCCTGCCCATGATGTTGCTATACTTTGTAATAATTTCCCCAAACATGGGTTTCATAGGTAATGCCTTCACCACACAGTAGGCCTGAAAAGATGGATTTCTATACCGAGGAAAATCTAAGGCTTGGAATCTATCTTCACAATATTGAACCACGCGGTCACGAAAATCTTTAAAGTCTTCACCTTCGACCCAACGTGACACAACAGGGTGCTTCTCAACTGGTAACACACGCTTCCTTGCTGTATGCTTAGTTCTAGCAATCTACAAGAGGAAACAACTTAATAAATCTCTAACTTCACAAGGCATATATCGTATTCCGAAATAACTACTCTTTGCAACTAATAATCATTCCCAAGACTCAAAATTGATAGTCACAAGACTCTTGAAGAAATTTCCCGACAAAGTCTCTTAAAACTAGGCTTACAACGAGAACTCAAATGAAACACTTCAAAAATTCAATCCCTTAGCATCTTGGATAGACTAAGGCTCTTAGTAGGAATGGGTGGATGGAAGTACTTGCTTTCTATCCTATTTTCTAAACACTTACACAAAATAGTCCTATCCATACTACCCAAACTCCCACGGCTCGTCAAATTTTAAGTTATTTCTCCTATATTCATTTTAGTTACCCTAACAAGTTTCAATTTCCTTTTTGGAATGCCGGCTCTGATACCACCTGTAACAACCCCAAATGGCCCAAGCCGGAGACCCGGAGATGTCACTCCATACCCTAGAGGATCCCGGACACAAGGATATTTTATAACATGGTTCGCAAGCACAAAACATCCACAATAATAATTAAAACCAATTGAAATTATTCATTATTATAATCCAAAATCCTAGCCACAAACCGGCATAACAAACTAAAGTATTTAAACTACTAAAGAATTAAAACTCAAACGAAATGCTACTACTATTATTCCATGTGATGCGCGTCCCCTTCTACTCCAGATAACCATCCTCTAAACCTGTGGTGTGGAATCAAAAAGAAACACCACAGTACAAAATCAGCATGAAATACTGGTAAATAAACATCCAAACATGTAAAACGATGATGAGATAGTTATAAAACAACTTCTCATTTATAAGTAAGAGTTTTTCGCAAACACAGTGGTAATAAAGTTGACTCTTGTAATAAAACATAAGAGTTCCCAATTCCATAATATTTCCAACCAATTTCCATAATCATTGGGAAAATCCAAAATCAATCGTTAACTTCTTTCCGTTATCAAAACCAAAAATCCATTATTACTTTGTTGTGACAGGGGAAACTGAACCATCTCGCAAGCATCCAAGACCTTAAGTTTCGACACCCCCCAAAGACTCTAGCAGCCAGAGGAGTGAGTACAGGGAGCTATCCGGGGACTTGCAACCGGAATAAAATAAAATAAATTGAAGCGGAAGACCGAGATCAAACCGTCCAATGCCAATGGTAACGATACCACAATAATCATAAATGTCTCCGCACAACTATTCCACTTTACGTATTAATGCATTATCATTATCATGGTGACATTTTCAAGAAAAGCATTTATCAAGTAGAAATCACATATTGCATGTCACATTTAATATACACATTTTGAGACGTAAATACATACAAGAATTCGTTTTGACACGAAAGAGATAAGCACACTAGGCTTGGCATATTTACTTACCTCAAAGCAAATCCAACTTTAGCAACTCAATCAACGTACTCTACGTACTCGTCGTCGACGAACTCATTACCTACACGTAACAATATTCTAATTAAACAAATATTCTAGCAATATACTTGCTCTACTAATTACATGCATATGATAGTCAATGGTTTAGGGTTCTAGCACCATCCTAACATCTCACTCAAATCATACTTCAAAACATAACCCAAAACTTTGCTTCAAAATCCCCTAACCTAAAGCATACATAATCTATCATAACTCCACCAATCTATTAATCCAATTTCCCAAGCAGATCATGGTCTAAAAACAGTTCCATTGGATTCAAAACATTCGAAATAATAAGTTTAGCCTCAAACGGATCTTAATTTCGATTCCTGAGTCAAAAGTTACACTAGCTTCAAGTTTCCAACTTCATTTAATATATCCATACGGAAATTGTCAATCTTCATGAAACTTTTCCCCCAAGCATCTAGTTCATCCTATATTCATACTAAACCTAATATAACATGATTCCCACATTCAAATCAGATTGTTATCCACCTACTATGATCATTCAAACACTCAAATCGTTTGATCAAACTTCTCCTCCAAACTAGGGTTTCTTCCCAACACCCAAGAACATGATAAACCCTAAAACTTGATTATCAATGATATTAATCCATGAACATGCACGAATCATGAACAAGTGATTACAAGAATAAGAGATCAACAAGAGAAAAGAAAAGAAGAAACAAAACAAGCTCTATCCCGCCGTCCATGGAGGCCGGACGGGAAGAGAGGCGGACGAAGAGAGAGAGAAAAAGAAAGAGAGAAAGGAAAAGAGAAAGAAAGAAAAGAGAAAAAGAGAGAGAGAGAAGATATTACCTCAACGGAAAAGAGAGAGAGAGACGGCGGCGGTGGCGGGTTGCTGCCGTCGGCCACAAGAAGGAGATGAGAGAGAGTGATAGAGGGATGGGTAGAGTGAGGGACGTGAGAGAGATAGAGAAAATAGGGAGAGTGAGGGTTTTATAAGAGTTGGAAATAAAATCAATTTCATAATTAGGAAACCTTCTTGGATTAGGAAACTTTTACGTAGGAAGAAAAGTTAGGTCAAAAGACACTTATTCCCCCTTAGTTTTGTCAAAAGACAAATACCTCCCCCAAACTCAAGTAAAAGACACCAAAACTTTTGATTAAAGTCACAAAGTTACCCCAAACTCTCAAAACCATTATAATTAACTCTCTACAATTAAATTAACTTCCCAACACTTGTTATAATATCACAAAATACCCGTAGTCACAAAACGGGGTATTTCACTTGAAGTCACTAGATACTCTGGTTGTGGAATTTTATGTTTTGATCTCGTCAATCGTTACACCATGACTGGTGACACCATCTCTGCAAGTGGACGGTTATCGCTCTAGTAATAATGTGGAAAGAA
This sequence comes from Linanthus parryae, assembly GCA_023055425.1. Classification (NCBI taxonomy): domain Eukaryota; kingdom Viridiplantae; phylum Streptophyta; class Magnoliopsida; order Ericales; family Polemoniaceae; genus Linanthus; species Linanthus parryae. Next base: position 107,526,589 of record JALGPY010000005.1, on the reverse strand, counting down.
GGGTCGTCGAATCCCAGAGGACTTGTCGTGAATCAACTAGAACGATCAACTTCGTGTGGGAAAGTCTTTGAGTTTTTTTTACTAAAGTAAGAATTTAAATAACAATCAAATGATTTAAATTGAGAATAAGATGAGAGACGAGTATCAGAATTTTTTCTAGGTTCTCTAGTTATCCACCGTTCACGAATTACGTTAGAAACACAAATGATGACTTGATTTGCCAAACGAGAAAGGGTACTTTGAAGATTCCTCTACCAAAGTCTATATTTAGAGGCACACACATGATTCCTCTAGCCTATGTACGTCTAAGTAGCATTATGTTCTTGTGTACTACTCTTAGTTCTAGTTAACTAGAAAGATTCCAGAACTCTAGATACAACTAGTGCAAGATTCAAGTTTCGGGGTAGCGAATTTTGATACCTCTACTATTGCGATGTCAAACAATTAGAAACGATAGTATGAAGTACATAAATACAGGATAGCATAAACATTCATCATCAATTAAGTTTAAGCAAGACGTGAATAAAATTCATAGTTCGCCAAAACGGCTTGAAACCCTAGCTACCATTGACAAATCCGATATTTAACTTAGCTACTGAGATTCATGATTAACACGATGAATTTTAAGTTGATCATGATAAAAAAACAATGAAAAATATAGAACAGAGAGACCAAACGGTAGAAACCTTGTTTCCACGACGAACTACAGCTCTAATTCTTGTCTCCAACCTTCTGCTCTCTGCCTCCCCTCTGAAAATATGACCTAATCTGTCAATTAGAAAAGTTGTTGGAATTGTTCCTTAATTTTGGCCGCATTTGTACAGTGTCTTCATGCGAAGACAACTTATCTCCGTAAGAAGGGTCTTCGTGGGAAGACATTTTTTTCTTCGTAGGAAGGCCTTAGGTACTGCAGCTGTTTCCACAAACACTTTTGAATTTTGGCAACGTCGACGAACCATAACGTTCTCGTCAAATCTCCATTTTAGTTCTGTGACCTATCAATGGAAAGCTCTTTGAGTCTACTTTCAATTTACACCAGTGTCACTCCAAAATTAGTTGTAGAACTTAAGAAATCATCGAAATAGTGAAGGTTTGTCACCTTTTGATTCTTCGATTTTGCTTCTCTTGCTTCCTCTTGAACTTGCTTTGTTTCGAAGGTCGTTTATTCTACCCAAGTGCTCCCTGCGTGCATTGTTCCTTTTGAAACACAACACGAACACTACCGCGACCATTAAATGAGATAAATCATCTCAAATCATGCTCAAAACAAATAAGAAACCCCCGGATTGTACGTTTAAGCTAAATAACATCCAAAAACGCATTTTCTCTTCAAATATGCCCGGAATTTATCACTTTTCACCGAAACGCACACAAAAAAACAATGTAAAATGTATGTAGGATAACTCTTATTAAGGAGTTATCAAATTCCCCCCACAATTGGCTATTGCGCGTCCCGAGCAAAGTCTCATCTACTGCATCTAACTGTCTAATGGCCAACAAGACTCAAATGACTCAAACACGACTCTCAACACTCTAATGCAGCCATATGATGAAATGCAAATCTAGACGCGATGTTATAACAAGTATTTAAAGACAAAACATCCAATTTCTCTCTTTCTTGGCAAGAATAGGCAATCTCCCTCTCATAAACTGAATATTATCAAGCTCTCACTAGTCCTTTTTGAAATTCACATACACATAAATTTCAAATAAAAACGACTCTATGTAAAAGCTCACTAAGGCGTCCTCTTTCTTCCATGAATTCAAACCAAGACACAAGCACGTCCTAGGATTCATTGAGTCTAATTCAGATTAAATTTAAATATAGCCTTTCTTCTGCTAGTCATTTGAGGTTTTGAGACCCTCTTATTCTTTATTGTGTTTGAATGCAAATAATTCCGGTGAAGGGAGTCACAACTCCTGTGAAATAAGGCTTGACTCTAGTTTTCCTCTCTAGCTCAGCTTTTGGTTGCTCTCCTTATTCTTGAGCACTTTCTTTCTCTATATTTTTATCATTTAAGCACCTATCTTCTCTGTTTTTTCAATCCTGAGCTAGACAGTGCGGGCTTTTTCGGTTAACTCTTGTGACCACCGTAAGGGATGGTGGTGTAAACCCCTCAACTTCACTTAGGCTGAGGCAACCGTACCACATCAAACCAACTCAACACGAAGGTCTACCCCAGATAAACCAGAGACCACAAGTTTTCACTTGAAAACATAATATTTAGCTATAGTAAAAATCAATCTAATTAGCACACTATAGGAAGCCTAGGTATACTTTACATGTCATCCTTTCACAACTTCCATAAATTCCCGGGACATCCTTTCGTAAAACCTCTACACTAAATTTTAAGAATAAAAAAATTTCCTACTACGACACTTCCTACTCGAAAGGATTCATTCACTAAGCTCTCTTTAGTTTCAAGATCCTCATCTGCCTTTTTCTCAAATTTTTATTTATTTTTTAATTTTTGTGGATTTTTCTATTTTCTCTTATTTTTTTTGTATTTTTCATAAGTCTTAACTCTATATGAAAGGCTTAGACTCCAAAAAAATTTGACACTACACAACTCAACTTTTTGGTTGGTAGACCCAACTATTTAAAAGTGAAAACATTATGTAAACTACACGACACAATAAGACAATATAAGTAAAAACATAACTAAAATCACTGACTCATCACACAATTTGAACTAGACACCCCTACATGTAGCTGGCTATGAAAGACACATCAGCTAATAGACAGTTAAACCACCCCCACACAGAATACTTCATTATCCTAAACAAATTTAGAGATAAAACATAGGACTCAGCAATTTCAATCCGTAGGCCAGTAAATGAGATGGAGCATTACATATATAAAAAATTGAACACAAATCTAGATAAAGAACAGAAATAATCACAACCTCCTCAAGGGAGGGGACGAAGTCATGCAAAGCACTACCCAAGAAATGGTGGTTCCACCATAATCCCAACGGCCAGTGTGTACTCGCACATCGGGGAAGGCTTCTTTCGCCTTCTAAAATCTGGTCATTGAGAATCCCCAACTCGCATGCATGATCCCCCTTCAAGGGTCATGTATGTCATGGCACACCAGGGTAGACTCTCCCTTAACCTCCTCAAAAATTTCACTCAGAAACTACCATTAGTCCCTCTCTCTCTCATCTCTATGAATAAATAAATAAAAACACAACACAACTGTATTAAAAACTCACTCCCTAAATTATAGCAATAAATAGGTTGGCTTGCTTCCAACAAGCGCCTTGTAATTTAAAGTCAATGACCCGGCCCTGTTACCTCATATATGTTAAGGAGACTTTTCTCTCCATTTATTCTTCTTCCACCATCGCCTCTCCTTCACTTTATTTTCACACGAACATGCATGAGTTGACAATGGTAAGAAAAATTTGTAGAACGCATTAAAACAGTTCTTCTTTTTGAACTTTAGTCTACTAGAGAATTTGTTAACCGCCACATGCCTCCTGGTACCTCTCATTTTCTTCTTCTTATTCTTCTAATTATTTAAACATGACCTCTTAGAGGATCGGTCCTTTGAATGTAACATCTCATGTGGAACAGTTTCAACCATGCGTTCTTAATTTCATACTTCTTTCTTCGTTCTTGTCCTGGAATTATGGGTTCCAACTCATGGATTGCATAAAACTGGGGTCTATGGTCTTCCTCATTTGCTTCACCCAATTTTATGATTTCCAAGAGATATGGATTAGACGGGGGAATTTATCGATACATGTCCCTGTAAACATTACTGTGCAGCAATTCCTTAACTTCATGGTGTTCTTCAGTGATTGGGGAGAACACATTTTCAATGCACTTAGGAGCATTTTCTTCACTAAAACCCTCTTCAATGTCATTAGGCCACAAGCTCGCAATGTTAACACTCTCCCATTCATGCCATGACTCCAGAATATGCGATGCACTAACTGCATAGGCGGCACAACCTCATCCCGATCTGTTTCCGAATCAGAGTCTCAAGCGGCCCAAGGATTTATTACTTGACGAGAAACATTATTATAGATCTTTTGGGGTTCTTTATATTTATCTTCCCACTCCGCAACTAAGTAATGAATGATGCTACTTGGGCCATTGTCATTATCTGCATATGCCCATGCACTCGAAGGTTCTGCCACTTGTTGTCCATGAAGAAGAAGTGACTCCTCTGCCTTATAAACTTTCCTCCATTATGTGTAATTTAGATAACATGAGCTCACCGAGCTCCAACATTGCTTTAATCTGCTCATATTCTTCATTGCAAGGAGGAGTGGTGTACATATCCCCATAAGAGCAGTATGTGTGGTAGACTCGTGATTGTCCATAGAAATTTTGCCCCCACATGATTACCAAGATGCCTGCACAATCAGTCTCTAGGAAGCAGTCGAGATTAACGAATAAATAAACAAAAATAAAAATCCCTAAAGTTAACCATTCTAATTAACTCAAGCAGAAGTCCCCAGCAACGGCGCCTACTGGGTAGCAATAAACACGAATATCAGACATAATAGGAAGCAAGCTTAGAGGTGGTAGTGATGTCGAAAGGTTTTTTCCCTCCCACATATGGGAGTAAATATCCATGCACTGGAGGGGTAGATCTAATAGAATTTCTTGCGAGATTCAGATAAATCAACATGGGATATTGATGTTTTCTGCATGGATAAGTTTATTCCCATGATCGAGAAACTATGTATTGGATATACGAGTGTGAATTTTATGTCTCGTGTCTAATCCTGATATAGAGACAAAGAGATAATGCAATACGGTAACATCGGTCACAAGGTTTTTCGGATCACCGACTATTTCTATTAGTTGGCTGACATAGATGTGTTGCTAGACACCGCTCTATGATAGTAATTGTTAATCCAACTGAGTAGAAACCTATGTGCTCACACACCCTATGGATTAAACTGGACTTTGAGATCAATGAGTCAGACTAGCTATTAAGAAGGACCAATACGAAACCACAAACAAACTTAGCAGGAATAATTTGCAAGGTGGACTAATCCGCGTATGGACATGATTAGTATTGTGTCAAATATGTAGTTAATAAGGAGTTATGAACTATATAAGGGAACTCCTATCTTCTTATCTAATAATGCTTTCATAATTGAGAGAGAGAACAAAGCAAGGAGAGAGCAAGACAAGGAGGCCGAAACCCCCCCCCCCCGTCCCCTCTCTGCGTCGTCGCCTCGCGAGGTGCGCGGCCTGTTGTTGTCCTATTTGCGTGATCTTCTACTTTCTCCTTCCTCCAAATGCTAGCACAAAGACTTTGGAAGGACTCCGGTGCAATCGTAGGTGTGGATACTCGTAGAGACGTTGAAACAATTCTGCGTGAAAGTGATTAATTCAGACAAACAAGGTTCACACCAATTCTTCCTTTACTACATTATAATGGCTTGTCATGCGATTCATGGAGGGTCTTGAACAGATAGTTTATTTGTATTTCCGCTGCGTAATCCGTATGAAAACCCTACACCTAGCACATTCAAACCTGGAACCAACCATGTTTATGGAGCTACATTCGGCTGAGTTGTCAATAGTGGAATTTACATATTTTCTCGTCCTTTGAACATGTGATAGACTACAAATCATAGACCATTACCTCTTATTAGTGACCAAAGAAAATATAAAAGGAAACTAAAAAACTGCGGTACAGTGCAGTGCGGTGCTGAACATCATATGGACTTGTTCTGCAATTACACATGATTTGCTCGTTCCAAGTGAAGTTTGGAGGCTTAGGCAGTTGAGAAACAAAGATCAATCATGTCATGTGTCTGTATCAAAGTGAAACTGACATACTCTTTCATGCACTTCATACATTCTAAATACATCATGTCCCACAGAATGAGATTAGAAAGTACAAAAGTGAATAACCCAGGAAGCAAGTCATGGTAGCACGGAATAGCGAGGTGTGCAGCTGCGTATAACCCAGTAGTTGCATAACCCTTTGGTGAACCCGTTCTCTGAAAATTGCGTGAATGGTGAACGTAATAATAGGGTAGCTTCCAAGTGGCTCCATCGCTTCATTGAAATTCCATGGATAGGTCCTCATCAAAACTTCATTGCTTATATGACATCATGTGCCGACGCCAAAACGGACATGGTAACTCTAAAGACTTAAACAGTAGCTATGTTGCTTGAAAGGACTTCATGGGTAGGTCGCACATATGAACCTGATGGCTCCGACGGATGTCATGACTAGGTCGCATATATGGACATGATGGCTTCGCACCCATGAAATGATGTAGTGGCTCCTCGCTGCTTGAGTGGACGTCATGGCTCAGATATGTAAATAAACGGAATAGTTCTTCGCCGCTCCAATGGGCTTAATCGCTCCGTCCTTTGGAGGGACATCATAGCGTGGCTTGTTGTTGTGATGCCAAAGCGAACATGGGCACTCTGCGGCCTAGATGGACTTGCTAGCTCGTTGCTTTAATTTACATGATAGCTTCGTCACTGAGTGTACATTGTACGTCATTCGCTGCGAAGCAGGACGCTTGAAGTTTGTCGCTTGTGCGGACGTCATGTCCAAGATAGACATGGAGTCTTGGTTGCTTGAGCGTGGCGGCTCGATGTCTTGAACATGATGGCTACCTCATATGGAGGGACGTCACTACTACCTCGAGAGGTAAGCTCCAAAAGGATTTTCACTTGAGCATGGTGAATCCCTCGCACGAATGGACGTCATGGCCACGTCGGGCATGGAGGCTTCATGTGGCTCATTACTTGGAGACAGTAAATCCTTCGTTGGAGTTGATGCCACTACTTCATTAGTTGAATTTATGTGGCTCCTCTTCCTATTGGACAGACATCTGTAGGGTTTTGATGCAGGTTACGCAGTGGAAATACAAAAAAAAATCTCCTCAAAACCCTCCATGAATCGCATGTGAAGCATCATAACATGATGAAGGCGAAAGGTTAGCTCAGTCATACCAGACTGGTGACGATCAGATACGCATATCAAAAGAACGGCGTCTCTATGGTATCCACACGAATAGACATCAACTGGACTTCCTCTCCAATTGTGCTAGCAATATTGAGAAGAAGGAGGATCTTGTCACACAAGATGTTGACTTGGACGTGCCCGGTGACTGAATCATATTCAACCCGTGAGCAAGGAGAGAAATGGGGCAGCCATCTCATGTTCGTGTGACAGCAGAGGGGGCGACATCACCATGTCGTGGCAACCAAGGAGGCCAACGGGTCCAAAAGGAGGGGCGGCTAGGGTTGGCCGAATCCCTATGGGAAGAAAACTTCTTTTCTTCTTTTCCTCTCTAGCTCTCAAGTATACTTTATAGAGTAGGAATGAATCTAGACTGAATTTTTATAGCCTAAAAACCCTATTTATAGCTAGAGAAATTCATATTGCCCTTAGATCCAATAGTTTGGATTAGTTTTCGTTCTAGTCCACAAATTTCTCTTCAGTCCAACTGATGAGCGGAATTTACACTTTAGCCCAATCAATTCATTATTTCTATTTAGTTAAACTAATTAGCAATAATCCCTGTTAGATCTATTCTTGTGTGTGACCCTGTAAGTTGCTAATTACATTGGCAGTAATAACAATTATTACAAACATTGAGTGGCATCTAGCAATACATTAATGCTACCCAAGTAATAAGAATATCAGTGATCTGACAAACCTCTGTGACCAGTGTTACCATGTTGTATAATCCCTTTGTCTCATCTCTCCATATAGGACACAAGACATAGAGTGTCAAACTTGTATATCCAATCTATAGTTTCTCTATCTGTGAGTAGACGTAGACAAACAAATAACATCAATATCTCATATTGATTTATTTGAGCATGACCATGGATTTCCCTAATTCTCACGCATCGAGTGGCCGTGGATATTTACTCCCTTTATGTGGGAGGGACAAATCATATCTATATCACTACCATCTCTCACCTTGCTTCATATCATGTCCGATTATCTCCTTTGTAGTTACCAAGTTACGGTATAACGTTTGACGATATCAAAACACGATAATTCACAACCAGAGTATCTAGTGACTTCAAGTCGAAGGATCACAACACAATGTCACTATGAGAAATGATTGTGACATTCACATAACTCCCATGTATCCTTCTCTTGGTGGGTCATCCAGTAAACCATTACTCCTAATGTGTACCCATGTGTTAGACTTGATATCTCCATATAAATATACCCACATACTAGTCTCAGTGCTATACAGTCGTCCTAGTAACTGTAGTACTCGACTAGGGATATTTAAGAATATAACATTTATATCTAAGGACTTCGTTCATGTTAACTATAAGCTCACAGCCTGCTTCAAGGACTTAAAATAGAATTCGAAGTCTTGAAACTAAATGTTTGATCTATTACTGCTGGACTCGTAATGATTATCACATCAAGTACTTTTTTATTTCATCAAGGGGGAGATTGTAAGTTCATAGCCTGTTCCAAGGACCTGAAACAGAATTAAAAATTTTGAAACTAAGTTTTGGTTTCAAAGCTTTGAAATTGTTTTCAAGGCCTTGAAACTGAACAACTTACAAAAGAGGAACTCAGGGGGTGTTCCCTCAAATCAATCTTGATCTCCTATTCTTGTTCATGCTACTTTAGATGATGAAAGACAAACTAATCTGATGTTTTAGTACATGTTAATTTAACTGTTTTGACCAAGTATATGCAGGGTTTATTTGTTATACCCCTAAGTTTTGAGGGTTATTTTGGTAACTTTTTGAGTCACAAGAAGAGTGCTTTGGGTATTTTATTGGTAATTTTTGGCTAGGGAAATGGTATTTTAGTAACTCTGGTAGTTTTTTATAATCTATATGTTTATAATATTCTTATGTAAAAAAAATAAAAAAAAAATACTTACCATAATAATTATTTATTACCAAGTTAATAATTGTCCTACACTTTAAATCTAATTGCCTACATCTTTCGTAGTCATCATGTAATGGAAATTCTAGTTACCAAGGTTCTACTCCCAAACCACCCAACACTTCCTAAAAGATTCTTTGTTAGTCATCAGTTGTAGTACATCACCCCCACCATAACCTTTCTCTCTCTCTCTCTCTAGCCAAACCCAAATTGTAACCCACGGAAAAACACAAACAATTAGCCGAATGGTCACTTCTTCAATCCATGATGACCCATTGATGATTCTTAATCAATTGGTAGTAAAGACTCCAATCAATCTAACTGAAATTCACCAATAACACCACCCTCTATAACCCACAAAACTTAACCCATGAACTTCCTTACCCATCACTATATAAACCCACATATTCTCCCACCCATCCACACTCATTTTCACTCACACACACACTCTCTTTCACTCTCCCCAACTCCGCTGCCCGACCGGAAATGTAGCAACAACTGTAGCGGCATTCCACGGGAGCCGCTCTCCACCATCATCTCCCATCAAGAAGGTCGCATCCTTCGTCCTCCCTCTTCCTTGACCAACTCTGGATTTTTAGGCGATCAGTTCTTAGCAGACCCGTACTACAACTACTAGGACGACTCTATTCGTTTTGTGCACTACTCAGTTTCTCGGTAAGTTCACATGTACCATATCTTGAACTATCAAAATGTGATCTTTTATGTGAGTCACGATAACTTTTAAAGTATCAAAAATTTATTTTGATATCGCTAGTCACAATTCCATTTGATAAATGATTTTTAGAATAAATAGATAATTTGTGAAACAAAGAATGAATAATGTTTAATAATAGAATTAGGAGGATGTACAGAGGATGTGCGTTGAGGCTACGGCCGGGGACACACATGCGTTGATTCCCCTCGGGTGCTAATCCTTATGAGATTACATACCCGACCCCCGTGATGGCTGACATACACCGAGGTGATGCGGTCCCAGGTTTATTTTATTGTGAAAGATATAGAGTACTACCTATGCATGTGTGGGTCACAAATTTTTAGGGGTGTCAACACTTAAGGTATTTTAGCTATGTGGGTTGAGCGGGGTTGCCACAGGTAGCCCTAAACGCTCGGGGAGAATTGGAATTTGTGATATCCCAAGGATCACCCCTATGAATGATTGTGACCTCTCTGTATACATCGTACTTGTTGGGGCTCATGAATACTGAGTTTATTTTTTGTTATCGTATAGCCAAAACTCGTTTAACATATGGTGGGGTGTTCTTACTCAGTTTCTCTGACATGAATTTTTCTGCGGTCGGCTTGTGCTATTTGTAAACCCGCAGGTTATCAATAAAAGTGGGGGCGCGCATAACATGGCTGATTAGAGACGTATTGCTACATAGTACATCACTAGTATTTTCGGGTTTGCTTTATGATCAAATTTACTTTGGGTTTTCCAGACAATGTTACTGCTACCTTGAAATAATAAATAAAGTTTGTTTTTGGTTATTCATGGGTTGCACTACTTTGAACCAATGGTCTTGATTCCGTTCCCAATGGGGTTAACTCCACGGGTGGAGGCACCCCATATTTTGGGGGTGTTTTAGTTGGTATCAGAGCCTAGTTCTAAGTCAGTGCGACCCTATGAATACCACTAATATAAGGTAGAAATTATTTTCAAAATCAAAAATTATTATAGGAAATAAAATGAACTAAGCCGGAGGTCACGGGTAACTTAGGTATCTTGTATATACCTGTGTAAGTTATGATATGTATAGTAATGTATGTGGTATGCAATGTCTTCATGTGATACCTAATTTGGGGACTTATGAAATTTAATTTTGGGATGCGAACCCTTCTGTGACTTTTCTCTTTATCTTTCTCAAATGGCTGCCCCACCCGCACCCACTTCACCGGCCTTTGGACCTGGAGACTTCCCACTCAACCTGATACACCTGGAAGACGGGGAGAGAATCTCTGAGTATTGTGTACGAGTTAAGAAACAGTGCATAGAATGGAGTTTCTCACCGTTTGGGCGAAATAGATTCTGTAATCCCTTAATGATATGCGAAATGATCCTTGAAGGGTACCGGATGTCCACCCATGGGACGCAGTGAAGGCGGACTACCCTGACTTGGTTGTTATCGACTCAGATGGACAGTGGACTCCAAATAAGGATGAGTACGTGCACAACAACAAATACATGGTGAAGAAAAACATATACGCCGTAGGCTTGATCATTTAGAAGAGTATTACGCCCTGAACAATAACCATGAGGCAGCACATGAAGAGGGGTTGGAACCGATCGAAGAGGAGGAAGAACATGATGAAGCCTTTGCGGAGGAGGTTCGCATCGAGGTACCAGCGGGGGACGAGATGGCTGATGAGGTTCATGTAGGGCATGCCGCAGTTAGACCGCCAATTCGTGCACCGACCGATCTCACAGAGGACGACTTGCCTTTCCTTGTGGACTATCTACCTGGCCAGCAGACCTTCACTGAGTACTGCAACAATGTGCAGGATCTTTGCGAAACTTGGGGCCAGAGGGATGCTCACTTCAACAACCTCTTAGCTGTGTTAATGAGCCTACTATTGGGATTACCAGCACAACTTCCCTGGCTACCATTAAAGGGCAGGTATAAGGACTTGATGATTTGGAACGAGTTTAGCGACCTGGTCCCCAATGTGTCGAAGTACAAGCACTCTGGGTATGACTATTACGCGATCAAACCGCCAGATCTTCAGGAAAAGTTGGAAGACATAGCATGGGGAGAGGGGGAGGACATAGCACAGGGAGAGGCGCAAGCCGGATCTGAGAACATGGAGGTGGGGCAGGAGGACGAGCATATAATGGATGTGGTGCAAGACATGGATCAGAATATCGATCAGGATGAGGTGACTGGCTCTGGGTGCCTTACTGACAAGGACCATTCACCATTCGCACCTTAGCTTCGTTTCGATCTAGCTCACCCTTTCTTTTATCGCATTAGAGATGAATATGTATTGGTTTAAGTTATGATTGGTTGTTTTGGAAAAATTACCTGGATTATGTGATATTTGAAGTTTTGAATGCATGATCATTTTAAGTATTCTTTGTTGCGTATGTAAGAATTTTAGTTATTTATATTCATAAGGCATGATGAGATATGCCAAATTTCTTCACTATTATACCAAGAAACGCAGGGACCTACTAGTTACAATGAACCGATAAGGACAACCAGCACCCCGCGGGCCTGCTCAACCAGCACAGGAGTACGACCCTGTGCTGTTCCAAAATTTGGAACAAGCTACCATAGATTTGACCTAGATTCTCAACAATACTCAGGCTGGGGGTGGAGGTTTCATGAGGAGAATCGCTGAAATTCGACCTGACTACTTCTATGGAACGGATGAACCAACCATTTTGGAAACGGGATTCGCGAATTTGGGAAGGCTTTAACATCAGGGCGCTGCTCCGAGGATCAGCGTGTAGATATAGCGATCTACTATTTTAAGGGAGAAGATGATAATTGGTGGAGTGCAAGAGGAGATGCGCTTCGCGCCAAGGAGGATTCGGATGGGAGCAACTGAAGATAGCTATGCGTGAACGGTTGTACCCGGATCATGTGAAGACTCGAAAGTTTATTGAGTTCTTACACTTGAAGCAAGGAAAAATCAATCTGTTTGATTACCACAATAAGTTTATGGAGCTAATGAGGTTTGGGCAAGAGTTAGTGTCAACTGAGGCAAAGAAGGTTCGTGGAGGGTTTGAACTTCCAAATTCGAAGGAAGCTGGGACCCGCACGCTTTGAAACACTCTTGGATGCATATGGTGCATTACAAGACAAGCAGCGCATGTTCGATGAGAATCTTGAAGCCAATAAGAAGATAAAGTTTGAGGCACCGATCGCACCCAACTCCCAAAACCGTGGGAACAACAACAATGCTAGAGACACGAGGTATCGCCCAATTCCCACCCCGACCTATCAGTCTGGTAACCAAAACAATTGGAGAAAGGGTCAGGTGCGAATCTATAACTGTAGGATGTGTGGAAACAATCACCCATGCACAGACTGTCAGGGGAAAAAAGTGACTGTCTAAAATGTGGAAAGTTGGGCCACCAAAGTTTTGAGTTTCGTTCAAGAACCCAAGGAAACTACAACAATGGAAATAAAATCAACAACCGCCCCAACTATAATGGTGGTAACAACGGTGGGAGTGGAGCAAATTGCCAAAGTGGTAACAACCGGGGAGGTGGCAACAACAATGGAGGAAACCAATACGGAGGGAACCAAAGGAACTACCAGCAGGGAGGTGGTTACAACAGCGGTGGTTACAATAATGGGGGGAACGTCAACAATGGAGGAGGCTATAAACGAGGGAACAACAGGCATGGAGGTTATGGCTATAACAATCGAACCCAAGGAGGGAATGCGACGTCGGCAACAACTGTAGCAGCTTCATCAACATCCGCAACTACAACCCGTAGTGCAACTGGCACAGTCAATGTCATGAATGAGGAGCAAGCAAAACAAGACAACGTAGTGACTGGTACAATTCTTATCCATTCCACCCCTGTGTTTGTCTTATTTGATTCGGAAGCCACATTTTCATTCATATCATCCTCGTTCGTCAATAAGTTGGAATTACCTGCCACTAAGCCCATATATGTTGCAATCTCTGCCCCTAATGGAGAAGTTGTGACCTGTACCACCATGTATCCTGGAGTCAAACTAGAAATTTTAGGTGTTAAACTACCATCAGACCTTATCCTTTTCAACTTGGGAAAATTAAATGTCATATTAGGCATGGATTGGCTTAGTAAGTACAGGGCAACCAAAGAGTGTGCCACCCAAAGGGTTAGATTTCGTGGACCTATGGGAGAGCGTCTATCCTATCGGGGTATAACCAGAGGGGACATTATTCAAATCGTGTCAGCCTTAACCATTTTATCTGAATTTAGTAAAGGGCATAGAGCATACCTCTGTACGATCCACGAATTTGAGAAGGAAGAAGAGAAATTGGAGAATATCCCAATTGTAAATGAGTTTCCATACGTATTTCCAAAAGAGCTTCCAAGAATGCCACCGAAGAGGGTTGTAGTTTTCACGATAGACCTAGTACTAGGGACTGGACCGATTGCTAAGACACCTTATAGGATGGTCCCAGCCAAGTTGAAGGAGCAGCTTAAGGAGTTACTCGATAAGGGTTACGTCAGACCTAGTATTTCGCCTTGGGGAGCACCAGTCTTGTTCGTGAAGAAGAAGGATGAGAGTCTAAGGTTGTGTATAGACTACCGTGACCTGAATAGTGTGACCGTCAGGAATAAATACCCGCTTCCCAGGATCGACGACTTGTTTGATCAAATACTAGGAGCCGACACCTTTTCAAAGATCGATTTGAGGTCACGATACCACTAACTTAGGATTGCAGAGCAAGACATTCCTAAGACAGCATTCAGAACCAAGTATGGACACTATGAGTTCACAGTGATGCCCTTTGGTCTGACCAATGCACCATCGGTGTTCATGGAGTTGATGTATCTTGTCTTACAAAGGTACTTGGATAAATCGGTTGTAGTTTTTATCAACGATATTCTTGTTTACTACAAGGGAAGGGCAGAACATGAGCAGCACTTGAGAGAAGTACTGGAGACCCTAAGGGAGGAGAGCCTCTATGGGAAGTTGTCAAAGTGCGAGTTCTGGTTGGATAAGGTACCTTTCCTAGGAAACATAATATCCAAGGAAGGTATATCTGTAGACCCAGGGAAAGTCGTAGCAGGAAAAGATTGGCCAACACCAAAGAGCGTGACGGAGATAAGAAGCTTCTTGGGACTGGCAGGATACTATAGGAGTTTTTTCAAGGACTTCTCGAAGATTGCGCGACCTATGACGAAATTGATGAAGAAAAGGATCAAGTATGTGTGGGATGACAAGTGTGAGGAAGCATTCCAAACGCTCAAGGATAGGTTAACGTCAGGACCAGTGTTGACCTTATCTGTTGAAGGGGGAGAATTCGAGGTTTACAGCGATGCATCAAAGCATGGTTTGGGATGTGTACTAATGCAGGGTGGTAAGGTGATTGCTTATGTATCTAGGCAGTTGAAGACCTTCGAGGAAAACTATCCCACTAATGATCTAGAGTTATCAGCAATCGTCTTTGCGTTAAAGATATGGCGACACTATATATACGGTACGACTTGCAAAATCCTCACGGATCACAAGAGTCTGAAGTATATCTTCACGCTGAAGGAACTGAATATGCGACAAAGGAGGTGGTTGGAGTTAGTGGAGGATTATGATCTAAAAATTCAATACCACGAGGTGAAGGATAATGTGGTGGTAGATGCATTGAGTCGGAAGACGGATCACACGGTGAATGCGTTATGGGTTCTTCCACATAAGCTTTATGAAGATTTTCGAAGATCGGAAATTGAGGTTTGTACTAAGGGGACCGCGGGTAATATGTTATGCAATCTGATGATCGTACCAAATATTTTCAAGGAGATAAAGGACGGAAAAAAAGGAGGACGCTTTTCTACAGAAGATTAAGGACAAGATCAGGAAGGGCGAAGCTCTCGATTCCAGGGTCGAGGAAGACGGTGGCATAAAGTTCAAGGGACGATGGTGTATACAACTGAAGTGCGCGGACGTGAAAGAAAAGATCATGAAGGAAGCTTACAATACGCCGTATTTGATACACCCAGGAGGGGAAAAACTTTACAAAGATTTGAGAAGCACTTTCGGTGGAAAGGCATGAAGAAGGAGGTGGTAGATTTCGTCTCGCGATGTCTTACGTGTCAGAAGTTAAGTTCGAGCACAAGAGACCAGGTGGGATGCTGCAGCCGCTAGATGTGCCTGTATGGAAATGGGATTCTATATCAATGGACTTTTTCACAACTTTGCCAGTTTCCAAGAATGGGATGAATCAAATCTGGTTGGTAGTTGATTGATTGACAAATACTGCGAGGTTCATTCCCATGACGGAAACGTGGGATATGGAGAAGAGATCAGATGCATATATCAAGAACCTGGTAAGATTACATGGGGTACCTAGTTCAATTATTTCCGATTGGGAACCCAATTTCTTGTAACACTTTTGGAGAGAGTTACAAAAAGCTATGGGCACGGAACTCAGGTTTAGCACAGCCTTCCACCCAACTACGGACGGACAAACCGAAAGGATTATTCAGACTCTGGAGGATATGTTGAGGGCTTGTATTTTGAAATTTGGAGGTTCGTGGGTGGACAAATTGCCGCTTATAGAATTCTCCTACAATAATAGCTACCATGCCAGCATAGGGATGGCACCATACGAGGCGTTGTATGGACGGAAGTGTAAGACACCTCTTTGTTGGAGTGATATCAGTGAGACGATAATCCTAGGACCACAAATGATTAGGGAGTCGACGAACCAGATTCGAATGATTCAGCAAAGGATGAAGGCAGCCCAGGACCGATAGAAATCTTACGCTGACTTGAAAAGGAGGCCGTTGGAATTTAAGGTTGGCGATAAGGTTTTTTTGAGGGTTTCACCTACCAAGGGAGCTATGAGGTTCAACCTGAAGGGGAAACTGAGTCCTTAGATTATCAGGCTGTATGAGGTGTTGGATCGTATAGGACAGGTTGCCTATCTCCTAAAACTTCCTAACAACCTAGGTAGGGTCCATGACGTCTTCCACGTATCTCAACTCAAACCTTATATTCATCACCCAAGCCATATCATTGATCACGAGCCTGTCAATCTTGACCCGTTTCTCACTTTTGAACAACAGCCCATTCGAATCCTTGATTCGAAAACTAGGAACACTCGTACCAAGTCAACTACGTTGGTCAAGGTTCTCTGGTCAAACCATATAACGGAAGAGGAAACATGGGAAACCAAGGCAGACATGAAGAAGCGTTACCCTCATCTTTTTGACCAGGTAATATGAGTGCCGAGGACGTCACTCTCTTTTAAGGGAGAGATGAAGCAACAGCCGGTTTAATTCTCCATCTACATTTTTTTATGTGCGCTAGAATTTTACATGTTGCATTATTCACGTGCTTTAGAATACACATGTTGAATTGCTTTGTGTTAGTTCTTGTAAGCTTCGAGGACGAAGCTTGATTTTAAGGAGGAGGTAATGCAATACCCCTAAGTTTTGAGGGTTATTTTGGTAACTTTTTGAGTCACAAGAAGAGTATTTTGGGTATTTTATTAGTAATTTTTTGCTAGGGCAATGGTATTTTAGTAACTATTATAGTTTTTTATAATCCATATGTTTATAATATTCTTATGTAAAAATAAAATAAAAAAATACTTACCATGCTAATTATTTAGTACAAATTTAATAATTGTCCTACACTTTAAATCTAATCGCCCATATATTTGGTAGTCATCATGTAATGGAAATTCTAGTTACCAACGTTGGACTCCCAAACCACCCAACACTTCCTAAAAGATTCTTTCTTAGTCATCAGTTGTAGTACATCACCCCCACCATAACCTTTCTCTCTCTATCTCTAGCCAAAACCAAAGTGTAACCCACGGAAAAACACAAACAATTAGCCGAATGGTCACTTATTCAATCCATGATGACCCATTGATGATTCTTAATCAATTGGGAGTGAAGACTCCAATCAATCCTCTCAAAAATGAAATTCACCATTAACACCACCCTCCATAACCCCCAAAACTTAACCCATGAACTTCCTTACCCATCACTATATAAACCCACCTATTCTCCCATTCATCCTCACTCATTTTCACTCACACACACTCTCTCTCACTCTCCCCAACTCCGCTGTCCGAACAAAAAGTAGCAACAACAATAGCGGCATAGTCCACGGCAGCCGCTCTCCGCCATCATCTCCCATCAAGAAGGTCCCATCCTTCATCCTCCCTCTTCCTTGACTGACTCCGTCTTTTAAGGCGATCAGTTCGTAGCAGACACTGTACTACAACTACTAGGACGACTCTATTCGTTTTGTGCACTATTCAGTTTCTCTAAAAATAGAAGTAGGACGATGTATAGAGGATGTGCATGGAGGCTACGGCCGGGGACACACGTACGTTGATTCCCCTTGGGTGCTAATCCTTATGAGATTACAAACACGACCCCCGTGGTGGCCGACATACACCGAGGTGATGCGGTCCCAGGTTTGTTTTATCGTGAAAGATATAGAGTACTACCTATGCATGTGTGGGTCACAAATGTTTAGGGGTGTCAACACTTAAGGTCTTTTAGTTATGTGGGTTGAGCGGGGTTGCCATAGGTAGACCTAAACGCTCGGGGAGAATTGGGATTTGTGATATCCTAAGGATAACCCCTTTGAATGATTTATTGCGTCGTGACCTCTCTGTATACATCGTACCTGTTGGGGCTCGTGGTTATGCCTCAGCTAAACTATGGACTAAAATGCAAAATCGGGTTATTGATTACTGATTTTATTTTTGATTATCGTATAGCCAAAACTCGTTTAACATGTGGTAGTGTGTTCTCACTTAGTTTCACTGACATAAATTTTTCTACGGTCGGCTTGTGCTATTTGAAAACCCGCAGGCTATCAATAAAGGTGGGGGCGCGCATAACACGGCTGATAGAGACGTATTGCTGCATAGTACATCACTAGTATTTTCGGGTTTGCTTTATGATCAAATGTACTTTGAGTTTTCCAGACAATGATACTACTACCTTGAAATAATAAATAAAGTTATTTTGTTGGTTATTCATGGGTTTCACTACTTTGAACCAATGGTCTTGATTCCGCTCCCAATGGGGTTAACTCCTCGGCGGAGGCACCCCATATTTTGGGGGTGTTTCATTATTAGCTATCTGTTTTGTAGAGAAAGTTTCCATATTTACTAATATGTAGAAGGAAATCCATCTTACAGAACTGATCCTACAATTATGGAATTATGCCTGGACTTTCCTAAGTTTTGAATATGGAATATCATATAAATATATTGGAAGATATCAAGCAACAAATCGCTGGAATTGAGTTGTTAAAGAGTCAAAGATCTATTGCTGATCTTTTAGGATATTCAGTTAAGAATATCCTATACATTCTGCATTTCAAACAAGCAGGATAAATGGGCTGTTAAGAGAAAATTTGAAGCACTGAACATTACAGGTATTCAATCAACTATCAAGGATTTCCAAGAAACACAAATTAAGATCAATTCCATCCAATCCAATTCCCAGAAGAGCACTGCAGACTTAGCTGCTTAAAAGTGTTACAGTGTTCTTCATACTGTACTTCATTTGTATATCGTTATGTTAATACTTATTATATCTTAGTCTCGTGGTGTTCAAGTGAACAACAAGAGATTCTTATAGAATCAGTTAGCTAGAGAAGGTACTATAGGTTAGTGAGAACCACAAGTTGTAACAAAGTAAGGAAAATCTCTATGCTTGAGATCTAGGGTTTAACTTTTGATAATTAGAAGTATGTTGCAAATTATGCAGGGATTACATCCCGCAGGTAGAGACGTAGGTCATTGAGGATTGAACTTTGTAAAATCTTTGTGTCTCTTGCATTTAATTTGCATTATACTCATTATGTTAACTGCTTCAAAACTAGTTTTCAGTTAAGACATTGAAAGGCTTTTCAAGGTCTTGAAAAAGATCAAAAAAATTTCTACTATCTGTTTGAGTTTTCAAAGGCTTGAATTTGTGTCCAAGGCCTTGAAACATCCTCTGGTATTTACTCTTTTCTTGAAAACCACTCTTTTAGCAAAAGTTTCCATACTTGATTCAATCCACCCACCATCTAGAGTATTAATACTGTATTACTTTCCTACATATTGTATTTCAATTGGTGTCAGAGCTTGTATCACTGCATAAATCTAACAATCTGGTGATCATGAGTATTGTAGGTGATGGTGGTTTCTCGAAGAGCTGCTAATAGACCTCCTTTGCTCTATGGAGACAACTTTGTACAGTGGATGGCCTTGATGAAAATGTTCATCATTGATCAAGACATTGAACTCTGGTCTATCATCCAGAATGGTCCTCACATGTTTTACACAGAAAATGATGGGATTAAAACTCCCTACCTGAAAGCTCTCTCTCTGATCCTAAAATAGAACAACTTTCTAAGAATTATAGAGCTATGAATCTCTTATATGGTGCTTTGAGTGCAGATGAGTTTAACATGATATCCATATGCAAGACTGCTAAGGAGATATGAGATAAACTTGTGGTTACCTTTGAAGGAACCAGCCAAGTAAATCAAACCAAGATCAATATCTTCCTTAGACAGTATGCGCTATTCAAGATGAATGGTGGTGAATCCATCAAAGACATGATTAAAGAATTCACATATATTGTCAACAATCTCGAGTCCGTGGGGAAGGTGTTCTCCAATGAAGAAAACGTCAGAAAAATCTTGAGCAGTCTTCCCAAAGCCAAATGGCAACCTAAGACCACAGCTATTGAAGAAGCTCGAGATCTGTCCTCCCTCCATCTGGATGATTCGCAAGGAAAGCTACTCACACATGAGATCTCCATGAATGAAGTTGATGGAGAACTACCAGAAAGTATAAAGAATCTGGCACTAAAGGCTGAAGTGAACAATCTCAAAGCCTTGAAAAGGAAGATGATGATGAAGAAGATCCTTTTTCTCTTATTTCTATAGCCTTGACAAGGATCCTCAAAATGAAGAAGAACTTTGGAAACAAGGATATCAATAGAGACAAGTTTAAATCCTCCAGCAGCAAGGATTACAAGAGTAAATATTCCTCTCATAAATCCAAAAAAATAAATTTCTTTGAATGTGGTGACGCAGAACACTTGCTCAGAGACTATCCACACAAGAAAAGCAAAAACTTTCAGAAGAAAGATCATGACAGAAAGAAGAAAGCTATGGTAGCTGTTTGGAGTGCTACGGATTCAGCAACTGAATAACAATCTGAATAAGAACAAGTCAATCTTTGTCTCATGGGAAAGCATGATGAAAGTTCCAAAAAGAAAATTGAGGTAACGGTGAAAAGTCTTATGTCTCAACCCTCAAATATGCAGTCCGATATTTTGAAAAAAATGCTTTTGAATGAAGAAAATAATTTAAATGAACTTAAATCTTTGAAGGAGAAGGTTCATAAGCAAGCAAGAGAAAATCTGCAACAAGTTTGCCGAAAACAAGAATCTTGAAATCTCTCAGGATAAAACAGACAAAGATTTCAAATCCTTGGAAACTAATTTCGAACCCTTGTAATCTCAGGTCAAATAAGTTGTCACAGAAAACTCTATCTTGAGTGACAACGTTGTTGCTCTATGACATCAATGTGATTAATTAAAGGAACAAAATAAGGATATGACTGGGAGACTTCAAGATCTAAGAATACCTTAAAAAAATTTGCTGGCTCAGAACACAATCTCAACCTGATTCTTGGAGGAAGTCTGCAATCTATTCACAAAACTGGTATTGGATACAATCCAGGTTTTCCAAGAAAGAACAATACTTGATTTGTGAAAGGAAGCAACAAACATTCTCCAGAGTGTCATTACTGCAGCAAAACTGGTCATGTAAAGATGACTTATCCCTTTAGATGAAGAGAACCTTACATCATGAGGAACACTTATCCATTTCAACTTAAGGGAAAAGTGAAACAAATTTGGGTTCCAAATTGGGTTAGACCACCTAACATGGTTGAACCTGAATATAATTTCAAATACCACATTTGGTCTAACAGCTAAGTAAGGCAGTGAATAGTGTTTGCAAGTTGTCACCAAGGGAAAAGAACAGAAATGGATTATGGATAGTGGTTGCTCAATACAAATGAGTGGCAAAAGTTCTTTATTCTAAGAGTTGAAAGAACAATCAGAAGGAACAATCACACTTGGTGAAAAAGGAAATTGTATCATCACAGGTATTGGAAAATTTGGTATTGATTATGAAAGCTCTATCTCTGATGTATATCTTATAGATGGTTTAAAGTTTAACTTGCTTAGGGTCTAACAATTCTGTGACAAGGGTAATATATTTTTATTTGATAAAGAAAAATGGGTGTTGCAAGATGAAAAATCTGTCAACTACATCCTTACCGCTTCTAGGTCAAACAATTTTTACTACTTTAGTACTAACATAGTTGTAGGAGAAAGTCTGAAGTTTCTCAAGGCCTTGAAAGAGCATTCAAAGCTTTTGCACAGGAAGCTTGGACACATTAGTCTGCATACATTGAAAAATCTGGTTTCTGAAGACCTTGTCAGAGGTCTGCCTTCTATCAAGTTCAAGGATGAAGAGGTATGTAAGGATTGTGCACAAGGTAAGCAGACAAGGACCTCCTTCAAGCCAAAGAAATTTGTATATACAGCTAGACCTATTGAGCTATTGCATATGGATATTTGTGGTCCTATGAGAGTTCTAACTCCAAAGGTTAAGAGGTATATCCTGGTTATTGTAGATGACTACTCTAGATTTACTTGCGTAATATTTCTCAAAGATAACTCTGAAGCTCTATCTCAATTTTCAAAACTTTGCAAAGAACTTCAAACTTTGAAAAACCTTCCTATTTCTTATATTATTAGTGATCATGGCAGAGAGTTTGATCAACTAGAGTTTGATTTATTTTGTGCTAATTTTCGTATCTCTCACAACTTCTCTGCTCCTAGAATTCCTTAAGATAAAGGTTTTGTTGAAAGAAAGAACATGAAACTTTAGGACATGTCTAGGACAATGCTTCTAGAGAACAAGCTACCAAAATCCTTTTGGGTAGAAGCTGTACACACATCAAAGTACATTTTGAACATATGCTTAATTATGCCTATTCTGAAGAAGACTCCCTACGAACTCTTGAAAGGAAGAAAGCCAAACATCTCTTACTTCAAACCTTTTGGCTTTACTTTCTTTGTATACAAAAATGGTAAGGACAATCTTGGTAAAGTTGATGCCATAAATGATTAAGGTATATTTCTTGGTTATTCCTTAGCTAGCAAGGCTTACAGGGTTTAAATAAAAGGAGAAAGCTTGTTAAGGAAAGTATACATTTCATATTTTATGAAGGCTATGATGGTTCTTTGACTGATGATTTTGCAGATCTAAATCTGAAAAAGCGTGAATCAAAAGATGAAACATATCCAGACAATGGTTCCAAGAGTAACTTGCAGGAAAGTTGAAGAAGCTTTCAAGGCCTTGAAAATAGGTTTCAAAGCCTTAAAACGAAATCTCAAGAAACACAGAGTGGTGAAGCCACTACATCAAGATCTCAAGGTCTAGAAAAGATTCCTGGAGAACCACAACCCTAGACACCTAGAAAGAAGTTCAGATATATATATCTGCTCGTCTAGCAGAAAATATCATTTCTGATCCATCCACTGGTGCAAAAAGAAGGTCTCAATTAAAGAACTTGTGTGCTTTTATCGCTTTTGTTTCTTTTATAGAACCCAATAATGGGAAAGAAGCACTTCAAGAGGGAGACTAGACTATAGCTATGCAAAGTGAGTTGAATGAATTTGAGAGAAACTAGGTCTGGAATCTAGTTCCTCCTCCCAAAGATCAGCATGTGATTGGAACAAGGTGGGTGTTCTGAAACAAGTTGGATAAATTAGGTAAGGTAATTAGAAATTAAGCAAGATTAGTAGCTCAAGGCTACAATCTGAAAGAAGGTATAGACTATGACGAGACTTTTGCTCCTCAAGTCAGTTGGAAGCAATCAGAATCTTACTTCCTTTTTCATCTCATAAAAACATCAAACTTTTTTAAAATGGATGTTAAATGTGCATTTTGAATGGTTTTTTGCAAGAGGAAGTTTATGTTGCTCAACCACCTGGATATGAAAGTGATGAGTTTCCCATCTATGTTTATAAACTTGACAAGGCCCTTTATGGCTTGAAACAAGCTCCAAGAGCTTGGAATGAAAGATTGTCAAAGTTTCTGCTTAAAAATGGTGTCAAAAGAGGCATGGTTGCTAAAACCCTATTCATTTTTTTTATCCGTAAAACCCTTTTCATAAATACTCATGAGAAAGACATTCTAGTAGTTCAGATATATATATTGATGATATTTTGTTTGGTGCTACTAATGATTATCTTTCCAAATATTTCTGCAGTCTTATGAGCAGAGAATTTGAAATGAGCTTGATGGGAGAGTTAAATTTCTTTCTTGGACTTCATGTGCAACAAATGAAGAAGGGAATTTTTCTACATAATAGTAAGTACACCACGGATATGATGAACATGTATTAAATATAACTCTCTGTTAGAATTATATTTTGTTACACGATTTACTATTGTTTTGTGTGATTTCCGGGCAAAATACAAGATAAATAGGCGATGATCTTAAAATATTTGTTAAGAATGAGCTTGTTGTGCTTTATTGTTACTCCGGGCGTTTATATGCATATTTCGATGTTATTTGTCAAATATAATTGCTTCGTATGGTTGTTCATGTTTTATTGACAGGAACGGATGCCAAATGATTGCTAAGAGGCATGAAACGAACTTCGGAACAAAGCAAGCTCAAGGGGAAGCAAGGGAAGCAAAGTTGGAGCAGAAAAAGTGACCAACCTTCACTATTTTGATGACATCTTGAGATCTACGAGGAATTTTGGATTGAAACTAGTGGAAAATAAAAGTAGACTCAAATAGCTTTCCAACGGTAGGTCGCGGAGCTAAAAACCAGATTGGAGGAAGAAGTTGTGGCCCGTTGAAGTTGGGAGGCAGAAAGCTGGTCCAGAGGTAACCTTCTGCTGGTCGTACGACCATAACAAAATTTTTGGTTCAAAATGTAATTTTTGGACACTTTTGGACGGGATTTTCACTAGATGGGAGTACTAAATGACCAGGGACGTGGGGGAAGCATCATTCACGTATCTTTGGTAAAAGAAGACGGAAGGAGAAGAGGAGGGCGAGGAAGAAGACTGGTGAAGATCCAAACTCAACCATTGGAAGATCCTAGGGTTTGAGCTAATTTTTCTTCTTCTTTCAAATATTGTATGGAGAAAATACTTAGCGTTGCTAGATTGATTTCAAGTAGCTAAATACTTTTGCTATGCATCTCTATGAGAGCCTAGGGTTTTATGTAGAAAATCAATCCTGGTTTAGACTTTGTTTCATGCGTATGATTTTGATTCTATCAATTGAATGTTAGATTCTTGAACATATTGATGATCCTAGTCTATTGACACGAATAGGGTATGATTTGATCTTCAACGAAACTATGGTTAATTTTCAGAATCAATTTTGTGCTTAATGTTGATATTTATTCTTATTACATGTTCCTGTTCCGAGCTTAATCCTTAGTGTGAAAGGAGTGATCAACTGGAAGCGCTAGTTAATTAGATCAGTGCACGACATTGTCTTAGCCTAAGTGTGATGAGAAAATGAACACAAACCTGAATCACCGAGACCGAAAAGGAGAAGTGTTAGGATTGGCCTTAGTGTAGTGATGGAACGAAAAGGAGTAGATTCGGTAAGATTATTCGACTGTTCCTTTGTAGTGGTGGACCGACAGGACCCGTTATCGTACCACTAAATGACCTACTTGAACGGACCGGTAGAAAACATGAGACCGAGAGGAGATTGTAGTTAACCGAGACGTAAAATGAGATGAGACCAACAGGATATTGTCATAGCATATTACCCGGCTGAACTAGAATAGGATTGACGTGTTACATAGCGAAACTGGAGTTCTTCTTCAGCCCTAGGTGATCCAGAGGTTCCCTAGTTTCTCCATATTCATTTATAAAAAGAAAATACAAAAAATATTAATTTAGTTTGTGATTTAATTTCACTCGCTTGTTTGGGGGCCACAACTCTTTTAATCACTCAACTTTCCACCTTGTACCGTACTCTAAGTTAATGGACTAATTAAATAATATCAAGTATGTCCTCGTGGAATCGATAAATTGGTGGTTTAAATGCTACCCCTATATTACTTGACTGTGCACTTGCGCATACGCGTTAAGAAATCGCGTCAATAACATGTCTTAAACTAAGGCTGCTAAAACTCCCTTGAGTTCTACATTGTCTTTAGAGAAAGATGAGAATGGTAAGAGTGTGAACCAGAAATAATTCAATTGGTTCACTACTTTATTTAACTGCAAGCATGCTAGATTTCCTGTTTAGTGTCTCTATGTGTGCTATATTTCAAGTTGATCCTAAAGAATAACACTTAGTGGCTGTCAAAAGAATCTTTAGATATATCAATGGTACCAAAGACTTAGGGCTTTGGTAGCATAAAAAATCCAACTTCTCTCGGTGTGGCTATTCAGATGCTAATTTTGCAGGTTACAAAGTTGATAGAAAAAGAACTTCATGTTGTTTCCAATTCTTTGGATCATCCCTGATTAGCTCGCATTCTAAGAAGCAAAAATCAGTAGCTCTATCAACAGCTGAAGCTAAACACATAGAAGCTGGAGCTTGCTGCTCTCAAGTGATGTTGATAGCTCAACAAATGAGATACTTGGTTTATTACTTCAGAGATATTGCAATCAATTGTGACGACACTAGTGCAATTTCAATCACTACGCATCATGTTCAGCACTCTAGAACTAAACACATAGATGTAAGACACCATTTCATCAGAGATCATGTGGAGAAAGGTGATGTGTCTATGTCATTTCTCTACTAACATGCTATTTGCAGATATCTTCACTAAAACATAGCATGAATATAGATTCACAGCACTGAGATTAGATGTTGGCATGCTAAATAAGGAAGCACTAGTTTAGGGGGAGTATCAGGTAAGGTTTATGTGTTCCAATGTTTTGAATAGTTTTTCAAATCCTTGTAAAGATTTCCAAAGCCTTGATCTTATATGCTTTCATTACTACAGAAGGTCTTGAAATTCTGTTCAGAGCTTTGAAAAAAAATTGGTATACTATATAGTCAATGAATGGATCTCCAATGTTGGGTGTTATCTCTTTGGATATTTTCCTAACATTGTTTTTTCTCTCTAAAACAAATCTTTTCTAAATCAGTATTATTTTATTTCCTTCCACACATCACACACACAGAATTTGAATTTTACTCAATCTTTCCTTCCTCAAATATTTAGGAAATATTTAGTTTCCTTTTCAAACACAAACTCTTCAGTATTTATCTTCTCTCTTCTCTCTTGTATTCTTCACTGTAGCCTCTCTCTTATATACATCCCCAAACCCTAATGAGCAGAAGGAGATCCTATGAAAAAATAAAGATAGCTGGTAGATCAAAGAAAATCACAGGTCAGAAGAGAAAAGCTACAGAAGATTATGTCAAACCATCAGTAATGAATCTAGTTCCAAAACTCCCATCCCACCTAAACCCTCATCTCCTCCTCCAAAGAAGAAGAGAAAGAAAGACAAGGAAGAACAGACCGCTGCTTCAAGCAATAAGAAGAAGTTAGACACAACATGTGCTTGTGAGAGACGGAAAGGGATTCATAGTTGAAGCTCTAAGAAGGTGAAGAAGAAGCATCAGAAAGCAGACATATGAAAAGAGAAGGTTTCTGATTTGGATATAAGGGTACTGTATGGTTTTGATTCATGGATGCGCAACGGAAACAATAATTAACCATGAAAAACCCTCCAAGGATCACAAGCCAAGAGACATAACGATGGTAAAGGAAGAAATCAATAACACACCTTAGTGTTCTCCTTTGATGACTTCAAACGCGAATTGTGTCACGTTCTCTATAGTTGATCCACGCCTAGAGTTGATTTCTAGATCTCCCACTCCTTGGTTCTAGCCCGGAAAGAGGAAGAGGAAGAAGAATCACGTAAAACGACACCAAACCAAGGAGGTTCGGCCTCCTTGGGGCCGACGGGGACGGGCGGCGGCAATGGGAGGGGCTGTCGACTCCTTCCTTGCTTGTTTCTCTCTCCTTTTGTTCTCTCCCACTCTAGTTATGATCAATTATGAGCATAAGTTGTGGGAAGGAAGAAAGGAAGGTCCTTTATATAGTCCAACAAATCCTTGCCAACTACCTAAAGGACTTATTCTAGTCCTACTAGAATTCAATTTAGTCCCTTCCTTGCAAATTAGTCCCTTCTAAGTTTGCAAGGTTTTGCAAAGTGATTCTTATAATTAATTAATCCAATTAATTAATTCCCAAATCTAGTTAAACTCTATACAGCGTGTGACCCCATAGGTTCTACCTAGTTGGTAGCAACTATTTGCTAATATGGAGCGGTTTCTAGCAAAACATCCATTCTAGCCAACTAATAGAATAGTCATCTTGACAACTTTTGTACAAGTAATTGTCTCATCCCTTTGTCTCTATTTTCGGATTGGAAACGAGACATACAAGTCACACTCGTATATCCAATCCACAGTTTCTCGATCCATGGGAATAGCCTTATTCGTGCAAATAACATCAATATCTCATATTGATTTATTTGAGTCTGGCCAGACATTCTATAAGCACTATCCCTCGAGTGGCCTGGGATATTTGCTCCCGTTATGTGGGAGGGAGAAATTATATCTACGTCCACTATGATCTCTAAGCTTGCTTCTTATTGTATCCAGTACACGCCTTTATAACTACCCAGTTACGGTGTAGCGTTTAACGCTACCAAAATCACAATAATCCACAACTAGAATATCTAGTGACTTCAAGTCTAAGGATGACAATACCATTGCACCGCGAGAATCACTTGTGACTCAACATAACGTTTATGTAGCCTTCTCGGAGATGGGTCAATCCAGTGCGTCATTACCCTTAATGCACACTTATGTGTTGGATCCTGATATCTCCATATCAATCCAACCCCATACTAGTCTATAGATGATTGTCCCATTAATCATTATACTGAACTAGGGATATTTAAGATAAACAACACAATTGTAAATCTAAGGACTTCATTATATTAAATATCCAATAAATAATGAATGAATTTCTAGCCACAAATAAATTCATACTAAACTAGATTGCCTCTAGGGCATCTATTCCAACAGTCTCCCACTTGCACTAGAGCCAATCTGGCGCATCTCCTATGCCCATACTCCTAGTGTGCCCTTCATGCTTCCACTGCGTGAGCGGCTTTGTAAGCGGGTCTCACAGATTCTCATTTGTAGGAATCTTGCATATCCGAACGTCTCCTCTATCGATAATATCTCGAATTAGATGAAACTTCCTGAGCACGTGCTTGGATTTCTGGTGTGATCTGGGCTCCTTTGATTGCGCGATCGCCCCAGTGTTGTCACAGTACAACTCAACTGGATCCGCAATTCTAGGAACCACACCAAGTTCAGAAACAAATTTTCTGATCCAAACAGCTTCCTTTGCTGCGCCATTTGCAGCAATGTACTCAGCCTCTGTTGTAGAATCAGCCACCGTCTCTTGCTTGGAACTCTTCCAGCTCACCGCTGCTCCATTCAGGCAAAACACATATCCTGACTGTGATCTAAAGTCATCTTTGTCGGTTTGGAAGCTTGCATCAGTGTAACCCCTCACACGCAACTCTTCCTCACCGCCAAATATCAAGAAGACATCCTTAGTTCTTCTCAAGTACTTTAGGATGTTCTTGACTGCAATCCAGTGACTCTCACCTGGATTGGATTGGTATCTGCTTGTCATACTCAAGGCATATGACACATCTGGTCTAGTACATAACATGGCGTACATGATAGATCCTATGGTCGAGGCATAGGGAATTATACTTATGCGTTCCTTCTCAATCTCATTGGAAGGACAACAACTCTTCGAAAGAGTGATTCCATGTGACATGGGCAAGAATCCCTTCTAGGAATATTGCATGTTGGACCGTTTCAACACCTTGTCAATATATGTACTTAGACTTAGGCCTAGCAACCTCTTAGATCTATCTATATAGATCTTTATATCGATTATATAGGCTGCTTCCCCTAAGTCTTTCATTAAGAAACACTTCCCTAGACAATCTTTAACAGATTGTAGCATGGGAACGTCGTTTCCAATGAGTAGTATGTCATCCACATACAAGACCAGAAAAGCTACAGAGCTCCCACTAACCTTCTTGTAGAAACAAGACTCATCTTCAATCCTGATGAAGCCACACTCTTTGACTACTTCATCAAAACGTCGATTCCAACTCCTAGAAGCTTGCTGCAATCCATAAATGAATCGTTGCAGCTTACAGAATTTGTTGGCTTGCTTTGGATCCTCAAAACCCTTCGGATGTATCATATACACGTCCTCGAGGAGATTCCCATAAAGTAATGCTGTTTTGACATCCATCTGCCAAATCTCATAGTCATAGTATGCTGCAATCGCAAGTAGGATTCGGATGGATTTGGTCATAGCGACTGGTGAAAAGATTTCATCATAGTCAATACCATGAATCTATCTGAATCCTTTAGCCACCAATCGGCCATTATAGGTAATCACATTACCATGCATGTCAATAATCTTCTTGAAGACCCACTTGCACCCTATGGGCCGCGCTCCTTCGGGTGGTTCCACCAAAGTCCATACTTTGTTGGTATACATGGATTCCATATCGGATCTTATGGCTTCTAGCCACTTCTCAGAGTCTGGTCCTTTCATGGCCTCTTCATAGATAGTAGGCTCATCATCTATGAGCATTGTGTCACCGGAATCGATCACGAGAAGTCCATACCTCTCGGGTTCCTGGCGCACTCTCTTAGATCTACGAAGCTCTTGTGTTACCTGAACAGAATGCTCCACAACCGCTTGTGGTTCATGTTCCATAATCGGTTCAGTGATTTGTGGTTCTTGAACCTCTTCAAGTTCTACAGTCCTCCCACTTGCTTCTTTGGAGACAAACTCTCTTTATAGAAACACGCCGGTCCGAGCAACAAACACTTTGTTCTCGGTTGGATTGTAGAAGTAGTAGCCCTTAGTTTCCTTAGGGTACCCCATTAATTTACACTTATCCGATTTCGGCCCTAAATTGTCTGATTGTAAACGTTTTACATAGACATCGCAGCCCCAAATCATCATGAACGACAGTGTGGGACGCCTCCCACTCCACATCTCATATGGTTTCTTCATGACGGATTTAGATGGAAAACGGTTAATGGTGAAAGCTGCACTTAATAGAGCGTAGCGCCAAAACGATAATGGAAGATCAGTTTGACACATCATAGATCGAACCATATCCAATAGGGTTCGATTCCTCCTCTCAGACACGCATTCCATTGTGGCGTTCTGGGTGGAGTGAGTTGGGAGACGATCCCACACTCTCTAAGATAGTCATCAAACTCTTGATACTTTTGCCAAGTTGCTTCTCTACTTCATTTTTTTTGAATTCTTTGAACACTTCAAAGGATTCGGATTTTGCCCTCATAAGGTACACAAATCCATATCTACTGTAGTCATCAGTGAGTGTAATGAAGTAGACATAACCACCCCTGGTAGGCGTGGCAAATGGCCCACACACATCAGTATGTATGAGCGCCAATTGCTCACTAGTCCTCTCACCTTTCTTATTGAAAGGGGACTTTGTCATGTTTCCCAATAAACAAGCCTCACATGTCTCCTATGATTTAAAATCAAATGAGTCTAGTAATCCATCCTTATGGAGTCTAAATACACGTTTCTCGTTTGTGTGGCCTAAATGACAGTGCCATAAATAAGCAGGATTTAGATCATTTATTTTAATCCATTTGGTATTTAATGTTGTAGACAGGATTGCTTAGATCAAGGACATACAATCCATTAAATAATTGCGCACTAAAATAGTGAATTATTTAAATAAAAGGAACAACCATTGTTCTTTATTGAAATAATAAAACCATCCTTGTCAGTACAAGAAATAGAAATAATGTTTCTGCTCATAGCAGGTACAAAATAGCAATTATTTAATTCGAAAACTAATCCGGAAGGCAGAGATAGCTCGCACACGCCTATGGCCAACGCAACAACTTTTGCTCCATTCCCAATGCGCATATCTACCTCCCCTTTAGCCAATCTTTTACTTCTCTTTAGATCCTGCACATTTCGACAAATGTGAGATCCACATCCAGTATCTAATACCCATGACGTAGAGACAGTTAAATTGACATCTACAACAAAATTACCTAGTGGTGGTGGAATCACTATTCCAAGCCTCTTGTCCTCCAGATATTTTGTGCAGTTCCTCCTCCAGTGTCCAGGCTGACTGCAGTAGTGACACTCACCTTTAGTCACACCTTTGGCTATGCCACCAACAGGCTTAAGGGCAGGTTCCTTGGACTTGGCAACTGACTTGCCTTTGCCCTTGGAGGATGAGGCAAACCTTTTGCCCTTTCCTTTCTGCCCCATCATAATGGCCTTGCCCTTACCCTTGTTGATACTCTGTTCAGCTGTCCTCAACATATTGAGTAAATCTTGCAGTGGTTTCACGATCTCGTTCATGTTATAGTTCATGATGAACTGTCCATAACTCTCGGGCAACGATTGCAACACGAGATCGGTTGCCAACTCTTGGCCGACAAGGAACCCGAGTCGCGCGAGATTCTCCAAGTACCCGATCATACGAAGTACATGGGGTCCCACCGGGTTCCCTTCTTCCAGATGACACTTGAACAGTGCCTTAGAGACCTCATACCTCTCTACCCTTTCCTGCTCTTGGAAGAGCTTCTTCAGATGCTCGATCATATCGACAGCATTCATGTTTTCGTGTTGCTTCTGAAGCTCAGAAGTCATGGTGAATAGCATAAGACAGGCCGCATCATTAGCGTCATCAACACGCTTTTGATATGCCTTTAGGACAGCAGGTGTTTGGTTTTGTGGACCTTCTAAAACGTGCTCCTCTATTGCGTACAGTTTCTTCTCTTGCTTGAGAACAATTCTCAAGTTTCTTTACCAATCAAGAAAGTTGGTTCCAGAGAGCTTGTCCTTCTCAAGGACAGATCGTAGGGAATGTTGTGAACTCGATGAGTTGTTTTCCATTTGGAAATTCTACAAAAGAAAAATACGCAAGTTTTAGTATTTGTGAATTTTTGACTATATTCAATAATGGCTAGTTTATCAAATATATCTCCCACTATTTTTCTACGGATTAACAACCCTCAAGATATTAATTCGTAAAATATCCATATATTTTCTAGTGGGCCAAGATCCATGTTTCATCTCCTAATGAGCTTGCTTTGGCAAGTCACCCATAATTTGATTACTTTAGGTAGGAACAATTCCAATTGCATCCATTATGCAATTCTTGGTTCAATCGGGCAAATAACTCCTTATTTATCCATCCATATGGATAATCCCAATTGGTTGCCTCTAGGTTTCTTAATCACATTAATTGCCTAGTTGTGTTCAACCTCTTATTTAAACAGTTGCACATTACTAGCTTGTGCCATCGCATTCTATCATTATGAACCAAGTCGCCATGCTTTGGCACGCACGAACTTGATAAATAATGATGATCATGAGTGTTTAAATAACGAGAAGGCAAGAACACAATATTTGAATTTTGAGGGATTTTTAAATTCAAGTTTTAATTGTTTTGTTGATCAATATCAACTAATCTATTTATTTGAGTTTGGGCATAACTCCAAATAATAGATCCGGGTTGCCTAATTATCATATTATCCTAATTGCATGCATCATCCATACACCAACCACAAAATAATAAGACAAAAAAGTAAACAACCACAAAACAAAAATTAAACGTGATGTGGATATGGCCTTTTCTAGACTAAGATAATTCCAAGCCAATGGAATTATCTATGAACCCTAAAAGCAAACACATCTCATTGCGTCTTGATCTTTTGGTCCATCCTTCATAGTCATGTGGAATGCTCCATGCTCCATGCTCCATATTTTGTGTCTCCTTATGGCTTTGGGCTCCTTTTCTTCAATCTTGGATAACAATCTACTTTATCTAGCACTAGCTAACTCCTATACTAAATAAAATAAATCTCACAAGTTGAGAAAAAAAAATGGCACGCAGGCCATAAAACCCTACTTAATTATTACAATTAATTGATCAGCTCGCAGGCCGTAAACCAAACCACAAAATTAAACATCCACATCAAACCACATCCTCAGGCCATATCCAATCACCATGCGATTTGCACATAAACTAAAATTCAATTTTAACGCGCTTGGTCAATTTTAATTGATTTTAGGATTTCTAGAGTTAAAACGGTCCATGGGCCCAACAATCAAATTGCCCGGGCCCAAAAAGGTGAACCACAAGGACCTAGGGCCGGCCCGGCCCTTGCCCATGCGGCTAGGCCGCGGGCTAGGGCCGCCTGGTCCCTAGGGCGGCCAAGACTTGGGCGGTAAGCAAGAGGGGCGGTCCCCTTTAGGGGGCCGAACCTCTATAGTGAGTTGTTTCCAAAACAACTCCCTTGCTTGGTGCCCAAGATTGGTTGTTTCCTTGTTTTGGAAGAACTTCTTCTTCCCCAAGGATGCCCAAACACTAGATCTAAGATCCTAAAATTTCTCAAACTCACCAATTCATGCATCCAATGCAAAAATTAGGTCTTGTTATGATAGATTATTGACAAATTGCATCCCATGCTTGATTTGTCTTGTTTTACGCCATAAACTATCAATTTAAGGTGTAAAACAACTAAAACGTAACACATAAACCACGTTTATGCTCTACCACATGTGGCTCTGATACCACTGTAGGGTTTTGATTCATGGATGCGCAACGGAAACAATAATTAACCATGAAAAACCCTCCAAGGATCACAAGTCAAGGGACATAACGATGGTAAAGGAAGAAATCAATAACACACCTTAGGGTTCTCCTTTGATGACTTCAAACGCGAATTGTGTCACGTT
This sequence comes from Linanthus parryae, assembly GCA_023055425.1. Taxonomy (NCBI): domain Eukaryota; kingdom Viridiplantae; phylum Streptophyta; class Magnoliopsida; order Ericales; family Polemoniaceae; genus Linanthus; species Linanthus parryae. The sequence goes on along the minus strand of JALGPY010000005.1, from coordinate 107,492,119 downwards.
CTCTATAGTTGATCCCCGCCTAGAGTTGATTTCTAGATCTCCCACTCCTTGGTGCTAGCCTGGAAAGAGGAAGAAGAATCACGCAAAACGAGACCAAACCAAGGAGGTTCGGCCTCCTTGGGGCCGACGGGGACGGGCGGCGGAAAAGGGAGGGGCAGTCGGCTTCTTCCTTGCTTGTTGCTCTCTCCTTTTGTTCTCTCCCACTCTATTTATGATCAATTATGAGCATAAGTTGTGGGAAGGAATGAAGGAAGGTCCTTTATATAGTCCAACAACTCCTTGCCAACTACCTAAAGGACTTATTCTAGTCCTACTAGAATTCAATTTAGTCCCTTCCTTGCAAATTAGTCCGTACTAAGTTTGCAACGTTGTGCAAAGTGATCCTTCTAATTAATTAATCCAATTAATTAATTCCCAAATCTAGTTCAACTCTATATAGCGTGTGACCCCATAGGTTCTATCTAGTTGGTAGCATCCATTCTAGCCAACTAGTAGAATAGTCATCTTGACAACCTTTGTACAAGTAATTGTCTGATCCCTTTGTCTCTATATCCGGATTGGACACGAGACATACAAGTCACACTCGTATATCCAATCCACAGTTTCTCGATCCATGATAATAGCCTTATTCGTGCAAATAACATCAATATCCCGTATTGATTTATTTGAGTCTGGCCAGACATTCTATAAGCACTATCCCTCGAGTGGCCTAGGATATTTGCTCCCGTTATGTGGGAGGGACAAATTCTATCTACATCCACTACGATCTCTAAGCTTGCTTCTTATTGTATCACAGTACACGCCTTTATAACTACCCAGTTACGGTGTAGCATTTAACGCTACCAAAATCACAATAATCCACAACTAGAATATCTAGTGACTTCAAGTCTAAGGATGACAATACCTTTGCACTGCGAGAAGCACTTGTGACTCAAAATAACGTGTATGTAGCCTTCTCGGAGATGTGTCAATCCAGTGCGTCATTACCCCTAATGCACACATATGTGTTGGATCATGATATCTTAATATCAATCCAACCCCATACTAGTCTATAGATGATTGAACCATTAATCATTATACTGAACTAGGGATATTTAAGATAAACAACATAAATGTAAATCTAAGGACTTCATTATATTAAATATCCAATAAATAATAAATGAATTTCTAGCCACAAATAAATTCATACTAAACTAGATTGCCTATAGGGCATCTATTCCAATAGGTACTAGAAAGCAAGGTGAGGTAGATACAAAAAAAAGTGCAAAGGCTACTGGAGATGGGAACAGGAAGAAGACAGTGTGGACTCTGACTTGTCTCTCAAATAATTGAATCAGAAAAAAGAAAGCAAAGATTCCTACAATAATGACTTCAACAGAACTGTTTGAAGGTGATGTGGCTGCTGATGAGACTGGTAAGGAAGTAGAACCGGAAGAAGAACAGCAAGAGGATGAAGAGAATGAAGAAGAAAGTGATCAAGTGGAAGCTGTAGAGCCTAAGGGAGATGAAGATCCCAAACCCTGAATCTAGCCTTTTCATTCATCCCTTCAAAGCTTTGAACCTCTTTTCAAATCCTTGAAATCGTCCTTCCTCTTTCAAAAGTTTATTTCAGTTTTCAAAAATAATTTTATCCAACATTTTATCATCCTTATTGATGAAAATAAAAAATGGGGTGAAATTCAGGGATATTTCGGTATTTTGGTTTGGTTGTTGCAACAGTTGGTTTATTGCAGCAGTTGGTTTGTAAACTGCATAAGTACTTTGACTTTGTTCTTGGTTAATTTAGTTGTTTTTTACGAAGCCATGGATATATATATATGTTTGATCTATTTTTTTCGATTGCTGATGTTTATTTCTTGCAAAAATTCAGGTTAATCAGATTAATACTTTTGTCTTTCATCAAGGGGGAGATGTAAGTTCACTGCTTGCTTCAAGGACTTGAAACAGAATTCAAAGTCTTGAATCTAATTTTTGTTTCAAAACTTTACACTGTATTCAAGGGCTTGAAACAAAACAGCTTACAGAAGCAGGAACTCAGGGGGAGTTTATCCCACAAATCAATCTTAATCTCCTATTCTTGTTCATGCGACTTTAGATGATGAAAGACAAACTAATAAGATATTTTAGAACATGTTAATTAAATTGTTTTGACCAATTATATGCAAGCTTTATAATCTATCTGTTTTGCAAAGAAATTTTCCTTATTTACTAATATGCAGAAGGAAATCCATCTTGCAGAACTGATCCTACAATTATGGAATTATGTCTGGACTTTCCTAATTTCTGCAGATGAAAGATCATATCAATATCTTATAAGATATCAAGAAACTAGCTGTTGGAATCAGACTGTTAAAGAGAAAAAGATATGTTGCTGATTTTTAGGAAATTCTATTAAGAAGATCCTATATATTCTGCATTTCAAACAATCATGATAAGTGGGCTGTTTAGAGAAAATTCGAAGCACTGATCATTACAAGTATTCGAACAGCTATCTGATAACTCCGTTTTGGAGTTATATGATTCCTTATTTTTGCTATGTTTTGCGTGCTTATCATGGAGAATTTTATCGTCTTTGAGAGTTTTTATGCTAAAATGTGAAAATTGAGTTTTTGAGTGATCATCGTTAAATCCGGGCGTTTCTCGTATATTTTGTTGCTTTCGTTGTGATATGATCACGGGTTCGTGTTTCGTGTTGTGGTTGGCAGGAAATAGGACGCGAGGATCAAAGGTGGTGAAGAAACGAGCTTCGGAAACAAAGAAAGCAAGGAAAACTCAAGAAAAGGAGCCAGAAAAAAAGCTAAGGCAGAATCTCTTCGCACGAAGAGAAAAGGTCTTCGCACGAAGAGAAGACAGCCAAAATTTCAGTTCTCTTCCTGTGACATGATTCTGTCTCAAAGTAGGAGGACTTTTGCAGGAAGAGTTCAGACAAAGTGAACAATCTCTTCGCACGAAGAGACAAGGTCTTCGCATGAAGAGTTTTCCCAGAAAGCTAAAATTGTCCGGGGTCTTTTTGCAATTATCAGAAACTTTGTTATATCATTCTAGAAACGTATTTAAGTGTGCTAGGTCGACTTTTTGAGTAGTTTTTCACGGTAGACACATCTTTTGGAGATCAAGGAGCTATTGGGAGAGCTTAGGAGCTTTGGATCATCCGTTTGGATTCTCAACTCTTCTCTTTCTTGATTTTTATGTTTAAACTCATGAGACTTCTCGTTTTGAGTATGAATATGAGTAGCTAAACGTTATTTGCTGGGAATTCTCGTTTGGTGTAGCTAGGGTTTGATCTAAATATCATGTTTTGATGATTAAGATTCATGTTTTAGCTTAATCTCATGTAATCTTTCATTATTATGGATTATTTACGTTTGTAATCAAATTATCTTTGCAAGTAGCTAACGTAGAGACAAACTCTATTAGTTTTCACGCGGTAACTCCGTGAGAATTAGTCGATAAATTGAAAAATCCACCTAGTCGAATCAATGTTTGGTAACTCGACATCATTAACTAGGATCGTTAAAGTAGAATTATGGTTTAAATGCAAGCTTAAAGCTAGAATAGACTTGGTAACTCGGTTTGTTTTGGTTTAAAGTCTAGTAAACTTACTTGGTAACTCGGTATGTTTAATATTGCTTGGTTGATAGTGAAAGATACGTGGTTGTTTTACAAGTCAAAACATAAATTTAGCTCAACCTAGTGAACCTAGAGAATTCCCGATATTTTTCCCTTATATTACAAAAACCCTAAAATTCATTCTTTATTAATCGTGAACTAATTCACTCGGTTAATTGAGAATATTGCGTTTATTTTAGTAGAGATTGATCAAAACACAACTTGCGACGTACCCACATAAGGTTTAGAATAATAATTAATTTAAACAAAGTCCCTTGGTTTCGACAACCCGGATTTCCGGTTTATTACTACACACGACATCTGTACACTTGCAGTTGGAGCGTGTCAAGTTTTTGGCGCCGTTGCCGGGGGCTTCGGCTAGATTAGTAATAATTTCTATCCTTAGGGATTTTAATTTATTGTTTATATCCGTTACTCACCTACGTTTTGCGTGTTTTGTGATTTCAGGGTGATTTACACGGTGCATGACCCGTTCTAGAGACGAGCCTTTGTATCCAACGTTTGAAGACCCGGAATCCTTATTAAAAGCACAGCGTAGAGACAAGAGGAATTCAAGCTCAGTCGTCATGGATGAAGAAACGAGAGCTGAGATTGAGAGAATCCGCAAAAATATGCAAGATGCGGAAGCAGCTAGAGCAGCTGCTGTAGAGGAGGCTGCAAACAGAGCCGCGGAATCTGAGCAACTTAGGGCTCAAATGGCTAAGATGCAGGCGATGATTGATCGCATGAACCCTCCGAATCCACAACAACTTCCTGGTGCGGAATTAGTTGGCAGAAATAACGGTGGAAATGGGAATAACGGGGGTAATAATCGGAACAACAACGGTCGGAAGTGATATCAGCCCACCATTTTTAGGCCTCATATCAATGCGGCCCATTTCGAAATTCGCCAACCGTTGATCAACATGGTTAGGGATGAGTGCTTATTCACGGGAGCCCCGAGTGATGATCCACATCAACACTTCCTCAATTTCGAGCAGATCACTTCTACCATTTATGATCAGAGAGTTCCACTCGAGACGATAAAGATCATGTTTTCCCCTTCTCTTTATCGGGAAAGGCAATAACATGGCTTCTGGAACATCCAGCAGGCAGCATAGTTACATGGGCAGATTGTAGCAGAGAGTTTCTCATGAAGTATCTTCCACCATCCAAGGTTGCTCAACGGATGGCAGATATAACAAAATTTACACAGCAGGAAGATGACTCGTTGGGAGACACGTGGAGAAAGTTCAACCAACTCCTTCGCAGATGCCCAACTCACGGAGAACCATGGTATAAACTTCTCCACTACTTTTATAATGCTTTGGATAGAGAGACTGCTAGTGAATTAGACATGATGGCTCAAGGAAATTTTATGGGAATGGGACTACAGAGATGTCGTGATTTTCTAGATAATGTAGCCAAACGCGAATCCACGAGGTCCGAGACTCGTAGAAGCACGAAATCAGATGGGGAATTGGTTAGTAAGATTGAGTCCATGGTGGAATAGAAATTTGAACATCAGATGGCAGTGATGACTTCGGATTTAAGTAATTTGAATCCATCGGCACAAGTGAAGTCAGTGGGAGAGATGGTAACAGATGCAAACCAGGGATATGGGGATTGTATTGAAGACGTGAACTACATGGGTCAAAGACAGCAGCAATGGCCAAACACCTATCATCCCAACAACCGCAACCACCCCAACTTCAGTTATGCCAATCCGAATAGTGGACTATATGCGCCAGGTCAAAGGCCAAATGTTCCTTATCAAGCTCAGAGACAGGCTCCACAGCAACAGGCTCCTCCACCACCTCCATCTTCAGAAGAACAGGACACAAACGCGTTGTTAAAGAAATTGTTGGCTAGAAATGATAAGATTGAGAGAAAGATTGTCGCGATAGAATCCTCGATAAAAAGCCATGAAACACAAATTGGGCAAATAGTCAATCAAAATACTCGACTTCCACCTGGTATGCTTCCGTCCAACACTATTACTCCAACTGAACAGTTGAAGGCTATTACTACTCGCAGTGGGACCACTACTCAGGATCTCCCATTTATGATCGCGAGCTGAGGCGACTAAGGCCATTGAAAAAGCCTTGGATGAAGAGATTCCCATGCCTACCGTGATTCCCCAATCAAAGGACACGGTGAGGAAGTCGGATGAGAAAAAGAAGCCAAAGAAGGAATATAGTGTGCGAGTGCCATACCCGCAGAGATTGAAGAGTCAAGAGGATGCCAAGCATTTCAAGAAGTTTGTGGATATCTTCAAGAAGCTGCACATTAATATTCCTTTTGCAGAGGCCATTTCGCAAATGCCTAAATATGCTAAATTTCTCAAGGACCTCCTCTCTAATAGAAGACGCATGGATGATTTTGAGACCGTGACCCTGAATGAGGAGTGTAGCGCCGTGGTGCAAAAAGTGCTACCCAAAAAGATGAAAGATCCGGGTGGTTTCATTATTCCTGTGACATTGGGAGATGCGTTCCATGTTAGAGCGTTATGTGATCTTGGCGCAAGCATAAACTTGATGCCTACATCATTATTTGATAAACTCGCTGTAAGAGATCCAAAACCCACTCGTATGTGTTTACAGATGGCTGACCGTACTATAAAACGACCACGGGTTGTTTTGGAGGATGTGCTTGTGAGAGTCGAAGGACTCATCTTTCCCGCAGATTTTGTGATCCTAGATATGGATGCTGACAATGATGTCCCACTCATATTGGGACGACCATTCCTTGCTACGGGAAAGACGATTATTGATGTTGCCAATGGAGAATTGACTATGCGTATTAACGATGAGAAGGTGGCATTCAATGTCTTTGAAGCTATGAAATTTCCTGCATATGCAGTAAGTGAGCAGTGCTTTGGTGTGGAGGTATACACACCGGACGAGGAGGATGATATCTTATTGGAGCAGCTGTATGAGGAACTTGCCTTACTTGATTCGAGTGAAAAATAACAGGCTATGGAAGCCAGCTGGCGTTCACCCTTACCCCTCTTTAATGAGGGAAGCAGGAAGATTCTTACTCATTCTCTTATTAGTGCTCCTGATTTAGAATTGAAACCGTTACCTGCTCATTTAAAATACTTATACTTGGGATCTGATGAAACTTTACCTGTTATTGTTTCTGCATGTTTAGACAGGGAACAGGAGGAGCAACTTCTCAAGGAATTGCAGGAGAGGAAAGAAGCTATGGGATGGACCATAGCGGATATTAAGGGGATCAGCCCCACGGTTTGCCAACACAAGATCCGGCTCATGGAAGACAAGAAGCCGGTAGTTCAGTTTCTGCGTCGCCTCAACCCTCACATGCAAGAGGTGGTGATGAAAGAGGTGCTTAAATGGTTGGAAGCAGGTATCATCTATCCGATTTCCGGCAGCACGTGGACTAGCCCGGTGCAGTGTGTCCCTAAGAAGGGAGGTATAACTGTGGTGGAAGGGGAAAAAGGTGATCAGATTGCCACTCGTACAGTTACTGGGTGGAGAGTTTGCATGGATTACCGCAAACTCAATGATGCCACTTTGAAGGATCATTTTCCCCTCCCATTTGTGGACCAGATGCTTGATAGGCTGGCACGTCATTCGCATTACTGCTTTTTGGATGGATACTCTGGGTATAATCAGATAGCGATTGAGCCAGCTGACCAGGAGAAGACGACATTTACTTGTCCTTATGGGACTTTTGCATTCAGGCGCATGCCCTTTGGGCTATGCAATGCCCCTGCCACGTTTCAGAGGTGTATGATGTCTATCTTCTCAGACATGATGGAGCAAAATTTCGAAGTCTTCATGGATGATTTTTCGCTTTATGGTGATGGTTTCGAAGACTGTCTCCAGCAGCTAGCTCGGGTACTGGACGGATGTTTTGACACCAACCTATTACTTAACTGGGAGAAGTGCCATTTCATGGTGACCGAGGGGATAGTGTTGGGGCACAAGATCTCCAGTAAAGGCTTAGAGGTAGATCGGGAAAAAATTGAGGTGATCGAGAAGCTTCCTTATCCTACATCTGTCAAAGGGGTGCGGAGTTTTCTAGGACCTGCAGGTTTCTACCGGCGCTTCATTAAAGACTTTTCGAAAATCACAAAGCCTTTATCTGGGTTGCTTGAGAAAGATGCCGTCTTTGATTTCAATGAAGAGTGCAAGACATCTTTCGATTTGCTCAAGAAAAAGCTGATTAGTTCTCCCATTATAGCCACCCCAGACTGGACCTTACCGTTCGAGCTTATGTGTGATGCCAGCGATTATGCGATGCCAGTCGTACTCTTAATACTGCACAGGTTAATTATGCCACCACGGAGAAGGAGATGTTGGCTATTATCTTCGCATTGCACAAGTTTCGTCCATACCTGGTGGGTTCTCAGGTGACCATCTTCACGAACCATGCAACCCTCAAATATATTCTTACTAAGAAGGATGCGAACCCTAGATTGATCCGATGGGTGTTGCTGATGCAAGAGTTTGACATAGTGATCAAGGAAAAAAAGGGAGTAGAGAACGTTGTTGCAGACCATTTGTCACGACTGTAGAACGAAAAACAGAAATATGTGCCAATTAGAGAAGATTTTCTAGATGAACAACTTATGGTAGTGGTAGCATTTGTGCCTTGGTTCGCGGATTTGGCAAACTTCAAGGCGCTCAATATTGTCCCAAAAGACATGTCTTTCCATCAGAAAAAGAAATTTTTCGCAGATGCACGAAACTATTTCTGGGATGACCCTTATTTGTTCAGGTTGGGAGCTGACAACGTGTTGAGAAGATGCGTAGCTGAGCCAGACACTTTGGACATTCTTAGACACTGCCATGAATTGAATTGCGGAGGGCATTTTGGAAAAACGCGCACGGTGGCAAAGGTATTGCAAAGTGGATTTTATTGGCCCTCTTTACATAAAGATGCTCATTTGTTTGTACAGCAGTGTGATCGATGTCAGAGAATTGGAAATATCTCCAACCGAAACGAGATGCCTCAAAATTTCGTGTTGGATGTAGAGCCCTTTGATGTTTGGGGCATTGATTTCATTGGACCATTCCCGTCTTCACTTGGAAATCCTTATATACTATTAGCTGTGGATTATGTGACCAAGTGGGTAGAGGCAATGGCTTGCCCTAAAAACGATGGAGCTACTGTAGAGAGATTCGTGCGTAAGAGCATATTTACACGATTTGGGACTCCCAGAGCCATTATTGGTGATGAAGGATCACATTTCGTGAATAAAGTCTTTTCCAATGTCTTGAGCAAATATGGGGTAAAGACGCATAAGATATCACTGGCTTATCATCCGCAGTCGAATGGGCAAGAAGAAGTTTCTAACCGAGAGATAAAAGGGATTCTTGAGAAGACAGTCAACCCGGGACTCAAGGATTGGTCTCTTCATTTAGATGATAGCTTATGGGCATATAGGACTGCTTACAAGACCCCTTTAGGCATGTATCCCTATCAGTTAGTATTTGGGAAATCATGTCATCTTCCGGTGGAACTTGAGCACAAGGCATTCTGGGCTTTGAAGAATATCAATTTGGACGCTAAGCTCTCAGGTGAGCTACGGAAGCAAGCACTGCTCGAACTTGAATAATTTCGATTGATGGTGTATGAAAGTGCGAGAATCTATAAGGAGAGGAAAAAAGAGTGGCACTACAGGCATATCACCCCGAGAGACTTCAAAGTAGGACAGAGGGTGCTGATCTTCAACGCCAGACTAAAGTTGTTTCCAGGGAAATTAAAATCTAGATGGAGTGGCCCCTACACAATTACCGCATTTTATCCGTGGGGATCTCTTGAGGTAGAGGACGCAAATGGGAACAGGTTTAAGGTAAACGGCCAGAGAGCGAAACCGTACGTGGACGGGAATTTCATTGGAGTCATTGAATGGCTTCATGCAACGCCCGCAATTTGATTAATCTCTGAGGTAACTGAGTCGGGCCGTCGACCTGAAATTACAAAGCGCTTGTTGGGAGGCAACCCAACCTATTTATTGCTGTAGAGTAGGTTTTAATACTGTTTTGTACTTTTTATTTTATTTGACTTATTTGAGAGGTGCGAGAGAGTGGATTTAATATTTCCAATGAGTATGTGCAGGATTCTGAGGTGCAAGGCCTATTTCGGATCCCCCGTCTTGATGCGCGCGTACAAAACTAGGTGAAAATTGAAGAATTGCAGTCCAAAATGCGCATCGGGATCCGAAGTGAAGAAATTGAAGAGTAAAGCCATTCCTGCGCTTGTTCAACACACGCACCTGAGGAAGATCATGGTTCCGGACTCCCCGTCTTGATATACGCAAGGATTTGATTAATCAACGGAGAAAGCTATCTCACTGGCACGGATTACGAGGTGATATTTTGAATAACAGAATGAAAACATAATTGAAGAGTGCCATTGTGTGGGGGTAGTAGAGAGCTTTCTGTGTACAGGTGGATCGCGTAAATCGGAGTCCGGACGAAGAAGTTAGGCAAAAAAGGATGTTAAGCGGGCAAAAAGGCGTCGAAAAGCATCCGGAATCGCCAAACGGGTCTTTGGAAGGGTCAAATTTAATAATAAAGGATTCCCCGGACATTGGGAATCTTTTATGATGCAAAAGGAATCTGGAGGTCGAGGAGATTCATGAAGAAGCAAAGGCACTAGTAAAATGGCGAAAAAAAGGATGTTCGAGCGGCTTAAAACATCCGGAAATTTTCAACGGATCTTCGAGAGCATGAATTTGAAGAATAAAATATTCCCCGGACTTTGGGAATCTTTTATCATCTACACAAGATCTCGAGGACGAGGAGATTCCTGAAGATTCGAAGAAACGAGTAAATAGTCGAAGGAAATCAAGCAAAACAGGGAATTTTTAAAGCACTACCCAGTTCTCTTCGCACGAAGAGAAAAACACTTCGCACGAAGAGTTTGTACTTAGAGAAAAAAAAAACTTCATGTGACAGTCTTCTGTCTCAAAACAAGAAGACTGTCACACGAAGAAGAAGGAGGCATTCTGGACATTCTCTTCGCACGAAGAGAAATTCTCTTCGCACGAAAAGAATGCCCAGAATGCGTGAAAGGTCCAAAATGCCCTTAACAAAGCCAGGAGGATGGATTTATGGAGGGGTATTTGGGGCAATTCATCTAAAGGGTATTTAAACCCAGTTGACCCGAATAGTTCATCAGTTTCTTCATTCCTCTTACAGCCACGAACACAACTCTTCTCCTCCATAGCCGCACGCACGACACCAAGCTCCATCACCCTTGTTTCTTCGTCAAATTCAACAACCAAGTACAGGTTTTGCTCGCGACAGTGAGGAGAACGAGGATTCGAGGGTGTCTTTGAGTGAGATTGAGAGACGAGAGAGAAATCAGAGGAGGAAGAACTAGGGTTCCGAATCTCAAATTGAGAAATTGGACCACTTGGAGTGTGATTCAGCTTACGGTCAAGAAGGCAACACTAACGAGGACTTCACAAGGAGTACGGAGCATCAAACAATTCGGAGTTTCGACAAATTTTTTTGGGCAACCTCAAAATAGCCCGAATTGTCAAATTTCTGAGATTTTTGTGCCCGTAAGACTTGCTCCGGGCATGTAGGTACGCTCTCAAACTAGTTCTTTCAATATTCGAGTCTTAGGCACAAAATTGAGTAAAAGCCCAAATTACTTTTTTGTTGCGCTTAGTAGCGCGCTTGGGGGCGATTACATAGAGTCCTAGGAATTACGTGCTTACTTGCCTACATGTTTAATTCTGTACACACTTCCTGTCACGGTGAACAGTTTAAATTTTCATCGAATTTGCTTGTTTTGCTAAATGGCCTCCAAAAAGAGAAAGACGGGTGAGGGGTCGTCTATGGAGGCGTCCGGTTCTGCTCCGCCTACCATAGAGGCGCCCGAGTCGCCCAAATATGATTTGTTAAAAACTCCGTTCCCTAACCGACCCGTGATGAGACAAAGAAGAGAGGGGAAGGTGAATGTGAGGAGACTGACTGAGTCGAACTTTGACTCGTATCGCTTCATAACCCACGAGGCTCATTATGATTATGACCATGACCATTACCTTACCAAACATGGACAACCCGAGAAAGTGTTAGAATTTCACTCGGACATGCCCCCACCTATTAAGAGCATTTACGATAGGGAAGGGCTTCTTAAGTGGTTCGAATTGGTCGGAATTTCGAGCGCACCAATCGCTAGGGAGTTTGTTGTCAACCTTAGGTATGCGTTGGATGGTGAGAGTCGCCACCATAGGTTGGTGTACTGTCTAAACAAGTGGATATCTTCACACCGGAGTTTATCGCCTTTGCACTTAAATACCTCTAGCGGATGCGTGTGCTTTTTCTCGGGTTGTGTCGGACGAGAAAATTTATGACAAGGTCAACAAATTTGTTTTGCGCCGGGTAAGTCTCAGTGGGATAGGAAAGGGTCAATGCTTAAATGGAAGGTTCCAACTGGGGAGTTAAAACCGGAGGCTCGATGGATTTGTGAGTTATTGAAGAATTGTGTTTTGGGAACCACCTCAAACCCCACATTCTCCTTTAGACTTTGTGTGATGGCGTTGTGTCTTTGGGAGGGGTAGAGAATTGATATTCCTCGATTCATATGGGGTAATATCATGGATCGAATTCTAGAAACAACAAGATGGCCCCAGGACATACTTGCTTGCTCACCCACTTAGCCATTGTTTCCGAGGTGGCGATTCCCAAATACGACAAAATCATTCTCGTCTTCCCTAAGAGAGAATGGTCTAAGTTTGATTCCACAGGCAAAGCCTTGAAGTGGAACAAGGGTCGGAGGAAGAGTATAGGGGTAAAGAGAGCTGGTTTTGATGGTGAGGCCGCCTTCAACCAGTTGCGAGTGGAGATGACAGTGGATAGGGAAGAGAGGAGGCGTCAGTTTTAGTGCTTGCAAAGTAACCAAGCCCAATTGGGTAATTTGGTTCAAATGGTTCGTGAATGGGTGCTTTACTCGACTGAAGTGGCTAGAGAGGAATTTGTGCCACCTGTCCCTACCACTGAGAGATGGTATCAAGGGGCCGCGTATGAGGCCCCTCCTAAAGAGAATGTGGACGAGGAAGTTGGGGATGATGAAGACGGAGGCGAGGATGCCCCGTACTCCGAAGAGGAAGAGTAGAGGAGAGAGAGCCCTTGCGCTAGGATTGTTGAGTCCTCGGTTTCTCGTTGAGGACAACTATGCATCCTAGTGTGGGGGTGGTGGTACCCTTTTTACTAGTCAGTATTGAGTCTTTGGATCGCTCGTGTCAGCATTTAGTTAGAGATTTTTGGTTATGTCCTTATTTTTCTTTTTATTATTCATATTTTTGCGTGCACGTTTTGGTATTATTGAGTCATCCCACCAAAGTATCGACTCATTAGTCGAGTTGGCCGTGCATGTAGTATAGGTAAAGAAAAAAAAAACTAATAAAATGTGAAAAACCAGAAAAAATTAAAAATTTGAGAAAGGGCAATCGAAAGAAGCTGAAAATTCGGTAAAATCGAGAAGTGTGAGACTTTTAGGCATAGGGCGTGAATTGCGATCGAGAGTGACAATGTGAGTTTCCCTTAGTAAGTATAGAGAAACTTTCTTTACGGGAATGCGTGCCTATTTGACACACGGACTTAATTTTTCAAATCTAAAGTGTGTGCCTAGTTTTCTTACAAGAGTTGAGCTAGGTGTGAGCTAAACAAGCCGGGCGTTCTTGTGTACGTCTTAGGTAGTCGCCAAACCGCCTCGTAGTGGCACACAGAACAGCTGTGCGAGGTGTGTATTAGAGCACTCACTGCTTATAGAACTTACCTTGTAGGACCACTAGTAAACCCTGTTTTGAACCTTGGATTGTTTGATAACTTGTGGACTTAGTGTAGGGTTTTGATTCATGGATCGCGCAACGGAAGCATAATCAAACATAAAACCATGCAAAACCCTCCAAGGATCACAAGTCTAGATGCATAACGATAGTGAAGGTTAGAAATCATAAACACACTCTTTGGGTTCTCCTTGATGACTTCAAACGCGAATAATGTCACGTTCTCTATAGTTGATCCACGCCTAGAGTTGATCCTAGATCTCCCAAACTCCTTGGTGCTAGCCCGGAATAGGAAGAGGAAGAAGAAATCATGCAAAACGAGACAAAAAGAGGCTTGCGGCCTCTTTTGGCCGACGGGGACGAGGGCGGCGGCAAGGGGCGGCGTCGGGCCCTCCTTGTTGCTTGCTCTCTCTCATTTGTTCTCTCCCACTCTTGTTATATTAACTAATGAGCATAAGTTATGAGGAAGGAAGGAAGGAGGGTCCTTTATATAGTCCAACAACTCCTTGTTAACTACCTAAAGGACTTATTCTAGTCCAACTAGAATTCAATTTAGTCCCTTCCTTGCAAATTAGTCCCTACTAAGTTTGCAAGGGTTTGCAAAGTGATCCTTCTTATTAATTAATCCAATTAATTAATTCCCAAATCTAGTTCAACTCTATATAGCGTGTGACCCCATAGGTTCTATCTAGTTGGTAGCAACTATTTGCTAATATGGAGCGGTTTCTAGCAAAACATCCATTCTAGCCAACTAATAGAATAGTCATCTTGACAACCTTTGTACAAGTAATTGTCTCATCCTTTTGCCTCCATATCCGGATTTGAAACGAGACATACAAGTCACACTCGTATATCCAATCCATAGTTTCTCGATCCATGGGAATAGCCTTATTCGTGCAAATAACATCAATATCCCATATTGATTTATTTGAGTCTGGCCAGACATTCTATAAGCACTATCCCTCGAGTGGCCTAGGATATTTGCTCCTGTTATGTGGGAGGGGCAAATCCTCTCTACGTCCACTACGATCTCTAAGCTTGCTTCTCATTGTATCCAGTACACGCCTTTGTAACTACCCAGTTACGGTGTAGCGTTTAACGCTACCAAGATCACAATGATCCACAACTAGAATATCTAGTGACTTCAATTCTAAGGATGACAATAGCATTGCAACGCGAGAAGCACTTGTGACTCAACATAACGTGTATGTAGCCTTCTCGGAGATGGGTCAATCCAGTGCAACATTCCGTAATGCACACCTATGTGTTGGATCGTGATATCTCCATATCAATCCAACCCCATTCTAGTCTATAGATGATTGTCCCAATTAATCATTATACTTGAATAGGGATATTTAAGATAAACAACACAATTGTAAATCTAAGGACTTCATTATATTAAATATCCAATAAATAATAAATGAATTTTCTAGCCATATACAAATTCATACTAAACTAGATTGCCTCTAGGGCATCTATTCCAACACTTAGGGTGACGATTCTTGGCCTTCATCATTGATTGGTTAGAATCACCGCTTTAGTGCGTCATGAGGGTGTTGTAGTTGAGGGGGTTCGATGAGGGAGTACTTCATGCTATACTTGTGTGAGTCTTACATATCGCATGCACTTCATTTGTGATCTTCGAGGGGAATGCGAGGGTGAGTGAGAGTAGGCTTGCGCACTTCGGTGTGGCGGTGTTCCATGGAATTACAACATGGACACGAGTGAGGAGAGTCGTGAGTGTGTACCATCTAATACACACAAATCTTGGGTTGGGGGAAATTAATAGGTGGATTGTGCTAGGGACCGGATCTTACTCATCATGGTGAAGGAGGTTTGGTTGGATTAGGCACGAGACATATAGGTGATTGGCTACTTAAGAGGGGACCGGATTACATTCGAGTGTGGGGGTGTCGACTTTTGAATTCGGACATCGAGATTGAGCTTGCGACGACTCCATCCCCACACGTGCTCTATTGTGTTAGCGGCTTCGTTT
Organism: Linanthus parryae; assembly: GCA_023055425.1. Taxonomy (NCBI): domain Eukaryota; kingdom Viridiplantae; phylum Streptophyta; class Magnoliopsida; order Ericales; family Polemoniaceae; genus Linanthus; species Linanthus parryae. The sequence goes on along the minus strand of JALGPY010000005.1, from coordinate 107,476,739 downwards.
GTTACACCGAGGATTTCATCGAGATAGGGGGAGAGACATTTATTTGTGATTTATACGTTTTGATTTGGATATTATCTTCCCTTATTATCATTTTTAGCTTGACACTTGGAAGACCACTCGAGACGTCTATTGAAGAAATTATGCAGGAATATTTGAGAGAGAAAAAAAAAAGAAAAGAAAAAAAAAGAGAGAAAAAAAGGATAGTTGAATTAAGGAAGAATGAAAAGCTTTGTGGAAGAACGAGTGGAGAAGAGACTAGTTCACGAACAGGAAATTTTGGTTCATGCATCATTCATGACAATAGCCGCGGAGATCGTAATTGTACCGGGGTGTGATGGGATCGAGGGCCTGGAGATGGTGAGTTTTGGGCTTGGTTTCTATCATTGTTGTGAGGGTATGTGAGATGTGGTATTTGTGAGAATGTGACGCTTTAGGACTCGTGCTTGATTATTTACCTATTTTTCCCGAAAGCCTCATCATTCTAAACCCGTTAGCGGATTAGGAGCTCGGACCTTGAACGTGGCTTAGCCTAGCGTAGCCTCTTATTTTGTGGAACACATGAAAAGGTATTGCGTTCTTGTACTTAGTAAAGCTAGGTTCTCTATACTAGCTTGGGGGAATTCGTGTTGTCGAGTTTGATTTTAATTCATTCCTTGTATCTAGATTTCTCATCGATTCGTGTGAATCGGTTTAAGCTAATGGAGATTGCCCAATCTCGCAATATAAAAGAAAAAAAAATTGTTATTTCAATACTTGCATTGTGAATAGTGCATTTGCATATAGGTGCATTGTATATAATCGAGTCGTGTCGACTAGTAAAAAGGATGGTTTGTGAATTGATCGTATGCAATTGGTAATGGTTTTGTATGCAATGTGAGGTGGGAAGTATGCAAATGATGTTGTGATAAGTACGCAATGGTAAATGTGGTAGGTATGCAAAGGAAGTTTGGAAATCGGGAGAGATTTGAGGAAGTGAGATGAGATTGTGAGAATTGGCTTGAGGATTTTCTCGGGACGAGCAAAATGTAGTGTGGGGGTAGTTGATAACTCCGTTTTGGAGTTATATTATTCCTTATTTTTGCTATGTTTTGCGTGCTTATCATGGAGAATTTTATCGTCTTTGAGAGTTTTTATGCTAAAATGTGAAAATTGATTTTTTGAGTGATCATCGTTAAATCCGAGCGTTTCTCGTATATTTTGTTGCTTTTATTGTGATATGATCGCGGGTTCGTGTTTCGTGTTGTGGTTGGCAGGAAATAGGACGCGAGGATCAAAGGTGGTGAAGAAACGAGCTTCGGAAACAAAGAAAGCAAGGAAAACTCAAGAAAAGGAGCCAGAAAAAAAGCTAAGACAGAATCTCTTCGCACGAAGAGAAAAGGTCTTCGCACGAAGACAGCCAAAATTTCATTTCTCTTCCTGTGACATGATTCTGTCTCAAAGTAGGAGGACTTTTGCAGGAAGAGTTCAGACAAAGTGAACAATCTCTTCGCACGAAGAGACAAGGTCTTCGCACGAAGAGTTTGCCCAGAAAGCTAAAATCGTCCGGGGTCTTTTTGCAATTATCAGAAACTTTGTTATATCATTCTAGAAACGTATTTAAGTGTGCTAGGTCGACTTTTTGAGTAGTTTTTCACGGTGGACACATCTTTTGGAGATCAAGGAGCTATTGGGAGAGCTTAGGAGCTTTGGATCATCCGTTTTGATTCTCAACTCTTCTCTTTCTTGATTTTTATGTTTAAACTCATGAGACTTGTCGTTTTGAGTATGAATATGAGTAGCTAAACGTTATTTGCTGGGAATTATCGTTTGGTGTAGCTAGGGTTTGATCTAAATATCATGTTTTGATGATTGTGATTCATGTTTTAGCTTAATCTCACGTAATCTTTCATTATTATCGATTATTTACGTTTGTAATCAAATTATCTTTGCAAGTAGCTAACGTAGAGATAAACTTAATTAGTTTTCACGCGGTAACTCCGTGATAATTAGTCGGTAAATTGAATAATCCACCTAGTCGAATCAATGTTTGGTAACTCGACATCGTTAACTAGGATCGTTAAAGTAGAATTATGGTTTTAATGCATGCTTAAAGATAGAATAGACTTGGTAACTCGGTTTGTTTTGGTTTAAAGTATAGTAAACTTACTTGGTAACTCGGTAAGTTTAATATTGCTTGGTTGATAGTGAAAGATACGTGGTTGTTTTACAAGTCAAAACATAAATTTAGCTCAACCTAGTGAACCTAGAGAATTCCCGGTATTTTTCCCTTATATTACAAAAACCCTAAAATTCATTCTTTATTAATCGTGAACTAATTCACTCGGTTAATTGAGAATATTGCGTTTATTTTAGTAGCGATAGATCAAAAAACAACTTGCGACGTACCCACATAAGGTTTAGAATAATAATTAATTTAAACAAAGTCCCTTGGGTTCGACAACCCGGATTTCCGGTTTATTACTACACACGACAGATGTACACTTGCATTTGGAGCGTGTCACTATCAAGTATTTCCAAGAAACATACCATTTAATCCAATTCCCAGAAGAGCAATGCAGACTTAACTGCTTAACTGTGTTACCACGTTCTTCATTATGTACTTCATTTGTATATCAATATGTTAATACTTCATATATCTTAATCTCATGGTGTTGTTCAAGTGAACAAAAAGAGATTAATATTGAATCAGTTAGCTAGAGCAGGTACAAGGTAGGTTAGTAAGAACTACAAGCTGTAACAGAGTAAGGAAGTCTCTGTGCTTGAGATCTAGGGCTTAGCTTTAGATTAATAAGAAGTCGGTTGCAATCGTGCAGGTATTAGATCCTCCAGAAAGAGACGTAGGTCATTGAGGACTGAACTTTGTAAAATCTTTGTGTCTCTTGCATTTACTTATATGCTTTATACTCATTCTGTTAACTGCTTCAAAACTAGTTTTCAGTCAAGACCATGAAAGTCTTTTCGAGGCCTTGAAAAAGATTAGAAAATTTCCTACTATATGTTTGAGTTTTCAAAGGCTTGAATTCAAGGCCTTGAAACATCCTATGATCTTTACTCTTTGCTTGAAAACAACTCTTTTAGCAAAAGTTGCCATACTCTATTCAACCCCCACTTCTAGGGTATTGATCCTGTATTACTTGCCTAAATACTGTCTTTCATTAACATATCTCCAAGGCCTTTAACATCCTATGATCTTTACTCTTTGCTTGAAAACCACTCTTTTATCAGAAGTTTCTATACTCTATTCAACCCTCACTTCTAGAGTATTGATCCTGTATTACTTGCCTAAATAATGTCTTTCATTAACATATCTCCATATCGATAACATAATGAATATTAAGTCCATATAAATGTCACAATAAATTGATTGCCTCTAGGGCACAATTTGAACAGTCTCCCACTTGCACTAGAGTCAGTCTGGTGCATCTTATGCCTATTGATCTAGCGCCGCCCACATGCTTGCACTACACAAGGGGATTTGTAAGAGAGACATCTGCTTGTACTTTGAATAAAATCATATCTCCTCTATCGATAATCGAATGAGATAAAATCTTATGAGTACGTGCATCTGATGCAGCAATATACTCAGTCCTTTGTGATAGAATCGGTAACTAAATCTTTCCTGGAACCTTTCCATCTCACAGTCCCTCCAAAAAAACAAAACATAAAACTTGACAATGATCTGAAACCACCATTTCCGGATTGGAATTTCGCATTAGTGTAACCCTTACAGCGAACTCTTCCTCTCCTCCATATATCATGAATTCATCCTTAGTTCTTCTCAAGTACTCAAAGATATTCTTGATTATTATCCAGTGACTCACACCCAGATTTGACTGGTGTCTATATGTCATACCATATGATGGCCTAGTATATAACATGGCACGCCCAATGAATCTTGTTCATAGGGTCCTTCTCAATCTAATTGGAAGGACAATTACTCTTCCAAAGACTAATTCCGTGTGACATAGGTACGAACCCATATTCTTCATGTTGAACCGTTCCAACACCTTGTCAATGTATGTACTTTGACTTAAGTCGAACAAATTTCTTGATCTATTCTCAATGAGTAATATGTCTCCAAATACAAGACCTGAAATATAAGTGTACTCCCACTAACCTTCTTGTAAACACATGCTTCATCTTCATTCTTAATAATCAAACCATTTGATTGCATCATTACTCGAAAATTCCAACTCCAAAATCTTGCTTCAATCCATAAATGGATTTTGTAACTTACACACTTTAGATCATGCTCTAGATCAACAAAACCCCTTAACTGTGTCATACACATCATCAAGTTGGTTTCAAGGAAACGAAGTTTTGATATCCATCTACCAAATTGTGTAAGAATAATTTGCGAGCAAGATGCGAATGGATTTTAATCATCTTAATTGGGGAAAGAGTTTTTTCATAGTCTTATACTATGAACTTGTTGAAACCTTAAGCCACTAATCATCCCTTAAAAGTAATCACATTACCATCCATGTTAGTTTTCTCAAAACCCACTTGCACCCTATGGGTCTTACCCTCTTAGGTGACTCCACCAAAGTCCATACATTGTTGGTATTCATGGATTCCATATCGTATTTCATGACTCCAAGCCATTTCTGAGAGTATGGCCCACTCGAGGCCTCATAGTTTGTAAGCTCATCTTGGCCGAGAAATCCATATTTCTCAGGTCCTTGATGTATCCAACCTGATCTATGAGGTCCTTGTGTTACTTGAGCAGGTTGCTCCCTAAAATTTTGTGATCCTACTCATGTTCCATCAAAGGATCAATGTTCTGTTCTGGTTCTTGAACTCTTCAAGTTCTATTGTCCTCGCACTGTTTCTTTTAGAGACAACCTCTTCCCCGAAACACAGCGGTTCGAGCAGCAAACACTTTGTTCTTGATCGGATTGTAGAAATACTATCCCTTTGAGAATATCCCACAATAAACATTTGTCCAACTTGGTTCCAAGTTTATGTGACTGTAAAAACTTTACAAAAACTCCACAAGACCAAATCTTTATGAATGAAATACTTGGACGCTTCCTAGTCCATATCTAATATGGTGTTTTTCATAACTGATTTAGATGGAACAAGGTTAAATGCGAAAATTGCTGTAAGTAGAGCATGGTCCCAAAAGGAAACTGAAAGTTCCGTTTGATGGATCATGGACCGAACCGTGACCAAAAAGGTCTGATTTCTCCTCCAAGACACACCATTCATAATGGTATTCTAGGTGGAGTGAGTTGGTATGTTATCCCAAACTCCTTTAGATGCTCAAATTCTTGCCTTAAGTATTCTCCTCCACGATCTAATCGTAAAACCTTAATACTTTGCCAAAATGGTTCTCTACTTCATTCTTGAATTCCTTGAACCTTTCAAAGCATTATGATTTGTTTCTTCATAAGATACACAAATCCATATTCATTGATGCCATCAGCAAATATGATGAAGTACTGAAAACCACATTTAGCACTTGTGCTTAGCAGTCTACATACATCAATATGTATGATTCCCAAAAGATAATATCTTTGCCCAATAAATAAGCCTCACGCGTCTCATATGATTCAAAATCAAATGAGTCCTGAATTCCATCTACATGGAATCTAGAAATGCGTTTCTCATTAATGTGGCCTAAGAGACAATGTCAAAGTTAAGTGAGTTCATATCATTATATGCGAAACTCTCGATATTAATGTTATAGATGATATTATCATGATCGAGGACATACAACAGATTAGACAAAATTGCATTACAATAATGCATATCAAAATAACTGGAGCAATATTTATCCTTTATTGTGATAAGAAAACTTTTCTTGTCCAAACATGAAACTGAGATAATGTTCCTACTCACAACAGGGATATAATCGCATTTTTCGAATTCATGCAAAAATTCAGAAGGTAGAGATATAGGATAATTTGTAAAACTAATTCAACAACACTTGCTTCACCGCTCCATGTGTAGGTGCAATATCCTATATCCAATTCTCTACATCTCTTAAGATCCTCCACATTTCTATAAATGTGAGATCCTCATCTAGTATCATATACTTATGATAATGAGATAGACACATTGACTTCTATAAAAAAAATACCTAAAGGGAAGTTCATAATTACTTTATTATTCGTTCCAGGTACTTTGGGTAGTCTTTCTTCCACCATATCACCTTTAGGGCTCTAAGGAAACTTGGCGTTAGCAACAAACTTTCTTATACCTTTGGGGTCCATGCAAACCTTTTGCGCTTACCCTTTTTTGTCAACCATTAAAATGTTTTTGCCTTTGCCCTTATTAATGCTTTATTCAGCGGTTCTTAATCACATTAAGTGAGTTTCTTTTAAACAAAGTTTCCAATTGCATCCAATGAAATTCTTGATCCATTTGAAACAGCTCAGTTTTGTTTGACCTCTTACTTCAGTAGTCACACATTACTTTCTTGTGTTGTCGCGTCTGATCCTGATGAATCAAGTCGCCTTGCTTTGGAAAGCCCGAACTTCATTACATCTTGATCATGAAGAGTGCTAAGCAAGACTAGGTAAAACAAAAAGGAGCAAAACTTCAAACCTTTCATGTTTAGTCTGCTCTTGAAAAGTGCTTCTATAAATTTATGATCATATCATACGCCTCTATGCTCTCATCTTGCTTCCAAAACTCGGATTTCATGGTAGCTAACATGAGGCAAGTCACATCCAAAGAACCATTCTTTGAGGTTCCGTCCATTAGGTTTTAGTGGTATTGGCGGTTGGTAGGAAGAAACTCTATGCTCTAGGATATACGACATTTTCCCTTTTGTTTGAGAACAATTCCCAATTTTTGTATACCAGCCTAAAAAATGATTCCAGACAACTTGTCCATCTTTAGGACATATTATAGATAAAATTCAGCTTGTTTTTTTAATGCCATAGGTATTCATCACAAAAAGGATTATGCAAATATTGTGAAGTTTGTACTATATTTAACAAGGAATTAAATTATTAAACATAGCTCCCACTAGTTTTCTTGGATTAATATCCCTCACCATTAATACGAAAAATATCATATACTTTCTAGTGGGCCAAGATCCATATTTCACCTTACCGTGAGCCTGCTTTGGTAGGTCAGCCAAAAGTCAGTTATTTAGGTAGGAACACCTTCCAATTTCATCCATCAAAAGAGTAAACTGGAGAGGTCCGAACATCAGAAAAGATAAACACTAGCGTCCAGTAAGACCTAATACTAGAGGCATTGAAAGGAAATTTGTGGCTCTTGGCGCATTGACATGCAGGACAAATGTACGACTCAGACGAACCAGCTACTCAAAAACGGAAAATCTGGGAATCACATGCTAACATATGCGAACTGCAGGGTGAACGAAGCAGTGATGCCATGATTGTAACGTGGGTCTGGATTCCAAGGTGAGAGCATGAGGAGGTGAATCATTGGTTGGGCAAAGGTAAACTCCACCCCTAAGAGGTCCTGTAATAAATGGTGCCCCCGTAGCTTGATCCTTTAAAAAAAACAGTATGTGAGAACTCAGCAATAAGATTATGGTTTTTACATAATTTAGAAACATATATCAAGTTTCATTTAATGGAAGGAACGCATAAAAATCCAGATAATGAAAGACGGTGAGAGCCATCCTGACGAGAAACATAACCAATATGGTTAATCGGGAGACATGTAACATTACCAATCATGACATCCTCATTATGCTGATAAGGTTGATGGAGTGAGAGATTCTGCAGATTTGATGTTATGTAGTGAGTAGCCCCACTGTTCAGGCGCCAGGTAGGAGTAACGAAGCTGGGCGTAGAAGGAGCACAGGCAAAATTGGCCCTAGAATAAGGATTGTAGGATCTGAACTGTGGAGGTCCAGACTTGACTTAAGCACATAATTGAGGAATGTCCTTGACCCGATGACCCTATGCATTGTATCCCCAACAAAACCCCTTAAAGGTTTTGGGAGTTAAAGTACCAGATGAAGACTGTTGTTGTGGATTGGTCGGGTTCCACTAAGAGGATAGGGTCAGCCATTTTTGTGGTTGGGTGTTTTGGAATAAATTCCCTAGAGGCAATCTTATTGAGTATGAACATTACTTTTGGCTAGAATATTCATTGTATTATTTATGGAGATATTTAATATAATGAAGTCTTTAGATTGCAAATGTGTTGTTTCTCTTAAATATCCTTAGTCGATTATATTGATTAACATGATGATCAAATATATACTAGAATGGACTTGGATTGATATGGATATATCACGATGCAACACATGGGTATGCATTAGGGTTAATGTCAAACTGGATTGACCCACTTACGAGAAGGCTACGTACAAGTTATGTAAATTCACAAGCGCTTCTCGTAGTGACAACGGTATTGTCATCCTTAGACTTGAAGTCACTACATCCTCTAGTTGTGGAGTATTGTGTTTTGATAGTGTCAAACGCTACAACGTAGCTGGGTAGCAATAAATGCGCCTATCAGACATAATAGGAAGCAAGCTTAGACATGGTAGTGATGACGATAGAATTTTTCCCTCCCACATAACGGGAGCAAATATCCGCGGCCGCTCGAGGGTTGGTGCTTATAGAATGTCTGGTCAGACTCATATAAATCAATATAAGGATATCGATGTTATATGCATGAATAAGACTATTCCCACGTTCGAGAAACTATGGATTGGATATACGAGTGTGACTTGTATTTCACGTGTCAAAACCGGATTTCGAGACAAAGGGATGAGACAATACTTGCACAAGGTTTGTCAAAGTAATGACTATTTCTATTAGTTGGGTAGCATATGGATGTCTTACTAGAGGCCGCTTCATGTTTGTAATTACTACCAACTAAGTAGAAACCTATGGGGCCACAAACCATAAGGATTAAACTAGATTTGGGAATAATTAATATGAATAATTAATTATAAGGATGAATATGCAACTACTTGCAAACTTAGTAGGACTATTTGCAAGTTGGACTAATTCGTGCATGGACAAGATTAGGATAGGGTCTTTATGTAGTTAAGAAGGAGTTTTTGGACTATATAAAGGACTTATTTTCTCAACTAATTCTCATAACACATTGAGTGGATAGAAAAGCAAGGAAAGAGAGCAAGAAACAGAGAGGCCGAACCCCCCTTGGTCCGCGCCCTACCCGTCGGCCACAAGAAGAGGTGCGACCCTCTTCTTCTGTTTTTTGCGTGATTCTTATTCCTCCTTCAAACCCGTTGCTAGCACAAGGTGTGGGAGGATTCTAGCAATGGATCATAGTTGTGGACTTTCCATAGAGACATGGGCAACAGTCTACGTTTGAAGTCATCAAAGGAGAAAAACAAGGTGACTATGTTAGATCCTTTACTATCGTTATGATTTATCGAATTGTGATCCTTGGAGGGTCTTGTGCGAATGATTAATTGTCTATTTCCACTGCGTAATCTTTTACAAAACCCTACAGTGGAACCAGAGCTAGGTTGTAGAGCATAACGTGATTTATATTTCACGTTTATGTAATTTTTACACTTTAATGATTTATTATCGTATAAAACGATAAATTTAGCATATATGATGCAATTGAATATGATTCAACCAAAAAATATCTATTTTTACATATGATGTTAATTATTAGCGATTTTGGATAACATAGAATGTGATTTTTGGATCTTGACGGTTAGGATTTGGGCACATGCTTGGAAAAAGGGTTTTTCAAGTATGGAAACAACTAAACTTGGGCAACAAGGAGGTTTGGCGCCCATTGGGACCGCCTCCTTCCTTGCCGCCCAAGACACCACACGGCCTAAGGGCCAAACCGGCCTAGGCGCGCACAGGTTGACCGTGCGGCCTAGGTCCGGTCCATTAGGGTTTCGGCCAAGCATGGTGAGTCATATTGGACTGTTTTGACCCTAGCACATCCAAAATCAACTAAAATTGACCAAGCGCGTTAAAATTGGATTTTAACTGTTTATTTGCTATTTGCATGTTGAATGGATTTACCTTAGGTTGTGGTTTGTCGTGGATGTTTATTTTTGTTGTTAATTTTACGGTATGCAAGCTGATCTATTTAATTTAATAGTTAATTAAGTTTTACAGTCTGCGAGCCGGTCTTCTTCTCAACTTGTGAGATCTCTCTATTTAGTTTGGATGCTATCTAGAAATAGATAGATTAGATGATAGCCAAGATTAGAAGAAGGAGCATGGAGAAACCACAAGATAGTGACATTCAACAAAATCTATGGAGCATAGACAAAAGGTGGAGGTACATCGTGATGAGCTTGCTATTCTAGGGTTCATGGATATTCCCATTGCTTGGGAATATCTTAGTTTAGAGACCCTATCCATATCACGTTAATTTTATTTTTTTGATTGTTTATTTTATTGTCTTATTATCTATTATTGGTATATGGTTGATGCATGCAAAATTGATAATAAGATAATTAACAACACGGATATTTTATTTTGGGATCGCCCAACCCAAATAAGTAGATCAGTTGATATGGATCAACAAAACAACAAAAATTGAAAGAAAAAATCCCTCAATTTAAATATTGCGTTTTTGCCTTCTCGTTATTCCAACACTCATCAACCATGATTAATCAAGTTCGTGCGTGCCAAAGCAGGGCGAATTGATTCATATTGATGTGGTGCGATGGCAGAAACAAGTAATGTGCAATTGTTGGAGTAAGATGTTGGACGCAACGGGGTAATTTTAATAGGATCTAAAACCTAGAGGAAAACAATTGGGATTATCCATGGGATGGGTAAATAAGGATTTATTTGCCCAATTGAACGAAAAGTTGCATAGGGATGCAATTGAAATTTTTCCTACCTAAATAACTGATTATGGGTGACTTGCCAAATCAAGCTCAAAAGAAGTGAAATATGGATCTTGGCACCCACTAGAAAATATAATGATATTTTTCGCATTAATATTGGGGGTTATTAATCCGAGAAAAATAGTGGGAGCTATGTTTGAGAATCTAGCCATTATTAAATATAGTCATTTGTTCACAGAATACTAAAACTTATATATTTCTCATTTTGTAGAATTTTCAAATGGCAAACAACTCATCGAGTTCATCACATTCTCTACGAGTTGTCCTTGTGAAGGACAAGCTTTCTGGATTGGTATAGGAACTTGAGAACTGTTCTCAAGCAAGAGAAGAAACTATACACTCTAGAGAAAGAAGTTCCTGAAGGTCCAGAAAATAATTATGTCGCAGCCATAAAGGCTCATCAAATGATCGTTGACGATGCTAATGATGCGGCTTGCCTAATGCTTTGCACCATGTCCTCTGAGCTCCAGAAGCAACATGAGAACATTGGTTTGTATGATATGATCGCACACTTAAAGCACCTCTTCAAAGAGGAGGCTAGGGTTGAGAGGTATGAAGTTTCCAAGGCATTGTTCAAGTGTCATTTATCAGAGGGAAATCCTGTGGGATCTCACATGCTAGTATGATCGGGTACTTGGAGAATCTCGCACGCCTAGGTTTTCCGGCGGGCAATGAATTGGCCACTGATCTCGTCTTACAGTCGTTGCCTGAGAGTTATGGGCAATTCATCATGAACTATAACATGAATGAGATAGTAAAGCATCGGCCAGATTTACTCAATAGTTGAGGACAGCTGAACAAAGCATCACCAAGAGAAAGGGCAGGGCCATAATGATGGTGCACAAATGGAAAGGCAAAAGGTCTGCTTCTACCGCCAACGGAAAAGGTAAGGCAGTTGCTAAGTCAAAGGAAGTTGCTCTTAAACCTATTGGTGGAATTGTCAGGGGCGTGACTGAGGGTGATTGTCACTACTGTAGTCCGCATGGACATTGGAAAAAGAACTGCCGAAAGTATATGGAGGATAAAAGGCTTGGAAAAGTGATTCCACCACCACCAGGTATTTTTGTTATAGATGTCAATATAACTTTCTCTTCATCTTGGGTATTGGATACATGAAGTGGATCTCATATTTTTCGAAATGTGCAGGATCTAAAGAGAAGTAGAAGATGGGCCAAAGGAGAGATATACATGCGAGTCGGGAATGGAGCAAAGGTTGCTGCATTGGATGTGGGCGTGTACAAGCTGTGTCTGCCTTCAGAATTAGTTTTAGAATAAAATAATTGTTATTTTGTGCCTGCTATGAGCAGAAATATTATGTTTACTTCTTGTTTGGAAAAGGAAGGTTTTACGATTTCAATAAAGAACAATTGTTATTCCATTTATTTTTATAGTATTTACTATTGTAGTGTGTTTTCTCCATTTATTTTGATAGTATTCACTACAGTAGTGCGCAATTATTTGTTGATCATATATCCATGATCTAAGCTATCTTGTCTATAAAATAAATACTAAGAGGATTACAATGAATGATCTAAATTCTGATTATCTATGGCACTGTCGTCTAGGCCATATAAACAAGAAACGTGTATCTAGACTCCATAAGGATGGTTTTCTAGACTCATTTGATTTTAAATCAGATGAGACATGTGAGGCTCGTTTATTAGGAAAGATGACAAAGTCCCCTTTCAATAAGAAAGGAGAAAGGACTAGTGAGAAATTGGCACTCGTGCATACTGATGTACGTGGTCCATTTGCCCGCCTGCCAGGGGTGGTTATGTCTACTTTATTACATTTACTGATGATTTCTGTAGATATGGATTTGTATACCTTATGAAGGCCAAATTTCAATTCTTTGAAAAGTTCAAAGAATTCAAAAACAAAGTAGAGAAGCAACTTGGAAAATGTATCAAGGCTCTACGATCGGATCGTGGAGGAGAATACTTGAGTCAAGAGTTTGACGACTATCTTAGAGAGTGTGGGATTATATCCCAACTCACTCCATCCGGGTCGCCAAAATGGAATGGTGTGTCTGAGAGGAAGAATCGTACACTGTTGGAAATGGTTCGATCTATGATGTGACAAACTGATCTTCCATTATCTTTTTGGGGCTACGCTCTATTGTGTGCAACTTTCACCATTAATTGTGTTCCATCTAAATTGGTCATGAAGACATGAGATGTGGAGTGGGAGACATCCCACAGTGTCATTCATGAAGATTTTGGGTTGCGATGTCTATGTAAAACGTTTACAGCAAGACAAGATGGGGCCAAAGTTGGATAAATGTAAGTTTGTGGAATACCCTAAGGAAACTAAGGGCTATTATTTCTACAATCCAACTGGGAACAAAGTGTTTGTTGCTCGGACCGGCGTGTTTCTAGAAAGAGAATTTGTCTCTAAAGAAGCACGTGGGAGGACTGTAGAACTTGAAGAGGTTCAAGTACCACAAAGCTTTGATCCTGCTATGGAACATGATTAGGAGCCACAAGAGGTTGTGGAGTAGCATGTTCAAGTAACACAAGAACTTCGTAGATCAAGTAGAGTGCGCCAGGAGCCAGAGAGGTATGGACTTCTCGTGACTGATTCTGGTGACACGTTGCTCATAGATGATGAGCCTACTAACTATGGAGAGGCCATGAAAGGGTCCGAATCTCACAAGTGGATTCAGGCCATGAGATCCGAGATGGAATCTATGTATACCAACAAAGTATGGACTTTGGTGGAACCACCCCAAGGGGCTCGGCCCATAGGGTTCAAATGGGTCTTCAAGAAGAAGATCGACATGGATGGTAATGTGATTACCTATAAGGTTTGGTTGGTGGCAAAAGGATTCAGAAAGATTCATGGTATTGACTATGATGAAACCTTTTCACCAGTCACAATGACCAAATCCATTCAAATCCTACTTGCTATTGCAACCTATTACGACTAAGAGATTGGGAAGATGGATGTCAAAACAGTGTTTCAGTATGGAAACCTCCTCGAGGATGCGTACATGACACAACCAGAGGGTTTTGTGGACCTAGAGCATGCAAATAAAGTTTGTAGATTTCAACGAACCATTTATGGACCAAAGCAAGCTTCTAGGAGTTGGAATCGACATTTTGATGAAGCAGTCAAATAGTTTTAATTCATCAAGAACGAAGATAAGTCTTGTGTCTACTAGAAAGTTAGTGGGAGCTCTATTTCCTTTCTCGTCTTGTAGGGGGTGACATAATACTCATTGGAAATGACATTCCTATGTTGCAATCTGTTAAAGATTGGCTAGGAAAATGTTTTTCAATGAAGGACTTAGGGGATGCAGCTTATATACTAATATACTATGTATCAAGATCTATAGAGATAGATCGAGGAAGCTTCTAGGCCTAAGTTAATGTTCATATATAGAGAAGGTGTTGAATCGCTTCAGCATGCAATATTCCAAGAAGGGATTCTTGCCCATGTAACGTGGAATCACCCTTTCAAAGGATGATTGTCCTTCCAATGAGATTGAGAAGGACCGCATGAGTAGGGTTTCCTGTGCCTCGCCCATAGGATCCATCATGTACGCCATGTTATGTACTAGACCAGATGTGTCATACGCATTGAGTATGACAAGCATATATCAGTCTAATCCGGGTTAAAGTCACTTGACTACTGTCATGAACATCCTTAAGTACTTGAGAAGAACTAAGGATGCATTCTTGATATTTGGAGGTGAGGAAGAGTTGCGTGTAAGGGGTTACACGGATGGAAGCTTCTATACCGACAGAGATGATTTCATATCGCAGGTCGAGATTTCTATTTGTCATAATGGAGCAGCGGTGAGCTGGAAGAGTTCCAAGAAAGAGATGGTGGCTGATTCTACAACTGAGGCTGAGTACATTACTGCGAGTGGCTCACCAAAGTAAGTTTTTTGGATTAGGAAGTTCATTACTGAGCTTGGTGTGGTTCCTAGTATTGTGGATCAAATGGAGTTGTAGTGTAAAAACACTGGACCATTCGCACAATCCAAGGAACTCAGGTCACACCAGAAATCCAAACATGTGCTCAGAAAGCTTCAACGTATTCGAGATATTATCGATAGAGGAGATGTGAAGATATGCAAGATTCCTACAGATGAGAGTCTGTTAGATCCACTTACAAAGCCGCTTGTTCAGCGCAAGCATGAAGGGCACACTAGATCTATTGGCTTACGAGATGCACCAAATTGGCTCTAGTGCAAGTGGGAGACTGTTGGAATAGATGCCCTAGAGGCAATCTTATTTAGTATCAGAATTACTTTTGGCTAGAAAATTCATTGTATTATTCATTGAGATATTTAATATAATGAAGTCCTTGGATTGCAAATGTGTTGTTTATCTTAAATATCCCTAGTCGATTATATAAATGAACGGGACGATCAACTATAGACTAGTATGCGGTCTGATTGATACGTAGATATCACGATCCAACACATCGGTATGCATTAGGGGTAATGTCATACTGGATTGACCCACTTACAAGATGGCTACATACAAGTTATGTAAAGTCACAAGCGCTTCTCATAGTGACAACGGTATTGTCATCCTTACACTTGAATTCACTAGATCCTCTAGTTGTGGAGTATTGTGTTTTGATAGCGTCAAACGCTACAACGTAATTGGGTAGCAATAAAGGCGCCTATCGGACACAATAGGAAGCAAGCTTAGAGATGGTCGTGATGTAGATAGTATTTTTCCCTCTCACATAACGGGAGCAAATATCTGTGGCGACTCGAGGTTAGTGCTTATAGAATGTCTGGCCAGACTCATATAAATCAATATAAGGATAATTATATTATATGCCAGGATAAGACTATTCCAAGGATCAAGAAACTGTGGATTGGATATATGAGTGTGACTTGTATGTCTCGTGTCCAATCCGGATATGGAGACAAAGGGATGAGATAATACTTGCACAAGGTTTTCCAAAGTTATGACTATTTCTATTAGTTGGGTAGCATGGATGTCTTAATAGAGGCCGCTCAATGTTTGTAATTGTTACTACCAACTAAGTAGAAACCTATGGGGTCACACACCATAAGGATTAAACTATATTTCGGAATAATTATATGATTAATTAGAAGGATCAATACTCAACTACTTTCAAACTCAGTAGGACTAATTTGCAGGTTGGTTAATCCGTTTATGGACAGGATTAGGATAGGGGCCTTTATACAGTTAAGAAGGAGTTGTTGGACTATAAAAAGGACACTCCTACCTTATTTTCTGAACTAATACTCATAACACATGGAGTGGGAGAGAAAAGGGAAGAGAGAGAGCAAGACACAAGGAGGTCGAACCCCCCTTGGTCCGCCCCCTACCCGTCGGCCACAAGAAGAGGCGCGGCCCTCTTCTTCCGTTTGTCGTGTGATTCTTCTTCCTCCTTACAACCCGTTTCTAGCACAAGGCGTGGGAGGATTCAATCAATTGATCCTAGGTGTGGACTTGCCATAGAGACGTGGACAACGTTCTACATTTGAATTCATCAAAGGAGACAAACCAGGTGACTATGTTAAATCATTTACTATCGTTATGATTTCTCGACTTGTGATCCTTTGAGGGTCTTGTGCGGATGATTAATTGTCTATTTCCTATGCGTAATTTGTTACAAAACCCTATAGGGTGGCCGGCCACTGTTGTGGCGGAGGGGCCGGCCAGGACTGCAGCGGCGGCTGAGGAGGCTGCCGCTGAGATTGTTGTTGGCCACAGTTACGCCACTGGTTTTAATTTTTTGTATTTTTATTTTTTTTCATTTTTCTTTATTTTTCATGTAAATCGCTAATGAAAGAAAAGTCATGCTAGCAACCATTTAATCAAGTAATAAATCTACTTCGCCCCCCATCTAAAATTTCATCCTGTCCTCAATGTGTGAGAACAATGCAAGAACATACAATTTTAGCAAGAGATAAGGGATAGAAGGACCTCATACACATCTTTTGTCACCAAGCAACATCAATCCTCCATTAGCAACCCTACAAAATAATTAAAATAAAATAGGGGGAAAATGCAAAAAATAGAGATAACTAATTTATTTATGTACAACTAGGGATTCAAAGAAATGTGCTATCCCACCCCTAATGTTGTAAGTTTCTTTCCATGAAATGCCCCTACTTCTTTCTTAGAAAAGTACATCTCCCTGAAAAAAATTGATTCTTAAATTAGAACAGAAAGGAGAAGTGGGGGCAAGGCACAAAAGATAAATAAGAGATGCATGAAAAATCTAACAATGAAGCTAGGTAAAGTAGTTTTGTCATGCATCAATTTAATAAAAGGGTTTTAAATCCTCAAAGGACTTGAATCATAGAAAGAGTCTTCATAAGTTGCCAATTTTTTACTTGAAACCAAAATTTGAGATATAGGGTCAACTTTTGAATCCTCAATCTCGTCTCTTTTATATATAGCACACGGATTTAGGGATGTGGACTCACAAGAGAGAGGTAAACTCATTTGAGATCATGATACCACGTCCAAACCTTTAGGCTCGTGATTTGGGCCATTGACTTGGTCAAGTTGAGCCAATAGTCTCTCCTTTTCATAGAAGTTAGATGCATCTTCCATGAAAAGATATCAGTAGGAATCTTTACTACCATACGAAAATTAAAATTCTTCCTAATTAAACTCATCTAATTCTTTGGAAAATGTAGTAAAGGAATCTACATGAATGGAAGTATCAACACTTGAACCCCCCAACTTACTCAAAGTTCCTTCCGTAATTTCAAGTGGGGGCGGTCTCCTATAATATCCTCTAAGTCATCACAAAACAAGTAATGATCGTGATCATTGGAAGTATGGTGAGTATACCGCTATTCGTGAGCACAAGACAAAACAACATTTTCTTCATTGGTACTAGTATCAAATTTGACCTCTAACTTTTCACACAAGTGGTTTCCTTTTGTGACTCCTCCTCACATGTGTCACTATGTGAGTCATCCAAAATGGCTCCACTCATGTCATGGTTTGAAGAGTAATCATCACAAATATT
Organism: Linanthus parryae; assembly: GCA_023055425.1. Classification (NCBI taxonomy): domain Eukaryota; kingdom Viridiplantae; phylum Streptophyta; class Magnoliopsida; order Ericales; family Polemoniaceae; genus Linanthus; species Linanthus parryae. The sequence continues at coordinate 107,458,963 of JALGPY010000005.1, read as the reverse complement.
AATCTCACTACCAATATCACTATCACATTCTTCTATAGAATGTGCTATAAAAATGAATACAATCACCTATCCTAGTAGCAGCAACTCCATCATCAAACACATCATCCTAAATTTGATCTTGAGAAAGCTCGTGATGTGTGTGAATGGGAATAAGAGACTCGTGTGATGGTGGGTCTTGTGAAGAGCTATAACTATATGCAAGAGACTCATCATCATGCATTTGTGAATATGAGGAAGCCACTCTATCCTCCAAATGAGAAAATGAGTCTACTAGTTCTCTTCGTGATTCTCTTAGAGATTCCACAATTTCATTATTATTTTGAATAAACTTTTGAATTTTCTCCTCTAGAAAACCATTTATAGGCGTATTTAGCTCATCATTCACAAACGATTCCCTCTAAAAATGATTCACTACTCTTGACTCACAAGTCATGTCATTATATTCATAAGTGCAAGAATCATACGAGTTTGAAAATATGTAACTGTGGGAGGGTGGTGATTGTGCACAAGAAGCATGAGATCTGTGTGCATGTGTTATACTATCATTCCATGAATGGTAATTCATATGATAATAATTACCATTATAAGCACGCTCACATTTGGAACGCAGTGATTCCCTAGAATGATTTTCGTGGCGAGTAAATGCATAGTAATAAGGATATGAAGGAACGTTAGACCACATCTCACCAAGTCAAAAACATTCATGAGACATATTTTCAAGAAAATAGATATGAGGTAATTAGAGATATTCCTCTAACAAACCACAAGTACCTAGAGTGAATACTAAGAAAACTACTAACAAACTAACTGAGCAAAAAAATTACAAATCAAATCTAACGCCTAGCCTCTCTCCGGAACGGAGCCAAAAACTTGTTCGACCAAAAATCCCAAGTATAGGATATCGTTCTAAGTAATATCCGGTAAAACCGGAGTCGATTTCCGCAAGGAGAGGAGGGTTACAATTTGACTTACTACAACTAGAGTAGAACGTAACAAGCAACTAACTAAAGCGAATAAGATAATTCTCATAGGCTTTTAAGCTAGCCAAGCTATCAAATATAGCACATAAGTGACGGAGCAAGTTGAGATTTTTGATTTCTCTAAACTTAATTACTAAGAATGAAGTGAAATGACAAGTAGAAAGGGACTAGGGATCATCAGTTTCTCTAGGAACAAGTCCTCCTATTATATTCAAGCTCGGTTCTCAAATCACATGTATCATTCCACATGAAAAATATGTCAAGAAGTGATTGCTCATTGCAATCCAACTCGTGATAGATGAAGTGTGTAAATCCAACATTTTAATCAAGCACTAAAGAGATCATTCAAATGAGATTTCCAAATTCCAAGTGTTTCAAGCATCAAACATATGTAAACAGGCATAGGTGTTTCAACATCAAAGATCAAGAAACAAGTTTTATTAAAATTCTCACTCAAATCACCTAAAAAGTACTCAATTTCTCAAAGTAAGGATTGATGCAATCCTCTCACTCAAGTGCAACCTCAAATCAAACACGTCAATTAAGCATATTCGCACATCTACATATTCAACGCAACAAATATATCAACATGATAAATCCAAACATTGAACCAGGCATTCAAGTAAACCCAATGCAACTCGTTCATCCTTGAATCAATAGGAAGACTGGGGAACTAGATAGTCCCAAATCACCCAAGCAAATGAACTAGCTAAATCATTGCAGGCCTACTTTTTTATCTATTTGGTATTCTGAATTTTCAAGTAAATTTTTATCTATTGCTTGGATCTCTATCAAGGATTTCCTCGTACACATTTGGTGAACCCGATATGAACATCAACCTTAAAAAGCTTCAATCAATCAGCCTAGCAGCCATGTCTCTTGAGTCTAACCTCTGTGATGGTGACCAACCTCTCCAGGAGGAAGGAATTCAGAGGGAGGAGGCCCTACCCAACACCAACATTCAGACCTAGACGGCTCGTGTGGCTAATCCGTCTATGGAGATGCTGAATGCCACTATTCAGAGCCAAACTAGGGCCATGCAAGTTTAGTCTGCCCAGATAGCTCAAAACATGGCTATTTTGGGCTTGCCCAAGGAGCTTTAGCTCCACCTGGATCCACGGCATCACCTGGTGCTCAGGGGACCTTGACTCTGCTAGGAGCCACTGTGGCACCCACGGCACACACAGCTGCACCACCAAACCCCCAGGAATCTATGCCTAATGGGCCTGTGCCACAACCAAGATCTTGAGAACCTCCTTTGATTCCAACTTACCATCCAAAACGTGCATCTAATGAGAATCCATCTTCCTACCGTGCGCTGCCATCATACGCGACTGGGGTTCAGGGTAGCTACGCGCCTCCACCTCCCTATGATCCCTACATGCATACATTCCGGGCCTTGCTGCAACACCGTCATCAACCCCAGGGGGAAGCACGCCTGCCAACGTCACGACCATGGAGCAACGCTTGGACAACATCATTGCAAACCAGAGTTTTTCAGATACGGTCATTTCAAAGGTTGACAATGCGCCTCCTCTCCCGCGGGATATATACCTAATTCCCAATCCTGCTGGGGTACAAGGCGCTCAAATGGGGAAAGTTCGATGAGGTCAGTGGTAACGCGTAGGAGCATGTGATGAGGTTTCTCGACTTGATGGGCCCGCATGGGATCGGTACCAGACTGTTGATGCGTGAATTCCCTAAATCTCTAGGGACTGTCGCATACAAATGGTACAGGACCCTTGAAGCTGGTTCTGTCAAGACATGGGAAGACATGGTGAAGAAATTCTACACTAAGTTCTTCCACGTCGAGGAGAAGTTCACCACCATACACCTCTCTCGCATGCACCAGAAGCACGATGAAGAAGGGGTGGCATTCATCAAGAAGTTCAGAACCAGGTCTCTTAAGTGCATTGATGAAGTCTCGGAGAGCCGCCTGGTGGAGATATCCCTTCAGGGCACGCGCGACGATTATAAAGTTATGTTAATCAATTTGAACACGTCTAACTTTTCAAAATTGATTGACTACACGTGGAACATCGAGCCACTGGTGGAGAAGATGAAAAATAGATATGCAAACGATCGCGCGCCAGCAGGCTCCAGCTTCAGAATTGGGAGATTCAGCTATAAACGTGGACTTGAGACTGAAGTAAGTGCGGTCACTTCTCCGCAAAATCAGCAACGGCCTATGCCCAGGGAAGCTCCCCCATTGTCGTGTTCAATCGAGGATGCGGTAACCTTGTGCAAGCAGTGGTGCAAAGATGGAATTATACCGGCACTGGAGCATAAGCCCTCTGGGGAACAACTTCGAGACCCCAGATGGTGTGAGTGCCATGGGCAGGTCATGCACCCAACAAGGGAATTCAAGAAGCTAAGATGGCTGGTGGATAGGAAGATCAAGGAGGGGCAGTTGGTCGTTGATGAGCAAGCAAAATATGTGCGCAACAATCCCTTGCCATCACATACGCAACAGGAGCCCAAAGGAAAAGAGATCGCAGTGATCTCGATTGTGGATCTTGAAGAGGCTACATATGCAGAAGTCCCAGTGGTAGCTGAGATCTGCGAGAAAGAAAATTATGGCGTGGATACGGAAGACTCACGCGCCGAACGAATGAAAGATTCCAACAAATTCGAGAAGTTCTTCGACGACATGAACTTATCCAGAACTTCCAGGCATGATATGACAAAGGCCATTTTGAGGGTGGCAGAGGACTATGGAGAGGAACTTGTTGTCTCAAACGGCAAATTCATCAGGGCCGCGCGATCGAGTGGCCTGGTCATGACGTTCGATGAGTCGGACGAGAGGACAGAAGCGAACAAACAGAGACCATTTTATGTGACTGCCATTATCAACGACATCGAGTTCAAAAGAGCTTTTGTCGATGGAGGAGCTTCAGTGAATGTGATTCCACTCAGCACCCTTGAGCTGGCTGGAATCCCAGATAGCAAGATTGTCAAAAGGCAATCACCCTTGATGGGTTTCGGGAGTGTTCAAGAATGACTCTCAGGTGGATTCGACTAGGAATCCAGATTGGTAGAATCAAGTGCTCTGCCAAGTTCCATGTGATAAGCGCGAACACTAATTATCACATGATCACTGGTCTAGCGTGGATCCACCGCTTCGATGCCATACCATCCACAGTTCACCAGGTAATGACGTCCATATGGAAGGACAGGGTAGTAGAGATACCGGCCTCACTGAACCCCTTTAACCTGGACAAAGCACATCTTTATGAGGCGGTTTGGTTCACAGAAATGGCGGATGAGGAAACTCTAGCACCATTTTAGCCAACCCCTTGCCCATGTGGGAGGATATCAAGGATCGATCACCAGTTAAAGGGATGGTGATGCGCGAAGTGCCAAAAGAAAAGCAGCCTGTGCAGAAGGAAGGTTCCCCAAGAATAACCGATCAGAGGAAGAATGTGTATACCTTGAAGAGGGTCATCGAGCATAATGAGCAAGGAAAATAAGTCATAAGATTTTATGCTAATGGGACGAAGTGCTATCGCATCTGAAGGTGCGCGGGGTCATCTTCGACCCTTCCTATCGAAGGTGTCCCTCAGCAAATTTGCGAGATGATAGAAGCTCCAAGCAAAGATAAGGGGAAGGAACCATTGGAGGAATTGAAATAAGCTCCTGAATGCATGGAGGATCGTACAAAACCTCAGAAGCAGGAGCTGAAGGAAGTATTCTTAAGCCCATCCAAAGAAAAGATGAGACCAGTCTTCTTGAGCGCGGATCTCGACGATGAGGAGGAGCAAGAATTGCTGAAGTTTCTGAAAGAGTACAAAGATGTCTTCGCATGGGATTATGATGAAATTCCATACTTGGACAAGGGGGTCACCATGCATAGACTGGATGTTATTCCAGGATCAAAGTCGGTGAAGCAGAGCGCGAGAACCTTTCGCCCGGAGGTCAATGTCAAGATAAAGGAGGAGATAGTGAAGTTGGTGAATGCAAAGTTTATCAAGCCCAATCACCATCCCACCTGGCTTGGCAACATTGTGCCTATATTGAAGAAGAACTGGATCCTTCGCGTCTGCGTTGATTTCAGAGATTTAAATAGGTTCTGCCCAAAGGACGACTTCCCATTACCAAACATAGATCTCCTGATCGATTCTATCGCAGGCCATCAGATAATCAGCTTCATGGATGGATTTAGCGGTTATAATCAGATCAAGATGGATCCAGAAGATGCAAAGAAAATAGCATTCATCACACCGGTGGGAGTGTTCCACTACACGGTTATGTTTTTCGGATTGAAGAATGCAGATGCCACTTACCAACGCGCGATTATGGAACTATTCCATGATATGATGCACCAGGAGGTGGAATTCTATGTAGCTGATTTGGTGATTAAGTCAAAGTAGAAGCAGGACCATTGGAAAGGCTTGAGTAAAGTCTTCGAAAGATGGAAAGCTTTTCGGTTGAAGATGAACCCCTGAAATGTGCGTTTGGGGTAACCTGAGGAAAGTTTTTGGGTTGCGCAATACATCGGCATGGGATTGAGCCTGATCCTGCGAAATTCTCGGCTATTACCAGTCTGCCTATACCACAAACTCAGAGTGCATTGAAAACGTTTCTGGGAAGTTATCATATTTTAGGAGGTTCGTACCAGCTATTGCAGAGCTGACATTCTGCTTCGGAAACTTACTTAATACCTGTGGACAGAAGAGCATCATATTATGTTTAATAAGTTAAAAGAGTTATTGGCATCCCCACGAGTCATGATCGCACCACATCTGTGGTCACCCTTGCTCCTGTACCTCACTTCGACGAAAAGGTCCATTGGAGCACTGCTGGCTCAGGAGTTTGAAGGATAGGAGAGACCTATCTACTACATGTCGCGTGTGGTTCAGTCTGTAGAGTCCAGGTACACGGATATCGAACGACATTGCTTAGCTTTATTTTTCGTTATTGAAAAGTTAAATCATTATTTCGCGTCCCACAAAGTTGTCATTATAACCAAGAACGACGCTATACTATTTTTGTTGGGGCATTCGCCTCCTTGCAGGAGATTGTCAAAATGGTACATGACCATTTCCCAAAATGACATCACATGCGCGCACCCGAAAGCCATCAAATCCCAAGAATTGGCATACTTGTTGGCACAATTCCCAAATGAGAATTGTGAGCCGATGGTAGAGGAAGAACTTGAAGGACCAGAGATATATGCGATCAACCATATTCATTGGAAGCTGCATTTCGATGGATCATCGACAAGATCAGGAGGTGGAATCGGAGTTGTGTCAACTAAACCTGATGGAGAGGTCATACAGATGTCGACGAAGCTGGATTTCACGGTAACCAACAATGAAGCAGAGTACGAAGCTTTGATTGCAGGACGACTCGCGGCCAAGGCCTTGAAAGTTCAGAATCTCATCGTGATGGGAGACTCCAAACTGATAGTGAATCAAGCCTCGGGCGAGCATGGGTTAAAGGAGACGAACTTACTAGGCTACAGGTTGATCGTACAAAAGCTAGTTCAGAAGTTAGACTCCATCAATTATGAGCACACTCCCAGATCAGATAATCGGCATGCGGATGCCCTTGCCACTTTAGGGTCGAAGATCAGCTCAGATAAGTGTCCAGCCAAAATCTCCATCGAAGTCAAAACAACTCCCTCTTTGATAAGGGACTCGTGCGAGGATGAGTTTTTCGAAGCAGAAGTCTGGAGGAAACCCATCATGCGCGCGATGGCCGAGGAAACAAGTAAGGAAAGTTGGAACTCCAAAAAAGGCTTTTGCATACATGAAAGCTACTTTATCACAAAGGGCCCGGAGGGATCCTTATGAGATGCGTCACGGAAGAAGAGGTTCGAAATTTGTTGGATATTCACCAACACTCCTGCGGTGAAAATTGCTGCCACCCTGCAGAGATACGAAATTCATTTGTCGTAGATGTCATTGTATGTTGCAACCCTGCAGAGGAGCTGCGAGAAATGTGAACCGTTGAAGGATTCTTTGGAAATTGCCGTGATTGATGATGAAGCAGATTGGAGGAAGCCTTTGATCGACTACTTGCAAGACGAAATTCTTCCAAGTGACAGTAAATAAGCTCAAAAGCTCAAAAGGAAGTCAGCGAGGTATGTGCTGCAAGAAGGTTTGCTATGGCGGAAAGGACATTAATGGAATTTGCTCAGATGCTTGAATGGCCAAGAAGTACAAGAATTCATGGAGATGTCTCACCAAGTAGAACATCAACGAGGCGCGAAGTTATGCAGGCAACTTCTAATTGTTGGTTACTTTTGGCATATATGGATGTTGATTTCCACACGAAGGTCATAAGATGCCAACAATGCCAATTCAATGGAAACTTGGTTCATGCGCCTGCACTCGACTTGCACGCGCTAGGAACTCCTTGTCCATTTCATACTTGGTCCATGGACTTCATTGGTCCCATTCGTCCACCATCACATGGAAATAAGTTCATCCTTACTGGGACAGAGCAGTTTTCCAAATGGGTCGAAGCGGTCCCACTCAAGACAGTAAATGCATTGGCGGTGGTTGATTCATTCAGGAGTACATTATCTCCCGCTTCGGGATTCCTAATACCATCTTGTCTAACAATGGTTCTCCCTTCGTCAATTGCCAGGTAGCTGCAAATTTGATGGAGTATAAGGTAAGGCAACTGTGCTCGACACCTTACTACCCGGTGGGAAATGACCAAGATGAGGCCACAAACAAAACCCTGCTAATGATCTTGGGTAAAATGGTCGCTGATGATCACAAGAAGTGGGCAAACTCCTTTAAACTAGAGTTGTGGGCCTATCGTACGTCAGCAAGGACTCCGACAGGGGCTTCTCCATTCCTACGTTGATATGGAGTCGAAGTAGTGGTCTCTACAGAGATCAAGTTTAATTCTTCATGGTTAGCCTTCACCGCTTTATACGAAAATACACGCGACCATGATCTCGTTTTATTAGAGGAGAGCTGACAGGACAAGAAGGCAAACGCCAAATACAAGGAGAGGATTTCTCGAGCCTATAACAAGACAGTTCTGCATCGAGATTTCGATGTAGGAGACCTAGTCCTACGGGCTTCTGATCACTACATGCGCGAAGCCACTCATCCCAAGTTTGCTGCTAACAGGGAAGGCCCTTTTGAAGTAAGGGAAGTTTTTGATAGTGGCTATTGCAATAACCAACGCTGCCATGGGACTCCACAACTCCCAATCCGATCAACAATCGATGGCTTAAGAAGTATTGTCCTTAACCTCGATTGATTATTGCTATGTATCTTGCTTTCTGCTTACATCCTCCCATATGAGGAACTTATTAATGATAATAACTCTCCCATATGAGATCTCTTTTATCAACAATTGTTTCTACTCTACTTTTCGCGACTGATAGTTAAAACTGCTAATCCCATTAATTAAGCCTATATGTTTAGATAGCAGCCAAACGCGAAATTAAAAGCATATCTGCCTAGATTGCAATCTTTTCTAAGCCTATCTGTCTATATAGCAAAAATATGCGAGCATAAGCCTATCTGTTTAGATAGCAACAAAAACTAAGCATATTTGTTTAGATAGCAGCAAAACAAAGCCTATATGTCTAGATAGCAGCAGAACCAAGGCCTACCCACTTTGATAGCAACGATACGCTAGTATAAGCCTATATGTCCAGATAGCAGCAATACACAATTTTAAGCCTATCTGTCTAGATAGCAGTTTTCCTAATCAAGCTCATTCTTGTATAATGGAAAAATCTGAGCATCTTACCTGCTCTCATAGAGTAGATGCGCAAGTTTTATATTTATCTTTTGAGATAAATCCCTTTACGTTCGATCCTTTGCAAAAAATACATTAGCGATACATGATGCCCAAGTTTGTCTAAATGACAAAGGATTTAAGCCTATTTGATTGAAATTTCATTGACGTACGAATAAAGCAATACGCGAAGCAAGAGAAGGGGTAAAAGTTTGCGGCTGTGATTAATATGGCGCAAGAACTTACATTGTTCTAAGAGCAATTTAAACTATTACAAACTACTAGTCTTCGAAAAAGTCTTTCAGAAGTGAATCTTTAGCTGACAGCTTTATAGAGTTGGCAGATCGAATGTCCAAGCGATCCTTGTTGTTCTTATGATGATTTACAGCGTATTCAGACTCTTTGATGGCTTTATCAAGAATCTCCTTGCGCTCCTTAAGAGAAGCCTTTTCCTTGCTATAATTGGTGTATCCAAGCTTGAGTCGCGCAAAATTATTGTTCTTAGTTAGATTCTGTATGAGAAAATCCAGTTTAGCCTACCTGCTGCAACTTGTTGGAGACCATACGCGCTTGAGAGGAGGCATTGAGCGCTAGCGACAGAGGTGTTTGCTCTTTGCGTTGCGTTTTCTTTCCAAGAGAGCGACCATCTCTTGAGAAGATCCCCTCTATCTCTGGGTGCTAGCTCCATAACTCTTGCAAGCGCCATTGGATATGATATGCGCACCTTCATAAGCCATTCAAGGCAAGCCTGATCTATGCCTACAGATACAAATATGGAAGAAAAGTACTTAGTAATGGCATACGGTCGTAGTCCGTGAGAAACGCTTGAATGGGAATTGTCTTACCAGTTCCTTCGATAATTTGCTAAACTGAGGCAATTGGATTCGCTGTTTTTCCACTAAAAGAGGCTGCCTCAGCTAACCTCTGGTCTGTCAAAGCTTCACGTGCGAAGTATTCCTCAAGAATTGTGAAGTTCCTTTCGGCAACAACTGGTTAAGCAACCTGCGAGCCCCACACTGCCCATGGGTTTTAACAAAGAGCGCGTCCAGGTCAAAGCGAGAAGGATCAACAATCAAGCAAGGAAGTGACAAGTTTTCACCAGGGCCCTCTGAGGACGCAGCACTCCTTGAGATGTTTGGCACAGGGGGAGTAATTCTTGTTGGCATCTCAGTATTGGTCTTTGAGGCTGCATCTTGATGAGGCTCAACCATAAGTACATCTTCATTCCTCCCTGCTTCAACCAAACTTGATGCAGACCCTGGAACTTCTAGCGCATTTTCATGCGCAACGTTAAGTTGCGTTCGAGGAGCCGCATCGACACCAGTGTCGGAGATTGACCATTGAGCATCTGCCATGTCTTGATCGAGCGCATCACCACTCACATTAGACTCACGTTCAGCCCCCTCCTTCGTTAGCCGGCATATTCTGAGTTGGAGGATTTGAATTCGCTTCTTCTTGGGAAACCTCAGTTCGCTCGACTGTTCCAAGTGGTGCCTCAGTTGGCAATGAAATTTTGGGAGGAACACTAAAAGGAGCTTAAGAAGCAGAAGTTGTTTCCCTTTGAGTTTCAGATAGAAGTGAACCCTGCTAAGGGGCATCAGCGACTGGGGGAGTTTTCCTTGCAGTGCGCGAGCCAGATTGAGCGTTTTGATCTTGCTCTTGTTGAAGTGCTTCCTCCTCTTTATCTTGCTCAATGATGAGTTTGATACGATCGATTTCAAGGTTAACCACTCCAGAGCCAGGATCTTGTGGAGCCATTATAGTCTCTTCAGTGTTAAGCCCTTGAGAAATTGCGACCTTGGTACTAGGACCTTGTGGCGCGACTACAGGCTCTTCAGTGTTAATCCCCTGGGGTGCTGCCACAGTACTTTCGCCTATTTTGTCCCCTTGGTTGGCTTCAATGATGGACTGAAGAACGCGCCCAACGGTGCAGCGAAGCTAGCGGGATCTCTGTATCAGTGGCTCTGCATCTGCTGCAAAGTAGAGTTTCACAGTTTAATGCGAGGTGAAAGAAGCGTGAAGCATGTTACAAAAAGATTTAGGAAGTTATGATGACCTCCACTCTCATATGGGGCATATGTGCTCAGATTATCATCAATCCCTTTAAATTTCGTATGAGATACTATTATTATCATGGGAAGAAAAAAAGTTGAATAAAGCATGGCATCACTAAGGAAGTAGAGGTACCTGAGGATTCTCCACATTGAGCTACTAACCAGGGGAGAATATCATGCCTAGATACCCCATGATATAATGCACTCATGATAAGTTCATGGTGCGATAAAGAAAATTTAAAGATCGTACCTTCTTCATCCTCATCACCAGTAAGGTCACAGAAGGCCATTTGTGCTTGATGCATCTGAGAAGTAGTTATGCGCTCTTGCTACACCTGACTATCAGCTGAGCATGAGGGAGGCTCTTTGGGAGGCCCTTGTTCTTCAATACTCTTCTGCAGAGCTCCTTGAAGGTGGCGATCTTCTTCTTCCTTTTATCTCCTCTCTCGCTCTTCAGCCATTTTATTTGACTCTGCAAATGCTTCCTCTTCTGTCATGCCATCTACTCCCCCATATGGGCTATCGCTTCCTGTAGCGAAGGCAATGATTGAGTAGCTAGACAGTTTATTATGATCCAAGAACAGAAGTTCACTTGAGTACCTTTTCTTGCCACAAAGGTTTTCTTTTTAGCAGCTTTCTTTACAGGAGGGATTTTCTTTGCTTGAGTGACAGCCTCCTTGGCAGCCGGTTCGCTTTACGGAGGCTTTGATTGTTGCGCCACCACATCATCGGTCGCAGGAGTGCTTGCTCTTATCTTCTTCATCCCTTAGACGTATGGCACAAGGAAAGCCTCGAGCGCGTCTGATATCACCTTTTGGACTTCTGCATCCATGGGAAACTCTGGATTAATGGGATCGTTGGGCTTGATCTTCTTCGCGCGGCAGTAGTCAAGAAAGTCGTCGCTGCAATCCCCTGACGCGAAGTGTCTCAAACAGCAGTATCACAAGACGAGAAGAACAAGTTAGAATTTGCATTGTTGATAAAGAAAGGAAAATGCAAAGGTTCTTATACATATTTGTTTGAAGTCTGCTGCATATTGGGTCCTTGCATTCAGGGAAGCATGTTTGACTATGGCAGTCTTGTCATTAAGGATCAGTGGCGCGCATAACTGATGGTTCTTATCCAGCAGGGAGCAATAGCCATATTGTGTCGCATCACGAGAGCAGGTAGAATTAAAGGGATACTCCTTAATCGAGATCGCGGGAGCTCTGTTGGCATGGAGCTGATCTTTAGCCTTCACAAGACGACGGGCTTGTGTTTTCTAGAAGGAAACCCTGCTTGGTGTATTTTTCCCTCGCCTTTCTCTGGAGGGTTTAGTCAACGGCAGTTCAGCAATCAATAGATTATTGCTCTTCCCGTACAAAAGCCTGTCATAACAACCTTTAACAACCGAGTCAGACCACAAAGGCGGAGCGAGGGCGTCAAAACCTAGCTGGCGGCTCACGCGAACAGGATCATAGTGAGTTGTTATGCGCTTAAAGCTGGAGGTTTCGGAACCAGGCACATACTCAGCAAGAGCGGGCAGATACCCTCTCCGGAACCAGTTAACGAATCTCCCGTAGGCCTTGGACCCTGTGATTATGTTCCGAGGCTCGACTTCGATGTCCTCTTCCGGGTACATGTCTTCCAGGAAAACCATGTTATTCAACTGGGTGGCATAGGGCCTAACCTCGAAGTACCTGACATCGTCGCACACCAAGGAAAAGGTGCGATTGACACTCGTAGTATTGTACCAACGCCACGCCCAGGGATATCGGTGTTTGTGTTTTCCATCAGGCGTGTTCCACACCTCCACTTCTGAGGGAACTGGAGCACATGCAGGCCATATTTCAAAAGCCCACATGGTTAGGAAGCGGTGTTGGAAAATGAGACGACGTCGACCCTGCCTTGTGACTTCTCGACGTGGGGCGCGGCCAAGTCCAGGCAGTGATACAGAGATCCCAAGACCAATGGCCCCAGAGCTATCTTTTTTCCAAGCGAAAGCTTCACGGCGAGTGCGAGCACGTGGGTAAAGACCCCGTCGCTAGCATGACCATCAATTCAGATAACGTGACAACCAGACGCAAAGGAAATCGCACAAAGTCCTTTTTGAGCCCTTCCCTTCGACGGCAATGGTCGCATTTGAGTCCTCCTTCAACAACTCTTGAGCAAGCTTGGGTTTGACAAAGTCCTGGAAGAAGTACATAACCCACTTCGACCAGATATTTTTCGCACCTGAGGAAACGGACATGTAGGTGTCGCAAGGGGTGGTCACGTTGGGTTTCCAGCTCGAATCCGCTTTCTTCATGTCCGATATACACCCTTTTATTTGTGCGAAAAGGGTGAGCTCCTCTTCAGACTCGAGTTCAGCTAAAGCGTAAACAGCCCCCATACTTGGAAGCAACAGCAAGATTTCCACATCTTCGAGGGTAGGCGCAGCCTCAAAGGTAGAAAAATGAACGGTGTGGGTCTTTTTGGAGTACCTAGAGAACAGGACTCTCAACATATATTGGTCATCTCTAAGGTTGAGTCCCTTTGTCGCGCGAATGGCGTGGAATATCCCAGCTTTCAACAGCAACTTCTCGTAATTATCAAGGATGAAGGCGGTCCATTCCACCATCCAGTCGAGCTTCTCCAAGAAGGCCTTGGAAATAACGTCGGTGAATGGGAATAGACTGGCCTCGATGCCAAGTCTCTGCACGTCTTGAGTGCTTGCTAAATCCCAGTCTTCTCTGTCTGGTTCTGGAAACAGTTGGAGAACATCTGCCACCGGATACTCCTGAGGAGTGCTCCCCTTAATGGTAGCCAAAAAGAAATCATCACCGCCCAGATAAGGGGTTTTGCATCATAAATCTTTGCTAAGTTCGGGGAAATCGACGGCTTCTTTGTTATACTTCTTAGGAGCCATTTATATAACATAAACGAGCACATACAAAACAAGTTATGAGGATCATCTAGTGGAATGTAAAGAACATTATGAACATCAAACTCAAACCCAGATCGGGCTGCATGCCAAGATTAAAAAGGGTAAAACATTTGTTAATCTGATTTCAAGTCACGAGTAAAGGGGGAGAATCACTAACCTTGCTGATGTTTGAGTGCTTGAACTGCTTGGGTGATTTGGTCAAGAATTTGATCGAAGATTTCGACTCCTTGCTGATGATTCTCTCTCTGGCTCATAAAATCTCAGTAGTAACGATTGTTGAAAAGTTCTAATTGTTGAAGCAAAAGGGTTTAGGTAGAGTCCTCAAGCCTGAAGAGTCGCGACTACTGACATACGCTGTGTCATTACCTTGATAACCGGCGAAATTGGCGACCTATCAAATCATTCTGAGTTGTTCTTGCCTCCAAAATCGGCGAGAATATGTTGATGGCGTATGGTTAGCTTTGCAACAGCCACGCCTCGTTATAGGCCATACAGTGTTTCAAAACCCTAGGCAATCATGGCTACATTTGGGGGCTAGGGATTCCAAAATTATTCGAATTAGTACGAGGATTTGCGTGGGTGTTGTAATAGATTCCCTAGAGGCAATCTAGTTTAGTTGAACTTGTTTTGGCTAGAACATTCATTGTATTATTTATTGGATATTTAATATAATGAAGTCCTTAGATTTCACAAGAGGAAGTCGAAAGCTTCCTTTGTAATCTTGTTGCGTGATTTCTTCTTCCTCTTCCTCCGGTTCAAGCTAGCAAAAAGGAGAAGGAAGATCTAGATCTCAACTCTAGGCGTGGATCAACCGTAGAGACGTGAAACAATTCATGTTACAATTCATCACAAGAAAAAACGTAAGGTGTGTAACATGAGTCTTACTTTAACATCGTTATCATTCTCTTCCTGTGATCCTCAGACGGTATTGAATGGATAATTTATCTTTCCGCTGCGTATCCATGATCAAAACCCTACAGTGGTATCAGAGCCACAGGTCGTAGAACATATATGTGGTTTATGTGTTACGTTTTGATAGTTTTACACTTTAAATTTATAGTTTATCGCGTAAAACTGACAAATCAAGCATATGATGCAATTCTTCAAAAATCAAACAAAACAAGACCTAGTTTTTGCATTGGATGCATGAATTAGTGAGTTTGAAAATTTTAGGATCTTAGATCTAGGGTTTTGGGCACCAATTTGGAAACTAGTTGTTGACTCAAAGACCCTTGAGTATGTTTTGAGAAGTAATTGTTTTGAGTGATGAAAGACAAAGACAAAGACAAAGCATTTCTGATACTCCAAGGCCTTGAGATACTGACAGAGCTTCAAAGCCTTGAGATTAGTTTTTATTGTGCTAAATGTTCTAACAATCTTGTGTTGCAGATTGGCTATCTGATTATATAGATCAGAGATAATACTTATGTTTTACATTGTCTACATATCTAACACTATTGCAGATGTCTTGAACATGGAGAATCAAAGATTTTAGGACTTAAATTTGAAAAACTGTGAAGCATGCTCAAAGCTTCAAGGCCTTGAGATGTGCCTTGAGCTGCTGACAGTTTTACAGAACTAATTTGATTCTTTCCTGCAGGGTTTGATCTTTATTATTGTGTTTGTTTAATGACTTCTAAGAGTCTTAAACTTGTTTATCATGAGTATGTGTCAGAAGTTAATCAGATTATTATTTTATTATTTCATCCAGTTTTTGTTCAGAAACTGGAAAACCAAACAGACTTAGTGCTGTTATTTTTCTGGATTTTGTTGTTGTTGTGTTTTAATGTTGTTGCAGGTTTGTTAAACGTGCAAATGCAATCTCAACAAACTCCAGCGGATATCTACTCAGAGCTGTTTGAATTGCAGTTGAAAACAGAAACAAGATTTGTAGGAACTGAGATCCTAAAATCTCTCATTCAGTTGCAGTGAGTAGATAAAAGACTGGTTTGAATTTTGAAAGGAGAGAGGCTTGCAGAGAACTGAGAGAAGTGTGAAATATTCGTGGGCGATCATCCATTCAAACAAACAGACATTCAAGCTTCAATTCCAGATTTCAGAAGATCAATCATTCCAGTTTCCAGAAGAACACATCCAGGCTTTCACAAGCTTATTTTTCTACTGTGTTCTTCATCTATTTTGTAATCTCCTTATCTTTTTTATATCTAAAACCTCACTAAACCTAGTGTTTGGTTGCTCAAGTGAAAAACAAGAGGTTCTTGTTAGCTCAACAGTTAGTAGCTGATACTAGATAGGTTTGGCACCACAAGATATATACGTGTAAGGGAAATCACTTAGGCTTAAAATTCTAGGGCTGTTTCTGTGTGAGTAATAAGAAGTGTTTGCCCAATCCTGGTGGGATTAGATCCCTCAGGCAGAGACTAGGTCCACTAGGACTAAACTCTTTTAATTGCTTTGTGTTCTTTACTTTACAGTTTGTTATTCTCTGCTGCACAAAACTTAAATCAAACTAGGGTTTATAGGTTGTTTAGAACTGCTAATAGTTCAAGGCCTTGAAGCTTTCTATTTTGCCTTTGAAAGTTTCTGACTGTTTTCTAAAATCTCAAGGCCTTGAGATTTGAGTTTCTCTCAAAGCTAATTAGTTAAAATCTGAGTTTTGCAAAAAGTTTCCATACTCTATTCAACCCCCCCCCCCTTCTAGAGTATTTAGGTCCTGTATTTAGTCTACATTACACACTTTCAATTGGTATCAGAGCTTAGGTCACTGTTATAGATCTAACAATCTTGTGACTATGAGTAATGTAGGATATGGTGGATTCTCACTGGGAAGGGCAGCCAACAGACCTCCATTGTTCTGTGGTGATAACTTCATGCACTGGAAGGCATTGATGAAGATGTTCATCATAGATCAAGACATGGAACTGTGGTCAATAGTGCATAATGGTCCTCAAGAGTACAACACTATTATTGATGGAGTCAGATGTATCAAGTATGAGGAAAATCTCTCAGTTACTGAACAGGAAAAGGTATCAAAAAATAACAAGGCTATGAATCTGTTATACTTTGCTCTTAATGCAGGTGAGTTCAACAGAGTGCCAATTGCAAAAGTGCCAAAGAAGTATGGGACAAACTGGTTGTGACATATGGAGGAACAAACCAGGTTAAACAGACCAAAATCAACATACTTCTGAGGCAATATGAGTTGTTCAAGATGAACTCAGATGAGACCATCAAGGAGATGTTCAAAAGATTCACTGATGTGGAGAATAATCTGGAGTCATTGGGAAAGAAGTTTTCAAATGAAGAAAAGTTCAGGAAAATTCTGAGAAGCGTGCCAAAAGCCAAGTGGGAGCCAAAGACAACAGCCATTGAGAAAGAACAGGATTTAAGTCTTCTTCAGCTAGATGATCTACAAGGAAAGCTGCTCAGTCATGAAATGTCTATGAAGTATGTAGAAGGTGATCTGAGTGAAAACATCAAGATCTTAGCACTCAAGGCTAAGGACAATGAAAAATCTCAAAACCATGAGACTGAAGATGAGCATGATGATGAAGAGGCTTTAGCATTGATCTCCAAGGCCTTGTCCAGGATTCTCAATAAGAAAAGAAACTCTGGTAACAGGGACTACAACAGAGAGAGATCAAGACCTTCAGGCAGCAAGGACTACAAAGGTAAATCTTCATCACAGTCACATAAAACTAAAGTAATGAATTGTCTTGAGTGTGGTGATGCAGATCATTTAGTAAGGGTATGTCCACAAAAGAAGAAGAACAGGAACTTTCAGAATAAAGATACTGACAACAGAAGGAAGAAAGCCATGATGGCTTCCTGGAGTGATTCTGATTCATCAAGTGACTCAGACACAGAAGAAGATCGAGCAAACTTGTGCTTCATGGCCAAGCATGATGAAGAAAAGTCATCAGACAGACATATTGAAGAAATGGTAAAAAATCTTCTTGCTAGTCCTTCTGATGTACTTCCTGAAATTCTCAAGAGTAGGTTTTTAAATGAGGAAAGCTATAGAAATGAGATTTCTTCTTTAAAGATTAAGATTCATGAGCAGGTAAAAGAAAACCTGAAACTTGTTTTTACCAACAAAATTGTTGAAGTTTCTAAGACAAAAATTTAAAAGGACTTCAAGGCCTTGGACAGCACGTTCAAATCCTTGAAGGCACGGATAAAAGAGATTGTTGATTAAAACACTCTTTTGACTGAAAGATATGCTGATCTAAAGACTCATTCTGAGGATTTAGAACAACAAATATGTTCTTTGACTGAGAAACTTCAAGAGTCTAAAATGGTCCTAGCTAGTTTTACAGGCTCAGAACATAATCTAAATCTCATTCTTGGAGGAAGTCTGAAATCAATTCATAAAAGTGGGATTGGCTATAATCCAAATTTTTCAAAGAAAAGCCAAACCACTTTTGTCAAATCTGGTAGCAGAAATTCCCCAAAGTGTCATTACTGTGGAAAAATTGGTCATGTCAGATTAACTCGTCCCTTCAGAAGATCAGAACCTCACATTATGAGGAATACTTATCCTTATCAGCTTAAGGGACAGGTTAGGCAGATTTGGGTTCCAAAAGGAATTAGACCACCAAACATGGTTGATTCTGAGTATGACTCAAAGTTCTGCACTTGGTCTAACAGCCTGTTGAGGAAATGATTTACTTTTGCAGGATGTCACCAAGGCCTTGAAAGATTAGAAATTGATATTAGACAGTGGATGTTCCAGACATATGAGTGGAAAGAAATCTCTCTTTACTGAGCTTACAGAAAAATCTGGAGGAACAATCACACTTGGTGACAAAGCAAAATGCAATATTATTGGTATAGGTAGTATTGGTAATGTTTCTACCAAATCTATCTCTGATGTTTATATTGTGGATGGATTTAAGTATAATCTTCTTAGTATCTCTCAGTTATGTGATAAAGGTTATAAAGCTATATTTGACAAGGAGAAATATGTGGTGCAAGATAAGAAGTCTGGTGATTGCATACTCACTGCTCCTAGATCATATAATCTATATGCTATGAGTACTAACAGTGTTTCAGGTGACAAGTTAAAATTCCTCAAGGCCTTGAAGGAAGATTCAAAGCTTTGGCACAGAAAGCTTGGGCATATTAGCATACACACCTAGAATAAACTCATCTCAAAGGATTTGGTAAGAGGTTTACCATCACAGAAATTTTCATATGATGAAGTTTGCAAGGCATGTGTACAAGGTAAACAAACCAAAAGCTCATTTAAGCCAAAGAACTTTGTAATTACTTCTAGGCCCTTAGAACTATTGCATATGGACTTGTGTGGTCCTACGAGAGTTCAGACCCCAAAAGGTAAGAGGTATATGCTTTTTATAGTAGATGATTATTCTATATTTACTTGGGTGATGTATATTAGAGACAAAACTGAAGCCTAATCTGAATTTTCTAGATTGTGCAAAGAGCTTCAAACTTTGAAAAATTTACCTGTTGCATCCATTAGAAGTGATCATGGTAGGGAATTTGATCAACTTGACTTTGATTTGTTTTGTGCAAAGCATGGCATTTCACACAACTTTTATGCACCTAGAACTCCACAGCAAAATGGAGTAGTTGAAAGGAAAAAGAGGACACTTAAAGATATGTCTAGAACCATGCTTCTTGAAAGTAATTTGCCAAAGTTCTTGTGGGCAAAAGTTGTTAATACTGCTAATTATGTGCTAAATCGATGCTTGATTAGACCTATTTTGAAAAAGACCCCCTATGAACTGTTTAAAAGTAGGAAGCCTAGTGTTTCTTATTTCAAACCTTTTGGTTGTATCTGTTTTGTGCATAATAATGGTAAAGACAATCTTGGTAAATTTGATGCTAGGAGTGATGAAGGTGTATTTCTTGGATATTCTCAAACTAGCAAAGCTTATAGAGTTTACAATAGAAAAACCAAGATTGTGGAAGAGAGCATTCATGTGTTTTTTGATGAAAGTTTTAAGGATTCTCTGAGTGAAAGTTTTGCAGATCTAAATTTGAACAAGCATGAGTCTGATGATGATGCTGTGAAAGAGGACAAAGGCAAAACTAATGTGCAGAATCAATCAGCAGAATCTCAAGGCCTTGAACCTCCTGCAGAACCAAAATCTCAAAGCCTTGAGACAGAAACTGAAACTTTCTATGATGCTCCCTCTACTATTTCAAGAACTCAAAGCCTTTAAGTAGAATATTCCTGGATACCAAGGATTAAGTTTAAGTATCTTTCAGATCATCCAGCTGACAATATCATATCTGATCCATCAACTGGAACTCAAACAAGAGGACAGTTGAAGAACTTGTGTGCTTTTAGTGCATTTGTATCTTTGATTGAGCCTAAAAATACCAAGGAAGCAATATAAGTTGCAGACTCGATCATTTCATTGCAGAGTGAGCTGAATGAATTTGAAAGAAACAAGGTATGGAATCTGGTTCCCAGACCTGAAGAGAAATCAGTAATTAGAACCAGATGGGTGTTCAGAAATAAGCTTGATGAGAATGGCAAAGTGGTAAGACCAGACTGGTGGAACACAGATATAATCAGGAAGAAGGTATAGATTATGAGGAGACTTTTGTTTTTGTTTCCAGGTTAGAAGCTATTAGAATACTTCTTACATTTGCATCTCACAATCACATAAATCTTTATCTAATGGATGTCAAATGTGCTTTTCTGAATGGTTATTTACAAGAAGATGTTTTTGTAGCACAACCTCCTGGTTTTGAAGATGAAAACTTTCCTGATCATGTTTAAAAACTAGACAAAGCTCTTTATGGGTTAAAACAAGCTCCAAGGGCTTGGTATGATAGACTTTCAAAATTTTTACTTGACAACAATTTCAAGAGAGGTCTAGTTGATAAAACTCTTTTCATTAAACATCATGAAAGTGATTTGTTAGTAGTTCAGATTTATGTGGATGATATTCTATTTGGTGCTACTAATGATGCTCTTTCAAAAGAGTTCTCTAGTCTGATGTGCAGGGAGTTTGAGATGAGCTTAATGGGAGAACTGAATTTCTTTCTTGGACTTCATATCTTACAAATGAATAAAGGAATTTTTGTACAACAAGGAAAGTATACGAAGGACTTATTGAACAAGTATAATATGTCACAGTCCAAGGTGCTTAAAACCCCTGTGAGTTCATCACTATCATTAGACAAGGATTCAAATGGTAAGTGTATGAATCAGAAGGAATACAGAGGTATGATTGGATCACTTTTGTACTTAACTGCTAGTAGAGCTGATATTATGTTTAATGTCTGTATGTGTGCTGGATTTCAAGCAGATCCTAAGGAAAGTCATTTAACTGCAGTTAAAGAATTTTTAGATATTTGAATGGAACCAGAGACTTGGGGCTTTGGTATACAAGGAGATCTAATTTTATGTTGAGTGGCTATTCAGATGCAGATTTTGCAGGCTATAGAGTAGATAGGAAGAGTACTTCTGGATGTTGCCTGTTTCTTGGATCTTCACTGATCAGTTGGCATTCTAAAAAGCAAAATCTCTGTAGCATTATCAACTGCAGAAGCTGAATACATTGCAACTGGAGCTTGCTGTTCACAAGTGTTATGGATTGCTCAGCAACTTAGAGATCTTGGCTATAATTTCAGAAATGTGCCTATTCATTGTGACAATAAAGTGTTATCTCAATCTCTAAGAATCCAGTCCATCACTCAAGAACCAAGCACATAGATGTGAGATATCACTTCCTTAGAGATCATGCAGAACAAGGTGATGTTGTTTTATCTTTTATTTCTACTTCAATGCAGATTGCTGATATTTTCACTAAACCTTTTCCAGATGATAGGTTTTCATCCCTAGGGCTTGAATTGGGGATGTTAAACAAGGATGCATTGGTTTAGGGGGAGTATTGGTACTTACATGTGTTTATGTGTTGGAATCTCAAAGCCTTGAGATTATACTTTCCAAAGCCTTGAAAGTATAGCTCAAAGCTTTGAAGTTTCTCAAACTGCAGAAAATCTCAAGGCCTTGAGATTCTTCTCCAGGTCTTGGAACATCTGTATTTATTTTTTTAAATGGATCATCAAATATTATATCTTATCTTTTTAGATAACTGTATAATATTTGAATTACTCAGAGAGTTTTCTAAAATATCCAAAAATATTTTCTAAGATTCTTTTTGCATGTTGATTTCAGTAGAGTCCTTTTATGACTCATCCTTTTCAACCTACTTAAGCTGAAAGTCAGGGCTTATTCTTCTTCATTCTCTCTCAATTCTCTACGTCTCTATACTCTCTCTAAATTTCTCTCAATCTCATTCCCTTCTCAAAACCCTAAACCCACAATGGAGCGCAAATCAGCCAGAATTCAACAACAGGGGAAGCCTTCTGGCAGATCCAAGAATAGGGCAAATAATAAGGAGAAGATTGTGATCTCTGATTCCGATTCAGAAAATACTCAGAGTTTTCATGAGGATACTCCTCCTGCAAAGAAGACCAGAATAGAAAAGGGCGATGAAGGCTCAAGCATTGATCCACAGAAGGAGACAGAGACTCAGGGTGGTGATCAACCCAGTTCAGAAAAGATGAAAGGAGGAGAGAAGAGAAAAGTTGGAGAAGAAGAAAAGGGGAAATCTTCTCAAGAAAGCAAGAAGAAGCCAACTGAAGGAGAACAAGAGAAGAGCAAACCCACTGAGAAGAAAACAAGGGTTAAGCAGGTTGCTGCTGCAACCAAAAAGGGTTTTCAAGGTAAGAATGCACTTCCTTTAGATTGGTTTGTTAGTTATGAAGCTAGGACTGTGTGGATGCAAGGATATGCTTCTTTTAAGGTTTCTTTTTGTAGTATGGTTTCTGAGGAGTTACTGGATAAACTGGATATTGATTGTATGAGAAAGTTAAGACAAACTGCAGTTTGGAAGGTGTTAAATCCTAGTTCAAAAGTTTATCCTAGGTTAACAAGATTATTTTATCTGAATCTGGTTCATGAAGGAGATGATAAGATTGTATTGACTTCTAAAGTGGCAGGGATAAACTTGTGGCTAGATCATAGGAATTTTGCCAAAGTCTTGGGTATTCCTAGGAAGTATAATGTTGGAGATTACCCTGATAGGAAGGAGTGTCTGGAAAAGACAAAACAAATGTTTTTCATTGATGGTGTACCCTCTGGTCCAAAGCAGTTGACACACTCTGTCCTCAACTGTGAAGCTAAGATTTTGTTTACAATTCTAATGAGGAGTGTTGTTCCTAGGGAAAACTCAAGGTAGTTGGTTACTGATAAAGTTCTCATACTGATGTATCTCATATGTCAAGGGTTTGAGATAGACTTGCCAACAGTTGTTATGTAGCATATGATCTATTGTGCAACTAGAACTAGAAACCATCCTCTTCCCTATGCCAACCTTTTACCTCTTTTCTTTGAGCATTTTGGTGTACCTGTGAAAGGGGAGGAAAAGATTACTGGAGGTTTTGGGTTGATTGATGAAACTGCCTTACAAAGGATTGGGGTAGTTCAGACTGGGAAAGGACATTGGAAGTTCTATTCAGAATTGTCAAAGGATGAGCTTGGGGAGAAGGAGTTTGTTAAACCAAAGGGGGATACATCAGGGAAAGGACAAGCAAATGAGGATTACTCTTTGTTGGTTGAGAAATTTGAAGATCAGCAGGTTGAGATTGAAGATCTCAGACAAAGGTTATTTGATCTGTCTTCTGAATTTAACTAGTTCAAGGGTTTGATGAATGTTATAAATGAAAAACAGGATGTTGTCATCAAAGGTTTGAACTTGGAGAAGATACCTTCTGCTACTAGCCATGACACTAGTGTGGACTCAGACGAAAGGCTAGGTGATTTCTTGAAGAAGAAAAAGAAGCCAGTTCTAGTGGTGCTTACTTCAAAAGATTTGTATGAGCAAACTGATGAAGAAGATGTTGGTGAAGACACAGGTGTTGATGCAGCTACAGAGGGTGATTCAGTGCAGGTTAAGAACAAGAAGGTGGATAAGATCATTGAAGAAGTTGTTGCTGAAGTGGAAGCTGAACAAGAGGGAAATCAGTCTGCTGATGATGCTGAAAGTGATGAAGAAGTTGGGGAAGGCTTAGAGAAAGGCCAGACATCAAAGAAGAAATTAAGATCAGAGAAGACCAAAGCCTTGATCCTTTCCTTCTATCTGTTTTCTTTTCTTCTTTTCTGTTCTCAAGACCTTGACTTTCTAGGAATAAATTTTGTTAAAGTTTTGTTTAAGATTCTGAGTAATGATCAACCATTTCTTCACCTTTAATTGATGGAAGTCAAAAAGGGGGAGAAATTATGTGTTTTGTGGTTACTTTGGTTACTTTCAGTTACTTGAATAATAATAATCAGTTGTTTTGTTAATCATTTGTGTTCTCAGTTGTGTTCTGGAATTACTGTGATTATCTTTGAATTACAGATTATCTGTGTTAAGGTGGTTTGAATGGTATTATTGTCTATTGTATCTGCAATATGTTGTTATCTAATTCTTACAAGGAGTTGCAGGGATACCTACAAAAGATTATGGGTTTTGTCTTTCATCAAGGGGGAGATTGTTAACTCAAACACCCTTGAGTATGTTTTGAGAAGTAATTGTTTTGAGTGATGAAAGAAAAAGACAAAGGCAAAGCATTTCTGATACTCCGAGGCCTTGAGATACTGACAGAGCTTCAAAGCCTTGAGATTGGTTTTTATTGTGCTAAATTACCTAACAATCTTGTGTTGCAGATTGGCTATCTGATTATATAGATCAGATATCTGCTGCAAATACTTATGTTTTACATTGTCTACGTATCTAACAAACTTGCAGATGTCCTGAACAGGGAGAATCAAAGATTTCTGGACTTAACGTTGAAAAAATGTGAAGCATGCTCAGAACTTAAAGGCCTTGAGATGTGCCTTGAGTTGCTGACAGTTTTACAGAACTAATTTGATTCTTTCTTGCAGGGTTTGATCTTTAATATTGTGTTTGTTTAATGACTTATAAGAGTCTTAAACTGGTTTATCATGAGTTATATGTGTCAGAAGTTAATCAGATTATTGTTTTATTATTTCATCCAGTTTTTGTTCAGAAACTGGAAAACCAAACAGACTTAGTGATGTTATTTTTCTGGATTTATTGTTGCTGTGTTTTAATGTTGTTGCAGGTTTGTTAAACGAGCAAATGCAATCTCAACAAAATCCAACGAATATCTACTCAGATCTGTTTGAATTGCATTTGAAAATAGAAAGAGGATTTGTAGGAACTGAGATCCTAAAATCTCTTATTCAGTTGCAGTGAGTAGATAAAACACTGGTTTGAATTTTGAAAGGAGAGAGGCTTGCAGAGAACTGAGAGAAGTGTGAAATATTCGTGGGAGATCTTCCATTCGAACACACAGACATTCAAGCTTCAATTCCAGATTTTAGAAGATCAATCATTCCAGTTTCCAGAAGAACACATCCAGGCCTTCACAAGCTTATTTTTCTACTGTGTTCTTCATCTGTTTTGTAATCTGCTTATCTTTTTTATATATAAACCCTCACTAAACCTAGTGGTTGGTTGCTCAAGTGAACAACAAGAGGTTCTTGTTAGCTCAACACTTAGTAGCTGATACTAGATAGGTTTGGAACCACAAGTTGTATACGTGTAAGGGAAATCACTTAGGCTTGAAGATCTAGGGATGTTTCTGTGTGAGTAATAAGAAGTTTTTGCCCAATCCTGGTGGGATTAGATCCCTCAGGAAGAGATTAGGTCCATTGGTACTGAACTCTGTAAATTTCTTTGTGTTCTTTACTTTACAGTTTTGTTATTTTCTGCTGCACACAACTCAAATCAAACTAGGGTTTATAGGCTATTTAGAACTGGTAATAGTTCAAGGCCTTGAAGTTTTCTATTTTGCCTTTGAAAGTTTCTGGCTGTTTTCTTAAATCTCAAGGCCTTGAGATTTGAGTTTCTCTCAAAGCTAATTAGTTAAAATCTGAGTTTTGCAAAAAGTTTCCATACTCTATTCAACCCCCCCCCCCCTTCTAGAGTATTTAGGTCTTGTATTTAGTCTACATTACACACTTTCACTAGTTTCAAATTTGGAAACTTTTTTTGGACTTGGGGAACAAGGAAGGAGTTGTTTTGGAAACAACTAGGAGGATCGGCCCTAAGGACCGCCCCCTCTCCTTCCTTGCTGCCCAAGCCACCTAGGTCGAAGACCTAGGCGATCGGCCAACCCTACGGATTGGGCCGGCCGGCCTAGGCTCGGCACGGGACAGCTCCAAGGTGGTTCGGCCATTGTGTGGTGGGCCCCTTTGACTATTATAACCCGAGAAATCCTAAACTCAATTAAAAATTTACCTTGCGCGTTAAAATTGTATTTTAACTGTTTATGTGAAAAATCGCATGGTGATTGGATGTGGCCTTAGGATGTGGTTTGGTGTGTTTGTTTAAATTTGTGGTTTGGTTTACGGCCTGCGAGCTGATCACTTTAATGTAATAATTAATTAGGGTTTACGGCCTGCGAGCCGATATATTTTTTCTCAACTTGTGAGATTTATTTTATTTAGTATAGTTGATAGATAGCACTAGATAGAATAGAATGTTAGTTAAGATTGAAGAAAAGAAGCCCAGAGCCAAAAGAATCCTCAAAAGATGGAGCATGGAGCATTCCACATGACTATGAAGGATGGACATGTAGGGTTTTGATTCATGGATGCGCAACGGAAACACAAATAATCATAAACCATGTAAAACCCTCCAAGGATCACAAGTAAAGAGACATAACGATGGTAAAGGAAGAAATCAAAAACACACCTTGGGGTTCTCCTTTGATGACTTCAAACGCGAATTATGTCACGTCTCTACGGTTGATCCACGCCTAGAGGTGAGATCTAGATCTTCTAATTACTTTGTGCTAGCTAGGAAGAATGGAAGAGGAAGAATAAATCGCAAACAATGGAGTGCCAAAGGTGGGGCAGCTCTCCTTTTGGCCGACGGGTAGGGGGCGGTCCCAATGGGGGCTTCGGCCCTCTTTTGGGACTTGATCTCTCTCTCCTTGCTTTATTCTCTCCTTACTTATATCATATAGATGTGTGTTGTGTGTAGAGAGAAAAATAAGCTAGGAGTGTTCTTTATATAGTCCAACAACTCCTTGTCCTACTACATAAAGAACCCCTCTCCTAATCCTACTCAAGTTCGGATTAGTCCACTTTTGCAAAATAGTCCTTATCATGTCAATACATGGATTAGTTTCTATTTGCAAATTAATCCTAATCATGTCTCTACATGAATTAGGCCACCTTGGCAAATCCTAATCATGTCTATACATAGATGAGTCCAACTTGCATATTAGTCCTACTAAGTTAGCAAGTTGTTGCGATTTGATCCTTCTAATTAATTAATCATATTAATTAATTATTTCCCAAGTCTAGTTCACCCCTATATGGCGTGTGACCCCATAGGTTCTATTTAGTTGGTAGTAACTATTTACTAATATGGAGCGGCCTCTAGCAAGACATCCATTCTAGCCAACAAATAGAATAGTCATCATGACAAACCTTATGCAAGTAATTGTCTCATCCCTTTGTCCCAATATCCGGATTGGACACGAGACATACAAGTCACACTCAAATATCCAATCCATAGTTTCTCGATCCTGGGAATAGCCTTATTCGTGCAAATAACATCAATATTCCATATTGATTTATTTGAGTCTGGCCAGACATTTTATATGCACTATCCCTCGAGTGGCCTAGGATATTTGCTCCCGTTATGTGGGAGGGACAAATTCTATCTACGTCCACTACGATCTCTAAGCTTGCTTCCTATTGTATCCAGTACACGCCTTTATAGCTACCCAGTTACGGTGTAGCGTTTGACGCTACCAAGATCACAATAATCCACAACTAGAATGTCTAGTGAATTCAAGTCTAAGGATGACAATATCGTTGCACCGCGAGAAGCGCTTGTGACTTAACATAACATGTATGTAGCCTTCTCGGAGATGGGTCAATCCGGTGCTCCATTACCCTTAATGCACACCCATGTGTTGGATCATGATATCTCCATATCAATCAAACCCCATACTAGTCTATAGATGATTGTCCTATTAATCATTATAATTGACTAGGGATATTTAAGAATATAAGAATTATATTCTAAGGACTTCATTCACGTTAACATATCTCCATATCGATAACATAATGAATCGTAAATCCATAAGTGTCACAAAAATTTGATTGCCTCTAGGGCACAATTCCAACAGTCTCCCACTTGCACTAGAGTCAATCTCCTGCATCATATGCCTATTGATCTAGCGCGGCCCTCCACGTCTACACTGCGTAGGGGCGAGACATATGCTGGCACCTTGCAAATATTCACATCTCCTCCATCAACAATTTTGATTGAGATTGAATATTCTGAGTAAATGCATCTTATGCATTAATTTACTCAGTCCTCTATGTTAGAATCAGTGACTAAATCTTGTCTGGAACCTTTCCAGCTCACAGTCGCTCCCACTAGGGCAAAAACTTAAAACTCGACTTATAATATGTATCTTCTTTCTCAGATTTGAAGTTCGCATCACTGTAACCCCTTACAGTAAACTCTTCCTATCCTCCATTTACCAAAAATTCATCCTTATTGCTTCTCAAGTACTAAAGGATAATCTTGATCATTTATCCCCGTGACTCTCACCCGGATTTGACTGGTATATTTGTGTCATACCACAACTGGCCTAGTACATAACATGGCGTATCTCATGAATCTTATTCATACGGTCCCTTCCCAATCTAATTTGAAAGACAACTAGTCCTCAAAAAGACCAATTCCATGTGACATAGGTAGAATCCATACTCTCAACATGTTGAACCATTTCAACACCTTTGTCAATTTATGTACTATGACCTAAGCCGCACAACCATCTTGATATATCTCTATAGATATTTATAGGTTGTTTTGCCTAAGTCTATCATTTGAAAATCAATTCCCAAGTCAATCTTCGTAAGACTGCCGAGTAGGGACATCATTCCCAATGATTAGTATGTCTCCACATACAAGACCAGAAAAATAACTGTGCTCCCACTAACCTTCTTGTAAACACAAGTCTCATCTTCAATTTTGATGGAACCAAACTCCTTTGATTGCATCATTAAATTGAAGAATCCAACTCCAAGAAGCTTGACTCAATCTATAGACAGATTGCTACAAGCAAGATATGAATGGATTTAAGCATCACAATTGGGAAAAGATTTCGTCATAGTCTTTACTATGAACTCGCAGGAAATCCTTATCCAACCAATTGTCCCTTAAAGGTAATCATTTTACCAACCATGTTGGTTTCCTCATAACCCACTTGCACCTTTCAGGTGGTTCCACCAAAGTCCATACTTTGTTCGTATACATGGATTCCATTTTGTATCCCATGGCTCCAAGCCATTTCTGTGAGTATGGCCCATTCGTGACCGTATCGTAGGTTGTAGGCTCATATTTATGAGCAATATATCCTGGGTTATGATAAATCCTTATTTCTCTAGTCCCTTGATATATCCTACCTAACTTACGAGGTTCTTGTGTATTCTGAGTAGGTAACTCCACAACACCTTGTGATCCTACTCATGTTCCATAAAAAAGGATCAATGTTCTGTTGTGGTTCTTGAACTTATTCAAGTTCTACTGCCCTCCCACTGTTTCTCTTAGAGACAATCTCTACCTAGAAACACTGTAGTTCGAGCAACAAACAGTTTGTTCTCGATTGGGTTGTAGAAATAATATCATTTTCAGGTTATCGACAAAACATTTATCCGACTTGGGTCCAAGTTCATTTGTAAACTCTTTTACATAAACTTCATAACCCCAAATCTTTATGAATGACATACTAGGACACTTCCTAGTCCATATCTCATATGGTGTTTTTCCATAATCTGTCTTGATGGAACAAGGTTAAGGGCGAAATTTGCTGTAATTAGAACATAGCCCCCAAAAGTAAACTGGAAGTTCTGTTTGCCTCATCATGGACCGAACCATGTCCTACAAGGTCCGAACTCTCTTCTTAGACACGCCAAACCCATGTGGCGTGCTCGGTGGAGCGGGTTTTGGATCATATCCAACACTCCCATAGATTCTGGTCAAACTCTTGGCTCAAGTACTCTCCTCCATGATCCAATCGTAGAGCCCTAATACTTTTTCCAAGCTGGTTCTCTACTTCATTTCTGAATACTTTGAACAATTCAAAGGATTCTGATTTGTTTCTTCATAAGATACACAAATCCATATTTCTCTGATCCTATCAGTAAATATGATGAAGTACTGAAAACCATCTTTAGCATTTGTGCTTAGTGGCCTTCATACATCAATATGTATGATTCCCAAAAGATCATATCTTTTCCTAATAAGTCTTACATGTCTCATATGATTCAATAATCAAATGAGTTCCACAAATCCATCCTCATGGAGTTCTAGATACATATCTCTTATTTATGAGGCCTAAACGATAATGCTAAAGATAAGTGAAGTTCATATCATTATATGCAAACCTCTTGGTATTAATGTTATAGATGAAATTATCATGATCAAGGATATACAATTCACTTAGACAAAATTGCATTACAATAATGCATATCATAATAAATGGAACAACATTTGTCCTTTATTATGATAGGGAGCTTTCTTGTCCAAACAAGAAACTACGATAATGGCCCTACTCATAGCAGGTACATAATCACTTTTGTCTAATTCATGAACAATATCTGAAAGGTAGAAATAATTCCCTACGGCTTATTCAGCAACCCTTTTCTTCATAGCCCCACGTGTAGGATTATTTCTTCCTTATCCATTTGTCTTCGTCTCTTGAGATCCCCACACTTCCATAAATGTGAGATCCTCATCTAGTATCATATACTTATGATGATGAGATAGACACATTGATTTCTATCAAAATACCTATGTTGGAATTCATAATTCCTTTATTACTTACTTCCAGGTACTTTGGGGAGTCTCTCTTCCTCTACACCACCTATGGGATTCCAAGGAAACATGGTTTTAGCAACAGGCTTGTTTCATACCCATGTGGTCGGCGCAAACCATTTGCCCTTACCCATGATGTTAACCATTAACAAATTTTCCCATGCCCATTATGAGTGTTTTGTTCAGTGATTTTTCAATCATATTGAGTAAATCAACTTTAAAACAAAACTATAATTGCATCCAATGCAATTATTGGTCCACTTGGGTGAATAACGGTTTATTCTTTATTTATCTCATAGATAATGCCCATTCACTAATGTTTCAATCATATTGAATTAGCTTATTTGCATAACGCAAAGTGGAGCAACACTTCAAACCTTTCATGTTGAGCTCGCTCTTTTGAAAGAGCTTCTTTCAATGTATGATCATATCATACTTCTCCATGTTTCTCTTCTTGCTTCCAAAGCTCAGATTTCATGGCAGCTAACATGAGGCAAGTCATAACCAAAGAACCATTCTTTGGTGTTCCTTTCATAGGTTTTAGTGTGTTTTGATAGTTTGGTGGAAGAGAGTTTTATGTTCTACGAAGTACAAAAAATTCTCTTTTATTTGAGAACGATTCTCAATTTTATACCAGTCTAGGAAATAGATAAAGTCGTGTTTTGTTTGTTTAATGCCATGGGTATTCAAAATAATAGGATTATACAAAGTTTGTGACGTTTAACTATATTTAACAAGTATTTAAATTGTTAAACATAGCTCCCACTATTTTACTACGGATTAATAACCCTGAAGATATTAATGCGGAAAATATCCGTATATTTTCTAGTGGGCCAAGATCCATGTTTCATCTCCTTATGAGCTTGCTTTGGCAAGTCACCCATAATTTGAATACTTTAGGTAGGAACAATTCCAATTGCATCCCTTATGAAACTCTTGGTTCAATTGGGCAAATAACTACTTATTTATCCATCCATATGGATAATCCCAATTGATTTCCTCTAGGTTTCTTAATCCTAGTTGTGTTCAACCTCATACTTAAACAATTGCACATTGTTACGTGCCATCGCATTCCATCATTATGAACGAAGTCGCCATGCTTTGGCACGCACGAACTTTGATAAATAATGATGATAATGAGTGTTTAAATAACGAGAAGGCAAGAACACAATATTTGAATTTTGAGGGATTTATAAATTCAATTTTAATTGTTTTGTTGATCAAAATCAACTAATCTATCTATTTGAGTTTGGGCACAACTCCAAATAATAGATCCGGGTTGTCAAATTATCTTATTATCCTAATTGCATGCATCAACCATACACCAACCACACAATAATAAGACAATAAAGTAAACAACCACAAAACAGAAATTAAACGTGATGTGGATATGGCCTTTTCTAGACTAAGATAGTTCCAACCCAATGGAATTATCTATGAACCCTAAACAAACACATCTCCATGCGTCTTGATCTTTTGGTCCATCCTTCATAGTTATGTGGAATGCTCCATGCTCCATCTTTTGTGGCTCCTTTGGCTTTGGGCTTCTTTTCTTCAATCTTGGATAACAATCTACTTTATCTAGAACTAGCTAACTTCTATACTAAATAAAATAAATCTCACAAGTTGAGAGAAAAAAAAATGGCACGCAGGCCATAAAACCCTAATTAATTATTACAATTAATTGATCAGCTCGCAGCCCGTAAAACCAAACCTCAAAAATAAACATCCACATCAAACCACATCCTAAGGCCATATCCAATCACCATGCGATTTGCACATAAACAGTTAAAATCCAATTTTAACGCGCTTGGTCAATTTGAACTGATTTTAGGATTTCTAGGGTTAAAACAGTCCATGGGCCCAACAATCCAATTGCCCGAGCCCAAAAAGGTGAACCGCAAGGCCCTAGGGCCGGGCCGGCCCCTAGCCCACGCGGCTAGGCTGCGGGCTGCCCGGCCCCTAGGGCGGCCAAAGCTTAGGCGGCAAGCAAGAGGGGCGGTCCCCTAAGGGGGCCGAACCTCTATAGGGAGTTGTTTCCAAAACAACTCCCTTGCTTGGTGCCCAAGTTTGGTTGTTTCCTTGTTTTGGAAGAACTCCTTCTTCCCCAAGGATGCCCAAACCCTAGATCAAAGATCCTAAAATTTCTCAAACTCACCAATTCATGCATCCAATGCAAAAATTAGATCTTGTTATGATAGATTATTGACAAATTGCATCCCATGCTTGATTTGTCTTGTTTTACGCGATAAACAATCAATTTAAGGTGTAAAACAACTAAAACGTAACACATAAACCACGTTTATGCTCTACGACGTGTGGCTCTGATACCACTGTAGGGTTTTGATTCATGGATGCGCAACGGAAACACAAATAATCATAAACCATGCAAAACCCTCTAAGGATCACAAGTAAAGAGACATAACGATGGTAAAGGAAGAAATCAATAACACACCTTAGGGTTCTCCTTTGATGACTTCAAACGCGAATTGTGTCACGTCTCTACGGTTGATCCACGCCTAGAGGTGACATCTAGATCTTCCAATTCCTTTGTGCTAGCTAGGAAGAATGGAAGAGGAAGAAGAAATCGCCAACAATGTAGTGCCAAAGGTGGGGCGGCTCTCCTTTTGGCCGACGGTTAGGGGGCGGTCCCAATGGGGGGTTCGGCCCTCTTTTGGGACTTGCTCTCTCTCTCCTTGCTTTGTTCTCTCCTTACTTCTATCATATAGATGTGTGTTGTGTGTAGAGAGAAAAATAAGCTAGGAGTGTTCTTTATATAGTCCAACAACTCCTTGTCCTACTACATAAAGAACCCCTCTCCTAATCCTACTCAAGTTTGCATTAGTCCCCTTTTGCAAAATAGTCCTTATCATGTCAATACATGGATTAGTTTCTATTTGCAAATTAATCCTAATCATGTCTCTACATGAATTAGGCCACCTTGGCAAATCATAATCATGTCTATACATAGATGAGTCCAACTTGCATATTAGTCCTACTAAGTTAGCAAGTTTATGCGATTTGATCCTTCTAATTAATTAATCATATTAATTAATTATTTCCCAAGTATAGTTCACCCCTATATGGCGTGTGACCCCATAGGTTCTATTTAGTTGGTAGTAACTATTTACTAATATGGAGCGGCCTCTAGCAAGATATCCATTCTAGCCAACAAATAGAATAGTCATCATGACAAACCTTATGCAAGTAATTGTCTCATCCCTTTGTCCCAATATCCGGATTGGACACGAGACATACAAGTCACACTCGTATATTCAATCCATAGTTTTTCGATCCTGGGAATAGCCTTATTCGTGCAAATAACATCAATATCCCATATTGATTTTTTTGAGTCTGGCCAGACATTTTATAAGCACTATCCCTAGAGTGGCCTAGGATTTTTTGCTCCCGTTATGTGGGAGGGACAAATTCTATCTACGTCCACTACGATCTCTAAGCTTGCTTTTTATTGTATACAGTACACGCCTTTATAGCTACCCAGTTACGGTGTAGCGTTTGACGCTACCAAGATCACAATAATCCACAACTAGAATATCTAGTGACTTCAAGTCTAAGGATGACAATACCGTTGCACCGCGAGAAGCGCTTGTGACTTAACATAACATGTATGTAGCCTTTTCGGAGATGGGTCAATCCGGTGCGCCATTACCCTTAATGCACACCCATGTGTTGGATCATGATATGTCCATATCAATCCAACCCCATACTAGTCTATAGATGATTGTCCTATTAATCATTATAATTGACTAGGGATATTTAAGAATATAACACTTATATTCTAAGGACTTCATTCACGTTAACATATCTCCATATCGATAACATAATGAATCGTAAATCCACAAGTGTCACAATTAATTGATTGCCTCTAGGGCACAATTCCAACAGGACCAAAGATGAAGACGCATGGAGATGTATTTGCTTTTAGGGTTCATAGATATTCCCATTGGCTTGGGAATATTTTAGTCTAGAAAAAGGCCATATCCATATCACATTTTATTTATTTTGTGGTTGTTTACTTTCTTGTCTTATTGTTTTGTGATTGGTGTATGGATGATGCATGCAATTAGGATAAGAAGATAATTAACAACCCGGATCTATTATTTGGAATTGTTCCCAAACTCAAAATAGATAGATCGTTTGATATGGATCAACAAAACAATTAAAATTGAATTTTAAAATCCCTCAAAAATTCAAATATTGGGTTTTGCCTTCTCTTTATTTAAACACTCATTGTCATCATGATTTATCAAACTCGTGCATGCCAAAGCAAGGCGACTTGGTTCATAATGATGCAATGCGATGGCACAAGCAAGTAATGTGAAATTGTTTAAATAAGAGGTTGGACACAACTGGGTTATTAATATGATTAAAAGCTAGAGGTAATCAATTGGGATTATCCATGCGGATGGATAAATAAAGAGTTATTTTCCCAATTGAACCAAGATTTGCATAGGATGCAATTGGAATCGTTCCTACCTAAAGTAGTCAAATCGGGTGACCTGCCAAAGCAAGCTCAAAAGGAGATGAAACATGGATCTTGGCCCACTAGAAAATATAAGGATATTTTCCGCATTAATATCTTGAGGGTTATTAATCCGTAGAAAAATAGTGGGAGCTATATTTAATAAACTAGCCAGTATTGAATATAGTCAAAAGTTCACAAATACTAAAACTTGGGTATTTTCCTTTTGTAGAATTTTAAATGGCAAACAACTCATCGAGTTCACAACATTCCCTACGATCTGTCCTTGAGAAGGACAAGCTCTCTGGAACCAACATCCTTGATTGGTACAGAAACTTGAGAATTGTTCTCAAGCAAGAGAAGAAACTGTACGCATTAGAGGAGCAAGTTCTAGCAGGTCCAGAAAATAATACTCCTGCAGCCCTAAAGGCGCATCAGAAGCGTGTTGATGACGCTAATGATGCGGCCTGCCTCATGCTATGCACAATGACCTCTGAGCTTTAGAAGAAACACAAGAACATGAATGCAGTCGATATGATCAGTACTTGAAGCAGCTCTTCCAAGAGCAGGCAAGGGTTGAGAGGTATGAAGTTTCGAAGGCATTGTTCAAATGTCATCTGGCTGAAGGAAACCCTGTGGGACCTCATGCAACAACCCCCTTATCCGGCTCGGGACAAGACCGGGAGGGCGATGCTTAATAGAAGCGGCGGAGATCAAAAGCAATACATTCCAAAACTATTATTATATTATTAAACAACTGTAAATAGTCTCTTACACAAGCTTAATACTATTACACAACACTTATGTAACATTATTATATAATTACTGGTGACTTCCATAGTCTAGATGAGTCTCACGCCCCTTCTACGTTACAATCCCTACTCCTAGACCTGCGGTGGGAAGGAAAACAAGAACCGCATTTTCCAAAATCAGCAAGAAATGGTGAGTGAGGTACACTTTAGCATGTAAAACAGGAAAGATGATGTAGCTTGCTGACTCTCGAGTTAAATAAAACAGTAACGGAGTATGAGTAAGACATATAGAGTTTGCGGCGTCATAAACACATAGTTAACCGATTCACGAATGACACATTCAAAATTTCAAACACTTCCCAAGTAAACAATGTACTAGTGACTGTTTCAAAATATAATATCAAATAGCCTCGTATCATACACAGAAAACATATAGTGTTCAACAAAGGACCTCCCAAAAGTTAGCGATCAACAAAGGACCTCCCAACAATCAGCGGTCAACAAAGGACCTCCAAATGTTAACGGTCAACAAAGGACCTCCTTGCTAACGGTCGACAAAGGACCTCCACAAGTTAACGGTCGACAAAGGACCTCCTTGTTCACGCTCAACAAAGGACCTCCGTGTCAGTAATGGTCAACAAAGGACCTCCTTGTTAATAACAGATTCTAGTACGGACCTCCTTGTTAATGGTCAACAACCGACCTCCTTGTTAGTAATAGATTCCAGTATGTGCACTCCCACTTTACGATCTTAACATGTCAAGGCAATCTTTCCGAAACGCAATCAAATTCACGTAAAAGCATGTGAATCACAAAACACATCTTGAGGCAAGATATAAATCATGATATGATACAAAATAAGACAGGCATATAAAGCCAAGCATATAACTCACAAATGTATCTTGAGACAGATCACAACCACACATTGACACGAAAGGAGCTAGGCTAGCTAGGCTAAGTATGCGAACTCACCTGAAGTCGATTCAGCAGCTAGTATGTAGGATGGTCGACGAAGCCTATGTCCACAAATCCGTCGCCTCCAATTTACAAATATCTAATCACAACGGTGTTATTTCTGAATATGCAAATGCATTGGCCCTATACCAATGTTCGACTACGTCGAGTACTAATTACATCTCTCACGATTCCCTTATAAGCTCGTATTTAAGTTATACACTTATATATACATGTATAGAAATATTCTTGAAATAACTTGATTAATCAAAACAATTCACTTTACTAGTCCTTATCTAATTAAGCGATAAGTGTCTAAAATTATTTAATATCACAACTACTAACAATAACAAGGAACGGATAATAATACATACTAAAGAGTTATTTTAGCTTTAATTATAATTATTGAGATACAATGCTAATTTAAATAAAGATAATGTGCCAAATAGTATCTTTCAAATAAACAGATATAATACTTTTATACCTTATCTTTCAAGACGAATTTTATAATAACATTCGTTCAGTTATTTATTTGTTTGAATCAATCTTTCGTAGACAAATATCATAAATAACTAATCATATGTGTATGTATATATATATATATATACACACAAATACTCCCACTAGTGTATCATCTAATAAAAACACTACATTATAACAAGATAGTACAACATATATAATTATTTGCAAAGTATTCATGATATTTATTTAGTTGAAATATAGAATTAATCAATATTAGCTTAATAGTTAAAACTAATTAGATAATTGTAAGAACATAATGTATAAACTACATTCAGCACCTAATAGTCTCGTTAAAAGACACTCGTGACACCTAAGTTTTCAAAAACAACATTATAAAAATGCACTTAGCTCCCCAAACATGAATATTCAAGTTCATCAATCAAAACACGAATTGAAGCATGTAAGGCTTGATTTTGGCTATGTAATTCAACTCAGGGCGAAGAGTAGAGCGTACCCGTACCAAAAATTGCAAGAAACCGTCAAGAAACGGTCCGGGTCGAATGTCCGAACGGCGACGTCGGAGGTGCAGCTCGTCGGAGCTGTTTCTCGTCGTTACTGGGTGAGGCTGAGCTTCCTATTGTCTTGTTCGGCCTCTTAGGAGTAGATTGAGGTAGGTTTCAGGTGGTGGGTGGCTGTGTTTGGTTCGGGTAAAGTTCACGCGAAGCTTTCACCAGCTTTAATGGCCGACGGTGGTGGCGGAGATGACTCTGCTGCTACTGCGGCTTCTCTTTCTATTCATTCTGTTTCTTTTCTTCTTCCAGGTGGCAATAGAGAGATACTGAGAGAGAGAGAGAGAGAAGAATCGGGTCGTGCTTGGTGGGTTGTTCCCGTCGGGGAACGGTGGAGGTTTTGGTGGCCGCTTTTGCCGCTGCTGCTGTTGTGCTCTGTTCTTACCAGAACAGAGTGTGAGACAGAGAGAGATGGAGAGGGAGGAAGAAAGAGAGAGATGGCAGTTGACGTTGGTGGTGGTGGTGATCGGTGATGTGGCGGTGGTGGTAGCCGGGGAAGGAGAAGATGAAGATGATGGCGATGATGATGAGGGAGATAAGGAGGTGTTGTTTATATAGGAGATCTTTCTTGGTGAAATTGCCTTTCAAAAAGGTTGAGCGGTGGCGGTGATAAGAATCTCCCGATAGAGAAGCTTATTTGAAGAAGTTGATGTTTGAGAAAGGTTAAGGTGTGGGTGGCACACCAAAGTGTTGAATGATTGGGCGTGTCACTCACACGAAATTTCGCGGTGGTCGCACACGCGTTAAAGACAAAAATAATAAAGATAAATAAAACATTGCATATTTATCTATGAATACTAACTTAATATTTTCTAATGTTCTACGAGAAGTTCTTTTCTCAAAAATACTCTAATTTAAGCAACTTTATTTCTCACAATTAAATTCTTTATTTATCTTTAAAAATTACTTTTTTACCCCTTTTAAATTATACCGGGTATTACATTCTCCCCTTCTTAGAATGAGCTTCGTCCTCGAAGCTCGAGTCGAAACTAGGGTTTCAGATCTTAGAATCACTACTAACGCCATAACTCCTAGCAAGCTACCAATGCAAAGGGAATACAAGGACATGCTATCAGGTACAGTATATGAGATTATTACTTCAGTCCTTTATTGGTTCCTAGCAGGAAACACAAGGACAATTAAGCTTCAATTTGAACGTTTCACATACTCAAGTTTTCAAGAGACATGTCATAACCAAATATTAGATTCTAATAACCAATCACATAACTCATCTTGTCGAGACATACAGAGTTCGGTCGTTTAGAAAATAGATAGGCATAGGTCAAAACACTAGGACCTTAACACGAAACAAGTTAGCGCCAGATAACACACAGCAACTTGTCACGCAAGAGGAAGCAAACAAGAACTCCCCAAATACCCGGCTTTCCGTATTTTGTGTTGCCCTTAGTTCATTTTAAATTACCCTACAGGTTTAATCCTGTGTTGGAAGAACTGCTCTGATACCACCTGCAACAACCCCCTTATCCGGCTTGGGACAAGACCGGGAGGGAGATGCCTAGTAGAAGCGGCGTAGATCAAAAGCAATACAATCCAAAACTCTTATTATATTATTTAAAAAACTGTAAATGGTCTCTTACACAAGCTTAATACTATTACATAACACTTATCTAACATTATTAGATAATTACTAGTGACTTCCATAGTCTAGATGAGTCTCACGCCCCTTCTACGTTACAATCCCTGCTCCAAGACCTGCGGTGGGAAGGAAAACAAGAACCGCAGTTTCCAAAATCAGCAAGAATTGCTGAGTGAGGTACACCTTAGCATGTAAAACAGGAAAGATGATGTAGCTTGCTGACTGCCGAGTTAAATAAAACAGTAACGGAGTATGAGTAAGAAAGATAGAGTTTGCAGCATCATAAACACATAGTTAATTGATTCACGAATGACACATTCAAAATTTCAAACACTTCCCAATTAAATAATGTACTAGTGACTGTTTCAAAATATAGAATCAAATAGACTCTTATCATATACAGAAAACATATAGTGGTCAACAAAGGACCTCCCAAAAGTTAGCGATCAACAAAGGACCTCCCAACTATCAGCGGTCAACAAAGGACCTCCAAATGTTAAAGGTCAACAAAGGACCTCCTTGTTAACGGTTGACAAAGGACCTCCAAAAGTTAACGGTCGACAAAGGACCTCCTTGTCAGTAATGGTCAACAAAGGACCTCTTTGTTAATAACATATTCTAGTACGGACGTCCTTGTTAATGGTTAACAACGGACCTCCTCGTTAGTAATAGATTCCAGTATGTTCAATCCCACTTTACGATCTTAACATGTCAAGGCAATCTTTCCGAAACGCAATCAAATTCACGTAAAAGCATGTGAATCACAAAACACACCTTGAGGCAAGATATCATGATATGATACGAAAAAAGACAGACATACAAATCCAAGCATATAACTCACAAATGTATCTTTAGACAGATCACAATCACACATTAACACGAAAGGAGCTAGGCTAGCTAGGCTAAGCATGCGAACTCACCTGAAGTCGATTCAGCAGCTAGTATGTAGGTTGGTCGACGAAGCCTATGTCCACAAATCCGTCGCCTACAGTTTACAAATATCTAATCACAACGGTGTTATTTCTGAATATGCAAATGCATTAGCCCTATACCAATGTTCGACTACTTCGAGTTCTAATTACATCTCTCACGATTCCCTTATAAGCTCGTATTTAAGTTATACACTTATATATGCATGTATAGAAATATTCTTGAAATAACTTGATTAATCAAAAAAATTCTCTTTACGAGTCTATGTAATTAAGCGATAAGTGTCTAAAAGTATTTAATATCACAACTACTAAAAATAACAAGGAACGGATAATAATACTTACTAAAGAGTTATTTTAGCTTTAAATAAACATTTATATTTATTGATAAAATAATAGTATATAATTATTGAAATTCAATGCTAATTTAAATAAAGATAATGTGCCAAATAGTATCTTTCAAATAAACAGATATAATACTTTTATACCTTATTTTTCAAGACGAATATTATAATAACATTCGTTCAGTTATTTATTTGTTTGAATCAATCCTTCGTAGACAAATATCATAAATATCGAATAATATGTGTATGTATATATATATATATACACACACACACATAAATACTCTCACTAGAGTATCTTCTAATAAAAACACTACATTATGAAAAGATAGTACAACATATATAATTTTTTGCAAAGTATTCATGATATTTATTTAGTTGAAATATAGAATTAATCAATATTAGCTTAATAGTTAAAACTAATTAGATAATTGTAATAACAGAATGTATAAACTACATTCATCCCCTAATAGTCTCGTTAAAAGACACTCGTGACACCTAATTTTTCAAAAACAACATTATCAAAATGCACTTAGCTCCCCCAAACATGAATATTCAAGTTCATCAATCAAAACACAAATTGAAGCATGTAAGGCTTGATTTTGGCTATGTAATTCAACTCTGGGCGAAGAGTAGAGCGTACCCGTACCAAAAGTTACAAGAAACCGTCAAGAAACAGTCCGGGTCGAATGGCCGAACGGCGGCGTCGGAGGTGGAGCTCGTTGGAGCTGTTTCTGGTCGTTACTGGGTGAGGCTGACCTTCCTAGCGTCTTGGTCGGCCTCTTAGGAGTAGATTGAGGTAGGTTTCATGTGGTGGGTGACTGTGTTTGGTTCGGGTAAAGTTCACGCGAAGCTTTTGCCGGCTTTAATGGCCGACGATGGTAGCGGAGATGACTCTGCTGCTACTGCGGCTTTTCTTTCTATTCACTCTGTTTCTTTTCTTCTTCCAGGTGGCAATAGAGAGATACTGAGAGAGAGAGACAGAGAGAGAAGAATGGGGTCGTGCTTGGTGGGTTGTTCCCGTTGGGGAACGGTGGAGGTTTTGGTGGCAGCTTTTGCCGCTGCTGTTGTTGTTCTCTGTTCTTACCAGAACAGAGTGTGATATAGAGAGATATGGAGAGGGAGGAAGAAAGAGAGAGAGATGGCAGTTGACGTTGGTGGTGGTGGTGATAGGTGATGTTGGCGGTGGTGGTATCCGGGGAAGGAGAAGATGAAAATGATGGTGATGATGATGAGTGAGATAAGGAGGTGTTGTTTATATAGGAGAGCATTCTTGGTGAAATTGTCTTTCAAAAAGGTTGAGCGGTGGAGGTGATAAGAATCTCCCGATAGAGAAGCTTATTTGAAGAAGATGATGTTTGAGAAAGGTTAAGGTGTGGGTGGCACACCAAGGTGTTGAATGATTGGGTGTGTCACTCACACGAAAATTCCCGGTGGTCGCACACGCGTTAAAGACAAAAATAATAAAGATAAATAAAACATTGCATATTTATCTATGAATACTAACTTAATATTTTCTAAAGTTCTACGAGAAGTTCTTTTCTCAAAAATACTATAATTGAAGCAACTTTATTTCTCACAGTTAAATTCTTTATTTATCTTTAAAAATTACTTTTTTACCCCTATTAAATTATACGGGGTATTACATTCTCCCCTCCTTAGAATGAGCTTCGTCCTCGAAGCTCGAGTCGAAACTAGGGTTTCAGATCTTAGAATCACTACTAATGCCATAACTCCTAGCAAGCTACCAATGCAAAGGTAATACAAGGACATGCTATCAGGTACGGTATATTAGATTATTACTTCAGCCCTTTATTGGTTCCTAGCAGGAAACACATGGACAATAAAGCATCAATTTGAACTTTTCACATACTCAAGTTTTCAAGAGACATGTCATAACCAAATATTAGATTCTAGTAACCAATCACATAACTCTTCTTGTTGAGACATACAGAGTTCGGTCGTTCAGAAAATAGATAGGCATAGGTCAAAACACTAGGACCTTAACACAAAACAAGTTAGCGCTGGATAACACACAGCAACTTGTCACGCAAGAGGAAGTAAACAAGAACTCCCCAAATACCCGGCTTTCCGTATTTTATGTTTCCCTAAGTTCATTTTAAATTACCATACAGGTTTTAATCCCGTGTTGGAAGAACTGCTCTCATATCACCTGCAACAACCCCCTTATCCGGCTCTGGACAAAACCGGGAGGGCGATGCTTAATAGAAGCGGCGGAGATCAAAAGCAATACAATCCAAAACTCTTATTATATTATTAAAAAACTGTAAATAGTCTCTTACACAAGCGTAATACTATTACATAACACTTATCTAACATTATTAGATAATTACTAGTGACTTCCACAGTCTAGATGAGTCTCACGCCCCTTCTATGTTACAATCCCTGCTCCTACACCTGCGGTGGGAAGGAAAACAAGAACCGCAGTTTCCAAAATCAGCAAGAATTGCTGAGTGAGGTACACCTTAGCATGTAAAACAGGAAAGATGATGTAGCTTGCTGACTGCCGAGTTAAATAAAACAGTAACGGAGTATGAGTAAGAAAGATAGAGTTTGCAGCATCATAAACACATAGTTAATCGATTCACGAATGACACATTCAAAATTTCAAACACTTCCCAATTAAATAATGTACTAGTGAGTGTTTCAAAATATAGAATCAAATAGACTCTTATCATACACAGAAAACATATAGTGGTCAACAAAGGACCTCCCAAAAGTTAGCGATCAACAAAGGACCTCCCAACTATAGCGCTCAACAAAGGACCTCCAAATGTTAAAGGTCAACAAAGGACCTCCTTGTTAACGGTCGACAAAGGACCTCCAAAAGTTAACGGTCGACAAAGGACCTCCTTGTTAACGGTCAACAAAGGACCTCCTTGTCAGTAATGGTCAACAAAGGACCTCCTTGTTAATAACAGATTCTAGTACGGACGTCCTTGTTAATGGTCAAAAACGGACCTCCTTGTTAGTAATAGATTCCAGTATGTGCAATCCCACTTTACGATCTTAACATGTCAAGGCACTCTTTCCGAAACGCAATCAAATTCACGTAAAAGCATGTGAATCACAAAACACACCTTGAGGCAAGATAGAAATCATGATATGATACGAAAAAAGACAGACATACAAAGCCAAGCTTATAACTCACAAATGTATCTTGAGACAGATCACAATCACACATTGACACAAAAGGAGCTAGGCTAGCTAAGCTAAGCATGCGAACTCACCTGAAGTCGATTCAGCAGCTAGTATGTAGGATGGTCGACGAAGCCTATGTCCACAAATCCGTCGCCTACAGTTTACAAAAATCTAATCACAACGGTGTTATTTCTGACTATGCAAATGCATTAGCCCTATACCAATGTTCGACTACTTCGAGTGCTACTTACATCTCTCACGATTCCCTTATAAGCTCGTATTTAAGATATACACTTATATATGCATGTATAGAAATATTCTTGAAATAACTTGATTAATCAAAACAATTCTCTTTACGAGTCTATGTAATTAAGCGATAAG
Organism: Linanthus parryae; assembly: GCA_023055425.1. Taxonomy (NCBI): domain Eukaryota; kingdom Viridiplantae; phylum Streptophyta; class Magnoliopsida; order Ericales; family Polemoniaceae; genus Linanthus; species Linanthus parryae. The sequence goes on along the minus strand of JALGPY010000005.1, from coordinate 107,414,819 downwards.
TGTCTAAAATTATTTAATATCACAACTACTAACAATAACAAGGGACGGATAATAATACTTACTAAAGAGTTATTTTAGCTTTAAATAAACATTTATATTTATTGATAAAATATTAGTATACAATTAAATAAATTCAATCCTAATTTAAATAAAGATAATGTGCCAAATAGTATCTTTCAAATAAACATATATAATACTTTTAAACCTTATTTTTCAAGACGAATATTATAATAACATTCGTTCAGTTATTTATTTGTTTGAGTCAATCTTTCGTAGAAAAATATCATAAATACCTAATAATATGTGTATGTATATATATATATATATATACACACACACACATAAATACTCTCACTAGAGTATCTTCTAATAAAAACACTACATTATGACAAGATAGTACAACATATATAATTTTTTGCAAAGTATTCATGATATTTATTTAGTTGAAATATAGAATTAATCAATATTAGCTTAATAGTTAAAAATAATTAGATAATTGTAATAACAGAATGTATAAACTACATTCATCCCCTAATGGTCTCGTTAAAAGACACTCGTGACACCTAAGTTTTCAGAAACAACATTATGAAAATGCACTTAGCTCCCCCAAACATGAATATTCAAGTTCATCAATCAAAACACGAATTGAAGCATGTAAGGCTTGATATTCAAGTAGAGCGTACCAGTGCCAAAATTTTATGAAACCGTCAAGAAACGGTCCGGGTCGAATGGCCGAACGGCGGCGTCGGAAGTGGAGCTCGTCGGAGCTATTTCTGCTCGTTTCTGGGTGAGGCTGATCTTCCTAGCGAATTGGTCGGCCTCTTAGGAGTAGATTGAGGTAGGTTTCAGGTGGTGGGTAGCTGTGTTTTGTTCGGGAGGAGTTCACGCGCAGCTTTCGCTTGCTTTAATGGCCGACGGTGGTGGCGGATATGACTCTGCTGCTACTGCGGCTTCTCTTTCTACTCACTTTGTTTCTTTTCTTCTTCTAGGTGGCAATAGAGAGATACTGAGAGAGAGAGAGAGAGAATAATAGGGGTGGTGCTTGGTGGGTTGTTCCCGTCGGGGAACGGTGGAGGTGGTGGTGGCGGCTTTTGCCGGTGCTGCTGTTGTGCTATGTTCTGAACAGAACAGAGTGTTTGACAGAGAGAGATGGAGAGGGAGGAAGAAAGAGAGAGAGATGGCAGTTGAAGTTGGTGGTGGTGGTGATCGGTGATGTTGGCGGTGGTTGTAGTCGGGGAAGGAGAAGATGAAGATGATGGTGATGATGATGAGGGAGATAAGGAGGTGTTGTTTATATAGGAGAGCTTTCTTAGTGAAATTGTCTTTCAAAAAGGTTGAGCCTTGGCGGTGATAAGAAACTCCCGATAGAGAAGTTTATTTGGAGAAGATGATGTTTGAGAAAGGTTAAGGTGTGGGTGGCACACCAAGGTGTAGAATGATTGGGTGTGTCACTCACGCTAAATTTCGCAGTGGTCGCACACGCGTTAAAGAAAAAAATAATAAAGATAAATAAAACATTGCATATTTATCTACGAATACTGATTTAATATGTTCTAAAGTTCTACGAGAAGTTATGGTCTCAAAAATACTATAATTTAAGCAACTTTATTTCTCACAATTAAATTATTTATTTATCTTTAAAAATTACTATTTTACCCCTTTTAAATTATGCGGGGTATTACACCTCACGTACTCCGTATGATCGGGTACTTGGAGAATCTCGCACGACTAGGGTTCCTGGTCGGCCAAGAGTTGGCCACTGATCTCGTGCTGCAATCGTTGCCTGAAAGTTATGGACAGTTCATCATGAACTATAACATGAACGATATCGTGAAACCACTGCCATATTTACTCAATATGTTGAGGGCAGCTGAACAAAGCATCAACAAGGGTAAGGGCAAGGCCAATATGATGGTACAGAAAGGAAAGGGCAAAAGGTTTGCCTCATCCTCAAAGGGCAAAGGTAAGTCAGTTACCAAGTCCAAGGAACCTGTCCTTCAACCTGTTGGTGGCATTTCCAAAGGTGTGACTAAAGTTGAGTGTCACTACTGTAGTCAGCCTGGACACTGGAGGACAAACTGCCCAAAATATCTGGAGGACAAGAGGGTTGGAATAGTGATTCCACCACCACCAGGTATTTTTGTTGTAGATGTCAATTTAACAATCTCTACATCGTGGGTTTTGGGTACTGGATGTGGATCTCACATTTGTCGAAATGTGCAGGATCTAAAGAGAAGTAGAAGATTGGCTAAAGGGTAGATAGACCTGCGCGTTGGGAATGGAGCAAAAGTTGTTGCGTTGGTCGTAGGCGTATACGAGCTATCTCTGCATTCAGGATTAGTTTTAGAATTAAATAATTGCTATTTTTTGCCTGCTATGAACAGAAACATTATTTATATTTCTTGTTTGGACAAGGACGGTTTTATTATTTCAATAAAGAACAATTGTTGTTCCATTTGTTTTAATTATATTCACTATTGTAGTGTGCAATTATTTAATGGACTGTATGTCCTTGATCTAAGAAATCCTGTCTACAACATTAATACTAAGAGGATTAAAATAAATTATTTAAATCCTGCTTACCTATGGCACTGTCGTTTGGGCCACATAAGCGAGAAGCATGTATCTAGACTCCATAAGGATGGATTCCTAGACTCATTTCATTTTGAATCATATGAGACATGTGAGCTTGTTTATTGGGAAAAATGACAAAGTCCCCTTTTAATAAGAAAGGTGAGAGGACTAGTGAGCATTAGTCCCCTTTTGACACTTGTACATAGTGATGTATGCGGGCCATTTGCCACGCCTGCCAGGGGTGGTTATGTCTACTTCATTACATTTACTGATGATTTCAGTAGATATGGATTTGTATACCATATGAAGGCCAAATCAGAATCCTTTTAAAGGTTCAACGAATTCCAGAGTGAAGTAGAGAAGCAACTTGGCATAAGTATCAAGGCTCTACGATCGGATCATGGAGGAAAGTACTTGAGCCAAGAGTTTGACGCTTATCTTAGGGAGCGTGGGATCGTTTCCCAACTCACTCCACCCGGAACACCACAATGGAATGGCGTGTCCGAGTGGAGGAATCGAAAACTATTAGATATGGTTCGATCTATGATGTGTCAGACCGATCTTCCATTGTTATTTTGGGGCTTCACTCTATTAAGTGCAGCTTTCACCATTAAACGTGTTCCATCTAAATCAGTCATGAAAACACCACATGAGATGTGGAGTTTGAGGCGTCCCACACTATCGTTAATGAAGATTTGGGGTTGCGATGTTTTGTACGAGAGAATCCTGCAGAGAGAATTCAATATACACCAAGAGTAGGGGATAGAAAGAACACAGGAAGAGTAAGGTTGTGTGTAGGGAGAGAGTAAGACAATAGCACTGTATGAGAGAGAGAGACAGGACTTTGGCAGAGCTTCCGCGTATCTCAGGTGATTCTCCCTTGTATGGAAGGGTTAATGATCCTATATATAACGGAGAATGTGACCGTTGTAGTGTGGTTAATGCGCCCATTAATGGCGGCTTAATTAGCTTAACTACAATGGCACGTTCGTCCGCGTATATAGGGACCGTTACGGCACGTTATCCGCGTATACCGGAACCGTTATGAGGTTGACCGGGTAGACCGGGTTTATGGAGCTCCTGCCATAAATATCTCAAAGCAGTTACTAGGGGTCGCGCGCGAGCTTGGTTGTCGCACGCGCGCGACAGGACTTACTCTAGCCTCCAAACCACTAAGTCCCTACAGGTCCCGTGTGGTGGTATGCGAGGGCCCTGTCTCGCAGCTCCCACGTGGATCAGCGCGGCTGGTGATCCAGTGTGTGTGGAGCACAGCTAGGTGTGCTGGATGGTCGCCACGTGGCTAAGATATGCTTGACTAGAAAGCACTATCTACATTAGCCCCCTTTCTGCGCGTGAAGACACACAGCCGGATAGACTTCAATGCGCATGAACCAATGTACGCGTCGCCGCCACGTACAAATTCAAATACATGCAAATTCAGCCCACGTGTGTGTCATTATGACCTAAAATCCCTAGAGTCGTGCCGTCTGGTCTTTTAGGGTTTTAGGCATGACGTCAGCTCGTCCTGTGATTGCGCAATTCGACGGTGACGGTTGCGATTCGACTACTGAAAGGACGCGACCCCTCATTGTTTTTGGATAAATACTATGTGCTCTCCATTGTTGCAAAGCATTACTTCTTTCTCTTAAAGTGAATGATACCCGGAAGCCTTCAAGAGCAGATTCAAGTGATCAATCATTAGTTCTTCCTTGTCAATCGTCTCCTTCAACTGGCTTCATCTAAACAAGCTTTACCAAAACAATGTTGGCTTTGCTCAATTTCATTTAATGTACTGAAATATGCCTTGAACTGTATTGGATCTGCAAACCCGTGTCTATTTGAAACATATCATTCGTTGAGAACTGCAAAAAGAGACCTTGTGCTTAAACCCAGAACTGATCTAATCACCGGATTTTGAATGTGGGACTTCTGAAATTCCAAGCAATATAAACAATTCCAGATTTCTAAACCCAGAATTGACCCTGAACTGTTCATCTTCTTTTGACAAAACATAGTTGCTTCAAACTGAAATTCGAACTGAATGTGTGTATTTCTCCCCCCTTTTTTCTTGCGCTTCCACAGGAATGGAAAGACAAAAGGAACCAAACCCGTTAAAGAGGTCGAAGATATACCTGATCTTCCCCAAACCTTATGGCGGAAAGCCCCCTATTTGGGCGGAAAAGATTTTTATCACGCTAGGGTTAAGGTGACGAACTTGCCAACTCCTGTTCCCTCTGGAGAGTTGCAAACATTGACCCCGCCTGTTAACGCAGCCATGCTAGAATTGATCGATTCCAAGGATGTGGTTTGATTAGGGGTTGAAAATGGGTTTTTTCCCCATACTGCAATTTCTACCCAGGCGTTTGTTCAGAAATTGGACTTCATGGATGAGTGGATTGACCACGTATTGACCCACCATGCCATCGCATTGAACAATGCTGGTGTCTATTTCGCAGTCCGTGCTATGAAGGGTGCTGCCGTGAAGTTGGATCAGTCCATGCTTCTAAACCTTCTTTCCCGTTATTCGCCTGCGACTCACACCTTCCACTTTTCTGAGTTCGAGGCTGCTCCCACCCTGGAGGATGTGCATATGTTGTATGATCTTTCTCCCATTGGTGAGGTGGATCCTCTGAGTCCTTTGAGGACTGATACAAAACTTGCTCTGTACAAGCAGATGGAGGAATGCTTGTCGGAGGTAAAGAAATTTTCCACACGGTGGACACCTGCAAAACTTCTTCCCGAATGGCAGCTGGTTGATACATCTGCTAAGAACACCTGGGGCAAGTGGGTGCAGTACTTCTTTCGCGACTATGCGAGTAGCAGTATCACCAAGAAACTACTGAGCCAGAACCCAAAGGCGAAGAATTATGTGAATGGGAAAGGTTATCATCTGACCTTGTGTTGTTTTCTCTGCGCCTGGTTATCAAGGTACCTAATTGATGGTCACCCTCATGATGGGGTTTCTACCATGTCCTCCCTCTTGCTGTGAGACTCACCCTTGGTCAGAGAGTCGCACTTGGGCCGCTAGTCTTGGGCACCCTATATCATAGATTGGACCAATTGGTTGTGGCGACCAAGGACTCTCGCGGTCGTCTTGATGTGTTGACTTATGTTAACATCGCATTCCTGACCATGTGGTTGTTTGAGCGATGGCCCTCCTATGCTCCTGTTCCTTCTAAGCCCATCAAATGGTGTGTCCCAGGTGCGGAGGACGAACTTTCTAGTGGATGAACTGCTCGATGGTTTGGAACCCATTTTCCTAAGTGTACCTGGAGCCTGATATGCGATGACCGGAGCAAGTTTACGGCTAGGCCTTATGCGACGCGCATTGAAAATGTGCGATGGTTCCCAAAGTTGTATCCTTCCAGGCCTGTTGCTTTCTCGGAAGAACTCCTTTTCGAGGGTCATGAGCGCTTTCACGAGCGCTATCGCGAATTCTTCTGCTGGTGTCTAAGGGGCTCTCTTCCTGCTCTTGCAGAGTATGTTCGTGAGCTTACTCCCAGGTACGATAGGATCACAGTGGATGTTGATCCCACTCGCGTTTCTCCCTAGTTCGGCTTTGATGCGGTGGTGCAATCAGTCTGGCCCAGATCCATTGTAAGAGGCTACTACAAGCGGCTACTGTCTGGCGAGTGCCAAACGATTCTGAGGAGCAACCTTCCCTTCGATCAACCTTCAGGTGGCCGCGCAGGTCGCTACTCCAAGAATTGGGTTGCTTACTGGACTACCCAGCAGGCTAGATTTGAGACGCAGTCGACCCCTCAACCCAGCAGAGCTCCTGTGATCAAGATAAATTCCTTCCCCTTCCGTCCTAACTGCAGTTTGGATGACTCCCAGTATGGCTGCTACTCATTGCTAGACCATGAGAACCACTTGTGCCCATCCACCATCCTTGAAGAGAAGATGGTCGCAGTTAGGGATGGTGCTTCGCATGTTATCAAGTACAGCGAAGATTTTGCCAAGGTAATCAATTTCCTTTGCGCGTGTTAAGTTTCTTTACTTTGATGTGTCTAAACTTATGCTCCATTTTCTTTTTTAGTGCTATCTGAGGAGGTTTGCATCTGGTGAGCGCTCAAAGTCGCTGATCAATACCATCGTTTCTGCGAGAAGGCAGGGTGAGCAAATTCTGCTAGCAATGGGAATGGCTCCCGCAATCGAGGCCCGAATTCGCGAGGTAATGGACGCATTTCCTGACTCGCTGATAGACAACACCCCAGTTTTGTCTCCTCCTAGGAACGCTCCATCTCCCCCTGCGAACGCTGCTCCAAGGGCGAAAAGGCCGAGGAAGAAGGGAATCATAATCTCTCCCCCTAGGAGTGCTCCAGCTTCCTCTCCTGCGAAGTCCCTTACTTCTAAGGAAAAAGGCAAAGGTCGCATGCCAAGCAAGGCGCGAAAAGAGCTCGCAGTTGAGACTTTTATTCCGTTTGATCAGGAGGAAGAGGAAGATGAGAGGAGAGAGGTGAGAGAAAGAGATGTTGATGAAGAAGAAGAGAGAGTCGAAGATGAAAGAGGATAAGAAAGAGGTGAGATACAAGTGGAAGATTCGGAAGGTATCTCGAACGAACTTATCTTCTCATTACTTAATCTCTCGTGCTATTTACTGAACAGTTTGTTCTTTCGCAGATGATGATGCACAAACCATCAGCGGCCTTCTGGCCAAGAGGCAGAAGAAGGGTTCTCACTCTGGCGTTTCCAGCGAAGCCATAGACGAGGACATCCTTGCCGAGTCTAGAATAAGAGCTGCGGAGGCTGCTGAAAGAAGAAGATGAGATCGAACTCATAAAGAAGAGGAGTTTGAAAGAGCAACATGTTGATGACTTGGTGCAGCAGGCTGATGAGGAAGATGCGGCAGATGATTTGGATGCGGCTGCTTTGGAACAAGATCGAGCAGATTTTGAGGAAATCGCAGGTGGTAAACAAGGTGAAATTTTTAACCTCGCTGTGACTTATCAAGAAGTGATTACGGGTGCGTTAAAGCATGGCTTGTCAAAAGCTGATATCCGTCGATGGCTAGTAAGCAAGTGCCGTGAACCTTCAGGTAACCATTCAAGCAGTGTTTGTAAACTAGGCTTAGTAACCGAAGCATCATCATAACTGGTTTCTTCGCACCCCAGGTCACGCCCACCTTAAGGATGTTCTTAATGAAGATACCCTAGTAGGATACAGTGTCGCGTCTTTAGCATATGATGAAGATGCCACAATCCCACCTACGCGTGGAGGTTCTCGCACTTGGTTTATCAAAATAACAAAACATTGTGTGATACAAGTTACCTCACATTTTCATGTCTTGTATCGCAGGCGATGCTGAGGAGGCCATGCCGGAAAAGAGAAGTCAATCCCCTGCATCTTATGTTCCAGGGCGAAGCTCCCATGTCGAGAAGTCTGTCGCAGCTGCCGATTATGCAGGAGAGCCCTTGGAGGATGTCACTGAAGTTTCTGATGACATCGAAGCTGACACCGTGGTAATGGAGGAAGATGCTGATGTCGCAGCTGAGGAAATGGAGACAGATGCTGCCGGGGCTGAGGTTCATGAAAATGAGCAGTTCATGGGAGACATAACATCACATGTAAATGTGAATGTTCTAATGAGTGCTCCCGAGCCTCACGAGCCCCTCGCACCCGAAGGAGTTCCTGGTCGAGCAGCAGCTACTGCCGTTGCCATTCCTCCAACGAAGAAAGAGCTTCCATAGGTTCCCCAAGCATGGAGTTTTTGGAGCTCGCAAGTGGGAGCTGCAATCGCACCTGCTGTGGCCTATACCCTTCCTACCAACTATGAGGAACTAGAGCTCGCAGCTGATAGACAAGAAATGGAGCGAGGACAGACTTCAGCTGCTCCAGCAATGCGCATTCCTTCTTTGCGCGAGATCCTTGAAGGAACTGGTATGTTATACATCCTTGTTTACAAGTTTCATGCTCTAAACTTAAATCAACGTTGTTAGGATTGAAGCAAGCTGATGTGGAATGGCTAGTTCGGATGTGTCTCTCCTATCCTCGGTCGTTTGCGAGGTCTCTATAGATAGAGCCATATAACAGAAGGTTGTTCTTGACCGAAGCCATCTGGATTTTGGAACAGCTGTCTGTGGCCACTCCTGCGACAAATTCTCCTCAAAGTGCGCAGCTGCTTTTCAGCACATGCCAAGGCCTTCAAGCCAAAGTTCAAGGCAAGCTAGGCTTCGGGGATCTTCTCAACAGGGTCACCCAGATTCGCGCAGCTGTGAATTTGAAATGCGGTTTCCACAACCTTGCAACTGAGGGGCGAAAGGTAGAGGAGCAAAGGCAGAAGGCTGAAGAGGCTGTCAAGCTCTTCCATGAGATGAACGCCAAGTACGAGCAGCTGAAGCGAGAAGTGGACCAAGTGAGAGAAACAAAAACAGAGTTTGTTTGGAACAAAAAAAACTGTATTGTAATGTTGCTAGGGTGTTAACGACATAAAATTGCATGTTTTAGTATGTTAATGAACTCTTTATAACTTGCTAATATGTGTAATTTAGTTATTTTATCTCTCTTTCTAGACTTATTCTTGTTTTCGTAGATTTGGTTGTTTTCTCTCATTTTGTAGGTAAAATCCTGATTTGGAATGCAAGAGACTAGCCTAGGAGGGCCAAACGATGAATTAAAGAAACTTAGAGCGCTTGATTGGAAGATTAGTGAAGATTTGAAGACCTATTGGAGAAGACAAGAGTAGAATATGGGGCCGTTATTGAAGATTTAGAAGAAAAGAGGCCAAAATGAGAGTCAAAGGTTGAAGAGGAAGGCATAATAGAGAAGAAACTAACGGAATGGGGTGCTAAGTGACATTTTCTAAAGTTAAAAAGGGTTGCTATGAAGGAGTTTCAACGGACTTGGGGTGTTTTTGCTATTTTCTAAACCTTTTGAAGAAGGAACGGGGGTGTTTTAAATTATTACAGCAAAGAGGGGGGAGTCGGGTTAAATTTCACCTAAACAGCTCACAGACGCGTCTTCCCCCTCTCTTCTCTCTCCCCGACGCACCAGCAAACCCATCACCGCCATTGTCAAAGCTTCGCCGAAGCTTCCTTCGGCCCCAAACATGACCAATTCTTCACCAAATCGCGTGAAACCAGTCCCAATCTTCTCCTTGTCCAACCCTCTTCCTAACCCACTGCTCAATTCGGCCCAACAAGCAACCGAGATAAAAGCCCCAAATTGATTTGGGGTTCGTGAAGCTTCTGCAAATCAACGAAGGGGAAGGTTTAGGACAAATTGGAGGGTGAATATTGAAGACTTGGGGGCTACGAAACCCCCCTCACTGCCTATATAAGCTGAAGAGAAAGAAGAAGAAGCGGAGGACGAACACGCACGAAGCTGAGCCGAAACTCTGCTTCTCTCTCTTCTCTCTCGGCACTTGCTGGGTTCTGGGTTTGTTCTGGTGATTCCGAGCTCGTCCCGAGCTATCACGGAGCCAGCAACAATCAAGGGAGAGAGGGGTAGGTCTGGTTAATTCTGGGTTCGGGTTTTCTCTGTTTTGAGCACTGTTTTTGCTCACTGTTCTTGGTTAGTTGTTGCAGCAGCAGTAGCTTGTGATTTAGCTGCTGTTAGTTTTGAATTGTTGGGTTGTTAGCTGCTTTAGATTGATTAAAGTGTAGTTTGAATCAAACACTAGTAGTTTGTTCATCATTTGGTAGCAAGTTGGTGTTATTTGGTTGAATTGAAGAGTATTTTATCTTGAATATAATGACTATTTTCATGAATGCTCTTGATTCTTGTTTCTTGCTCTTGAATATGAACAACTAAGCTACTTGTTGGGTTTGATTGATGAAGATAGATGACTTGTGTGTGAGAAATTCAATTGTTCTTCTAGTCTTATAAGTTGGATGTCGAATTCGTAGTATTCAAGTGTTGAATATCAAATCCGAATTGTGGCTTGATCTTTCATATGGAAACGCTCTCGTTTACATATGAAAGATGCTTGACATAACTCGATTTTGAATTTCACTCTTGAATACAAGAGCTAGACAAATCCTCTTACTATATAATCCATGCTTTTCTTTGACATAAACTTTGGGTGTTGATGCTCACACACAAGGCCTCTATTGGAATCGATTGACCCAACTTACTCTCTTATTGACAAACTCGTTTGAATCATACTAGTAATAGTGTTAGTAGTTGTTATATTTCTTAGTTATTTGCTCTAGCAATATCAACAACTCTTGCTCCATCACTTGAGTGGTGGATTCAAAGCTTGTCTAGCTCTAAAGCCTTTGAGAAACTCGTTTTGTCAATTTAGTTAGTTTCTTAGTAGTTTACTAGTTAGCGTAGAGTGTTTAATCTCTTTCCCAATCCTTGTGGAAATCGATCCCGTTCTTCCTCGGGTACTACTTGTAGCGATATCCTATACTTGGGATTATCGACATCGAACATAAGGTTGCATGCCCCGTTTTGCCCTTCCGGGGATTTGCTCAAGTATTTTATGCGTATCAATTATGACGTCACCCGGTGACATACTCGCCTTGATTTTCGCGCTAACTACTAATTAGATAAGCACGCTTTCCTTGGGAAGTCCATCCGTATTATGACCTTCCATCATTAATTAGGGAACTCCACCGAATTTTCGTAGCCTTTAGTAGGGTAATTGAATGTTACCTCTTTTAAGACGTAAGTAATTGAATCTTACCCCTTTTCCATGCTTTGCTGACTCAGCTGGGAACTGAAGGGTCTCCATAGGGTCTATATAAACCCTGCCTCTTGCTGCTTGGGTTCTTCATCCCAAAATGTGGCCTGCCATGAGTCCTTACGACTGCTGGCTTTAACGCTTGTCTTTTGTTGATTCATGGCAATTTCAAGTTGTGAAACCTGAGTTTGTGTTTTGTGCCATAGAAATAGCTTCCAAGATCTTCTTTACGAAGTTTATTGATCTTCATAACCATCGTAAAGAAGATGCACATAATACCTCATGCTTGTTCGAAGATTTTTCTTCGTCTATTATGTTTGCAGGTCGTATTTCCGGCTGCCTTCCGGCGAGGTGCAGTGCTGTACTGACCTTCTTACCAACTCGTAATGAACGGGTTGTTTCTCCTCTAGCTTTCCCGGAGGAGAACTATTTGCCTCCATGTTCTTGAACTAGGAGTGGCGAGCCATTATGCTCGTCTCCGTGGACAAGGAGCTTCCTGCCCCAGGAGTTGCTGCCTGCCTGTTCTTCACCGCCGCATCCGCCTGAACAGGTGGTTCATCTGGCATATCTCTTGGGCAAAAGACCAGACAGAGGCATTGTGCAGATCCGGGATCTTGAAGATTGCGTCGCATAGCTTTTGTAGCGTTTGTAGGCCGTTCGTTTTATAGTAAGATTTACCTTACCATTAGATTTCACTTGTAAGCTGCTATCTAGACAGATAGATTGTAAGTCATTTTGAATCTTAATGAAATACAGTTGGAGTATTCGCTGTTCTTCGTTTGATAGAACAGTTTGTAATATCGCATGCGAGTTGGATATAAAACAAGTTATGTTTCTTTCGCCTTTTGCATTTGGATATTTGCCTGCATAATTCTTTGTTTTACACAGGGTGTTGCTGCTTTGTCTGTCCATCTAATAGATAGGTTCGCAGATCATAAAGATCACACATTAGAGGTGCTATCTTAGGCAGATGAGCTTTCAAGTCATTTAAGATCGCACTCGAATACTGCTGCTAACTTAGCAGATAGGCTTCAAGAACAATTTAGATCGCATTTGCATAGTGCTGCTATCTCGGCAGATAGGCTTTTAAGATCAATTTAGATCGCGTTTGCATAGTGCTGCTATCTCGGCAGATAGGCTTTAAGATCAATTTTAGATCGCATTTTCATAGTGGTGCTATCTCGGCAGATAGGCTTTAAGATCAGTTAAGATCGCATTTGCATAGTGCTGCTATCTCGGCAGATAGGCTTTAAGATCAGTTAAGATCGTATTTGATTAGTGCTGCTATCTCAGCAGATAGGCTTTGGATCAATTAAGATTGTATCTGATTAGTGCTGCTATCTCCGCAGATAGGCTTTGTTGTTAAGAAACAGAGAAGTAAATGGAACAATAAAAGACAGCTAAAGTCATAAAGTTCTTCCCATTTGGGAGAAGTCTTTTATTATAAGCACCCTCATATGGGAGAGGCAAATTTACATATCCCTCATATGGGAGAGGCCAGGTTACAAATCCCTCATATGGGAAAGACGACGCATGAGTCTATCACAAAACCAAGCGTAAATAGACATTGTAATTTAATGAATGTAAAGAGGGGAGTTAAGGATAATACTTCTTAATCCAGCGCATGTTAACTGAGCTTGGGGTTATGACCGTCCCATGTAGTCTCTATATGTTGCAGTAGCCACTGTCAAAGACTTCTTTGACTTCAAATGGTCCTTCCCAGTTGGCTGCGAACTTTGGATGAGCCGCCTCCCGCATGCAGTGATCCAAAGCGCGCAGGACCAAGTCCCTGACCGCGAAATCTTCGTGTTGGACTGTTTTATTGTATGCGCGAGCGATTTATTAGTCTGCTTGGCTTGTTCTCGTTTTTCTTCCAATAGAATCAAGTCATGATCGCGCTGATTGTCATATAATGCGTGAAAGGCCAATCTCGCGGAGTTGATTTTCACCTCCGTCGGTACAACAGCTTCATCTCCATAGCACAAGAGGAATGGGGAGACTCCTGTGGGGGTACTTGGCGAAGTTCTATATGCCCACAATGCTAAGTTCAAAGAATCGTCCCATTTCTTGTGATCGTCTGCGACCATCTTGCTCAGGATTCTTAGTAGTGTCTTGTTGGTCGCTTATCCTTGACCATTCCCTTTTGGATAGTAAGGAGTGGAGCAGACCTGCCTTATATGGTACTCTGCCACCTTTGCGGCCACCTGACGATTTACAAAAGGGGTACCATTATCCGAGAGAATTGTGTTGGGAATCCCGAACCAGTATATGATGTTCTCCTGGATGAAATGGACCGTAGAATGCGCATTTGCTGTCTTCAGCGGTATTGCCTCTACCCACTTAGTGAACAGTTCAGTCGCGGTGAGGATAAACTGGTTCCCATGCGAGGCTGGTCGGATGGGGCCAACAAAATCCATAGCCCAAGTGTGGAATGGCCATGGTGTCCCCAACGCATGTAGATCTACTGCAGGGGCGTGTACGAGGTTTCCTTTGAATTGACACTCCTGGCACCTCCTTAATTTAACGCGGCAATTTGCCTCCATGGTGGGCCAGAAGTAGCCAACTATGAGAAGCTGTCTGCATAGTTTCGCACCTCCCTGATGCTCCACTTGGTGAGAGAGATCCATCACCTCTTGCGCTTCTTTACTGTCTAGGCACCAAAGCAGATTACCCTCGTGACCCCTTCGCCAGAGTATGTTTTCTTGGACCACGTACCGGGCCGCCTTTCATTTCAGTTTCTCGGCCTCCTTTCTCGACTCAGGCTCGATTCCTTGTGTGAGAAAATCGAAGATTGGCTTCCTCCATTCTAGGTCGTCATCGATAAGAGAAATTGTTAAAGAATCCCTAATCAATGCACAACTCTCGAAATTCCCTTGAATTGTCGCAGCGGCTGTTGACATGTCCGGCCAGTAAATCCCATACCTTTGGGCTTTCCGATAGATTGACACCTCACTTTCCCCACAAGTATGCTGGTGAATTTTTTTCTAACAACGCTTGTCCCTCCTTCTGCGAGACGCATCGCATGAGTATTCCACATGGGCCTTTTTAGTAGAGAGCGTTGTCATGTATGCAGTACCCCTTAGTCGATGCCCAATTTTCCTTACTCGTTCCCTCTGCAATGGCGTGCAATATTGGCTTCCTCCAGTCTGCATCGTCCATGCATTAATCCTCACATGTGTCCTCTGTCAACGCTGATGACAATCGTACTTCAATAAATATTCTTGCGGGGCACTTATCCGCACTAAATTTAGATCCTAGAGTGGCCAAAGCATCAGCATGCCGATTATCTGCTCTAGGTGTATGCTCGTACCTGACATCACAGAATTGTTGCACCAGCTTCTGTACCAAAGTCCGGTAGGGCAATAGATTTACTTCTTTTAATCCATACTCGCCTGAAGCTTGTTTGACAATTAGCTTGGAATCCCCCATAACCGTCAAATTGCTTACTTCCAGTGCCCTGGCTGCGCGGAGTCCTGCGATGAGAGCCTCATACTCCGCTTCGTTGTTGGTGACTGCGAAATCGAGTTTTGTGGACATTTGTATGACCTCTCCATCAGGTTTTGTCAGAACAATTCCAATTCCTCCGCCTTTCCTTGTTGACGACCCATCTAAATGAAGCGTCCAGTAAGGCAACTCAACTGCATAGATCTCGGGTCCCTCTAGTTCCTCCTCAATCATGGGCTCGTGGCTGTTATCAGGGAACTGTGCAAGCAAATCCGCCACCGCTTGCGATTTAATTGCCCGTGGTCGAACGCACGTGATGTCGTATTGGGAGATGGTCATATAACATTTTGCCAATCTTCCTCCGGGAGAGGTATGAGTTAAGAGGTACCGTATGGGGTCACTCTTTGTAACCACCACCACTTTGTGCGAGGCGAAGTAGTGCTTCAACTTTTCTATTACGACGAATAGAGCAAGACAGTGACGCTCAATATCTGTGTACCTTGATTCAGCTGGTTGCACTATGCGAGAAATATAGTAAATCGGTCTTTCTTGCCCTTCATATTCCTAAGCTAAAAGTGCCCCTATAGACTCTTGGTTGATGTTAGGTACAGCAAAAGCGGCGATCCGAGCTGTGGTGCGATCATTACCCTTTGTGATGTCTGCAAGTCCTTTAGCCTTCTGAACGCGGCCTCATGTTCTGTGGTCCAATTATACACAGCATTCTTCTTGAGGAGGTCGCTGAAGCAGAAGGTTATTTCTGCGATCGCAGGGATGAACCTTCGCAGGTAAGACAACTTCCCCAAGAATGTTTTCAGAGCACTTTGATTGTGCGGCGCCATCATGCTAGTGATGGCTGATACTTTTGCGGGATCAGGCTCGATGCCCTGGCGATGTATTACACATCCCAAGAACTTCCCCGAGGTCACTCTGAATGCGCACTTCATGGAGTTCATCTTTAGCTGGAAATTTCTGCATCTTTCAAATACTTTCTGTAGGCCCCCAAGTGGTCCGCTTCTTCCTTGGACTTGACAACCAAGTCATCAACATAAAATTCCACTTCTTTGTGCATCATGTCATGAAACAGGGCCATCATGGCTCGCTGATAAGTCGCGCCTGCGTTCTTGAGTCCAAACGGCATAACCGTCTAATTAAAGACTCCTACCGGAGTGATGAACGCAGTTTTTCGTGCATCTTCGGGGTCCATTTTGATCTGATTGTACCCGCTGAAACCATCCATGAAGCTGAACATGCGATGACCAGCAGTCGAATCGATGAGTAGATCGATGTTGGGCAGCGGAAAATCATCCTTAGGGCAGAAACGGTTAAGATATCGGAAGTCTACACAAATGCGAAGCTACCCATTCTTCTTTACCACAGGAACGATGTTAGCCAACCATGTAGGATGGTGATTTGGCTCGATGAATTTGGCAGTCAGTAGCTTGACAATTTCCTGCTTGATTTTCACGTTTATCTCTGGCCTGAAACTCCTTGTGCTCTGCTTTACCGGCTTGGATCCCGGGATTATATCTAACCTGTGCATGGTAATGCTCGCGTCCAGTCCAGGCATCTCATCGTATTCCCATGCGAACACGTCTTTTTGCTCGGTTAGAAGCTGCAGCAATCTTTCTTCCTCCTCGCTCGTGAGGTCTGCACTCAGAAAGACGGGTCTCGTATTTTCTTCGCTTAGGCTTAGGAATACTTCCTTCAGCTCCTGCTTCTGTGGTTTCGGCTTATCCTCCATGCACTCAAGTGCCTCTTTTAGCTTATCCTCAAAAATGTCTGGTGTTGGCTTGTCTAACTCCATGACACGCTCGATTTGGTTGATTTGCTCAGGGATATCCCCATGCTCGCGTGGGGGTATCCCCGCGCACCTTCATATGCGGTAGCATTTCTTCCCATTTGCATAGAAGCTTTCTATCTCTTTGCTCGCGGGATCATGTTTTACTACCCTTTTCAGGGTGTACACATTCTTTCTTTGATAGGCAATCTGTGGTGCCTCTTCTCGTGTGGATGACTATTCCTTGGGCTCCTCTCTCGTCACCATCACTCCTGCTGGTGATTGATCCTTGATGTCCTCCCATCGAGGCAAAGGAGTCTGATTAAACGGTCCTGGCGTTTGCTCGTCTGCCATTTCAGTGAACCACACTACTTCGGTGAGGTGTGCCTCATCCAAATTAAAAGGATTCACCGAAGCTGGTATTTCCACTACTCTGTCGTTCCATATAGCCTTCATCACTTGGTGAGCCGTCGAGGTGACTGCATCGAAGCGATGAATCCAAGCTCGCCCTATGATCATATGATACGTAGTGTTCGCATGGATGACGTAGAATTTGGCTGAACATTTAATTTTGCCTATCTGGACGCCCAGACGGATCCATCCAATCGTCATCCTGGAATCGCTTCCAAATCCCATCAGCGGGGATGGACGTCTAACAATCTTCTGCTCCGGGATTCCCGCTAACTTTAAAGTGTTGAGCGAGACCACGTTAACTGCCGCTCCTCCATCGACGAACGCCCTTTTGAATTCGACACCATTGATTACTGCCGTTACATACAAAGGCTTCTGGTGGCTCGCATCTGTCTTTTTGTCACTTGCGGAGAAGGTCATGACCTTTTCTGTGGAACGAGATGCTCTGACAACTTTCCCATTGGAAACCACGATGTCTTCTTCGTAATCCTCTGCTATCCTTAGAATCGCTTTTGTCATTTCTTTCCGGCACTTCTCCAAAAAGTTCATTTCATCGAAGAATTTGCTGAACCCGTGCGACCCCTTCATCCGATCGGCACGTTCGTCCTCCGTGTCTATACTGTAGTCCTCCTCATCGTAGACTTCGGAAATGATGGGTAGACCGTCTTCCGCAATCTCTTCGAGATCCATAATCGCGACCATGGTCACCTCTTTGCCTTTCGGCTCTTGCTCCGCATGGGCGGGCAGTGGATTGTTTCGCACATCCTGCCTCTGAACGCTGACAATCAACTCGCCATCTTTCATTTTTCGGCTCACCATGTTTCTGAGCTTCTAGAAATCAGTCGTGGGGTGCATGATCTTTCCGTGGCATTCGCACCACTTTGGGTCCCTCATCATCTCCTTGGAGGGTATCCTTTCGAGCAGCGGCAAGATACCGTTTTTACGCCACTGCTTACACAAGTCAGTCGCTTCCTCTACCGAACATGGTAGAGGTGGCGCATCCAAGTTTGTAACTCTAGGGTGCTTTTGCGGCGAGACCGTATTGACCTCAGGTTCGCGCCCCCTCTTGTAGCTAAACCTTCCAATCTTAAAAGTAGTTCCACTCGGGGATCGTTCAGGGGCGTGCTTCTTCTTCTGTCTCTCCACTATAGGATCTATGGTTTTCGTGCACTCCATCAATTTTGAAAAGGTAGGAGTTTGTAGGTTAATAAGCATACCTTTGTACTCGTCTCGCATACCTTGTAGACATATTTCCACGAGCCTGCCCTCAAGCACTTCATCTCTGCATTCCAAGGACTTGGCTCTGAATTTCTTAATGAATGTCATTCCATCCTCCTTGCGTTTCTGGTACATGCGAGAGAGATGAATCATTGTCACCTTTTCTTCCACCTGGAAGAATTTGGTATAAAACTTCTGAACCATGTCATCCCAGGTCTTCAAGGAACCGGCCTCTAACGTCCTGTACCACTTGTAGGCCACATTTCCCAAAGATTTAGGGAACTTGCGCATCAGTAGCTTGGGATCGGCTCCATACGGTCCCATCACATCGATGAAACGCATGACGTGCTCGTGGGCATTCCCGTTGACATCTTCGAACATGTCCCACTTAGGAGCTTTGTACCCTGCAGGGTTAGGCATGAGATAAATTTCTCGTGGGATGGGCCGATCATTTTCGACCTTTGGAATGATGGTGTCAGCAAACGGTTGGTTGGCCAAGAAAGTTTCCATGCGCCACCGCAGCGATGTCATACACTCCGGTGCACTCCCCTCAGCAGCAAGAGGAAGGGTTGTTTTAGTCGGAGGCGACACATATGCCGCAGTCGGGCTAGGAGCGTTTTGTGAATTCACGTTGCCCAACAGTGCCGGCGGAGAAGACAAGGGGTATGGTGAGGACAGATGGGGTGCCACAGTTGGTGGTTGAGGAATATGTGCGGTAAAAGGCGGTATTTGAGCCATTTGCCCCTGGACTGAGGGCAACTGCACCGTTGCTGGTGGGGTTTGCAGATTAGGATTAGGTGGCATGGGTATCACTCCAGTCCCTTGGGTGGTGGAGACTCCTCCTCCCTGAGAGACGGCAGTGCCTGATGTAGGATTCGGGGCAAGGGTGCCCAGGATGGCCATTATCCGCTCCATCTGTGCGGATTGAGCCTGAAGGGCCTTTCCTTGATTCTGAATGGTGGCGTTCAGAGCCTCCAATGTCAGAGTCTCTCCGGCGGCCGCGAAAGCGTGACGGGTCTCCTCTCTTGAGGTGGTCTCCGTGGAGGGCGATCTGTTACTGACATCATCTTCATGAGACATGGTTGCTTGCAATGGTAAGTTCACGTCGGGTTCACCAAATGTGTACGAGAGAAACCTGCAGAGAGAATTCAATATACACCAAGAGTAGGGGATAGAAAGAACACAGGAAGAGTAAGGTTGTGTGTAGGGAGAGAGTAAGACAACAGAACTGTATGAGAGAGAGAGACAGGACTTTGGCAGAGCTTCCGCGTATCTCAGGTGATTCTCCCTTGTATGGAAGGCTTAACGATCCTATATATAACGGAGAATGTGACCGTTGTAGTGTGCTTAATACGCCCATTAATGGCGGCTTAATTAGCTTAACTACAACGGAACGTTCGTCCGCGTATATAGGGACCGTTACGGCACGTTATCCGCGTATACCGGAACCGTTATGAGGTTGACCGGGTTTATGGAGCTCGTGCCATAAATCTCTCAAAGAAGTTACTAGGGGTCGCGCGCGAGCTTGATTGTCGCACGCGCGCGACAGGACTTACTCTAGCCTCCAAACCACTAAGTCCCTACAGGTCCCGTGTGGTGGTATGTGAGGGCCCTGTCTCGTAGCCCCCACGTGGATCAGCGCGGCAGGTGATCCAGTGTGTGTGGAGCACAGCTAGGTGTGCTGGATGGTCGCCACGTGGCTAAGATCTGCTTGTCTAGAAAGCACTATCTACAGATGTCTATGTAAAACGTTTACAATCAGACAAGCTAGGGCCAAAGTCGGATAAGTGTAAGTTTGTGGGGTACCCTAAGGAAACTAAGGGTTACTACTTCTACAATCCAACTGAGAACAAAGTGTTTGTTGCTCGGTCCGGCGTGTTTCTAGAAAGAGAGTATGTCTCCAAAGAAGCAAGTGGGAGGACTGTAGAACTTGAAGAAATTCAAGAACCACAAAACACTTAACCAACGATGGAACATGAACAGGGTCCACAAGAAATTGGGGAACAGCCTGTTCAAGTAACACAAGAGCTTCGTAGATCTAGTAGAGTTCGCCAGGAGCTCGAGAGGTATGGACTTCTCGTGACAGAGTCTGGTGACACAATGCTCATAGATGATGAGCCTACTATCTATGAAGAGGCCATGAAAGGGCCAGACTCTCATAAGTGGCTTGAAGCCATGAGATCCGAGCTGGAATCCATGTATACCAACAAAGTATGGATTTTGGTGGAACCACTCGAAGGGGCGCGGCCCATATGGTGCAAATGGGTCTTCAAGAAGAAGATCGACATGGATGGTAATGTGATTAGCTATAAAGGCCGATTGGTGGCTAAGGGATTCAGACAGATTCATGGTATTGACTATGATGAAACCTTTTCACCAGTCTCTATGACCAATTCCATCCTAATCCTACTTTCCATTGCAGCATACTACGACTATGAGATTTGGCAGATGGATGTCAAAACAGCATTCCTCTATGGGAATCTCCTTGAGGACGTGTATATGATACAGCCGGAGGGTTTTGAAGATCCTAATCAAGTCAATAAAGTCTGTAAGCTGGAACGATCCATTTATGGATTGAAGCAAGCTTCTAGGAGTTGGAATCGACATTTTGATGAAGTAGTCAAAGTGTTTGGCTTCATCAGAAACGAAGGTGAGTCTTGTGTCTACAAGAAGGTAAGTGGGAGCTCTGTAGCTTTTCTGTTCTTGTATGTGGATGACATACTACTCATTGGAAACGGCGTTCCCATGCTACAATCTATTAAAGATTGTCTAGGAAAGTTTTTCTCAATGAAAGACTTAGGGAAGCAGTCTATATACTTGGTATAAAGATCTATAGAGATAGATCTAGAAGACTGCTAGGCCTAAGTCAAAGAACATGA
This sequence comes from Linanthus parryae, assembly GCA_023055425.1. Lineage (NCBI taxonomy): Eukaryota > Viridiplantae > Streptophyta > Magnoliopsida > Ericales > Polemoniaceae > Linanthus > Linanthus parryae. The sequence goes on along the minus strand of JALGPY010000005.1, from coordinate 107,393,887 downwards.
ATAGACAAGGTGTTGACACGGTTCAACATGCAAGATTCCAAGAAGGGATTCATGCCCATGTCACATGGAATTACTCTTTAGAAGACTAATTGTCCTTCCAATGAGATTGAGAAGGAACGCATGAGTATGATACCCTATGCCTCGGTCATAGGATTTATCATGTACGCCATGTTATGTACTAGACCAGATATGTCATATTCCTTGAGTATGACAAGCAGATACCAATCCAATCCAGGTGAGAGTCATTGGATTGCAGTCAAGAACATCCTAAAGAACTTGGGAAGAACTAAGGATGCTTTCTTGATATTTGGCGGAGAGGAAGAGTTGCGTGTATGAGGTTACACGGCTGCAAGCTTCCAAGCCGACAGAGATGATTTCAGATCACAATCGGGATATGTGTTTCGCCTGAATGGAGCAGCGGTGAGCTGGAAGAGTTCCAAGCAAGAGACGGTGACTGATTCTACAACAAAGGTTGAGTACATTGCTGCAGCTGGCGCAGCAAAGGAAGTTGTTTGGATTAGGAAATTTGTTTCTGAACTTTATGTGGTTCCTAGCATTGCGGACCCAGTAGATTTGTACTGTGACAACACTCGGGCGATCGCGCAATCAAAGGAGCCCCGATCACACCAAATATCCAAACACGTGCTCAGGAAATTTCATCTTATTCGAGATATTATCCATAGAGGAGACGTTCGGATATGCAAGATTCCTACAAATGGGAATCTGTCAGGTCCACTTACAAAGCCGCTTGTTCAGTGGAAGCATGAAGGGCACAATAGGAGCATTGGCATACGGGATGCATCAGATTGGCTCTAGTGCAAGTGGGAGACTGTTGGAATAGATGCCCTAGAGGCAATGTAGTTTAGTATGAACTTGTTTTGGCTAGAGCATTGTATTACTTATTAGATATGTAATATAATTAAGTCCTTAGATTTATAATTGTGTTGCTTATCTTAAATGTCCCTAGTCCATTATAGTGATTAATAGGACAATCATCTATAGACTAGTATGGGGTTGGATTGATATGGAGATATCATGATCCAACACATGGGTGTGCATTAAGGGTAACCACGCACTGGATTGACCCATCTCCGAGAAGGATACATACATGTTATGTGAAGTCACAAGCGCTTCTCGTTGTGACAACGGTATTGTCATCCTTAGACTTGAAGTCACTAGATTGTCTAGTTGCGGATTATTGTGATTTTGGTAGCGTCAAATGCTACACCGTAACTGGGTAGTCATAAAGGCGCGTACCAGATACAATAAGAAGCAAGCTTAGAAATCGTAGTAGACGTATATAGAATTTGTACCTCCCACATAACGGGAGAAAATATCTGTGGCCACTCGAGGGATAGTGCTTATGGAATGTATGGCCAGCTCAAATAAATCAATATAGGATATTGATGTGATTTGCACGAATAAGGCTATTCCTAGGATCGAGAAACTATGGATTGGATATATGAGTGTGACTTGTATGTCTCGTGTCCAATCCGGATATAGAGACAAAGGGATGCAACAATTACTTGAATAAAGGTTTGTCAGATGACTATTCTATTAGTTGGCTAGAATGGATGTCTTGCTAGAGACCGCTCCATATTAGCAAATTGTTGCTACCAACTAGATAGAACATATGGGGTCACACACTATATAGAGTTGAACTAGATCTGGGTATTAATTAATGTGATTAATTAATTAAGTAGAAGAATCACTTTGCAACACCTTGCAAACTTAGTAGGACTAATATGCAAGGAAGGGACTAATCCGAATTAATGTTGGATTAGGAAGGGCCTTTAGGTAGTTGAAAAGGAGTTGTTGGACTGTATAAAGGATACTCCTAGCTTCCTTCCCACACTAATGCTCATAAAATAAGTTGAGTTGGAAGAAAACAAAGGAGAGAGAGAGAGAGATAGCAAGACACAAGGAGGCCGAACCGACCACCTTGGTTCGTCCCCCTACCCGTCGGCCATAAGAGGAAGCCGAAAGCTTCCATTGTGATCTCGTTGTGTGATTTCTTCTTCCTCTTCCTCCGGTACAAGCTAGCACAAAGGAGAAGGAAGTTCTAGATCTCAACTCTAGGCGTGGATCAACCGTAGAGACGTCACACAATTCACGTTACAAGTCATCACAGGAAAAACCCTAAGGTGTGTAACATGATTATTCCTTCACCATCGTTATGATTCTCTTCCTGTGATCCTTGGAGGGTATTGAATGGATAATTTATATTTCTGCTGCATATCCATGATCAAACCCTACAGTGGGGACCTCGCACGGCTGATTTTGCGCGATTATACTGCAAGCGCGCGCGTGATATTCTCGCAAAAGGTGGCTAATGTAGATGGTGCATTCCAAACAGATTGATCATAGCCACGTGGCAGCCATCCAGCACATCTAACTGTGCTCCATATAAACCTAATCACTTCTCATACTTATCCATATGGGGGCTGTGAGACAGGGTCACCCATAATACTAACCACACGAGACTTGTAGGGACTTAGTGGTTTGGAGGCTAGAGTAAGGTCCGTCATCCGCGAACGAAAACCAAGATCGCGCGCGACCCTTGGTAACTGACTGAGAGATTTAATGACCATGTGTCCTACAAACCCGGTCGATCTCATAACGGTCTCTGGTACATGCGGACGGGTGCGTAACGTTCCCTATATATACGGTCAAACGTGTCGTTACGAGGTTATCATTAAGCCGCCATTTATGGGCGCATTAACCCCTCAATAAGGTCACTTCCATACTATACATAGGATCAATAGACCTCCATTGCAATCTTCTGGATTCACTGAAGCTCCTGCTGTCATTAGACTGTCTCTCTCTCAAGTCGTTGCTATTGCTTACTCTCTCCCTACACACACCCTTCATCACCTTGTGTGTTCTTATTATCATTCCCTACTTGAGGTGTACACTTGGATCTATCTCAAGGATTTCCTTGTAAACACTAATCATGTTAGAATACGAATGAGGAAGCACGATACCACTTGTTAGGAACCAAGAAGAGCGATGAGAGGAAGAACAATAATGAAGAACAACACAAACAATTTAATGTTTTTAGACTAGCTACATCCACGGCCAAACGATACCAATTTATTGATGAGAGATCCAATTACAATCAACGAGACACCACACACATCAGTAGCCACAACCTATTGTTGGAAAATTCCCTAATGGCAATCTATTCATCGTGACATTTATATGGACTTTCTATTCATTGTGTTATCGATATGGAGATATCTTAACATAAATGAAGTACTTAGAATATAAATGTTGTATTTTAACTGTAATGCATTGAGACTAGTGTGTGGGTAGATTGATGTGGAGATATCAATTCTAACACATGGATACACATTAGGAGTAATGGTGTACTGGAGACCCGCCATGAGTACACTACATGATAGTTATGTGAATTTCATATGTGCTTCTCAAAGTGAAAATGGTGTTGTGATCCTTAGACTTGAAGTCACTACATTCTCTAGATGCGGATGTGTTATTGTCGACAAACATTTGCTGTAACAAGGTGATTATAAAGTCAATAATTGGACATTCTATGAAACATCCTGAGAGGTGTGAGTGATGTAGATAGGATTTATCCCTTCCACATTAGAGGAGTAAGTATCCAAGGCCACTCGATGAGTGAGACTTAGAGAAATGCATGGCCATGCTCAAATGAATCAATATGAGATATTTTTGTCATCTATTTGTCTAAGTCTACTCAAACAATCGAGGAACTATAGATTGGATCTACAAGGGTGACACTCCATGTCTTGTTCTGATCTGAATAGATTAGACAAAGGGATTATAAAACACGGTAACATTGGTCATAAAGGTTAGTCAGATCACTGACATTCCTAATACTTGTGTAGCATTGATGTACTGCTCGATACCGTTCAATGTTTTTAATTGTTATTGCCAACGTAATTAGGAACCTAATGGGTCACACACATAGAATGGATCTAACTGCAATTAGTTGCTCATTAGTTGGACTAGAGAGCAATAATAAATTGATTGGACTAAAGTGTAAATTATGCTCATTAGTTGGACAAAAGAGAAGTTGTGAACTAGAATGCAAACTAATATTAACTGTTAGGATTAAGGGGCAAGATGGATTTCTCTACTCTATAAATAGGATTCATAGGCTATGAAAATTTAGTCTAGATACATTCCCACACATACATACACTAGAGAGAAAAGAGAAGAGAAGAGAAGTGTTTTTTCTCCACCTAAGGTCCGGCCACCCCATAGCAGCCCCCAATAGGAGCTCACGGCTAGGTGGTGCCACCCCTCTCCTGCTGCCACGGGTTGGATTGGATCCAGCCACCGCACGCGTCCAGATTCATTATCTTGTGAGACAAGATCCTCCTTCTTCAAGCTTATAGTAACCTAGAAGATGAAGTCCAGTTCTAATCGGTTCGTGTGGATACCGTAGAGGCGTCGGTCCTTTGATCAACACTAGTGGTCGACACTAGTCAATTTGACTGAGGTGAACCTCTAATCATCAGATTATTCTCTTTCACATGGGTCCTTGGTGGGTTTTGGAAAATACTTATTGTTATTTACACGACGTTTGATTGCGCAAAACCCAACACCTATACCCATATATAGGTCTAAACTACTGAATTGTGCCCAAAGCAACGTCCAAACATTGCAAAAACCGAACAAGGAAACAATTCCAAAACGCAGCCCAGCCCGTTCCGGTCGCACGACTTGTACAACCTGGTCGCACGACCTCCCAAACCAGGTCGCACGACCTTTGGGCAACCAAATTCTGCAACTTCGATTCCTTTCCTCCTAGCTCGTTACTTTGCCAATTTGATGCTAGGGTTTTGATCACCCAATTCATAACAAATCTCCACCTTGACCAAAATTCCTTAGTGATAACTCTCTGTTAGGATTTATTATTATACTTTCTCATTACTTGTATTAGGCTTATTTCACATGATTTATATGATATATGTGCACAAATATGTGAAATTGGTGATTTATAAGCCTAAGAGTGAAAAGTGTAGTTTCTAGCGTATTCGCGCATGTTTTCTCTCATATTTGCGAAGATAACAGCACGGATTGTTTAGTGTTTTGAAACTCAGGTAAAATAGGTGCAATGGATCATATATGCTTGGAATGGAGTTACATGAAGAGGAGAAAATAAGATGCAAAAACGAAAAAAAGTGGGAAAGGTCACTCAGCACCAGCCTTTACTATTTTCAATTATCAGGAAAATATTCAAATAATTTTGGAGCAAGGCCTGCTCCATTGGAAATTAGACATCCAGGGCTTTCCAAAGATATATGGTAGGCCCAAATACGAGTTCGGATGAGAGAGTTATGGCCCGCGCAAGATCAACTTACAATTCTGTCCGGGAATTACAAACTGGAGGGGCTGAAATGCCATTTGGGCCAAGTTACATTAAAACTCTCCCCAGCTGGTAAAAACAGGTGATAGAATACCTAGAGATACATCATACACGCACGGGACACCATTGGAGAGAAGCTTGGAGCTTGGTGATTGCACGGATTCGTCAACGCTTTCGCGAATTCACCGTTTGATCACTTTTCTCCTTCTCTTTCATTATCTATGGAGAAAATCTTGTATATTTCATCTACTATGATCAGCTAGATACTTGTATAGGCTCTATTGAGAGCCTAGGGTTATGGTTAGACATCTTTTCCGGATAATTGTGGTTGATTCATGTATTAGATTCATGATTATGACGATTCTTCAAGTCTTTTTGGTGTATTGTGGAACTAGGATTATTGACACACCCTAATTATGAGATGAATGACTATTAGATAATGGTTTTTATTCAAGATTGAGTTATCTTACTTAATGTTTAATCTAGTTGTGTTATTTTTCATGTTCTAAGCTTCAACCTTAGCAACAACGGAATAGCTACCCGGAATTGCTAGTAATTAGGTGGGGTGCTTGACAAAGACCTAGCTTAGTGTGATAGAACGTGAACACAATCTCGAATCAAAGAGACTGAGAGGTGATTTGAATAGGATTTGACATTTGGGTAGAATCGGTGGGTGTAAAGACTACTCGTGCAACGGTGGGCCGACAGCACCCGTTGTCGTGTACGTCGTTAGCCTACTAGAATTGACCAATAGATGGAGGTGGACCGAGAGGACCCGAAGTAGACCGAGACATAGAACTGCATGAGATCGACAGAAGATTGCAGTAACTAGTTACCTGGCATAACTGAATTAGGATTAGCGTGTTTCAATACAATATCCGGAATTGTCTAACAGCCCTAGGTGATCCATTAATTGCCTAGTTTCTCCATAATTAATTAAGAACTTCTTCTTTATTTCATTTTACATTTATTTGCGTTATTACTACAACCACTTGTTTGGGGTGGCAACCTCACTATTCTCACCACTTTTTAAGGGTTACGTAGTGAACGTAACTAATTTGCTAATTATAGCTTGTTACCAGCTTGTCCTCGTGGGATTCACAACTCCAGTATTAAAAATACCCACTTTATTACTCAACTGTGCACTTGCGTACACACGTAAGAATACGTGCACCTAGAAATCAATCCAATGCTTCTCATCAATCTAATTGAAATATCAGCTTGTGCAAGACTTGAAATAGCTTGGCTATTTCAAGGCCTTGAACCATCCTTCAAATCCTTGAATCAGTTTCAAAGGCTTGAATATAGTTTAGCTATTTTCAAGGCCCTGAAACTGGATTCAAATCCTAGAAACTGCTTAACCTGTATGCACACTCTCAGTGGGAGTTTTCTGCAAACTCTCTGGGCTGATTTACTCTCTCTCTTTCATATGTCTAATTCTCTGTTAAAGAAAAAATTTTGTAACATGTTTGATCGTAAGACATCATCTGTTTGACCTTGATAATGCAGGAAATTTTTTTTCTAAGTTTTGCAGGATTGTTTCCTAAACTGAATTGCTGCAGATTTGGAAATAGTTGGACACTTTGATCATGTGATCAATCAGACGTCTATGACAGCTTATCATGGTGTTTAAATGAAAGATTACAACAAGATCTCTGAAGATTGTGATCATCCAACCGTTGGAGAAGATTTCAACGTAGTCAAACTATGTTGCCTACAAAATAGGAAGGTTGTTGCTGAAAATCTGGGGAGTTTTGCAGAGCTGTGTGAAGTTTAAATAGAGCTCAAATCCGAAGCAATAAGACACAACACTCAACGGGCAAAAACAGAGAAATTATTCTGGATTGACAAGCATCAAAGTAGTTCATCATTCTTCCAATCCATTCACAAAATTTCACTGCATTTTCACTGCAGTTTTCTACTCTTAAGTGTTCTTCTGTATAGAGCTATATTGGAAGATCATTCTGTATTATTTCTACACCTATTCTCAAGGACTGTTCAAAGTAAATAATATATAATTCTTAGTTAATCAGTTAGCTAGAGCAGGTACTAGACAGGTTAGGGAAAACCACAAGCTGTAACAGAGTAAGGGAACTCTCTAGGCTTGAGTTATAGAGCTTTGATTAATAAAAATTGAGTTTAAAATCTCGCAGGGATCTAATCCCTGAGGTAGAGACGTAGGTCCAAGTGGACTGAACTCTATAAATCACTTGTCTTCTGCATTTTCAGTTCGTTTACTTTCATAGCTTTTACAGCACACAAAAACTGTTTATTTTTCAAGGGTTTGAACTTGTTTTCAAGGCCTTGAAAAAGGCATACTTGCTCTCTACTTTCTGCATCTTCTTCAAAGGCTTGAACTAGCTTTCAAGGCCTTGAACTTCACTGTTTGCACAAGTTTTTATCTTCCTAGCAAGTTTTGCAAGAAGTTGGCATACTCTATTCAACCCCCCCCCCCTTCTAGAGTATCTTAGCTGCTTATACATCAGCATACTCACACTTTCAATTGGTATCAGAGCTTGTATCACTGTATAAGATTTAACCATCTAGTGATCATGAGTACTGCAGGTGATGGTGGTTTCTCACAGGGAAGAGCTGCTAACAGACCTCCTCTATTATGTGGAGAAAATTTTGCTTATCGGAAAGCTCTTATGAAAATGTTCATTATTGATCACGATCTAGAGCTTTGGACCATTATCCAAAATGGACCTCATACTTTCTACACAGAGAAAGATGGGATCAAAACTCCCAAAACAGAAGATTCGCTCTCCTCTTCTGAATTAGAGAAATTTTCTAGGAACTACAAGGCTATTAACATTTTGTATTGTGCTTTGAGTACAGATGAATTCAACGGGATCTCTGGATTCACAGTTGCTAAAGAAATCTGAGATAAACTTGTGGTTACCTTTGAAGGAACCAGTCAAGTCAAGCAAACGAAGATCAACATTTATCTCAGACAATATGATTTGTTCAAGATGAATGTAGATGAGTCCATCAGAGACATGTTCAAGAGATTCACTGATATTGTTAACAACCTTGACTCACTGCGAAAACATTTTTCCAATGAAGAAAAGGTGAGGAAGATTCTCAGAAGTCTTCCAAAATCAAAATGGGAACCAAAGACCACAGCTATTGAAGAAGCTCAGAATCTCTCAACTTTACAACTTGATGACCTACAAGGGAAGCTCCTGACACATGAGATATCTATGAATAAAGTTTATGGATAACTCCCAGATGGTGTCAAGAACTTAGCCCTCAAATCCAAAGAGAATGAGAGAACACAAAGCCTTGAAACAGATGATAGTGATGATGAAGATCCAATTGCCTTAATTTCCAAAGCCTTGACAAGGATTCTCAAAATGAAGAAAAACTTTGGAAACAAAGATTTCAACAGAGAAAGGCATAGATCATCCAGCAGCAAGGACTACAAAGGTAAGTCCTCTTCACAGAACAAGTCAAAAGTTATGAACTGCTTTGAGTGTGATGATGCATGAAACTTGATAAGAGATTGTTCACACAAGAAAAGAAAGAGCTTTCAAAAGAAATATCATGACAGAAGAAAGAGAGCCATGATAGCTTCATGGAGTGATTCAGACAGCTCTAGTGAATCTGAATCTGAGGAAGAACATGCCAATCTATGCTTCATGGCCAAGCATGATGAAAGTTCTGAAAAGAACATTGAGGTAATGGTGAATTGTCTCATTTCAAAACCAAAATAAGCTCTTTCAGAATATCTTAGAACAATGCTTATAAATGAGGAAGATTATCTTAAAGAGATCAGACTTTTGAAAGAAAAAGTTCATGAGCAGGCAAAAGAAAACTTACAACTTGTTTGCCTAAATCAGAATCTTGAAATCTCTCAAAAGAAAACTGGTAGTGATTTCAAGGCCTTGGAAACTAGTTTCAAAGCCTTGAAAACACAATTCAAGGAAGTAGTCACTGAAAACTCCTCAGTGAGTGAAAGCCTTGTTAATCGAAGACATCAGGTAGATGAATTAGAGAAACAAAAGATTACTCTTACTGAGAAACTTCAAGAATCTTAATTGGTCAAAGTTAAGCTTGCTGGATCTGAACACAAGTTGAACTTGATTCTTGGAGGAAGTTCACAGTTTGTTCACAAAGTTGGTATTGGATTCAATCCAAACTTTCCAAGAAGGAACAATACTAGATTTGTGAAAGCTGGAAACAAAACTTCTCCTACTTGTCATTACTGCTGCAAAACTGGTCATGTTAAAATGATTTGTCCTTTTAGAAGAAGAGACCCTCACATAATGAGGAACACTTTTCCTTTTCAACTCAAAGGACAAGTTAAGCAGATTTGGGTTCCTAAAGGGGTTAGGCCACCTAACATGGTTGATCCTGAATATGAATCCAAATTCCACACTTGGTCAAACAGCTGGGTAAGGCAGTGATTAGTGCTCGCAGGTTGTCACCAATGTCAAAGAACAGAAGTGGTTCATGGACAGTGGTTGCTCAAGACACATGAGTGGAAAGAGATCTCTATTCTCATAATTGAAGGAGCAATCAGAAGGTTCAATAACACTTGGTGACAAAGGAAAATGCAATATTTTGGTATTGGAAATGTTGGTACAAATTTTGAAAACTCTATTTCTGATGTGTATCTGGTTGAAGGTTAAAAATTTAATTTGCTTAGTGTATCTCAGCTTTGTGATAATGGCAACAAAGTTATCTTTGATAAAGAGAAGTGTGTGATTCAAAGTGAGAAATCAGAAGATTGTATTCTCACAGCCTCTAGATCAAACAATTTTTATACTTTTCAGACTAACAAAGTTGCAGGTGAGTGTTTGAAGTGTCTCAAGGCCTTGAAAGAGGATTCAAAGCTTTGGCACAGGAAACTTGGTCATATCAGTTTGCATACTTTGAACAAGTTGATTTCCAAATACTTGGTAAGAGGATTGCCATCCATCAAATTCAAAGAAGATGAAATGTGCAAAGCCTGTGCACAAGGCAAACAGACCAGAAGCTCCTTCAAGCCAAAGAATTTTGTGAGTACAACTAGACCTATTGAATTACTTCATATGGATCTCTGTGATCCTATGAGGACTCCTACTCCAAAAGATAAAATTTATATGCTAGTTGTTGTAGATGATTTTTCTAGATATACTTGGGTTATGTTTCTCAAAGAAAAATCTGAAGCACTCTCTGAATTTTCAAAGCTTTGCAGAGAACTTCAAAACTTGAAAAACCCACCTGTAGCTTCAATCTAAAGTGATCATGGTAGAGAATTTGATCAGTTAAAATTTGATTTATTCTGTGATAAGCATGGTATTTTTCACAACTTTTCTGCTCCAAGAACTCCTCAACAGAATGGTGTTGTTGAAAGAAAGAACAGGACTCTTGAAGATATGTCAAGAACAATGCTTCTTGAGAACAAGCTACCAAAACATTATTGGGCAGAAGCTGTGAATACAGCAAATTATATTTTGAACAGGTGCTTGATCTGACCTATTCTGAAGAAGACCCCCTATGAACTATTCAAAGGTAGAAAGCCAAACATTTCTTACTTCAGACCCTTTGGATGTACTCGTCTTATCCATAACAACGGAAAATACAATCTTGGTAAGTTTGATGCAAGAAGTGATGAAGGTATATTTCGTGGTTACTCTCTGAATAGCAAATCTTATAGAGTTTACAATAAAAGAACCAAACTGGTTTAAGAGAGCATTCATGTTATTTTTTATGAAAGCTATGATGGTTCTTTGAGTGAAAGTTTTGCATACTTGAATTTGAACAAGCATGAATCAGAGGAAGAGACTGAGAATCCACTAGGATTCAAAAAAGGCTCAGAAGCGAATAGAAGACATTTTCAAGACCTTGAAAATGGTGCTCAAGGCCTTGAAAATAAAACTCCAAGCCTTGAAAAAGATGATCAGAAGGATTCAAGTGAAAAAGCCACTACTTCAAGAACAGAGAAAATCTATGGAGAACCTGAACCATGGTCTTCAAGAAAGAGATTCAAATATCTCTCATCCCATCCAGCTGATAATATCATATCAGATCCAACCACAGGTACACAAACTAGATCACTGTTGAAGAACTTATGTGCTTTTAATGCTTTTATTTCCCTTGTAGAACAAAAAACTGTGAAAGAAGCTTTACAAGAAGCAGACTGGATCATTGATATGCATATTGAACTCAATGAGTTTGAAAGGAATAAGGTTTGGAACCTGGTTCCTACACCTTCAAACCAGTCTGTCGTTTGTACCAGATGGGTATTCAGAAACAAGATGGATGAAAGTGGCAATGTGATGAGAAACAAAGAAAGGTTAGTTTCTCAAGGTTACAATCAAGAAAAAGGTATTGATTATGAGGAAAATTTTGCTCCAGTTGCAAGGTTAGAAGAAGTTAGAATTTTGCTTGCATTTGCATCTTACAAGAACATGAAACTGTTTCAAATGGATGTGAAGTGTGCTTTCTTGAATGGCTATTTGCAAGAAGAAGTTTTTGTTGCACAACCACCTGGTTTTGAAAATGAAAAATTTCCATATCATGTTTACAAACTTGACAAAGCTCTATATGGTTTGAAACAAGCTCCAAGAGCTTGGTATGAAAGATTGTCAAAATTTCTACTTGAAAATGATTTCAAAAGAGGCTTAGTAGACAAAACTATTTTCATTGAGAATCATGAGAAAGATTTGCTTGTAGTTCAGATATATGTTGATGATATATTATTTGGAGCTACTAATGATCAATTATGCAGAGAATTCTCAAGTCTTATGAGCAGGGAATTTTAGATGCGCGTGATGGGAGAGTTGATTTTCTTCCTAGGACTTCAAATACATCAATTGAAGAAGGGCATCTTTCTGCATCAAAGCAAGTACACAAGAGACTTACTAAACAAATATAGCATGGCTCAATGTAAGGAAGCCAAGACTCCTATGAGCTCTACACTATCCATAGACAAGGATGAATCTGGTAAGAATGTCAATGTAAAAGAGTATAGAGGTATGATTGGATCATTACTCTATCTGACAGCAAGCAGACCAGATATTATGTTTAGTGTGTGTATGTGTGCTAGATTTCAAGCTGATCCAAAAGAATCACACTTAACTGCTGTTAAGAGAATATTCTGATATCTCAATGGTACCAAAGACTTAGGGCTCTGGTATCCAAGACATTCTAACTTCTCTTTGAGTGGTTTTTCAGATGCTGACTTTGCAGGCTACAAGGTTAATAGAAAAAGTACTTTAGGAACTTGCCAATTCATTGGACCATCATTAATCAGTTGGCATTCCAAGAAAAAAAATTCATTTGCTCTACCAACAGCTGAAGCTGAATACATAGCTGCAGGAGCATGTTGCTCACAAGTGTTATGGGTTGCTCAACATCTAAGAGACCTTGGATTTGACTTCAGAGGAATACCTATTAAGTGTGACAAAACTAGTGCAATTTCAATTACAAAGAATCATGTGCAAAATTCAAGAACCAAGCACATTGATGTCAGACACCACTTCATCAGAGATCATGCTGAAAAGGTGATATTGTTCTTGAATTTGTTGCTACTAACTTGCAAATTGCATATATCTTCACCAAACCATTAGCAGATGAAAGGTTCTCAGTTCTAAGACTGGAATTTGGAATGCTAAATAAAAATGCAATTGTTTAGGGGGAGCATCAGGTAAGAAATGTAAGTTGTATGTGTTTCCAAAGGTTTCAACTGAGTTTCAAAGCCTTGAAAATCAGTTCAAAGTCTTGACTTTTACTTGTTGCAGTTTTACAGTTTTTCAAGACCTTGAAAGCCTTTTCAAAGCCTTTAAAATAATTCTGCCACACTGTTAGTCAATAATCTTGGATCATTCTATGTTGGGTGATATCTCTGTAGATATTTGCCTAATATAGCCTCTACCCTTTTCAAAAATTTGATTTAGCCAAAAATAGTATTAGCATATTCTATTTTCCAACTGCATAAAAGTTTTGAAATCTCTCGGATCATTGCAAATCTTTTGAGAATCAGATAGATACTAGTTTCTTATTGAAACTCAAACTCTTTCAGTATTTATCCTCTTATCTTCTCCTTCACTCCGGATCACTCCACCTCTCTCTATTCTTCCCCCAAACCCTAATGAGCACAAGAAGAGCCTAAGACAGAATCAAAATGGTTGGAGGTTCGAAACCTGTCTCAGAGAAGAAAAGAAAAGCAGGAGTGGAAGAGGTTCAAGAGATCAGTGAGGACTCTGTGTCAAAAAGATTTACTGAGGAAGAAGAAAAATCCTCATCACCGAAGAAGATGGTGAGAAAAGGTCAAGCTCCAGCTAAGAAGAAACAAACTGAGACATCTTTACAAGAAAACAGTCTCTGAGGTTAAAGGAAAAGGATAGGAAATCCTTATTCAAGATTCAGACTTGGACACTACTTCAGGATCCTATGGTGTGTATTCCATACCCAAAAAAGGGAAACTTGACAAAGATCCGTCCCAAGAAGCCTCAAAATCAGGAAAGAAGAATGTCAAGACTGTTTCTCCTCAACAGAAAATGTTAGCTGTAAAGAAGAAGCTGAAGCATGGGAAGAAAGCCCTGGAAGGACTTACCTTCCTATTCAACAGTGTTATTGAAAAGATCAGCTCCTTCATTGAAGAAATAGATGTGGTCTCTCAAGAAGTTTAAGGCAACAGTGAAGAAAGTGAGGAAGAAGCAGGGGATCAAAAGCATGATAAAGAACCTTAATCTTGCCTATTCTTTCTTCCCCATTCCCTCTTCTTCAAATTTCTTCTTTTAAAGTTTTCAAAATTTTCCAGACACTTGATCCAACATCTTCCATCTTTTTGATGACAGTCAAAAAGGGGGAGAAAATTCTAGATTTTCAGGTTTTAGGTTTTTAGCTATTTGGTTTATTTTCTATTTGCTGAACTGTTTAAGTTTCTGTTGGTTTTATGAATAAGTTGGTTCTTTTTGGAAATACTGTGTTATAAATTGTGATCTAATCAGTTTATTTTGCAGATACTAAGGATCAAACAGAATTTGGTTTTGTCTTTCATCAAGGGGGAGATTGAAAGATCAGGTTGTCCAAGACTTGAAATAGCTTGGCTATTTCAAGGCCTTGAACCAGCCTTCAAAGCCTTGACTCAGTTTCAGAGGCTTGAAAATAGTTTATCTATTTCCAAGGCCTTGAAACTGGATTCAAAGCCCTGAAACTGCTTAACTTGTACGCACACTCTCAGGGGGAGTTTTCTGCAAACACTCTGGGCTCATTTACTCTCTCTCTTTCATATGTTTAATTCTCTTTTATTAGATGATAAAAGACAAATTGTTCTAACATGTTTTGATCATAAGACATCATCTGTTTGACCTTGATAATGCTGGAAATTTTGTTTCAAAGTTTTGCAGGATTGTTTCCTAAACTGAATTGCTGCATATTTGGAAATAGTTGGACACTTTGATCATGTGATCAATCAGACGTGTCTGACAGCTTCTCATGGTGTTTAAATGAAAGATTACAAAAATATCTCTGAAGATTGTGATCATCCAACCGTTGCAGAAGATTTCAAAGTAGTCAAACTTTGTTGCCTACAACATAGGAAGGTTGTTGCTGAAAATCTGGGGAGATTTGCAGAGCTGTGTGAAGTTTAAATAGAGCTCAAATCCGGAGCAACAAGACACAACACTCAACGGGCAAAAACATAGAAAGTATTATGGATTGACAAGCATCAAAGAAGTACATCATTCATCCAATCCATTCACAGAAGTTCACTGCATTTTCACTGCAGTTTTCTACTCTTAAGTGTTCTTCTCTATAGAGCTATATTGGCAGATCATTTCTGTATTATTTCTACACCTATTCTCAAGGATTGTTCAAAGTGAACAATAGATAATTCTTAGTTAATCAGTTAGCTAGAGCAGGTACTAGACAGGTTAGGGAAAACCACAAGCTGTAACAGAGTAAGGGAACTCTCTGGGCTTGAGTTCTAGGGCTTAGCTTTTGATTAATAATAATTGAGTTGAAAATCATGCAGGGATCTAATCCGTGAGGTAGAGATGTAGGTCCAAGTGGACTGAACTCTATAAATAACTTGTCTTCTGCATTTTCAGTTCATTTACTTTCATAGTTTTTACAGCACACAAAAACTGTTTATTTTTCAAGGGTTTGAACTTGTTTCCAACGCTTTGAAAAAGGCATACTTGCTCTCTACTTTCTGCATCTTCTTCAAAGGCTTGAACTAGATTTCAAGGCCTTGAACTTCACTGTTTGCACAAGTTTCCATATTCCTAGCAAGTTTTGCAAAAATTTGGCATACTCTATGCAACCCCACCCCCTCTAGAGTATCTTAGCTGCTTATACATCTGCATACTCACACTTTTTGAAATTGCGGTGTTGGAATACATTACCTATGCACCACAACAAGCGCATCTTTTCATTTCAACAAACGCAGAGACTTGTGTGTCCCGATCAACACACCACCAATGCACCATGACATAATGCATCTCCCCCATATCGTCACAATGACACTAAATTATGAAAGTGCCTATCAATCGATAAATGTCATGTCAACTGTACAACCAAAGCACCGCACCAATGCGCAAATGGAGACACGCTCAATAACGCGCCAACAATCAATGTGTGCACAATAACACGCCGCCAATCAATACATGCCCAATAACATGAAACCAACCAATCCGCGCCAATAGCGCGCTACCAACCGTGTGCCAACAAGACATGTCAATTGCTCCATGCCACGAGGCAAATCCGAAGTTGATTCGAGTCGTCTCCACCTTGAGTTGAATCCTCCCAACGTCCTGAACAAGATCGCTCCATGACGATACTCCAACTCTTACGAGTTCCTGCGACGGATGAGCTCGATTGAGATCCACACTCCCTATGCTCCACGCCAGAAGCCCGATTGCGCCAAAAGGCTAATTGCACGTGAACTGCCAGATTCGTACCAAAATGCGCGCCTGATGCTCCATGACAAAGAACCCGATAATCCCCCCAATAAGGAACCCGGTAGTACCCCAACAAGGAACCCGATAGTTCCCCAACAAGGAACTTGGTGATGGGTGTATCAACAATATTCTCATCAAAATGATAGATCTTCATCCCAAAAAAATTCGCCATCACTCATTACCAACGAAACCTAACCCAACAACCTAGCTCTGATAACACTTGTTACAATACGAATGCGGAATCCCGATACCACTTGTTAGGACAAGAAGAGTGATGAGAAGAAGAACAAGAAGAAGAACAACACAAACGATTTAACGTGGTATACTAGTTTTCAGACTAGCTACGTGATAAATCTATATTAGAGTTGTATTTCTTACACGATTTATATCGTTTTGCGTAGTTTTTGGGTTTATAATCTATGTTTTATACTACAAATAGAGAGAAAACGTCGAATTTTAACTTTAAGTGTTAAATTTAATCCAAGCGTTTCTCGCGTTGTTTATGCATTGTTTGTCACGTTCGATCGCACGGGTTTTGTTTCGTGTTGTTTTGACAGGAAACTGAGCTTGGGAGAAGAAGCGGAGAGGAGAAACGATGTTTGGAAATTATGCGGGAGCTTAGGCGAAGAAGAAATCGTGAAGCAACGAAGAGAGGATGTGAAGGGGGAGGTAACTGTAGTTTATGGGATTTTCATAATAGAGCTTTTGACAGAAAACCCCCTCGCAGTTTTGCTTCGCTGACACTTAGCTACATGCAGTATTGGTTTTACCACTTATCGTCCCTGCAGTTTGTAAATTTGCGACACTTGGGTCCAAATGGACTAACACCGTAACTTCCGTTAGATAAGTGAGTGGCATTTTAGTATTTTTAATACATAAAGAGGGATAGTGTGGTATTTTCTCCATTGTTTTTCTTTTTTCCTTTTCTTTTTTTCTCTTCTAATTTTATTTATATATTTTTTTCTTTTTCTTCTTCATATTTATCGAACGGAAGTTAACGGTGTTAGTCCATTTAGACCTAAGTGTCGCAATTTTACAAACTGCAGGAAAAAAAATAAGTGGTAAAACCAATATTACATGTAGCTAAGTGTCAGCGAAACGAAACTGCGAGGGGGTTTTCTGTCAAAAGTTCTTCAGAATATACACAAGTACACCATCAGCCATGAAAACAAGCTGCTGCAATGTCACAAATTCCACCATTTCCACCCAATTTCTAACAAACTTGCCAACATAACTACCACCTCCCTAATACACCTAAGCTAAACACCTAATAACCACCTCACCTTAGCATTCGATTCACCATTCATCCAAAACCAACAATCAGCCACCATTACCCCTACCAATAACAACCAGTTAGACCAATACAAACCATCAGCTACCTCTTGGCCACCTGAAACTACACCTGAAACTCACCAAACCAACCTAACATCACCAATTACATCAATCAACACCTTCCAACCATAACCACCATTAACCTCCATCAACCTACTGTAACCTCAACCAAATCACCAACCTGCCTCCAACCTCCATGAGCCACTGCACCACCTCAACACCATTCAGCCATCACCATAACCATCTCATCATTCACCAGCCACAACTCCATCACCAATTAACGACCTTAAAACTATCTCAATCACCACATAGCGAATTCACCACTTCCACCTCCTACAAAGAATCACCAACCTCACCAAAACACCCTACAACCTGTAAGAGATTTTTATGAAAATTCCAAAACTTTTATTATAAATTATTATTATAATTATATTTCTAAAATAGTCTTAAAGATGTTGGTTATTACATATTTGTAACTCCCTCATTATTAGAGTATTAAACATGAAATATTTGGTTTAATGTAGTATTATTGGGTGGTGTTTATTATAGCTTTAATGCTATGGTTATTACAAGGGGGTTACACCTTATATGTGGATTACTATATATATATGAATGTATTTGTGTGGAAGATGGGTGTATGAGAGTCATATAAGAGGATGAAAATAGTTAGAGAACTTTGAAGACCTCTTCATCATATACACATATATATTTAGTCTTGTATTTTCTATATGTTTGTTTTGGGCAACTACGGTTCGTGACGGTTCACAAGTCCTACAACCGGCGTGACGCTTGTAGGAGCTGGCTCGAGTGTGGGTTGAATCCTACTTCGTAGCATACCGGTAGCACCCTCACGTGGGGAGGATCTACGTTGTAGGACAATGTCCTACATAACATGCCTCTCACACCAGGCCAGCAAATCTAATTTGATATTATGCTTTGTTGTATTGTTTATTGTACTTCTAACGAGACTAATGTTTCATTTTATGAAGTGTTTTTGATGCAGATGACTAACAATCTACAACGTAGATATCTTAAAATATGAGAAGATACGTGTTAGATCATTCGAATTCTTTATGTGAATTCTTGAAGAACCTTTTAAGAGCTTTCTTCTTTACAATATGCTCATTCTTCATATAATATGTTATGCGGTAAATTTTAATTTTATGGAACTTCTTTTAGATGACATTTGTTCCCTCATCGATTCGTTCATGCTACCTTTAGATAATAATGCTCACGTATAGTTCAATCGTTTGTATCCCTCATGGATAAAACTTTCATGTGGTGGAAATTTATTAATATTGTTTTTTTTATTTTGTAATTTTCGGGGCTAAGTATCGATGAACCTATCATGCTTGTAACTGAATAATAAATAATATAATCTCCCATTGTTTCTATAATATTGAACAAATATATTTTTGTTCTTAATATCATGCCAACTAAGTCATTCTTGTTGAGAGCCGGAAAGGTAAGTTGAAACTTCATGGGATTATAGGAACATTTGTCTTATAGTTTTATTTTAATTATTCTTTTATAATTTATATAAAAAATATTATTTTTTTCTATGATGATATGGAAAATAAGAGGCTCTAATTAGCATGTCAGTTACAATTCTAGTCTTCATACTATTTATATTAAATGCTTAAATGAAATTAAACAAGTTTTGCAACTTATTTTAATCATCATTTTTATATTTG
This sequence comes from Linanthus parryae, assembly GCA_023055425.1. NCBI lineage: Eukaryota > Viridiplantae > Streptophyta > Magnoliopsida > Ericales > Polemoniaceae > Linanthus > Linanthus parryae. Next base: position 107,374,610 of record JALGPY010000005.1, on the reverse strand, counting down.
ATTTTCTAATAATAAGCATTGTTACATTGAGTTTATTATATGATAGTTATTTTACTAATATCTCGTTGTCCTTCCAAGAATACATGACACAGGATATTATATGTCGAGATTCGTATTGCTTCCAGCCAATGAGAAGTTTTTATTCTAATTGAAGGACATCATAAATATTATTGGCACTCCTATTATTGTCTCCAAGATGTATCGCTCGGTATTCTTTTGTCTCAAGAAGATCACATCAGATAGTTTGGAGTTCGCATGGATATATTGGGTCTTCCATTCTAGTTATGTTTTACTGATGGAAAGCGATTCCACAGTTTGTCATGTCCCACTAATTATCTTTAAGAGTGATTGATATCGGAGGACGATTCTTCTATTTCTTCATATTAATTATTGGCAAGGAGAATATATTATTCTTGAAGACGGAGCATTAAAAACAAGTGATCTACTATTACGTGGAGCGCCCACGAACTTACTTGTTGGTCTTCTATATGTGAGGCTCATATCAAGTTTCGAGAATTCCATAGTATGCTTATATCAGCGGACTTCGATATTCTCAGAGAAGACGACAATTATTGGAAGCGATGTGACAGGCTTGATTTCTTAAACTCTCACTCTTCTTTTGTTTACTCAATAGTATTGCTAGTTTATGATATCCATTTCACAATTCATGAAAAATTGATGAAATTATTATTTCTTATGTTATTGAGGAATGTGCAAGATTAGTTGCAAAAGAAATCAATTCGTGATATAATTAATTCAAAGAGAAGTTATAATATAAGTTTACATGAAGAAATTGTTGTCTTCAAATTTACGCTAAATATAAATCTTTAGATGACTCCTTTAATAATGGCTAGAATAAATTTCATTTGTTCAATGAAATTAGTATTCAAAAATATCTTCAATTGATTTCTACATCATAACAAGTGTGTTATTTTTCCACGATTTCTATATTACGCATATTTATGTACATCATGAGTATGTTAAATGTGGGGGTTACATTAGGATCAATATATAATTTCTTTCTATGTGATCTATACATGTATGAATTAAATGTGAGTTTAATGTGTAACCTATAGATATTGCTTGATGGCAATAATATTGTGGTCAACTAAAATATTTTTGTTATGTCTTAAACCTTATATTGTCATTCCTAACATCTTTTCATTGATTATTTGAATTTAGATTAATCGCAATTTATTTGATTCCATGGACTAGGGAAAATGTGGGGGTTGTATATGAAAATTGTTCATCATAATCTTATACACATGTGACTTAACTAATAGTAATGTTATGGGGATGTTATATGATATCGTTTTGTGAATTATATAGTCATTCATTAGTATCGCTAAACATGTCTATTTGACTTAATTGTTTTACATTAAGTACAATTATGTGTCTCAATGAATGTGAAATAATATGGGGGTTATAAAGGAGACATGTGCAACGTGTATCTTAATTACATGGTTTTGAATAGTGATGTTATGGATGATGCGATAATTCTTTTATGAGATTCATGTTGTAACCCATAAAATTACTAATATTGCATTTAGTGCAAATGTATTGTTTTACAGGTTCAATGGTTGTTGTGCACCATATGAAAAGGAAAAGATGATGTGACAACTTGAAGAGGATGCAAGAAAATTGATACGAGGAAAAGTTATAAAAAATAAAATTTTATTGGTTCCATAGTCCCAAAATCTTGGGATGGGGTTTGTAAACTCCTGATGGATTCCACCGTTGGTAAATGAAAAATGTCTAGTTGGCCAATAAGCATATGATTTATATAAAGTAATATGACCATTGAGGGTCTAATTAATCTAGGAGCGGAGTCCTAGATATGTCGAGGGGGATGGGCTAAGCCTAAAAGATAGTCACCGCTGGAGGTAACCCAATCTCTGTGACTGGAGATCCCATGAAGGAGATTCAATGGGTAGAAACAATCCACGATGAGTGACTGCGAGTTTCAACACTTTTATTTTAGGAGAAGTCTCAGACTCTCCTCCCATCCCTATGGCATTGTGCTGATTTAAGAAAACTGTGACGTTTAGGATGGGTTTAACCCTTAATGGATCCAAGGCGAGTAATGGTCGCAAGGTATGGGTCACACATACCCTTGGAGGATTCACCTAAGTGAGAGTCGCCTTGAGGCCTGAGGCTACGGGATTGGGCTTTTTCCCTAGAGGCTCTCATGATTTGATTCGAGTGCATGGCCGTAACGCACTAACCCGCGAACCATGTCCAATGCCGGTACTGTGTGTGTTTCAGTTGAACTCGGGCTTAAAGGGTCTAGTTCAAGGCTTAGTCCACTATGATCCTTCCGGGTGAGATTGTCATCACTAAGTGAGGTTCAAGTCGGAAGACACCTCACCTATTGCGCAGTATGAAAGTTGCCCATTATTTTATTGTTACATATATTATTCTATTATTTTATTTATTTGTGCTTATTGAGGTCATTTTAAAGTTTTGAAATTTTGTGGGGGATTGTAAGAGATTTTTATGAAAATTCCAAAACTTTTATTATAAATTATTATTATAATTATATTTCTAAAATAGTCTTAAAGATGTTGGTTATTACATATTTGTAACTCCCTCATTATTAGAGTATTAAACATGAAATATTTGGTTTAATGTAGTATTATTGGGTGGTGTTTATTATAGCTTTAATGCTATGGTTATTACAAGGGGGTTACACCTTATATGTGGATTACTATATATATATGAATGTATTTGTGTGGAAGATGGGTGTATGAGAGTCATATAAGAGGATGAAAATAGTTAGAGAACTTTGAAGACCTCTTCATCATATACACATATATATTTAGTCTTGTATTTTCTATATGTTTGTTTTGGGCAATTACGGTTCGTGACGGTTCACAAGTCCTACAACCGGCGTGACGCTTGTAGGAGCTGGCTCGAGTGTGGGTTGAATCCTACTTCGTAGCATACCGGTAGCACCCTCACGTGGGGAGGATCTACGTTGTAGGACAATGTCCTACATAACATGCCTCTCACACCCAGGCCAGCAAATCTAATTTGATACTATGCTTTGTTGTATTGTTTATTGTACTTCTAACGAGACTAATGTTTCATTTTATGAAGTGTTTTTGATGCAGATGACTAACACAACCTGACTTAACCATCATCTCCATAACACACAATCTGCCACCCTTACATCACCATCATCACCAATACCAAATCAACTTCCAATACCAAACCCAGCACACCTCCACATCCTTAGCCACCTCTCAGCCACCATCTATCAGACCTCACAAGTCACAACCCATAACTAACAAACCAAGAAACCAAACCAACACCAATCTAATACCTGATGCAATCAACCAAAACTCCTTAACTACCAAATTCCCTACAGACCTAGTCCCAACCGTTTACACCATCACCATGGCCAACTTCCACCTCCACCTTTACCACACCACAACCATAGCCACCTACATCACCTACTTCCTTCCCAATACCACAGCCTCTGCCACAACACTGACCCACCATCAACACCAAGCAGCGCAATAGCAGAGCAAGAAAGAACCCAGCAGAAGAAGGGCACAAAAGAGAGAGAAGAAGAAGAACGCAGATCAGTACCAGGGGTGTTCGTACGAGCATAACCTTGTTCGTGCGAACAGCATTACTTCGCAAATATCTTCGAGAGTTGTTCGTATGCGAAAAAAATCAACGCTCTGCCCCTTTGTGCGAACAGAAGTCTCCTGGCGGCTACAAAGCTGGGGCATAGTGCAATTATGCAGAACTAGAAGAAAAAAAGAGGCTACGGGGTTCTTTTTATTCCTAGGGTTTGGGAGTGTTCTCCCACATTCTTGGAGGGGTTGATTTGAAAATAATTGAATTTTTTTAAGGGGCTGTTATTGTGAATCCTACATCATTCTACGCACAGGAGAGAAAAAAAAAGGACGGAGAAAGAGACGAAGACGACAAAGCTCCAATTCGGCGTTTGATCTCTTCCCCCTTTCTCTTTATCACTTTTATGGAGAATTTTGTAAAGCTAAACGTATTTATGTATAGCTAAGTGTTCATAGCTAGATAATTTTATGGTTAAGCTTTAATGTTTTCAGGATTAATGTGTTGATTCACGTTTTGAACTTAATTTTATTTCATGTTCAAGTTTATCAACTACGTTCTTGTTCTCGATACTTAGTTTGTGTGGATTAATCACCCTAATCATGCTTGTTATCTAGGTTGTTGCACGACAGGAAACTAAACTTTGATTCGTGAAGAACTTTGTTGACATTCTTGTAGTTTCTTGAGACCGAAGACTTGAATGACTGTTTATGGGTAGTTTCTGGTGGACTAGTAAAATCGGTGGATAGACAGGACCAGGTGAACAAAGTTGGCTAGCTGACTAGAACGTAACAGTATACGGCGGTAGATAGACAGGACGCGTATTAGAACGGTGCATAAAATTACATGAGATACGATTGTAAGTGCTATTGCCCGGTTTGACTGAACATGAGTAGTGTGTTTCAAACGTAATCCGGAAACGTTTAAGTACCCTAGGGGACTCATGGATTATCTAGTGTTCTCCATATTCGTATTAATTATGAACTACCAAAAATATTAGTCTAGCTTGTTATTTGAATTTCAGAGCTTGTTTGGGGGCGACAACCTCTTAAATCAACAAATATTCCTCCGCTTACTTGTCTCTAAAATAATCGTTTAGCTAATAATCTCGAGACTGTCCCTGTGGCAGGCCCGGTTTTAGCCTTAGGCAGTTGAAGCCGTTGCTTAGGTCCCCATTTTGTCAGTGGGCACCAGATTTTAAAAAGCAAAGGGATATTTTAGTCATTTTACCATAATTGATATTGTGTAAATATTTTCTAAAACTTAATAGTTTGTTAATGTTGGTATTAATGGACAAGTCAAACACCTAAATCTCTTTAACCCTTTTATGTTCCAAATTAGCGTATCAAGATTAACAAATCGTTTCGTAATGCGCTTATATCTCCCTCACTTCGGATTTTTCTCCTCAAATCTCTCAAACCTTTCCACTTCCCTAGGACTCTATGAACAACAACTATTCTCATAACTATTGCAATCATCAGAAATATCTTTTCTGTAAAAACCTAAATTTCAGAGTTCATCAAATCAGATGTCATGTAAACGTCTAGAGAAAAAATCAGTCTAGTTTGTTAGAATTCATCAAATCTTCTTAACTCTTCAAGATGTGTTTGACGACATCAAAGTGAGAATTATTTATTTTTCCGGCAAACAAAGTACTTTTTCTTCTTCATCAAAATCTCTCTCCAAAGAGTTGGAAGACCCAAACTGAAGTATCTTCAATTCATAAGAGGTGAAGGACATAATTATCACTAAAATGAAAACAAATTTGTCACCAAAATAATTGAAAACTAAACTATGGATAGAACAAAATGAAAATGTTGCATGTGTCGTAGACAAAAATATAGAAAAGCTCACTTGTATATATAAAGCGCAGAGAGGCTGACATTCACTTAGGGAACCTAAATACTTCGGGCCGGCCCTGCCCTGTGAGTTCGAAAACCTGAGTTTTAATACTCACTCTTTATTACATCGACTGTGCACTTGCGTATACACGTAAGAAATCGTGTCACTACGTCCACGGCCAAATGATGGAAATTTATTGATGAGAGAGCCAATTACGCTCAATGATACTTCGCACACATCAATAGCCACGACTTACAATCATTATTGGCCTAAACTACCGACTTGTGCCCAAAGCAACGTCCAAATGTTGCCAAAAACTGAACGAGGGGACAATTCCTGTTCAGGTCGCACAGCCTGCACGACCTCTGGGCAACCAAAATTCTACAACTTTAATTCCTTTACCTCCTAGCTCGTTGCTTTGCCAATTTGATGCTAGGGTTTTGATCACCCAATTCATAACAAATCGATTTAAGAAGTTGAAACTTAACAAAGAAAGCTGACATTTTATTTTTGAATCTCGAAAGATATTTTTTTCCAGACGAGGTATGCTTGCTTGAGATTCATGGCCGCTGACAACCTCGTAGGTGGAGATACAGGCTCTTACTCCAGAGCATTGGCACTGTTCAAATGTGATGATGGTTCTAGCTGTTCTGCTCAGGTACTATCTCTCTCGTATGTATGGGCATATGACTTATGACTACTTGTTTCACATTTTATGCGGGCTTAAAGACGGAGATGAGTGTTGGAATAGATTCCCTAGAGGCAATCTGATACTTAGTATGAACATTGTTATTGGCTAGAATATTCATTTATTATATATTGTGATATTTAATATAATGAAGTTCGTAGATGCAATGTGTTGTTTATCTTAAATATCCCTAGCCCACTATATTGGTTAATAATACGATCAAATATAGACTAGTATGCGGGTAGATTGATATGGAGATATCAAGTCTAACACATGGGTATGAATTTGGGGTAATGGCATACTGGATTGACCCACAACGAGAAGGATACATTAGATTATGTTAAGTCACAATCGCTTGTCGTAGTGCATATATAATTGCAATCCTTAGACTTGAAGTCACTAGATACTCTAGTTGTGAAATATTGTGCTTTGATGTTATCAAACGTTACACCGTAACTGGGTAGTTGTAAAGATAGCTATCGGGCATGATAGGAAGCAAGCATAGAGAACGTAGTGATGTAGATAGGATTTGTCCCTCCCACATAATGGGAGTAAAATCCACGGCCACTCGAGGGATGAGGTTTATTGAATGTCCGGCCAGACTCAGATAAATCAATATGGAGATATTGATGTTATCTACTTGCATAAGCATATTCACAGGATCAAGGAACTATGGATTGGATAAACGAGTGTGACTATTTATGTCTCGTGTCCAATCCAGATATGGAGACAAAGGGATAGTGCAATATGAGATATTGGGCACAAGAGGTTTGTAGAGATCACTGACTATTTCTATTAGTTGGGTGGCATGGATGTGTTGCTAGACACCGCTACATGTTAGTAATAAGTTACTACCAACTAAGTAGAAACCTATGGGGTCACACGTCAAATAGAGTAGAACTAGATATGGGATTAATTAATATGATTAGTTAATAAGAAGGATCATTGTGCAACACCTTGCAAACGTAGTAGGACTAATATGCAAGGAAGGGATTAATCCAAGTTCATGTTGAACTAGGAAGGGCCTTTATGTAGTTGGTGGACTATATAAAGGATGCTCTACCTTCCTTCACACTTAATGTTATTAGACATAACACAAGAGAGTGGGAGAGAGCAAAAGATAGAGCAAGAGACAAAGCTAGGGCCGAAACCCTAGCCCGTCTCCTACCCGTCGGCGCCAAAGAGGAGGGCCAAACCCTTCCTTTGTCCCTCGTTGTTTGATTCGTTCGTCCCTCTTCCTCCGGTCCAAGCTAGCACTTGAGAAGGAAGAATCTAGATCTCACATCTTGACGTTGATCAACCGTAGAGACGAGGACATCATTCTTCGTGTGATCTCCCAAACCAAAAGGTATATAATCACTATGTCTCTTATCATGTTATGATGTCTCTTCATTTGATCCTTGGTGGGCTTTGAGTAGGATCAAATTTTGTTATTCCGCTGCGTTACCTACGTCAAAACCCAACAGGTATCAGAGCTTGGTTGTTGTGCATAACATGATTTTATGTGGTACGATTTCAGTTTATACACCGTATTGTTATCATTACGCGAAAACTGAAATCAATTGGCATAGTAGATGCAAGTTGAATTTGATTCAACATAAACAAGATCTAATTTAACATTGGATGTTAGAATCGGTGAGTTTAATCACATAGGATGTGAATTATTGGGTTCTTGAAAATTAGGGTTCATGGGCACATAGTTGAAAAGGAATTTTCAATTATGGAAACAATTTAATGGAAACATCCATAAAGGAAACAACCATGCTTGGGCAACAAGGAAGAAGGGAAGGAGGCTAGGGCCGAAACCCTAGCCGTCCGCCCCCTTCATTGCGCGCCAAGCAAAGGCCGCGGGTCACATGGGACGGCCAGCCTTGGGTCGGGCCCAAGTGGCAGCCGGCGGTCCTTGGGGTTCGGCCTAAGCTTAGGTTGGGCCCCTTGGACCGTTGTAACCCTAATTACCCAATTTAATTAAAATTGAACAAGCGCATTAAAAATTGGTTATGACTGTATTATGTGCTTTGTTGCATGGTGGATGGATATGGCCTAGGTTGTGGATGTTTATTGCTTTGTGGTTTGGTTTACGGCCTGCGAGCTGATCAAATTAATGTAATAATTAATTAGGTTTTACAGCCTGCGAGTCATCTTTTCTCCTCGACAAGTGAGGCTTTTATTATTTATTTATTCTAGATGTTAGGCTAGAATTAGAAATATTTAGATGATAGCCAAGAGCATGGAGAAGAAGACCGGAGAACAAAAGAAGCCAGAAGACAAAGAAGACACCCCGTAGGCGCGCGGCTATGGTGGAGCACATGGAGATGAGCTTGTCACTTTAGGGCAGTTGCATATTATCATTGGCTTTATAATATCTTAGTCTAGGGGCCATATCCATGCCACGTTTTTTTGATTTTGTGGATGCTTATTATTTATGTCTTGTTATTTATTTTTGTGTGTATGGCGATACTATCAAATCATTAACAAAGATAATAATAAACAAGGATGGTCTTTTATTTTGGATTGCCAAATCCAAATAAGTAGATCATGTTGATTAGATCAATCAAACAAAAAAAAAATAAATCCCTCAATTAAATATTGTGTTTTGCCTTCTCTTGCCAAAACACCCTTCATGATCAAGGTTTATTAAAACTCGGGTTTGCCAAAGCAAGGAGATTTTAATTTACAATGATGTGTTAAGGACGACACAAGCTAGTAATGTGTGTATGTTGAAGCAAGAGGTTGGACGCAACTGGGTAAGACTCAATTGGATTGATGAACCTAGAGGCATGACAATTAGGCGTTATCCATGGAATAAAGAATAAAGAGTTATTCACCTAATTGTACCAAGAGTTGCATGCAATTGGAATGGTTCCTACCTAAAAAACCTATTCTTGGGTGACTTGCCAAAACAAGCTCAAGAAGAAGTGAAAAAGGAATCTTGGACCTAGTAGAAAATATAATGATATTTTCCGCATTAATGGTGAGGGCTATTAATCCAAGAAAAATAGTGGGAGCTATATTTGATGATCTAGACATTATTGAATATAGTTACATTTTTCAAAATACTAAAATTGCACATTTCTCGTTTTGTAGAATTCCAAATGGCAAACAACAACGCATCGACTTCATCCATACGATCTGTCCTTGAGAAGTATAAACTGTCTGGAACGAATTTCCTTAACTGGTACAGAAACTTAAGGATTGTCCTTAAGCAAGAAAAGAAGTTGTACGTCTTGGGCACTCCAATTCCAGCCCCACCACAAGATGAGTCTGTTCTAGCGGATGTAAGGGCACGTCAAAACATATCGATGATTCTAATGACGTGACTTGCCTCATGCTTTGAACCATGACTCCTGATCTTCAGAAGCAGCACGAGAATATGGAAGATATGATCATACACTTGAAACAATTGTTTCAGGAACAGGCAAGGCATGAGCGCAATGAGGTGTCTAAAGCATTGTTCAAGAGTAGTCTTGCAAAGGGGAATCCAGTAAGGGCTCATGTGCTCCGACATTGAGAACCTTGAGAGACTAGGATTCCCACTTGGCCAAGATTTGGCAACTGATCTTGTCTTACAATCATTGCCTGAAAGTTATAATCAGTTCATCATGAACTATAATATGAACGAGATCAGTAAGACTCTGCCAGACTTGTTGAACATGCTAAAGACAGTGGAACAGAGTGTCAACAAAGGCAAGGGCAAGGCCATAATGATGGTTCATAGGAAGAAGGGCAAAGGAGTTTCCTCTACTTCCAAAAGAAAGCGCAAGAAAGTTGCGGAATCCAAAGAAGCCCTAAAGCCTAGTGGAGGTGTGGCTAAGGGTGAATGTCACTACTGCAGCCAGACGGGTCACTGGAGGAGGAATTTCCCTAAATATCTGGAGGATAAGAAGCTTGGAATAGTGATTCCACCACCACTAGGTATTTATGTTATACACGCCAATCTTTCTATTTCTTCATCTTGGGTATTGGATACTGGATGTGGTTCTCACGTTTGTCGAAATGTGCAGGATTTGAAAAGAAGTAGAAGATTGGCTAAAGGGGAGATAGATATGCGCATTGGGAATGGAGCAAAAGATGCTGCATTAGTTGTAGGCGTTTATGAGCTATCTTTGCCTTCTGGACTTATTTTAGAATTAGACAATTGCTCTTATGTTCCAGCTATGAGCAGAAACATTATTTCCGTTTCTTGTTTGGACGAGAAGGGTTTTTCTATTTCAAAAGGACAAGTGTTGCTCCATTTATTTTGATAGTATGCACTATTGTAGTGCGCATTTGTCTAATGGATTATATATCCTTGATCTAAATAGTCCAATCTATAACATAAATACTAAAAGGATTAAAACTAACGATTTAAATCCTACATATCTATGGCACTGTCGTTTAGGCCATATAAATGAGAAACACATATCTAGACTCCATAAGGATGGACTTCTAGACTCATTTGATTTGGAATCATATGAGACATGTGAATCTTATTTATTAGAAAAAATTACAAAGTCCCCTTTCAACAAGAAAGGTGAGAAGACTAGTGAGTTATTGGCACTCATACATACCGATGTATGCGGGCCGTTCCCCACGCCTGCCAGAGGTGGTTACACCTACTTCATTACATTTACTGATGATTTCAGTAGATATGGATTTGTATAACTTATGAAGGCCAAATCTGAATCCTTTAAATTGTTCAAGGAATTCAAGAATGAATTAGAGAATCAACTTGGTATAATTATTAAGACTCTACGATCATATCGCGGAGGAGAATACTTAAGCCAAGACTTTGATGAGTATCTTCGAGAGTGTGGGATAATATCCCATCTCACTCCACCCGGAACGCCACAATGGAATGGCGTGTCCGAGAGGAGGAATCGCACAATATTAGATATGGTGCGATCTATGATGTCTCAAACGGATCTTCTGATATCATTTTGGGGACATTCTCTAATGACGGCGGCTTTTACCATTAACCGCGTTCCATCCAAATCAGTCATGAAGATACCATATGAGATATGGGCGTGGAAGTGTCCCATAGTGTCGTTTATGAAGATTTGGGGTTGCGATGTCTATGTAAAACGTTTACAAACAGATAAGCTTGGGACCAAAGCGGATAAGTGTAAATTTGTGGGACATCATAAGGAAACTAAAGGATATTACTGTTGGAATAGATGCCCTAGAGGCAATCTAGTTTAGTATGAATTTATTTGTGGCTAGAAATTCATTTATTATTTATTGAATATTTAATTTAATGAAGTCCTTAGATTTACAATTGTGTTGTTTATCTTAAATATCCCTAGTCCAGTATAATGATTAATGGGACGATCATCTATAGACTAGTATGGGGTTGGATTGATATGGAGATATCACGATCCAACACATAGGTGTGCATTATGTAATGTTGCACTGGATTGACCCATCTCCGAGAAGGCTACATACACGTTATGTTAAGTCACAAGCGCTTCTCGCGGTGCAATGGTATTGTCATCCTTAGACATGAAGTCACTAGATATTCTAGTTGTGGATTATTGTGATCTTGGTAGCGTTAAACGCTACACCGTAACTGGGTAGTTATAAAGGCGTGTACTGGATACAATAAGAAGCAAGCTTAGAGATCGTAGTGGACGTAGATAGAATTTGTCCCTCCCACATAACGGGAGCAAATATCCTAGGCCACTCGAGGGATAGTGCTTATAGAATGTCTGACCAGACTCAAATAAATCAATATGGGATATTGATGTTATTTGCACGAGTAAGGCTATTCCCATGGATCGAGAAACTATGGATTGGATATACGAGTGTGACTTGTATGTCTCGTGTCCAATCCGGATATAGAGACAAAGGGATGAGACAATTACTTGTACAAAGGTTGTCAAGATGACTATTCTATTAGTTGGCTAGAATGGATGTTTTGCTAGAAACCGCTCCATATTAGCAAATAGTTGCTACCAACTAGATAGAACCTATGGGGCCACACGCTATATAGAGTTGAACTAGATTTGGGAATTAATTAATTGGATTAATTAATTAGAATGATCACTTTGCAAAACCTTGCAAACTTAGTAGGGACTAATTTGCAAGGAAGGGACTAAATTGAATTCTAGTAGGACTAGAATAAGCCCTTTAGGTAGTTGGCAAGGAGTTGTTGGACTATATAAAGGACCTTCCTTCCTTCCTTCCCACATAACTTATGCTCATAATTGAACATAACAAGAGTGGGAGAGAACAAAAGAAGGAGAGAGAGCAACAAACAAGGAGGCCGAGAGCCCTCTTTTGGGTCTCGTTTTGCGTGATTTTTCTTCCTCTTCCTCTTCCGGGCTAGCACCAAGGACTTGGGAGATTCTAGGATCAACTCTAGGCGTGGATCAACCATAGAGAACGTGACACAATTCGCGTTTGAAGTCATCAAAGGATAACCCTAAGGTGTGTTATTGATTTCTTACCCTTACCATCGTTATGTCTCTTGACTTGTGATCCTTGGAGGGTTTTGCATGGTTTTATGATTGTTTGTGTTTCCGTTGCGCATCCATGAATCAAAACCCAACAGTGGTAACAGAGCCACAGGTCGTAGAGCATAAACGTGGTTTATGTGTTACGTTTTAGTTGTTTTACACCTTAATTTGATTGTTTATCGCATAAAACAAGACAAATCAAGCATGGGATGCAATTTGTCAATAATTAATCATAACAAGATCTAATTTTTGCATTGGATGCATGAATTGGTGAGTTTGAGAAATTTTAGGATCTTAGATCTAGGGTTTGGCCATCCTTGGGGAAGAAGGAGTTCTCCCAAAACAAACAAACAACCAAACTTGGGCACCAAGCAAGGGAGTTGTTTTGGAAACAACTCCCATAAGGAGGTTCGGCCCCCTAGGGGACCGCCCCCTTTGCTTGCCGCCCAAGCTTGGCCGCCCTAGGGGCCGGGCGGCCCTAACCCGCGGCCTAGGCTTGTGGGTTTTGGGCCGGGCCGGCCCTAGGGCCTTATGGTTCACCTTATTGGGCCCGGGCAATTTGATTGTTGGGCCCATGGACCGTTTTAACCCTAGAAATCCTAGAATCAATTAAATTTGACCAAGCGTGTTAAAATTGGATTTTAACTGTTTATGTGCAAAGCGCATGGTGATTGGATATGGCCTTAGGATGTGGTTTGATGTGGATGTTTAATTTTGTGGTTTGGTTTTACGGCCTGCGAGCTGATCAATTAATTGTAATAATTAATTAGGGTTTTATGGCCTGCGTGCCATTTTTTTCTCAACTTGTGAGATTTATTTTATTTAGTATAGATATTAGCTAGTGCTAGATAAAGTAGATTGTTAGCCAAGATTGAAGAAAATGAGCCCAAAGCCAAAGAAGCCACAAAAGATGGAGCATGGAGCATGGAGCATGGAGCATTCCACATAACTATGAAGGATGGACCAAAAGATCAAGACGCATGAAGATGTGTTTGTTTTAGGGTTCATAGATAATTTCATTGGCTTGGAATAATCTTAGTCTAGAAAAGGCCATATCCACATCACGTTTAATTTCTGTTTTGTGGTTGTTTATTTTAATGTCTTATTATTGTGTGGTTGGTGTATGGATGATGCATGCAATTAGGATAATAAGATAATTAGACAACCCGGATCTATTATTTGGAGTTGTGCCCAAACTCAAATAGATAGATTAGTTGATATTGATCAATAAAACAATTAAAAATTGAATTTAAAATCCCTCAAAATTCAAATATTGTGTTCTTGCCTTCTCGTTATTTAAACACTCATTATCATCATTATTTATCAAGATCGTGCGTGCCAAAGCATGGCGACTTGGTTCATAATGATGGAATGCGATGGCACGTAACAATGTGCAATTGTTTAGATAAGAGGTTGAACACAACTAGGCTATTAATATGATTAATAAACCTAGAGGCAATCAATTTGGATTATCCATATGGATGGATAAATAAGGAGTTATTTGCCCAATTGAACCAAGAGTTGCATATGGGATGCAATTGGAATTGTTCCTACCTAAAGTAGTCAAATTATGGGTGACTTGCCAAAGCAAGCTCATAAGGAGGTGAAAGATGGATCTTGGCCCACTAGAAAATATAAGGATATTTTCCGCATTAATATCTTGAGGGTTATTAATCTGTAGTAAAATAGTGGGAGTTATATTTGATAAACTAGCCATTATTGAATATAGTCAAAAATTCACAAATACTAAAACTTGCGTATTTTCCTTTTTGTAGAATTCCAAATGGCAAACAACTCATCGAGTTCACAACATTCCCTACGATCTGTCCTTGAGAAGGACAAGCTCTCTGGAACCAACTTTCTTGATTGGTACAGAAACTTGAGAATTGTTCTCAAGCAAGAGAAGAAACTGTACGCAATAGAGGAGCATGTTCCAGAAGGTCCAGAGAACCAAACACCTGCTGCCCTAAAGGAATATCAAAAGCATGTTGATGACGCTAATGATGCGGCCTGCATTATGCTTTGCACCATGACTTCTGAGCTTCAGAAGCAACACGAAAACATGAATGATGTCGATATGATCGAACATCTAAAGCAGCTCTTCCAAGAGCAGGCAAGGGTAGAGAGGTATGAGGTCTCTAAGGCACTGTTCAAGTGTCATCTGGCAGAAGGGAACCCGGTGGGACCCCATGTACTCCGTATGATCGGGTATTTGGAGAATCTCGCCCGACTAGGGTTCCCGGTCGGCCAAGAGTTGGCAACCGATCTCGTGTTGCAATCGTTGCCCGAGAGTTATGGACAGTTCATCATGAACTATAACATGAACGAGATCGTGAAACCACTGCCAGATTTACTCAATATGTTGAGGACGGCTGAACAGAGCATCAACAAGGTTAAGGGCAAGGCCATTATGATGGTGCATAAAGGAAAGGGCAAAAGGTTTGCCTCATCCTCCAAGGGCAAAGGCAAGTCAGTTGCCGAGTCCAAGGAACCTGCCCTTAAGCCTGTTGGTGGCATTGCCAAAGGTGTGACTAAAGGTGAGTGTCACTACTGCAGTCAGCCTGGACACTGGAGGAGGAACTGCCCAAAATATCTGGAGGACAAGAGGCTTGGAATAGTGATTCCACCACCACCACGTATTTTTGTTGTAGATGTCAATTTAACTGTCTCTACATCATGGGTATTAGATACTGGATGTGGATCTCATATTTGTCGAAATATGTAGGATCAAAAGAGAAGTAGAAGATTGGCTAAAGGAGAGGTAGATCTGCGCGTTGGGAATGGAGCAAAGGTTGCTGCGTTGGCCATAGGCGTGTGCGAGCTATCTCTGCCTTCAGGATTAGTTTTAGAATTAAATAATTGCTATTTTGTGCCTGCTATGAGCAGAAACATTATTTCTATTTCTTGTTTGGACAAGGATGGTTTTATTATTATAATAAAGAACAATTGTTGTTCCTTTTATTTAAATAATATTCACTATTTTAGTGCGCAATTATTTAATGGACTTTATGTCCTTGATCTAAGCAATCCTGTCTACAACATTAATACCAAGCGGATTAAAATAAATGATTTAAATCCTGCTTATTTATGGCACTGTCGTTTAGGCCATATAAATTAGAAACGTGTATCTAGACTCCATAAGGATGGATTGCTAGACTCATTTGATTTTGAATCATATGAGACATGTGAGGCTTGTTTATTGGGAAAAATGACTAAGTCCCCTTTCAATAAGAAAGGTGAGAGGACTAGTGAGCAATTGGCGCTCATACATACCGATGTGTGTGGGCCATTTGCCACGCCTGCCAGGGGTGGTTATGTCTACTTCATTACATTTACTGATGATTTCAGTAGATATGGATTTGTGTACCTCATGAGGGCAAAATCTGAATCCTTTGAAGTGTTCAAAGAATTCAAGAATGAAGTAGAGAAGCAACTTTGCAAAAGTATCAAGGCTCTACGATCGGATCGTGGAGGAGAATACTTGAGCCAAGAGTTTGACGACTATCTTAGAGAGTGTGGGATCGTGTCCCAACTCACTCCACCCAGAACGCCACAATGAAATGGCGTGTTCGAGAGGAGGAATCGAACCCTATTGGATATGGTTCGATCTATGATGTGTCAAAACGATCTTCCATTATCATTTTGGGGCTACGCTCTATTAAGTGCAGCTTTCACCATTAACCGTGTTCCATCTAAATCAGTCATGAAGACACCATATGAGATGTGGAGTGGGAGGCGTCCCACACTGTCGTTCATGAGGATTTGGGGATGCGATGTCTATGTAAAACGTTTACAATCAGACAAACTGGGGCCTAAATCGGATAAGGGTAAATTTGTGGGGTACCCTAAGGAAACTAAGGGATACTACTTCTACAATCCAACCGAGAACAAAGTGTTTGTTGCTCGGACCGGCGTGTTTCTAGAAAGAGAGTTTGTCTCTAAAGAAGCAAGTGGGAGGAATGTAGAACTTGAAGAGATTCAAGAACCACAAATCGCTGAACCGATTATGGAACATGAACGGGAACCACAAGCAGTTGTGGAGCAACTTGTTCAGGTAACACAAGAGCTTCGTAGATCTAGTAGAGTGCGCCAGGAACCCAAGAGGTATGGACTTCTCGTGACCGATTCCGGTGACACGATGCTCATAGATGATGAGCCTACTACCTATGAGGAGGCCATGAATGGCCCAGACTCTCAGAAGTGGCTAGATGCCATGAGATCCGAGATGGAGTCCATGTATACCAACAAAGTATGGACTTTGGTGGAACCACCCGATGGGGCGCGGCCCATAGGATGCAAGTGGGTCTTCAAGAAGAAGATCGACATGGATGGTAATGTGATTACCTATAAGGGCCGATTGGTGGAAAAAGGATTCAGACAAATTCATGGTATTGACTATGATGAAACCTTTTCACCAGTCGCTATGACCAAACCCATCCGAATCCTACTTGCAAATGCAACATACCATGACTATGAGATTTGGCAGATGGATGTCAAAACAGCATTCCTTTATGGGAATCTCCTCGAGGACATGTATATGATACAGCCAGAGGGTTTTGAGGATCCAAAGCAAGCCAACAAAGTCTGTAAGCTGCAACGATCCATTTATGGATTAAAGCAAGCTTCTAGGAGTTGGAATCGACGTTTTGATGAAGTGGTCAAAGAGTTTGTCTTCATCAGAAATGAAGATGAGTCTTGTGTCTAAAAGAAGGTTAGTGGGAGCTCTGTAGTTTTTCTGGTCTTGTATGTGGATGACATACTACTCATTGGAAACGACGTTCCCATGCTGCAATCTGTTAAAGATTGGCTAGGAAAGTGTTTCTCAATGAAAGACTTAGGGGAAGCAGCCTATATACTCGGTATAAAGATCTATAGAGATAGATCTAAGAGGTTGCTAGGCCTAAGTCAAAGTACATATATTGACAAGGTGTTGAAACGGTTCAACATGCAAGATTCCAAGAAGGGATTCTTACCCATGTCACATGGAATCACTCTTTCGAAGAGTGGTTGTCCTTCCAATGAGATTGAGAAGGAACGCATGAGTAGAATTCCCTATGCCTCGGCCATAGGATCTATGATGTACGCCATGTTATGTACTAGACCAGATGTGTCATATTCCTTGAGTATGAAAACCAGATACCAATCCAATCCAGGTGAGAGTCACTGGATTGCAGTCAAGAACATCCTAAAGTACTTAAGAAGAACTAAGGATGCTTTCTTGATATTTGGGGGTGAGGAAGAGTTGTGTGTAAGGGGTTACACTGATGCAAGCTTCCAAACCGACAGAGATGACTTTAGATCACAGTCGGGATATGTGTTTTGCCTGAATGGAACAGCGGTGAGCTGGAAAAGTTCCAAGCAAGAGACGGTAGCTGATTCTACAACAGAGGCTGAGTACATTGCTGCAAATGGGGCAGCAAAGGAAGCTGTTTGGATCAGAAAGTTTGTTTCTGAACTTGGTGTGGTCCCTAGCATTGCGGATCCAGTTGAGTTGTACTGTGACAACACAGGGGCGATCGCGCAATCAAAGGAACCAAGATCGCATCAGAAGTCCAAGCACGTGCTCAGGAAGTTTCATCTGATTCGAGATATTATCGATAGAGGAGACGTTCGGATATGCAAGATTCCTACAGATGATAATCTGTCAGACCCGCTTACAAAGCCTCTCACGTAGTGGAAGCATGAAGGGCACACTAGGAGTATGGGCATACGAGATGCGCCAGATTGGCTCTAGTGCAAGTGGGAGACTGTTGAAATAGATGCCCTAGAGGCAATCTAGTTTAGTATGAATTTATTTGTTGCTAGAAATTCACTTATTATTTATTGGATATTTAATATAATTAAGTCCTTAGATTTACGATTGTGTTGTTTATCTTAAATATCCCTAGTCTAGTATAATGATTAATGGGACGATCATCTATAGACTAGTATGGGGTTGGATTGATATGGAGATATCACGATCCAACACATAGGTGTGCATTATGGAATGCTGCCCTGGATTGACCCATCTCCGAGAAGGCTACATACACGTTATGTTAAGTCACAAGGGCTTCTCGCGGTGCAATGGTATTGTCATCCTTAGACATGAAGTCACTAGATATTCTAGTTGTGGATTATTGTGATCTTGGTAGCGTTAAACGCTACACCGTAACTGGGTAGTTATAAAGGCGTGTACTGGATACAATAAGAAGCAAGCTTAGAGATCGTAGTGGACGTAGATAGAATTTGTCCCTCCCACATAACGGGAGCAAATATCCTAGGCCACTCGAGGGATAGTGCTTATAGAATGTCTGACCAGACTCAAATAAATCAATATGGGATATTGATGTTATTTGCACGAGTAAGGCTATTCCCATGGATCGAGAAACTATGGATTGGATATACGAGTGTGACTTGTATGTCTCGTGTCCAATCCGGATATAGAGACAAAGGGATGAGACAATTACTTGTACAAAGGTTGTCAAGATGACTATTCTATTAGTTGGCTAGAATGGATGTTTTGCTAGAAACCGCTCCATATTAGCAAATAGTTGCTACCAACTAGATACAACCTATGGGGTCACACGCTATATAGAGTTGAACTAGATTTGGGAATTAATTAATTGGATTAATTAATTAGAAGGATCACTTTGCAAAACCTTGCAAACTTAGTAGGGACTAATTTGCAAGGAAGGGACTAAATTGAATTCTAGTAGGACTAGAATAAGCCCTTTAGGTAGTTGGCAAGGAGTTGTTGGACTATATAAAGGACCTTCCTTCCTTCCTTCCCACATAACTTATGCTCATAATTGAACATAACAAGAGTGGGAGAGAACAAAAGAAGGAGAGAGAGCAACAAGCAAGGAGCCGACCGCCCCTTGCTCGCCGCCACGTCCCCGTCGGCCACAAGGAGGCCGAGAGCCCTCTTTTGGGTCTCGTTTTGCGTGATTTTTCTTCCTCTTCCTCTTCCGGGCTAGCACCAAGGACTTGGGAGATTCTAGGATCAACTCTAGGCGTGGATCAACCATAGAGAACATGACACAATTCGCGTTTGAAGTCATCAAAGGAGAACCCTAAGGTGTGTTATTGATTTC
Organism: Linanthus parryae; assembly: GCA_023055425.1. Lineage (NCBI taxonomy): Eukaryota > Viridiplantae > Streptophyta > Magnoliopsida > Ericales > Polemoniaceae > Linanthus > Linanthus parryae. The sequence continues at coordinate 107,354,985 of JALGPY010000005.1, read as the reverse complement.
TTACCCTTACCATCGTTATGTCTCTTGACTTGTGATCCTTGGAGGGTTTTGCATGGTTTTATGATTGTTTGTGTTTCCGTTGCGCATCCATGAATCAAAACCCAACAATTACTTCTACAATCCCACCGAGAACAAAGTGTTTGTTGCTCGGACCGGCGTGTTTCTAGAAAGAGAGTTTGTCTCTAAAGAAGCAAGTGGGAGGGCTGTAGAACTTGAAGAGATTCAAAAACCACAAATCACTGAGCCGATGATGGAACATGAAGAGGAGCCGCAAGCAGTTGTGGAAGAACCTGTTCACGTAACACAGGAACTCCGTAGATCAGGAAGAGAGCGTCATGAGCCAGAGAAGTATGGACTTCTCATAACTGAGCGCGATGATGTACCACTCATGGATGATGAGCCCGCAACCTACGGAGAGGCCATGAAAGGTCCAGACTCTAAGAAGTGGCTAGAATCCATGAGATCCCAAATGGATTCCATGTACACCAACAAAGTATGGACTTTGGTGGAACCACCCGAAGGGGCTCGGGCCATAGGGTGCAAGTGGGTCTTCAAGAAGAAGACCGACATGGATGGCAAGGTAGTTGCCAATAAGGGCGATTGGTAGCCAAAGGGTATTGACAGATTCATGGTATTGACTATGATGAGACCTTTTCACCAGTCGCCATGACTAGATCCATTCGAATCCCACTTGCTATTGTAGCATACTACGACTATGAGATTTGGCAGATGGATATCAAAACAGTGTTCCTTTATGGGAACCTCCTTGAGGATGTGTACATGACACACCCGGAGGGTTTTGAGGATCCAGAGAATGCCAATAAAGTCTGTAAGCTAAAAATATCCATTTATGGATTGAAGCAAGCTTCTAGGAGTTGGAATCGATGTTTTGATGACGCAGTCAAAGAGTTTGGCTTCATCAAGAACGAAGATGAGCCTTGTGTTTACAAGAAGGTTAGTGGGAGCTCTGTAGTATTTCTGGTCTTGTATGTGGATGACATACTAATCATTGGCAACGACATTCCTACTTTGCAATCTGTTAAAGATTGGCTAGGAAAGTGTTTTGCAATGAAGGACTTAGGAGGCGCAGCTTACATACTTGGTATAAAGATCTATAGAGATAGATCTAGAAGGTTGCTCGGCTTAAGTCAAAGTACATATATAGACAAGGTGTTGAAGAGGTTCAACATGCAAGATTCCAAGAAGGGATTCTTGCCCATGTCGCATGGAGTCACTCTTTCTAAAAATGATTGTCCCTCCAATGAGATTGAGAAGGACCGCATGAGAAGGATACCCTATGCTTCAGCCATAGGATCCATCATGTACACCATGTTGTGTACTAGACCAGACGTATCATACGCGTTGAGTATGGTGAGCAGATATCAATCCAATCCTGGTGAGAGTCACTCGATTGCTGTCAAGAACATCCTAAAGTACTTAATAAGAACTAGGAATGCGTTCTTGATATTTGGAGGTAAGGAAGAGCTAAGTTTAATTGGTTACACTGATGCAAGCTTCCAAACCGACAAAGATGACTACAGATCGCAGTCTGGATACGTTTTTTGCCTGAATGGAGGAGCTGTGAGCTGGAAGAGTTCCAAGCAAGGAACAGATGCTTATTCAACGACAGAAGCTGAGTACATTGCTTCTGCGGAAGCAGCAAAAGAGGCAGTATGGATAAAGAAGTTTATCACTGAGCTCGGTGTGGTCCCTAGAATCGTGGATCCCATAGAGTTGTACTGTGACAAATCCGGGGCGATCACACAAGCCAAGGAACCAAGATCACACCAGAAATCAAAGCATGTACTTAGGAGATTCCATCTTACTCGTGAAATGATCGATCGAGGAGATGTGAAGATGTGCTAGATTCCAACGGATGACAATCTTTCAGATCCGCTCACAAAACCTCTTGCGCAGCGAAAGCATGAAGGGCACACCAAATCTATAGGCATACGAGATGCGCCAGATTGGCTCTAGTTCAAGTGGGAGACTGTTGTAATAGATGCCCTAGAGGCAATCTGATATTTAGTATGAACATTTATTATATATTGTGATATTTAATATAATGAAGTCCTTAGATGCAATGTGTTGTTTATCTTAAATATCCCTAGTCCACTATATTGGTTAATAGAATGATCAAATATAGACTAGTATGTGGGTAGATTGATATGGAGATATCAACTCTAACACATGGGTATGCATTAGGAGTAATGGCATACTGGATTGACCCACAACGAGAAGGATACATTAGATTATGTTAAGTCACAATCTCTTCTCGTAGTGCTAATATAATTGCAATCCTTAGACTTGAAGTCACTAGATACTCTAGTTTTGAAATATTGCGCTTTGATGTTATCAAACGTTACACCGTAACTGGGTAATTATAAAGATAGCTATCGGGTATGATAGGAAGCAAGCTTAGAGATCGTAGTGATGTAGATAGGATTTTTCCTCCCACATAATGGGAGTAAATATCCACGGCCACTCGAGGTATGAGGCTTATTGAATGTCTGGCCAGACTCAGATAAATCAATATAGAGATATTGATGTTATCTGCTTGCATAAGCATATTCCTAGGATCGAGGAACTATGGATTGGATATAAGAGTGTGACTATTTATGTCTCGTGTCCAATCCGGATATGGAAACAAAGGAATAATGCAATATGAGATATTGGGCACAAGAGGTTTGTCGGGATCACTGACTATTTCTATTAGTTGGGTGGCATGGATGTGTTGCTAGACACCGCTCAATGTTAGTAATAAGTTACTACCAACTAAGTAGAAACCTATGGAGTCACACGTCAAATAGATTAGAACTATATTTGGGATTAATTAATATGATTAATTAATAACAGGGATCATTGTGAAACACTTTGCAAACTTAGTAGGACTAGGAAGGGTCTTTATGTAGTTGTTGGACTATATAAAGGATCCTCTAGCTTCCTTCCAACTTAATGTTATTAGACATAACACAAGAGAGTGGGAGAGAGCAAAAGAGAGAGCAAGAGACAAAGCTAGGGCCGAAACCCTAGCCCGTCCCCTACCCGTCGGCGCCAAAGAGGAGGGTCGAACCCCTCCTTTGTCCCTCGTTATTTGATTCGTTCGTCCCTCTTCCTTCGGTCCAAGCTAGCGCTTGAGAAGGAAGAATCTAGATCTCACCTCTAGATGTGGATCAACCGTAGAGACGAGGACATAATTCTTCATGTGATCTCCCAAATCAAAAGGTACACAATCACTATGTCTCTTATCATGTTATGTTGTCTCTTCCTGTGATCCTTGGTGGGCTTCTAGTAGGATTAAATTTTGTTATTTCGCTGCGTTACCTACGTCAAAACCCAACAATGAGGAATGCATGACTTACATGTAGGAATATTCCTATTAATTCAAATAATATCTTGCTTGCCAGATTACATGGGATTTATCATAATGCCACAATTTGTTGTCTTTGTGTAAGAATTGTGTAGTATATATGATTACCGTATTTAAGAACGCTACAATATTAGTGCAGAAACTGTTTATTAGTGTGATACGGTTTGTCCAATCAGGAGGTTTCATAAATGCCTATCTTTGAGCGTAGTTCATAAATGCCTATCTTTGGTGACATATCAGATGTTGAGGTAGCTTGTAATTTATCTTGTGTGTTAGAGGCTTTGACATTTGTTTTATTTGAAAGATAGTGTTTTTATGAGCAGACACAATTGTTCGATTAGACACATCTTTTGGTGAAAGGTTGTGTTATTAGGAACAGTCACAACGGTTTCATTAAACACACCTTTTGGATGAAAGATTGTGTTGTTACACAAGATACGATTGTTTGATGAGACACGCCTCTTCTGAAAAGAAATCATTGATGTCCTTTTATTTGATATAAATAAAGATCATTCTCTAGCATGTTTCATCCGTTCCAATCACAGTTTCACAGAGAATTCGAGAGAACTTCTGCAGATTGCTTGTTGTAGAACCAACGCGACTTGTTGAATCCTGGAGGGGAATCCCCAGAACCCGGCAGCATAGTGGGGGTGATTTATCCCTTAGAGAAAACGTTTATCGTGTCTCAAGTTGTGTTTTATTTTTTCATCATCCATCATTTGGCGTAACAATTTTAAGGGATAAATCGAAAAATAATGGTGAGTGGAGGAAAGACTGCAACTATCAAAATGATGAATCATGGATTCGTCAAACTAGATCAGCTTAATGGAACCAACTTCACCTGATGGCAAGATAAACTGATGCTCCTACTCACATCACTGAAGGTGGCATACATTATGGACAAACATTTACAGCCAATACCAAAACCAAAAGACGACGACACTGAAAAAATAAAGGCGCGGCAAAAGAAGATGGAGGACGACGAACTGGTTTGCAGAGGACACATTCACAACACAATGTCGGATCCGTTATATGATCTTTTCACATCGGAGAAGTCACCAAATAAAATCTGGAAGAAGTTGGAGTACAAATACAGGGCTGAGAAGCAAGGATCAGATAAGTTTCTAATTAATAAATTCTTTGATTTTACGATGGATGATAGTACTCCCATTCTCGATCAGGTTTACGAATTCCAAATTCTCGCTAATAAAGTTCGAGATCTCAAGATATGTGGCCTTTGTAAGAACGGCTTCAAGGTTTTGATTGAGGCTGACAATGTAATTCTATTCGAGGCTGACATGTTTGTTGGAAAGTCATGCAAAAATATGGTTTGATATCTTTCACTAGTAAACACGACTCTAAATGTGAAATTTTCATACAAGCTAAGATGCCTAAGAAATATTTCCCAATTGTACAAATAAAATATGAACTTTTAGAACTTGTGCATTCTGATATTTGTGAATTAAATGGCATAGTTACTAGAGGTGGTAATAGGTATTGCATAACATTTATTGATGATTGTTCTAGATATACCTATGTTTATTTGATGAAAACCAAGGATGAGGCCTTTGAAAAATTTAAGTGTTACAAGGGTGAAGTTGAGAATCTCATGGAAAGGAAAATTATAACTCTTCGTAGCGGTAGAGGTGGTCCATATTTATCTCATGAAGTTTCTACGTTTTTTGAAGAGCATGGTATTGTACATCAAACTAGTGCACCATACACGCCAAACAAAATAGTTTGGATGAGAGGAAGAATAGGACGCTAGTAGATATGGCCAATTCTATGTTCTTCAATGCAAAATTAGAATCCTCGTCGTGGGATGAAACGTTACTTATCGCCAGTTATTCCTTCACAGAAATAAAAAGTTTTACCTTACAAAGTGTGAAAGGCAGAAAGTCAAACTTGAAATACCTTAGGGTATGAGGATGCATGGCCTTTTATCGCGTTACAGACCCTAAAAGAACAAAATTATGTCCAATAGCTCTCAAGAGTGTGTTTGTTGGATATGCCGAAAACTCAAATGCATATAGCTTATTGGATTTAGAATCCAATGCGATAGTGGAATCGATGGATGTAGAATTTATCAAAAATAAATTTATCGATGATTCCAACTCGTCAAAGCCTACTCAAACAATGAATCCTGACCCATCTCTGGGAAATAAGAGGAAGTCTTCCGATGACATTGAACCTCCTCGGAGAAGTCAAAAGGCACGGAAGGAAAAAGGATTGGGTCCTGATTTTGTCTCACTAGATTCTCTTATCTTTCTTATGGAAGGAGATAGAGAAACTGTCCTAAAGAAAATTCCTATTGCATTCGATATAGAAGATGATCCAAAACCATTTTCTGAAGCTATGTCTTCTTGAGAGTTTACGTTTTGGAAAGAGGCTATCAACGAAGAAATGGACTCGATATTATCAAATAATACTTGGACATTAGTCAATTTGCATCTGGGTTCAAAACATATATGGCGCAAATGGGTGTTTAGGAGAAAGTATAATTCTGATGGGTCACTACAAATCTTTAAGACGAGATTGGTAGCAAAAGGTTTCAAGCAGAAAGGGGGTATTGATTATTTCGATACCTATGAACTTGTTGCTAGAATAAAATCCATTAGAGTGTTTATGGCACTTGTCTCCATTTTCAATTTACATGTACACCAAATGAATGTTAAAAACCGCCTTCCTAAATGGCGAATTAGATGAAGAAGTGTATATGGAACAACCTGAAGGATTCGTGATGCCAAATAACGAAAAGAATGTTTGCAATTAAGTCCTAGTATGGGTTAAAGCATGCACCGAAACAATGGCATGAAAATTTCGATGTCCTTATTTTATACCATGGGTTTCAGCATAACCAATCTAACAAATGCATATATTCAAATTTAGTGATCCTTATCGTGTTATTATTTGTCTATATATGGATGATATTCTTATATTTGGGACTAACATGGAAGGGATATCGGAACTAAGAAGTATTTGACCTCCCAATTCGAGATGAAAGACCTTAATGAGATTATACAATCTTAGGTGTCAAGTTGAAGAAACATAGTGGGGGTTACGCTTTATGTCAATCTCATTACATAGAGAAGTTGCTGAAATTCAAACATTTAGGATTTAAAGAAGCTAACTCACCTATTGAATCTTCGGTAAAATTGATTGAAAATGATGGAAGAGAGGTTTCTCAATTAGAGTATGCTAGTGTCATTGGTAGTTTGAAGTATGCAATACATTGCACTCGACCTGATATTTCCTTCATAGTTTGTAAACTTGCAAGATACAAAAGTAATCCTAGGGCCATGCATTGGAAAGTTCTTGGAAAAATTCTCGGTTATCTCAATAGGACTTCCAACTTGGGATTATTTTATAATACGTTCCCAGCGTTATTAGAGGGTTACACAGACGCTAGTTGGATAACTGGCGCGGGTGATAATAAGGCAACTTCTGGATGGATATTTATGATTGGAGGAGGAGCAGTCTCTTGGGGTTCCAAGAAACAGACATGCATCTCGCATTCAACGATGGAGTCAGAATTTATGGCCTTAGCGGATGCAAGCAAAGAAGCAGAATGGTTGAGAAATCTGCTATTCGATATAAAGTTGTGGCCACAACCGATACCGTCTATTTCTTTGCATTGCGATAGTCAAGCTAGAATGTCTAGGTTATATAATAAAGTTTATAATGGAAAATCTAGACATAGTAGCTTCCGACATGAATATGTACGACAGTTGATCTTTGATGGTATTATTACCATAGTTTGTGTTCGGTCAAGCGAAAACTTGGCTGATCCGTTTACTAAGGGTCTTTGCAGAGACTTAGTAAGGAAAACATCTAGAGGAATGGGATTAAAACCTTTCAATCATATGTAGTGGGAACCCAACCTTAGGCTTAATTTCTAAACAATGTGTAATGGGTAAAAACAAGTTGCTCTATGATCGGGAAACACCGATAATTTGCGTACCCATTTTAGGATGATCAGTGTAATATTTACGAGGGTGAGTTAAGACTCTTAATGAAGTTCATCTCTTCGAGGTAACATAGATACCAAGAATATGAAAATCACCTATATAAACATGAGAAGTTTGGCCGCTTCTAACAAAAAATTTAAAGGTTTACTTTTGTAAATGTTAATGAATCCAGGATCGAGCACATGGCTTAAGGGGCTACAATTAGGTGAATAACCACCGAAACTGGATAGGTTTTATGTGTGTGATACTTCCGCTTCTGATTCTAGAGTTTTGATTTAATATTCTAACACCAAATAATTTATTAGAAGTTTGAAGTTTTTACACTAATTGAGGTTTAATTCGAGAGACACCTTCTTGTACGCATGAATCTATCACGATTGGACTGGAATTTACAAGCTAAGTGGGGGATTGTTGAGGTAGCTTGTAATTCATCTCGTGTTTTAGAGGCTTTGAAATTTATTTTTATTTGAAAGATCGTGTTTTTATGAACAGACACAACTGTTCGGCTAGACGCATCATTTGGTTGAAAGGTTGTCACAATTGTTTGATTATACACACCTTTTGGATGAAAGATTGTGTTGTTACAAACATGCACACCCGTTTGATAAGACACACCTCTTGTGAAAACACACCATTGATATCCTTTCAGGTTCTATAAATAAAGGTCATTCTCTAGCATGTTTCATCAGTTCCAATCAAGAGAATTCTAGAGAAGTTCTGCAGATTGTCGGATGTGGAACCGACGCGACTTGTTGTATCCTGGAGGAGAATCGCCAGAATCTGGCAGCACAGTGGGGGCGATTTATCCCTTAAAGAAAACATTCATCGTGCCTCAAGTTGTGTTTTCTTTTTCCATCAACCATTTCATTTGGCATAACATCAAATGCATATCTGTGTAAATATAGTATTGGGACTGGAATTGTAAACAACATCATTATTTTAGAATTGCCTGCAATAGAAGATATTTACTCATTAGCATTTCATTTATAGCATATTGAATACTACTCCCACCTTCGTTTCTTCTGAATGAGCCTACACTTTTTGTCACTATTTATTGGGTCACTTTGATCGGGTGATTTATTTAGAAAACCGACACAAGAATTTGGTAATCTTTCCATGATCTTGTAGAGAAAATTTTGCCCTGCAACAACATGAAGAAATTGTTAAAAAAGCTGCAATGTTTTGTTATCTAAATCACTGAGTCAAAGTAACCCAGTTACGGATTGAAAAATCAAACAAGGGCCATTCAGAAGAAACAGAGGTAGTACTTTTGTACATGCTAGTATTTAATCGTCATTGTAACCTACTTAAATTTTTACTTCATCCGTTCCCTCTCTTTCTTCCTATTCCTATTCATATCACTATTTACTTGGCCACTTTGACCCAGAAATTTGGATAGTAAAACGATGCACTTTATGATAACTTTTGCATGGCGTTGCAGATAATTTTTTCTCTACAACACCATGCAAAAAAAATAAAAAAAATTCAACGTATTGGTATCCTAATCACCGGGTCAAAATGACCCAATTAAGGGTGGAAAAGTCAAACCAGGAAGAAAGAGAGGGAACGGAGGAGGAAGAAAGAGACGGAACGGAGGTAAGTATGTTTCAACTTTTTTACTATGGAAACATGTAAAAAAATAATTGAGAAATGAGTGATAGACAAATTTGTCGGGGATATCGCATAGTTCTCTCCATGTCAAAGTTTTTTGGAAAGTGTCGACCAATATTCAATATGAATTACACTATTGTTATAGGTAACTATGAGGCAAAATATCAATCGTAGATAAGTATGATGGTTAGTTAAACCTTGATTTTGTAACAGTGGATCATGCTTTCCATTCTATTTTCTTTAAAGCTCGATGGATACGTGATTTGAGCCAGAAATTTTGTGTGATATAAAATAGAACTAAAATTTCAATTTGATTTTCTAAAATAAATAAATAAATTTTCCTTTTGCATTGGATACAAGGAGTCTTTGAAAGGGTAGTAAATCCTTACTATCGATATGTAGTCTCTTCCTGTGATCCTAGTAAGGGCCTTGATCAGATTAATTATTGGTTATTCATATGCGTATTCGTTATCAAAACCCTACAGTGGTATCAGAGTCACAGGTTGTAGAGCATAACGTAGTTTATGTGTTACGATTCATGTCTTTTACACTTTAATTAGATTGATTATCGCATAAAATGGATAAATTAAGCATATTAGATGCAAGTTGAATGTGACTCAACCAAACAAGACTAATTTGACATGGGATGACGAATTAGTGAGTCTGAGAAATTCTAGGATCATAGATCTAGGGTTTGGGCACAAATTGGAAAGGTTTTTCAATTTGGAAACGTTTTGGACTTGGGGAACAAGGAAGAAGTTATTTAGGAAACAACTACCAAGAGGATCGGCCCCCTATGGGACTGCCCCTATGCTTCCTTACCGCCCAAGCCAACAAGGCCGAAGGCCTAGGCGGTTCGGCCGACCCCACGGGTTGGACCGACTGGCTTAGGCTCGGCCCGGGCGGCTCCAAAGGGTTTGGCCACTAAGTGTAGTGGGCCCTCTTGGAGCGTTTTTGACCCTAGTGACCCTAAAATCAACTAAAATTAACCGAGCACGTTAAAATTGGATTTTAACTGTTTATGTGATTTTTGCATGGTGATTGGATATGGCCTTAGGTTGTGGTTTGTTGTGAATGTTTATTTTGTGGTTTGTTTTACGTCCTGCAAGCTGATCAAATTAATGTAATAGTTAATTAGGTTCGACGGTCTGCGAACCGTTATTTTTTTTTCTCAACTTGTGAGATCTTTTTATTTAGTCTAGATGCTAGCTAGAATTAAATAAAAAAGATAATAGTCCATACATGGAGAAAAAAGAAGCATAAAGAAACGAAAGACCACAAGAAGGCGACAATCTACAAGATCTATGGAGCATGGACCAAAAGATGGAGGCACATGGAAATAAGCTTGCTATTTTTTAGGGTTCATAGATATTCTCATTGGCTTGAGAAAATCTTAGTTTAGAGGCCATATCCATATCACGTTAATTTTTCTTTTGTGGTTGTTTATTTATTGTCTTATTATTTATTGTTGGTGTATGGTTGATGCATGCAAAATGATAATAAGATAATAACAACCCGGATCTTTTATTTGTGAGTTTGCCCAACTCGAAATAAGTATATCACTTGATATTGATCAACAAATATTTAAAAATTGAAAAAGAAAAATCCCTCTATTTAAAACATTGCGTTTTTGCCTACTCGTTATTAAAACACTCATCATAGTCATAATGTCTCAAACTCGTGCGTGTCAAAGCAGGGCGACTTGGTTCATCATGACATGGTGCGATGGCACTAGCTAGTAATGTGCAATTATTTGAATAAGAGGTTAAACGCAACTGGGTGATTTTAATAAGATTAAAATCCTAGAGGCTATCAATTGAGATTATCCATCGGATGGATAAATGAGGAGTTATTTGCCTAATTGAACCAAGAGTTGCATGGGGATGCAATTGGAATTATTCCTAGCTAAATAGCTGATTTTGGGTGACTTGCCAAAGCAAGCTCAAAAGAAGTAAAATATGGATCTTGGCCCACTATATAATATAATGATATTTTCGACATTAATATGGAGGGTTATTAATAAAAAAAAGAGTGGGGGCTATGTTTAATAATATAGCCATTATTAAATATAGTCATTTGTTCACAAAATACTAAAACTTGTATATTTCTCATTTTGTAGAATTCCAATGGCAAACAACTCATTGATTTCATCACATTCCCTACGAGATGTCCTTGAGAAGGAGAAACTTTATGGAACCAAATTTCTAGATTGGTACAGAAACTTGAGAATCGTTCTCAAGCAAGAGAAGAAATTGTACGCTCTAGAGGAGGAAGTTCCTGAGGTTCCGGAAAACAATACTCCTGCAGCCCTAAAGGCGCATCAAAAGCGTGTAGACGACGCTAATGATGCGGCATGCCTTATGCCTACTATGAGCTCTGAGCTTTAGAAGCAGCAACACGAGAACATGAGTGCGGTCGATATGATCGAACACTTGAAGCATATCTTCCAAGAGCATGCAAGGGTTAAGAGGTCTGAAGTTTCCAAGGCATTGTTCAAATGTCATCTGTCAGAGGGAAACACTGTGGGACCTCATGTACTCCGTATGATCGGGTACTAAGATAATCTCGCACGTCTAGGGTTTGCGGTCGGCGAGGAGCTAGCCACTGATCTCATTATGCAATCGTTGTCTGAGAGTTATGGACAGTTCATTAAGAACTATAACATGAATGATATCGTGAAACCTCTGCCATAATTACTCAATATGTTGAGGAAAGTTGAACAAAGCATCAACAAGGGAAAGGGCAAGGCCATAATGATGGTACAAAAGGGGAAGGGCAAAAGGTTTGCTTCTTCTTCTAAAAGGAAAGGCAAGGCAGTTGCCAAATCCAAGGAAGCTTCCCTTAAACTCGTTGGTGGCGCTGCCAAGGGATTGAATAAGAGTGATTGTCATTACTGTAGTCATCCTGGACATTGGAAGAGGAACTGCCCAAAGTATCTGAAGGGATAAAAGGCTTGGAATTGTGATTCCACCACCACCAGTATTTTTGTTATAGATGTCAATTTAATAGTCTCTTCATCTTGGGTATTGGATGCTGGATGTGGATCTCACATTTGTGAAAATGTGCAGGATGTAAAGAGAAGTAGAAGATTGGCTAAAGGGGAGATAGACATGCGCGTTGGGAATGCAGCAAAGGTTGTTGCATTAGCCGTAGGCCTGCACGAGATGTCTCTACCTTCAGGATTAGTTTTAGAGTTAAATAATTGCTATTATGTGCCTGCTATTAGCAGAAACATTCTTCATATTTCTTGTTTGGACAAGGAAGGTTTTACTATTTCAATAAAGGACAATTGTTGCTCCATTTATTTTGATAGTATTCACTATTGTAGTGCGCAATTACTTAATGGATTGTATATCCTTGAACTAAGTAATCATGTCTATAACGTAAATACCAAGAGGATTAAAATAAATAATTTAAATCCTGCTTATCTATGGCACTGTCGTTTAGGCCATATAAACGAGAAGTGTGTATCTAGACTCCATAAGAATGGATTTCTAGACTCATTTGATTTGAATCATATGAGACATGTGAAGCTTGTTTATTGGGAAAAATGACAAAGTCCTCTTTCAATAAGAAAGGCGATAGGACTAGTGAGGAATTGGCACTCATACATACTGATGTGTGTGGACCATTTCTCAGTCCTGCCAAGGGTGGTTATGTCTACTCCATTACATTTAAGGATGATTTCAGTAGATATGGATTTGTTTACGTTATGAAAATTTGAATCCTTTGAAAGGATCAAAGAATTCAAGAATGAAAATAGAGAAGCAACTTGGCAAAAGTATCAAATCTCTAAGATTGGATCATGTAGGAGAATACTTGAGCCAAGAGTTTGACGACTATCTTAGAGAGTGTGGTATGATATCTCAACTCACTCCACCCAGAACGCCACAGTGGAATGGCGTGTCTGAGAGGAGGAATCGAACACTGTTGGACATCGTTCGATCTATCAGGTGTCAGACTAATCTTCCATTATCCTTTTAGGGCTACGCTCTATTCTGTGCAGATTTAACCTTTAATTGTGTTCCGTCTAAATCGGTTATGAAGACACCACATGATATGTGGAGTGGGAGGCGTCCCACAGTGTCGTTCATTAAGATTTAGGGTTGCGATGTGATAGCGCCTTTTAGGATTTATAATTATTTAGCATTTACCACATAATAATAGGTATTTGGAGAGTGATTTTAGCCTAATGTTAGAGAATAAAGTTCGTGTTATCACTTTTTTGTTCACCATGTGATATATTGTTAGTCCGGGCGTTTCCTATGCATATTTTGCTGCTATTTAACAAATATAATTGCTTGGTCTGTTTGTTCATGTTTTCTTGGTAGGAAAGGATGCTACTCGGTTGATAGGAAGTATGGAACGAACTTCGGAAACAACGAGAGCTCAAGTGGAGTCAAGAGAAGCCGAATTGGAGGAGCTTGGATGACCAGTCTGCAATGATTTGATCATATCTGGAATTATACAATTAATTTGGAGTGATACCAGTGCCATATGAAAGTAGACTCAGAGAGATTTCCAACGATAGGTCACGGAGCTAAATACGAGTTCGGACGAAGAAGTTACGTCCCGGCGAAGTCAGGAGCAGATTTCAGGGGGCTATTGTGCAATTATTGAAGACTTATGCGGGTTATGACTAAATAATGACCTAGGGACGAAAAAACACAACATTCACGCATACGGAGGAAGGAAGAGAGGAAAGGGAGCTAAGGATATCGATTGGGATCATCCCCAAACCGGAGATTTCACCGTTTGATTTCTTTCTCTTCTCTTTTCATCAATTTTATGGAGAAACTCTATTGCTTTGCTACGATTGCAAGTAGTAGCTAGAAGTTTTGCTAGGCTTCTCTAGAGAGCCTAGGGTTTATGTAGACTATTATGTTTTCCAGATTTAAGAATTTGTTTCATGCTTTTTGATTTGATCTATTGGATGACATTTGATTTCATAAACTTGTTGAAGATCTTAGTCTATTGACACGGCTAGGGTAGGAGTTGATAATTCATGAATCTTCGTGTTCTTCATAAAGTGTGATCTTGCTTAAAGTTAATATATGTTTTAGCTAATTTTTCATATGATGTGCTTAATTCCTTGGCAAGAATGGAGTAATTAACCGGACTTGTTAATTAGCTAGCGAGTGCGTGAGAGCGACTTAGACCTAGTTGTGATGAGATATGAACAACAATCCTTAATCATTGAGACTAAGAAGAGAAGTGTTTAGGATTGGCCTTAGTGGGTAGATTCGGTAGGAGATAGTCAGGTGTTCGTGTAGTGGTGGTCTGAGAGGACATCATTCCGTATATTGTTGTTAGCCTACTAGAACGGACCGGTAGATGTAGGTGGACCGACAGGACACCAAGTAACCCGTCACGTAGAACGACATGAGACCGAGAGGATATTGTCAGTACTATTACCCGGCTTAACTAGAATAGGATTAACGTGTTACTTTGCTATTCCGAAAATCGTCTACAGGCCTAGGTGATCTAGAGATTTCCTAGTTTCTCCATAATTGTTTTAATAAAATAAAAATCCAAAAATATTAGTTTAGTTTTTTATTTTATTTCAGTCACCTGTTTAAGGGTGAAAACTCTAAAAATCACAATTCTTCCTCCTGTTACAGTACTCTATGTTAATAACTAGTTAAATAATCTCAAGTTTGTCCTCGTGGGATCGATAACTCGGGGTTGAAATATTACCCTATATTACTTGAACCGTGCACTTGCGGTAACACGTAAGAATTTGTGTCACGATGTCTATGTAAAACTTTTACAATCAGACAAAATCGGGCCTAAATTGGAGAAGTGTGAGTTTGTAGGATACCCTAAGGAAACTAAAGGGCATTATTTCTACAATCCAACTGGGAACAAAGTGTTTGTTGCTCGGTCCGGCGTGTTTTAGAAAGAGAATTTTTCTCTAAAGAAGCAAGTGGAAAGACTGTAGAACTTGAAGAAGTTCAAGAACCACAAAATTTTGATCCTACTATAGAACATGAACAGGAACCGCAAAGTGTTGTGGAAGAACATGTTCAAGTAACACAAGAACTTCGTAGGTCGAATAGAGTGCGCCAGGAGCAAGAGAGGTATGGACTTATCGTGACTGAGTATGGCGACACGATGCTCATTGTGATGAGCCTAATACCTATGGAGAGGCCATGAAAGGGCATGACTCTCTTAAGTGGCGCAAAGCCATGGAATCGGAAATGGAATCCATGTATACCGAAAAAGTATGGACTTTGGTGGAACCACCCCAAGGGGCGCGGCCCATAGGGTGCAAGTGGGTCTTCAAGAAGAAACCCGACTTGGATGGTAATGTGATTACCTATAAGGGCCGATTGGTTGTAAAAGGATTCAGACAGATTCATGGTATAGACTATGATCAAACCTTTTCACCAGTCGCAATGACCAAATCCATCTGAATCCTACTTGCTGTTGCAGCTTACTACGACTACGAAATTTAGCAGATGGATGTCAAAACGGCGTTTCTTATTGGAAACCTCCTCGAGAATGTGTGCATGACACAACCTGAGGGTTTTGTAGATC
The DNA here is from genome assembly GCA_023055425.1 of Linanthus parryae. Taxonomy (NCBI): domain Eukaryota; kingdom Viridiplantae; phylum Streptophyta; class Magnoliopsida; order Ericales; family Polemoniaceae; genus Linanthus; species Linanthus parryae. The sequence continues at coordinate 107,339,496 of JALGPY010000005.1, read as the reverse complement.
CAGAGCATGCAAATAAAGTCTGAAAGCTACAACGATCCATTTATGGATTAAAGCACGCTTCTAGGAGTTGGAATCGACGTTTTGATGAAGCAGTCAAAGAGTTTGAATTCATCAAGAACGAAGAAGAGTCTTGTGTATAGAAGAAGTTCAGTGGGAGCTATGATACTTTTCTGGTCTTGTATGCAGATGACAAACTACTCATTGGAAACAACGTTCCCATGCTGCAATCTATAAAAAAAATTGGCTAGGAAAATGTTTTTCAATGAATGACTTAGGGGAAGCAGCTTATAAACTTGGTATCAAGATCTATAGAGATAGATCGAGGAAGCTTATAGGCCTAAGTCAAAGTACATATATAGACAAGGTGTTGAATCGGCTCAACATGCAAGATTCCAAGAAGGGATTCTTGCCCATGTCGCATGGAATCACTCTTTCGAAGAGCGGTTTTCCTTCCAATGAGATTGAGAAGGAACGCATGAGTAGGGTTCCCTATGCCTCGGCCATAGGATCCATCATGTACGCCATGTTATGTACTAGACCAGATGTGTCATATGCATCGAGTATGACAAGCAGATATCAGTCCAATCCAGGTGAGAGCCACTAGATTGCAGTCAAGAACATCCTAAAGTACTTGAGAAGAACTAAGGATGCGTTCTTCATATTTGGAGGTGAAGAAGAGTTGCGTGTAAGGGGTTACACGGATGCAAGCTTCCAAACCAACAGATTTCAGATTGCAGTCGGGATTCGTGTATTGCCTAAATTTTTTATGAGGAGCTGTGAGCTGGAAGAGTTCCAAGCAAGAGACGATTGTTGATTCTACAACTGAGGCTGAGTACATTGCTGCGATTGGCGCAGCAAAGGAAGCTGTTTTGATTAGGAAGTTCATCACTGAACTTGGTGTGGTTCCTAGAATTGTGGATCCAATAGAGTTGTACTGTGACAACACTGGGGTGATCGAATAATCAAAGGAACCCAGGTCATACTAGAAATCCAAACACGTGCACAGAAAGCTCCATCTCATTCGAGATATTATCGATAGAGGAGATGTGAATATATGCAAGATTCCTACGGATGAGAATCTGTCAAATTCACTTACAAAGTCGCTTGTTCAGCGCAAGCATGAAGGGCACACTAAGAGCATTGGCAGACAAAGTGCATCAGATTAACTCTAGTGCAAGTGGGAGACTGTTGGAATAGATGCCCTAGAGGCAATCTTATTTAGTATGAACATTAATTTTGTCTAGAATATCAATTGTATTATTTATGGAGATATTTAATATAATGAAGTCCTTAGATTGAAATTATATTATTTATCTTAAATATCCCTAGTCGAATATATTGATTAACAGGACGATCAACTATAGACTAGTATGGGGTTGGATTGATATGGAGATATCACGATCCAGGACATGGGTATGCATTAGGAGTAATAGCATACTGGATTGACCCATAACGAGAAGGCTACATACAATTTATGTAAAGTCACAAGTGCTTCTCGTAGTGACAACGGTATTGTCATCCTTAGACTTGAAGTCACTAGATCCTCTAGTTGTGGATTATTATAATTTGACATCGTCAAACGCTACACCGTAACTGGCTAGTAATAATGGCGTTCGTCGGATACAATAAGGAATGAAGCTTAGAGATGGTAGTAGCGTAGATAGGATTTTTCCCTCCCACATAACGGGAGTAGATATCCACGGCCACTCGAGGGATGGTGCTCATAGAATGTCTGGCCAGACTCAGATAAATCAATTTAGGATATTGATGTTATCTGCATGGATGAGACTATTCCCAGGATCGAGAAAATATGGATTGGATATACGAGTGTGACTTGTATGTCTCGTGTCCAATCCGGATATAGAGACAAAGGGATGAGACAATACTTGCACAAGGTATGTCGGATGAATTTCTATTCACTGGGTAGCATGGATGTCTTGCTAGAGGTCGCTCCGTGTTAGTAATTTGTTACTACCAACTAAGGAAACATATGGGATCACACTCCCTATGAATTAGACCAGACTGTGTAAGTAATTAATATAATTAATTAAATATAAGGATCAATACGCAAAAGCTTGAAAACTTAGTAGGAATAATTTGAAAGTTGGACTAATACGTGTATGGACAGAATTAGGATAGGGGCTTCCATGCAGTCAACAAAGAGTTGTTGGACTATATAAAGGCACTCCTAGCTTCCTTCCCACATAACTAATGCTCATAACATATTGAGTGGGATAGAGAAGCAAGGAGAGAGATAAAGCAACAAAGAGGCCGAAGCCTCTTTGCCGCCCGCCCCCTCTACCCGTCGGCCACAAGGAGGACCGCCCCTCCTTGTGATAAGGATCAATACGCAAAAGCTTGAAAACTTAGTAGGACTAATTTGAAAGTTGGACTAATACGTGTATGGACAGAATTAGGATAGGGGCTTCCATGCAGTCAACAAAGAGTTGTTGGACTATATAAAGGCACTCCTAGCTTCCTTCCCACATAACTAAAGCTCATAACATATTGAGTGGGATAGAGAAGCAAGGAGAGAGATAAAGCAACAAAGAGGCCGAAGCCTCTTTGCCGCCCGCCCCCTCTACCCGTCGGCCACAAGGAGGACCGCCCCTCCTTGTTAATTTTCGTGATCGTGATCTTCTTCCTCTTCTTCCTTCAATCCTAGCTATCACAAAGGTTTGAAGGATCCGGATTCAAATCCTAGTAGTGGACTAGCCATAGAGACGTGAACACAATTTCACGTGAGAAGTCATCAAAGGGGATCCTAAAGGTATTTTGATACTAATCTCTTACTATCGTTATGTAGTCTCTTCCTGTGATCCTTGGAGAGTCTTCATCGGATTAATTATTGTTTATTCTGTTGCGTATCCGTTATCAAAACCCTACATTGGCCTCTTGTGCTAACATAATGTTATCTGAAGCTGTTCTCCCAGGTAAGAAGCTAAACTGGAAGGGATGAATCAATTTCTGAAGCACATGCCTTAATCTGTGAGTGAGCAGCTTGGAAATAATCTTTAGAGCCACTTTGGTAATAAGATCTAAAAGTATGTTATTAATACCAATGGGGAGCTTATCAGTATTAACTACATCCACCACCATGGAGCGCAAAGTGTTTTGAACAAGAGGCCGGTGGTTCTGGTAGAAGATGGGAGGCAACCCATCTGGCCTAGGGATTTCATGGGAACACATATCAAACACCACTCTCTTAAATTCCTCATAGTAGATGGGAAGAAGCAAACTAGCAATATCATTATTCGAGAACAATCCTCCTTTCCAAACCAAATGCTCACAGAGATGAGGACTTTGATCAGCAAAAAGAGAAGTAAAATGGGTTGTAACTTCCTTCCTCAATTGATGTATATCATCACACCAAATACCTGACTCTGGATCAAAGCAGTCTTATTCCTTATTCTCCTAGCCACAATGGTGATGTGGAAAAACCTATTGTTTTTTTCCCCTAACAAAAGCTTTTTAAGCCTGGCTTTCTAAAACCAAAACAACTCATCTAGGAGTAACAGAGAGTTCAGCTGATCTTGTATAGTAACCTCTAATTGGACCAAGAAAGGGTTCTCCTTAGAAGCAATAGCCTTTTGAATACCCAGCAACCTAGCTCTGAGTTTTATCTTCTTCTCAAATATGTTACCAAACACATCACTATTTCAAAGCCTAGCTTCCTTAGTGAAGAGATCCACCATACTAGAAAAAGAATCATCGTTATTCCAATTCTTACTAACCCGGACTTTGAAGCTGGGATCTAGAAACCGAGCTATCTCTATCCTATAAGATGAGGAGCAGGGGGACGGAGACCAAGAAGATCCACGATAATAGGGTGATGATCAGAATTTCATCTGACCACATGTTGAACTAAAGCTTCCGAGAAGAGCAAACTCTAGCTATTATTGCAGAGGGCTCTATCAATTCTTTGTCTAATAATTCTCCCCTCTTGATAATTAGAACAATAGTAAGACAGTTCCTCATATAAGAGCTTTTCCTTTTATTAAGTTTTCTACCTCCTTTTTCTCATTGCTAGAGAGAACTCCCCCAAAAGCATCCAAGGAAGACTCTGCTTCTTATCAGTCTCTTGAAGATGAGACCATAACTCATCCCTTTTCACAACTAGAGGACTAGCATACATAGCAGGAAATAACAAGTCGTGCCTATCCTTAATCAACTTCTCTACTGTCCAAGAAAATCCACATACCTCCAGAAAAAACCTCTGTCTTCCACAATGTATGTCTTATCAAATTGAGTTATTCTTTGTATCTTAATAGCATGACTACTATTAACCCTTTGTAACACCCCCAAAAACAACCAAGCCGTAAGCCCGAGGATGTCACTCCGTAGCCGAGGTTAAACCCGGATACAAGGAGGTTTTATAATAGAGAATCCAAACAAAATCCATAAAATATTATTGTAATACTTCAAACCATTTCGCCACAAATATGGTCACTATTCCAATCTAGAAATTCTCTAAGTCTAACTGAAGTTCTAAAGTAAATAAATGTGATCTACTAAACTTTTCTTATGTATGTCCAGGCTCCCGTTACTCCAAACTTCCACCTAAACCAGTGGTGCACAAATAAAAAGAAACACCACAGTTTCCAAAGTCAGCGGAAAATACTGAGTAAGTAACACCCAGACATGTAAAGAGATTATAAAGCAGTTTAAAAAACGACACAAGAGTTTGAAGAGTAAAGAATTCGAGTATAAGTATGAAATAAGAATTCACCAATCTTTTCCTTTTATCACTTCACTTGTGGGGAAACATTCCCAATCTCTTTTTACTTTAGCATTTCACGTGGGAAAACATTCACAAATCCTTCTCCATTTGTCCAATCAGGACATTCAAATTTAAACATTAAAGCTCCAATCTTGGAAATCCATATTTTACCTTGTTAACACGGGGAAGATCTACCATCACACACTACCAATACCATAAGTGTTGAAACCCCCCTAAGACTTCTCGTGGCCAGAGAGGTAAGTACATGGAGCAAAGCTCGGGGACTTGCAACCGAGTACAAACCATAATAACGATCCCTGGTAAAACTATTCCATTTTACGTCATTACGCCTTATTAATTCTTCATTTATATGTAATTTCTCAAAAAGAGTACATCAAGTAAAAACCAACTTCCAATTAAAACATGTATTCATGAAACTGTTTGAGACGTATTAATAAAATATCGTGTAGACACGAAAGAAGGAAAGTGCGCTAGGCCTGGCATGTTTACTTACCTCAAACCAATAGCAATCACATCAACTTAGTCGTAGTACTTGACGTATCCTTCGTCGGAGAACTCGTTGCCTACAAATTATAATTTCCTAATTAATACAATGCTAGCGCCAACACAAACAAAGTCCTACTTGTACACGCAAGTGTAACCCCCTACTATTTCCCCAAAATCTAACGATAATATTTCTATCAATAAAACATGATTTATACGGACTATCGTTTATTATCGCAAAGCATCGCTACAGTTATATAAATATAACTTATAAGATTAACTACACTATTGCTTTTATTATTTAGGGTAGAGAAGCCTATTATTTTCCCCAGAAATAACTATAATTCTATTAATAGTTTCTCCTAATCCAAACAAGCCTTATTAGGGAATATAAATTATAAGCTAACTAACTTTATTTAAAAGATATAACAAATTTATTTGAATAAAGTAACATATTCTAACTTGTACACGCAAGTGTAACCCCCTACTATTTCCCCAAAATCTAACGATAATATTTCTATCAATAAAACATGATTTATACGGACTATCGTTTATTATCGCAAAGCATCGATATAGTTATATAAATATAACTTATAAGATTAACTAAACTATTGCTTTTATTATTTAGGGTAGAGAAGCCTATTATAAGCCTTATTAGGGAATATAAATTATAAGCTAACTAACTTTATTTAAACGAAAAACAAATTTATTTGAATAAAGTAACATATTCTAACTTTTTATAAGTCTATAAAAATAAATAATAAAAATATTTTTTAGAAAAATATTTTTTATCATCCTTATTCTAGATCTTTATTTTGCCCAAAAATAACTATAATTCTATTATTAGTTTCTCCAATCCAAATAAGCCTTATTAGGGAATACAAATTATAAGCTAACTAACTTTATTTAAAAGAGATAACAAATTTATTTGAATAAAGTAACATATTCTAACTTGTTATTAGTCTATAAAAATAAATAAAAAAAATATTTTTAGAACAATATTTTTTATCATCCTTATTCTAGATCTTTATTTTTGAGTAAAGATGAGTAAAAAAAGTAAATGTCTATTGTGAGACTTGAACCCATGACCTAGTAGTTCTCATCTCATCCCACTCATCTCATCCCACCCTCCAAGCTTTAAATGTTAACATGTCTCCTTCCCAACTACTAAGAGTCAACCTAACTTTCAATGATAATAAAAACTAAAAGGAACAAAACAAAGGAGAGAGAGAGAGAGAGAGCAACAAACGGGTTTGTTCTTCTTTTCTTACCCGAACAGAGAGAGGAGTGACGGGTTTGGAGTGGGGGAGACCGACGGTGGCGCCGGAGAGAGGCGGACGACGGCGGCAGGGTCGCCGGTGGCAGACGGCGACGCCGTGCAGCGGCTCGGTCGGTCCGGCAGCAGTTTCGGCGAATCCAAATGGGAAATGAGAGAGAGTGAGAGAGGGTTGTGTTAGAGAGATTGATGTGGTGTTGGTGTGAGAATTATTCTGAGATTGTAGGGGTTTATATAGGCGGAGATATGAGCAATTCAACCGCTTGAAGGAAACCCACTTCGAAAACTTCGATTCCGAATTGGGACCAAAAATTGGCGAAATTAGTTTACTTTTTGCTAAAGTATCGAGATTTGATGAGATTAAATTGAATTGGGATTGAATTGGGACAAAAATCAAGAGTTTGGTGAAGATTTGAGACGGTGGTGGTGTTGGATTCTTACATGGAGAAGAGAAACAAATCCTCCATCGTTGGGTGAAGATGGTGACTAAATTATATCGTAAAGACACTTTCACCCCTTAAGTTTAGGCTTAGTATAACTACCAGCCCCTTAATTTAGATAAAAGACACTATATAAGTTATAAGAAAATACATAAAAGCACCTAGGTAGTTTACAACATTAAAATTAACTTTTTACATATTAACAACTAATACTCAAACTTATACTAATGTTATATTAACACCTAATATTATTATAAAATATCCGTTTTAACATATTAACACTTAATATTATCTAAAAATACTCGTTTCTAAATTACGGGGCATTTCATCCTTCCCCCTCCCCCCCCCCCCCCCTCCCTTAAAGAAAACTTCGTCCTCGAAGTTGAAACCACATTCTGAATGTCCCCCAACTATGAGTCTCCATTCTAGGGTATAACTACCAAATGCAAACCTAGTGTCATGTACGATGAGAAATATTCTATAAGATATACTAAATGATGTATTCAAAAACCGAAGGATTACATCCTTCCCCCTTAGAGGAGTGACGTCCTCGGAACTCAAAATATCTCGTCAAAAGGTGCGGACGCTTCTTCCTCATACCATCCCTCGCTTCACATGTTGTCTCTCTTGTGAGCTAATTTGTCCATAAGACATTTACAAGCTTAACACTCTTGTCACACGTGCCCCTTGTCAAGGTACCTAGAATCTTAACATGGTCAATACTTCAATGAAAAGGGAAACTCCAATATTCTTTCATAGACTATTCCAACTAGAATTCCAAAAATTCCACTTTTCCTAAAAACTTGAAGGTAGGTTTTAAAATAATTTCTAATATTCAAAGAAATCAAAAGACACAAGTCTCAAAAACGCTTTCTATGCGAGGGTGGGTGGGAAAGTACAATCGTCAATGCTAATTCTTTAATCTATCATTTCTCCTGGTGTAGTATTGATGTGGTCTATTAGTCTTAATCCTACACTATAACCTATTGTATTATTCATACAATACCCTCAAGTACAATAAAATAAAGTGCATGGAATATAATAAGCAATTAAGCAAGTAATATAACACGTGGATCATCAAACAATCAGTTACACATGTAATTGCACACAGGCTGATCACACAAGGCTTTCGAAAACAATCCCCAACAGTGATTACCTAACCCATACTCCAATGAAAGGCTCAAACCCATATTATTTAGCTAGGAGAGGGTGGGTGGGAATACTTGTCTACTAAGCCTATTTCCTAAAGATTTAAACACATAACAGCCATATCCAAGACTAACCAAATCTCCAACGGCTTGTTAAATTTTAAATTCTTTCCCTATGACCATTTAAATTTTCCTACAGGTTTTAGATTTCCCTTTTGGATAGCCTGGCTCTGATACCAACTGTAACACCCCCAAAACAACCAAGCCGGAAGTCGGGGGATGTCACTCTGTACCCGAGGTTAAACCCGGATACAAGGAGATTTTATAATAGAGAATCCAAAGAAAATCCATAAAATATTACTGTAATACTTCAAACCATTTCGCCAAAAATATGGGCATTATTCCAATCTAAAAATTCTCTAATTCTAACTGAAGTTCTAAAGTAAATAAATGTGATCTACTAAACTTTTCATATGTATGTCTAGGCTCCCGTTACTCCAAGCTTCCACATAAACCTGTGGTGCAGAAATAAAAAAGAAACACCACAGTTTCCAAAGTCAGCGGAAAATACTGAGTAAGCAACACCCAGACATGTAAAGAGATTATGAAGCAGTTTAAAAAATGACACATGAGTTTGAAGAGTAAAGAATTCGAGTAAGAGTATAAGTATGAAATAAGAATTACCAATATTTTCCATTTATCACTTCACTTTTGGGGAAACTCTTTTTACTTTAGCATTTCGCGTGGGAAAACATTCCCAAATCCTTCTCCATTTGTTCAAATTTAAAAATTAAAGGTCCAATCTTAGAAATCCATATTTTACCATGTTTACACGGGGAAGATCTAGCATCACACACTACCAAGACCATAAGTGTCGACACCCCCCTAAGACTTCTCGCGGCCAGAGAGGTAAGTACATGGAGCAAAGCTCGGGGACTTGCAACCGAGTACAAACCATAATAACGATCCTTGATTCAACTATTCCACTTTACGTCATTACGCCTTATTAATTCTTCATTTCCATGTAATTGCTCAAAAAGAGTACATCAAGTAAAAATCAACTTTCAATTAAAACATGTATTGATGAAACACAATTTGAGACGTATTAATAAAATATTGTGTAGACACGAAAGAATTAAAGGGCACTAGGACTGGCATGTTTACTTACCTCAAACAAATAGCAATCACAGCAAATTAGTCTTAGTACTCGACGTATCATTCGTCGGAGAACTCGTTGCCTACAAATCATAATTTCCTAATTAATACAATGCTAGCGCAAACACAAACAAAGTCCTACTTGTACACGCAAGTGTAACCCCCTACTATTTCCCCAAAATCTAATGATAATATTTCTATCAATAAAACATGATTTATAAATATAACTTATAAGATTAACGAAACTATTTCTTTTATTATTTAGGGTAGAGAAGCCTATTATTTTCCCCAAAAATAACTATAATTCTATTAGTAGTTTCTCCCAATCCAAACAAGCCTTCTAGGGAATATAAATTATAAGCTAACTAACTTTATTTAAAAGAGATAACAAATTTATTTGAATAAAGTAACATATTCTAACTTGTTATAAGTCTATAAAAATAAATAAGAAAAATATTTTTAGAACAATATTTTTTATCATCCTTATTCTAGATCTTTATTTTTGAGTAAAGATGAGTAAAAAAAGTAAATGTCTATTGTGAGACTTGAACCCAAGAACTAATAGTTCTCATATCATCCCCTCCAAGCTTTAAATGTTAACAATTGACCACCGGGTCAAGCCCACATTGATGTCTCCTTCCCAACGACTACGAGTCAACCTAACTTTCAATGATAATGAAAACTAAAAGGAACAAAACAAAACAGAAGAGAGAGAGAGAGAGCAACAAACGGGTTTGTTCTTCTTTTCTTACCCGAACAGAGATAGGAGTGACATGTTTGGAGTGGGGGAGACCGGCGGTGGCACCGGAGAGAGGCGGACGACGGCGGCGAGGTAGCCGGTGGCGGACGGCGGCGTCGTGCAGCGGCTCGGTCGGTCCGGCAGCGCTTCTGGCGAATCCAAATGGGAAACGAGAGAGAGTGAGAGAGGGTTGTGTGAGAGAGATTGATGTGGTGTTGGTGTGAGAATTATTCTGAGATTGTAGGGGTTTATATAGGCGGAGAGATGAGCAATTAAACCGCTTGAAGGAAACCCACTTCGAAAACTTCGATTCCGAATTGGGAACAAAAATTGACGAAATTAGTTTATTTTTCGCTAAAGTATCGAGCTTTGATGAGATTAAATCGAATTGGGATTGAATTGGGACAAAAATCAAGAGTTTTGGTGAAGATTTGAGGCGGTGGTGGTGTTGGATTCGGACATGGAGAAGGAGAAACAAATCATCCATCGTTGGGTGAAGAAGATGACTAAATTATAGGGTAAAGACACTTTCACCCCCTTAGGTCTAGGCTTAGTATTACTACCACCCCCTTAGTATAAATAAAAGACACTATATAAGTTATAAGATAATACATAAAAGCACATAGGTAGTTTACAACATTTAAATTAACTTTTTACATAATAACAACTAATACCTAAACTTATACTAATGTTATATTAACACCTAATATTATTATAAAATACCCTTTTTAACATATTAACACTTAATATTATCTAAAAATACCTGTTTCTAAATAACGGGATATTTCATCCTTCCCCCCTTAAAGAAAACTTCGTCCTCGAAGTTGAAACCACATTCTAAACAAACCCCAACTATGAGTCTCCATTCTAGGGTATAACTACCAAATGAAAACCTAGTGTCGTGTACGATGAGCAATATTCTATAAGAAATACTAAATGATGTATGCAAAAACTGAAGGATTACACCCTTGGTTCCTTTTAATGATCTAAAATTGCATGTTTTACTCTTCATGACTTCGCTTGTATGTGTAATTTATTAATAGGGTAAAATACACTGACCACCTCTGACTTTAGTACTAATTCCACCCCGCTACCCTGTGTTTTGGAAATAGACACTCCGCACCTTTTTTTGGATGGAGGCTTACGGTTGACTAACAGCATGGAAAAAAATACTACTTTACCCCTGAAATTTTATAAAATTACCTCCTATATATTACCCTAACTCTTCTCTCCCCTTCATTCTAAGCCTAAATCTTCTCTCTCTTCCCCCTCTTTCTCTTTTCCCCTCAATTTACACAACCAAGTAGAGAAATAGCCATATGTGGGCGGCTGTTGTTTCATATGCAGGTACTTTCCCTAAACCTTAAACAAGAGCTCTTTTCCATGGCTTCTTCTCCCATCATGTTCATCTTCTCCACCTCAATCGCACCTCCTCCCCTCTCCTCCCCTCCCCTCCTCCTTCAACACCCAACCAGTGTTGGGTTTTGACGTAGGTAACGCAGCGGAATACCAAAAAATTTCCTACTCAAAGCCCACCAAGGATCACAGGACAAGCATCATAACATGATAAGAGCATGAAATATGTGTACCTTGGTTTGGGAGATCACACGAAGAATAGTTTCTTCGTCTCTATGAATATCCACACATTGGATTCTTGATTGGATTCCTTCTCGTCGTGTAGTGCTAGCAACAGAAGAAGGAGGAGGAGGATCACGCAAAACGGAGCACCTAGTCGTTCCTATGGAGGCCGACGGCAAGGAGGGGTGGACAGGGTGAGAGGCTTCGGCCTCTTGCTTGTCTCTCTATCTCTTTGCTTTGTTGTGTTCTCTCAAATAATGACTTGTGATGAGAAATAACAAGCTAGAGATCCTTTATATAGTCATGACTCCTTATTAACTACATAAAGACCCCAATACTAATTTTGTCCTTACATGAATTAGCCCACTTGCAAATTAGTCCCACTAAGTTTGCTTCGGGTTGAATTATGATCCTTTTATTAATTAGTCCAACTAACTAATACCTATATCCAATTTAATCCATCCGGTGTGTGACCCCATAGGTTTCTACTTAGTTGGTAGTAACTTATTACTAACATGTAGCGGTGTCTGTCAACACATCCATGTCACCCAACTAATCGAAATAATTCAGTGATCCCGAAAAACCTTGTGCCCAATATCACATATTGTATTATCCTTTGTCTCTATATCCGGATTGGACACGAGACATAATAGTCACACTCGTAATCCATAATTTCTCGATTCTGGGAATATGCTTATGCAAGTAGATACATCAATATATCCATATTGATTTACCTGAGTCTGTCCAGACATTCAATAAGCACTATCCCTCGAGTGGCCATGGATATTTACTCTCATTATGTGGGAGGGATAAATCCTCTCTACATCACTACGATCTCTAAGCTTGCTTCCTATCATGCCCGATAGCTATCTTTATAGTTACCCGGTTAAGGCGCAACGTTGGATAACATCAAAGCATGCTATTCCACAACTACAGTATCTAGTGACTTCAAGTCTAAGGATTACAATATTATTAGCACTACGAGAAGCGATTCTGACTTTAACATAATCTAATGTATCCTTCTCGTCGTGGGTCAATCCAGTATGCCATTATTCCTAATGCATACCCATGCGTTAGACTTGATATCTCCAAATAAATCTACACACATACTAGTCTATATATGATCGTTCTATTAATAAATATAATGGACTAGGGATATTTAAGATAAACAACACATTGTATCTAAGGACTTCATTATATTAAATATCACAATAGTTAATAAATGAATATTCTGGCCAAAACATCGTTCACACTAAATATAAATGGCCTCTAGGAAACCTATTCCAACAACCAGATCAACTCGTCAGTCGCGGCTTCGATCCCCAAACTCACTGCTCCGTCACCGCCCTCCAACCACCTCAGCCACTGCCAATTCCGCCATCTTTCACTTCGGGTATGCCTCTCAATCGAAGATTCAGAACAACGACGATGTGAAAGAGGGCATTATTGGTGATGCAACGACTATGTGTTTGAGCGATGTGTTTCAGATGTCGGATCCAATAGAGGACAACGACGACGGAAAGTGCAGCAGCGGGACGACGGAGGAGATGCGGCCTCAAAAACCGCTAACAGATGTTTGATTTGTATCGGCTCTAGATTCGGGTTGGTTTTGGGTTTGATTTGGCCTGGGTTTCTTTGGGAAGTAGTAGAGAGAGGGTTGTGTTCGATTGTGAAGAGCTTTGGTTTGATTTGGTCTGGGTTTCTTTGGTTTAAGTCTTAAGAAACTAAGAACAAGAAGATTGCTTCATCAAAAATAAATTTCTTAAATTTCTTTGGGTATATATGTTAAGGCCTATGTTTGAACTTCACTCAGAGCAAAGCAAAAAAGTTGTGAGATATGGTGTGCAAAATATAAACTTCATTCACAGTAGTCAGTGTCCTGTATGCGAACCTCCGGGGTAGCTAAGTTACTTCAGTATGCTCTGGTATGTGCCATTTGTTATTGAGTTCAATTTTGTTTGTGCTGTAGCAGTTTATAAGATATTGATGGTATTACAATAAGTGATGGTTCTCTGTAAGGTATACAAGATGTTCGATACAATCTCCCCATGGAGCGAATAATATTGATTGTTATGTCGTATTTTCGCTGCTTAACAATTGTGCTTGGAGAAGCTAATTGTGGAACTCTCCTTGACATATAAACCAATAAGATCTTGTAGAAGTCTAAATGTGTAGGCAAATAACCTCTGAGTAAATTAGGAGAAATTTAAGAAATTAATATTTTTAGAGAAATTTCTCAACCTAGATTTTAGATTTTTTTGTTCTTATATTTAGTTTTGAGTATTCATAAACAAGCAAGTTTTGGTATATTGTTTGTATTGATGTTTTGGAGATTAAAAGTGGAAATTGGTAGTGTTAATATTTTTGTGTGTGTACACATTCTAAATCTGGACAAGTAATTGGGTTGAAGAAAGAATGAATATAGTCTGAATTTTAATAGGTTGTGTGGAGGTTGAAATTGGGGATGAACTCTCTGAAGGTGTTCTTGGAGTTCTTGAACCATGAACACCAAGAACCCTAAGAACAACAAGACAAAAATATGACACCAAATGTGAAATTTAGTTGTGATTGTTTGTTGGTGTTGATGTTTTGGATTCAAAGAGAAGAGTTTGTGTTGGATGTTTTGGATTCAAAGAGTGAAAATTGTTGTTGTTGATATTTTTTTGGTGGTGATGTTCTTGGTGTTCTTAATGCTAAATCAAAACAAAATACGGGGGTAATATGGTTCGAAAAAATTCAATATACCACTTTCCTAACGGAACTTAACAGAAGGGTGCTAAGTGTCCACGGAATATTCCGTCAAATGGGTGCGGAGTGTCTTTTTCCAAAACACGGGGTAACGGGAATTAATCGTAAATTCAGGGGTGGTCAGTGTCTTTTACCCGATCAATATTATCTTTTTCGACTTGTAATTATTTCTTTTAGTTTTGGTGGAATTTTCTTATTTTGTAGGAAAAAATTGTGCTTTGACAATCAATAAAATCTTCCATGATACACAAGAGACGATTCAAGGGAGCTTAGGAGAGACAAGATGTGAAGAAGAAGTTAGAAGACTTATTTTGAAGAATCAAGTAAAAAAATGGGCCAAGATTGAAGACAAAGCAAGCTAGAGGACTAAATTGCAATTCAAAATGGAAGATTCAATGGTCTTTGTGAGAAGATAAGAGAAGAATTTGGGGTAATTGTTGAAGATTGAGAAGCAAATGGGTCAAAACGAGATTCAAAAGTTGAAGCGGAGGGGCATTTTAAAATCCCCCAGCAAAGTCAAGGGGACCTTGCCGCAATTTCAAGCGGACAGCAAAGCATAGACCGCGTCTCCTTCTTCCTAGCAACGCAAAGAACAGAGAGACTCCATTGTTGAAGAACGGAGCTCAAACCACCCCTCACCCTTGACTCAATCACAAATTGCTTCAAAACAGTCCCAAATTGCTCACTAGCCCATGTTGTACTTATTTCTTCTCTCAATTCGGCCCAAGAGTTAAGATTCGAGAATACCATAATTTCTAGGGTTCTTAAGGATGACGTTCAAATCAACGATGGAGGGTTTCTGAGTTCAATTCAAGGACAGTGATGTGTGCTTGGAGTTTGCGCCATCCCTTCCTTACCCTCTATAAAATCCGAAGTTGAAGATGAAGAAAGGCTCTCTCACTCCTTCGGCTTTACAATACGTAGTCTGATTCCTCTGTTTTCTCCTCTCTCTCCCTCTTTGATTCGGCCGATTTATTAATAGTTCTTGACTCTTTTTACAGCCTCGTGGACGGACGAAAGAGTCTAGAACATAGAAAGAAGAAGGGAGGAGAGAGGAGGATGGATTGGAGACTTTTTCTGGGCATCTATGTGCTGTTTTTGCCGCTGCTCTGTTTCTGATGCTGTTATAGTTTGCTGCGGTTCTTGGTACTGCAACAGCAGCAACCTACTTGGGCAATTACTTCACTATTAGTAGCTCAGTTTATCAATTTCTCTTCATTTTAGTAGCTTAGTTTTGTGTTAGAAGTCATTTTGCTTAGTATTTTGTAGTTTCAATCAAATTTTGAGCAAGAATTAGTGATAACTTGTGTTGGATTCAAGCAAGATGAATTAATATTTTAAATAAATGACTTGAATTGTGAAACTCATGGTCTATTTGGTTCGAAGTAGATTGTTTTACAAGGGAAAATATTTTACGCGTAAAATGTTTTGTGTGAAAAAGCTTTCCCTGCAAACAGTGGGCCGTGACGGAAATGGCAGTGATGGGTGGCGGTGAAGGTGGGTGGTGTTGATGGGTCGTGGTGGAGGTAGGTGGTAGTGGTGGTGGAGGTGTTAAAATGAGTTGGCGTGCTCCTTTCGGCCTCCGGAAAATGGCTTGCAGATTTGAAATGTGTAAATCATTTTACATCATTTGAGGAAAAACATTTTACAGGAAAACATTTTATTTCCAACCAACCAGCACCAAAACACCAAAACAAGGGAAAACATTTTACAGGAAAATGTTTATCGCCAATCAAATGGAGCCTTATTGATCATTAAAATGAATCTCTGCAACATCGAAAGCTACATAATAAAAAATGGGAACGATACAACTATTTTTTAAACGTAATTTCAAATACAATGATGTCACAAAATTATCAAGTTATTATTCCCTCAAAAAAAAAATTATCAAGTTATTATGAAAGTGATTGGCAGGTAATTTGAACTTCTAAAATCAATATGGATAAAGAAAGAAGTCACAATTACACTATTGTAAGTTATGACTAACTCTACAATTAGAAATTTCGAAAATGAGCTCTGTAAAAATCTTTATATTCACCAAGAGCCATGTTAGACAAACCGAAATAGAATGGACATTATTTTCTATCTAATTATTTGGTGCAATAATAAAAAGCACTAAAATCAAATTTCTAACATAAATATTAGATCTTTATTACAGACATTGGTTTCTAAAAATAAACAAAAATTGCTAGGGATCCACTAATATCGCCAACTCATCTCTCATATAAACGCATAACTGGCAATGAGAACTCTTATTGTGCATGATTACATCATGGAAGAAATGTTGAAGATAAGTGGGCTGGAGATATTAGTGAGATCTCTAACATTTCTCCATAATTTTAAAACTTATATTGTAGAATCTAACCCTCAAATTGATACCTAAACCAAACACTTTTAAATGCAATCTATAAGATAAAAATTTAAATTTTATGTGTCATACAACCATGTACACAATGGTATAATTGATGTATGTAGTAAGAGCTCGTAAAAAAGTTAGAATTGACAACGGAAATAGTTGGGATACAGTCCACGTGACCACATTTCATTGGTCATCCGCATTATGTCATGTCGCAAAATTTTCTGGCCGTATAGGATCTTTGATTCACCAATATGTACCACTATGTCCTAACTCTTTCTACCAATACTTCCTCTGTTTCTTCTCTTTCTTCCACTTTTGAGTTTTACCACTATTCATCAGACCGTTTTGACCCGATGATTTGATTAGTAATATGATGTAATTTTTCGGTAAATTTTCACAGTGTTGTACAGTAAACTTTACTTTACAACACCATGAAAAATTACCGAAAAATTGCATCGTTTTGTTATCCAAATCAGCTGGTCAAAGTGACATGCCTACGGTTGAAAAAGTCAAAAGTGGAAGAAAGAGAAGAAACAGACCAAGTATGTACCACTCCGTCCCAGTTCTTTCTATCCAAATTGGTTTTTTGACTCGTATTTAGGTCACTTTGACCGGGTGATTTAGATAGCAAAATAATATGATTTTTTGATATTTTTTTCACCGTATTATAGAGAAACTTTTACTCTACAATATCATGAAAAAATTATTCGAAAAATTGCATCAGTTTGCTATTCAAATCAACGGGTCAAAGTGACCAAGTGAATAGTGGCAAAAGTCAGTTTGGGTAGAAAGAGTTGGGACAGAGTGGTAATATCTTAGTACTCATTCACTAAGAAATTCCATCTTTACATTGAGATATTGGTTTTAAGGGTATAAAAAGGTGCAGGCGTATACATGTGTGATTGAACACGTTACAATCTATTGATTTACTAATTCGTGAAATTTTTTCCCGCTTCATTTTTATGCTCGAAAGAGAGATAAAGAGTTAAGAAATGTGATGCATACAGAAGAAATGAAAAGTTGAGAAAACTTGAAGATTGAGATTTATAAGTTCGTATGAAGTCTCTTAGTCCGTTCTCTCCATCTTCCATGTTTGACTTTTTCTTTCGTAATCGGGTCACTTTGACCCGATTATTTGGATAGCAAGACGATGTAACTTTTTAATATTTTTTTCATAGTATTATAGATCAGTGAAGAAAACTCAACAACACTTAGCAAAGTTTACCAAATTCTTGCACCGTTTTACTAATCAAATCACCGAATCAAAGTTACTCGATGAATAGTGGAAAGATGCAAACTTGAAAGATAGAGAGAGAACAGATGAAGTACAAATGTCATACACAACATCATTTAAATTTTATAAATCTCATTACATTCTCCAGTACCATATATCAATGTCGTTCCCGTGCTGCTAAGTCGTTACCATAAAGCAACCCCACAGTGCATAAAGGTTAAACTCAATACAATGAAAGACACCATATAAGAATTGGAAGGCGGTTACACTAGAGACCACGCCGTGAAGAGGGCTAAAAACACTATCATGAGAGGGAAACAGAGAGGAGGAACAGGGGGTAGTCTCTCGACCAATCCGACAACCCCAAGGCATGCTCAATCATCCATAATCATCACAATCAAGCTGAAACCCTGTCACATTACCACATATAACACAATAGAGTACCAGTAACTTGTAACTCAAGGCATGCTCAATCATCCATAATCATCACAATCATACCAGCCTTATACGGAGGATCCCAAATCCCACCACCCAAAGGGTCGACCTGATTCACATCCGACAAGGAAGGCCAATCAATCCACCAAGACAAACTAGATCTTAAGTGTGCACACCCCCTGCTGGACATTAGTCCAGAGAGTAGTACTAGTTGCCTACTATGTCCGAAGACAATTCCCAGTTGTCCGAAGACAACACAATGTCTGAAGACAATCCTCAGTTGTCCGAAGATAACACAACGTCCGAAGACGATCATACCACCACATATCACAACTCGTAACCATACTCTTGATATAAGTGCTATCAGCTTAGAGGAAGACATGCAATAGAGCAGGCATACATATGCATACCTGATATCCAGCCTAGTTTCCTGATCAGCAAAGCTCATTTCATAAACCAGCAATCACTATTCTATTCCAGCACACATGATTTTAACACTTGTCCTCTAAGTGAGGAGAAATGCACAATGCAGATGTTATGATGACTGCCTAACCAAATTTACAATTTTACCCCTAACTACCCAGTCTTTTCAGGACAGTTACTAAATGTGCCTGAACCCTCCAATGATACTCAATGAAGTCAATCAATATGCAAATATGATTTTAAACCACCCTTGGTACATTCAGTATTGAATTCTGCAACTTTCACTTATTTGCATTGAGGTCCCTTTAGTTTAGCAAAATTACAAAAAAACCCATATAGTTGACTTTTAGTTAGTTACAACCCAGATAGGTGTAGACTAGCTCTCAAATAGTATGAAACTGGTACATAGGCATGAAGTCATGCCTAGAGTTATGATTTGACTGTCCAATTCAAGTTACTGCAAAATTATGGATTTGCCCCTCCTATTAAGCTCAGTCAAACTAGGATTTCCAAAAAGTCAAACTTGGTCAAACTTGACATTTGGCCTTGAAATACCTCAAGTTTTGAAGTTCCTCATATGCTAATCCCCAACTTTGAGGCTGTTTTAGAGTACTTTAGAGATTGATTCAAGGTGCCAAATCTAGATGAAACTTGTAGATTTATACACAGAGATTGCATAGGAGAAAGAATCATCTCAATTCATCAAGTATTGAGTGAGTTACAAGCTCCCAAAGTTGACAACTTCAACACACAACCATACTTGGCCAATTATACAAGTTCTTGCCAGTTCCCAACACCCCTTGCTGTAGCTACTTTTAGGCCAGATTAGGATCGTTTAGAGAATGAATTGAAAGGATTTTAAATCATGAAAGTTGTAGACCTTCACCCCGAGATTCTAGAATGCCAAACCTCACTCACAAATGAGGGAGTTGCAGGGGTTTAAAGTGAGCAACTTCGGCCTTTTCAAAACCCAGTTCAACAAGTCTCAAGAACAGAATTTCAAGAACAAAATGACTGGTCATGTTCAGGGCCGAATTTGGGAATACTAGAGATCGATTCAGATGACCTAAACAACATGAATCTTCTAGTATCTCACACATATATATTAACCAGGTTCAAATAGTTCCTCATTTCACCAAGTTAGGAGGGAGATACAAGATCCTGAAGTGAGCTATATTTCACTGGATTTTGAGTATTTAGTTTCTGCAAAATTTTGCAGAAACTTTGAGTAAGAACTGGAGGTGGTTATATATTGAATAACAGGGAGTATTTAGCACCAATTTGTAGCTGTGTATGCTGTAAGCAACTCAGGGCCAAAAGTTGGGTGAAACAAGTGCACAGTGAGGGAAATGAAGCTGACACAATAAGGCTCCAAAACACCAAAGTAACATGGTTGTTCAAACTCAGCAACTGCAGAACTTTGTGCTGACTTTGAGCTCAATTTAAACCATGATAATACTCTGCTTAAGAAAGATGATAATCATGATATTGTAGCCCTGGGTTCAGGGTACAATTAGCACCAATTGGTTTGCACAACCAGTCAACAGAGAAGCAGTTAGGAGGCTCTAAATAGGCTCATATTTTGGCTGGAAAACGGGAGCAAAATGGAATCAGAGTTGGATTTCTGGGCAGCCACAGATACTCCTATTGAGTTCCAGGTGTTACAAGGATCATTTCCATGTTCTTATAATCAGGAATCACGAAGGAATGAATGTTTACCGAGCTCTCCGGCGGCTATGGTGATTTTCACCGGAAAACGGCATCTCAGATTGTTGAAACTTGACTTAACCGATGATTTAGGTGCACTATAAGACTCCATATTGATTCTATCGTTTTCAGGGATCACAAAGAAGTAATATGCACCGACATTTAGCGGGAAACAAACACTCTACCTGGTCTCCGGCAGCATCAGCGGTTACCGGCGAGTCTTGATGATTTAGACGAGTTACGACCTAATATGGAGTTCCCTGGACTCTCCACGATCTCATGAAGCAGGTGAAGTATGTCAGAGATGATGAATTACAGAGGGAAGAGAGAATTTGATGAATTAAAATCTAGGGTTCATGATGATCATACACGATTCCGGAATACCGAGCGAAAACCCAAATTCAATGAGGGCTATTGATCCCTAACCCAAGGCGCTTCTCCAGTATCAGCAGGTTTTCAAACGGAAAAGAAGTGAAGATGTTGTAGTGGCGGACATGGTGGTGTTCTTGGTGGCTACTTCAGAAGGAGAGATTTTTTGTCCTCTAACAGAGCACCAAGCTGGTGCTCCAATCCATTAATTAATTCCATGTGTAAGTGGGCCAGCTGTTAACAAAAACTCCACTAACAGAATTAAGTTAGCACCTGTTGTAATTTTTTTGTTTGTTTCCTGTACATTGTGCATACAATTTGGAGGGAAATGACCAGCCATCTCATATCAAACTTTTCACATTCTTCGTCACTTCTCTCTATTAGTTTATTATCAAGAACGACAGAGTTCCCACATACAATTATCTAATCTAAAAGGGCACGATCATTCTAGCTACTATATTTGAGAAACATTAGCAATAATTTTTTTTAGTGAAAAAATAGCAATAACTTCTTTTTTTTTTTTTTTTCTTAGAAGAACTTTAGCATTCATTAAAGACCAGAAAAAAGGCCATCACAGCCTAACTGTTACATCACCAAGCCATCAAAGGCTGGAGCAACCAGAGAAGTAGCTTTTTTCGCACACTTATGAGCATGCTCATTAGCCTCTCTATGGATGAAAGAAAAGATACAAATAGAAAAAGTGTTCCTTAACCTCTTACAATCATTCACTATTGCATATATATCTGAAGGCACCTTCTTTGAGTTTGAATTAAGACACTCCACAACAAACTTTGCATCAGAGAAGATGATAAAATTCTCCAGATTCTTTTCTGCAGCAAGACAGAGGGCTCTCCTGATTGCTGAGGCTTCAAGGATTCTGGGAGATGAGCAGAATTGCACTGGCTGCATATAACTCCATATGATGTTGTTATTTCCATCCTTTAGAACAATGCCCAGGCCACCACATTCATTTTCTTTACTGACTGAAGCATCAGTAAAAATTGAGTAGTCTGCATTAATCCCATGTGATGTGCTTGAAATAACTTTGCCATGACTCATTCTACCCCTAGTTTCAGACGTGAGATCATAAAATTCGTAAAATTTAGCAGCAGCTCTCACCACAATTTGATCGGGACCCCACTTAATCTTGTTAAAAATCCAGTCGCATCTTGCCTTCCAAATTTCCCAGCAAGTCTGAGCAAAAAGACCCAGAATAATCATTTTGTTATCATCATTATCCGCGACTTCGTTGATGCATGACCACCACTCTTTAAGTGACATTTCTTCAGATAGAGAATGAACAAACCTCAGTGGCGAGAGCTTCCAAACTTGCTTTGCAAGACTGCAGGATCTTAGAACATGAGATTCGGTTTCCAGGGCTTCTCCACAACAGCTGCAATAGGGATCAAAGTCCTTAAGACCCTTTTCAACTAAATTAACACAACATGGTAATATTCCACTGAGAACTCTCCACATAAACATTTTGATTCTTGGTGCCACATTCAAATTCCAAAGTCTATCCCAATTTGGGATCCAACTGGAGCTAGCAAGGTTAAATATTGAAGAGCCTAGTTTGCAAAAAGCATCCAGTGATCTATATAGATCTTTTACAGTGCATTCACCATTAGAAGAATAATGCCATACTCTTCTATCTTGGCAATCTCCATCCCCAACAGGTAAAGACAAGATCAATTTTGCTTCATCTTCCGCAAACAACTCATTAACGAGATTCACCTTCCAGCATCTAGCAGAATGGTCAATAAGATCCGCCACCTTTGTAATTCCCAGCTGGTTACATCGGACTGATTTAACAAAAAAAATTCCCATCCTTTCTTGGGATCCATGGATCTCTCCATATGTCAACATTTTTACCATTCCCGATATTCCATCTCCAACCTTTAGAGAGAATTTTCCTTCCCTCTAAAAGACTTCTCCATGCCCAAGAACAACCTGAGGGCGTCTTTGCTTGCCAGAAAGAAGAATTCGGGAAAAATTTTGCTTTAAAAACTTTCTTAAGAAGAGATGAGCTGCCATTTACCAGTCTCCAAGCTTGCTTCGCAAGAAGGGCCAAGTTAAATTGATGCAGATCTTTGAAACCAAGACCCCCTTGCGATTTGTCTTTGCACAGATAGCTCCAATTTTTCCAGTGAATGCCTTTGCTGTTAGATGTACTTGAGCTGTTTTTCCACCAGAAATTAGCAATAAGAGAGTTCAGCTCGTTACAAAGTTTTTTTGGCAGAAGGAAACATGACATGAGATAAGTGGGCAATGCAGAAAGCACTGAATTAATAAGAATTCCCTTACCAGCTGGGCTAAGAAGGGATTCTTTCCAACCACCGATTCTTGATGATATTTTCTCTTTAATGAACTTGAAGGTATGGTGCTTTGATCTTCCGATTAAGGCTGGCAACCCCAAGTAATTTGAATCTTTGAAATCCTTTGTGATGTTCATGAAATGTTGTAGAAAAACTTTAAGAAGATTGCTTGTATTGGGGCTAAAAAAACACTGCGATTTTTCCCTGTTCACTGATTGTCCAGATGCATCCTCATATATCTTTAACACCTTGTTCACAGCGCTACACTCATGGACTGTGGCCTTGCAAAATAAGATAGAGTCATCAGCAAAAAATAAATGATTTACTGATGGACAATGTCTAGCCACTCTAATACCAGTGATCCAGCCATTATTTTCAAAAAAAATTAGTGTCGCAGACAAGCCTTCCGCACATAAAATGAAAAGGAAGGGAGAGAGGGGATCTCCCTGCCTAATACCTCTGCTGGGCTTAATAACATCTCCAATTTCACCATTGATAATAATCCTGTAATTAACGGTGGTTATGCACTCCATTATCCAATTAACCCATTTTCTGCAAAAGCCCATTTTAAACATAATCCCTTTTATGTAATCCCACCTCAACCTGTCGAATGCCTTAAGCATATCTAACTTAAGTGCCATCCAACCATGGGATCCATACCATCTATTCTTGATCCAGTGAAGAAGCTCTTGAGCCAATAATATATTATCAGTAATCAGCCTATTACTAATGAAAGCACTTTGATTTTCTGCGATTAGGCTGTCAATGATAGTACTCAATCTGGAAGCAAGAATCTTTGAAATAATTTTATAAGGAACAGAACATAGAGAAATGGGTCTAAAATCTTTAACGTACAGAGGATTTGATACCTTAGGGAGCAAAGCAATGTTCGTGATGTTGATTGCTTTTAGAAGCTTTCTTGTATAAAAGAAATCCCTCACTGCTTTGCATATGTCATCTCCGATGATGCCCCAATAATGCTGAAAGAATCTTGCTGAAAATCCATCAAAGCCTGGAGCTTTGTCAGGATCCATACTGAAGCAAGCCTCTTTTATCTCCTCGTCAGTCACCGGCTTTGTAAGGTGATTGTTCATGTCCTCTGATACTGTCCTTTGCACATTACATAGAACTGGCATCATATCTCCATCTTCTTCTTCTTTAAATAAATTGCAGAAAAAGGAGTGAAATTCTCTTTTGATTGCTTCAGGTTCGGAGCACCACACACCCATGTCGTTGAAAACTCCATTTACTGTGTTTCCCCTCTTTCTATGAGCCACTGAAGCATGAAAGTAAGCAGTATTGTTGTCACCTGCTTGAAGCCAGTCATTGCGTGCTTTATACTTCCAAAATTTCTCTTCCTCCGCACATAAACTATCCAGCTCCATCTCTAATTTTTGAAGAACAGATGTATCGGCATTCAATCCTTCTTCTCTTAAGCTCTTGACTTCAGCTTCTTTATCCTTTACAACTTTCCAGCATCCAATATGAGCTCCACGACTCCATTTCCTTAGTAGGTTTCTGCAAATTTTCAGTTTGCTTTTAACCTGAAACATTTGAACACCATTTATTCTCTTATCCCATGCTCCTTTAATGATGTCCTCTACTCCTTCTTTTCCAATCCAGAGAGGATTGAATCTGAAAGGAAAGCTGACATTCTTATTCACTGGAGGGCACAAGTCAAGAAGCAAAGCTAGATGGTCGGATCCGGAGCAAATTGTGTGTTTAATCAACGCCTTGCTGAAATGAGAAATCCATCCGTGAGATGCCAAACTTCTATCAAGCCTCTCTTCAATTCCATATTCCTTTTCCCTCCTGTTCCACCAGGTGAAGGGATACCCTTCATAGCCCATGTCAATAAGATTACATTTGGTCATGAAATCTTTCAAAAAGATTACAGGAGATCGGATCCCTCGGAGAGCCACCTTTCTTCTCGCTTGGGTCACATAGATCGTTAAAGTCCCCCCAAATTAACACTTCATCTTGGCAATTGAGAATATAGTCCATCAGACAATGTAACTCAGCTTTTCTCTTCTTGTCGTCCGTGCTTAAGTACACAAAAATTGTTTGCCAAGTGAAGTTATCAAGCTGCATTGACACATGAATGAAGAAACTACTATATTTCTTGATTTGCAGACTAACACTTGGATTCCAAATGACACCTAACCCACCAGCCATTCCTTGAGGATCAACCCAAAAACAATTTTTCTTCCCATTAAAACCATATATTTTATACATGAAACTACTTTTATTTTTTGTTTCGCATAAGAAGAATACCTCGTGAGAATGAAGATGATTCATCTTCTTGTACTGACGAATTGTCAAGGCTCTGCCTGCGCCTTGACAATTCCAGGCGATGAGCTTCATTGGGCCCCTGTGGACCATTTGGGGCTGGTCTCCTCCACCCTTTCAGCTAAGAGATCATGCTCCATGTTTCTACTCTTCTTCACTTCAATAGCTTCTACCATTTCAATGTCAACGCTTCCTTGAATCAGTGAAATATCACTGTCTCTCTTCCTTCCTACTTGTTGATTGCTCTGAGATGCATTCTGATCAACACAAGATGCTCTCCTAGCTGCTGTGTCCCTCGCTAACCGTTTCCATCTTTTACCCATCAGATTCAGAGAGCCTGAGTTCGTGCTTCCATCACCCGTCGTCTTCCCCATTCTGAATTTGTTTACCTTCTTCTGTTGAGACGATTCGTGAATATCAGGTTCCACCAAGTTTTGTTTTAGGGCTGAGGTTTCTTCAATTGGGGGAACTGTTTTATTTTGACTCTCCATTTGACTTTTCTCATTGGAAATGGGCTTTTGTATCAGACTAGCTTGTATCTCAGCTAGGTTTGATGTTTGGGCTTCAAGTACTGGAGCTTCCACAAGGCCCAACTCTTTTGAGGTTCCGTCAAATTCCTTGGCGATTTTAAATTTCTCAAAATTCAAGCAGTTTTTGCAAATATCTGCTGCAATATCTTTTCCGACAACTTCATTAATGAGCTGTAGCTGCGCGTGGGTTCCTTCAACCTCTTTACCCTCTCCTAACGCTTCGTCTCCTTCAGACTTGTCTCGCGTGGCTCGTATCTGGGAAATTGAACCATCCCTTCCGCTTCCCTCCCTTCTGGAACATTGTGCTACTTTCTCTGCAACTTCCGGCGGTGCAATTTTCGCCGGCGGTGCAGTTTTCGCCGACAGTGCAATTTTCAAAGAACTCATTGGTTCTCTTGTCTGCAATGTATTCCGTGGCCTTGGCCTAAACAACTCATCCATCGATTTCGCTTTCACCCATGGACCAAAAAATGAATCTTCATTCTTCTCACCCTCAATCGGACAAATTCTTTCTTCATGCCCGATAACACCGCATCGATAACACATTAGAGGCAGCCTCTCATACTTCAAAGTAACATTAATAAAACCCTTGTTGGCAATTTTGAGTCTGAGAGTTCCTTGCAGAGGTTTTGTGATATCAATGAGTGCCTTTATCCTTGCAAATCGGCCTTCATTCGAAGCTTTCTGAGGGATTTTTGCTTCAATAAAGCCACCCAGCTTCCTTCCTATCTTCTTCATTTTGTCCTCCGTGATGTAAAAGGGGTGCAGGCCCCAAACCTGGATCCACATCGGAGGCAAATCAAAATTTACCATCGAAACATCAGCCATTGGATCATCTTTAACCAGAACAATAAGCTGGTTATTGAAGAACCAAGGCCTTCCTTTAAGCACCTTTTCCATGTCTTCTTCTTTGGCGAAAACAAACTGAAAGACTCCAGGTTCGTGCTCATCAACCTTGAAGCCCTCAGGTTCATTCCAGACCGCAGCCATTGTTTTAGTGAGTCCGGTCAGGTTAACCGGCTTGTGAGTCAGGACCTTTCCGATGAGACTAAAAGTATACTCATTCAATCTCGCCTCAACTTCCTCCTCGTCAATGACAACGTCTGCTTCTTCATCCGATAGTATCTCCACAGCCCCCATCTTGGAGATGATGTCGAGTTCATCTCCTTCACTATTATTGTTCCCCATTGCTGAGATGAAAGAGATTAGAAGAGTTAACTGAAAGCCAATTCACGATCACCACTCAGGTGAACAACTAGCACGAAGCACGAATATTGAACTGACAATATTCACTTTCTCTCACTAGACTAGAGAGAAAACACACCAAAAAAGAGACATGGCAATCTTTCAACTGTTCAAGAAGAGATAGATGTAAGGGTATTATATAGGGGGTAATTTTATAAAATTTCAGGGATAAAATAGTCTTTTTTTGTGTTGTTAGTCAACTGTTGGCCTCCATCCAAAAAAAGATGCAGACTGTCTTTTTCAAAAATACAGGGTAGCGGGATGAATTTAATCCTAAAATCAGGGGTGATTAGTGTCTTTTATAAAAATGTTTGGTCATCTAACATGGAATATATCTAATCTGGTCACTTGTTGGCTGTAACTTTAACTTTCCTTTTTTTTTGGAAGAAAAGTAATTTAACTTTGCTTCTGAAAACGTGAATTATTTCATTTCACACAACATTCGCTAATATTTCTCCGCATGACTTAATGAGACAAAAATTATGAATGAGAGTAGACGAGGGTAAAAGTGGCAAATTAGATTACTCAAAATGGACTGCTTCTCTTTCCACGGATTGCAAATATAATATATCCAGTCACTATATTTACGCCATTTTCTGTCTTTGTATAGAGAGCTCGTCCTACCAGAATCGTCCACTGCTCAGTAGTGCTCTCTCTCTCTCTAAGCCGTTTTGATTCCCTCCCTCAAGAAATGTTTTCTCTCCTTGAACAGTTGCTTGCAGAGCTCTCTTCTCTTCACTCGCTTCACCTTCCCACCGCCTTCCTTCTCTCTACCTTCTCTGGCCCTTGCTCTACGAAACCTCTCGTCGGAATGTCAGGCCGTGGTCGTGGACGCGGCGGCGTCGGCGTCGGCGGTGGCCGAGAACAGCCTCGCCCTACGCAATGTCCTTCACCGGGACGAGGCGGAGGGAGAGCACAGCCCATCGTTAACCAGCAGGCTCAACTTCCGACGGCGGCGGCAACGTCATCGACGGTTCCGTTCCCTTCGCCGTCGGCGTTCCCTTTGCGCAGCTCTGACGTCGAGCTCAAGGATTCACTGAAATCTCAGCCACCGGAGGCGAAGACAGCTCCGGCCGTACAGACGCCTCCTGCGGCGATTTCGCCGTCGTCTTCTAAAACGGTCCGGCCACCGGCGAGGCCAGGCCGAGGCACTCTCGGTCGTGAATGTTGTTTCATCCGTGCTAGTCATTTTCTCGTCCAGATAGATCTTCATCCCTACGATGTGAGAACCCTAACCTTCTGCGTTTTCTTCAATTCGTTCATAAATATGCGTATCTCTTCCTATATCTTACTATTTGCTCTGCCTGAAGTTTAATTTCTCGTCATGGGACGACTGAGTCGTGTCAATTTCATAGATCGAGTTTGTTAGATTTCCCTATCAATTCGTTTTTCTTTACTCGTCAGGTTCTCATTCTTCGTTATAGAAGCTAATTGCTACTGGCGTGGACATATTCATTTAATATCTTGTTTGTTTAAATGCTGATTCTATGCATTCGGTCTAAAATGGAAGATGTCACCGCTGTTGTGTTGTTTAGCCTTTTGTTGTGTATTATTGGGGACGATTTGTTTGACGACTTTCCAGTTTTGTATTCTATCAATCTGCCCACCCTTCCATGTTCTGTGAGACGAAATTTGCTTGGAGCAGTTATGCTCCGTTGCTATTAGCCTTGTTATTTTGGACCATTTGTATGAAGAGTTGTACTGTGTATCTTGTTTCAATTTGCTTGTTGTTGAACATTTCATGTAGTTACAATCCGACGAAGAATTCGCCTCTGTTGCATTGTTAAGTCTTGTTCTGTATTATTTGGGACGATCTGTACGAGGACTTGTTATGTCGATCTTATGTCACTTCTACATTCTGTGTGTACATTCTTGTGCTACTGATTATGTGCAGCAGATGCTATAGTTTTGCAGATGACCTTAATCACACAGCATTACTGCTAGAATGTTGCTATATGTCTCATGTACTTGCCATTTATGTGCTATGAATTTTGCAGACCAACTGAATAATATACTATTGGAATGTTGCTATCCGTCTCATGTGTTTGCAAGTAATCCTTAGTGTTGAGGCTAAGATCATCCACAGTATTGTTCTGTAATTGTCGTACTCATATGTTCTGTTGTTTATGTTCTACGCCTGTCTGTACTCTCAGTTTATTGTTGCTGGTTTATTGATTTACTTACTCAGTCTACTTGGCATTTTCATTTTCCACATACAAATTACAGAATTGAACTCTGATGATTCTTTAGGTCACAATGACGCCAGAGGTTTTATCAAAGAAGGGCTGTAGGGATATTGTCATTGCCGTTGTTGTGTCATCTAGGGAATCTCAGTTGGGCGGAAGGTATCCAGCTTATGATGGAAGGAAGAGTTCCGATGCAGCGAGGCCGTTGCCTTTCCCTTCTAAGGATTTTGTTGTGAAGTTGAGCAACAGCGATAATTCTTCTGGGTGATTTTCTTTCTTTGCTATATGAAACTGTATACCTGAATCCTGTTTTTGATGTGTTGTTTTTCTATTGTTACATTCTGTTCAATATCTATTCCAAACTTTTGAAAGTTAAAGGTCAATAGAGGTGGAAGTAAACAATTTGTACATCTATTGCCAGAATGCATGCCTGAATAGTCGAGAATGGAATAAGTAGTACCTTTTACAAGTCTAGTGACTCTTCCCATCTTTTATTTTGGCCCTCTTACTGCAACTTTCGGGGCAGGTTGGCTTGTAGTGTAGGTGATGTTAAAGTAGCATGAACAACTTGATTATTTGTTCCCTTGTTTCTATATTGCTACTCTGATCGGGTTTGCTTGTGTGTTTGACTTGTCCTTTTGTATGATGTTTATCTTACTGTTGCCAGCAGTTCATATATCCTTTGGCTATGTTGCCCAGGGTTGGTACTTCACTGACTTGCTAGTCTTCTTATTTCTAGGGGCGAGCGAAAATTTAAAGTAGCAATAAAATGTTCAGCAAAGGTTGATCTGTATAACCTGAAGCAGTTCCTGCGCAGCAAACAACTCAATATGCCACAGGAGATTATTCAAGCTCTCGAAGTAGTAATACGATCAAAACCATCTGATGCGTGAGTCTCATTGTCCTCGATATCTTTGCGTGTTTCCTTGTTTTCTTTTGACTTTTATAATGATTATCTCAAGGATGGATATAAGGATTCGAGAGTCACATCTCCAAGGGCAGATACTTCTCTCCAGTGCCTGAGCTTTCTAAGTCTGTTGTTGCAGTTATACTGTGGTTGGAAGGTCACTCTTTGGTCTTACATTGGGATCTGGCCATCTTGGCAATGGTTTAGACTACTGGAAAGGTTCCTACCACAATTTGCGACTCACACAGATGGGGCTATCTGTCAATGTTGGTATGGATTTTTAACTCTTGTGCTTTACATATTAATGATCGTTAAGTTGTGATCTTGTATTTTACTGTTGGGGTGCTCTCCAAAATGTGTTACCTTCTTCTGAGCTTCTGTTTCTGGCTTCCCATTGCAGATACGTCAGCTAGAGCTTTTTATTCACCCATTTTGGTCTCAGATTTTGTTCAACAAAGTCTCAATATCAGGGATCTGGCAAGGCCTCTGTCTGATCAAGATCGTATTAAGGTATTTAGTCTTGTTGATGACGATGCTTAACATAAGGCTCTGTAACTATGTTTGCTTTTGATATATTTGACATTTTGAGAGTTTCAGAGATCTAAGAGAATCTCTACAGCACTCAAAGCAGTGTTTACTTTAGTTGTCTATTCTCATAATCTGTCATATCCACTTTCTGCTTCAAGAATTCTCTCTGACGAACCTGTAAATCTGTATAAAAATGTGTATAAATGAAATTATAATGTGCAATTTAGTTGTGAAGTTTTGATCTGAATTGACATGCTTGTCGTACTATTCTGCAAGATAAAAGTTATCCTGTAATTTTTCTTTCAAATTAAGCTCTGTTGAATTATATCAAAAGACTAATGTCATACTAATCTGCAAGATGGAGCAAGCATCTAATAATATTTTGTTTTTCTGTAATTGCTCTTGTAAATTAAGCTCTGTTGCATTGTTCAAATGAGTGTGGTGTCTAATTTTTGCACTCACCTTTCTTATCTCTAGGTCAAAAGAGAACTGAAAGGTGTATGGGTGGAACCGTCTCACAGGAAGGATGATACCAAGCGGTACAAAGTTTCTGGCGTATCAGCCCAGCCAATTAGTGAACTGACGTAAGCTGTAGTCTTTGCTCTCCACATTTGCCTTTTCTAAAATTAGTCTCTATCCCAAATTATCCCGTGGTTGTTAATTATAGAGTACCTCTTTCTGGCAGGCTTTCAGTCTTATTTTCAGTCATTGTCTTAAGAGGACTGCCAATCTTATTTTCAGTCAGTCATTGGTCATAATACAGATGATATCTTATGGTTTGACCTATTCATAGGGGAAGAGTTAATACACATTCTAAACCCAATTCGATAGGGAATTATGTTTGAGCATATCAATGTGAAGTCACATAATGATTTCTTGCAATTAGTGAAAGGAAACTATGAAACCATAATAAGGTAATATCATCCAATTTTACTAGTACGATGGAAATTTATTCAAAGATCTAAACTATATAACATATAAATCACACTTGTTTATTTGACTATCTGAGGATAAGGCACTTTTCCTACTACTGGAAATGAAGTTGGTAACAGATCTAGGATGTAGAACTGGTATTGTGCTAGGACACTGCTTACAGGGGAGAATTGTTCTTTAATAGTATATAATGTCAATTTTCTTCTATAATTATTCTGTTTTAACTTTTGATGACTTTTCCCAAATAGGTGTCCTAGAGATGATACAGGTGCTAGAATGCATGTAGTTCAGTACTTTCGACAGAGATACAACATGAACCTTCAGTTTCTCGCTTTGCCTGCACTTCAAGCTTTCAGTGATGCAAAGCCTGTTTACCTTCCTATGGAGGTACGTATCTGTTACTGAGCTTGATTTACTCTTTCTTTTAGCCATTGATACTTCTAGCAGGCAGCTAACCATGCTTCTGCCTGTTTCTATTGTGTAGCTACGTAAGATTGTTGCTGGACAATGGTACTCTAAAAAGCTGAATGAGAAGCAGGTGACTGCATTGCTTAGAGCGACTTGCAAACGTCCTGCTGACAGAGAAAAGAGTATTAAAGTGGTATGTCAGCTTCCTGGTTATTGTGAATTTACATTTGAGTGCTACTACTTGGCACTTATTTTTATTATATTTGAGTACTGGGCACTTATTTTAGTATTTGTTACAAGGCCTTTAACTTTCATCTTAATGTACCAATGTTTTACTACAGATGGTAGATTCTAACAGTTATGTAAAGGATGATGATGTTGTGAAAGACTCTGGGCTTGAGGTGAGGGCTGAGCTTTCGTCCATTGAAGCACGTGTGCTTCCTCCGCCAATGGTAATCTATGTTTGATGATTGAAAGAACTGATAAAACAATTTATTCCAGTGTTAAAGATTCTAAAAGTTGCAACGATTCTTTGCTTATTTCAGCTGCAGTACCAGGGCAAGCTGGTGACTCCAGCTGTCGGTTGTTGGAATATGATCAACAAGGTTTATATGCAGCATACTTAATTTCTTAAAGCTCATTCATCCATCTCTTCCATTGTGAACTCAGCATTTTTTCTCACTGATATTGCTTAAGCATTTCTTACTATTTGTAATAGCTGTTGGGATGTTAACTTGCCAAAATAATTTCTTGCAGCGAATTGTTGATGGTGGAAAGGTGGATTGCTTGACATGCTTGAGCTTCTCATGTATGACACAGGATGACGTTTTTAGATTCTCTGAGGAACCTCTTAATATGTGCATTTCTAAGGGAATGGTACGCATTTTTTAAACATTTTGGGCAACAAAGAATGTTTTGTGTAGGTTTCTTATCAATTTTATTTGTAATAACTGTGTTTTTCTTTCTTGTTCCAGAAATTCAATCCAACTTCCTTGCTCCCAATCACAATTGCTCTAGCTAACAGTATTGACAGCACTCTGAAAGATATCAGCACAAAGTCAGATTCTCATTTGGCAAGTATGGGATTTAGTGGAATGCTGATTGTTGTCTTGCCTGATTTCTCTGGGTACTATGGTAAGTAGAGAAAACTGTGTTTTCTGATTTTAAGATAGAGCAATTCAATGATGATTACGTTTTCTCTTTCCAGGAAAAATTAAGAGAATATGTGAGACTGAGCTGGGTATCGTTTCTCAATGCCGTCAACCAAAACAAGCTATGAAGTGTAACAAGCAGTATCTGGAAAATGCTTCTTTGAAGATCAATGTTAAGGTTGGTTTGATGTTTCTCATATAAATATACAATTTCTACCAAATCCTACATCTGTTGTATATTATGTCATTTTTATATCCTGACTGAGTTGTTTTCATTCGAAGGCTGGGAGAAGCAACACTGTTTTGCATGATGCCATACAAAAGACAATTCCATATGTCAGAGATTGTCCGACAATTATCTTTGTTGCTGATGTGACACACCCTCAACCTGGAGAAGATTCTAGCCCATCTATCTCAGCTGTATGTTAATATCCATTATTATCCTTTTGAGTTTCCTTGATGAGGAATATCGAGCCCTGTCATATAGAATATTTTGTTACAGGTGGTGGCCTTATCCCTGTGGCGCTGTGCAGAGACCAATCCCATGTACTTAGAGGATCCTGAAAAGAAAATTCCAAAAGGCGTGATGATCAGGTACTCAGTGCCCCTTCGTTTTCCTTCTGCTTTGTTTAGGATCATATTCTGCGGGTTAGTCCCCATTTTTTTGGTGCCAGAAATTGTAATATGTTGTGCAGAAGTCTGACAAGGCTGTTTCTACTTCATTGTGCACCTGCAGAGATGGAGTTAGCGAGGGTCAGTTCAGCCGAGTGCTTCTACATGAAATAGATGCTATTATGAGGGTATATACATTTTCACTCTTTATGAAATAATTGTATTGTGTTAGATCTTAGGGATGAACTCTTAGTTTAGTGGTACAATTGGTACAATTCTAGCTATTGAATATGCATAATTAAATATAATTGCATCCCTCCTTAGGTACTGTAAAACATTGCAGCAGAACATGCATAATTAACTTGATGCTGTTAAAAAATCGAGAAATGAAAAATGTGCACAAGTTGAATTTGCCATGATTTTGAAACTGAGTTCAGGCTTGTGCTATTGGTATCGCGGCTGGTGGAGGTGCTGGCGGTGCAGGACGCGGGGCCGCCGCCGGAGGTGCAGGACGCGGGGCCGCTGCCGGAGGTGCAGGACGCGGGGCCGCTGCCGGAGGTGCAGGACGCGGGGCCGCCGCCGGAGGTGGTGCAGCCGCTGCTGCTGGTGGCGATGATGGAGATGACAACAACAACCAGCACAATTTTGCGGATGATGCGGATGATGCTGAACTACTACAACAGGAGGTAAAATAACACTTACAATTGAAATTAAATTAACATGAACAAATGTTAACTAGTGACTGTGCAGCAGGAACATGTTGGGGATGCCGGTGCCGGTGGTGCTGTTGAAGATCCAGTAGGTGCAGGTGGTGCGGTTCAAGACCCAGCCGTTGACCAGAATGCAGCCATTGACCAGAATGCAGAGCTGCTAGAAGATAACATGGATGAAGGTAAACATTCCAATTAAATGAGAAAATGGCAGGCTTTATTCATTGAAAATGGCAGGCTTTATTCATTATTAAAATGAAATTACAAATCGCTAACCAGTAATTAATTGCATTACAGGGTTTGGACATAACAACCTCTATGCAATCCCTCCTCTACAAAGGAGGTACAGACAAGTGGACAGGCCAGATGAAGCAGATGAGAGAGCATGGAAGAAAAAAGAAACCCAAGCTAGGCACCGGGCCCGGAAAGCTAAATATTTTGGAAGAGAATGAACATTACATTTGACAAATATATAGATGCTGTAGTAGCAAAGATGATATTGGTAGGTTCTTGACATTGAGTGAGGAAGATTGAACACGGATTGAATTGGTTACAAAAGTTAATTGTAATGAGTTTGATGTTTTTTGGATGAGGATTGAAATTGGTTCAGGCTGCATTAGGATACATGAATTTGGATTTGATTTCAAATCCAAAAACTTGAAATTTCAAGATTTGAAATTTTTGAATTGGTTACAAAAGTTAATTGTAATGAGTTTGATGTTTTTGGATGAGGATTGAAATTGGTTCAGGCTGCATTAGGATACATGAATTTGGATTTGATTTCAAATCCAAAAACTTCAAATTTCAAGATTTGAAATTTTTACTATGCTCAAATACTTTGTTTGGATGCAAAATGCATGCCAGAAGTTTCAACTCCAAAATTGACAGGTTTTGTATGGGCATTTTCACAAACATGTTGCGAGCAAGGTTGGATATATGTTTTGATTTCTTCGAACTTACTGTCTTCTTATCGTACTCTGCCATTAACACCCACCAATCGGTGCCTCTGAACAGCCTTGTTCTCCCAAATTGAGAATTGAACAACCCAACAAACCCTAATCCTGACATACCTTGGGTCAGTTCTCAACCCAACAACCCAATTCGACTTACTCTAGAGAAAGAGAACGAACCCAGATTAAGAGAGAGAGAGAGAGAGAGAGAGAGAGAGAAGCACAGGAAGAGAAGAAAGAATGACGGTCGGCATGTCATGAACTCAGATCGATCCATTGAGAGAGATAGAGAGAGAGAAGAGTCGGTGCCTTCAGCTTCACTAACCTGTGCATCACGAACCCTGGTCTAGAGAGAGAACGAAAGTAAGAGACATACTGAAGAAACGATGAAGAGAAGATCCAACTCAGAGTCGTGCAATCGTGGAATTGAAATGACAGGGTGACCAATGGAACTTCAAATTTATTGGTTAATGGCAGCGAAATCTAAGCCCAAATGAAATTCATTAGTTGTGTGCACGTGGGGTAGTTTTGTGTCGTTACCGTCATCGAATCAAAAGAATGGGTTGTACGAAATATGCTAAAATAAATTAAACCCATTAAGGAATTTGGTTAACATCAAATGGCAGTTCACCCTATGTTTTTTTTTGGGTGAACAAGTTCACCCTATGTTGCATACTGGTACGTAGTGAATACAGCATTAAATGTCCAAGTAGCTTCAATCTACACTTTATAGACCAATGGCTGTTTCAGAATATCATACGCCATTGTCTTCTTATATCATTATTGATTAGATTACCTTCATAGACCAACGCATGTTATGTCGCAACTTAGACATGAAAACAGAGGGAGATATATGTATGTGGGGATATCAAATTCTAGCCAATGACATACATACTGTTGAAAGATTGTACGAAATAAAATGAAAAAATTGGCATGGTATAAAAATCTAAGTGTAGGTAAGTGAATATATGTTAAGCACCAAAAACACCGTTGGCATGGATGGTCCTCCACGTGAATTTGTGTAATTCTTAGTAAATTATGTAAATCCGACCATGAATATAATAATGGCCCCACAACAACATTTTTAAAAATTATTTCTTGAAGACATTGAAATAGGCCAGATAACCTTTCACCTAGTCATCATGTATTCTCATCCTTAATTTCACTGTGCTTGGAGTCAAGATCTCCATATAAAATAAAAAATAATATA
This sequence comes from Linanthus parryae, assembly GCA_023055425.1. Classification (NCBI taxonomy): domain Eukaryota; kingdom Viridiplantae; phylum Streptophyta; class Magnoliopsida; order Ericales; family Polemoniaceae; genus Linanthus; species Linanthus parryae. The sequence continues at coordinate 107,302,687 of JALGPY010000005.1, read as the reverse complement.
ATTATATTGAGGACTTATGTGAAAATGTATAGCTCGTTTCCTATTTTTTTCAAGAATTGGTACTACCTTAACTCGTCTAGTAGAATTACTTTATCATACAAAAGTTCTAATTTTTTCATCATACACCAAGTTACACATTTTTTTGGAGAAATATTCACTGAAAGTGTGACAGTGTTTGCGGAAATTCAAAATTTCTCTCATAAAACAGGGTTTTAATTTTTTGAGAAATATCCATTAAAACAATGAATTGGTTTATCTATAGTTACCTCGTATTTGCTAGGACAACCAAAATCATTGTTACACAAAATCTTCTTAAGTCTTAACCCTGCTTGTTTGAATACAATCATTTTTCAATGCTGCCAACATGATGAGATTCATAATAATCCATAGGACCTACATAATAGAAATCAGTATAACATGAGCCTACTGTTTTTGTTTTATAAAGGAATTACTAATGACTGCTGTTATTCAGGAATATTTTGTCCCCCTTACATAGGAGAAATCACTAAAAACATGAACATGTCAATTTTATTTTAAAAGAGAATTGTTTAAGGTCGTAGAATGATGTCAGGGGGAAATCACTCCACATGTCCGGATCCCCACAAAGGAAAGGTAAAGAACTACTACCAGAAGTGAGCAAGGTCTAGGAATTACCCAAGGGATAATAAACGCGACGAATTTAATATACACCAACATCTGCTACTTGGATATTAAATCGATCAGATTGCAATCCAGCAATCATTGTTACATATTTCTTGGGTAACATAATTCTTCGATCTAATTATTTATGATCTCTTTCAGTCTAAATTTAGTTGGTGGACTAAGGACAAGAATGGGTTCCTACTATGGTCAAGTAAATGGATAACATAGGTGACGAAATACAATGTCCATGTTTAAATCAATTGTATGTATATTGGTATTCATTGTAGGAACAATATAGGAGCTTCAGTTTAATATTTTAAATATCGTCAACATGGAGTACTGCAACTGGTTCTCTATAACACTGTTTTGTTTAAAATATATCTAATACCAAAGAAGCAGCGAATATAAGATTAAGATGGAAATTATATTTAAGTTGTCTTGAAATTGAACTCAACAGAATAGAGTAATGTCACAAAACACATAAGAAATCAATACAGTAAACCTTAGAACAAAGCTAAAATTACAGTTGCGTGCTTCTCCTTCCGAGTTCATGCCCATATTTATTTTGTTAGAGTATAAGGTTTGCAGTAGCAAACATTTACAAGAAGTGATGGGAGATTAAACGAATGTTTGCAACTAATCGAGACAAAATAAACGAAGACAGTTATAGGAAAGAAAAAAAATACATTACTTAATTTGGGGCGCTAAACGAAGAGGAACAGGTCGAGGTCCGTATCTTTGAGGCTTCTTCACTTTCACCAGTGCAGATCTACGAGCAGCATGACAAAAATTGTAACTAGTATGAGATAAATGAACCAATTCTAGGTAAAACTAGGGATGGCAATTTTCCCGAACCCGATGGGTACCCGTCCCTACCCGCCCCTAATAGGAAGGGTACGGGACATGATTATTAGGGTATGGGACGGGTACGGTATTTAATTTTTAAACTCCTGTAGGGTATGGGATGGGGATGGGATTTGATAAATTCCCCGTTTATATACCCGTCCCCGATTAATTTATAGTAAAATTATATTTTTACCCTTATGTATAATTTATAGTAAAGTTATATTTTTATTTTTATTTATAGTAAAATTATATTTTTACTGTTTATAATATATTATGTAACCACCATATCAGTGTATCATAGGGATTTCTTTCTAATTTATCAAGTCTAAATTTGGAATTATCCAAAATCACATCTTACTCTTAAGAGAGACTTTTTATATCTAGGGTTTCTACTTTCCACCCCATATGTAAAATGTCTGCGTAGGCTCAAGTCTTTGAATTACCAATCAGCCGTCGCTCTTTGCCTTTGGGTTTGTCTTCTCTTTCTCTTCAGTCGTAGTACTCTCTTCCTGCTATGATTTGTTTGTCTTCTCTTTGTACTGATGCTATTCTTTATTCTTCTTCTATTTAAAGTTTACATTTAATCAATAGAGTATTGATGCTATTCTTTATTCTTCTTCTATTTAAAGTTTACATTTAATCAATAAAAAGTTATATATAGTGGTATGGCCATACATTTATGATTAATGGACACATCATCGTCCTTTTACGGATTATCTTACTGCCTTCTTGTTCTTCAAGTTTGGATTTTGGATCATCTTACTGCCTTCTTGTTCTTTAATGGACATATGATACAACTCTCTTTTAATTACTTCTCTCTTTTGTACAGATTAATGGCAAGGAGTCCTAGGAGTCATATCACAAGGTCCATGCAAGGTGAAACAAGGAATAATAACAACTTTAATCATGACGTGGATTCAACTCCATCCGGTCAAGATGAAAACACGACAATTCAGAACGTTGGCAATCAACCAATAAATGTCGAAAATACTGTGGTAGAAGACACGGGGACAAGAAGGTTGACATCGAGGGTGTGGAAGGTTTTTAAAAAAGTGAAGATAAACAACTACTGCTATATGCGGAAAATGCAACAAGAGACTGAAAGCTCCAAGTAATTATGGGACAAAACACTTGATTATTCACATGGACAAAACGTGTCCCAAAAGAAACGGCAATCAAGATATTGGGCAAGCTTTACTAAGAGCGAAGGAGAAACCTGATGGAAAAGTTGAATATCGATCTCATGTGTTCGATCAAGGGGTATCCCGTCAAGATCTCGCACAAATGATAATATTGCATGAGTATCCTCTCTCAATTGTAGATCATTCCGGATTCAGAAAGTTTGTCAATGGACTTCAACCAATGTTCAAGATTGTATCTAGGAATACTATCAAGAAAGACATACTGGAGGTCTATGAAATTGAAAAAATTAAGGCCACTACTCTTTTGGATAGTGTTGGCAGGAGAGTTTCGATCACTACAGACACGTGGACAGCCAAACCAACAAAAAGGGGGTATATGGCTATCACGGCTCATTTTATTAACGATGATTGGAAAATGAGGAGCCTACTCTTGAGGTAGGTATAACATAATTACACGTTTACATGTTCTTGTGATATTATTTCACTTTTTTTTAAATAGTTATATTGTACATAGTATACTACTGTTGCATATGTTCTTAATTAAATACTTTGGAATAATTTTTTGTAGGTTTGTATATGTTCCCATTCCTCATACCCATGATGTTCTTCGTGATGTGCTTGTGGAAACTTTGTTAAAATGGAATATTGACACAAAATTGTCGACTATAACAGTTGATAATGCGACTACCAATGATGCTGTTTTAGATTCCATATTAGAGAAGCTTGATACTGACTCATTATTGTTGGAGGGAGAAGTTCTTCACATGTGATGTTGTGCACACATTCTTAACTTAATTGTAAGAGATGGTTTGAAAGTAATAGAAGAGGGAATTGGGAAAATAAGGGAGAGTTGTTATTTTTGGACAGCTTCTCAAGGAAGGAAGGAAAGGTTTGAGGAGGCTGCCCGATTTTTGAAAATTCCATACACTAAAAGTTTGGCACTAGATGTGAAAACCCGTTGGAACTCTACGTACCACATGCTTCAGACCCCTATTATGTATAAAGATGTTTTCTCAAGATTGAAGGTTCGTGAGAAACTTTATGTGTCCTTACCCATCGAGGAAGACAGGATTTTAGCGGGAGAGATTTGTGGAAAACTGAAATTGTTTGAAAGTGTGACAGAGTTGTTTTCTGGAACCTCTTATCCGACTTCTAATTGTTATTTCCAAAATTTGTGAGATCAAGGTAGAGTTGTCTAAATGGACTTCAAGTCCCAATCAAGTAATAAGGGTTATGGCCTTCAAGATGTTGGAGAAGTACAATAAGTATTGGAGCGTTTGTCATGTCATGATGGGGATTGCTTGTGTCTTAGATCCTAGATACAAAATGAAACTTGTGGAGTATTATTATCCCATAATTTATGGACATGGAGCTCAAGATGAAATCAAAAGAATTCGATCAAGTTGTTATGCTTGAATACCAGTCTAGAATGGACGAGGATGACGTGATGCAGGTATCATCTAATGGGGAGGGTGGTGAAAGTTTTTCCAATCATGAAGAGGTGGAGGATCCACTTGCAAAATTTGACGAGTTTGTTAGCAATAATTCGTCAAGTGAGCTTTCAAAGTCAGAGTTAGATTTTTACTTGGAGGAAAAAGTGCTACCAAGAACTCAAAACTTTGACATTTTGTCATGGTGGAAAACTAATGGCATTAAATTTCCGACGTTAAGGAAGATGGCTGGAGATATTTTAGCCATTCCAGTGTCTACTGTTGCCTCAGAGTCCACTTTTTCAATAGGCGCTAAAGTTGTTACAAACCATCGAAGTAAGCTTCGTCCGGAGACTTTGGAAGCTTTGATGTGCGCACGAAGTTGGTTAGGGAGTGATGAAAAAGGTAAATAAATAAATAAGCTACTTTTCATTATTTCTTATATTTTTCCACTAAATGATTGAATTCACTTTTATTTCTAGCTGAAAATCCAAAATTCGCGATGACTAGACCTCCAAGCATTAATGAAGAAGAAGATGAAGACATGGAGATGATTGGAACAACATCTTGCTGATACTTATAAAGGTATATTCTTTTTATCTTATTTTTGTATTTATACATAAAAATATTATGAACAAGGTTTATGTTTTTAAATATTGCTTTTAAAGTATATAACTAATCATTCGCTTCTTCTTTCTTGTTTATAGGGATGACGTCCTTTGGGTCTTGATCTCCTAAAGGTATGCTGATGCCTGATGTATCTACTATCTAAAGGTTTATTTTGCTGGTGATGACGTTGCTATCCGATGTGTTTTATGCCGCTGCCCATGCTGCTTTTGATGCTGTTTTCGATGCGTATTTGAAGAAAACTGATCGTTTGTGGTCTAAAATTCTATTTAAGACTTGTTCTACTTCACAACTTAGCTTATACATCTGCCAAAACTAGAGTATTGTTTTTTATGTTTATTTTTTGAATTGGATTTTTATTCACAATTAGTTGAATTTGGATTATTCGCTTAAATGGTATGTTGGAATTTGTTTCCTAATTGTTATAATAAATTATTATCTTTGTAGTTTATATAAAATACGTGGCTCAAATACGTTACTAAAGTGATTTAATTTAATGCTTAAAAAATTAAATGGGGACCCGACGGGAACCCGGTGGGTATAGGGTATGGGACGAGAAGGGTATGGGATAAACGTATGCGGGGATGGGACGGGTATGGTATTAAGCTTCCTAAACGGGTATGGGGATGGGAAAGGCGATCCCCGCCCCAAACCCTACCGTTGCCATCCCTAGGTAAAACATACACTATAATCCCAACAATTAAGGCCACGGCTATTTAGAAGTAAAATGACAATGATTGGTTAATTTAATGCGGACCTTGGTGGCGAGCTTCTTCCTTGGGGCCTTGGGTCGGTCCACTGGCTTAGTAGGAGCCATGTGAATGAACGAAACACACAATCACAGTCTCTGCCCAAAAGTTAAACAACCTAATCAAAAAATCATTCAATATTTTTTCTCAATTTAAAAAATAACAAAATAAAAACTTATTCAATCTCAAATTGGAACCCTAACTCTGAAATCCCATATATGCTAAACTGTGAGACAATCAGGAACAAAACCGATCAAAAATAAACGTATACATCAAGGACTAATCGTGAAAAATAGGTTAAAAAAACGAAGTACTTTGGGAAACCCTAAAAATAAATTTTGTTCGGTTGACCATTTCTCAATCTTCAAGGAAAAACAAACGAAATACTGAAAAATAATGAAGTCATTGAGAATTAACCATAGGTTTCTCGAGCAATCCAAAGAACCCCTCAAATTGAAACTGATTCAAACATGTCGGTGATAGGATGCAGGAATCTCTACTCTAAATTTGATAATTGATTTATGGGTAAAAGACAATGACCACCCGAGTTTAGGCCAAATTCCACCCCGCTACCCTGTGTTTTGGATAAAGACACTCCGCACCTTTTTTTGGGTGGAAGCTAACAGTTGACTAACGGTACGGAGAAAAAGACCATTTTACCCCTGAAATGTAATAAAATTACCTCCTATATATTACCCTCATCTCTCATTCTCCTCCATTTCTAACCCTAATCCTTCTCTCTTTACCCTCTTTCTCTTCCCCTATTTCACAGCTGCCGCTCTCTCTCTTCTACTTCCCCATATCTGAAACCCACACCAGCAACCACCAACGCCACCATCACCGCAACCAAGCTCCTTCTTCTCCTCTCTCCCTTGTCGATCTGAAACACAATGGTAGGTGTCGATCCTCTCTTCTACTTCTCTCTCTCTCTGTCAATCCTCTCTCTCTCTGTCGACCCAGCCACTGCCGAACAAGAGCGCTTGAGCACCCACCGATCACCTTTTTGGGTGGTCAGTGTCCTGGTCGGCGCTATTACGTGCTCCTGCTAGTTCGCCGCTGGTCAGATTGGTCCAAGCCTCTACATCGGAGAAGCCAGAATTGTACGGCTCCGCCGTAGCTGCAATCGCCGCCAAGGACTCACCGGACTTCGCCATCAACACTTTCAGGTATCCTAATTCTCACTAAGATCTCCCAATCGGTGATCTAAATTGTTGCCGATGAATGCGAATTTCACTACACGGCTCTCAATTTTACAAAACCAGATGACTTCCGAAACGAATCACTAGGTCTCATTGAATCAGAGTTTTCTGTGTTCGGAATAATTTGATGAGAAAATATGTGTATATCTGTAAATCGCCTTTGAGTCTTCTATTGGTCCTTTGAGTCTTTGAATCTGCGATTTTGGTGATTTTGGGGTTACGCTTATGCTATGTGACGGTTCTGGTACAGCTCAGTTATCTCGGCAGTGTGCTGAGAAGTTTCTGGGTTCTTCTCTTTGAGTCCCCATCTTCTGGGTTTGTTGAGATTGTTAAATCAGTGCTGGGTAGCTGTGTCGATTTTACTACTCAAAGTTGCAAATTTTGTTGTTGAATTCCGGTGAAAATTGGGGCTGTTTTGTGCAATCAGCTTATTTCTGGTGATTAATTGGAATTGTACATAGGCTTCTTCATTTGTGCTTTCATGAAGAAAAACAAGCATAATAGTTCTTTATTTTTCTGGGTTTTGATTGATGTAGCTTTTGATTGATTTCTTTCTGGGTTTCTGGTAATTTGATATTTTCTGATGTGGGGTTTCTTTGGGTTTTGTTTGAAGGGTTTTCTGGACAACGAGTTTGCAGAGCTTCAGAAGCTTCAAGATGAGAGCAACCCTTACTTTGTTGTTGAAGTTGTGACCCTCTTCTTTGAAACTTGCAATCTGCACAACTATTTCAAGAAGAACGCAAAATTGCGTGTTAAAATTTGTACTAGATGATGAAACTGTACCTGTTTAAAGAGCTCATGTGAAACTTGTTTTCTTAGAACACTCTTATGTAGTGTGAATCTAAAGTTCTGATATGTGTACAAACAGAATAGTATTGAAATTTTAGTTCTTGATGTTCTTGATATTGATAGACAAGTTTTGATACAATTTTTCTAGTATTCTGATTTGTCACTTGCCCCCACCCAATTTCCTTATATCACTACTAATTTTTGTAAAAAATTGTAATTAATCAATTAAGCACCCATTAGATATTTCAATTGGAACTCTACATATGCACAATTAATCCACTAGCATATAAATAAAGCTAATTAATGTTGAAGAAAACAAATGGCACATCATCTGGTGCACCGACTTATGAAGATGGATTTAATTTTACTATTTGCAATTGCCCTGGCAGAGAGAGTATTTTCTTCATGAATGCTCTCAAAATCGCATTTATTTACCGAATGGGTGACTGATACCCCTAAATTACAGTCTTCTTACTTTAATTGAGAACAACTTATGCTGATTATGATTCTAATTATCGTAGTTTGTGGAAGTTTCTAATGCTGCATAACATGATATGTAGTATTTAAAATGATGGGTTCTTTTAAGACCAGTTGTGCCCCCATTGAACGAAATTTCTGCGTCGCCCCTGGACGCAACAGTACTAAATCTAGGGGATAATTTGTTTTGCTCAGGGGTAGTTTTGTCAAATCAAAAGGTTAGTAACATCAAAAGGTTAGGAATACTTACAAACTTTTTAGTAGTAGAGATTGTGTACCAAACAGTGGAATTGGGCTAAAATCGTCCCAAACCCAAATCAAGGCCAAAATCCAAGTACATCCAAACGTGAATGAATTCGGTTCCAAAATCTTGGACTTTAGAGGGAGAATTGAAGAATGAGTATGAGGGATCCAATCTGGATGAAATTGACAGGGTCTATCAGATCAATCAGATCAAAAAATAACAAAGAAGATGAACAAAACCTTAGAGTTTGAGGATGAAAGATGTAACACCTTCAACATGGTTGACATAATCCACCAAGAGAGTTGAGATTTTTTATCTTCAATCGGCGATGTACTTTCACGAGAGAGAGATGCGGCGATGTACTTTGAAGAGATGGAGATACAATTAGAGAGAAGTGAGAGAGAGTTGGGCCGTTCGGTGGTGTAAATAGTTAACATAAGAAGGAACATCGGCTAATGATAACTGATAAAGATGTATGTGCTCCTTACACTTACTTTAATGCCCCTGGGTCTTCAACTGTCTAATGACTCTAATCTCAAAATTATTATACTTTTCCGTCATTTTGACAACTTTGGTTTGACTAGGTTAAATTCATTATTCTCATTTCCGGCCGTTAGATGTGGAAGTCACCTATGGCTGAGATTTGATAGAGAGATCTACCAACACCAACGACTCTCCATCATCCTCCCAAGCACCATCTATATAAAGAGGGTAAAGAATTAATAGAGTTTGACAAGTGGCTCCGAGTTTCTCGGAAAAGTAAGCGAAAAGTGAAAACTAGGGTTTTGTGAGTTCCTTTACCTTGGAGGCGATTGGTTTTCTCACCGGATTTTCTCGGCGAACCCAGTAACTTTGATCATAAAGCAAGATGAGTACTGAATACACGAAGAAGGAGAAGACAAGAGTGATCTGGGACGATGAGTTCTGTAAAGCTGCTGAAGAAAGTTTCCGACATGTCCTCATCGGGTTTTTTGTTTCTGAAGAAAAGGTTGTGGGAGCAACAATGAGGCCTGTGTTCCGGAAGATTTGGAATAAAGGTAACGAAATCAACATGATCGAAGTCGACTTCAATACCTTTCTCTTTGTTTTTCCAGATCAGGGAAGCATGGATCGAGTCGCATCAGGGGGACCGTGGGCTTTTAACGGTAATGTGCTGCTACTCAAGCCGTGGAAACTCGATGATCCAATCAAAGACGTTGAGTTTAAAAACTTCGAAGCATGGATTCAACTCAGCAATATTCCCTTGCATCTTATGAAGAAAGAAACTGGAACCCTTATTGTTAATGCGGTGGCGGAATGTATTCATGTTGATGGAAGGATTGAAAGCGAAGATGGCATTAATTTGATTCGTGCTAGGGCACGTCTTCCTATCAATGAACCAATACCGAGGGGCGTAAACCTGGTTGTGAAGGGAGAAGAGGTGTGAATTGATTTCAAATATGAACGTCTGCCAAGCGTCTGTAGATGGTGCGGCCGTATTACCCACTCACGCGAAGACTGTGAAGTTTTCCCAAAAGACTCTCTCACGGAGATGGAGCCGGGATACGGAGACTTCTTACTTTGTCACCCGCAGACAATGAGAAGAATGGCTATGAAGAATGACAGAGGATATAGCAAGCAGGGAGAAGTTCGGGACAAGAACAGGGGTACTGATCGAAACAGTCCAAGAGCTAACAGAACTCATGCTCCAGTCGAAGTAACAAGCGGCTTGGATAATGAGCAGATAGGAATGAAGGTGAACCAACAACAGTCGACAACTCATGTTGCAGAGCCAGTCGACGATCAGGACTCAGACATGGTGTTGGAGAATACAGAAAAATTCAGGGAAGAATTGGGAAGAACAATCCCCAGAAATTGCAGTGAACTTGGGTGGGAGAATCCTCGAAAAAATTAATCAGTTTAATGGTGCAACTATAAAACCTCCGGGGATTAGTTCGAAGAATGATTTGGGCAAAAGGAAGGGTCACTTAATGAACTTCAGCCCACAGAATATCCCTTCAAAAACGGCTGTAGTGGATGAAAGTCCATCGTCATCGCCAGAGAAGGTCAAAGAGAGGGATAGCTTGAATAGAAAGAAGATGGAGAAACTTGTTCCACGGGCTCTCAATTCTGATTTGGCGGCGGCTGCGGCGCAGCCCCGCCAAGTACAATGAGTCTCATTAGTTGGAACGTGCTGGGTCTGGGGAACCCGAGCACGTTCCTATCGCTTCGCGATCTTGTGAAGCACAAATCCCCTGACTTGGTCTTTCTGCTGGAGACCAAGTTATCTCGTATGGAGATGCAGCAGAAGATGGCTAGTCTGGGTTACTACGACGGTTTCGAAGTGGATGCCAGAGGTCGAAGTGGAGGACTTGCTTTATTGTGGAAGGAAAATGTTGAGGTACAAGTACTTAATTATAATTTCTACTATATTGATGCTATAGTTAAGAGTACTGATGATACGCGGAGTTGGAAATTTACCGGCTTCTATGGAGACCTGAACAGGGAGGAGCGTCATTTGTCTTGGGAGCTGATTATACGTCTTAAACCCATACCAGATATTCCATGGTGCGTCGCGGGTGACTTTAATGCCATCTCGTCATACGCTGAAAAGGATGGAGGTGCAGGGGTTATTTTCAGTCAAGTTGATCAGTTCAAAGAGGCTCTTAATGATGTTGGTCTTCATGATTTGGGTTTTTGTGGGAACCCATATACTTGGAATAATAATCAAGGAGACAATAATAATATTCGTGAAAGACTTGATAGAGTTGTGGAAAATATTGGGTGGATGGATATGAATCAGGGTGCAAAAGTAACTCATCTATGGTGGCCTAATTCAGATCACATACCGATTCTTTTAGAGTGGAAAAAGCAGCAACAACTATGGAGGAAGAAGAGGAGATTTCAATATGAAACAATGTGGGAAACACACGAAGATTTCTGCACGTTGGTGAGGGCCGAATGGTCGGAGCTGGCTGCGGGAATAAACATAAAATTAAAAAAGCTTGCGGACCAATGTGAGATTTGGAACCGACAAGTTTTTGGACAGGTGTCTCGAAGATGCGATCTGTTGCGTGATAGAGGGCGGTATCTGGATGGGTTAGAACAAACCAGAGAAGTGATCGAAGAGAAGAAAGCAATCTCTAAAGAATATAATGAGCTACAACATCGAGAGGAGTTAATGTGGAAACAATGATCTCGTGTGTAATGGCTTCAAAAAGGTGATCGAAATACCCATTTTTTCACTTAAAGGCGACAACTAGAAGAGCGCGAAACACTTTTAAAGGGATAGAAGATGTGCAGTGGACTTGGGTAACGGAAGAACAACAAGTTATCAACGTGTTCGAGGACTATTTCAGGGATATTTTTAGATCCTCAAGGCCAGATATGGATGCAATTGAACCACTTTTGGCCCCTTCGGCCGAGTATTTAACAACTGAAGATGCACAGCAGCTGGACATATTATATACGGCCGAAGAAGTCCGGGTTGCTCTCGTCCAAATGGCTCCGGACAAAGCTCCGGGCCATGATGGGTACAATGCGGGTTTTTTTCAAAAGCACTGGGACATAGTAGGAAGAGATATAACCAAAGAAGCGCTGAAAATCTTGAATGACGGAGCCTCGGTGAAGGAGTTCAATCATACACTTATTGCACTGATCCCAAAGACAAAACAGCCGAGAAAGCCTAGTGAGTATCGCCCCATTAGTTTATGCACTGTTTTTTATAAACTTATTGCTAAGTGTGTAGCAAATAGATTAAAAACAGTTCTCCAGTATCTTATTTATGACAATCAAAGTGCTTTTGTTCCGGGACGATTATCTCGGATAATATCCTCACAGCTTTTGAGGTTATACACTCACTAAAGACGAGGAAGAAGGGGAGAAGGGTTTTCTGATGCTTAAACTCGACATGAGTAAAGCGTACGACAGAATAGAGTGGAAATATCTTGAGGAGGTACTGTTCCATCTGGGTTTCGGTGCAAAATTCAGGAGATTGGTCATTGATTGTGTTTCCACGGTCAGTTTCTCCGTGTTGCGAAACGGTAGGCCTATGGGGAGATTTAATCCGGAGAGGGGGTTAAGACAAGGCTGTCCGTTGTCTCCATACCTTTTCCTGCTTTGTAGTGAGATGCTTTCGAGAACGGTTACCTCTGCTGTAGAAGAAGGGAGATTAGCAGGGGTAACAGCTTCTCGGGGAGGACCATTGGTCTCCCATCTGTTTTTTGCTGACGATTCCATGTTTTTTACGCAGGCTGATCCAGAAAACATTGGTGCACTCTTACAGTTATTGCAAGCTTACGAAAGAGCATCGGGCCAGCAGATTAACATTGATAAATCGGCAGTGGTCTTCTCACCAAATGTCCCAGAGGGGGTTCAAAACAGTGTTCTTCTAGAAGCAGGTATCCCAGAACAGCCGCAGCATGATCTATATCTAGGACTTCCTACAACAATGGGAAGGAATAGAACGGTGACGTGGAATAGATTGATTGATCGCTTGAGTAGTAAGTTGAAAGGCTATAGGGAATGCAATCTTTCAACAGGAGGCAAAGAAGTGCTTATCAAGGCTGTGGCACAAGCGTTACCAACATATGCCATGTCGTGCTTCAAACTTCCGGAGGGGGTTTGCAATAAGATGGAGATGATGATAAGAAGATTTTGGTGGAGCAATTCATCAAGTGAGCGTGGAATGAACTGGATTGCTTGGGATAAAGTACAACGAAGCAAAGCTAAAGGAGGCCTTCAGTTCAAAGACCTTAAACGGTTCAATCTAGCACTACTAGCCAAGCAAGGGTGGCGGCTTTTGAAAAATCATGAAAGTCTTTGTAGTAGAGTTTTGAAAGCGAAGTATTTCCCAAACAAGGATTTCATGGAAGCTGACCTGGGATATTCACCATCATTCGCTTTGCGCAGAATCATTGCAGGCAAAGAAGTTCTCAACAAGGGCCTCCGATGGAAAATTGGTAACATGCACAACATTGATATACGGGACAAATGGGTACCGAGCTCATGTAATGGTCGTATAATAACAGTTTTGCCAGCAGATGCAAACATTAGAGTGAAGGATCTAATGAAGGATGATGAAAACGTGTGGGACGAGCAAAAACTCCAGCAGCATCTATGGGCAGTGGACGTTGAAATGGTGAAGAGAATCCAGCTACCGAGAATTGCAAAACAAGACTGCCGAATATGGGATGCAACAGAGAATGGGCATTACACAGTTAGCTCAGGGTACTCATTGGCAGAGAGTGTACCCACGGTATTCACGAGTGGAACATCAGAAGTAGAAACTATTTTCACGAAGCTGTGGAAGGTTCGAGTACAAAAGAAGGTTAGTCACTTCATATGGCGCTGTTTCAATAACGCCATAGCTACAGGTGAAGGTTTAAAGAAGAAGAGGCATAAATTTTCCTGTTAGCTGCCCATTATGCTCACAAGCTGACGAAACAATTAATCATTTAATGCTTCAATGCGTTAAAGTGAAGCAAATCTGGAGTTTAGTTTTGAATCCAAACTTCCTAGAAGATGCTCATGGAGATTTCTCAGATTGGTTGGCAAACAAAATTGAGAAGTTGACAGAGATTGAACTTCAAGCTCTATTTCAAACCATTTACAGTATCTGGCTTGCTCGCAACGACAAAAAATTCAACAACGTGGAGGGAAACGAAAGAATACTGGCTGAAAGGATTCTGGATTACATTCGAGTTGAAACGTCTACATCAGCAAAGAGCACGAGCAGTCGTAGTTTGCAACAATGGGAGAAGCCAAGTTTTCCATGGGTTAAAATAAATTTTGATGGTGATTGGGAGAAACTGACAGGAGAAGCCCACGGAGGTGCAATTACAAGAGACCATGAAGGGAAGCTATTATTTGCAGCAGCGTGGGACATAGGATGGTGCATCTCGGCTAAACAAGCGGAGATAAAAGCTGCTGTTAGAGGGGTGAGTTTAGCACTGAATGTAGGCTTCAAACGCATCCATCTTGAAGGTGATGCGAAGGTGCTAATAGAGGAGGTTAACAATCGGAAAAAAGGTTTACTTCCGGCAGACATCACAGAAACCCAGGAAGACGTCGAGGAGCTCCTTCAACTATTAACTCAGGCAGAGGAATGGAGGATTTCTTATACCAAGAGGGAGTGCAACACGGCAGCACATGAGCTAGCAAATCAGCGAAAAAGGGAAGATGGTGATCAATACTGGAACACAGATCCACCTAGTTGGCTAGTTATTGTAATGCAATATGATGTAATGGTCCCGACTGGGTTTCTCTGAAGTTCCTAATGAAATTTGGTTTCTCACAAAAAAAATGACTCTCCATCATACAAACGAAAGAATTGGCCAGAAGGCAGTGGAAATGTTTTCCACTGCCTAGAAGCACCAACAATTAAGGAGTTGGTGTTTAAGGGTAATAAGTGTAATTATACTACTTAATTTTCCGAAAATCTTGATTTACTTAACAAAAATCCAAAAAAAAGAAAAAGAAAACCTTCTCTCTCTCTTCCCTTCTGTTAACACAGTGACGAACCAAGACCCAGACAACCTTCGTCGTGTCTTCTTCTTCTTCACAGGCAAGATCGTCATGTCTTCTTCTTCACAGGCGCGTCTTCTTCGTCTCCGGCGAAGAACCCAGATTTCTTCATCTCCGGCGAAGAACCCATAATTTTTTTTGAAATTGATACTTTTTGAATGTTTTGAAACTATTTCTATGAAATTGGTATGAAATTGAAGAACAAACACCAAAATTGGTATGAAATCGAAGAACAAACACCAAAATTTGTATGAAATTGAACAAAATTTTGGGTTTTTGACGAGGTACTGTCGACTGTCGACAGTTGGAAGTCGACTGTCGACAGTTGGAAGTCGACAAACAAGGCAAAAAATAATGCCCTCTGTCCATGTTCTCTGTGTAACCCCTGTCTTGGCTGTCGACATTCGACCTGTGGAAGTCGACTAAACAGCCAGAAATTGATGCTTTCTGTCCCTGCTGTCTTTGAAATTAAAGCACCTAGACAATACCTTAGAAAACGATAAATTCATTAAATTAAAGAATCCAAAACCAACAAATCCATGAACTTTAAGAATCCATCAATAAAAACAACTAATTAATAACTATGAAATCTAAAAAGAAACTACTATAATTCATCCTTCGTCGATCATATGCTAGCTAGCTGCACGTACTCCTTCCACGGGCGGTTACTGCATGCACCAACAAAACAAGATAGATACATGTATATATTAATTTAATGAATTTATAAATATAGCACGTATGTACGTATCGGTGAGGTGAGGGAAACATACATTAGAAAACGGTAAATTCTTATCCTACGCATTGGCCATCAGATCCACCATATAATGTGGGAACAAACCAATGATTTGACTCCTAATGTACTCCCTGTCGAGCCAGTCATTATCATCCTGGAGATTAAGGTAGTTTTCGCAGGCCTTCCGAAGATGTTCATACGCGTTCCTAACGAACAAGTAAAAGGACACGGTGGTGTCATCATAGCCCTTGGTCCACTTTGAAAATATCGATTTCCGTTTCTTCCGTAAACTCTTATAGCACAGTACGCGATAGAGGGGGTGGCCATGGGGTGCCTTACCTGGAGGGATTAGGTCTCTCCAGTCCCTTGTTGCATGACCCGTAGTGCCTGCAAGGGGGTTAGTCTTCTTCATGCAATCTTCCCAGCTAACCTGTCCATTACTAGGGGGCTTATACTTTTGTGCTTGGTATTCTCTGCACACTCGTAACAATTTTTTCATCCTCTCCTCCCCCAAACCACATAAACTAATGGTCAACGCAAATTGGCATATTTCATAACCCGGTCAGAATCGTGGTGGCTCAGTGTGTCGTGCAAATCTTGTACGTCAGCCGGATAGGTTTCACCCTTCAAAATATGCTTGAAGATGGTATGGATCAACCCTGTCATTCCTGGCGGACCCTGCATGGAAGAAGCATCGTCAGTCTTCAGGTTCACTGCCAGTATTGCACATGCAAAGTCAATTTCTTTTTCTACGTGAGGATCATGAAGGACGTCCTAGCTCCCTTTTGGCGCTTGAAGATGAAGTTTTCAGGGTTCTTTAGTGCTCGTTGCAGTTGTTCGTCCCAGCCTGCACTGCATTGTACGTATTCACTGAGAATTGCTCTAATCATTCCTCTAGTATGTGCAGACAGCTTGTTTCTGTACGTCCGACAACCGTGATCTATTTTATATGCGATCCACTCAGACAAATCAAAATCGTAACCCCGATTATATGAAAACATCTTCTTGTCTCGGTCAACCAATTTAACTTCATCGGTCTCCTGCTTGGCTTCAACCAATTTAACTTCATCGGTCTCCTGCTTGGCTTCAACCAATTTAAATTCATCCGTCTCCTGCTGGGCTTCAACCAATTTAACTTCAACGGTCTCCTGCTGGGCTTCAACCAATTTTTCTTCAACGGTCTCCTGCTAGGCTGCAACCGTGTTGTTCTTTCCCTTCTTCTTCTTTTTCTTCTTGTTTATCTTCTTATCATCTCTATCATCTATGACGCTACATACTTCATCCATGTCCGTGTTCGTCCAAGTTACGATAGGGTGCTTCTTTCTTTCGCGACGGGCTTTCATTTTATTGAATTCCACTCTACGACTTTCTTCCTCATATGCCTCCATTATTGCCGCCACCACCTACATAGAACAAAATATAGGGAAGGGAATATAATGTTCTCAACGTGTGAAGGAAAAACAACATGCAAATACTGCATCTATTTTGCTATATAATACCTCTGTTTTTACTCAACGTGTGAAGGAAAAACAACATGCAAAAACAACATGCAAACCCTAATTTTTCTCTATTGTTATTCTCCTAGTCGTGGGTTTATTGTTGCATTCTTCTCCCTAATAAACCTCCCTAATAAGCCAGGGTTTATTGCAGACCAGATGAGGAATTCACTTTATTCATTGAACCCTAAATATTATTTGAACCCTAAATATGGTTTGAACCCTCAAAAACTGAGTCACTAAGAAACCCTAGATATGGTTCGAACCCTAAATATACTAACTGGGTCAAAAAAGTTCAGAAATCACGGTAGAAACAGTGAGTTGTGAGGGAAGGTTGTTGAATAAAAAATTCAGAAATCACCGGCACCACAGCCACTGTTTCAACCGTGGAGGCTCATTCATGAGCTTGCATATTCACTGTTTCTACCCTAAAACTGAGTCACTAAGAAACCCTAGATATGGTTCGAACCCTAAATATACTAACTGGGTCAAAAAAGTTCAGAAATCACGGTAGAAACAGTGAGTTGTGAGGGAGGGTTGTTGAATAAAAAATTCAGAAATCACCGGCACCACAGCCACTGTTTCAACCGTGGAGGCTCATTCATGAGCTTGCATATTCACTGTTTCTACCCTAAAACGGAGTCACTAAGAAACCCTAGATATGGTTCGAACCCTAAATATACTAACTGGTTCAAAAAAGTTCAGAAATCACGGTAGAAACAGTGAGTTGTGAGGGAGGGTTGTTGAATAAAAAATTCAGAAATCACCGGCACCACAGCCACTGTTTCAACCGTGGAGGCTCATTCATGAGCTTGCATATTCACGGTTTCTACCCTAAAACTGAGTCACTAAGAAACCCTAGATATGGTTCGAACCCTAAATATACTAACTTGGTCAAAAAAGTTCAGAAATCACGGTAGAAACAGTGAGTTGTGAGGGAGGGTTGTTGAATAAAAAATTCAGAAATCACCGGCACCAAAGCAACTGCAGAAAGAGTCAACCGTGGAGCCTCATTCATGAGCTTGCATCATGTATCAACTCCAGCGAGTTGTGAGGGAGTAACAGAGGCTAACGTACATCAACATACATCAACATTCATCGATCACAAAGCATGCATATTGTAATATTACATACCTGCCGTTGGGGATTGGCCATATCGAGTTTGTTTGCTTGCCGTTGGAGAAGAGACGAGTTTGTGTGCTTGCCGTTGGAGAAGAGACGGAGGACAAGACCACGTTTTGCATGCAGTTAGGGTTTAAAGATCGGAATTGTTTAATGCATGCAGTAAGGTTTATATATATAATATGTATGTATATATATATATATATACATACACACGTATGGGCCAAACCGTGGTGTTGGAGGCGGTTGGCCCAAACCGTGGTGTTGGAGGCGGTTGGCCCGATTGGGCATAATTTTGCAGTTTTTGTCGACTACAACATGTCGACGGTCGACCTCTACACGTCCATGGTCGACTCCGGACAAAACACGTCTATGGTCGACCCATACACGTCGACAGTCGTCCCGTATATGTCGACAGTCGATGTATACGAGTCGACAGTAGACAAGCTATGTCGACCGTCGATGTGATCTAGTCGACCGTAGACATGCTAAGTCGACAGAATGACCAAAACGTGACGAAATCGTGAAACAAACAAATAAAACATCAATCCAACTTCACGAATAGTCTTACAAACATATCAAACATCCATACAACATCACCATTAGTCTTACAAACAAATCAAACCATTAACTTCACTACGGTTTGAGATTCGGACAGTCTCTCAACGTAACTTATACCGACACGGATGACAAAACCCTTTTGGGACCATAGTCTTTTGTCCAACGTATATACATGCCATCATCACATCTCCATTCCATACGTACCGAGCTCTTTTCATTGCAGCATCGAATGAAACCGCCCCATAATCTCCCGGATTAGCCTGTCGTAACTTATACCAACACGGATGGCAAAACCCTTTTGGGACCATAGTCTTTTGTCCAATGTACGTATACATGCCATCATCACATCTCCATTCCATACGTGCCGAGCTCTTTTCATTGCAGCATCGAATGAAACCGCCCCATAATCTCCCGGATTAGCCTGTCGTAACTTATACCGACACGGATGGCAAAACCCTTTTGGGACCATAGTCTTTTGTTTTGTCCAACGTACGTATACATGCCATCATCACATCTCCATTCTCCATAGCATGATAAGACAGCCCTGGAGTCTTGTAGAAAAGTCTGAAATTATATAAAATTAAACATAGTTAGGGTCCTAGGTCAACAAAATCAATTTTAATGATGATTCAATTGTGTCGACCTATATAGGTCGACAGCCGACCTACACATATCGACGGTTGACCTAGACAGGTAGACAATAGACCAAGAGAAGTCAATCGTCATTCTACCTAAGTCGAATGTCGACATGAATAGGTCGACAGGCAATTCTTGCATGTCGACCGTGCATGTCGACTATCGACTGGTTCAGGTCTGCTGTCGACGTAGTGAAGTCGACAGCTGACTCCACTAGGTCGATTCTCGGGCTCTTCAATTCTAACCGGAAGGGTAACTAACCGAGGGTATTTTGGTACTTCAAGTTAAAAGACGGGTAGCTACATAAGGGTATTTCTGTACTTTCATCCACAAGTGAGTTAGTTACGTATGTTGGTGCTTTGTTGCAACGGGTTATACACCGTGTGCTTTGTTACAATTCTTTTCCGATTTACTGCTTATGAGCAATATGGCCCATCAGACAAACCCATCATCATGTTGCATCAAATAATTGTTTTTTTTTCAAATAAATAAATTGGGTGCGTTGGAATTTATTTTGGGGTGTTAGGAATTGGATACTAGGTGCATGTTTGGAAACTACGATTTTAATTCGACTTTTTTTTTAGAACAATTCGGCTTATTTTACTGTTTTGAAATTTCGATTTTTATTTTAGGTCAATAATTTGTAGATTATTTAATTTTATTTTGCAAACTCTACAATGTTTTGCAGATTTTAATATTATACCAAACTTATTTAGAATTTACAACTCCTTTAGATTTTTAGTTACCTTATTTACTTCAAATGTTTTATGCTCATTATTTAGAGTATAAGTTGGTACTAAACGGTGTTCAAAGAAAAAGTTGGTACTAAACAGGCTCTAGGTCTCAAAAATTGGAGAGTCATTTTAATTTTAGGATTTTTTTGCCGTAAATTTATGTGTTGTTGTTTTCTTTTACATTTAACCTACTGCATTATTTTTATTTTTATTTTGGAATAGTTGTAATATTAATTTATTAATAAAATTCTTTACCTTATTTTAATTTACGATTAATATTCTATTTTTCGTCCATTTCCGTTATTGAAAGTAACGGGAGCTCATAAATCTGTAAATAACATATTTTAAATGGGTAAAAGACATCTCATCCCCTCAAGTTTGATGAAAAGACACTTTTACACCTTCTGGTTTGGGAAATGACACTTTTCCCCATTTGCACATCAAATGGGTGAAAGGATGTTTTCCCAAACTTGAGGGGTGTTTTTTTCATAAAACCCTAGGGGCATGTCAATTGGGGGGGGGGGGATTTCATTAAATTATCAGCAAACATTATTTATTTTTAGATCATAAGAAATTAAAATATACTAAACATAATTAAAAATGCGAATTATAATCATAAAATGTTATTTAGTTTATGGAATAACTAGCCATCGTATGGAGGGATGGAGGGGCATGTTAATGGGGAAATCCCCTTAACCACACATGCCAAAAATCAACCCCCTAACAACCCCTCCCCCCTCCCCATGGGTTGGAGATGGTTCGTATTTTAAAAGTCCCCCCCCCCCCCTCCCAAGGGGTCGGAAATGTCCTAAAAGGTCTTATTAAATTACCTGTAGATACTCTATTTCCGAAAGCCAAATCTAAAAGTCGCGAGTCTGAGGAAAATATCATTCATGAGATTAACAGTATTTACTTTTGGTCAGTTCAAGTTAAAGACTCAGACACAAGTTAGGGCTAGTTAGGTAATGTTGTGACCTCTATAAAGCAACTGTACCTGAACTAGTCTGGAACTATTGTGAGAAAGTTGTTGTAGAAATTCATTTATAGAATGTTTGGTAAATTTCTTGTAAAACATGTTGTGGACACCTTTTTTTTTTTATTTTGTGTATAGTAATTATTGTTTTAGATGTTGTAAATATCAAAATGATAATAACAAACATGGTAGAGTTTTATTACAATTGGATATGTAACTAATAAATTAATATTACAATAAAATAAAAATAAAAAACGTGGGGAAAAATAACCCTCCTCTTCTTCTCAAAAGTTGTGGTGATAAATATCAATTTACCAAATACATCAACAGTTACTTTTGGCTTCAAAAACCAACGTTCTAAAAAGCAAAAGTATTATCAAAACGGGCTCTTAATTTATTTTATAGGTTAGGATATTGATCCTTTTTTAAACTGGGATACTGATGTAATACTGACTCTGTCTTGTTGTAGTTAAATATGCATTGAATTAAATTATTAAAACTTCATAAAGGACAATGGCGAATGCCTGATTTCAATGTTCTTCAATTTTAAGAGTTCTAGTAGGTCGTTTGGCAGGGTTGGACACTTCAAAATTTCTGCTGAATGGCTTATGATAGATTGCATTATTACCTTACACTAAATTTTAATAATCTTTTTTATCTTGAATAATGAATCGGTATTGATTTAATAGGGGATAGTCTGCGCCCTAAAAGCACTGCTCAAAATAATGTCATACAGACAATAATTTAGGTGCAAAATATTTAAAAATGCATAAAGTTTAAAAATTGTAGTAGTTTAATAAATAATTATTTAAATTTAAAAGTAAATTATTTAAAAAATAAGTAATAGTAATTGATTTCAACAATATTTTTATAAGAATCATCCTTTTTCGCAATATTGTAAAATATGTTGTGTGGCTATATACAACTCTTTGGAAATCTCGCTCTCTCTCCCCCCCCTCTCTCTCTCTCTCTATATATATATATATATATAATTTTGCTAGGTATCAAACTTCTTTGTCTCCTCAGCCCTCGGATTGAAACAATCAATCTGGGCCCTTGGATTTAAAACAACTGGGTAACTTATTTGGGAAGAAGGGAGTTTGAAATTTGGAAACCTTACCAAAGTACCTACCCGAAAAATTTGGCCGCATCTTCTTATCTCACCGGCACTTTCTCTCGCGGTCTTTGATGCTCTCTCACGGTCTTTTCTCCTCTCTCAATCTCTCTTCTTTCGCCTGTTTTGGTTGAGTGTTCTGGTAGATTAAAGCTTGAATTGCTGCGATTGCTAGGAACTTTGAGCGATTAAGGTACTTTTTTTTTCTCCTCTCTCCCTTGCATACAAAAAATTCAGGAAGCGTTGTGGTTGGCTCATGGCTGAAGCTTCTTGCGGGTTTCGTTACCTAATTTGCTGTTGTTTGATTTATTTTGTGTACCTGATTTTGCTATTTAGGGTTCCCATTGCAAGCCCAGGGTTTTGATCTAGAACTGAAACTATCACTATAAACGTCGTCTTCTAGCATAACGCTTGCTGGTACGATCTCTCCTTATCTATTTATAGTTCTTCTGCTGCGGTGCGCAATACAATCAGCTAGCTAACTTAAAATACAATCAGGCTAGCTGCTGACCTTAAATCCAATGAGCTAGCTGAATTGTGTTCTGATTGATCATTTCCATTGCTGAACTCAAATACAATTATTTGGATTTTATGCACCCTTATTTTAATTTTTTTTTTCTTTTTCTAAATCGTCACATGGTGAAGGTAGCCGAGGGTTTGTGTCCTTCCAGTTTTGCAATAGAAAAACGGTAGTTTGTCATGATGTGTGTATCTTACTTTGTTCTTTGGTTCATTGTTGCTACGTTGTACTTTCTCGAATAGCCTAAGGCTTCTTAGTCTCATGATGATTTGGGATCAAATCTAATTTGGTGTGTAGCAGTTCTGCAAGCAGGCTTGGTATATCACCATTTTAATCTCATTCTCATCCTTTTTAATCTGCAAGTAGGCTTGGTATTT
Source organism: Linanthus parryae (assembly GCA_023055425.1). NCBI lineage: Eukaryota > Viridiplantae > Streptophyta > Magnoliopsida > Ericales > Polemoniaceae > Linanthus > Linanthus parryae. The sequence continues at coordinate 107,279,772 of JALGPY010000005.1, read as the reverse complement.
GTGGCAAGAGGAGTCGAGCATTCTTTGAGCTGTAACAGGTAGGGCTGAGCAAGGACCCGTCAAACCGGTCCGAATCGCCCGGTCCGAACCGAATTGCCCGTCAAAATACTCAAGTTTGGGTATTATGATTGGGTATGGGTATGTTTAACTCAAACCCGCCAAATCCGGGTGGGGCGCGGGTATAACATTAAAAACCCCGAAAAAAACCGACCCGACCCGCAGAGGTATGTTACAGTTTGAATAATTGACATGGTAAGTTAAATTTTACACTTTACAGTGCACCAAGTCCTGAATTTTACGGTTTCTCTGATTCAGGAGTGCTTCGAGTGATGCTTCTTGTTCAACCTATTCCTAGAACTGATTGATGAACACTAGTTTTGAGTTTCTTGTGCAACATGTTTTCGTCACTCGATAATTAAAATGTATGGCATCTATTTTTTTATCAACTAGCAGTAACTTAGAAGATGTGGATATGTAAGAGTAATTGCAACAGTTTGATTGTAATTTGGCTCTCATTTGCTTTTCTAGGCTGCTCGCCCTATTTTGCAGTGAGCAATTGAAGTATGACGCATTATCATTCGTATTTTTGTAACCCGTTAAAACCGGTCCGATCCGGTCCGAGTCGAAACGCTCGATTGGGTTTGGGTTTCGGGGTTACTCGATTGGGTTTGGGTTGAGAAATCTCCAACCCGGAATCATTGGGTCGGGGCAAAATTACGGCTTTCGCCCGGCCGACCCGGTCCGTGCTCAGCCCTAGTAACAGGCTTGATCAATCTAATTTGGCCTTTCTTCCATTTCTTCGGCTGACTATCAAGGAAGATTTAGAATTTTACTAGCTTAGTGGACTACATGTTTTAGCTTCTACATAAAACACTTAATTCATTATATTTTTTAACGAACATACTTTGTTAGATTGTTACGGGTTTATAGCGGGCGGTGTATTATAATCTCTATAACCTGCCTGATCCATTGAGTAAGAAGTTGATTTCCTCTACCACTCCTGTTGAAGAATATTTAGTCTTGGTGATTATGTGATTATCTTTTATTGAAGAAGCAAAAGAATGCAAAGTAAGTTATTGTGGTGTCGAAAGAAGTTCTGTTCACCATACATTCGATTTCTGCTTGCATTTAATATTGTTTATATCCAGTGCACCAAGTTACGATTCGAAGTAGAGAGTGTGAGAATGTTTTTATGTTTCTACCTGATAATGTTAATGTAGATAGTCTAAGATAAATTTCAATAGGGGGAAATACATCCCCTCTTGTCAACTAAGTGGGAAATATATAATCCTTGTCAAAGAAGGTAGAGATATTTAACGAGTTAGATTATAAGCGGAATGACTTAAGTGCCCTCCGAACTTAAAAATTACAGCCCCACCACCCTCAAACCTACCACCTGAGAGCTCTGTTTCTGGGCTATACTGATCGATCAAAATGGTCGACATGTAGACCAAAAATGTCGACAGCTAAATGGTCGACATGTTGATTCAACATTAAATGTCAACCATTTTGGTCAACATGTCGACCATTTCGGTCGACAACTATGAACACATTGTTGTTTAGGGTTTACAATTTAGGGTTTATGTTATAGAGTTATAATATAGGTTATTTTTTCTCAACTTTAAACAAAAGTTTGATTGTATTTTATGTGTTTAGGGCTTAGGATTAGGGTTTAGGTTTAGAATATAGGGTATACTTTCTCAACTTTAAACAACAGTTTGCTTGTATATTAGGGTCTAGGGTTTAATAACTTGAAGTTTTTATTATATTGAGTTATAGTATTAGCCACTTCTTTGCCAAACTACTAGTTTGTTATGTTTAGGGTATAGGGTATAGTGTTAGGGTCAATTGTGGGCAAATTGGATCATCGATCTTCTTTGAACTCAAACATTCCAGATCAAATTGAAATGTTCTTACTGACCACCAAATTGGATCAACAATTGTCACTAATGAACTAAACCAAATATTAGTTTGTTATGTTTAGGGTTTAGGGTTACAATTGTGAACAAATTAGAACATTGAACATTACTAGTGAACTCAACCATTCTAATATTTGATCAAATTAAAATGTCCATTGCGACTCACCACCAAATATGACAATTAATCGTCACTAATGATCTAAACCGAACTCTTAGTTGGTTACATTTAGGGTTTAGGGTTTATGGGTAGATTTCAATTGTGGCCAAATTGGATCATCGATCTTCACTAATAAACTAAATCATTCTAATAGTTGACCGAATTTAAATTTCCATTGTGAGTCACCACCAAATTGGATCAATAATTGTCACTAATAACTAAACCGAACTACTAGTTGGTTATGTTTAGGGTTTAGGGTTAATTTCAATTGTGACCAAATTGGATTATCGATCTTCACTAATGAACTCAATCTTTCTAATAATAAATCAAATTAAAATGTTCATTGTGAATCACCATCAAATTAGATCATCAATCGTCACTAATGAACCAAATTGAACTAACAGTTGGTTATGTTTAGGGTTTATGGGTAGTTTTCAATTGTGGCCAAATTGGATCATCGATCTTCACTAATGAACTCAATCATTCTACTAGTTGATCAATTGAAATGTCCATTGTGACTCAACACCAAATTAGATAAAAAATTGTCACTAATGAACTAAACCGTACTATTGGTTGGTTGTGTTTAGGGTTTATGGTTAGTTTCAGTTGTGAACAAATTGGATCATCGATCTTCACTAATTAACTCAATCATTCTAATAGTTGATCATATTGAGATGTCGATTGTAACTCACCACCAAATTGGATCATCAATTACTAATTGCGTAGCAGTATTGTAATCGAATTGCGTAGTAGTATTGTAATCGAATTGCGTAGCAGTTTTGTAATCGAATTGCCTAGTAGTATTGTAACTGAATTGCGCACTAATGTTGTAATCGAATTGCATAGTAGTTTTACAACAACAACACATAATAATATTACAACCAAAATAAATAATAACATAAGCCATTTCAAGTTAGGCAGCTCGTCACCAACCTACTATGTAGAAAAATACTCAACGTGTAACCCAAATATCTAGAATTTGGTGAAGACGGCAACTCATACAGCCATTTCAAGTTAGATAGTTTTTTCTCTAATTATTTTCATTACATTGCCAGGAGAATCATCGCTCAACTCTTTATATTTTTGCTTTTTTACTTATCCTTAAATCTAGAAAATCTCCAATGTATGCATGCTCGAGCAACAAAAGAAGATCCGCTACATTGATAATTTCGTGATGCTGCAAAAAAAATCACAAAACAACCCATATAAGTACCAACAAATGATCAAAATAAATGAATAAAAATATTGTCTGGTAGTCGACCAAAATGTTTAGTTATCGACCAAAATGGTCGACTGGCAGATGTATTCAGATATGGCATCGACCACATGGCCCGGTAGTCGACCATTTTGGTTGACAACTATATTATGAGAATCAAGCATTGACCAAAATGGTCGACTTGCCTACCTTTTTTGGACGATATGTGGACTCACAAAACAGAGGTACCGATCAAATTTCTCCAATTTCTTTATCAACAAACTTCCAGATTTTGTGTTCAATTTAGAATTCATCAATTCAATTCAAGCCAATGTGCTCAATTTCAAATAAAATAAAAAGACCCTACAAAATTGAAGAAACAATACATTACATGTGTTTCTTCTTCTTCCACATCAACAGTTGGGTGTGGAGGAGGAGGAAGAGGGTTTGATGATTCCACTACTTCTACTTGATTTGACGTTTCACCCCGCTCTTCTCCTCCTATTCCATCAAGCAAACTAATTTCTTCCAATTTGTTGTCATGGAATCCTGACGAGCTTGAGTCTCGGTATTGTGAATGAGAAACGGAGAGGTGCGGTGTTCGTCGAAGAAGGGGCAACACAATTGCCATCGTCGTCGTCGACTGTCATTCGATTTTGGGGGATTGGGTGTTCGATCGACTTCTGGGTTGAGTTCTTCTGTGAAGGAGAAAGAGAGAGCGATCGTGGGAACAGACCCCTGTTTTGTCTTTGAATTTTCTTTTTCTTTAGTTGAAATTTAGGTTAACTTATAATTTTGGTATTAAGTTATAATTTTTCAATTAAAATTCAAATCCAACATTTTATATTCTCTTTTAATATTTCCTACCTCTTTGACAAGAGTTTATAAAAACCCCCTTCTTTAACAATTCTTTTGGTCTTTTCTCCTCTCTCAATCTCTCTTCTTTCGCCTATTTTAGTTGAGTGTCCTGGTAGATTAAAGCTTGAATTCCTGCGATTTCTAGGATATTTGAGCAATTAAGGTATTTTTTTCTTTCTCCTCTCTCCCTCGCATACAAAAAATTGAGGAAGCGTTGTGGTTGGCTCATAGCTGAAGCTTCTTGCTGGTTTCGTTACCTAATTTGCTGTTGTTTAATTTATTTTGTGTACCTGATTTTGTTATTTAGGGTTCCAATTGCAAGCTCAGGGTTTTGATCTAGAACTAAAACTATCACTATAAACGTCGTCTTCAAGCACAACTCTTGCTGGTACAATATCTCCTTCTCTATTAGTATTTCTTCTGATGCGATGCACAATACAATCAGCTAGTTGACTTCAAGTACAATCAGGCTAGTTGCTGACCTTAAATCCAATGAGCTAGCTGCATTGTGTTCCGATTGATCATTTCCATTGCTGAACTCAAATACAATTATTTGGATTTTATGCACCCTTATTTTAATTTTTTTTTCTTTTTCTAAATCGTCACCAGGTGATCGTAGTCGAGGGTTTGTGTCCCTCTAGTTTTGCAATAGAAATGGTAGTTGTCACGACAAATTGTCATGATGTATGTATCTTACTTTGTTTTTTGGTTCATTGTTTCTACGTTGTGCTTTCTCGAACAGCCTAGGGCATCTTAGTCTCATGATGGTTTGGGATCAAATCTAATTTGTGTGTAGCAGTTCTGCAAGTAGGCTGGGTATATCACCTTTTTAATCTCATTCTCATCCTTTTTAATCTGCAAGTAGGCTGGGTATATGTGGCAAGAGGAGTGGAGCATTCTTTGAGCTGTATCAGGTTTGATCAAATTCTAATTTGGCCTTTCTTCCTTTTCTTCGGATGACTATGAAGAAAGATTTAGAATTTGACTAGCTTAGTACACTGCATGTTTTATCTTCTACATAAACATATAATTCAATAACGAACATACTTTGTTAGATTGTTCCGGGTTTACAAAGGGCGGTGTATTATAATCTCTATAACATGCCTGCTCCAATGAGTAAGAAGTTGATTTCCTCTACCACTTTCGTCGAAGAATTTTCAGTTATGTGGTTATCTTTTATTAAAGAAGCAAAAGAATGCAAAGTAAGTCATTCTGGTGTTGAAAGAAGTTCTGTTCACCATACATTCGATTTCTGCTGGCATTTTATATTGTTTGTATCCAGGTGCATCAAGTTACGATTCAAAGTAGAGGGTGTGAGAATGTTTTTATGTTTCGACCTGATAATGTTAATGTAGATAGTCTAAGATAAATTTCAAGTTTTCTCTTGCTTGCTTTTTCTCTTGAGAATGTTTTTATGTGATGAACTCTCAATTTCTTTGCAGGTACAGTATTTAATTGATGGCATCATCTATGCAACTTTGGGGGAAAGATTTGAGATAGATGTTTCTGCTGTTCACTAGACCTGTTCATTTGGTTCAACTGTTGGAGATATAGACCGACATATCATTGTTATGTGGTAGGAAGAAAGTAGTATTTCCAGAGCTATGAAAGACTTCGTCAAGAACCGGCCGACAAATGGATGAAACTCTCATTTGTGAGAAAATTCTGAGGACTATAATTCGAGATGAAATCATTTTTCTGTTTTATATTTCGCTTACAGAATAGTTTGGTCAATTCTTAATGTTTTTAATTTCACATTTTACACATAAATTCTGTTTTGACATGAAATGTAATTTTAGTTTACACTATCATATTTCTTGATTTTAGTTAGGGAAGTGCCCTAATGCAATCATTATGAACTTACATAGAGACATTCCAGCCCAATGATTGCAATCATTATGAACTTTCCTTAATAGGATTTTGTTTCAATTTGGTCATAGTATTTTGTTTCAATTTTATTTTCAAAAAAACTTTAAACTCAAACAATTACAATGCTCTTTTGTTAAAGCTAAAAAAACACTTTAATCTTTTTCGAAGACTTGTTCTGCGCACGTGTGTGTATTTGAATTTGTATGAATATGCGTAGAATGTATGAGTATTAGCATAAGTTATACTGGATTGTAATTTGATATGACTGGTAATAGTGTAAATATGTAAGAAATTGTTAGAATGCGCGACCAATTGTATTGTGATGCTTGTAAGTTTCAAGTTTAGATCATCCTTGTCTTAAAATTGTTTGAATTATATAACCAAAATAAGAAAGTACATTACAAACCATGATCGGAGTCATGTATTTTGCCAACAAAATGGTGTGACATTATATGCGAGGAAGAGTTATCGACATTAGCTAGAGTGGTCTCCAGATAGGTCCCGCTACTCCTCTCTCACCAAACATAAGATGTGATATAATTATTTTCATAGACAATTACAAAAATAAATTTATATTAAAACACAAGATGGTGTTCTTTATCAAAAGAAACTATCTAAATAAATACTGAGTAAGCTGCATCGTTATCAATTTTTCCTGTTGCTGATTATTCATGTCTTCATTCTTTGTTTTTTATGTATTGCCTCTCAATAACAGGTAGCTCCCATGTCATAGAAACACCGAGTACGCCAATGTAAATAATCTGCAATGAAAACTGTTCAACCAAAAATAAAAAACAATGTCACAAACATTTGTGTTATATTGGAATGAAATTTCTTCATAAACATGTTTGTTTCAATGTTGCGCTCCGTTAGAAGAAGATTGTGCGTTTCAACCAAGGAACCCGGTTCATTGTAATTATGGAGATGGTATTTCCCTTGCTCTATTGATTTAATAGTATATGATGTACGAGATTTGTCAATCATTACTCTGTGTTATCATCACAAAACATTTTTCGAAAGAAATTTGGGGTTTTATTATGCTGCTATCTCAACTTTTGTTAATTCAAAATGTTTTTAAGAAAAAAACCGTTTCTTATTAATGCGAAAGTGAGGGATGGCGATCCTAGTTATATAGTTAAGAAGAAATCGAAGAGCCCAACTTGGGGTTAAATCTAGCTATACATGTTTGTTTGGATCAGAGAACTCAAACTTTGCAAACTCGTGTGCTACTACGTTTGAAGAACGATGGCTCAACGTAAAAGATCATGAATTAAAGTGGCTTGCGAGGGACCTATTATCCCTGATGACATCCCCAATCTCAGAATTTTCCGCTGTATCAGAACAAAATTTTATTTTTGAATGATTAAACTCATCGCGAGATCAATTTCGATAATATTAATTTTGTATGATAGTTACAGTGACAATGCATTCCATGTATCGAATAGTGGGGGCATTCTACAAGTAACAATGTATACAATAAAGGAAATTTCTATAATGGTCAATAGTGGGCAAATAAATGCAGCCATTAGGTAAAAGTCTTACAAATTTAAACTTGAAGTTAAAATTTTCTTGTATACCTTTACAAATTCTATTTAAGTTTTTTTCTTTTTTTTTCACCGCCAACGAAAGATTTCATGTCAAAGAAAAACGATTACAGAAAGCAAAGGGGCATACCCCAGAACGAAAAATAGAAAAATCCAAGTCTCATACCATAAACTAGCCACAACCTAAAATCACAGTTCTCACCTATTGGGATACAAGCTCAAAGTCTCCACAGTAAACTACCCAAAGCATAAAAGATTCGGCCCAGAAAGGCCCACGAACATTTATTTCCTCAGAAACACACCATGAGAAAGGCCAAACCAAAACGGCCCAAAGACACAGGAACAAACTTGACCTAAACAGAGGCTTAAAATGCTGCGGAAGCGCTACGAAAAGAGGCAGCCACACCACAAAAAACATCGCTGGAGGACCACCAAAACCCGAGTCCACCAGCTGGCGCAAGGATCAGTGGCGAATAGAAAAGTGGGGGACCCGATCTACACCCAAAGAGTCGTAATAGATGCAATATTGGTAGTGACGGTGGGCGGTGAGGGGTCTACTCCGTAAAACTAGACCACATCGTGGTCTAACAGGGGGAGGGAGTAGCCCCACAACCGGGGGGGGGGGGGGGGGGACAGCCACCAAAATCAGATCAAGAAAGGGGAGGGTGAAGGGTGCGAACCTGGAGCTCCGCAGAGCAGAGATGGAAGCCGAGCCAAATTGGGTGGCTGGTGGAGGGTGAGCGAAGAGACGGCTGGAGCGACGGGGAGGGCGGCGACAAGCAACATGCACCGTCAATGGAGTCTGTGGTGAAGGAAGCGTCGGAGCTTCTGATGTTGGAATAGATGCCCTAGAGGTAATCTTATTTAGTATGAACAATGTTTTTGACTAGAATAATCATTGTATTATTTATGGAGATATTTAATATAATGAAGTCCTTAGATTACAATCTGTTGTTTATCTTAAATATCCCTAGTCAATTATATTGATTAATTGGACGATCAACTATAGACTAGTATGGGGTTGGATTGATATAGAGATGTCATGATCCAACACCTGGGTATGCATTAGGATTAATGTCATACTGGATTGACCCACTTACGAGAAGGCTACATACAAGTTATGTAAAATACAAGTGCTTCTCGTAGTGAACACGGTATTGTCATCTTTAGACTTGAAGTCACTAGATCCTCTAGTTGTGGAGTATTGTGTTTTGGTAGCGTCAAACGCTACACCGTGACTGGGTAGTAATAAAGGCGCATATCGGACTCAATAGGAAGCAAGCTTAGAGATGGTAGTGATGTAGATAGAATTTGTCTCTCCCACATAACGGGGGCAAATATCTGTGGCCACTCGAGGGTTAGTGTTTATTGAATGTCTGGCCAGACTCAGATAAATCAATATAAGATATTGATGCTATTTGCATGGATAAGACTATTCCCAGTATCGAGCAACTGTGGATTGGATTTTCGAGTGTGACTTGTATGTCTAGAGTCCAATCCGGATATGGAGACAAAGGGATGAGACAATATAGTCACAAGGTTTGTCGGATTACTGACTTTTTCTATTAGTTGGGGACGAGTGGATGTGTTGCTAGACACCGCTCCATGTTAGTAATCGTTACTACCAACCAAGTAGAAACCTATGGGGTCACAAGCCACATGGATTAAACTAGACATGGGAATTAATTAATATTATTAATTAAATAGAAGAATCAATACGCAACTATTTGCAAACTTAGTAGGACTAATTTGCAAGTTGGAATAATCTGTGTATGGACAGGATTAGGAGAGGGGCTAATATGTAGTTAATATGGAGTTTTTAGACTATATAAAGGACGCTCCTATCTTATTTTCTCACTAATGCTCATAACACACATTGAGTGAAAGAGAGAAAAGCAAGGAGAGAGAACATTACAAGAGGGCCAAAACCCCCTGTGTCGTCCCCTACCCGTCGGCCACCAAGAAGAGGTCGAGCCTCTTTGGTATCCGTTTCGCGTGATTCTTCTTATTCCTTCTTCCACCGATTGATCGCACAAGACGTGGAGGAATCTAGAGCTTGATCCTTGGCGTGGACTATCCGTAGAGGCGCGAACACTATTTTGCGTTTGAAGTCATCCAAGGAAACAAACAAGGTATTTGATACTAAACTTTCACTGTCGTTATGATGTCTAGTCATGTGATCCTTGGAAGGTCTTGCGCGGATCTTTATTATTGTATTTCCGCTGCGTAATCTGTTACAAAACCCTACAGTGGTATCAGAGCCACGGGTCGTAGAGCATAACGTAGTTTATGTGTTACGATTATGTCAATTTTACGCTTTAATTATTGTTTATGTCGTAAAACGGAAAAATTAAGCATATTGATGCAACTTTGAATATGATTCAACCAAACAATACATAATTTTACATAATATTTAGAAATTAGCGAACTTGGATCACATAGGATGTGAAATTTTGGATCTAGAAAACTAGGGTTTGGGCACAAGTTGGAAAAAGAGGGTTTTCCAATTTGGAAACAGCTAAACTTGGGCAACAAGGAAGAAAAAGTTGTTTTGGAAACACCCCCAGAAGGGTTTGGCCCCTATGGGACGATCCCTCTCTTCCTTACCGCCCAAGCAAGCCACGACCCATGGCTTGGGCCGGCCTAGCGCGCGCCCTGGCCGCTCGAGGCTTAGGCCGACCGGCCCAAGGCCTTGTGGCTGTCCTTTAGGGGTTCGTCCATAGTGATGGTGGGCCCTCTTCGACCATTTTGACCCTAGTATGTTCAAAATTTACTAAAATTGACCAAGCGCGTTGAAATTGAATTTTAATTGTTTATGTGCTTTTTGCATGGTGGATGGATATGGCCTAAGGTGTGGATGTTGTGATTGTTTAATTTTGTGGTTTGGTTTTACGGCATGCGAGCCGGTATAATTCATGCAATAGTTAATTAGGTTTTATGGCATGCGAGCCGGTCTTCTTCTCAACTTGTGAGATCTCTCTATTTAGTATAGATGCTAGCTAGTATTAAATAGAGTACATGATAGTCAAGACATGGAGCCTAAATAATAGAAGAAACAACAAGATGACGACATTCCACAAAGCTATGGAGCTAAAAGATGGAGGCACATGGATATGAGCTTGCTATTTTAGGGTTCATAGGTATTCTCATTGGCTTGGGAATATCTTAATCTAGAGGCTATATCCATATAAAATTTTATTTTTCTTTTGTAGTTGTTTATTTTATTGTCTTATTATTTATTGTTGGTGTATAGATGATGCATGCAAAATTAATAATAAGATAATCCGGATCTTTTACTTTGGGATTGCCCAACCCAAATAAGTAGATCAGTTGATATGGATCAACAAAACAATTAAAATTAAAAAAAAAATCCCTTGATTTTAAAAATTGTGTTTTGCCTTCTCGTTACTCAAACACTCGTCATAGTCAAGATTTATCAAGCTCGTGCACGTCAAAGCAAGGCGAATTGATTCATCATGATGTGATACGATGGCACAAGCAAGTAATGTGCAACTCTTGGAATAAGAGGTTGGACGCAACTAGGTGTTTCAGTAGGATTAAAAACCTAGAGGCAACCAATTGGGATTATCTATGGGATAGATAAATAAGGAGTTATTTGACCAATTGAACCAAGAGTTGCATGGAGTTGCAATTAGAATTGTTTCTACCTAAATGACTAATTTTTGGGTGACTTACCAAAGCAAGCCCAAAGAGAAGTGAAATATGAATCTTTGCCCACTAGAAAATATAATGATATTTTCTGCATTAATATGGAGGGTTATTAATTTGAGAAAAATAGTGGGCGCTATGTTTAATAATCTAGCAATTATTAAATATAGTTATTTGTTCACAAAATATTAAAACTTGTGTGTTTCTCATTTTGTAGAATACAAATGGCAAAAAATTCATCGAATTCATCATATTCCCTACGAGCTGTCCTTGAAGAGGACAAGCTTTCTGGAACCAACTATCTAGACTGGTATAGGAACTTGAGAATCCTTCTCAAGCAAGAGAAGAAACTGTATACTCTAGAGGAGGAAGTTCCTGAGGGTCCAGAAAATAATACTCCTGCAGCCCTAAAGGCGTATCAAAGGATCGTTGATGATGCCAATGATGCGGCATGCCTTATGCTTTGCACCATGATCTCTGAGCTTCAGAAGCAAAACGAGAACATGAATGCGTACAATATGATCGAATACTTAAAGTAGCTCTTCCAAGAGCAGGCAAGGGTTGAGATGTATGAAGTTTCCAAGGCATTGTTAAAATGTCATTTGGCATAGGGAAATCCTGTGGGACCTCACGTTCTCCGTATGATCGGGTACCTGGAGAATCTCGCACGCCTAAGGTTTCCAGTGGGTCAAGAGTTGGCCACTGATCTCATCCTGCAATCGTTGTCGGACAGTTATGGACAGTTCATCATGAACTATAACATGAATGATATCGTCAAGCCTCTGCCAGAGTTACTCATTATGTTAAGGAAAGCTGAACTAACCGTCAAAAAAGGAAAGATCAAGGCCATAATGATGGTGCACAAGAGAAAGGGCAAGCGAGTTGCCTCTTCCTCCAAAGGGAAAGGCAAGGCAGTTGCAAAATCCAATGATGTTGCTCTTAAACCTGCTGGTGGCGTTGCCAAGGGCTTGACTAAGGGTGATTGTCACTACTGCGGTTAGTATGGACACTGGAAGAGGAACTGCCCAAAGTATCTGGGGGATAAAAGGCTTGAAATAGTATTTCCACCACCACCAGGTATTTTTGTTATATATGACAATTTAACTATCTCTTCATCATGGGTATTGGATGTAATACTGCGTATTTTTTGTAGGGATATTTTAGTAACTTTAATGGGTGAGGAAAATTTATGCGCGCTTTTTCTTAAATATTTATCAACAGTTCTAGCAAGTATTATCCGGAATTTTTCTTTTCGTTTGTTTTCCCTAACACCCTATTTTTTATCAACCAAAAATTATATCTCTTTCACAAAGTATACTATAAAAATCATTTATATAAATTTTTCCACTTTTCAATTTGGTACCAAAAACACTTTAAAATGTACTCATATCTTCTCCAACACAACTCTTCCATCTTCTCCCGTAAACCACAATGAGCTTCTCCTACAAGGGTTCAATTCCTTCATACACAATATTTTCAAATCTTATCCCATACAATTTCACAACCCTTCTCCAACAAAATACCAAATCTTTGCTCCCCTATCTGAAATTTTTCTATTTAAGTAATCATCTCTTCTCCATTACTCCCTCAAAAATTTCACAGCAACAAATCACAACCACCAGCCACCACCACTGTAACCGTCGGGAACCACCGCCTCCGTTCTCCACTTCCCCACTATACTCTATCTCGCCTTCTCTCTCTCTCTCTCTCTCTCTCTCTCTCTCTCTCTCGATTCCACCTTCTGTTTCGACCTCACAACAAGAAGAAAACGTTGTAATCGAAGCCACGACAGCAGCAGCTCCAAGCTCTGATGGACCTCCATGAAAACCGGCGGGTGAGGTTCGTCGGAGTGAACCAGCGCCACCCATCCCTCTTGTCCCTTCTTGGAGACTCCTAGGGGCCTGAACATTACATCAACAGGCTCAATCGTATCCAAGGAGGCCATTAACACCGTCGTCGAGCTCCAGCTCCGGCGACATTGACGAGTGTTCGACCCGCTCCGTCTCTTGACCGATTCTCGCGTTTCTTGGGTTGGGTATGCTCTAAATCTTCCCCTAAGTTGTTTTATGTAATCAAAATCATGTTTTTGTAGCTTGAAATTGAAATTTGTTTGGGTGAGATTGATGAGTACGGTGGGTTACTGTTTCTTAAATAAAGTGTCATTACACCAAAGTTGGGGGGTTGCATGTGAATTTTGCCTAAACTATTGTTAGCTAAGAACAGGGGGGTTGTTTTGTACTTAAAGAAATCCTTAGGGGGCGGGACTAGTTGTGCTTTACACATTTTCTTTTATTTGATAATCTTTCCATCAACTTGTTATATCATTAAAACTCTACTATAGTACATAGACATAAATTATTTTCCTAATAAGTTATGATTTCAAAAACTATAATTTTCTTGGAAAATAAACTGATAAATGTATTTAGTTAAGAAATAGTATTCTTTTTAGTTATTTACTAAATGTCACACTAGCTTCAAACAATTATTTGTCAATCTTTGATCAACAAGTATATTTACTTAAGATAAATATTGTCGTATTTCAAAAATAGTGTTTCAAGCTTAATGACTCTTCATTAAGTTACTATTTTCCGTATTCAATAAAATAGCACTTTTCTTATTATTTATAGTAATTTTATAATATCAAATAGTTTCAAGTATTATTCGATTACTTTGATAAATATTTATAAGTGTTGCTTCAATCACTTAATATCATGTTTACTTTTCAAAACTTTTCTTGGTACATGTGTGAGACTTTAGCTTAAGGCGGGTTACATAAGGGAATCGTCTGAGTTGGACCTAATAACTCAACCTAGTCGGACGAGCATCCATGCATTTGCTTATTTAGAAGTAGCATCGTTGTGACTAGGCATTTGTAAATTTTAGGCGACGAATTCGTGGACATAGGCTTCGTCGATCATCCCACGTGCTAGCTGCGGAGTCGACATCAAGTGAGTGTACATGCTTGGCCTTGCTAGCTTAGCTTCATTCGTGTCAAATTGTGATTTATGTTTTCTGTCTCAAAATATATCTGTGTGATTGCACGCTTGGCCTCATACACGTGTCTTCTTTCGTGTCAATGATTTTTATCACCCGTCTCAAAATGTGTTTTGTGATTCACATGCTTTACTTGAGATTTGTTTACGTCTCAAAATTATTTTTCTTCGAAACTATCCGGCGACCATAACAATTCGTCAATAACCTAAGGTGGAAAGATTCGCATGTACCGGAACCAGTTATGTTACTTATTTCAGGTTTCGATCCCTTGGGCTCAGGTCCCTAAAATGCCGAACTCCGTGCGCCCCTAAGGTTTAGATCCCTAGGTTTTCATCCCTAAAATGCGGGACTTCGAGTGCCCCGGCTGTACGCTTTATTGGCCAGGGTCCATAATCTAGATAAAAATCCTTTGATTGAAGCTCTTAGGAGGGTTTTGCAACACTTAAGGTCTAGTATGTCTGTCGTGGTCAGTGGTCTACCCTGGTACAACGAAGAGATAAGAAATAGATATATTTGCTTCTCTGTTTGGAAACGTGCAACGGGTCGGAATTTCGTTAAATGACCTTGTTTCTTGAAAATTCATAAATGATCATTTCTGCTGCAAACTCTGATAATGTTAAACTCGTACTCTGTTACTGTTTTACTTAACTCGTGAATCAGCAACTATCTCATCTTTCTTATTTTACACGCTAAGGTGTATCTCACCCAGTATTTCGTTGCTAATTTTTGAAACAGGGCTTCTTGTTTTCCTTTCCACCGCAGGTCTAAGAGCTGGGAAAAATGAAATAGAAGGGGCGCGAGACACACCTAGACTGTGATCGTCATCAGTAGACTATCTAGTAATGTTAGATAAGTATTGTGTAATAGTAAGCACTCTTGTATAAGAATCTGAGTTGGTGTTTAATAATATGAATAAGTGTTGTGAAAAGTATTGCTTTTGATCTCTGCCGCTTCTATTAAGCATTGCCCTCCCGGTCTCGTCCCAAGGCCAATAAGGGGTTCGTTGCAGGTGGTATTAGAGCAGTTCTTTACAATAAGGGAATAAAACATGTAGGGTAACCTAAAATGAACACAGGGAAAGATAAAATACGGAATAGTCGGGTATTTGGGGAGTTATTGTTCACTTCCTTTTGCTTGACAAGTTGCTCCGTGTTATCTAGCATGATGCTGTTTCGTGTTGAGACCCAGTGCCAATTATGGTATATGGTTATGAAACCGTACTTCTGTTATCCTTTATGTGTGTGTTCTTCTATGTATCTCGCTGATATATTGTTTGATTAGTTGGTATTGAGTACTTATCAGTTGTGGCCTGTTATTTGGGGAAGTACGTGTGTTGCGGTAAGGAATAGTTTGGGGTACGTCATCACTAGGAGCACCGTTACGTATTTAAAAGTAACAAATGGAAGAAGAAGAAGCCCTACACCCACAAGTGGCTCAGTTGATCGGTCATATGGATCAGTTTATTCAGTCATTGAACAACAACAACCTGAACAACAATAACAATGTTGTTGTTGAACAAGAACCTGATTGGGCTAAAAAGATAGCTCGTCGAAAACCGAGTTGCTTCTTTGGGCAAGAAGATCCTGTGTTGCTTGATAATTGGATTTGGGACTTCGATAAGATTTTCCAGGCCATGGAGTTCCCAGAAGCTAGAAAGGTTAAGGAGGCAGCATTCTACTTCAAGGGAAAAGCTGACAACTGGTGGACTGCTAATCGAGCAAGGTTCATGGCTCAAGAAGGTTTCAACTGAGAGGCACTGAAGATTGCAATGAGAATTTCCTTTTATCCAGAGCATGTTAAGGAGCATAAGTATCAGGAGTTCATTGCACTGAAGCATGGAAACGATTCGGTGACTGACTACTACGACAAGTTCATGGAGTTAGCTCGTTTCGCGAAAGATTCAGTATCTACCGAAAGGTGCCTGGTCACTCGCTTCCTAGGAGGTCTAAAGCTCTAAATTCATAGGACCATTCTCACAAGGACCTACAATACCTTATCAGAGGCCTATGGAATAGCTGCCAACATCTGGAGAGTCGACCAGGTGATGACACAACAACTGAAGAAGAAAAAAGGAGAAGGCCAAGATGATGACAATTATGAACACGGCCGGATTAACCAAAGAGCAGACAAGCGTCCCAATATAGTCAATAGTGGAGGTAATCAGAATTGGGGAAATGAGGACAATTGAAACCAGCACCGCAACCTTAGTTGCAACAGGTGTGGCAGTAATCATCGAGGATACAGTTGTGAAGGCTCCGCTTTGACTTTCAGAGTTTGTGGCATCAAAGGCCACATAGCTTCTGACTGTAGAAGGAGGATGGTAGCAGAAAATGAACAAGGCCACAACGAACAGGGTTGTCATCAGAATCAAAACTGGAACAATTACCGACAGAACAATCAGAATGGAGGGAATCACCTCTGCAACAACAATAACAACAATGGAAATAGGAGTGGAGGACAGGACATGAATGCATGCAACGATGGAAACAACCAGGCTGGCAATAATGGGAACAGAAATGGAAACAACCAGAGGCCACCTGGTCATATCTTTTTGATGCGTGATTCAGAAGCACGAGCAATAAACAACAAGGAAGGTAAGCAGTCTGACCCTAATCTTTGTGCATCTCATTTAGGAAACCCATCGAGACTTTAGTTAAATGTCCTAGATTCGAGGATGAAGCTCATCCTAAGGGGAGAAGGATGTAATACTCCGTATTTTTTGTAGGGATATTTAAGTAATTTTAACGGGTGAGGAAAATTTACGCGCGCGCTTTCCCTTAAATATTTATCAACAATTCTAGCAAGTATTATCCGGAATTTTTCTTTTCGTTTATTTTCCCTAACACCCTATGAAAGGGGGTGTACAGTAGATAGAAATGCAGGATTAATATTCCAGAAGGGGGGTCGAATCGAGTATGCAAACTCTTGCTAAAACTTGCAAGAGTAGTGGTTTCAAAATAATTGTAAAGAGATTCAAGGCCTTGAAATGAGTTTCAATCCCTTGGAATAAAAAAATTAGAGTAAACAGAAGAATAAGTCTATTTCAAGGCCTTGAAATGAGTTTCAAACCTTGAGATAAAACTGTTTTGAATGCTGCAAAAGTTATAAATATGAAATTGTAAAGTAAATGAATGAGACACAGGATATATAGAGTTCAGTCCACTTGGACCCACGTCTCTACCTCAGGGATCTTCTGCCTGTAGAATTTTCAACATAATTCTTATTTCTCCACAGCTAAGCCCTAGATATCAAGAACAAAAAGATGCCTTACTCTATTACAGCTTGTGGTTCTCACTAACCTATCTAGTACCTGCTCTAGCTATCTGATAAGTAAGAATTCTCTGTTGTTCACCTTGAACAATCCTTGAGAATGAGAACTAGAAGTATTATCAAAATAATATACAAATGAAGTTCAGAAAGGAGAAACACAGGAAATGAAACTGCAGTGAGTAAGCAGTGTTCTTCTGATGCTTGGATTGAGAGATGAATTTGCTTCTTTGTTGCTTATCAATACTTGAATGTTTTTGAGTGTCTCTGTGAATTGCTCAGTTTTATCTTTCTGTGTTGTTACTTGTTTCGAATTCTCTCAGCAATTTTCCTTTTAAACACTCAGTTTGAATTGAAGATTCAGAATCTCTTCAACAAACTTTCCTGAAAATTAGCTTCAAATCTTGACTCTTCTAACATCTTCTTCCAACGGGGATATTAGCTCAGTATCTTCCAAGATATTGATTTAATCTTGTTGGGAGTCTGTTGAGAAGCTTTTGAACCATAGCATATCAATCACAAAATCAAGTCATCAAGTAGATTCTATTTCTGCAAAACATAAGTTAGGAAACAGATTCCTATAAAATAGGAAACACAATATCCATGCATAACTGAGTCAAACAGATGATGGTAGATATTGTAAACCGCGTAAAAATACTTTGTCTTTCGTCATCAAGTATCATTTAATCATGCACAGGGGTTTAGGAGTTGAATCAAGTACATAAACTCCCCCTAAGTTCATGAATATAAAGCTCAGTCAGTTTCAAGGCTTTGAAAGCTGTTTCAAGTCCTTGAAATAGACAAGTTATTTCAAGTCTTGAACCTGCATTGAACTTACAATCTCCCCCATGATGAAAGACAAAACCAAACTCTGTCAATATGTTTGATACTGTGATTCTGCAGCAAATACTCATTAGCACATAGTAGAATACATCATAACACATAATGTCCAAAAGATCAACTTATTAATTAAACTGAAAAAGCAAGTAACATCAAAGTTTCTGATAATCCTACTGACCAAAACCAGGTCTTCTAAACAAGAGTAGACAAACATTGTTACCCTAAACTTCTTCCCCTTTTTGACTTACATCAAAAAAGAATGAAAAAAAAATGTTGGATCAAAGTTTTTGGAAAGATTTTAAAAGACTGTGTTAAAAAGATAGAATTTTCAAGACTTTGAATAGGATTTCAAGGCCTTGAAAAGGAGAAGAAAGAGTAGGAAAGAGTTAAGGGTTGGGGTCTTCATCTCCTTGCTGCTC
Source organism: Linanthus parryae (assembly GCA_023055425.1). Taxonomy (NCBI): domain Eukaryota; kingdom Viridiplantae; phylum Streptophyta; class Magnoliopsida; order Ericales; family Polemoniaceae; genus Linanthus; species Linanthus parryae. The sequence continues at coordinate 107,261,041 of JALGPY010000005.1, read as the reverse complement.
TGCATCTTCTTCCTGATTATCTCCCTTATCATCATCAAACTGCTCTTCTTCCCGTTGAGCCACATCAGCTTCACCTTCACCTTCAAATAAGTCGGCTTCAGTCACCATCTCTGTAACATTTGGCTTCTTTGATTTCTTCTTCTTGAGATCTATAAGTAGTGCTCCTGATTTTGGACTGTCACCTTCTTCCTCTTGATCAACCACCTGCTTTCCTTTTTCCTTTGATTGAGCAGCCCCATCATGAGTTTCACTGAGCAGATCTTGGCTGACTCAACCATTTTTGGTACTCTTTGCAGCTTGAGACACTTCTTCAGGCACATTAAAAACTTTCATGCTTCTGAAAATGTTTTCAACAATATACTTCACTTGCCTGAGATCAATATCAAATCCATGTTGATTCTCTTTCACTTCATCAATATCCATCTGAAGTCCATTGATTAACTGAAGAACTAAGGAGTTATCTTGAGGCTGAGAGGTTTGGCTTGAGGTAGGGGTCGAGGTCTTGGGTTTGAGAAATTTCTTGGAGCTTAACTCTTCCTCTGTCAAGTCTGAGTATAGCTTCCAAACCTTAGCACTGGTTTTCACCACTCCAATCTTCTCAAATTCCTTCTCATTAAGCATACCAAACCCAGTAGTGATAGACTCTTCCCTATCAGTTGGAATTTCAAAATGTTGAAAGAATAAGGTGAGCAAGTTGGCATATGGCAAAGGGTGTTTTCTCTTGTTGGTTTGGCTGTAAAGCATGTGTTCCAACAAAAGTTTTGAAAGATCAATTTCATAACCATGCATAACCAAAAACATTAAGTGCAACACCCTATCAGTGACCAGTTCCTTTGAGTGTTCCCTTGGTACCACACATCTCATCAATATAGCAAAAAAAAACCTTGGCTTCAACAGTTAGCACATAGTAGGGGTGAGCACGGACCGGTTTGGGCGGGTATTGTCGAAAATTTTGACCCGACCCAATAGGTACGGGTTGAAGAACGTTCAACCTAAACCCAATCAATTGTTCTTGATAACCAACCCAAAATTAACTTATCGACTCGGCCCGATTCGGACTAGGTTGAACGGGTTGTCAAATCTAGATAACTTATTTAGAAAATGTATAAATTTAGCTTAAAAAAATAAAGATGCATAAACTTCGTGTTTGGAATTGAAAATCGTAACATAGTTTGTTAAAAAATATGAGTTATTTGAGGAAAATCAACTAAAACTATTTTTCGGGCATATAAATTTAGTTGTCGGACGGTATTGTCTAACTATAATATATAATTTTTTCATGTAAAACTTTAATCGGACCGGACCGGTTCTAAACGATTTTGCTAAGTCTAAAACCATGATCAATCAATGTTTGTTCGGGTTTCCGATAAGATAATCGTACCCAATCAAGTAGCATGAACATGTATTATATTCGGACCGGTTTGATGCGGGCCGGTTTTGGGCGGCCGGTTTGGGTGAGTTTTTCTCACCCCTAGCACAGAGTGTGTTAACTTCTTAGATGAGGCAGGGTAATTGTGTCGAAAGAACTCTTCTTTTTCTTGCTTCAAGGCTTAACTCTTAGGAGGGTAGTTACTGGTATCATACCTCTTAGGACAATCTAGAACACTTGCAAACTCAGAGTGATCTAGTTCCATATCAATACCACCAACCTTGGTCTGAATTACCATATTTGCAGTTTTCCTGAGTTGTTTCATGTTTAGGTAAAAGAATCTAGTGAGTCTGGGGTAGGCTAACTCTGGAGGGTTTAGAACAAACCAAAGAGAGATTTTCTTCAACATTTTAATACACTCCAGATTCATACCATGTAACATAGGAATACTGATCAAACTACAAAAATCAACTGATCTAGAAGCAAATCCATCAAGCCATTGTCCTCTAGCAACATGAGTAATGAACCATGTATGATCAACGGCTGATTTCGTACCAGTGTATTTCTTATTCTTTGAATAGATCTGTAGTGCCTTCTCAATTTTCTCATCTTGGTCACCCTCTGGTTCATCCACTGTAACCTTTTCTTTGCCTTTGCATTTGTCTGCTTTGTAAGCCTTCTTCTTTGTCTTCTTAGGGCTACCAATCTTAATTCCCTTCTGTTTTTCTAGTGTAGACTCTACTGCCTTATTCATCTTCATGCTGGACACTGGTGTCTCATCTTTCTTAGCCTTCTTCTTGGGAGGAGGAGGTGATATGTCTTCTGCAGTAGCAGTCTTTGAACTTAAATCTCCACTGATGTTCTGAACCTCTTCCACAGTGGTCTTTCTTTTCTTATCTTTTGTAGTCTTTGAACCACCAGCCATCTTGATTCTTTCAGAGTCTCTCCTAATACTCATTAGGGTTTGGATAGAAGAAGAGAGAGGTAGGATAGATATGAAGGAGAGAAGGAAAGAAAGAACATAAATAGAAGAGAGTTTCAGTTTGAAAAGGAAACTAAATATTCTCTCTACTCTTTTGAAGATCTGCTGAATAAAAAAGGATTCAAATTGTGTGTGTGTCGTTGGAAATAAAAGATATAATACTATTTTGGCCAAAACAGGTATTTGGAAATTTCAGGGGCAACATTGAGAAATTATCTACAAAGATATCACTCAACATTGAAAGATCCAAAATTATTGACTATCTTGCATGCAGTCTTATTTTCAAGGCTTTGGAAAGGATTTCAAGGCCTTGAAAAGCTGTATGATGTAAAGAACATATACTCAAAAATTTGAAAGGATTTCCAAGGCTTTGAAAATCAGTTCAAACCTTTGAAACACATAAAACTTACCTGATTCTCCCCCTAAACATATTCTTATTTACTTAGCACACCCAATTTCAACCTTAATTGAGAATCTTTCATCTGGCAATGGTTTAGTGAACATATCTGCAAATTGCAAGTTAGTAGAAACAAATTCAAGAACAATATCACCTTTCTCTGCATGATCTCTCATGAAGTGATGTCTAACATCAATGTGCTTTGTTCTTGAATGTTTAACTGGATTCTTTGTAATTGATATTGCCCTTGTGTTGTCACACTTGATAGGTATATCTCTGAAATCAACTCCAAGATCTTTCATTTGTTGTGCTATCCATAACACTTGTGAACAGCAAGCTCCAACTGCTATGTATTGAGCTTTTGCTGTTGATAGTGCAACTGAGTTTTGCTTCTTTGAATGCCAGCTGATTAAGGAAGATCCAAGAAATTGACAACATCCTGATGTACTCTTTCTATCAACTTTATATCCTGCAAAGCCAGCATCTAGATAGCCACACAAAGAGAAGTTAGATTGTTTAGGATACCAAAGCCCTAAGTCTTTGGTACCATTGAGATATTTAAAAATCCTCTTAACTGCAGTCAAGTGTAATTATTTAGGATCAGCTTGAAATCTAGCACACATGCATACACTGAACATGATATCTGGTAAACTAGGTGTGAGGTAGAGTAATGATCCAATCATACCTCTAAACTCTTTCACATTCACACTCTTACCAGATTCATATTTGTCTAGAGACAGTGTAGAACTCATGGGGGTCTTAATCTCATTGGACTGACACATATTATACTTGCTTAGCAAGTCTCTTGTGTACTTGCTTTGATGTGGAAATATGCCCTTCTTCATCAATTGAATTTTAAGTCCAAGAAAGAAGTTCAATTCACCCATCAAGCTCATTTCAAATTCCCTCCTCATATGACTTGAGAATTCCTTGCACAGAAGATCATTAGTAGCTCCAAGTATGATATCATCCACATAAATTTGAACTACAATCATATATTTCTCATGAGTTCTTATGAAAAGGGTCTTGTATACTAATCCTCTTTTGAAATCATTTTCAAGTAGAAATTTTGACAATCTTTCATACCAAGCCCTTGGAGCTTGTTTTAAACCATAAAGAGCTTTTGTCAAGTTTGTAAACATGATCTGGAAACTTGTCATTTTCAAAACATGGAGGTTGAGAAACATAAACCTCCTCTTGCAAATAACCATTTAAAAATGCACACTTCACATCCATTTGAAAAAGTTTCATGTTCTTGTGAGATGCAAATGCAAGTAGAATTCTAATTGCTTCTAACCTGTAAACAGGAGCAAATGTTTCTAATCAATACCTTCTTCTTGATTGTAGCCTTGAGCTACCAATCTGGCTTTGTTCCTTATTACCTTTCCGTTGTCATCTAAGTTGTTTCTGAATACCCATCTAGTGCTAATGACAGACTGGTTTGTTGTTGGAGGAACTAGATTCCAGACCTTGTTCCTTTCAAACTCATTGAGTTCACTTTGCATTGGAATGATCCAGTCTGATTCTTTTAATGCTTCCTTCACAGTTTTAGTTTCAACAAGAGAGATTAAAGCATTAAAAGCACAAAGATTTCTCAACTGTGGCCTGGTCTGTGTACTAGTGGTTGGATCAGAAACAATGTTATCAGCAGGATGAGATGAGAGATATTTAAATCTCTTCCTTGGTGTCCAAGGTTCAGGCTCTCCATTTTGCTTCTCAAGTCTCTGAGAACTTGAAGTAGTTGTATGTTATGTTTTATTCTCTAGAGATTCTGTTTTAAGCCTTTGAACCTTGGTTTCAAGGCCCTGAAAATGCCTGCTTTGTTCCTGTGACATTTCCTTGGATCCTTTTGAGGATTCTTCTTCTGAATCATGTTTGTTCAGATTTTATCTACAAAACTATCACTCAAAGAAACATCATAGCTTTCATCAAACATAACACGAATGCTTTCTTCAACAAGCTTGGTTTTGTTATTATAAACTCTATAGGCTTTGCTTTTATGTGAATAACCAAGAAATATACCTTCATCACTTATTCCATAAAACTTACCAAGATATTCCTTACCATTGTTTTGGAAAAAAAACAAGTACAAGCAAATGGTTTGAAGTAAGAGATGTTTGGCTTTCTTCCTTTGAACAGCTCATAGGGAGTCTTCTTCAGAATAGGTCTGATCAAGAACCTGTTAAGAATATAGTTTGCTGTATTCACAACTTATGCTCAATAATGCTTTGGTAATCTATTTTCTAAAAGCATTGTTCTTGACATGTCTTCAAGAGTCATGTTCTTTCTTTCAACAACTCAATTATGTTGAGGAGTTCTAGGAGCAGAAAAGTTGTAAGAGATGTCATGTTAGAACATAATACATCAAATTCTAATTGATCAAACTCTCTACCATGATCACTTCTGATTGAAGCAATAGGTAGGTTTTTCAGTGTTTGAAGTTCTCTGCAAAGCTTTGAAAATTCAATGAGAGCTTCAAATTTTTCTTTAAGAAACATAACCCAAGTATAGTTAGAGGAATCATCTACATTGACAAGCATATACTTCTTACCCTTTGGATTTGGAGTTCTCATAGGACCACAGAGATCCATATGCAGTGATTCAATGGGTCTAGTAGTACTTACAAATTTATTTGGTTTGAATGAGCTTCTGGTTTGCTTGCCTTGTGCACCTGCCTTGCATACTTCTTCACACCTGAACTTGATAGAGGGTAGACCTCTTACTAAGTTTTTTGAAACTCGCATGTTTAAGGTATGCAAGCTGATGTGTCCCAACTTTCTATGCCAAAGCTTTGAATCTTCTTCCAGGGCCTTAAGACACTTTAAGTTTTCTCCTGCAACTTTGTAAGTTTGAAAAGTATAAACATTGTTTGATCTAGAGGCTGTGAGGATGCAATTGCCAGATTTTTCATCTTGCACCACACATTTCTCTTTGTCAAAGATAACCTTGTTGCCATTATCACAAAGCTGAGAAACACTAAGCAAATTAAATTTCAAACCACCAACTAGATTTACATCGGAAATAGAATTTTCAGAATTTGTACCAACTGTACCAAAACCAAGAATTCTGCCTTTTCCTTTGTCACCAAGTGTAATTGATCCTTCAGATTGCTCTTTAAGTTTTGAGAATAGAGATCTCTTTCCACTCATGTTTCTTGAGCAACCACTGTCCTTTTTCTTCTTTCATCTTGGTGACAACGTGCAAACACCATTCACTGCCTTACCCAGCTGTTAGATCAAGTGTGTAATTTAGATTCTTATTCAGGGTCAACCATGTTAGGTGGTATAACCCCTTTAGGAACCCAAATCTTTCTAACTTGTCCTTTGAGTTGGAAGGGAAAAGTATTCCTCATAATGTGAGGGTCTCTTCTTCTAAAAGGACAAGTAATCTTAACATAACCAATCTTGTTGCAGTAGTGGCACTTGGGAGATTTTTTGATTTCAGCTTTCACAAATCTGGTATTGTTCTTTTTGGGAAAATTTGGATTGTATCCAATACCAGTTTTGTGAACAGACTTTAAGCTACCTCCAAGAATCAAGTTCAAGTTGTGTTCTGAGCCTGCAAGTTTTGTTTTGACTATATTAGATTCTTGAAGATTTTCAGTCAGAGTAGCCTTTTGTTTATCCAATTCATCAACTTGATGTCTTAGATTAACAATATTGTCACTCAGAAGAAAGTTCTCAGTGACTACTTCCTTGACTTGTGTTTTCAAGGCTTTGAAACTGGATTTCAAGGCCTTGAAATCACTGTCAGTTTTCTTCTGAGAGATTTCAAGATTCTGATTCAGACAAACAAGATAAAAGTTTTATTTTGCTTGCTCATGAACTTTTTCTTTCAAAACTCTAATCTCTTTCAGATAATCCTCTTCATTTAAAGCATTGCTCTAAGATAATTAGAGAGGGATTCTGTTGGTTTTGAAGTCAAATAGTTTACCATTACCTCAATGTTCTTTTCAGAACTTTCATCATGCTTGGCCATGAAGCATAGGTTGGCATGTTCTTATTCAGATTCAGAGTCACTTGAGGTTTCAGAATCACTCCAGAAAGCTATCATAGCTTTCTTTCTTCTATCATAATCTTTCTTCTGAAAATTCTTGCTCTTCTTGTGTGGACAGTATCTGATCAAGTGTCATGCATCATCACACTCAAATCAATTCATTACTTTAGGCTTATTACCTTGTGAATAAGATTTACCTTTGTTTTCTTTGCTACTGGAGGATCCGTGTGTATCTCTCCTGAAGTCCTTGTTTCCAAAGTTCTTCTTCATTTTAAGAATTCTGGACATGGATTTAGAAATCAAAGCAATTGGATCTTCATCATCATCTTCAATTTCAAGGCTTTGAACTGGTTCATTCTCCTTTGCTTGTGTGCACCAACTTCTTTCTCTTTGAGTGTGGGATGCTCTTAGCCTTGGTATTCACCGGAATGGGTTGGGTTGGCTCTTTACTCTCCTTCTAGACCTGCTCCTGTACTGTACATTCCCTTCTTCTTGACCTAGATTCTTAAGCTATATGAATGTGGATTCCGCTTCGCTCATCTTACCTCGTAATCTTACATCCCGTTCTCTTTCATTTTCTTAAGGTGAAAAAAGGAGTGGATTAGAAGATCCAAGCCGCCAAGAATAGGGCTTAACTCACCCAGAACTAGGTTCTTGATACCTTCTGGTAGTTCTCCATCAACTTCATTCATGGATATTTCATGTGTAAGGAGCTTTCCTTGTAGGTCATCATGTTGAAGTAATGAGAGATCTTGAGCTTCTTCAATAGCAGTATTCTTTGGTTCCCATTTTGCCTTTGGAAGACTTCGCATAATCTTTCTAACCTTTTATTCATTGGAAATGTTCTTTCCCAATGAATCAAGGTTGTTGACAATGTCAGTGAATCTTTTGAACATATCTCTGATTGACTCATCTCCATTCATCTTGAGTAGCTCATATTGCATGAGATATATATTGATCTTGGTTTGCTTGACTTGGCTGGTTCCTTCAAAGGTCACCACAAGCTTATCCCAGATCTCCTCGGAAGCCTTGCAACCTGAGATCCTATTGAACTCATCTGCACTCAAAGCACAATATAAGAGATTCATAGCTTTATAATTTTTGGAAAGTTGTTCTACCTCAGAGGAGGAGAGAGCGTCTTCATATTTGGGAGTTCTAATCCCATATTTCTCTGTGTAGAAGGTGTGAGGACCATTCTGAATGATAGTCCATAGTTCCATATCCTGATCAATGATGAACATCTTGATTAAAGCTTTCCAGTGGACAAAATTGTCTCCACAAAAGAGAGGAGGTCTGTTAGCAGCTCTTCCCTGTGAGAAACCACCATCACCTACAGTACTCATAATCATACGATGGTTAAATCTATGCACTGATACAAGCTCTGATACCAATTGAAAGGGGGTGTACAGTAGGTAGAAATGCAGGATCAATACTCTAAAGGGGGGGGGGGGGTTGAATAGAGTATGCAAACTTTTTCTAAAACTTGCAAGAGTAGTGGTTTCAAAAGATTTGAAAAGAGATTCAAGGCCTTGAAATGAGTTTAAATCCCTTGGAATAAAACAGTTAGAGTAAACAGAATAATAAGCCTATTTCAAGGACTTGAAATGAGTTTCTGATAACTCTATATTAGATTATATTTCTTCTACGTTTGTGAACCGTTTTATGTAGTTTTCGGGTTGAATATATTATAAATACACTATGAACTTGAGGAAATTGGATAAGTTTAGCTTTGAGTGATAAATTGTTAATCTGGGCGTTTTTCACATTATTTACATTTATTTTGTCACTTTTGATCGCACGGGGTGTTTTCGTGTTGTGTTCGGCAGGAAACGGAGCTCATGGATCAAGAGGAGGAGGAAAACGAACTTCGGAACATATGCGGAAGCTTGGGGGAGAAAGAAATTGGAAGAAAGGAGAACAAAGATGGAAAAAGGGGTCAAAGTGTCATTTTAGAAAGTTTGAATAATGACACTTAACACCCCCAATGAAGAGTAGAAGAGAAGACTTAGAAAAATTGAGCGGAAGAAAAAAGAAGAAAACCCACTGAAGGTGTAGGATCATAAGCAGATCGCAGGATCACAATATGTGATCGCACGATCAAGTGGGCGAAGGTTGTAGAGAAAAAAAGGAGAAAACTCACTGAATTGTAGGATCACCTCTGTGATCGTAGGATCAACCCAGATCGCACGATCAGAGAAAGGAGATCGTGCGATCTGCTGAAGCTAGGTGTGCGATTTTGCTTGTTTTTTAGCCAAAACTACGTCGTTTAGTGTTATGTTATTTCCTAACCTAGTTGGGGAATAATTAATACACGTAATATTGATTCAAGGAGGCACTTTTCATCTATTATTCACCACTCACGCAAGGAGGAATAAAAAGACTCGCGCAAGGAGAAGGAGAGAGGAGGCTAGGGTTTAAGAGGAAGGCTCCTCCATTGAAGATCTAAGTTTTTCTTCTTCTTCTTCTTCCTCTCTCAATCTTTGTATGGAGAAACTTGTAAGTTTTGTTTGGTTGATTATTCTTAGCTAAATACTTTGCTAGGCATCTCTACGAGAGCCTAGGGTTTATGTAGACGGTTATTTTCCGGATTTCATACTTTGTTTCATGCGTTTGGATTTGATTCTTCAATTGAATGTTAGTTTCTTGAACTTGTTGTTGATCTTAGTATATTGACACGATTAGGATATGATTTGATATTCAACGAAACTAGGGTTTATTTTGTGAATCAATTCATTGCTTAAAGTTAATATTCGTTCTAGTTACACGTTCTTGTTCTATGCTTAATCTTTTGTATGAATGGAGTAGCTACCCGGACGTGCTAGCTAATTAGATGAGTGCACGACAGTGACTCAACCTAATTGTGTAGAGAATTTGAACACAATCCCGAATCACGGAGACCTAAAAGGAGAAGTGTTAGGATTGGCCTAGTGTGGGTAGATTCGGTAGGATTATTTAGCTGTTCCGTGAAACGATGGGCCGACAGGACCCGTTATCGTACCAGTAGATGACCTGCTAGAACGGACCAGTAGACAACATGAGACCGAGAGGAGATTGTAGTTAACCGAGACGTAAAATGACATGAGACCGATAGGAGATTGTCAGTGCAATTACCCGACTGGACTAGAATAGAATTTACGTGTTATATAGTTGAACCGGAATTCGTCTACAACCCTAGGTGATCTAATAATTGCCTAGTTTCTCCGTATCTTTTATTAAATATAAAAAAATACAAAAATATTAGATTAGTTTTTATTTCAATTTCTAAAATCAATCAAATCTTTCCTCCTGCACCGTACTCTAAATTAAATAACTAATTAAATAATCTCAAGCATGTCCTCGTGGGATCGATAACTCGGGGTTGAAATACCACCCCTATATTACTTGACCGTGCACTTGCGCATACGCGTTAAGATCCGCGTCAAGTTTTTGGCGCCGTTGCCGGGGACAGGCGGTAGATTATTTAGTTAGGATTTAGTGTAGAGTACGTTTATTTTAGTTTTAGTTTTAATTTTTTCTTATTCTATTTCTCTGTGCTTCACGGGTGTCCTGTGAGTTTGTTTCTCAGGAACGCAGGAAGCAAAAGACAGTTTAAGCATGTGGAGCAAAGACTGTTATTCGGGTCCCCCCTACTGTTTCCACTGCAGGGGTAACCATGAAGACGAGGACGCATGCATAATTTGGTGCTACGTATGCGGTATTTGGCACGGACGTAGAGACTCATGTCGAGTACATGCCCCCCAACTTCATCAGCACCAGGAAGACTCATCAGCAATTATGGCAGAACGGCGTAGTGTTATGAATGACATCGAAGTGTGCGCCAAATTTTTATCCATAGATGCACAATTACCACAAGAGGATTCAGCCACTGGTAGGGAATATGTGAGGGAGATGTTGGAGAGGATAAAGAAACGAATAGAAAAACTGCCAACAGAAGGGGAATCTAGTATTCAAGAGCCACAAGAAGAGACCTTGCCATATGACAGTGAGCCTCACATTGAACCTTCATCATCCCCACCACAAGTGGAAGAAGAGATACCTGAGCCGAACGAAGACTGCAGTGTCCAGGAACCATTGGTGGACACCGCCATTTATGAGGACTCAGACTCTGATTCAGACTGGGGTGGACCTGTGTGCCCAAGATGGGAGGACCTTCCGTATTGCCAGCCAAAACTGCAAGAGCCCTCACTTCCTTGGCATGAATGGGAAGACACCAACATTGGAATCCTGTGGGGTGCCGACGATGAAGCTGATGATTCACTTGTGCCCATACATATTGAGGTAAATCCCCTACTCATACTTTCGAAGAATTCTCCGTATCTCATATTAATCAAGTCTGTGATGAGTTGGAAAGACTTGTGTATGGAGATTATTATGGGGAGGAGCATCATGAGAAATTTTCAATTCCTTGTCATATTGGCTACTTTATTGATGATCCATATGCCATAGTCAAGGAGTTGCAAATCAACAAGTGTGGGGGTGTGGATGAATTGCATGGGTCATTTGAAGATCATCTAGCACCACGGAGGTACTACTGGGATGAATTTATGGAAAAGGATGTATGTGATCCCAGTGGTACTTGGTGGAAGCTGATAAAAAAGATAAATTGCAAGATGAAAAAAATCAGCTTCTACAACTCTCCGCCATCTGCACAGCACAGGGGTGCACTTGAAGTTATCGAGAAGAGATGGTGGAAGAAGATGAAGTAGAGGGATAAGCAGCCTCCACTATCCTTGTCGGTTGAGGTAACCGGGTCGGGTTGTCGACCTTAAATTACAAGCGCTGCTTGGGAGGCAACCCAATGTAGAGTAGGATGCAATTTGTTTCTGTTTTTTCTATTTAGTTCTCCATATTTGATTTTGAGGGGTGAGAGAGAGTTGTGTTAATTCTTCCAATCAGTGCGCAGGGACACAGGTACAGAAGACGCTCCGGGTTCCCCTTCTTGATGCGTGTGATAGAGAATGTGAGTAGGCGCATGGGAATCCGGACGCGAGGTGAGACTTTTCCGGAAACTGTCAACGGTCCACAAGACCCCTTCTTGTTGCAGTTTCGCGGTAACGGTGCCCATGTAGGTCCGGGCACCCCAGGTACCTTTAACTCTCTCTCTTGTTTCTACGTTTTGATCCATGATAGTGGAGATCCACCGCCTACACATTTAAGCGATGTGTACTCTTATTTTATACTAAATTCGTTGAGGACAACGAAACGCTTAAGTGTGGGGGGGGGGGGGGTTTGTGTACAATTTTGCTAGCCATGTCAGTTATGCATCGCCAGTTACATGTAGTTGTGTCGTATTGTGTAGTACGTGTGGTTAGTCGAGTTGGCCAATGCATATAGAGTTTAGGAAAATATGAGAAAATTAAATATATATACATATATATAAGAGAAGAGAAAAATCCATAAGAATTTAAATTTTTTTAGAATACGGGCAATTGATGAAGCTTGAAACTCAAGAGAGTTCAGTGAAAGAGTCTTTGAGAATAGGAAGCGCCATAGTAGGTAAAACTTTAATTCTTAGTATCTTGCGCACCTGTTTCACGAAAGGATGTCCCGGGTATTCAGGGAAAAGTGGAATGAAGAAGAGGGCACACCTTTAGTTCCTTTATTGTGCTAGGAGGATTTAGTCCTAAGGAGTTGAATAGTCTGTTTTCGAGTGGAAACTTGTGGCCTCTTGCAAATCTGGGGTGGACCTTCGTGTTGAGTCGGTTCCATGTGGTACATTACTCTAACCTAAGTGAAGTTAGGGAGTGTACACCACCATCCCTTAAGGCGGTTTCAAGAGCTAACCGAAAAATCCCACACTTAGTAGCTCTAAATGCACGGCTGAAAAAAAATAATATAGAAGAGAATGAAAAACAAAATAAATCAAAATCTTCTCTTGGACTAGATACGGTGAACAGCCTAATGTGCCTCCGTTCACGCGGGGAATTTGGATTCAATCCAATTAGAGCGTCTAAGTCAAGCCGTATTACACGGAGTTGTGTCTCCCGTCAATGGGACAACTTGCATTCAATGTAATAACGGCTAAGAGGGTCTGAAAATCTCAAATGACTTGGCGACAAAAGACTATCTTAGTACTTAGGATGCCTAGACCCTCTGAGCTAAAGGACGTGCCCGAGTCTTGGATTGTTTATGGTGGATGTTTGGGGACCCCTTAGTGAACTTGTGCGTGTGATCATTCTACTTAAATTTCTTGCTATTGGTTGTGAAATTTATAAAGAGACTAGTGAGAGCTTGATGATTTTGGTTAGTGATAGCGAGATTTCTCGATCTCTTAGAAAAAGAAGAAATTTGCGTTGTTTAATTTTTTGCATTGTTTGATAATCGAGTTGCATTGTATAGTCATGTAGATTGCATGGGTGTGTGTGTTGTTTGTGTCACATGGCTAGTGAAGTTAAATGCAATTCAGTGGACTGAAAATCATACTGTGAGAAGTGTTTTTGATTTTGCTTGGGACGCGCAAAAAGGTAGTGTGGGGGGATTTGATAACTCTATATTAGAGTTATATTTCTTCTACGTTTGTGAACCGTTTTATGTAGTTTCCGGGTTGAATATATTATAAATACACTATGAACTTGAGGAAATTGGATTAGTTTAGCTTTGAGTGATAAATTGTTAATCTGGGCGTTTTTCACATTATTTACATTTATTTTGTCACTTTTGATCGCACGGGGTGTTTTCGTGTTGTGCTCGGCAGGAAACGGAGCTCATGGATCAAGAGGTGGAGGAAAACGAACTTCGGAACATATGCGGAAGCTTGGGAGAGAAAGAAATTGGAAGAAAAGAGAACAAAGATGGAAAAAAGGGGTCAAAGTGTCATTTTAGAAAGTTTGGATAATGACACTTAACACCCCCAATGAAGAGTAGAAGAGAAGACTTAGAAAAATTGAGCGGAAGAAAAAAGAAGAAAACCCACTGAAGTGTAGGATCAAAAGTTGATCCTAGGATCAGAAGCAGATCGCAGGATCACAATATGTGATCGCACGATCAAGTGGGCGAAGGTTGTAGAGAAAAAAGGAGAAAACTCACTGAATTGTAGGATCACCTATGTGATCTTAGGATCAACCCAGATCGCACGATCAGAGAAAGGAGATCGTGCGATCTGCTGAAGCTAGGTGTGCGATTTTGCTTGTTTTTTAGCCAAAACTACGTCGTTTAGTGTTATGTTATTTCCTAACCTAGTTGGGGAATAATTAATACACGTAATATTGATTCAAGGAGGCACTTTTCATCTATTATTCACCACTCACGCAAGGAGGAATAAAAAGACTCGCGCAAGGAGAAGGAGAGAGGAGGCTAGGGTTTAAGAGGAAGGCTCCTCCATTGAAGATCTAAGTTTTTCTTCTTCTTCCTCTCTCAATCTTTGTATGGAGAAACTTGTAAGTTTTGTTTGGTTGATTATTCTTAGCTAAATACTTTGCTAGGCATCTCTACGAGAGCCTAGGGTTTATGTAGACGGTTATTTTCCGGATTTCATACTTTGTTTCATGCGTTTGGATTTGATTCTTCAATTGAATGTTAGTTTCTTGAACTTGTTGTTGATCTTAGTATATTGACACGATTAGGATATGATTTGATATTCAACGAAACTAGGGTTTATTTTGTGAATCAATTCATTGCTTAAAGTTAATATTCGTTCTAGTTACACGTTCTTGTTCTATGCTTAATCTTTTGTATGAATGGAGTAGCTACCCGGACGTGCTAGCTAATTAGATGAGTGCACGACAGTGACTCAACCTAATTGTGTAGAGAATTTGAACACAATCCCGAATCACCGAGACCTAAAAGGAGAAGTGTTAGGATTGGCCTAGTGTGGGTAGATTCGGTAGGATTATTTAGTTGTTCCGTGAAACGGTGGGCCGACAGAACCCGTTATCGCACCAGTAGATGACCTGCTAGAACGGACCGATAGACAACATGAGACCGAGAGGAGATTGAAGTTAACCGAGACGTAAAATGACATGAGACCGATAGGAGATTGTCAGTGCAATTACCCGGCTGAACTAGAATAGAATTTACGTGTTATATAGTTGAACCGGAATTCGTCTACAACCCTAGGTGATCTAGAGATTGCCTAGTTTCTCCATATATTTTATTAAATATAAAAAAAATACAAAAATATTAGATTAGTTTTTATTTCAATTTCTAAAATCAATCAAATCTTTCCTCCTGCACCGTACTCTAAATTAAATAACTAATTAAATAATCTCAAGCATGTCCTCGTAGGATCGATAACTCGGGGTTGAAATACCACCCCTATATTACTTGACCGTGCACTTGCGCATATGCATTAAGAATCCGCGTCAGTTTCAAACCCTAGAAATAAAACTGTTTTGAATGCTGTAAAAGTTCTAAATATGAAACTGTAAAGTAAACGAAAGAGACACAGGATATATAGAGTCCAGTCCACTTGGACCTACGTCTCTACCTCAGGGATCTTCTCCCTACAGGATTTTCAACAAAAATCTTAATAATCCACAGATAAGCTCTAGATCTCAAGCACAGAGAGATGCCTTACTCTTTTACAGCTCGTGGTTCTCACTAACCTATCTAAAACCTGCTCTAGCTATCTGATTAACTAAGAATTCTCTATTGGTGACCTTGAACAATCCTTGAGAATGGAAACTAGAAGTATTATCAAAGTGATATACAAATGAAGCTCAGAAAAGAATAACACACGAAATAAAACTGGAGTGAGTAAGCAGTGTTCTTCTGATGCTTGGATCGAGAGATGAATCTGCTTATTTGTTGCTTATTAATCCTTGAATGTTTTTTAGTGTCTCTGTGAATTGCTCAGTTGTATCTTTATGTGTTGTGACTTGTGTCGAAATCTCTCAGCAATTCTTCTTTTAAACACTTAGTTTGAATTGAATATCTACAGAATCTCTTCAACAAACATTCCTGAAAATTAGCTTCAAATCTTGACTCTTCTAACAGCTTCTTCCAACGGCTAGTAGCTCAGTATCTTCCAAGATATTAATTTGATCTTGTTGTAAGTCTGTTGAGAAGCTTTAAACCATAGCAGATCAATCACAGAATCAAGTCATCAAGTAGTTTCCATTTCTGCAAAACATAAGTTAGGTAACAGATTCCTATTAAATAGGAAACACAATATCCCTGCCTAACTGAGTCAAAAAGATGATGTTAGATATTGTAAACTATGTAAAAATACTTTGTCTTTCATCATCAAGTGTCATCTAATCATGCACAGGGGTTAAGGAGTTGAATCAATCACAGAAACTCCCCAAAAGTTCATGCATATAAAGCTCAGTCAGTTTCAAGGATTTGAAAGCTGTTTCAAGGCCTTCAAATACACAAGCTATTTCAAGTCTTGAAGCTTCATTGAACTTACACCCTATTTTTTATCAACCCAAATTTATTGCTCTTTCACTAAGTATAGTAGCAAAATCATTTATGTAAATTTTTCCACTCTTCAATTTGGTACACCAAAAACACTTTAAAATTTCCTCCTATCTTCTCCAACACAACTCTTCCATCTTCTCCCGTACACCACAATGAGCTTCTCCTACAAGGGTTCAATTCCTTCTTCCCCAATATTTTCAAATCTTCTCCCATAAGATTTCACAACTCTTCTCCAACACAATACCAATTCCTTGCTCCCCAATCTGAAATTTTTCTATTTAAGTAATCATCTCTTCTCCTTTACTCCCCCAAATACCTCACAACAACAAATCACAACCACTAGCCACCACCACTGTTCTCGTCCGGAACCACCGAGACACCACCACCTTCGTTCTCCACTCCCCCACTGTACTCTATCTCGCCTTTTCTCTATCGATTCCATCTTCTGTTTTAACCTGAGAAAAAAGAAGAAAATGCTGGAATCGAAGCCACGAAAGCAGCAACTCCAAGCTCCGTCGGACCTCCATGGAAACCAGCGGGTGATCTTTGTCGGAGTGAACCAGCGCCACCCATCCCTTCTTGTCCCTTCCAGGGGACTCCTAGGGGCCCGACCAGTACATAAAAAGTCTCAATCGCAGCCAAGGAGGCCATTAACGCCGCCGTCTAGGTCCACCTCCGGCAACCTTGACCAGTGTTCGACCTACTCTGTTTCTTTACCGATTCTCGCGTTTCTTGGGTTGGATATACTCTAAATCTTCCCCTAAGTTGTTTTATGTAATCAAAATCATGTTTTTGTAGCTTGAAATTGAAATTCTTTTGGGTGAGATTGATGAGTACAATGGGTTACTGTTTCTTAAATAAAGTGCCATTACACCAAAGTCGGAGGGGCAACGGAGAGGAGCAGCGAACCAGAATCTCGTCGGCGGTTGAATTAGACCCAGAGTCTCATCGGCGAATTGCAGGAAGCAGTGGAGGAGCGGTGGAGGGAAGTTCTGGTATCAAGTGGGCAGTAGTGCTAAAAGACGGATTCCCGGCGGCAGCCCCATTTCGGAGCCCCGCCGGAGGTGGGGGGTTGCTAGGGTTTTTTTGGAGAAAAAGTTTTAGAGAGAGAGAAAGTATGCATGTCTTAGTGAACTACAATTAGGTTTTAACATGTTAGGTTGCCTTAAATAGACCCCAAGGTCATTTCTTGTTTCAGAGTCTCCTAAGAACCAAAGAGGAAATATTAATACCCGTGGAAAGGCAAAGTGGATAATTAGACGGTCTCAGCGTATATCTAATGTTGAATTCATGAAGAATCCTTACAAGGATCTGTACTACCTTCCCGACATGCCCTCCATTGACCAGTGTGTTCTCCACTACTACTTGACACATAAGTATGAGAATTGGTACAACGAAAAGGATGCCACACTTCCTTCCCATTTAGACGAGTAAGTGTTATTTATATTCGCAATTTCTTCAAAATATTGATTATGTTTTCGAACTGGGGTCAAAATATTTATTCTATGCACTGAGTAGTTATGCAAATTTAACAAGGGAAACTTCTCTTACACTCTTTCTCACTTAAGAGGCAATTTACTGTGGTAGCAACCATCAAAATATTACAAGTACAATTGCCTAACCGAAATGAAGACTCACAGTTACTCAATTACCATCAATTTTGTTTATTATCACTCCCTATCGCTATTGCTGTATTGACGAAGAAGTCCTAGACTACATAATATTCCTGCCAAGTGTTGATAGTGCATTATAGGAAGACCGATCATCATCCACGTGGCAGTCGTCGAGGAGGTTTGTTGGTACACCACTGCTAGTCTATCATTATCTTTATGTTCGCACTTACCTATTGTTGGGTATTGACGTAGGTAACGCAGCGGAATAACAAAATTTAATCCTACTCAAAGCCCACCAAGGATCACAGGAAGAGACATCATAACATGATAAGGGACATAGTAATTGTGTACCTTTTGGTTTGAGAGATCACACGAAGAATGATGTCCTCGTCTCTACAGTCGATCCACGTCTAGAGGTGAGATCTAGATTCTTCCTTCAACAAGTGCTAGCTTGAACCGGAGGAAGAGGGAAGAACAAATCAAGCAACCAAATGAGAAAGAGAGGGCTCGACCCTCTCTCTTGGCCGACGGGGACGGGGTGGACGGCTAGGGGCGTGCGCCTCTAGCTTGTCTTGCTCTCTCTCTCTTGCTCTCGCTCCCACTCTCTTGTGTTATGTCTAATAACATTAGCATTAAGTGGGAATGAAGCTAGAGCCTCCTTTATATAGTCCAACAACTCCTTGTTAACTACATAAAGGTCCTTCCTAGTTCTACATGAACTTGTATTAGTCCCTTCCTTGCAAATTAGTCCTACTAAGTTTGCATGGTGTTGCACAATGATCCTTATTATTAATTAATCGTATTAATTAATCCCAAATATATTTCTACTCTATTTGACGTGTGACCCCATAGGTTTCAACTTAGTTGGTAGTAACTTATTACTAACATGGAGCGGTGTCTATCAACACATCCATGCCGCCCAACTAATATAAATAGTCAGTGATCCCGACAAACCTCTTGTGCCCAATATCTCATATTGCACTATCCCTTTGTCTCCATATCAGGATTGGACACGAGACATAAATAGTCACACTCGTATATCCAATCCATATTTCCTCGATCCTGGGAATATGCTTATGCGAGCAGATAACATCAATATCTCCATATTGATTTATGTGAGTCTAGCCAGACATTCAATAAGCCTCATCCCTCGAGTGGACGTGGATATTTACTCCCATTATGTGGGAGGGACAAATCATCTCTACATCACTACGATGTCTAAGCTTGCTTCCTATCATGCCCGATAACTACCTTTATGATTACCCAGTTACGGTGTAACGTTTGATAACATCAAAGCACGATATTCCACAACTAGAGTATCTAGTGACTTCAAGTCTAAGGATTGCAATTATATTAGCTGTACGAGAAGCGATTCTGACTTTAACATAATCTAATGTATCCTTCTCGTTGTGGGTCAATCCAGTATGCCATTACTCCTAATGCAAACCCATGTGTTAGAATTGATATCTCCATATCAATCTACCCACATACTAGTCTATATTTGATCGTCCTATTAATCAATATAGTGGACTAGGGATATTTAAGATAACCAACACATTGTATCTAAGGACTTCATTATATTAAATATCACAATATATAATAAATGAATATTTTAGAAAAAAACAATGTTCATACTAAATATAAGATTGCCTCTAGGGCATCTATTCCAACAGTCTCCCACTTGCACTAGAGCCAATCTGGCGCATCTCGTATGCATATAGATCTGGCGTGCCCTTCATGCTTTCGCTGCGCAAGAGGTTTTGTGAGCGGATCTGAAAGATTGTCATCCGTTGGAATCTTGCACATCTTCACATCTCCTCGATCGATCATATCACGAATAAGATGGAATCTCCTAAGTACATTCTTTGATTTCTGGTGTGATCTTGGTTCCTTGGCTTGTGCGATTGCCCCGGATTTGTCACAGTACAATTCTTTGGGATCCACGATGCTAGGGACCACACCGAGCTCAGTGATAAACTTCTTTATCCAAATTGCCTCTTTTGCTGCTTCCGCAACAGCAATGTACTCAACTTCTGTTGTAGAATCAGCATCTGTCCCTTGCTTGGAACTCTTCCAGCTCACAGCTCCTCCATTCAGGCAAAACACGTATCCAGAATGCGATATGTAGTCATCTTTGTCGGTTTGGAAGCTCGCATCATTGTAACCCTTTACACCTAGCTCTTCCTTACCTCCAAATATCAAGAACGCATCCTTAGTTCTTCTCAAGTACTTTAGGATGTTCTTGACAGCAATCCAGTGACTCTCACCCGGATTGGACTGATATCTGCTCACCATACTCAACGCGCATGATACGTCTAGTCTAGTACACAACATGGCGTACATGATGGATCCTATGGCCGAAGCATAGGGTATCCTACTCATGCGGTCCTTCTCAATCTCATTTTAGGGACAGTCATTCTTGGAAAGAGTGACTCCATACGACATGGTCAAGAATCCCTTCTTGGAATCTTGCATGTTGAACCTCTTCAACACCTTGTCGATATATGTACTTTGACTTAGGCCGAGCAACCTTCTATATCTCTCCCTATAGATCTTTATACCAAATATATAGGCTGCGTCTCCTAAGTCCTTCATCGCAAAGCACTTTCCTAGACAATCTTTAACAGATTGCAAAATAGGAATGTCGTTGCCAATGATTAGTATGTCATCCACATACAAGACTAGAAATACTACAGAGCTCCCACTAACCTTCTTGCAAACACAAGGCTCATATTCGTTCTTGATGAAGTCAAACTCTTTGACTGCGTCATCAAAAGGTTGATTACAACTCCTAGAAGCTTGCTTTAATCCATAAATGGATCTTTGCAGCTTACAGACTTTGTTGGCATTCTCTGGATCCTCAAAACCCCCTGGTTGTGTCATGTACACATCCTCCACGAGGTTCCCATTAAGGAACGCTGTTTTGACATCCATTTTCCAAATCTCATAGTCGTAGTATGCTGCAATAGCAAGTAGGATTCGAATGGATTTAGTCATGGTGACTGGTGAAAATGTCTCATCATAGTCAATACCATGAATCTGTCTGTACCCTTTGGCTACCAATAGCCCCTTATAGGCAACTATGTTTCCATCCATGTCGGTATTCTTCTTGAAGACCCACTTGCACCCTATGAGCCGAGCCCCTTCAGGTGGTTCCACCAAAGTCCATACTTTATTGGTGTACATGGAATCCATTTTGGATCTCATGGCTTCTAGCCACTTCTCAGAGTCTGGGCCTTTCATGGCCTCTCCGTAGGTCGCAGGCTCATCATCCACGAGTGGTACGTCATCGGGCTCAGTCACGAGAAGTACGTACCTCTCTGGCTCATGACGCACTCTTCCTGATCTACGGAGTTCCTGTGTCACCTGAACAGGTTCTTCCACAACTGCTTGTGGTTCCTGTTTATTTCCATCATCGGTTCAATGATTTTTGGTTCTTGAATCTCTTCAAGTTCTACAGCCCTCCCACTTGCCTCTGTAGAGACAAACTCTCTTTCTAGAAACACGCCGGTCCGAGCAACAAACACTTTGTTCTCGGTGGGATTGTAGAAATAATATCCTTTAGTTTCGTTAGGATATCCCACAAAATTACACTTATTTGCTTTGGGCCCAAGCTTGTCTGTTTGTAAACGTTTACATAGACATCGCAGCCCCAAATCATCATAAACGACACTATGAGACGCTTCCCAGTCCATATCTCATATGGTGTCTTCATGACTGATTTGGATGGAACACGGTTAACGGTAAAAGCTGCCGTTATTAGAGCATGTCCCCAAAAGGATACCGGAAGATCTGTTTGAGACATCATAGATCGCACCATATCCAATAGCGTGCGATTCTTCCTCTCGGATACGCTATTCCATTGTGGCGTTCCGGGTGGAGTGAGATGGGATACTATCCCACACTCTCTAAGATACTCATCAAACTCTTAGCTTAAGTATTCTCCTCCACGATCCGACCGTAGAGCCTTAATACTTTTACCAAGTTGCTTCTCTATTTCATTCTTGAATTCCTTGAACAATTCAAAGGATTCAGATTTGGCCTTCATAAGGTATACAAATCCATATCTACTGAAATCATCAGTAAATGTGATGAAGTAGGTATAACCACCTCTGGCGGGCGTTGGGAATGGTCCACACACATCGGTATGTATGAGTGCCAATAACTCACTAGTCCTCTCTCCTTTCTTTTTGAAAGGGGATTGTCATTTTTCCTAATAAACAAGATTCACATGTCTCATATGATTCCAAATCAAATGAGTCTAGAAGTCCATCCTTATGGAGTCTAGATATGCGTTACTCATTTATATGGCCTAAACGACAGTGCCATAGATATGTAGGATTTAAATTATTAGTTTTAATCCTTTTAGTATTTATGTTATAGATTGGACTATTTAGATCAAGGGTATACAATCCATTAGACAAATGCGCACTACAATAGTGCATACTATCAAAATAAATGGAGCAACACTTGTCCTTTATTTAAATAGAAAAATCCTTCTCATCCAAACAAGAAATGGAAATAATGTTTCTGCTCATAGCAGGCACATAAAAGCAATTGTCTAATTCTAAAATAAGTCCAGAAGGCAAAGATAGCTCATAAACGCCTACAGCTAATGCAGCAACTCTTGCTCCATTCCCGCCGCGCAGATCTATCTCCCCTTTACTCAATCTTCTACATCTTTTCAAATCCTGCACATTTCGACAAATGTGAGAACCACATCCAGTATCCAATACCCAGGATGAAGAAATAGAAAGATTTACTTCTACAATATAAATACCTTGTGGTGGTGGAATCACTATTCCAAGCTTTTTATCCTCCAGATATTTAGGGAAATTCCTCCTCCAGTGACCCGGCTGGCTGCAGTAGTGACACTCACCTTTAGCCACGCCTCCACCAGGCTTTAGGGCTTCCTTGGATTTCGCAACTTTCTTGCGCTTTCCTTTGGAAGTAGAGGCAACTCCTTTGCCCTTCTTCCTATGCACCATCATTATGGCCTTGCCATTTCCTCTGTTGACGCTCTGTTCCGCTGTCTTTAGCATGTTCAACAAGTCTGGCAGAGTCTTACTGATCTCGTTCATATTACTGATTATAACTGTCAGGCAACGATTGCAAGACAAGAACAGTTGCCAAATCTTGGCCTAGTGGGAATCCCAGTCTCTCAAGGTTCTCTATGTACCCGATCATTCGGAGCACATGAGGCCCTACTGGATTCCCCTCTCCAAGACTACTCTTGAATAACGCTTTAGACACCTCATAGCATTCATGCCTTGCGTGTTCCTGAAAAAATTGTTTCAAGTGTATGATCATATCATAGGCTTCCATATTCTCGTGCTGCTTCTGAAGCTCAGGAGTCATGGTGCAAAGCATGAGGCAAGTTACGTCATTAGAATCATCAATATGTTTCTACGTGCCCTCACATCCGCTAGAACAGACTCATCTTGTGGTGGGGCTGGAATTGGAGTGTCCAAGACGTACAACTTCTTTTCTTGCTTAAGGACAATCCTTAAGTTTCTATACCAGTCAAGGAAATTCGTTCCAGACAGTTTATCCTTCTCAAGGACAGATCATATGGATGAAGTCGATGCGTTGTGGTTTGCCATTTGGAATTCTACAAAACGAGAAATGTGCAATTTTAGTATTTTGAACAATTTAACTATATTCAATAATGGCTAAATTATCAAATATAGCTCCCACTATTTTTCTTGGATTAATGGCCCTCACCATTAATGCGGAAAATATCATTATATTTTCTAGTAGGTCCAAGATCCCTTTTTCACTTCTTCTTGAGCTTGCTTTGGCAAGTCACCCAAGAATAGATTATTTAGGTAGGAATCATTCCAATTTCATCCCATGAAACTCTTGGTCCAATTAGGTGAATAACTCTTTATTCTTTATCCCATGGATAACGCCTAATTGTCATGCCTCCAGGCTCATCAATCCAATTGAATCTTACTTCGTTGCGTCCAACCTCTTGCTTCAACATAAACAAATTACAAGCTTGTGTCGTCCGCAACACACCATGGTAAATTAAAATCTCCTTGCTTTGGCAAACCCGAATTTTAATGAACCCTGGTCATGAAGGGTGTTTTGGCAAGGCAAAACGCGATATTTAATTGAGGGATTTTAATTTTCTTGATTTGTTTGGTTGATCTAATCAACATGATATACTTATTTGGATTGGGCAATCCACAATAAAAGACCAACCTTGTTTATTATTATCTTGTTAATGTTTTGCTAGTATCGCCATACACACAAAAATAAATAACAAGACATAAATAATAAAAATCCACAAAAAAAAAAAAAACGTGGCATGGATATGGCCCGTAGACTAAGATATTATCAAGCAAATGATAATATCCAATTGCCCTAAAGTGACAAGCTCATCTCCATGTGCTTCACCATAGCCGCGCGCCTAGGAGGGTGTCGTCTTTGTCTTTTTGCTTCTTTGGTTCTCCGGTCTTCTTCTCCATGCTCTTGGCTATCATCTAAATATTTATAATTCTATCCTAACATCTAGAATAAATAAATAATAAAAGCCTCACATGTCGAGGAGAAAATGCGACTTGCAGCCCGTAAAACCTAATTAATTATTACATTAATTTGATCAGCTCGCATGCCGTAAACCAAACCACAAATCAATAAACATCCACAATCCTAGGCCATATCCATCCACCATGCAACAAAGCACATAGTACAGTTAAAACCAATTTTAATGCGCTTGTTCAATTTTAATTAAATTGGGTAATTCGGGTTACAACGGTCCAAGGGGTCCAACCTAAGCCTAGGCCAAACCCCAAGGACCGCCGCCAGCCACTTGGGTCCGGCCCAAGGCCGGCCGCCTCTTGTGACCCGCGGCCCTTGCTTGGCGCGCAAGGAAGGGGCGGACGGCTAGGGTTTCGGCCCTAGCCTCCTTCCTTTTTCCTTGTTTCCCAAGCATGGTTGTTTCCTTTTATGGATGTTTACGGTAAATTGTTTCCATAATTGAAAACTCCTTTTCAACTATGTGCCCATGAACCCTAATTTTTCAAGAACCCAATAATTCACATCCTATGTGATCAAACTCACCAATTCTAAAATCCAATGTTAAATTAGATCTTGTTTATATTGAATCAAATTCAATTTGCATCTACTATGCCAATTATTTTCAGTTTTTGCGTAATAACAATAATACGGTGTATAAACTGAAATCGTAACACATAAAATCATGTTATGCTCTACGACCTGTGGCTCTTATACCACTGTTGGGTTTTGACGTAGGTAACGCAGCGGAATAACAAAATTTAATCAAACTCAAAGCCCACCAAGGATCACAGGAAGAGACATTATAACATGGTAAGGGACATAGTAATTGTGTACCTTCTGGTTTGAGAGATCACACGAACAATGATGTCCTCGTCTCTACGGTTGATCCACGTATAGAGGTGAGATCTAGATTCTTCCTTCAACAATTGCTAGCTTGAACCGGAGGAAGAGGGAAGAACGAATCAAGCAACCAAAGGAGAAAGAGAGGGTTCGGCCCTCTCTCTTGGCCGACGGCTAGGGACGGACGGCTAGGGGCGTGCTCCTCTAGCTTGTCTTGCTCTCTCTCTTTGGATCTCTCTTCCACTCTCTTGTGTTATGTCTAATAACATTAGCATTAAGTGGGAATGAAGCTAGAGCCTCCTTTATATAGTCCAACAACTCCTTGTTAACTACATAAAGGTCCTTCCTAGTTCTACATGAACTTGGATTAGTCCCTTCCTTGCAAATTAGTCCTACTAATTTTACAAGGTGTTGCATAATGATCCTTCTTATTAATTAATTGTATTAATTAATCCCAAATATATTTCTACTCTATTTGACGTGTGACCCCATAGGTTTCTACTTAGTTGGTAGTAACTTATTACTAACATAGAGAAGTGTCTAGCAGCACATCCATGCCGCCCAACTAATAGAAATAGTCAGTGATCCCGACAAACATCTTATGCCCAATATCTCATATTGCACTATCCCTTTTTCTCCATATCCGGATTGGACACGAGACATAAATAGTCACACTCGTATATGCAATCCATAGTTCCTCGATCCTGGGAATATGCTTACTCGAGCAGATAACATCAATATCTTTATATTGATTTATCTGAGTCTGGCCAGACACTCAATAAGCCTCATCCCTCGAGTGGCCGTGGATATTTACTCTCATTATGTGGGAGGAACAAATCCTCTCTACATCACTACGATCTCTAACCTTGCTTCCTATCATGCCCGATAACTAAATTTATGATTACCCAGTTACGGTGTAACGTTTGATAACATCAAAGAATGATATTCCACAACTAGAGTATCTAGTGACTTCAAGTCTAACGATTGCAATTATATTAGCACTACGAGAAGCGATTGTGACTTTAACATAATCTAATGTATCCTTCTCGTTGTGGGTCAATCCAGTATGCCATTACTCCTAATGCATACCCATGTGTTAGACTTGATACCTCCATATCAATCTACCCACATACTAGTCTATATTTGATCGTCCTATTAATCAATATAGTGGACTAGGGATATTTAATATAACCAACACATTGTATCTAAGGACTTCATTATATTAAATACCACAATATATAATAAATGAATATTCTAGCCAAAAAAATGTTCATACTAAATATAAGATTGCCTCTACGGCATCTATGCAAACACCTATATGGGGGCTATGAGACATGGTCACCCTCGCATACTAAACAAACGGGAGTTGTAGGATTCAAGTGGCTTTGAGGCTAGAGTAAGGCACGTCGCACGCGAGCAGCGGTTACGCTCGCGTGCGACCCTTATCAATTGTCTGAGAGACTCGATGATCACATGCCCTATATATGCTGTCGAACGTGCAACCGTGCCATATACATACGGTCGATCGTGCAACGCGCCCTATCTATGCGGACGATCGTGCAACGTGCGAGGCAGTTACATAGCCGTCATATGCGGTCACGTAACTCCTCGTAACAGCCACTCTAAGACCCTATATGGAGGAACGTTTGCCTTCCATTATCGGTTCGACTCTTTTGCTAATCATCACACACTCTCTCTCTCTCAGGAAATTAGCAAAGGATTACTCTTTCCCTACACACTTGCTCTCAACCTCTATGTGCTTTGTACTGTGTTCTTGTCTATTGCAGGTGTACATCCAGGTCTACTCTACAGGACCTCTTGTCCACATTGGTGAACCCGACGTGAACACAACCTTCAAAGCTCTCAAATCAACAGCTCTGCAACCATGTCTTACGACGACAACCGTAGTGAAGGCAACCAGTATCCATCAAGGGAAGGAGTCCCGAGAGAAGAGGCTCCACTCAACATCAACACCAACATCCATGCGCAGGCAATCTCTACAAACAATCAGACTCTGGAGATGCTAAATGCAACAGTTCAGAGCCAGGCCAGAGCTATGCAGGCCCAATCTGCGCAGATAGCCTAAATCATGTCAATTTTGGGAGGTCTTGCACAGAGTTCCACCCAAGGGGCTTCGGTCCCTCCAGGTGCAACAGTGGAACCCATGCCACATAACTCCGCACCAATGAACCCACCATCCTCGACCCAACCACCTCTTCCTTTGGGACCCGCACCAAGATTGCCGTCACCACCCCCACTCACGCCTGGCTTACAGCTAGAGCGCGCACCTGTTGGAAATCCATCTATTTATCTACCATCATACCCAGTGCAGCCATCATATGCGATTGGAGTTCAAGCCAGTTACAGAACCCCTGCCCTCTATGACCCTAGTATGCCTTATATACCTGGACTCTCTGCAACTCCATCATCGTCTACAAGAGGAAGCGCGCCTGCCGATGTGTCAGCTTTGGAGCAGCGCCTGGAAATTTTCCTTGCTAACCAGTGCTTCGCAGATACGTTTATCCCACGGGTCAAGTGCGCGCCACCAATCCCACGTGACATTTACCTGATGCCTAATCTTGTTGGATACAAGGCACCGAAATGGGAGAAGTTCGACATAATCAACGAAAACGCGCATGAGCATGTGATGCGGCTCGTTCACATGATGGGCCCATATGGTACATACTCACGTCTACTTATGCGCGAGTTCCAAAATTATTTGGGGCACGTCCCGTACAAGTGGTATAGAACCTTGGAAGGTGGCTCCATCAAAACATGGGAGGGCACGGTCAAGAAATTTTACACCAAGTTCTTCCAGGTCGAGGAGAAGGTCATGACGATACACCTGTCTCGCATGAACCAGAAACATGACGAAGAAGGGATCGCGTTTATAAGGAAGTTCAGGACGAAGTCGTTGGAGTGCGTGGACGAGGTGGTCGAGAGCTGCCTAATTGAAATCTGTCTCCAAGGAATGCGAGACGAATACAAATGTATGTTGATTAATATGCAGATTCCTACTTTCTCCAAATTAATTGACTGTACTAGGAATATCGAGCCCATTGTGGAGAAGCAGAAGAAGAGATACTCGAAGGATCTAGAAACGGGGGGCTCTGGCTTCAAAATCAGAAGGTTCAACTACAAGCACGGACGAGAAGCTGAAGTGAATGCGGACTCAACTCAGAAACAACATCGAGTTCCACCAAGGGAGGCGCCCCCACATTGACATGTTCGATCGGGGAAATAACAAAGCTATGCAAACAGTGGCGCAAATATGGAGTTTTGATTGCACTCGAGAGACCACCTACCGAGGAACAATTTAGAGATCCAAAATGGTGCGAGTGTCATGGTCAAGTTATGCACCTGACGGTCGACCGCAGAAAGGTGAAGTGGCTAGTGGAGAAGAAGATGAAAGAGGGAGAGTTGGTCATCGATGATCCAACCAAAGATGTGCGCAGCAATCCGCTGCCATCCCATTCAGAGGAAGAGCCAAAGGGAAAAGAAGTGGCGATGATTTTGATCATGGATCACGAGGAAGTCGCAGATGAAGGAATTCCAGTGGTGGCCGAGATTCGCGAAGATGAGGATTATGGCATGGACACGGAAGACTCTCGAGCTGAACGAATGAAGGGCTCGTACAAGTTCGAGAAGACCTTTGATGACATGAATTTCTCGGATGCGTGCCGCCAAGAAATGACAAAAGCGATTCTGAGGGCAGCAGAGGGCTTCGGAGAAGAGCTGGTAGTCTCGAACGGAGACGTTATCAAGGCTACACGGTCGGGTGGCTTGGCAATGTCTTTCGCAGAATCGGATAAGAAGACGGACGCGAATCATTAGAGGCAATTGTATGTGACGGTCGTGGTTAATGATGTTGAATTCAAGAGAGCCTTCGTCGATGGAGGGGCAGCAGTGAACGTGATACCACTCAACACTCTCGAGTTGGCCGGTATCTCAGAAAAGAAAATTGTCAAGAGATCATCGCCTTTGATGGGATTCAGAAGAGACTCGAAGATGATAGCCGGATGGATTCGTCTGGGGATCCAGATTGGCAAGATCAAGTGCTCTGCCAATTTCACGTGATAAATGCGAACACCACTTATCACATGGTCATTGGCCGAGCGTGGATTTATCGCTTTGATGCTGTGCCATCCATGGCTCATTAGATGTTGAGGGCGACTTGGAAAGACAGAGTGGTGGATATACCAGCCCCGGTAAATCCATTCAACCTAAATGAAGCGTACTTGACAGAGGCGGTCTGGTTTACGGAGATGGGGGACGAAGAGATGCCAGCACCATTCAAGCCAACTCCTTTCCCCAAATGGGAAGACATCAAAGACCAATCGTCGGCAGGAGTAATGCTAATGATAGAAACTCGGCATGAGAAGCGGAATGTTCATGAAGAAGTGCCAAAAGTGACCTACCAAAGAAGAATGTCTACACCTTGAAGAGAATCGTCAAGCACGACGATGATGGCAACGAGGTAGACAGTCTCTATGAAAATGGAAATAAGTGTTGTGGTATCTGAAGGTGCGCGGGGTCATCTTCAACCCCACCTATCGAAGATGTCCCTGAGCAAATCAATAAGTTAGCAGAGGAAGTGCAAGGCAGAGACATGATCGAGACAGAAGTTGGAAGAGGCGCCCGAATGCATGGAAGACGAGCCGAAATCGCAAAATCAAGAATTGAAAGAGGTGTTCTTGAGCCCAACAGAAGAGAAGAAAAGACCAGTATTCTTGTGCGCAGATCTCGATGCTGAGGAAGAATAGGGTCTGCTGAAGCTGTTGACATAATAGAAAGATGTTTTTTCTTGGGAATATGACGAAATGAGTGAATTAGATACGGAGGTCACCATGCACATATTGGATGTCATTCCAGGTGCGAAACCAATAAAGCATAGCATGAGGAATTTTCATCCTGAAATCAACGTGAAGATAAAGGAAGAGATAGTAAAGTTTCTAAACGCAAAATTCATCGATCCTGATCATCATCCCACTTGGCTTGCAAACATCGTACCATTTCTGAAGAAGAATGGGCAGCTTCGAGTTTGTGTTGATGTTAGGTACCTGAATCGATTCTGCCCGAAGGATGACTTTCCGCTACCAAACATAGATTTGTAGATCGATTCCACCGCAGGTTACCATATGTTCAGCTTTATGGCTGGATTTAGTGGCTACAATCAGACCAAGATGGACCCTGAGGATGCGAAGAAGGCTGCCTTCATCACGCCCGTGGGGTGTTTCATTATACGGTCATGCCTTTTGGCTTGAAGAATGCTGGAGCAACTTATTAGCGTGCGATGATGGCGCTTTTCCATGATATGATGCATCAGGAGGTCGAGTTTTACGTGGATGATTTGGTCATCAAGTCAAGGCAAAAGGAAGACCACATGAAGGACTTGAGGAAAGTTTTCGAGAGATGTAGGAAGTTTCAGCTAAAAATGAATCCCATGAAGTGCGCATTTAGAGTAACCTCAGGGAAGTTCTTGGGTTGGGTAATTCACCGGCAAGGAATCGAGCCTGACCATACAAAAGTTTCAGCTGTCACCAGCCTACCAGTGCCACAGACGCAAAGTGCACTAAATAAATTATTGGGCAAACTTGCATACTTACGAAGGTTCATACCAACAATTGAAGAGGTTGACTTTCTTCAACAATTTGCTCAAGAAGAATCCGACATATACTTGGACGGAAGAGCACCAGGCGATGTTCGAGAAGTTGAAGGAGTTGCTGACATCTCCACGAGTTATGATCGCACCTCAGCTGGGATCACCTCTGCTTCTGTATCTTACTTCGACGAAGAAGTCGATCGGGGAATTTCTAGCTCAAGAGTTAGAAGGCCAGGAGAGACCCATCTACCTTATCTCGCGCGTGGTGCAAACTGCTGAATCCAGGTACACGGACATTGAGTGAAATTGCCTTTATTTATTCTTTGTTATTGGAAAGTGTGTACAAGGAAATCCCAGGGAGAGATCCAAGTGTACAGCTCAAGTAGGGGATCAGAATAATAACAATAAGAAAACAGAGAGATTGAGGGCAGTGAGTAGAGAATGAGTAAGCATTTGTAACTGTTCTTGCGAGAGAGACAGTGTATCAAGTTAGCCAAAAGATTCAAGAGTTTCTATGGACGGCAAGTGTTCCTGTATATAGTGGGGAAGTAACCGTTGTGGAGGGGTTAATGGGCCCATTAATGGCGTCTTAATGACCGCCTCGTAACGGCACGTTCGGCCGTATATATAGGGCACATTACGCATCAGTTCTGCATATGCAGAAACCGTTATGAGATGGACCGCATTTATGGGACACGTAGTCCTTGAATCTCTTAGACAGTTACTAAGGGTTGCGCTCGAGCGTGGTTGTTGCTCCCGCGCGTACTCTAGCCTCCAAACCACTAAGTCCCTACAATTCCCGCGATTGGTATCGCGGGTGGCCCTGTCTCACTGCCCCCAAGTGGATAAGCTCGCATGTAGGTATATGCGAATCAGAAGGGAAGTGATAGAGTGTATACGGAGTACCTGTAGGTGTGCCAGATGGCTGCCACGTGGACCATGGTAGGTCTGTTCAGAATCTACTATCTACATTAGCCCCCTTTTGCGTGTATGCGACGCGCGCTGTCGTGTAGACGCGCAAAACCAGCCGTGCGTGGCCCCACGCAAATCCTCGTACTGGTTCGAATATTATTCAAAAACCCTAGCCCCTAAAAGTAGCCATGATTGCCTAGATCTCTGTAACATCGAGTGGTCTTTAATGAGGCGTTGCCACTATGAAGTTAACCAGACGCCATCCACATATCTTCGCCGGTTTTCGAGGCAAAAATGATTCTAAATGATCTGATAGGCCGTAAATTTCGCCAGTTATCGAGATAATGCTGATTCATCAAATTGGAACAGTCGTGACTCTTTGGGCTTCGGGGCCCTATAGAAACCCTTTCATTGCAACAAGTAGATCTTTTCCACCATTGTTACTATCGCGATTTTATGAGCAGAAGAGAGAATCCTCAGCAGGAAGTTCCAAATCTTTGATCAGATCCTTGACAGCATCACCCAAGCAGTTCAATCGCTCAAAAGACAGCAAGGTTAGTGATTCTTGTCCTTTACTTTATGTTTTGAAGTCAGATTTGAATTGGTATGCAACCCCACATTTCTGGTTTTATTGTTCTTCAATGCTCTTCATGCAAAAACAACCTTTGATCTTAAATATCTTATTTTGCAAGTGTTCATTTTTTTTTGTAATAGACATGGCCCGAACCAAGAGGTTGAAGGAGGAAGTTGATCTAACCGAGGTACCAAAGGACTTATGGTGTAAAGCCCCCTACCTAGGTGGGGAAGATTTCTATCTTGCAACAGTTAGAGGGACAACTCTTGAACCAACCCCTGCACAAAAAGTCTTACAATTGGCTCCGGAGCTCGGAAGAGATGATTGGGATCTCGCCAATGTAAACGATATCCATCGACTCGGTCTCAAAGCTGGGCTTCACGCCTTCACAGATCTTCTTCACAAGACCTTCACCGAGAGACTGGATTACATGGACGAGTGGACAGAATTCATTCTTGAGCACCACAAATCCGTACTGACAAAGGCACGAATTTACGGTGCCATGCGCGCAACTAAAGGGCTGAGCGTGCGACTTGATAAAGATATGCTGATGACTTTATTTTCCAGATATTCGAAGAAAACCCACAGTTTTCACTTCTCAACTTTCGAGAACAGCCCCACGCTCGAAGATGTTGAATCACTCCTGGAGCTTCCTTGCATGGGCTCCATAGATCCCGTGGCTGTTCTAAGTACAGATGAGGAACTCCTAATTTTCGAGGAGATGAAAGAATGCATCGGGGATTTGAAGAAGAACGCCACAAGGTGGACGTTAAGCAAGCCCGCGCCAACGTACGTGAGCGTCGCGTCCGGTGCAAAAAACATATGGTCCAAGTGGATCTTCTACGTCTACCGCAACTTTGCCAACTCGAAGATCGCCCAGGAGGTAGTATCGAGGAATAAAAAAGCGCCCACTTCGCTGGAAGGAAAGGGTTCTTCTTACACCCTGTGTGGTTTCCTTTGCGACTGGTTGTCGCGGTACCTCATAGACGTTCATCCTCATGACGCAGCCTCAAGGGCAAGCACTCCGGTGGCCGCAACCGAAGGTGTGAGCACAAGGGACTCAAGCACGAACTTGTCACTTTCTAGCTTGCTAGTCGAGAATGAGGCTCAGATGCCACAAAATCCTTGGACAATGTGGGTTTCGCAGGTTGTCGAGCCAGTTGTTGGTGAAAGGAACTATGAAATTCCCGAGGAATACTTCACGCGTGAAGCTATGACAGACTAGTGTTTAGATAAAGCAGCCTTTTCTAGTGGTCAAACCGCGACTCCAATTTCCCCACTTCAGCAAATTGTTGTGGGAACTGGTAAGACAGTTTTCGTACAAGCATTTTGCACAACATATGTTCTCATGTCGCCACTAAGTACTTTCCTTTCACTTTTGTATCTGCAGGCATAGAGCAGGCTTGCTTGGAATGGCTCATGAAGGTGCGAGTATCCTATCCCACGGTGTTTGCAAGAGTTATGGAGCTAGCGCCCAGAGATAGGGGAGATCTTCTTAAAGAGATGGCCGCTCTGTTTGATAGAATACGCAAGACGACTCCGTCAAGCACCTCTATTTCTAGTGCGCAATGTATGCTCTCAAGCGCGTATGGCCTTCAACAAGTTGCAGCAGATAGGCTGAATCTTGACTTTCTCATATAGAGGCTGGTCAAGATCAACAATTCTTCGCAGCTCAAGTTTGGCTATACCAACTATAATAAAGAAAAGGCTGCTCTCAAGGCGCGCAAGGATATGCTTGATAAAGCCATTAAAGAATTGGAGGAGGCTGTGAAGCATCACAAGAGTAACAAGGATCGCTTGGACCTGTTATCGGCCAATTCTATAAAGCCGTCCGCCGAAGACTCACACCTGAAAGGCTTTTTCGAAGATTAGTAGTCTAGCCTTGTAATGTTTGAATTGCTTTGGAACAATGACTTTTGATGTACCAGTTTTTGCACTATCTTAATCATAGTCGTGAACTTTTTCCTTTGCTCTTACTTCTCATATATTAAGCATCATTTTGCCGCTTTTGACTAACTCATGCCTTTGAGTATTGCTTTTGATAATAGGCACTTAATCGCGTATTGCTGCTATCTAAGAGATAGGTTTGGGTTAAACACAGCTGTTTGTCTAAACAAACAAACTTTATTCGCACATTGACGCTATTTTAAACAAATAGGCTTAAGTCTGTTGCCATTTAAACAAGCTTGGGTATCATGTATTGCTGCTATCTGAACAGATAGGCTTGAGATCGCATATCGTTGCTATCTAAATAGATAGGCTTAAGTTTTGTTGCTATCTAGACAGATAGAATTTAGTTTTACTGCTATCTAGACAAATAGGTTTTCGTTTGGTTTTCTATTTAAACAGATAGGCTTTGTTTTGCTGCTATCTAAACAGATATGCTTTATTCGCACATTGCTGCTATCTAGACAGATGGGCTTACAAGACATGCATTGGTGCTATCTAGACAGATAAGCTTTAGGTTCGCAAATTAATCGACTATCAGTCTCCAAACGAACAATGCAAATGATAAAATGAAACCAGCAATTGATAAAAGAGCTCTCATGTGTGAGAGTTATTATCATTACTCGAATCCTCATATGGGAGGATATAGGAATGTACAATGTATATGGAAAGCAAAACAAAGAGAAGGCTAGGGGTAATACTTCTTAAGCCATTGCATGTTGATCGGGTGGGGGTCGCGGCAGTCCAATGGCAACGCATAATAGTGCAGTAGCCTCTATCAAATACTTTTTTGACTTCAAAAGGTCCTTCCCAGTTGGCAGCGAACTTGGGGTGAGCTTCTTCGCGCATTCAATGGTCGGATGCTCGAAAGACTAGATCTCCCACCGCGAAGTCTCGATGCTAGACAATCTTGTTGTAGGCTCGAGATATTCTCTCCGTGTACTTTGTATTCATCCTTTTGGCTTGTTCGCGCCTCTCCTCCAACAAAATGAGGTCGTTGTTGCGTTCATTTTCATATAAGGCACTGAAGGCCAATCTCGCAGAGTTAACCTTAACTTCAGCAGGCACAACTGCTTCAGCTCCATAGCAAAGCAAAAATGGGGAGGTCCCCGTAGGAGTTCTTGATGTTGTGCGATATTCCCACAATGCTGTAACCAATGAATCTTCCCACTTATTTTGATAATCAGTGACCATCTTGCTAAGAATCCTGAGAAGTGTCTTGTTTGTAGCTTCTGCTTGACCATTTCCTTTTGGGTAATAAGGCGTAGAGCATACTTGCCTCACATTATACTCCATTAGCTTCGAATCTACTTGTCGATTGACAAAAGGTGTCCCATTATCGGATAGGATCATTTTAGGAATCCCAAAACGATATATGATATTCTCTTTAATGAACTTGACAACCGCCAATGCATTCGCTGTCTTTAGCGGGACTGCTTCGACCCATTTGGTGAACTGCTCTGTCCCAGTCAGGATGAACTGATTCCCATGCGATGGAGGATGAATGGGACAATTGAAATACAGATACCAAGTGTGAAATGGCCAAGGGGTTCCCAATGCGTGTAGATCAACTGCAAGGGCATGGACTAGATTGCCATGGAACTGACATTGCTGGCATCTTCTACCTTCGCGCGACAATCAGCTTCCATTGTTGGCCAGAAATATCCAACCGTTAAGAGCTATCTACATAGCTTCACGCCTCCTTGGTGTTCCACTTGGTGAGTCATTTCCATGACTTCTTGAATTCCTTGCCCATTCAAGCATCTGAGCAAGTTCCCCTCATGTCCCTTTCGCCATAGCAAGTTTTCTTTTAGCTCGTACCGAGATAAATTCCTCTTGAGCTTATTAGCCTCTTTCTTATTGCTTGGAAGGGTCTCATCTCGCAGATAGTCAGTTATAGGCTTCCGCCAATCAGGTTCATCGTCGATCGCCGCTACTTATAGAGAATCTTTTACCAATGTGCATTTCACACAATTGCCTTGCACAACCGCAGCATAATAGGACATTTGTGGCCAATGAATTCCATATCTCTGCGCTTTCCTATAGATAGAAATTTTGTTTTCTCCGCAAGAGTTCTGGTGAATTTTATCTAGCACGGCTTGTCCTTCCTCTTCGGCGACACATCGCATCAACACTCCTCCATGCCTTTTGTAATAAACCAAATTGTCGTGTATACAGAACCCCTTAGTGGAAACCCAACTTTCCTTGCTCGTTCCTTCGGCCATTGTGCGCATGATGGGCTTCCTCCAGTCCTCAGCTTCGATGAACTCGTCTTCGCACAGATCCTTGATCAGAGAGGGGGTTGTTTTGACTTCGATCGAGAGCTTTGCTGGACACTAATCTGAACTGATCTTTGACCCTAAAGTGGCCAAGGCGTCTGCATGCCGGTTGTCAGATCTCGGAGTGTGCTCATATTTGATGGAATCAAACTTCTGGACTAATTTCTGCACAATCGACCTGTAGGTCAGCAAATTTATCTCCTTCAATCCATATTCCCATAGGCTTGCCTTACCATCAACTTGGAATCTCCCATCACTATCAGATTTTGCACTTCTAGAGACTTGGCCGCAAGGAGGCCAGCAATCAAAGCTCGTATTAAGCTTCATTGTTTGTTACTAAAAGCGAGCTTGTTGGACATTTGGCCTAGTCAGGACAACTCCATCAGGCCTAGTCAGGACAACTCCAGTTCCTCCTCCCAACCTTGTTGGTGACCCATCGAAGTGTAATTTCCAGTATAGTGACTCCATCGTATATACTTCTAGCCCCTCGAGACCTCTTTCTACCATAGGCTCATAATTCTCGTCTGGGAACTGTGCCAACAGATCCGCCACCACCTGAGATTTGATCGCCTTTGGGCGCGCACATGTTAAGTCATACTGCGATACAGTCATGTACCACTTTGCCCATCTCCCGCATGGAGCAGACTATCCCAACAAGTATCGAATGGGATCACTTTTGGTCGTGATTACAACTTTACGGAAAGCAAAGTAATGCTTCAACTTTCTTATGACAAAGAGCAAAGCAAGACAATGGCGTTCAATATCTATGTACCTGGACTCGGCAGACTGTACCACACGCAAGATATAATAGATGGGCCTCTCTTGTCCTTCAAATTCTTGCTCTAGCAGTGCTCCAATGGACTTCTTTGTTGAAGTAAGGTACAAAAGATCCTAACTGATGTCCAATCATGACCCGTGGAGATGCCAGTAGTTGCTTCAATTTCTCAAACGCGACATGGTGCTCTTTTGTCCAAGCATACGTCGTGCCCTTCTTAAGTAGATTGCCAAAGCAGAATGTAACCTCTGCTATTGCTGGTATGAACCTTCGCAGATAGGAAAGCTTTCCCAAAAATGTCTTCAACGCGCTCTGAGTCTGAGGCACTGGCAGGCAAG
The DNA here is from genome assembly GCA_023055425.1 of Linanthus parryae. Lineage (NCBI taxonomy): Eukaryota > Viridiplantae > Streptophyta > Magnoliopsida > Ericales > Polemoniaceae > Linanthus > Linanthus parryae. Next base: position 107,223,532 of record JALGPY010000005.1, on the reverse strand, counting down.
TAACAGCTGAGACTTTCGCGGGATCAGTCTCAATCCCATGTCTATGTATCACGCATCCCAAGAACTTCCCTGAGGTTACCCCAAATGCACATTTCATGGGGTTCATTTTTAGCTGGAACCTTCTAGATCTCTCAAAAACTTTTCTCAAATCCTTCAAGTGATCCTCCTTCTGCCTAGACTTGATGACGAGTTCATCCACATAGAATTCAATTTCCAGGTGCATCATGTCATGGAAGAGCGCCATCATCACGCGTTGGTAGGTCGTGGCTGCATTCTTCAAACCAAACGGCATAACCGTGTAATGGAATACTCCCAGGGGGTGATGAAAGTTGTATTCTTAGCATCTTCATGGTCCATCTTAATCTGATTGTAGCCACTGAATCCATCCATGAAGCTGAACATATGATGACCAGCAATAGAGTCAATCAGCAATCTATATTTGGCAAATCCCTGAAGTTGACGCATACACGGAGGCTTCCATTTTTCTTTAAAACAAGCACGATGTTTGGAAGCCACGTGGGATGGTGATTGGGTTCGATGAACTTGGCATTCAACAATTTCATTATCTCCTCCTTTATCTTGGCATTGACCTCTGGGCGAAAGTTCCTCGCACTCTGTTTCACTGGCTTTGATCCCGGAATGACATCCAGTCTGTGCATAGTGACCTCCTTGTCCAAACCTGGCATTTCATCATAATCCCATGCGAAGACATATTTGTATCCCTTCAGCAACTCCAGCAATCCTTGATCTTCCTCAACATCGAGGTATGCACTTAGGAAGACTGGTCTTTTCTTCTCTGTTGTTGGGCTTAAGAACACTTCTTTTAATTCCTGCTTCTGGGGTTTCGGACGATCTTCCAAGCACTCAGGAGCTTCCTTAAACTCCTATAGTGGTGCCTTCTCCCCTTCCTCGTTTGGAGCTTCCGTTAGATTGCAAATTTACTCAAGGACATCTTCGATGGAAGGGGACGAAGATGACCCCGCGCACCTTCAGATGCGATAGCACTTCTTCCCATTAGCGTAGAAGATGCTTACTTCTTCACCTTCATCATTATGTTTGACAACCCTCTTTTTAAGGTGTAAACATTCTTCTTTTGGTAAGATATCCTTGGCATTTCCTCTTACGCAACCTGTTTCTCCTTCAGGGCTCCTCTCACGACCATCACTCCTGCCGGTGATTGGTCCTTAATGTCCTCCCACTTGGGCAAGGTAGTTGGCTGAAACGGTGCTTGAGTTATTTCATCTGCCATCTCTGTGAACCGGACCTCCTCTAAATTGAAAGGTTTCACTGAGGCTGGTATTTCTACTACTCTGTTCTTCCAAATGGCCTTCATTACTTGGTGAGCCGTGGAGGGCACGACATCGAAGCGTTGGATCCATGCTCGACCAATGATCATGTGATAGGTGGTATTGGCATCAATGACATGGAATTTGGCGGAGCACCTGATTTGGCCAATCTGGAATCCCAGGCGGATCCATCCAACAGTCATTCTAGAGTCGCTTCCAAAACCCATCAATGGTGATGGTCTCTTGACAATTTTGCTCTCTGGGATACCAGCCAGCTCGAGGGTGCTGAGTGGAATCACATTCACTGTGCTCCTCCGTCGAAGAAGGCTCTTTTAAGCTCAATTTCGTTGATAACAGCAGTCACGTACAATGGCCTCTGATGATTCATGTTCGTCTTCTTGTCCGATTCATCGAACGTCATGATCAGTCCGCTTGATCGCGTGACTCTTATAACCTTGACATTCGAGACTATGAGCTCCTCTCCATAGTCTTCTACCACCCTTAAGATTGCTTTCGTCATCTCGTGTCTGCAAATCCTGGAGAAGTTCGTTTCGTCAAAGAACTTCTCGAACTTGTTGGAGCCTTTCATCCGTTCGGAACGCGAGTCTTCCGTATCCATGCCATAATCTTCGTCTTCGCAGATTTCAGCTACCACTGGAACTCCTGCATCTGCGACTTCTTCAAGGTCCACGATTGAGGTCATTGCTATATATTTTTCCTTGGGCTCCTATTGTGCATGGGACGACAAGGGATTGCTGCGCACATCCTTGGCTGGTTCATCAACAACCAACTACCCCTATTTGATTTTCCTATCTACCAGCCACCTTAGCTTCTTGCATTCCCTCGTTGGATGCATGACCTGCCCATGGCGTTCACACCATCTCGGATCTCGCAGTTGTACCCCAGAGGGCAAATGCTCCAGTGCCAGTAGAATTTTATCTTTTCTCCACCGCTTTCATAGAGTTATCGCGTCCTCGATTGAACATGGCAATGAGGGTGCCTCCCTGGAAGTAGGTCGTTGCTGCTTTTGAGGAGATGCGAACGCACTTACTTCGGCTTCACGTCTGCGCTTATAGCTGAATCTCCCAATTCTGAAGCTGGAACCTGCTGGTGCACCATCATCCGCGTACCTCTTTTTTTGCTTCTCCACCAGTGGCTCGATGTTCCGGGTGGAATCGATCAACTTTGACAAGGTAGGCATGTTCAGCTTGATTAGAATACCTTTATATTCATAGTGCATTCCCTGGAGGCAGATCTCCACAAGTCGCCTCTCAGATACTTCATCAACGCACTCCAGAGATCTGGTCCTAAACTTATTGATGAATGCAACCCCTTCTTCGTCATGCTTCTGGTGCATTCTTGAGAGATGTATGGTTGTGACCTTCTCCTCGACCTGGAAGAATTTGGTGTAGAACTTCTTATCAATATCCTCCCAGGTCTTGATTGAACCAGCCTCCAACGTCCGATACCATTAATACGCGACAGTACCCAAGGACTTGGGTGAAAGTGTGTAATGTAGACTCAAAAATGGACCTAAATACTCGAGAAGGGGGGTTGAATAGAGTATGGAAAATTTTTGCTAAACACAAATTTTTACTAATTAAATATGTGAGAAACTCAAATCTCAAGGCCTTGAGATTTTAGAAAACAGTCAGATTCTTTCAAAGGCAAAATAGAAAGCTTCAAGGCCTTGAACTTCAACCAGTTTTGAACAGTTTATAAACCCTAGTTTGATTTGAGTTGTGTGCTACAGAAAATAACAAAACTGTAAAGTAAAGAACACAAGGAAATTTACGGAGTTCAGTCCCAATGGACCTAATCTCTGCCTGAGGGATCTAATCCCACCAGGATTGGGCAAACACTTCTTATTACTCACACAAAACAGCCCTAGATCTTCAAGCCTAAGTGATTTCCCTTACACCTATACAGCTTGTGGTTCCAAACCTATCTAGTATCAGCTACTAACTGTTGAGCTAACAAGAACCTCTTGTTGTTCACTTGAACAACCAACCACTAGGTTTAGTGAGGTTTTAGATATACAAAAGATAAGCATATTACAAAACAGAAGAAGAACACAGTAGAATAATAAGCTTGTGAAGGCCTGGATGTGTTCTTCAGGAAACTGGAAGGATTGATCTTCTGAAAGCTGGAATTGATGCTTGAATGTCTGTGTGTTTGAATGTTTGATCTCCCACGAATATTCCACACCTCTCTCAATTTTCTGCAAGCCTCTCTTCTTTACAAATTCAAACCAGTCTTTTATCTACTCACTGCAACTGAATGAGAGATTTTAGGATCTCAGTTCCTGCAAATCCTCATCCTTCCCAACTGCAATTCAAACAGCTCTGAGTAGATATCCGTTGGAGTTTTTTGAGATTGCATGTGTACGTTTAACAAACCTGCAACAACATTAAAACATAGCAACAACAAAATACAGAAATATAACAACACTAAGTCTGTTTGAATTTCCAGTTTCTGAATAAAAACTGGATGAATGAATAAAACAATAATCTTATTAACTTCTGAAACATATAAGTCATGATAAAATAGTTTAAGACTCTAAGAAGTCATTAAACAATCACAATAATAAAGATCAAACCCTGCAAGAAAGAATCAAATTAGTTCTGTAAAGCTGTCAGCAACTCAAGGCACTTCTCAAGGCCTTGAAGCTCTAAACATGCTTCACAGTCTTTCAAAGTTGAAACCAGAAATCTATGATTCTCTCTGATCAGGATATCTGCAATTATGTTAGTTATATAGAGAATATAAAACATAAGTATTTTCAGCAAATCTCTGATCTTAATAATCAAATAGTCCATCTGCACAATAAAGCTACTCTCAAGGATTTGAAGCTCTGTTAGTATCTCAAGGCCTTGGAGCCTCAGAAATGCTTTGTCTTTGTCTTTCATCACTCAAAATAATTACTTCTCAAAACACACTTAAGGGTCTTTGAGTTCAACAATCTCCCCCTTGACAAAACCCATAATCTTGTGTGAATATCCCTGCAACTTCTTGTAAGAATTAGATATCAACATATTGCAGATACAATAGACAATAATACCAGTCAAACCAACTTAACACCAATAATCAGTAATTTTCAGATAACATAGATAATACCATATCACAACTGATTAACAAAAACATCTAAATATTATTATTCAGGCACTGAAAGTAACCACAAAACCACATAAATTTCTCCCCCTTTTTGACTTTCATCAAATAAAGGTAAAGAAATGTTGGATAATTACTCAGAGTCTTTAAAAAAAACTTAAACAAAAATTAATTTCTAGAATGTCAAGGCCTTGAGAACAGAAAAGAAGAAAAGAAAGAGATAGAAGGAAAGGATCAAGGCTTTGGTCTTCTCAGATCTTCATTTCTTCTTTGATGCCTGGCCTTTCTCTGAGCCTTCTCCAACTACTTCATCACTTTCAGCCTCATCAGCAGACTGATTTTCATCTTGTTCAGCTTCCACCTCTGCAACAACTTCCTCAATGATCTCATCCACCTTCTTTTTCTTAACCTGCACTGAATCACCTTCTGTAGCTGCATTAACACATGTGTCTTCACCAGCTTCTTCTTCATCAGGATGCTCATATAGATCCTTTGAAGTGAGCTCCACTGGAATTGGCTTCTTTTTCTTCTTCAAGAAATCACCTAGCCTTTCATCTGATTCAACACTGGTGTCATGACTAGTAGCAGAAGGAATCTTCTCCAAGTTAAAACCTTTGATGACAACATCTAGTTTTCCATTCATCACATTCATCAAACCCTTGAACTGGTTAAACTCAAAAGACAGATCAAATAACCTTTGTCTGAGATCTTCAATCTCAACCTGCTGATCTTCAAATTTCTCAACCAACAAGGAGTAATCCTCATTTTCTTGTCCTTTTGATGATGTATCCCCCTTTGGTTTAACAAACTCCTCCTCCTCAAGCTCAGCCTTTGACAACTCTGAATAGAACTTCCAATGACCTTTCCCAGTCTGAACTACTCCAATCCTCTGTAAGGCAGTTTCATCAATCAACCCAAAACCTCCAGTAATCTTTTCCTCCCCTTTCACAGGTATATCAAAATGCTCAAAGAAAAGAGGTAATAGGTTGGCATAGGGAAGGGGATGGTTTCTAGTTCTAGTAGCACAGTAGATCATATGCTCCATAACCACTATTGGCAAGTCTATCTCAAACCCTTGACATATCAAATACATCAGAATGAGAACTTTATCAGTAACCAACTCCCTTGAGTTTTCCCTAGGAACAACACTCCTCATCAGAATTGTAAACAAAATCTTAGCTTCACAATTGAGCACAGAGTGTGTCAACTGTTTTGGACCAGAGGAAACACCATCAATGAAAAACTTTTATTTTGCCTTCTCTAAACACTCCTTCCTATCAGGATAATCACCGACATTATACTTCCTAGGAATGCCCAATAATTTGGCAAAAGTCCTATGATCTAGCCTCAAGTTTATCCCAGACACCTTAGAAGTTAACAACAATTTATCATCTCCTTCTTGAACCAGATTCAGATAAAATAACCTAGTTAACCTAGGATAAGCCTTTGAACTTGGATTTAACACTTTCCAAACTGCAGAATCCCTTAACTTCCTCATACAATCAATATCCAGTATATCCAATAATTCATCAGAAACCATACTACAAAAAGCAACCTTAGAAGAAGCATATCCTTGCATCCACACATTCCTAACTTCAGAACTAACAAACCAATCTGAAGGAAGTGCATTTTTACCTTGATAACCCTTTTTGGTTGCAGCAGCAACTTGCTTAACCCTTGTTTTCTTCTCAGTGGGTTTGTCCTTCACTTGTTCTCCTTCAGTTGACTTCTTCTTGCTTTCCTGAGCAGATTTCCCCTTTTCTTCTTCACCAGCCTTTTTCTTCTCTCCCCCTTTCTTCTTTCTGACCTAGGTTGATCACCACCCTGAGTCTCTGTCTCCTTTTGTGGATCAATACTTGAACCTTCATCTCCCTTTTCTGTTCTGATCTTTTTTGCAGGAGGAGTGTCCTCATGCAAACACTGAGTGTTCTCTGAATCTGAATCAGAGATCACAATCTTATCCTTCTTATTTGCCCTCTTCTTAGATCTGCCAGAAGGCTTCCCCTGTTGTTGAATCCTGGCTGATTTGCGCTCCATTGTGGGTTTAGTGATTTGATAAGAGAATGAGATTGAGAGAAATAGAGAGAGAGAGAGAGCAGAGAGACATAGAGAATTGAGAGAGAATGAAGAAGAATAAGCCCTGACTTTCAGCTTAAGTAGGTTGAAAAGATGAGTCATAAAAGGACTCTACTGAAATCCACATGTAAAAAAGAATCTTTGAAAATATTTTTGGATATTTTAGAAAATTCTCTGGGTAATTGAATTATTATACAGTTATCTAAAGAGATAAGATATGATATTTGATGATCCATTTTTTTAAAAAAAATTACAGATGTTTCAAGACCTGGAGAACAATCTCAAGGCCTTGAGATTTTCTGCAGTTTTAGAAGTTTCAAAGCTTTGAGCTATACTTTCAAGGCTTTGGAAAGTATAATCTCAAGGCTTTGATATTTCAACACATAAACACAAGTAAATACCAATACTCCCCCTAAACCAATGCATCCTTGTTTAACATACCCAATTCAAGCCTTAGGGATGAAAACCTATCATCTGGCAGAGGTTTAGTGAAAATATCAGCAATCTGCATTGAAGTAGAAATAAAAGATAGAACAACATCACCTTGTTCTGCATGATCTCTAAGGAAGTGATGTCTCACATCTATGTGCTTGGTTCTTGAGTGCTGGACTGGATTCTTAGAGATTGAAATAGCACTTGTGTTGTCACAATGAAAAGGCACATTTCTGAAATTATAGCCAAGATCTCTAAGTTGTTGTGCAATCCATAACACTTGTGAACAGCAAGCTCCAGCTGCAGCGCATTCAGCTTCTGCAGTTGATAATGCTACAGAATTTTGCTTCTTAGAATGCCAACTGATCAGTGAAGATCCAAGAAACTGGCAACATCCAGAAGTAATCTTCCTATCTACTTTATATCCTGCAAAATCTGCATCTGAATAGCCACTCAACATAAAATTAGATCTCCTTGGATACCAAAGACCCCAAGTCTCTGGTTCCATTCAAATATCTAAAAATTCTTTTGACAGCAGTTAAATGACTTTCCTTAGGATCTGCTTGAAATCTAGCACACATACAAACACTGAATATAATATCAGGTCTACTAGCAGTTAAATACAAAAGAGATCCAATCATGCCTCTATATTCCTTTTGATTCACACTCCTACCATTTGAATCCTTGTCTTAGGAGAGTGATGAACTCATAGGAGTTTTAAGCACATTGGACTGTGACATATTGTACTTGTTCAATAAGTCCTTGGTATACTTTCCTTGGTGTACAAATATTCCTTTCTTCATTTGTAGAATATAAAGTCCAAGAAAGAAATTCAGTTCTCCCATTAAGCTCATCTCAAACTCCCTGCACATCAGACTAGAAATTGGAGCAAAAGTCTCCTCATAGTCTATACCTTCTTCCTGATTATATCCATGTGCCACAAGTCTGGCTTTGTTCCTTACCACTTTGCCATTCTCATCAAGCTTATTTCTGAACACCCATCTGGTTCCTATAATTGATTTCTCTTTTGGTCTGGGAACCAGATTCCATACCTTGTTTCTTTCAAATTCATTCAGCTCACTCTGCATTGCAATGATCCAGTCTGCATCTTCTAGTGCTTCCTTGGTATTTTTGGGCTCAATCAATGATACAAAGGCACTAAAAGAACACAAGTTCTTCAAATGTCCTCTTGTCTGAGTTCCAGTTGATGGATCAGATATGATATTGTCAGCTGGATGATCTGCAAGATACTTAAACTTCTTCCTTGGTATCCAGGAATATGTTCCTTCAAGGCTTTGAGTTCTTGAAACAGTAGAAGGAGCATCATAGAAAGTTTCAGTTTCTGTCTCAAGGCTTTGAGATTTTGGCTCTGCAGGGGGTTCAAAGCCTTGAGATTCTGCTGATTGATTCTGCACATTAGTTTTGCCTTTTTCCTCTTTCACAGAATCATCATCAGACTCATGCTTGTTCAAATTTAGATCTGCAAAACTTTCACTCAGAAAATCCTTAGTACTTTCATCAAAAAACACATGAATACTCTCTTCCACAATCTTGGTTTTTCTATTGTAAATTCTACAAGCTTTGCTAGTTTGAGAATATCCAAGAAATACACCTTCATCACTCCTAGCATCAAATTTACCAAGATTGCCTCTACCATTATTATGCACAAAACAGATACAACCAAAAGGTTTGAAATAAGAAACACTAGGCTTCCTACCTTTAAACAGTTCATAATGAGTCTTTTTTCAAAATAGGTCTAATCAAGCATCTATTTAGCACATAATTGGCAATATTAACAGCTTCTGCCCACAAGAACTTTGGCAAATTACTTTCAAGTAGCATGCTTCTAGACATATCCTCAAGTGTCCTATTTTTCCTTTCAACTACTCCATTTTGCTGTGGAGTTCTAGGTGCAGAAAAGTTGTGTGATATGCCATGCTTTGCATAAAATAAATCAAAGTCAAGTTGATCAAATTCCCTACCATGATCACTTCTAATGGATGCAACAGGTAAATTTTTCAAAGTTTGAAGCTCTTTGCACAATCTAAAAGATTCAGATAAGGCTTCAGTTTTGTCTCTAATGAACATCACCCGAGTAAATCTAGAATAATCATCTACTATAACAAGCATATACCTCTTACCTTTTGGGGTCTAAACTCTCATTGGACCACACAAGTCCATATGCAACAGTTCTAAGGGTCTAGAAGTACTTACAAAGTTCTTTGGCTTGAATGAGATTCTGGTTTGTTTACCTTGTACACATGCCTTGCAAACCTCATCATCTGAATTTTTTTGTGATGGTAATCCTCTTACCAAATCAGTTGAGATGATTTTATTCAAGGTGTGTATGCTAATATGCCCAAGCTTTCTGTGCCAAAGCTTTGAATCTTCCTTCAAGGCCTTGAGGCATTTTAACTTGTCACCTGCAACACTGTTAGTACTTATAGCATATAGATTATACGATCTAGGAGCAGTGAGTATGCAATATCCAGATTTCTCATCTTGCACCACACATTTATCCTTGTCAAATATAGCTTTATAACCTTTATCACATAACTGAGAGATACTAAGCAGATTATATTTAAGTCCATCCATAAGATAAACATCAGAGATAGAGTTGGAAGAACCATTACCAATACTACCTATACCAATAATATTGCATTTTGCTTTGTCACCAAGTGTGATTGTTCCTCCAGATTTTTCTGTAAGCTCGGTAAAGAGAGATTTCTTTCCACTCATATGTCTGGAACATCCACTGTCTAATATCCATTTCTGATCTTTCAAGGCCTTGGTGACATCGTGCAAAAGTAAATCATTGCCTCAACGGGCTGTTAGACCAAGTGCAAAACTTTGAGTCATACTCAGAATCAGCCATGTTTGGTTGTCTAATTCCTTTTGGAACCCAAATCTGCCTAACCTGTCCCTTAAGATGATAAGGATAAGTGTTCCTCATAATGTGAGGTTCTGATCTTCTGAAGGGACAAGTTAATCTGATATGACCAATTTTTCCACAGTAATGACACTTTGGAGAATGTCTGCTACCGGATTTGACAAAAGTAGTTTGGATTTTCTTTGGAAAATTTGGATTATAGTCAATCCCACTTTTATGCATTGATTTCAGACTTCCTCCAACACTGAGATTTAGATTATGTTCTGAGCCTGTAAAACTGGCTAGGACTTTTTTAAACTCTTGAAGTTTCTCAGTCAAAGAACAGATTTGTTGTTCTAAATCCTCAGAATGAGTCTTTAGATCAGCATATCTTTCAGTTAAGAGAGTGTTTTGATCAACAATCCCTTTTATCTGAGCCTTCAAGGCTTTGAACCTGCTGTCCAAGGCCTTGAAGTCCTTTTCAATTTTTGTCTTAGAAACTTCAACAGTTTTGTTGGTAAAAACTAGGTACAAGTTTTCTTTTACCTGCTCATGATTCTTAATCTTTAAAGAAGAAATCTCATTTCTATAACTTTTCTCATTTAAAAACATACTCTTGAGAATTTCAGGAAGTACATCAGAAGGACTAGCAAGAAGATTTTTTACCATTTCCTCAATATTGTCTGTCTGATGACTTTTCTTCATCATGTTTGGCCATGAAGCACAAATGTTCTTGATATTCTTCTGTGTCTGAGTCACTTGATTAATCAGAATCACTCCAGGAAGCCATCATGGCTTTCTTCCTTCTGTTGTCATTTTCTTTCTTTTGAAAGTTCCCGTTCTTCTTGTTTTTTGGACAGTCCCTTACTAAATGATCTGCATCACCACACTCAAAACAATTCATTACTTTAATTTTATGTAACTGTGATGAAGACTTACTTTGTAGTCCTTGCTGCTTGAAGGTCTTGATCTCTCTCTGTTGTAGTCCATGTTACCAGAGTTTCTTTTCTTCTTGAGAATCCTGGCCAAGGCCTTGGAGATCAATGCTAAAGCCTCTTCATCATCATGCTCATCTTCAGTCTCAAGGCTTTGAGATTTTTCAGTGTCTTTGGCCTTGAGTGCTAAGTTCTTGATGTTTTCACTCAGATCACCTTCTACATCCTTGATAGACATTTCATGAGTGAGCAGCTTTCCTTGTAGATCATCTAGCTAAAGAAGACTTAAGTCCTGAGCTTCCTCAATGGCTGTTGTCTTTGGCTCCCACTTGGCTTTTGGCAAGCTTCTCAGAATTTTCCTGACCTTTTCTTAATTTAAAAACTTCTTTCCCAATGACTTCAGGTTATTCACCACATCAGTGAATCTTTTGAACATCTCCTTGATGGTCTCATCTGAGTTCATCTTGAACAGCTCATATTGCCTCAGAAGTATGTTGATTTTGGTCTGTATAACCTGGCTTTTCCCTTCATATGTCACAACCAGTTTGTCCCATAATTCTTTGGCACTTTTACAATTTGACACTCTGTTGAACTCATCTGCATTAAGAGCACAGTATAATAGATTCATAGCCTTGTAATTTTTTGATACCTTTTCTAGTTCAGTAACTGAGATATTTTCCTCAGACTTGATGCATCTGACTCCATTAATGGTAGTGTAGTACTCATGAGGACCATTCTGAACTATACACCACAGTTCCATGTCTTGATCTATGATGAACATCTTCATCAATGCCTTCCAGTGCATGAAGTTATCACCACAAAACAATGGAAATTTGTTTGCTGCCCTTCCTTGTGAGAATCCACCATCTCCTACATTACTCATAGTCACAAGATTGTTAGATCTATATTAGTGACCCAAGCTCTAATACCAATTGAAAGTGTGTAATGTAGACTAAAAACAAGACCTAAATACTCTAGAAGGGGGTTGAATAGAGTATGGAAACTTTTTGCTAAACACAAATTATAACTAATTAACTATGTGAGAAACTCAAATCTCAAGGCCTTGAGATTTTAGAAAACAGTCAGAAACTTTCAAAGGCAAAATAGAAAGCTTCAAGGCCTTGAACTTCAACCAGTTCTGAACAGTTTATAAACCCTAGTTTGATTTGAGTTGTGTGCAACACAAAATAACAAAACTGTAAAGTAAAGAACACAAGGAAATTTACAGAGTTCAGTCCCTGTGGACCTAATCTCTGTCTGAGGGATCTAATCCCACCAGGATTGGGCAAACACTTCTTATTACTCACACAGAAACAGCCCTAGATCTTCAAGCCTAAGTGATTTCCCTTACACCTATACAGCTTGTGGTTCCAAACTTATCTAGTATCAGCTACTAACTGTTGAGCTAACAAGAACCTCTTGTTGCTCACTTGAAAAACCAACCACTAGGTTTAGTGAGGTTTTAGATATAAAAAAGATAAGCATATTACAAAACAGAAGAAGAACACAGTAGAAGAATAAGCTTGTGAAGGCTTGGATGTGTTCTTCAGGAAACTAGAATGATTGATCTTCTGAAAGCTGGAATTGAAGCTTGAATGTCTGTGTGTTTAAATGTGTGATCTCCCACGAATATTTCACACCTCTCTCAGTTTTCTGCAAGCCTCTCTTCTTTCAAAATTCAAACCAGTCTTTTATCTACTCACTGCAACCGAATGAGAGATTTTAGGATCTCAGTTCCTGCAAATCCTCATCCTTTCCAACTGCAATTCAAACAGCTCTGAGTAGATATCCGTTGGAGTTTGTTGAGATTGCATTTGCATGTTTAACAAACCTTCAACAACATTAAAACATAGCAACAACAAAATCCAGAAATATAACAGCACTAAGTCTGTTTGGATTATACCACTGTGACAATCCGGTCACACTTTCAACAATAAAATATCGATTAATCGATAAAATCGCGATTTACTGTCAACCCGTCTGACACTTTCAGATGTCCAAAACTCAACCCGCATGACACACAGTCCTCTGAACAACATTTTCAATTATATTTCTGAAAATCTGGTACGTGACTGAATTTAGTAAATAATTACACCAGCTCGTCAAAATGACAGTTTTTATAAGGTATCGCAATTCGACTTAAAAGTTACAGTTTTCTCTAAAAACAGCTAAAAATAACAATTTCTAGCTAAACAGTCCACTTTTTAGCAATTAACATCGCAATATGGTCCATTCCTGTTCAACCTGTAAAACAAAGGGGTGAGCCAAAATAGCCCAGCAGGTACCGCCTAACCACTGGCGTAGAAATCTAAAATCTACTTAACACAACAGCCAGTTATTACACATCAGCATGCAGTACCAAATACACAAACAACGTGATTTATCAATCACCAGATAATTATCAGGTAGCTGAAAAGCTGTAAAATCATACCAACACTATACACAAAAATACACTTTAACTGTTGGGTAAAAACTGGATGAATGAATAAAATAATAATCTGATTAACTTCTGAAACATATAACTCATGATAAACTAGTTTAAGACTCTAAGAAGTCATTAAACAATCACAATAATAAAGATCAAACCCTGCAAGAAAGAATCAAATTAGTTATGTAAAGTTGTCAGCAGCTCAAGGCACATCTCAAGGCCTTGAAGCTCTGAACATGCTTCACAGTCTTTCAAAGTTGAAACCAGAAATCTATGATTCTCTCTGATCAGGATATCTGCAATTGTGTTAGATATATAGAGAATATAAAACATAAGTATTTGCAGCAAATCTCTGATCTTAATAATCAGATAGCCCATCTGCAACACAAGATTGTTAGAACATTCAGCACAATAAAGCTACTCTCAAGGCTTTGAAGCTCTGTCAGTATCTCAAGGCCTTGGAGCCTCAGAAATGCTTTGTCTTTGTCTTTCATCACTCAAAACAATTACTTCTCAAAACACACTTGAGGGTCTTTGAGTTCAACATTGAGGAATTCACGCATGAGAATCCTGGTGTCGATCCCGTACGGGCCCATCAGATCGACAAAACGCATCACGTGTTTCTGCGCATTCCCGCTTACTTCATCAAACTTCTCCCATTTTGGCGCCTTGTATCCAGCAGGATTGGGCATCAACTATATGTCGCGTGGGATGTGTGGTGCATTATCAACCTTTGGTATAATGGTATCAGCAAAGTACTGGTTTGCAATGAGATTGTCTAGCCTTTACTCCAAGGCTGTCACATTAGAAGGTGCGCCTGCCCCTGGAGTCCACGATGGGGTTGCTGCAAGCCCCGGTATGTATGGTAAATTGGGATCATAAGGAGGTGGAGGTGTGTAGCTGCCCTGGACTCCGGTCGCGTATGATGGCGTAGGGTATGAAGGCGAATTCTCAGTAGACGCGCGTTCTGACTGATAACTCGGCACCAAAGGAGACTCTGAGGATGTTCTCGGTTGAGGCACGGGTCCATTAGGAAAGGACGCCTAGGAGTTCAGTGGTGCAGCCGTGTGCGCCATGGGTGGCACAGTGGCCCCTTGCAGAGTCAAGGGTCCCTGAGCACTAGGTGCTGTAGTGGATCCAGGTAAGGCCAAGGCTCCCTGGCTAGCACTTTGTGCAAGCCCTCCCAAAATATCCATGATCTGGGTTATCAGGGAAGATTGAACTTGCATAGCCCTTCCTTGGCTCTAAATGGTAGCATTCAGCATTTCCAAAGAGGGATTAGTCCCAGTAGATGTCTGGGTATTGGTGTTGGTGCTGGGGAGGGTCTCCTCCCTCTAAATTTCTTCCTATTGGAGAATTTTATCACCATCACGGAGGTTGGACTCAAGAGACATGGCTACTAGGTTGATTGATTGAAGCTTTTGAAGGTTTATGTTCACGTCGGGTTCACCAAATTGGGTACACGGAAATCCCAGGGATAGATCCAAGTGTACACCTCAAGTAGGGGATCAGAATAATAACAAGAAGAACACAGAGAGATTGACGGTAGTGAGTAGGGAGAGAGTAAGCACTTGTAACTGTTCTTGAGAGAGAGACAGTGTATAAATTTAGCAAAAAGATTCAAGATTTGCTATGGAAGGCAATTTTTCCTGCATATAGTGGGGAAGTAAACGGTGTGGAGGGGTTAATGCGCCCATTAATGGCGGCTTAATGACCGCCTCGTAATGGCACATTCGAGCGTATATATAGGGCACGTTACGCATCAGTTCCGCATATGCAGGGACCGTTATGAGATCGACCGGATTTATGGGACACATAGTCCTTGAATCTCTTAGACAGTTACTAAGGGTCACGCGCGAGCGTGGTTGTTGCTCTCGCGCGTACTTTAGCCTCCAAAACACTAAGTCCCTACAATTCCCGTGTGGTTGGTATCGCGGATGGCCGTGTCTCACAGCCCCCAAGTGGATAAGCTCGCATGTAGTATATGCGAATCAGAAGGGATGTGATAGAGTGTATACGGAGTACCTTTAGGTGTACCAGATTGCTACCACATGGTCCATGGTAGGTCTGTTCAGAATCCACTATCTACAGAAAATCAAAGAATTACTTTGCCTCCCATAAACTAGTTGTAATGACTAAAAGCGACCCTATCCGATACTTATTGGGGCATTCTGCTCCCTGTGGGAGATTGGCAAAATGGTACATAACAATATCGCAGTACGACATCACATGTCCGCGTCCAAAGGCCATTAAATCTCAAGCAGTTGAAGATTTGCTAGCGCAATTCCCAAAATATAATTATGAGCCTATGACAGAGGAAGTGCTTGAAGGAACTGAATTATGCTCGATTGAATCGCTTTACTAGAAGCTGCACTTTGATGGTTCGTCGAAGAAAGCAGGAGGAGGTACCGGAATTTTCCTGACTAATCCCGACGGGTAAGTCATTCAGATGTCGAACAAGCTGGACTTCGAAGTAACCAAAAATGAAGCCGAATACGAAGCCTTAATTGCATGTCTTCTCGCTGCCAAGTGATAAGAAGGAGGCTGACAAACTCACGAAGAAATCGACTCGATATGTGTTGAAAGAGAACCTGCTATGGCGAAAAGAAAACGATGGAAATCTACTTAGATGCCTAAAAGGTCAAGAGATACAAGAGGTCATGGAACTATCCCATCAATTGGACCATCAAGGAGGCGCAAAACTGTGCAGACAGATTTAGACTCTGGGTTATTTTTGGCTGACCATGGATGTTGACTGTTGCACGAAGGTCAATTGATGTCAACAGTGCCTCTTCAACGGCAATCTGGTGCATGCTCCCGCAGTCGATTTACACGCACTAGGAACCCCTTGGCCATTTCACACAAGGTCCCTCGACTTCATCGGTCCCATTCGCCCATCGTCGCATGGGAACCAATACATTTTAACTGGAACTGAACACTTCACAAAGTGGGTGGAAGCAATACCTCTCAAAACGAAAAACGCGTTAGCAGTCGTCAAATTCATTCAAGAGAACATCAATAATCGTTTTGGGATTCCTAATACGATCCTATCAGATAACAGAACTCCTTTTGTCAATCGTCAAGTTGCCTCGAAGCTGATGGAATACAATGTAAGGCAGGTATGCTCGACGCCCTATTATCCGAAAGGAAATGGGCAGGCTGAAGCTACTGATAACTCTCTATTACAGTTATACTTCTTGCACGTTTTATATCGTTATGCGTGCTTTCCGGGATGATAATCTTATTTTACACAATCATTAGAGAGAAAACATAGAATCTTAGCTATAGGCATTATATTGTTAATCCAGGCGTTTCTCGCATTATTTTATGTATTTTTGTCACGTTTGATCGCACGGGTTGTGTCTAGTTTTGTTTTGGCAGGGAACAGAGCTTGGGAGATGAAGCGGAAAGGAGAAACAAGCTTGGGAGATTAATCAGGAGCAAAAGTGGATAAGAAATCGTGAAGAAAATTGTGTAGAGACATGGAGAGGGGAGGCAAGTGTCATTTTCAAAAGTTTGGGTAATGACACTTTAGCACCCCGTTGAAGAGAAAAAAAAGAAGAAGAAAAAAAGACTCCAGGTGATCGCACGACCAGGATATTGTGGTCGTGCGATCAGAAAATATCCAAACTCACTGTATATCACGACCATAGCTTATGGTCGTGCAATCAGGAAGTAGGATCAGAGCTGATCACACGACTAGGATTTTTCTGGTCGTTCGATCAAAAGCTGATCACACGACCAGGATTTTTCTGTTTGTGCGATCAGAAGAAAAGAGGCTACTCACGCACGGGAACTTAATATTGGAGTTTAGGGTTATTAATTAAGAGTCCTTGGTGATTAATTAATACACCCTAGACCTAAAATAGACATAAAGAGAAAGGGAAAGGAGGAGGCTACAAGGTCAAACGGAGGAGGAGACTCACGAAATACCTCCATTGAAGACCTAGGGTTTGAGTTTTTCTTCTTCTTCTTCCTCTCTCAATCTTGTATGGAGAAAATTGTAAGTTCTGTTTAGTTGATCTCAATTAGCTAAACACTTTTTCTAGGCATCTCATATGAGATCCTAAAGTTATGTAGACGGTTATTTCCCGGATTTGAATCTTTGTTTCATGCTCTATGTTTCGATTTATTGAACGAATACTTAGTTTCTTGAACTTGTTGAATCTCATCTATTGACAGGACGTGATTATGATTCGATATGCAATAAAACTAGGGTTTATTCTTGAATTGAATTTTTCTTAATGCTTAATTTTGTTCTAGTCCAATTGTTCACATGCTGTTCTTAATTCTTAGTGTTGAAGGAGTCATGACCCGGAAATACTATGTAGTTAGCTTGTGCGCGACAGCGACTTTAACTAGCCTTGATGAGATGTGAACACCCTGAATCACCGAGACCGAAAAGGAGAAGTATTAGGATTGGCCTAGTGTGGGTAGATTCGGTAGGATTATTCCCCTGCTCCATGAAACGGTGGACCGATAAGACCGTTATTGTATCAGTAGATGACCTTCTAGAACGGACCGGTAGACAACATGAGACCGAGAGGATATTGTAGTCAACCGAGACGTAAAATGACATGAGATCGACAGGAGATTGTCATAGTATGTTACCCGACTTGATTAGGTTCGAAGTAACGTGTTACTCAGATAATCCGGAAATCGTCTGCAGCCCTAGGTGATCTAGAGATTGCCTAGTTTCTCCATATCTGTTTATTAATAATAAAAAATACAAAGACATTAGCTTGGTTTTTATTTCACTTCTTAAATCAATCAAATCTTTCCTCCTGTATCGTACTCTAAATTAAGTAACTAATTAAATAATATAAAGTATGTCCTCATAGGATCGATAGATCGGGGTTGAAATACCACCCCTATATTACTTGACAGCGCACTTGCGCATACGCGTTAAGAAATCGCATCAAGTTTTTGGCGCTATTTCCGGGGAGAGCAGTAGATTATTAATTTAGGAGTTAGTTTATAGTAATTTTATTTTAGTTTGAGTTTTAATCTTTTTATTCTATATCTCTGTGCTTCACGGGTGTCTTGTGAGTCTGTTTTTCAGGAACTCAGGAAGCAAGAGACAATATAATCATGTGGAGCGAAGACTGTTATTCAGGTCCCCCCTAATGTTTCCACTGCAGAGGTAACCATGAAGAAGAGGACGCATGCATAGCTTAGTGCTATGTATGCGGCATTTTGCGCGACCGTAGAGACTCATGTCGAGTACATGCACCCCAGCTTCATCAGCACCAGGAAGACTCATCAGCGATTATGGCACAAAGACGTATTATGGAGGACATCCAAGTGTGCTCCAACTTCTTTTCCATAGCTGCACAATTACCACAAGAGGAGTCAGCCACATGTAGGGAATACGTGAGGGAGATGATGGAGAGGATAAAGAAACGAGTAGAAAAAATGTCAACAGCAGGAGAATCTAGTATTCAAGAGCCACAAGAGGAGCCCTTGCCACATGACAGTGAGCCTCATATTGAGCCTTCATCATCACCACCACAAGTGGAAGAAGAGATACCTGAGCCGATCAAAGACTGCAGTGTCCAGGAAAAATTGGTGGACTCTGCCATTTATGAGGACTCAGACTCGGATTCAAACTGGGGTGGATCGGTAAGCCTAAGATGGAAAGATCTGTCGTATTGCGAGCCAAGACCGCAGACACCCTCACATCCTTGGCATGAATGGGATGACACCGGCATTAAAAGCATGTGGTGTACCGGCGATGAAGCTGGTGAAACACTTGTGCTCAGTGATATTGAGGTAAAAGTCCCAACTCTGATTAATGATTAATTCTCCATATCCTATGTCACGCAAGTCTGCGACGAGCTGGAACAATTACTGTATGGGGATTCTTATGGGTAAGAATGTGATGAGCAACTTCCAATCTCTTTTTCTATGGGCGATTCTATTGATCATCCATATGCCATAGTCAAGGAGTTGGAAGTCAGCAAGTGTGGGGGGTGTGGATGTAATGCATGGGTCATTTGAAGGGCATATAGCACCAAGGAGGTACTAATGGGATGAATTTATGTAAAAGGATGCATGTGAGCCAGTGGTACTGTGTGGAAGTTGATCAAGAAGATAAATTGCAAGATGAAAAGAGTCAGCTTCTACAACTCTCCACCGTCTTTGCAGCACATGCGTGCATGCGAGGTTTTGGAAAAGAGATGGTGGAAGAAGAAGAAGTGGAGGGATAAAGCATCCACCACCATCCTTTTCGGTTGAGGTAACCGGGTCGGGCTGTCGACCTTAAATTACAACCGCTACTTGGGAGGCAACCCAATGTAGAGTAGGATGTTATTTATTTCTGTTTTTGTCTTTTAGTTCTCCATATTTAATTTTGAGGGGTGAGAGATAGTTGTGTTAATTCTTCCAATCAATGTGCAGGGACACAGGTACAGAAGATGCACCTGTTCCCCTTCTTGATGCGCGCAATAGAGAACGTTGAGTAGGCGCATCGGAATCCGGACGAGAGGAGAGACTTTCCGGAAACTGTCAACGGTCCACAAGACCCCTTCTTGTTGCAGTTTCGCGGCAACGATGCCCATGTAGGTCCGGGCACCACAGGTATCTCTAACTCTCTATGTTTAAAGTTTTGATCCATAATTATGTAGATCCACCCCCAACACATTTAAGCGAGGACACCTCGTACTTGATCTCTAAATTCGTTGAGGACAACGAAACGCTTAAGTGTGGGGGAGTTTCTGTATAATTTCACCAGCCATGTTTTGTCTTGCATAGCCTTGTTACATGTAGTTTGTGTAGTATTGTGTTAATGTGGTTAGTGTAGAGTGGTGTTTTAGTGTCGACTGTGCTAGTTTAATATTTTTTCATTGTTGCACATTTAATTATTGAGTCCCCTACCCAAAACGTGTGGTTAATCGAGTTGGCCAAAGCATATAGAGTCTAGTAAAATATGAAAATAAAATTGAGAAAAAAATAGAAAAGCAAAAATCCATAAACATTTAAAATTGATGAGGCTTGAAATCAGAGAGATTTCAGTGAAAGAGTCTCAATGAATAGGAAGCATCGTAGTGGGGAAAACCTTAACTCTTAGTTTCTTGCGCACCTGTTTCACGAAAGGATGTCCCGGGTATTCAGGTAATGTGGTCTTTGGGGTGGTTGAATAGTCCGTTTTCGAGTGGAAACTTGTGGCCTCTTGAAATCTGGCGTGGACCTTCGTGAAGAGTCGGTTCCATGTTTTACAATGGCTTAGCCTAAGTGAAGTTAGGGAGTGTACACCACCATCCCTTACGGAGGTTTCAAGAGCT
This sequence comes from Linanthus parryae, assembly GCA_023055425.1. Classification (NCBI taxonomy): domain Eukaryota; kingdom Viridiplantae; phylum Streptophyta; class Magnoliopsida; order Ericales; family Polemoniaceae; genus Linanthus; species Linanthus parryae. The sequence goes on along the minus strand of JALGPY010000005.1, from coordinate 107,203,112 downwards.
AACCGAAAAATCCCACACTTAGTTGCTCTAAATGCACGGCTGAATTAATTAGAAGAGAATGAAAAAGGAAAAAAAATAAAAATCTTCTATTGGACTACATACGGTGAACAGCCTAATGTGCCCCCGTTCGCGCAGGGAATTTGGATTCAAACCAATTAGAGTGTCTAAGAAAAATTTAAGTCAAGCCGTATTACACGGAGTTGTGTCTCCCGTCACTGGGACAATTTGCACTCAATGCAATAACGGCTAAGAGGGTTTGAAAACCTCAAATGACTTGGCGACGAAAGACTACAATAGGATTTAGGGTCTCTAGACCCTCTGAGCTAAACGACGTGCCCGGATCTGGATTGAGTTTGGTGGATGTTTGGGGACTCCTTAGTGATCTTGTGCGTAGGGTCATCGTATTTTCAATTCCTTGTTGCGGTTGTGAGAATTGAAAAAGAGATTTGTGAGAACTTGATGATTTTGGTTAGTGATAGCGAGATTGCCCATCACTTAATAAAAAAAATACGTTGTTTCAATTCTAGAACTGTTCAATAGTCGAGTTGCATTGTCTATAGTTATGTAGATTGCATTATGTGTGTGAGTTGTTTGTGTCACATGGCTAGTGGAGTTGTATGCAATTTGGTGGATTAAAACGTAGTGTATGGTTTGATTTTGCTCGGGACGCGCAAAACAGGTAGTGTGGGGGATTTGATAACTCTCTATTAGAGTTATATTTCTTGCACGTTTTATATCATTTTGCGTGCTTTCCGGGTTGATAATCTTAGTTTTACACTATGATTAGAGAGAAAATACAGAATCTTAGCTCTAGGCATTATATTGTTAATCCAGGCGTCTCTCGCATTATTTTATGTATTTTTGTCACGTTTGATCGCACGGGTTGTGTTTCGTGTTGTTTTGACAGGGAACGGAGCTTGGGAGATGAAGAGGAGAGGAGAAACAAGCTTGGGAGATTAATCGAGAGCTAAATTGGAGAAGAAATCGTGAAGAAAATGGTGTAGAGACATGGAGAGCGGAGGCAAGTGTCATTTTCAGAAGTTTGGGTAATGACACTTTAGCACCCCATTGAAGAGAAAAAAAAAGAAGAAGAAAAAAAGACTCCAGGTGATCGCACAACCAGGATATTGTGGTCGTGCGATCATAAAATATCCAAACTCATTATATATCACGACTATCGCTTGTGGTCGTGCGATCATGAAGTAGGATCAGAGCTGATCACACGACCAGGATTTTTCTGGTCGTGCGATCAGAAGCTGATCACACGACCAAGATTTCTCTCGTCGTGCGATCAGAAGGAAAGAGGTCATTCACGCACGGGAACTTAATGGAGGAGTTTAGGGTTATTAATTAAGAGTCTTTGGTGATTAATTAATACACCCTAGACCTAAAATAAAAAAAGGAACGTGAAAAGAAAGGAGAAGGAGGAGGCTACGAACGTCAAACAGAGGAGGAGACACACGAAAGACCTCCATTGAAGACCTAGGGTTTGAGTTTTTCTTCTTCTTCTTCCTCTCTCAATATTGTATGGAGAAACTTGTAAGTTTTGTTTGGTTGATCTCAATTAGCTAAACACTTTTGCTAGGCATCTCATATGAGATCCTAGGGTTATGTAGACGGTTATTTCCTGGATTTGAATCTTTGTTTCATGCTCTATGTTACGATTTATTGAACAAATACTTAGTTTCTTGAACTTGTTGTTGAATCTCGTCTATTGACACGATGTGATTATGATTCGATATGCAATAAAACTAGGGTTTATTCTTGAATTGAATCTTGCTTAATGCTTAATTTTGTTATAGTTCAATTGTTCACATGTTGTTCTTAATTCTTAGTGTTGAAGGAGTCATGACCCCGAAATACTACGTAGTTAGCAAGAGTGCGACAGCGACTTTAACTAGCCTTCATGAGATGTGAACAACAACCCTGAATCACCGAGACCGAAACGGAGAAGTGTTAGGATTGGCCTAGTGTGGGTAGATTCGGTAGGATTATTCCGCTGCTCCATGAAACGGTGGACCGACATGACCCGTTATCGTATCAGTAGATGACCTTCTAGAATGGACCGGTAGATAATATGAGACCGAGAGGATATTATAGTCAACCAAAACGTAAAATGACATGAGACCGACAGGAGATTGTCATAGTACGTTACCCGGCTTGATTAGGTTTGAAATAACGTGTTACTCAGATAATCCGGAAATCGTCTACAGCCCTAGGTGACCTAGAGATTGCCTAGTTTCTCCATATATGTTTATTAATAAAAAAAATACAAAAACATTAGCTTAGTTGTTATTTCACTTCTTAAATCAATCAAATCTTTCCTCTTGTACCGTACTCTAAATTAAGTAACTAATTAAATAATCTAAAGTGTGTCCTCGTGGGATCGATAACTCGGGGTTGGAATACCACCCCTATCTTACTTGACCGTGCACTTGCGCATACGCGGTAAGAAATCGCATCAGCTACAAACAAAACTTTGTTGAGGATCCTAAGCAACATGTCTGCAGATGATCACAAGAAGTGGTCAGACTCTGTAAGTGTAGCATTGTTGGCTTATCGCACGTCACCAAGAACTCCTATAGGGGATTTTCCCTTCTTTCTTTGTTATGGAGCTGAAGCAGTCGTTCCCGCTGAAATCAAGGTTAACTATGAGAGATTAGCCTTTAGTGCTCTGTACGAGAATCAACGCGATCATGATCTCATTTTACTTGAAGAAAAGCGCGAGCAGGCCAAGAGAGCAAACACGCAATAAAGGAAATAATTTCTCGAGCATACAACAAAACTGTTCAGCATCGAGATTTTGCCAAGGGAGATCTAGTCCTGCGAGCTTCTGATCATTGCATGCGCGAAGCAACTCATCTCAAGTTTGCTGCTAACTGGGAGGGTCCATTTAAAGTTGAAGAATTCATCGACAACGGCTATTGCACGATCTTGCAATGTCACGGGACTGCAACAACTCCTAATCCGATCAATATGTGATGGCTTAAGAAATGATACCCTTGAAATGCTTCCTGCAAACACATGTTGTATTCTGCCGATTTCCTTCCATATGAGGACTCCATATTAATTATAAATGACTCTCCCATATGAGAGATTGCTTATCAACTTTTCGTGTGTCATTTATTTTGTTGCATTACCCACATTAACTTGTATTCGATTGCATGATTCTAAATATAAGCCTATCTGTTCAGATAGCAATCACGCTTGATCAAAATCCTATCTGCTTAGATAGCACCAATACGCGAGCTTAAGTCTATCTGTTTAGATAGTAGTGATTCTTGCCTTAAGCCTATCTGTCTAGATAGCATCCATTCTTGATTAAGTCTATCTGTCTAGATAGCAGCCATTCTTGATCAAGCCTATCTCTTTAGATAGCAGCAATATGCGATTGAAAGACTATCTATTCAGATAGTTGCGCGGTATTTGAAAAGCATCCTACCTCGATAGTAGCAATACGCAATCTAAGGCCTATCTATTTTGATAACAGCAAAATTTGAAGCCATAATACTTTGTTACTACAAGTCTATCTAATCAAGATAGCAAAAATGACTCTCAATATCTGCGAAGCAAAAGCACTTTTTCATAAGCAAAATTCAGATACGCATAATTTCACGTACAACCTTACAAAATGAGTTTCAAATTGCAAAAGCCACATAGCGATTAAATGATTTAAAATTCATACATCAAAATCAGACCGATTCAAGTGATTCAAACTACAATCTGCGAAAGCTACAAGGCCAAGCTATTGGTCTTCCTCAAACAAGTCCTTTAAAAGCGAGCCTTGAGCTGCCAATTTTACAGAATCTCTAGTCCATTGATCCATATATGCCTTGTGCTGCTAATGATTCTATTTCGCCTCCTCGTACTGATTAATGGCATTTTCAATTGCCTCCTTTTGGGCGCGAAGTTTAGCGGATTCACGGAAATTTTTGATCTTTATCAATATTTCAATAAGGAAATCGAGGTTGAGCTTGCCTTGTGAGGCGTGCTGAATTCCCTGCACATTTGTCAAGACGTATTGTGCGTTTGAAAGAGAAATGTTCGCTGGAGTAGTGTTGCAAATCCTCTCCATAAGGCCTGTCAATAAGGAGATCCTTCCTGTCCTTAGGCGCCAATTCAAGAACTCTTGCGAAGGCCTGTGGATACGAAATGCGAATTTTCATGAGTCGCTTTAGACAAGACTGGTTTATGCCTACATTTTTAAAAATAATAAGTATGAAATTATTCAACCTTATAACAAAACTAGAAGATTTCTCACCAGTGCCCGCGACTATCTCACGAAGAGAAGGATATGGGGTCGCTGCTGTTTTCCCACTAATAGAAGCCTCTGCTTCGGCCAATCGCTTGTCTGCAAGGATCTCTCGTGCAAAATACTCTTCAGGAACGATGCAATTCGTTCAGACTCAATGGCTTCGAGAGCCTGTGTAGCCCATGCTCCCCAAGGGTTTTGAGCAAGAATTGCTTCCAAATTCAGAACAGACGCTCTATTGTCATCATGAGATTCTTCACTAATTAAGTCGGAAAGCGATAAATCGTCACTCTAAGCCCTACTCCAAATACCTTAAGAGGACTCCACATTCCCCGGAACAGATGAGTTGTCGGGATTTGTCGCATATGGGACAAATCTTTCCGGAATCTCATTTGCTGCCACGGGAGTGTTCGGACTTGATGATGCATTCTGAGCAGGCTCTTTTGGGAGTGACATTTAATGGAACTTCACCGGGTGAAGTGATTACCTCCCGAAGTGACTCAGCTTGCTCAACATTTTCAGCCCTTACTTCCTCTCTCTCTTGCTGAAGGTCCTCCTCTTCCTCCTGCTCGATGATGAGGTCAATATGCTCATCTTCAATGTTGTTTTTTTTTTGCCAATTGCTTGTGTATCTCACTCATCCGTTGCCACATCTTCACTGGGAACTTCGCGAATGGTCTCAGGAATGCGAACTATAGCGTTGCGAACCCTAGGTAGTCTTGAACCTAACATTTTTGCCAAAATGCAAAGTTGCCAATAATGATTTCTAACGTTCCATATTGTCAAACTTCAAAAGGGTTTATCGTGAAAAGGCCCCTCCACATTCATATGGAATTGCATCTCCATATTCATATGCAAATCTATATGAGTGTTATTTCGCAGGTTATCATCATTTTCTTTTAACAATGCATGACATGATTATATGCCAAAGTACTATTATTTGTTGAGCATGAATGCGATAAATTTGATTATAGCAATTCTGATTGCATTATTTACCTGATGTCTCTCCGCACTGATCCACTAACCATTGACGAATGTCACGTTCGGACACTCCATGTTTTAAAGCTCGAAAAATAATATCTTGACATGCCAAGGCAAATTTGAATATAGTACCTTCCTCACCTTCATCCGCGACGATTTCTTGGAAATCTACTTGAGCGCGCTGCATTTGTACGACAGTCGACTGCGAACGATGCTCTTGCTCCTCGAGGCTCTTTCTCAAATCTTGCTGAACTTGGGATTCCTCCTACAGCCTTGCGCGTTCAGCTGCTTGTTCAGCCATTGTTCTTGATTTTTCGAGTGCCCCTGCTATGGCCTTTTCTCTAAAGACTTATTCTCTTCCGAGAGGTACATCCTTGAGATCTTCCTAATCATCGATTGTTTCTTCACTATCCGTGATACATGGGCATTATGATAAGTAGCCAATAGATTTCATAACCTTAAATCTATTTGATTTACCTTCATCAATGGTAATTTTCGCACCTGGGTTATACTCAACAAAGTCTTCTATACTAGCTTGTCGCGCGCTCCGCATGTTTGTCTTTGGTTGAAGTTGCTTTTTACCCCTAGCTCTGGGCATTATTGTTGTCTTTGGACGAGTTTCCTAAACGTCAACGAGGCTCTTCCTTTGACGCTTTGTCTGTCTCACAGCAATTGGGCGCGACTCATCTTCTTCTGGCTCCTCAGATGCCTTTGTCTTTCTTGGGTTTTTATCTGCCTCTGCCATCAAGAGAACGAATTCTGCAATGGCTACTCGAACTCGCGCTTGGTTCTCCTGGTACATCGGCATCTCAGGGTCTATTCTGACATTGGCTTTGTATTTTTCCCTAAGATCATTTATGAACCCTATGCTGCGACCGCCAGATGCGAATCTTCTGAAGTAACACTATGAAACGTGATCGCTACATCGCATATTGAGGCAATGATAGCGTTAAGAATGATAAGGGAAATACCTTGTTGAAGTTCTTAGAGTAAACTCTCCTCGCAGTATTAGAATTTTCTCCGACTGCAGCGATCTTCTCTCGCAATATCAAATTCGCACACAGGTTCATGTCTTTATCCAGAAGCGAATAAAACCCATACTCATTTGCATTTTTGGAGCATGTGGACTTGAAAGGATAGCTGAAGTCTATGCGGATATCTGGAGCCTTATGTGGTCGGAATCTATTAAGAGATCTCGCAAGCAGATGAATTTGCCCATTCCAGAAGGAAACACAATTTGGTGTTTTTTGCCCTTCTATGTTCCCGGCAGGTTGAGTAAAAGGAAGCATGGCCACCAATATGTCGTTGTAGTGCCTATAAATCAAGCACTTATAACAAATTTCGTTGATCGCATTCGGCCAAGACGAAGGAGCTACAGCATCAAACCCGAGTTGAGGGCTTACTCTGACTGGGTCATAGTCGACTGTAATGGCCTTATAACTTGAGCACTCATCATCACACTCAGACAAAGCACGCAGAGCTCCCCTTGTACACCAATTCATGAACCTGTATTAGTATCTTCTAGCCTTTGTGATAAGCGCAGGAGTGATGGCCATGTCTTTTTCAGGATACATACGCGAATGATCGCGAATATCTGGCAAAGCTTTGACGTACGGTCTTGACACGAAACAGCTGCTATCATCGCAAATCAGAGGGAAGGAACGTCGAGTTCCTTTGGTTTTGAACCAACGCCACGCTCTAGGGCAGAGAAATCGCGTCTGAGCATTGGGCGCATTCCACAGTGTTACCTTTGTGGGAACTGGAGCATACATAGGCCATCTTTCGAACGCCCACATTCAGAGGAACGCGACGTTGACGAATGATAAGACATCGACCCTTCCGTGCGACTGATCCACGTGGATCATGGCAAGATCCAATAGATGTCATAAAGATTCGATAACTAAAGGCCCCAGAGCTACCTTTTGGCCAAAGGAAAGTCAAACTGCAATGGCAAGCACGTGGCAAAAGACCCCATCATGAGGATGCCCATCCACCAGATGCCTCGACATCCATACACAGAGAAAGCCAGTCAGAGTGTTGCTAAAACACTTTCCCACTATAGAGGTACTCGCTTCGGGATCATCTACGAGAATCTCCTGCGCAATTTTTGGCTTGGCGAAATCTTGGAAGAAGTATGTTATCCATCTCGACCATACATTCTTCGCCCCTCTTTTTAGAACTGCATGTGTCTCCAAGTGAGTGCTCGAAGTCCATCTTGTGGCAGTTTTCTTGACTTCAGAGATGTATCCTCGCATTTTCTCAAAGATAGCAAGTTCTTCCTTGCTCTTTAACAGAGATAAGGGGTCCACAGGTGTTGGGTTTTGACGCAGGTTACGCAGCAAAAAAACAAAATTAATCCTGCTCAAATCCCATCATAGGAAGAGAATCATAACGATGGTAAGGGAAGAAACAAGTAACACACCTTAGAGGTCTCCTGTGAGGACTTGTAATGTGAATAGTGTCACGTCTCTACAGTTGATCCACGCCTAGAGGTGAGATCTAGATCTTCCAACTCCTTGTGCTAGCTAGGAAGAATGGAGGGGAAGAAGAAATCACGCAACAATGGAGCACCAAGGTGGGCGGCACCTACTTGTGTGGCCGACGGGTAGGGGGCGGTCCCAAAGGGGGTTCGGCCCTACTTTGGGACTTGCTCTCTCTCCTTGATTTATTCTCTCCTACTCTAATCATGTAGATGTCCAGAGAAAAATAAGCTAGGAGTGTTCTTTATATAGTCCAACAACTCCTTGTCCTACTACATAAAGAACCCCTCTCCTAATCCTACTCAAATAATGATTAGTCCCTTTTGAAAACTAGTCCTAATCATGTCTATACATGGATTAGCTCTATTTGCAATTTAATAATAATCATGTCTCTACATGAATTATTCCACCTTGGCAAATCCTAATCATGTCCACACATGGATTAGTCCAACTTGCATATTAGTCCTACTAAGTTAGCAAGTTGTTGTGATTTGATCCTTCTAATTAATTAATCATATTAATTGATTATTTCTCAAGTCTAGTTCACCCATATATGGCGTGTGACCCCATAGGTTCTATTTAGTTGGTAGTAACTATTTACTATTATGGAGCGGCCTCTAGCAAGACATCCACTCTAGCCAACAAATAAAATAGTCATCATGACAAACCTTGTGCCCAATATCACATATTGCGTTTATGCCTTGGTCTCTATACACGGATTGGACACGAGACATAATAGTCACACTCGTATATCCAATCCATAGTTTCGATCCTGGCAATATGCTTATGCAAGCAGATAACATCAATATCTCCATATTGATTTATTTGAGTCGGGCCAGACATTCAATAAGCACCATCCCTCGAGTGGCCATGGATATTTACTCCCATTATGTGGGAGGGACAAATCCTCTCTACATCACTACGATCTCTAAGCTTGCTTCCTATCATGCCCGATAGTTATCTATATAGTTGCCCGGTTAAGGCACAACGTTGGATAACATCAAAGCATGATACTCCACAACTAGAGTATCTAGTGACTTCAAGTCTAAGGATTACAATATAACTGGCACTGCGAGAAGCGATTATGAATTTTACATAATCCAATGTATCCTTCTCGTTGTGGGTCTATCCAGTATCCCATTACCCCTAATGCATACCCATGTGTTGGATCATGATATCTCCATATCAATCCAACCCCATACTAGTCTATAGATGATTGTCCCATTAATCATTATAATTGACTAGTAACACTTATATTCTAATGACTTCATTCATGTTGACATATCTCAATATAGATAACATAATTAATCGTAAATCCACATATTTGTCACAATAAATTGATTGCCTATAGGTAACAATTCCAACAACAGGTCCCATGCTAGGAAGCTCTATTAGAATTGTTGTGTCTTCGAGTGTGGGCGCGACCTCGTATGTTGTGAAATGAAAGGTATGAGTTTTCCTCAAATACCGTGAGACCAGACTTGTCAACATCTGACTGTCGAGTTTTATGCTCAAACCCTTTGTCGTACGCACCGCATTATATGTCCACGCTTCTATCAGTGTGGGTTCGTGATGTTCGAGGATGTACTCAGTTCATTCCTCCATCCAATCCAACTTCTCTACAAACGTCTGGTGACTGATATATGTGTAAGGATACAGTCTAGCCTCAAAACCCAATCTGTGTATTTCATTTAGATTGGCCATATCCCAGCCTCCCCTTTTCGGTTCATATTTGAGTTGCATACACTTTTTTCATGGAGATTTGTCTATGGTGGTTCCCTTAATGGTTGCAAGATAAAAATCCTCATAATTCAGATACGGAGCCTTGGGCCATAACTCTTGGCTGAGTTTTGGTAGATTTGCTGCTTCCGTTTGATTCTTTGTTTTGGCCATATCTATTGCACAAATAACACGTACAAAATAATGCTTTTAAGATTGATACTATATATATGCATGAAGAACATCAAAGGCAAACCCATATTTAATTGCATATCTACCTGATTCGTATTCTCAGATATGAAAATTGCGTTATTAAAGGATGAGATTACTAACCTTGTTGTTGTCTAAGCAATCGAAGTGCTTGATTGATGATGACGAACAGTTGATTGAATCTTTGGATTTGTTGTTGAAGAGTTTCCTCTCTGCTCATGAGCTTTGCGAGTAACAATGGTGTGAAAAAGTACAACCGTGGAGTGGAAGGGTTTATAAGGATTCTCTTGGAGACCCGCGACCTTTCAAATCTTTCGAATCATTACCACCTCGGTAACCTGCGGAAATATGTGGATGTCGTTTGCAAAACCGCGTAATGCCTACGCCCAATTAAAGGCTATATGACGTTACATAGACCAAGGCAATGATGGTGGCTTATGGGGGATAGGGTTTTTGAACTCGATTTGAATTGATTTGAAAATCGGCGTGGAGCCACGCACAGCTGGTTTTGCACGTTTACACAACGACGCGCGTGGTGAACGCGCAAAATGGGCTAATGTAGATAGTTCATTCTAGGCAGACCGATCATCATCCACGTGACAGCCATCGAGGAGGTTTATTGGTACTCCACTACTACTCTATCATTATCTTTATGTTCGCACTTACCTATATGGGGGATGTGAGACAGGGTCACCCTCGCATACTAACCGCACAGGAGTTGTAGGGTTCAAGTGGCTTGGAGTCTAGAGTAAGGCACGTCGCACGCGAGCAACAGTTACGCTCGCGTGCGACCCTTGTCAATTGTCTTAGAGACTCGATGATCATGTACCCTATATATGCGGTCGAACGTGCGAACATGCCCTATATATACGGTCGATCGTGCAACGCGCCCTATATATGTGGACGATCGTGCAACGTGCGAGGAAGTTACATAGCCGTCATATGCGGCCACGTAACTCCTCGTAACTGCCACTTTAAGACCCTATATATAGGAACGTTTGTCTTCCATTACTGGTTCAAATCTTTTGCTAATCATCACACACTGTCTCTCTCTCATACAATTAGTAAAGGCTTACTCTTCCCCTACACACTTGCTCTCAACCTCTATGTGCTTTATACTATGTTCTTGTCTATTGCAGGTGTACATCCAGGTCTACTCTACAGGACCTCTTGTCCACACCAAGTAATTTACAGACTCCATATTTTACAGAAGAAAGAATAGCCTTAGGTAACCTAAAGAAGAAGACAAACAGAAGGCTAAAAGACAAAATTCAAGTCCTGAACTCACATATTTCACTTTTTATGGTAAAATATTGGTTTTCTATTTAAAAAATTCCATGCCAGTTTCTTTGTATGTTCTGAAATCGGTAAAAAAGTTTATAAAACATTGTATTAATCACATGTATTCACTATGGAGTTTCAAAAGTAAAATCATGAACTTCGATTGTAAATTAAAAGATCGCAGTACCTTCAAATTGCTGAGCGACATCTGTTGCAATAACCCAGGCGTCGTCCAACAGATATTTAAACTTCCCCTCCACTTCCTCTACTGGGGATGCAACCGTGGATGATTTGTATTGAATTAGGAAAAGTTAAATATGAATTGATAGGCAAATTAAGAGATGTTTCTATTCATACTAATTTAATTGGTTCTTATAAAGGTATTTAAGTAATTACATATCGTAAAAACATGGGAATTTATGTATGTTCAAAAACATTATGACACATTATGGTCAGCAACACTTGAAGGTGAGGAATACTTCAATTTTTAATAGTAGAGACATATTTATGGTTCTCCCATTTGTGATGCTAAAGTTAGGAAATTCCTTCATGATGAGGAGTAACAAATAGGTAAGTAAGTTTACTATAATATGAAAAATCACCAATAGCACTTTGAAGATTATGTGAAACGATGAAAAAGATGCACTCAGGGGTGGAGGGACATGAGGGTAGGGGTTGCAATTTTCACCCCTGGCTCTTGAGAATTTCATCATAACCCTCTAATTATAGCTATGATATATTAACATCCTTATAATTAATACATAAATGTCCCGACTTGAATTAAAAAATTTAGGCATACCTTTAAAAAATTCATGATATATATTGAGTTTATTTTATAGCTTCACTAACATTTGATTTTGTCCGGCTGGTTCAATTTTATGACTCCGCCACTAGATGCACTTGCCTCTTGGATTTTCATGTGTTAAGAACAACATTTTTGAATTACACGAAATTGTTCAAGAGTATATCTAGTGAAAGCGTAATAGTTATTCTTCAGAACAGTAGAAACACAATATGATTTAACATGGGGAAAATATGTACCTTGTATTTTCTTCTTTCAGTACAAATATTTATGGCTAAAAGAAACTGATATTTATCTACTTTACGATTATTCATGGTATGATCAGTGTGTCTAATGGAACATTCCTGCAGCCGAATAAAAACAAACACAATTTAAAATACTTAAAGTGTTATATGTGACTGAGTGAGAATTAATAAAAGAATATGATGGTATCGAAACAGCCGAATAAAAACAAACACAATTTAAAATACTTAAAGTGTTATATGTGACTGAGTGAGAATTAATAAAAGAATATGATGGTATCGAAACACAACCTGCAACCCCATTTGGTGTAGCCTCCCCACCTTATGCGTCACCACCGTTGCAACCGATGCTTTCACGCTTTTGATAATGTTAGCCCCTTTTAGACCATTCATAAACGTCTATTCGACGGTTCATAGATTATCCGGAATCCTCAATGGGGTTCCCTGAATAAAAAACGCTTACGTATATCAACAAAAGAATCCTCACATTGTGCATCCACACTTTACATCCATCACATTACATTTAATCAGAAAATCAAAACTTGGACAATAGGCATGAGAGTTCCACAAATGGCACACAACTAAAGCATTTTAATCTGGTGTGGGTAATTGTATCCAATAACAGATCCATCAATTTATGGATTTATATGGTTACAGAGTTTTGGAAAAAAAATGGACTAGCAAATGTATGTATCAAATTGGAAATGGATCCTCTCCAGCCCGGTATATGTCCAGCCGGTCCAGCCGCTACATCATAACCATCCATCACAAACAACGGCTAAGATGAAGACAACACGAACATATAGGAGTTGTTTCACCCACACTTTATAACTTCTTATGTCATCCCCTCTTTCTAACCCTCTTCAAGTGCGACCTTTCACCGTTCTCCCGAAAAACACAACAAACGGCGTTCCCTGCAACGAGCGATTCGATTTACAATATGTCATGGTCTCCCAGATCGTCGGCTTATCTTCAACATTCTGAACTTTTATTTTCTCACAATGGATGATATTGGAAACCCAAGTGATCGAAGAAAATCTATGATGTACGGTAGGTTACTGAAATAACGAGCATAGTTTGATTTCTGAAGCAAAGAGAATGAAGCTTTTATACACTTGTTACTGATTTTGACTAGAATCTATTTAATTTTGATGGATTATACCAAATCTGTAGAATCAAGATCACACTGTTATTATATATGAATCGCACTTGAAAAGAGGTTTCATGCTTAATGAGAAGCAAAGGCGACGATCCGAGACACCATGAAATTTAAACCATACCAATCATCTGGGTTGCAAGTACCAATCATCTGGGTTGCATGGAGGCACTGTTGTAGTTGCACAGGGCTAGAGAGAGGGATGATATAAGACGTGATCAAGTACGGGTGGAACAACAACACAATATTGTTCCTGGTTTTCATCTCAACCGTTGTTTGCAATGGATGGATATGGTGTAGTGGTTGGACAGACTAGACGGATCCTCAGGCTGGAGAGGATCCGTTCCCGTATTAAATTAGTGAAACATATATTTCTGAGATCTTTGTGATAGAAAATAGATGTTACAATAATACCACTCACTCATGTTCAACTGATGTCCAAACTTTTTTTCATCAAACTAAAATGCAAGAAAATTATGAACTCAACTTATATTTAACCAATTTACTATAAACTTGATCTCAACTCTCTTGAATAATCATTGTGATAAGTCTGAAGCTCATGAATATTATGTTGTGAATATACAAGCAGAGAGCTTAGCTCCTTGATGATGAAAGCCAGAAACACAAGCATAAGAAATTGCTAAGTACCAAAGCTTCAAAGCTTTGAGTTATTGTAGCAGTTCCTATATGCTGAATTATCTAACTGTTTTTTTGCACGTTTTGGTTATGTTTTGGTGATGATATGGATTAATTATATGATTTCATTTAGCAATCTATGTTCTAAGTTGATCATTTCAGGACTAAGTTGGATTGAAAATCCAATGTTCATTCTAGTGAAGTTAGCAGGCAAAGCTTCAAAGCTTTGAGATATTTTAGTTACTCTTTACTACTAAGTTTTTCTAATCATCTTCCTACATGCAGGTGGATTCAGTGATACTTAAAACTTGATACAAGTTTATTATTGTCTATTATTGTGTGTTCTATAATAGTTACTTGATATACTCATGAGATTGAATATATTTATTAACTCAGAACTTGTCAGCAGACAACTCTAGCATAGGTTTCTTATTAACTGATAGTTGTTGTTCAAGCAGATCTTTTTGCTAGATTGTATTTTTATTTGTTTGATCTTGTTTGCTGAGTATATGCAGGTTTGTTGGACACTCCAACATCCATAAACAGATCAGCAATGCATTCAAATTAAGTTGTTGATAGGAGCTTATAAGATAGGAGATATTTTAGGAATTTTGTTCCTGAAATCTCTCAAGTCAGTTGCAGACTGTGATCAGCTACTTAAATTTGAACTGTAGAGAGTTATAAAAGATATAGAGATCGTGGTTTTAGAGAGAGCAACTAACTGGGAAGATCAAGTTCATACAGCTCTTCAAATCATTCAGGAATTCAACTCCAGCAGACAGAAGATCATTCAAATTCAGAAGAACTCTTCCAAACATAAACAACTTATCTTTTCTGAGTTCTTCTTCTTGTACTCAATTGTATTATTTATTCTTCGTCTCTAAAACCTCACTAAACTTAGTAGTTTGGTTGTTCAAGTGAACAACAAGAGGTTCTTATTGTTTCAACAAGTTGTAGCCTGTAACTAGATAGGTTGGGAACCACAAGCTGTATAAGTGTAAGGTAGCTCACTTAGGCTTGAGATCTAGGGCTAAATCTGGGTGATTAATAAGAAGTTGTGTTTGAATCCTGGAGGGATTAGATCCCTCAAGCAGAGACTAGGTCCAATTGGGACTGAACTCTCTGAAATCTCTGTGTTCTTGCTATTTACTTTTGCTGCTTTTTATACAGCTTATATTGGAAGTTTCAAAGCTTTGGAGTTTTCCAAGTCTCAAAGCTTTAGAGCCTCTATACTCTGCTGTTATATCTTTAAGCTTCTCAAATCCTTTTCAAAGTTTTGAGATATCAACAGTTTGCTCTACTTAAGTTTCAAAAACTTTTGTTGTGGCAAAAGATAGCATACTCTATTCAACCCCCCATTCTAGAGTATTTGTATACCTGTTTACACCTACATTACACACTTTCACATTGAACCAAGGTGATCAAATGTATTTTTAGTACCTGATTTGTGAGAATTGGAACAGCCTGATACCCTGGAAGTGCTATCTAGTCACTGTCCCACAAAAATGTACTACGTGTGGAAGAATAAACACTCAGATATGGAATTATTACAGCTGAAATCGAAAGTCAAACACATCAATTGGCATTCAGATAGGTACTCTCTCACACATTAAATGGACAATTTATTTGAAGAATCTCCTTTGACAGTGTTATTAGGTTCAGTCCTATCCCTGACAAGCCCTCTAAGTTCCATTTTGTGCAACAAGAAGCATAACAATGCTGTAAAGAACAAATTCAGCAAACCTTTCCATAGCTCCAAATGGGTAAACATTGGAAATTTGCTTAGAACTCGCAATGGCAACAAGATAAAGAAAAGAAAAAAAAATCCATTAGGAATTGAGGAGAAAAGCAAATTTAAGGACCTTTTCAAAACAATGTCATGTTGCAGTACACTTGAAATAGATTGGACCTCACTAACTAGTTTAGATTCGACCATGTTGATGGTCGACGAAAATAGAGGTGAAGAGAGAGAGAGAGAGAGAGAGAGAGAGAGAGAGAGAGGCCAAACCTAGAATGGGAGGATGGCAAGTGAGATAGCGAGCGAGAGATGGGTATTCGGTTGGGTTCTTGCCACAGGCAATGTTGCCTCTTCAGTTTCCCTTTGAATGATTGCTCAACCAAAAATCATTTAATTGAATATAGAGAAAAGAAAAAAAGGGGGGGGGGGCTTCAGGAATCAATTGAGTAAAGGGTAAATGATGAGAAAATCATTCAACTGCTCAACAATAATTAGTTCAATTTCCTCAAAGAAAATAGTTCAGGGGCAAATGTTAACATTCGCTATAAATTAGGAAACAGCCCAATTGAAAAACACTTGAAGTGGTTCAACACTCCTAGGTCCTTCGCTCTTTTTAGTAGTATCAATTTTTTTTATATAGATAGGAGATCAAATGAGTCCCAAAAGCTCAAAAATACTTTATTTATTATGATTTCTAGCTATATAAATAGGAGATTCACAATGATTGCAAATTTGCAATTATTGTGAACTTTTCTTAAATAGCATATTATTTTATTTTTAAAAACTCTTTTCTCAAATTGATGCTATATAAAGGTTGAAATTAAAAGAATTTTGAGGCTTTGAAAACATTTTAAATTCAACCACGCTCTTTTCTTATGATGATAGGACATTTGAAAGAAATTCAAAAAGAGAAACTTGCAAGAGCTTTCTTATTTTAAACTTTAAAGTTTTTTTAGAGGTTTGGAAACGTGAATTAAAGTACATTGCGGTTAAATTTAGAACTACATATCCATAATTAACGTAGTATTGTAAAGCAATTAATTTTTTAT
Source organism: Linanthus parryae (assembly GCA_023055425.1). Lineage (NCBI taxonomy): Eukaryota > Viridiplantae > Streptophyta > Magnoliopsida > Ericales > Polemoniaceae > Linanthus > Linanthus parryae. The sequence continues at coordinate 107,186,566 of JALGPY010000005.1, read as the reverse complement.
AAGAACACAATTAAATTAGTAGTGACTTAATTAGTTAGAAATTATTGTGTGTTCTCTCCTCATTGTAGGGTATAGAATTAGTGAGTAACTATTCTTAAATGGTGGTCCCATGCCCCAACTCGTAAAGCTCTTTTAATTACCATTTAGATTGTCCATATAAAGTAGATTGGAAGAAACTCACTATTTCTTACATTAAAAAAATACTACCCCACTTATATTTCACAAATCTTTTTCTTAAGTGGTTGGGATCTAAGGGTTGATAATCATTTAATCCAATGGACTAAGGCCATTTTAAAGTCAAACGTCCTGTTTTATTGTATAAATATATTCCACATAAAAGTTACACATCAATGCATTCAATCTTTTAGCACTCATCTATTATCATTTAACTAATTAATCAATCAAACAAATATGGGAAACAAATATGGGATAGAATATTATGGAGTAGAAATATGGAATAGTATATAGTATTTTTATTTTTAATTGTGTTGCCATCTGAATAAAAATAAAAATACTATATACTATTTGAGAATGTCTTCTTCAGTTTTGCCTGAGAGAGTGCCACGTGGTAATATGCATTAATTAAAGTAATTTATGAAAAATATTAAATCATTTAGATTCAAAATGTTTCAAAATTCACAAATAAAATGCATAAGCGAATTTTAAAATATTGGCACCTGACAGTTTTCAAAATGTTGGCGCCGAACTATGAAATTTAAAACACTAACAAAATGGAAATAAAAACTTACGAAATGGAAATGGTACAAAATGTCAGACTCTAGTAGATATATTACCAAGACATAACGAAATTACCGATATCATTTCCAAATGACGGAAATCGGTAGTCAATACTGGGGGAGGAAAAGTATTGATTTCGTATATAACTAGGTATTGTCCGCTCCTAAAGGCACGACCGAAAAATAAATAAACACATTAAATAAGGCACTAAATTGTTGGTTCGATAGTCTCAGTTACACATTACGCCGGCAAAAATGGCAAACACGGTGCAAAATGCAATTAAAGTGTTGGTTTGATACTCATTGCACAAAAAAATAGATGAACAAACAAAAAGATAACATAGTGATCCTTAATTTTATAGATCTCATTCAACATAAGCAAATAGGCTTTCACAGCCTGATAACAAAATGAGAGCTCAGAGTCAAATCTCAAGATCACCAAACAACAATAGTGCATCATTACAAAGAACTGTGCATCAATGTTAGAACTTATGGTTGAAAAAAAATTACAGCAAGCTTTCTGAAGAATTTGATCAGTTTTCATAATAGGAGTCAGAATTTACATCGCGTAGACTTAAATGATGACCTACACGAACCCCTTTCCTCTCCATAACTAAAAGTACCATCAGTAAAGCCATCCAGAGGCTTGGCATTATTAAACACTGGGCATTGGATATTACTAATGAGCAGACCACATCTACACTTCCATCGTTATTGGTAGAACAGCTACATCAATGAAAATAACAAATCAAAATTCTGAAAAATCTATTCATCAACAAAACTAACCTTCGCTGACTTAGCTGGTTAAGATACACTTTTGATAGCCTCATAGAACTTATAACATTTTATAAACATGTGACATGGATCTCATATGACTGCAGCAAGAGTTCTTATTTTCGAAGGAACGAAAAAAAAAATATATGACTGCAGCAAGGAGGAATGGAACGTTGCTCAAAGAAATGCCGATGTGGGTTTGAGAAGTCTGTTGCAAATGTCAGATTGTTCTCTTCACAACAGCCACAACTCCATATCACTGGAGAGAGACTAAGTAAACAACTTCAGAGGTATAACTTCATACATGTGAACCAGGGTATCATGGTTCCATTTGTTAGAACAAATGAAAGAACCAGATGTTAGATTACAACAAAATAGAATAAACAGATGTGAGAACAAACCTGAGTCGTTGGTCAATGAAAGGAATCCGATGATGGGCAGCAGCAGTAGAGAGAAAAGGGAGAGAGCGAGACGGCAACGGTAATTGAAAAGAAGATTCGTTCCAAGAGAAGACTTGGCGAAAGTTTGATCAAACGACTGAGAATGTGTTAGAAATAATGTTTGATTCAACGGTTGTGAAAATGTCTCTACTAAAATATCTTTTAATATGTATTTATGCCATTGCGCTATGAAATATTACAACTGGAATGGGGAAGAAGAGAATACAACCAAGTACCTACAATACGCCTCGAGTACCACTATGTGTGGGTGTGTTTGTGCGTGTGTTTTTTGATATCTATCTCTGCCGGAACAGTAATGTTTTTGATATCCCATCACAACCCAAGTACGGGAAAAACACCACTCTCAAAATCTATGCCTAGAAGCAACCACAAATCAAGGATCAACCCCTGCAATCCACACCAAATTCAAAAAGCTTAAACCATGCCCATCAACACCTAGATTTGAGAAGCCAACATAAACAATCACGTCAATTTCGAAATGGAATCATGTCAATTGGATATAACAAAGCACTCTAATTACATGTTGAGATCCATTATATTGACCATAAGCAAAACAATACGAATTCCCTGCTTCACTATTCTTTTCACTAGGAATTTGTCATCCAATGTTTATTCTTTTTATTCTTTCCTTTCTTTTTCTTATTGTTAGAAAATTGACAACTCAATTTTAAGTCTGTCGTAGTTATTTTTCCAGAACTTAACTGAGAAAAATTAGAAAAAGTGAACATCACCAGTGAAACTTTGGTTGTTGATTCTCTTTTCCTTCACACGACATGGTTCTTACCCTTAAGCCATAGCTGCATTTGACTAACAAATGTACGCTGATCAGTAAATTGAACTTATATGTTGCAACTTGTAACTCATGAGCTTTTCTTTTCAAGGGTTTATGGTAATTTCCAACTACGACGCCGATGTTTCACTCTTTCAATAACCGTACATGTAATCAATAAAACGTGTGATTTATAACAGCAATACTCAACATTGAAATTCAGCACCAAACTCAATTTGAAGTGACTTTGTTAAATCACACTATAAGCACATATGTAAACCCAAGAGAAGTATAAGAGAAGTACATAGTTTGGGGATATCAGAGAAGGGGGAGAAGATGTAAAGGGAGAGAGTAATGGAAGGAGAGATCGTACCAGACCAGTACCTCTGTGAAATCCCCCTAAACTCATAACATGTGAGAAAAAAAGCATTTGAAAATTTAAACACCAACATTAACAAAATAAGATATGTACTGGTTGGAGGATATTTACCGATTGGTTGCCATGTATTCGCAATTAGAGGTCGGAACTTCACCCGGAGAGGAGGTAGACGCTTTATAGGCTCTTTAATACCCCGTAATTTTGGGGGTATTTTTAGGAGATTATTGAATATTTTGTGCTGTTAATGGGATTTATAAAAGGTAGTTTCAAAATTTGTAGGTGTTATATAGATTATCTTTATTTATATATAATTATAAGGTAAGAAAAATAATATTATTGAATTTTTTATTTTTATATATTGTTTTTAGTAAAATTTATAAAAGTTATATAAGTTTTTAGTTATTAAAAATTGTGGGTCGTATAACATTTTTAGCGTGTCCAAAACATCACATTTAATTAATTCGTACGTGACCAACCACTGCGTGATGTGTGCACCTTGCCACACAGGATTATCTTCTTCTCATCTTCTCCAACTCATCCTCACCAACGGACTTACCGTCCGTTTCCGACTCCATCTCCGCCTCTAACACAACCACCGTCCATTGCCGCCTCTAAACACCACCATCTTCACCCAATTTCGACCCAATACAATCCCAACTCATCAAAGTCCGAATCTTTCTCACGAAGATAACAAATTTCGCCCAAATTCGAGTCTAGATTCAAACCCGAAATCAACCCGGTAATACTCCTACTCCCCGCCGGATTCTCTCCCATAAGCCTATATAAACCCACTTCGGATTCATATTTTTCCACATCAAAACCCAGCTCTCAATCTCTCTCTCTGCCCGATCGATTTGCCGAGCAAACCCAGTCGGGTTCGACGAGCCGAAGCCCAGCTCCGGTCTCTTCCCGCTGCCCCGTTCCCTTTCCGTCGTCACCGCCGTTTCTCTGCACCGTCCTCTCCGGCGTCGTCTTTGCCTCCGACAAGCTGCAATCAGCAGCCCGAAGCAGCCAAAAGCCCTCTTCCTCCCCGTCTTTCAACTGGTAGTTCAAACGCTCTTTTCTTTTTCTTGTTGATTGTTTTAGTCTGATAGTGTGTTAGTAGTAATGTAATATCATTATATTAAAGTATTAAGAGTAGTAGTAGTACTGTAGTAGTAGTAGTAGTAGTAGTAGTAGTAGTAGTAGTAGTAGTAGTAGTAGTTGTAGATATATTATAATATTAATAGTGTTTAGTAGGAAAAGGGTAGTAGGACAAAAGCATTACTTGTTTTGATGTTTATTATTATTATTATTATTATTATTATTATTATTATTATCATTATTATTATTATTACTTGTCTTTTAGTAAGTTGTATGAAAAAAGAGAAAACGTGTTTTAGTAAAATAAGATATTTTCAAATAAAAATATATTTTTGGATACTACTTAATTGAAGGTTGTTTCTTATTTATACTTTAACAAGTTTTGGTTTTGTAATTGAGAATTGAAGAACTAATTTCGTTATTTTAATAATAATAAGTTTTGATTGCCTTAAAGTTTATAAATATAATTATAGTTGTAGTATGCTTTTATATTAACAAAACCTAGTTTATATTCGTCATATTTAAATAATAATTGTACTTTAACTTAGCAAAGTTCCGGGGGAGTTAGATAAGGGGATCAATGCATTTGCATATAGGACTTGTGTGCACTATTGTCGTGATAGCTGTGTGTTAATTAGGAATAATTGCTATTGTAGATTCCGAGTTCGTAGGAGGCGAGTTCATTGAGGACCCGTACTACGAGTAGTTGCGTGCTTGCTTTTGTGTGACGATCTCTCTTCCAATCCAAGTAAGTTTATATGCACAACACCTTCAACTATCAAAATGTGTTTGGCGTGTGTTACTTGTGTATCGTGCAACTGTTTTAAGCTTTGAATTTCGAAATCTCTCTTGCGAAAATATATTTGAAAGTATGCGGTTATTTGTGGTCATGTGATATATTAATGAATGATAAAAGATATGGGGCGATGTACAGAGGATGTGTGTGAAGGCTACGGTCGGAGACGCATGTCGGCGAGTCTCCTTTGTATTATGGCTACGGCCAGGGAAGCATGTCGGCGATTCCCTATCTTTATTGTGAAAGCTATAGAGTACTACCTATGCATGTGTGGGTCACAACTGTATAGGGGTGTCGACACTTAAGGTCTCATAGTTAGTTCAGGGGTGAATTGGGATGGACTGTGATATCCCGAGAGGTACTCTAATTATTATTTATTACATCGTGACCTCTCTGTGGGCATTCGTTACCCGCTGGGCTCTAATACGCCTCAGCTCAACTAATGATTAAATGTGAAGTTACTTCAGTTATATTGTGATCCAGTCTTTAAGCCAAAACTCTATTTTACATGTTGTGGTATATGATTACTCAGTTTTTACTGATAAACGTTTTCTGCGGTCGGCTGTCGCTATTTTAAAACCCGCAGGTCGAGAATAAAGTGGGGGAACGCGCACTCGTAAGCTGGATTTTGGATCAGGCAGCTAGGAAGTATTTCATTTATTTAGGAAGCAGATTTTCAGAATTTAGATTTGAACAATGTCATTTGTTTTATTTCAAATTATGGTTGGAGGATTTCTCCGGTTTTTATAAAATAAATGCGCTTGGATTATCGTTTGGTTGTGCTAGTAGGGAACCGTAGGTTCCAGGGCTGTTTCAGGCTCAGAGGGAGCGATGCCTTTAGGTTTGAATTGAGAATACCTGCTGGCCGACAATGCCTTTAGGTTACCTGCTTCAAATGTTTCTTCGTGGATATGGTCTCAACTCTCAAACTCCTCTTGCGATCTAAATGGAACCCTACATATAGGAAAATCAGGAACAGAAAATAAATCAAAGGAGATTGGATAAGAAAATATTAATCCAGTGAATCTCTTAATGTTATCTAAGGGCTAATAATGTTTACTGATACTATAATCCAACGGTTCAAAATGTCTCTACAAAATGTATTTTGAAAATGTCTTCAAAAATATGCATGGGACCTACACCGTTCTGTTTTATTATATAGATTATAACCTTTGTCATTTTCAAATTTGATGTTATTACTTAGTAAAAAAAAAATGACAGTCAAAAAGGAAATTTCCTCGAAAACTACAAATGAAGGAAAACCCATATAATTACAGACTTTGATGAAGGAAATTTCCTCCGATATTACTCTTTCTTAAAATATTGAACTTCTTTATATATTGTACATTTACTGATACACTATGTCATTTGTGATGCACGACTACCTACAGTGTGATTGGTCTCTATCAAGCAATTTTCAAATTATTTTTCAATTTAACAAAATATGTTACTCAGTACTTTTAGTTTTTTTTATATGGTATTTAAACTTCATAAGACATTAATTATTTCAGTGACATCAATTTTGTTTTGGATTTGAGATTTCGCCGTGAATCGCACGTGTTCAAAGCTAGTTACAAACTAATAAAAGTGAAAGTAAAAGCCAAAGACTACCAAGTCACTTGAAGAGAGGAGTCGTGAAAATATATCAATGCAGATGGAGGAGTAGAGCAAGCGCAGAGTTGTGAAAGCACACAAATGAAAATGGAGGCGGAGATCAAGAAGTGCGACATGTCATAGCCGTTCTTGGAGTTCTGCTTTGATTTAATTCTTTTTGAGATACTTCATATTTTATCTTCGGGTGAATGACAGAAGCCACCCCTATGGTACGAAGAATCACCAAGTTACTACCTTGCAGTTTGGAAAATTCCACAAACTACCCTTGTAATTAACATCCGCTAACAAACATGTGAAATACAATTTTTTACTCAATTCTTTACGAAAATTTACAACACATTTAATCAGAGAAAAAAGATATTCTAAAAACTCTCTCTCTCCTATCCCTCGCACCCTCTTCTTCTTTTTGACAAGCCGTTCGGCTCCTCCTCCACCACTTCTACCCTCTCTGCCTCATGAACCACCACCTCTTCTAAAGTAAGCGGATCCAACCCATGAAGCGCCTCGACTTATGTTAATCCGGCGACTCGAAGCGAGTCGGCAGAGCCTCCTCCTCCTTTTACCCCTGTTTTTCATGGCCTCCCCACCAGCACAAACCTACTATATCACACAAACTGAATCCCAATACAACCAATCTCAACCACCAAACACAAATTGAACAAATGAAAACATGCAACTCTGCAAATCGTTTCGATTCTAGTAAAATTTTATTTGATTCTATTTGCATTGGATAATTTACACTTTGTGCCGCAGATTATGGTAACCGAGCAATTTATACCCTCACTGTTTATCAATTGACATAAAATATCCCTATTTTGGATGGAATAGAACATACTTTAACGGAATTCCAAAAAAATCATTACTGTCCATTGTACTTAAACAAATTCAGAGAGGATACAATTGGTGATGTATGTGAATTTTTATCTCAAGCCCATTTTACCCATGTATTATCTTCTTCATCTCTTTCCTTACTCATCACCACCACAACTGGAACACCCCCCCCCCTTATTTAATAAAGGGAAATGCCTCCGCCCGAGGAGATGAGCCTCATTGGGGACGGATAAGGATCGTCGGTTCATAGCTAGTACAACCATCGACTAAATAAAATACAATTTATTACATTCCAAAAACAGTGACAACTTTTGAAAAGTCATGAGTACATCTGAAATGATAATACTAGGTGATATTCTAGCAACAAGTCTTCATGTCCAGCAGTGACGTGAACGTTCCCACCTTGATAGCCAACCTGCGGTTTTAAAATGGTAAAAGCCGACACAGTTTTACAGAAAATGATCAGCAAACGACTGAGTAAGCAAACACTCATAGCACGTAAACAAATTATGAGACATAGACAGGAATAACCAATTCGCTAGTAAAGATAAGAAATTGTGGGAGTAGCGTTCTCGTTGATTTAATGTGTCATACCTCGTGACGATTCCAAATTTCGTATTCCGACCCAAATGTGTGGACCATCTTGGGCAATCACTGTTAATAGCATTTCGCAATATCACTTTAAATCTCAAGATGATAATTTTCACTTTTCTCAATGATAAGATAATCGAGTCCAGGAGTTCATTTTACTAACTAGTTGATAAGGGGAGTGACCATATCCAATCCACAACCGCTTTCTCATAATGTGAAAAAGCACTACCACCATTACTCAATCACAGGAGGTTCGCATCATAGCGCCTCATAACTCATAATCTCATAACAGTAACCAATCACAATATGTCAGAAATGTAACGTATCAGGGATATGGCACAAACCCAACCACAATAGTTTCCTTTTTACATAATTACGACTTTTCTTTCAATATGTAGAATCGAGTAAGGAGCTCCAAACTAAAGCCGGTGTGGCAGTTTTCATAATAATCGATGTATGATTGTGAGAGTTATTATTTGACCAATAAGGGAGCGGTGTGCTACTTTTGGATAATCGTGGCTCGTGAATTAGGTAATCACAGCCTAATTTGGTAGTCGTATTTGTTTGGCATTTCATTTCGAAACAAAACTTAGATGTTCTTCTTTCGGATTCTTATTATTGGATTTGGATTACCAATTTCATGCAATACTTCCATAGAAGAGTTTTTCAAAAGCAAGTAAACAACTCAAATTAACATGTATAGTAGTAGTTCACAAATAACACACGCGATACCCGAAAGAATGAAAGGCACACAAAACTAAGCATATTAGATTACCAAAATCCAAAAGCGCGTCCTAGATATAGTTCTCGTCTACGAAACCGTCACCTACAATTAGAGCTTCTAACTCAATACAACCTCAACCAAATATATTTGCTCTAATACAAACAACCTATATATTCTATCTCCTTTATATTTTTCTCAAAAATGTCTTTTTGTGTAATATTCACCCCCAACCATTTTATTAAAAATATAGTTATTAATTTATAAAAAATAATCTAGACAAATTTAGGAAAAACCAATTTTGTTAATGAAACCGAAATTGAAAATTACACTTAGAACCCCAAAAATTTCTAAAAAGACAACTGCCTCCCCCCTAATTTTATGAAACTGCAAAATAACCCCCCCCCCATAAACTTTCTAAAAATTGCATTTTACCCCCAAGCACGAACACTCAAACTCACGGATCAAAACATAGATTCAAGGTCTTAAAACATGATTTTGATTACAGAAAACAACTTAGGGGAAGATTTGAGCATACCCAGTCCAAAAATCCCAAGAAACGGTCAAGAAACGGAACGGGTCGAGGTCGCCTTCGACGTCTCGGAGGTGGAGCTAGACGGGGCTTCTCCGGCCGTTCTTGGCCTCGATTGAGGCCTCTTCTAGCTTGGCCGTACCTCCATAAGGTGATTGGTATGGAGAAGAATGGGTGGGTCGCCTTGGTTGAGCTCCGTCGAGCTTCTCGCCAGAATCCATGGAGTCGCCGGTGGGTTTGCTTTTGTCGCGTTTGTTGCTGCCTCTGCTGTTGTTGTGGATAGTGGTGGCTCTTTTGATCAAGGCATAGAGGGATAGAGCAGGGGAAAGAGAGAGAGATGGATGGGCAGTGGTGGTGGCGGTCATGGAGGTGGTGATGGTGTTGGTGGTTGTTGTGTCGGGTGGGGAGAAAGAAGGAGAAGAGAAGAACATTTAATAGAAGGAAAGAAAGAATAACAACAATGAAGGAGAAGATGGATGTGCTGTGTTGTCAGGTGGTTGGAGAATGGGAGAGGAGAGAGAGAGAAAGGGTGTTGGGAACAAAAAAATGCTGTAAACACTTGGGGAAACAAACTCTCCATTTCATAACTTATTTTTTTATTAATTTAATTATATAAAAGTATAAATACTGTATAAAATACGGTATGAATACGTATACATATAGAGATAAAATACGTATAGTATAAGTACAATTACAAAAATTATTATACTACGACTTTTGTAAGAGATAAATAATACCCCCTAGTTTTCACAAACTCGAGAAATAACCCTCAACACTATCTATTTAATATTATCTAACATTACAAATACCTCCCCACTAGCAAATTTATTTCGAAAATAAATATGTAAACTATACGTAAAAGAAATCAATTATACTTAGAAAAAGAAGGGGTGTTACAACAACCTCCAAATCTCTCTATCCGTTCTCAATCAACAATGCCCAACTCCTAAATAAAGTTGAACATAAACAGATTCATGATTCCGGCTCAAATGAATCTGCTGAAAGATCAAGATACTCTCTCTCTCTATTGTTTTGAGTGGATGAGATATAGAGATAAGCGGAGGGAGAGAGAGGTAATAGAAGTGGTGATTTACGTTGTTGTTGATCTTCCACATGTTCAGTCGGATATAGGTCGCGCCTGGTTTCCAATTTTGGCGAACTATTTCTGGGTCAAGTATCGAGTTGGGTCGATGTTGAAAGTGCTTGATGTGGTTTTCTATTTCGAGTTCTGGCTTGATGTTCGCCAACGTTGACGGGTACTTTTGTCATCGTAAACGGCATATGTTTGCTGGTCAGGTGGTCGGCGTTGTATTTACAAAACTGGAGGGCAGTTGTGGTTCCTTCTCATGGCATTTGGGGATTGAAGCAATGTTAAGGTGATGAATATGGTTGCTACGGAGAGGAAAAATTCAAATTCATGAGTAGATATGAGTGTATATTTTTTTGTTTTTAGTAACCGGATGCTAAATTTAGCAAGTGAAAGTACAATCTTGTGTTTGATTGATGCAACTATGTTAGTTTGAGTGAAAATAGGGTGTTAGGTCTGGCGGCAGGTTGAAAGTAGGTTCATTTTGGGCTGGATTTGGTTAGGTGAACATACTACCCAAATAAAAAAAGGATGAATTGCATGTCTGATGAAAGTAACCGAAGAATAATGGAAAGGAAGTTGTGTTTAATGATACACATTTGGTAATACATACCACTCTGTCCCAGATCTTCCTCCCCAATTTATTTTTTTACCACTATTCACTTCGTCACTTTGACTCGGTGTGTTTGGATAGCAAAATGATGCAATTTATAGATAATTTTTCATGGTGTTGCAGAGTAAAAGTTCCTCTATAACACAGTGAGTTTTCTCCAAAAAAAATCGAATCGTTTTGCTATCTAAATCACCCGGTCAAAGTGACCTAGACACAAGTCAAAAAGTCAGGATGGAAGGAAGAGCTGGGGCGGAGTGGTATACTTTTTCAAGGTTAAACAAACATTACATTATACTTGAGGGTAAATTGGGTATAAAAAAATCTAAACCCCACGTCCATCTCATACTTACTTGACGACATTAGCGGAAGGGCGTTATTTATAAATACTTTGACACAAAATAGGGGTGTTCCTTGTCGATTGACAAACATTAAGGGTAGATGTTGCATAATTACCAAATAGGGGGGGGGGGGTATTTAGTGTACCCATAGTGAGAAGACATGAGGCCGTGGTCGATGAGAGGATGAGAGAGAGAGAGATTTGGTGATGTTGGCTTCAGTAGTGTTGGTTTCACTTACGCAAAACTGACCTAACTGGTGGTGGTAGTAGTTTTTGTAAAGGTGATAAGTAGTGGTGGTCTTGTTGTTGGGGATGTAAATTGTCAGGAAGAGAAAAAGAACGTGAGAAAGTGGTATAGTTTGACAATGTATGATAACCTTAAGGGTAATGGAGTCAATTGACTTTCAAGAGGGCAAACTTGTTAAGAAGAAAATCCAGACATGGTCTCCAGCGGTAAAACTAACAGCCACAGGTTTGGATGGATGGGTGGTTGATGTCACATTTTTGGATTAACAAAAGGGTGATTCGTGGTATTATCCAAACTACATGGTAGTAACATGGTAATTGTCCATACCACATGGGTGGTTTTTGTCATTTCCCTTTATCTTTTTCTCCCGTTATCTTTGATTTTGACTACTATTTTTTAGGTAACCGTAATCATATAGTTCTCACATTCAGGATTATGCTAATTTTTATTTTCCTAATAAAAATACATTTTATATGACAATTCATATCCATATTTTATATAATAATACTAAGATATGACCTGTACCCGTAGGGCACTTACAAAATGTTTATTCAATTTGTATTTAAATTCAGTAATAAGTTGAGATTACATATGAATTGTCAAGTGTCTATAACAAAAAAATCAAACAAGTTACTAGATTCTATTTTTTTTACACTAAGGTGTATTAGTATACATAGATATAAAAAAATGTTGATAATTTTTGTATATGAAATTGCTCGAATCGCTTCCGACGAACTCATCGAGTTATAAGGTTCAAGATCTAAGATACCGATTCCGGCGATACCCCTGTATCAGACCTGACGTCCACCGGAACAACGCTTTCACAAGCTAAATGTTGATGGGGCGTGGGATTCAAGACAATCTCACATCGGTGTCGGAGGGGTCATCAGGGACGATAGTGGAAGGTATTTCGCCAAATTTTCCATGCCGGTCCCGTTTGACACTAGATCCAAATCGGCAGAAGGTCAATCTCTGCGAAATGGAATTAAGTTTGCCAAGGAAGTCAGTTGCAAACATCAAATGGTGGAAGCCGATGCGATCTCTGTGATAATGGAGATGCAGAAGACTAAGAATGGAGAAATGGAAAGCCACTGGGAGATAGCGAAAGTCATCAAAGAGGCGGTCGAGATATCAAGACATTTCGGGAGTTTCCAGATTCAATACAGCGGTCGCACCACGAATGTGGTGGCCCATATCCACGCAAGACAAGGTCTGATGAGTAGAGAAAAAGAATGTTTGTTTAATGTTGAACCCCAATGGGCATCCAAAGCAGTTTCAAATGATGTAATGGGCCTCATCAACCCAACCCAAGTTTAATTCTATAAAAAGTTCTTTTTTTTGGTCAAAACCAACCAATTTATAGAACTGAAAAACCACCCATTACACTTTTTTTTGAACACTTGTTCCTGCACTAAACTCTGACTAAGAAGGCTTTTACTAAAAGCCCCAGTTTTCATACTCAATCTAGCAACTAAATTAGCAACCTGATTAGATTCTCTACTAATCCAACTAACTGAACAATCAAAATTATTACACAAAACTCTAACTTCATCAATTTGCCCCTTAAGAATCCAATCACTGGCTCTTTTTCCTTGAAGCATGAAGATAAGAGCTTGGCAGTCACATTCAAAATTCACCTTTAAGTTCAAATCAGAATTCTGGATTACTGAATTTCTGAAGGCTGCAAGCTCAGCTTGCATTGCAGAAAGAGCATATCCTTCACCTCCATTGTAGTTCATGATCTCTCCTGTATGATTTCTCAAAATCCAGCAGAAACTCATCTTTTTTGTAACTTTATCCCAACTGGCATCAACATTGCATTTCAATTCATCAGAAGGAGGAGGACTCCATTTACCTGCACAGTTGGAGCTGATCTTCTGAATCTTGGTGGTATCCCCCTTTTTTAGAGTTTCCTCTAGCTCACCAATCTAAGTTATGCTATTTTGCAGAACTTGCTTTGGGTTAACAGCTGTGTTTTGGAAGCAGAGATTATTCCTTCCTTTCCAAATGTTCCAGCAAGTTAGTGCTATTTTCTCTAACATCCAGCTTTCTTTGTTCTAATCCTTGCAATCCGAAAACATCTGATATTGCCACCTGGCAAAATCACTCTGCACCAATTCTTCACCTTCTGTGATAATTCCATGACCAAACCAAATGCTTCTAGTCCATTTACAACCCAGAAAAAGGTGTCTTAGATCTTCTTTATCATAGTAACAGATTGGGCAAGCATCTGACATATTACTGAATCTGGAATGCAGTTTCACTTTTGTGGCAAGAATGTCCTTTCTTACTTTCCACCAGAAAACTTTGATCCTTTGGGGAATTCTAAGATTCCATAAGCTTTTCCAGTAATCCTTTCAAAAGTTAAAAGAGGAAGAACATTTCTCATAGTTGTACTCTTTCAGACCTTTAACTCCTCTGCAGACTTCTTTCTCAAACCATTCTTTAGCTACTATGGTGCCAGACTTAACTGAGTAATCTCCTTTTTTAGCTTTACACCAAATCAACTTGTCTTCATGGTGACTCCAAGTAAGAGGAATACTTAAGATAGCCCTAGCTTCTTCATCATTAAAGGAGTTGAGAATCAAGTTTCTCTTCCAGGTTCTGTTATGAGAGTTAATCAAAGAACTCACCTTCTAGGGATGTTGAGAACTTATAGAGTCCCTGAAGATTCTCATGGTGCTAAGCTGAGGAATCCAAGCATCTTTATAAATGTCCACCTTGTTGCCATCACAAATGCTCCAAAGTGTACCAATTTGAAGAACTTTCCTTCCTGCTATTAAACTTCTCCAAGAGTAGGAAGGTCTCCTACTAATTTTTGCCTCCATTACAGAACAATTTGGATAATAGGCAGCTTTTAAGATAAATGCACATAAAGATTCAGGGTTATTCTAAAGCCTCCACACACTTTTGGCTAGCATTGCTAAATTGTAAGATCTCAAATCTCTAAAATTAGTCCCTCCTTCTTCTTTTATCTTCCCCATTTCCTTCCATCCGATCCAACACATATTGTTTGCATTGTGTTTGCCACCCCACCAAAATTTCCTCATGACTTTAACAATTTTGGCACAGTTTGTGATGGGAAATAAGACACTGGACATGGTATAACTGGGGATAGCCATTACCACAGACTTGATCATGACTTCTCTCCCAGCTGGTGATAGAAGACCACCCTCCCAGCCTTGCATCTTCTTAACAACTCTATCATTAATGAAGTTTAGAGATTGAGTCTTGGACTTTCCCCAAAAGGCAGGGATACCTAGAAAAAGCACATTATGATTCAGCTCCTTCATCTGCAGATAGTGTAGAAGCTCCTTTTTGTCTTCATCATTCAGATTTGCAGCGCATAACACCCCACATTTGTTGATATTGACTTCCATACCTGAGAATCTGCAGAAATCTTGGAGAATAGCCATGAATTTTGAGATTTCTTCTTTGTCAGCTTCTAAGAAGATTAATGCATCATCCGCAAAGAATAAATGGTTGAGAGTTGGAGTTCTTCTGTTTATCTTGATCCATTTTAAATCACCATTGGAACAAGCTGATTTGAGATTCTTGGAGAGAACATCCATTAAGATAACAAATAAGAAAGGGCTGAGGGGATCACCCTGCCTAATACCTCTCTTTGGATGAAAGAAAGAGCCATTTTCCCCATTAATCTTGACTGCAAATGAGACTGTATCTAAACATTGATAGATCATGTCAATAAAGTTAACATCAAACCCCATCTTCTCCATAACCAAACATAGGGACCTCCAATTTACTTTGTCAAAAGATTTCATAAGATCTAATTTAAGAGCAATGGACTTGGCAGTACCTTCTTTCCTCTTCATAATCACATGAAATAGTTCTTGAGCTAAAATAATGTTATCTTGAATTTGCCTACCTTTGAAAAAGGCAGATTGCTCCAAGGAGATGAGTTTGGGGAGTAAGGTTTTCAATCTGTTTGCTAGAAGTTTAGCCAATATTTTATAGAGGAAGGTACAAAGGGCTATAGGTCTATATTGACTTACCATTTCTGGGCACTTCACCTTGGGGATAAGAGCAATGATGGTCTTGTTGATGCTTGGAGGAAGGATTTTATTAATAAAGAAGCTTTGACAGGCTTTTACCACGTCCACTTTGATTGTATCCCACATTGATTGGTAGAAGATACCAGTTAAGCCATCATAGCCCGGAGCTTTCTCTGGGTGTAAAGAGAAAACAATGCACTCCACTTCTTCTGCACTTGGGATTGTTGTCAAGCTTTCATTGTCCTCTGCTGAAATCTGAGAGTGAATGTGCTGCAAATAATCATCTTCAAAGGTGGCTGCTTCATACTTGAATAGGACCTCAAAATAGTTTTTAACAACTTCATGAACTTCCTCTTTGTTTTCCTTCCAGCATCCATTGTTGTCTTTGATCTTGTTTAATCTGTTGAAGTTCCTTCTTTTAATAGCTGAAACATAGAAAAATTTGGAATTTTTATCCCCTTCCTTCAAATATCCTGCACTTGTTTTTCCAATAAATTTCTTCTCTTTCCCAAGCAGTGGCAAGATCCTTCTTCAAACTTTTTTGAAACTCTTGGTTTTGAGAAGACCAAGGCTGGTTTTCAACTTCTAGCAATTGTTGGCTCAACTTTATAATTTGTATATCATTATTGCATACCTCTTTCTTACTCCAAGACTTCAGCTCCATTCTTGAGCTAAAAAGTTTCTTTGTAACCTGTTGAATTGCATTTCCAGAAGCCTTCTTGATCCAAGATTTGTTAACAATTTCTTTACAACCTGGGAATTGAAGCCAAACCTTGTTGAATTTGAATTGAATTGCCTTTTTCCCACCTTTCCAACCTGTATCCAGGACCAATGGGGAATGATCTGAGCCCATTAAGAATTCCCTTTTTAGCTTGGTGTGAACAAGAGATTCCGGCAGGGAGACCTCCGTGTACACCGTATACAGTGGATCGAGGATCGCACAGGAAGAGTGGGGTTGTGTGTAGGGAGAGAGTAAGTCAGTAGCAATGTCAGAGAGAGAGACAGAGGTTTGGCAGAGCTTCCGCGTATGGCAAGTGTGTTCTCCTTTGTATGGAAAGGTTGACGATCTATATATACTGGAGAACATGACCGTTGTAGTGTGGTTAATGCGCCCATTAATGGCGGCTTAATTAGCTTAACCATAACGGCACGTTCGTCCGAGTATATAGGGACCGTTACAGCACGTGGTGCGCGAATACCGGAACCGTTACGAGGTTGACCGGGTTTGACCGGATTGACCGGGTTTATGGAGCTCGTGCCATAAATCTCTCAAAACATTTACTAAAGGTCGCGTGCGGGCTTGGCTCGCACGCGACAGGGCTTACTCTAGCCTCCAAACCACTAAGTCCCTACAAGTCCCGTGCAGTGGTATGCGAGGGCTCTATCTCGCAGCCCCCACATGGATCAGCTCGGCTGGTGATCCAGTGTGTGTGGAGCACAATATGGTGTGCTGGATGGTTGCCACGTGGCCAAGATCTGTCAGCTCAGAAAGCACTATCTACATTAGCCCCCTTTCTGCGCGTGAAGACTCATAGCTGTATAGGCTTCCATGCGCGGAAACCAACATACGCGTCGCCGCCACGCACCAATTCAAATACGGGTAAGTTCAGCCCCCGTGCGTGCCATTATGACCTAAAACCCCTAGAGTCGTGCCGTCTGGCCTTTAGGGTTTTAGGCGTGACGTCAGCTTGTCCTGTGATTGCGCGATACGACGGTGACGGTTGCGATTCGACTACTGAAAGGACGCAACCCTTCATTCTTTTGGATAAATACCTTGTACCCCCATTATTGCAAAGCATCACTTCTTTCTCATAAAGTGAATGGTACCCGGAGATCTTCGAGAGCAGATTCAGATCATCAATCATCAGTTCAGAACTGCAAATCGTGTTCTTCAATTGTGCATATCCAAGCAAGCTTCAAGAAAACAAGGTTGGCCTCGTTTAATTTTGATTTAAGATACCAGTGTTTGCCTTGAACTGCGTTGAATCTGTAAACCCATGAGATTTGTGAAAAGGCTTTGATCTTTGAACCCACTTTTGCTTTAATCCTTCAACAATATGAGATCTCGCAACTCCCTGATTTCTGAAATTGATGCCAGAAACTGTTCGTCTTCCTTTGCATAGATCTTGAATTTCAAAATTCAAACTGAAGTGTGGTATTTCTCCCCCCTTTTTTCTTGCTCTTTCGCAGGAATGGCCAAGACAAAAGGAACCAGACCTGTCAAAGAAGATGAAGAGATACCCGACCTTCCACAGGCCTTGTGGCGAAAAGCCCCCTTTTTGGGTGGCAAAGATTTCTACCATGCGAGGGTAAAGGCAAAGAGGATGCCTGATCCTGTCCCGGTTGAGCGATTGCTGACACTGACTCGCCCAGTTAACTCAGCCTTGCTCGAGTTGATTGGTTCCGAGGATGTGGTTCGATTGGGAATCGAGAACGGTCACTTCCCATATACTGCGATTTCTACTCAGGCGTTCGTCCAGAAATTGGACTATATGGATGAGTGGATTGACCATGTGTTGGATCATCACGCCGCGACTCTTGATGAAGCCGGCGTATATTTTGCTATCCATGCTATGAAGGGTGCTGCCGTGAAGTTGTATCAGTCCATGCTTCTAGACCTTCTGTCCCGCTACTCGCCTGCGACTCACACATTCCACTTTGCTGAGTTCGAGGCTGCTCCTACACTCGAGGACGTGCAGATGCTGTATGAACTTTCCCCCATGGGCGAGGTAGACCCTTTGAGTCCTTTGAGGACATCTGCGGAGATTGCTTTATACACGCAGATGGAGGAATGCCTAGCAGAGGTAAAGAAAATCTCCACCCGGTGGACCACTACAAAGCCCCTTCCGAACTGGCAGTTGGTTGATACGTCTGCGAAGAATACCTGGAACAAATGGTTGCAGTATTTCTTTCGAGACTATGCGAACAGCAGCATCACCAAGAAACTTCTGAGTGAGAACCCAGACGCCGAGAATTATGTGGAGGGTAAAGGCTATCGCTTGACCCTTTGTGCCTTTCTCTGCGCTTGGCTGTCGAGGTACCTGATTGATGGTCACCCCCATGATGGGGTCTTCTACCATGTTTTGCCACTTGCTGTGAGGCTCGCCCTTGGTCAGAGAGTTGCACTCGGACCCTTGGTCCTAGGCACGCTGTACTATAGGCTTGATCAACTGGTTCTGACCATGAAAGAGTCGCGTGGCCGCCTCGATGTACTGACTTTTGTCAATATTTCCTTTTTGACAATGTGGGTTTTCGAGCGATGGCCGTCTTATGCTCCAACTGCTCTCAAACTTGACAAGTGGTGTCCCCCAGGCGAGACGGAAGCGCGCAACAGCGGAAGGGCTGCAAGGTGGTTTGGAGCAAGCAACACCAAGTGCGTTTGGAGTTTGATATGCGACAAACGGAAGGAGTTCACTGCCAGGCCCTATGCCACGCGCATTGAGAACGTGCGATGGTTTCCAAAATTGTACCCCTCTAAAGGTATTGTCTTCTCAGAAGAGCTTCTCTTCGAAGAGGGACCGCATTTCCGTGAGCGATACCGCGAGTTCTTTTGCTGGTGTCTGCGAGGTTCCCTTCCTGCCCTCGCAGAGCATATTCGTGAGCTCGCGCCGAGGTATGAAAAGCTTACCGTGGACTTTGACCCCACTCGAGTTTCTCCTCAGTTTGGTTTTGATGCGGTGGCCCCATCAATCTGGCCCCAGTCTATTATCAGGGGGTGCTATAAGCGCTTGCTAACAAAGGAGTGCAAGACGGTCTTTATGAACAATCTTCCCTTTGAGCAGCCTGCGGGAACCCGCGAGGGTGGTTGTTCCCAAAACTGGCTCGCATACTGGGTTGCCCAGCAAACGAGGATTGAGACGGATTCGGCCGCGCAGCCAAGTAGAGCTCCCCTGATCAAAAGAAACTCTTTTCCGTTTCGCCCCAATTGCAGTCTGAGCGAGTCTGAGTATGGTTGCTACTCACTGTTGGACCGCGAGAACCATTTGTGTCCTGATGTCATTCTGAAGGAGCAGGTTGCCGCAGTTAAGAAGGACGACACGCATGTCGTCAGATACAGCAAGGCATTCGCTGAGGTAAGCAATTTCTTCATGTGCGTCAAGCTTCTTGATTTTCTTATGCTGACACCTTTATTCTGTGCTGTTTGCTGTAGTGTCACGTGCGGAGATTCGCGTCTGGTGACCGCTCCAAATCATTGGTTAACACCATTGTTGCCACCAGAAGACAAAGGCAGTCGTTCCGGCTAGCATGGAGGATGGCCCCTGAGGTCGAAACCAAAATTCGCGCGGTCATGAATGCTTTTGCTGACTCGCTGATAGACAATGCTCCGGCTCCGTCTCCTCCTGGAGACGATCCGTCCCCTCCAGCGACTGCAGCGCCGAGAGTGAAGAGACCTAGGCAAAAGGGAATTACGATTTCTTCCCCTAGAAGTGCTCCAGCTTCTCCTCCAGTGAGGTCCCTTTCTATCAAGGACAAAGGCAAAGGTCGCATGCCCAGCAAAGTGCGGAAAGAGCTCGCAGTTGAGACTTTCGTTCCATTCAATCAAGAAGAAGAGGAAGAGAGGCAGGAGCCCCGAGAAAGTGATGAAGAAGAAGGAACAACAGTTGTGATGCATGAGGAAGAATCAGGAGGTACCTCCGTTGCACTTCCTTTTCCATTATCGTAACTTGTTTGCACTTCTTTTCTTAAACCAATCATATCTTCGCAGATGATGATGATGATGAGAACATTGGTGGCCTTTTGGCCAAGAGGCAAAAGAGAGATGCCCATTCTGGCATTCCAGACGATCCCATAAGCGAGGACATTCTTGCTGAGTCCAGGAAGACAGCCGCGGAAGCTGCTAAGAGAAGAAGACAGCGAGAGGAGGAGGAGCTCGAGCGTGTGAGACAGCGGAGCCTCGAAGAGCAACATGTTGACGACTTAGTGCGTCCAGCTACCGAGGAAGATGAGCTTCCCGAAGAAGTGGTTCCCCAGGCAGAGGAGGAAGATGCGGTTCCGGAAGAGGATGCAGCAGCACTGGAGCAAGTCCAAGCGGAATTTGAGGAAATCGCGGGCGGCGATAAAGGTGAGATCTTCAATCTCGCAGTAACTTATAGAGATGTTATTGTGGGTGCGTTAAAGCATGGTGTGTCAAAGACTGACATCCGCCGTTGGCTAGTAGACAAGTGCGGAGAACCTTCAGGTAAATATTTGAGCGATATGCGTGTGCTAGACCTGAGCAACTTGAAACAGAATCATGACTGGTTTCTTCGCATCCCAGGTCACGCCCCTTTTAAAGACTTGCTTAGTGAGGAGACACTAATAGGACATGGTTCCACGTCCTTAGTGTATGATGAAGATACCTCAATCCCACCTTCGCGTGGAGGTGCTTGCTCTTAGCTTTAGTAAAGATATCGAAATAAACTTATAGCACAAGTTACCTCGTATTATCGCATTTGATATCGCAGGCCATGCTGAGGATCCCGTGCTGGAGCAGAGAAGTCAGCCTTCTGCGTCCTATGTTCCGATTCCGAGCTCTCATACCTAGAAGCCCATCGCAGCTGCTGAACACGCAAGTGAGCCTCTCGAGGACATCATCGAACTTTTCGATGATGCTGAAGCTGATGCTGTGCTGATGGATGAAGATGTCCATGCTGGTGCTGAGGAAGTAAGGACAAGTGCTGCTAATGCTTTCGCATCTGAGAGCGTCCTTCAGCAGGCGACTCCGGCTGTTACTTCGCCTCCGGCGATGACTGAACCGGTGGCACCTATTCCTGCGTGGAGCTTTTGGGGCTCGCAGGTTGGGAATGCAGTCGCAGCTGGTGCGGCCTACACTCTTCCTCCCGACTATGAGAGGTTGGATCTCGCTGCTGATAGGAGAGCTATGGAGCGAGGGCAGTCTTCGAACAACCCGGCAGCCCGTATTCCTTCTCTTCATGAGATTCTGGGAGGAACTGGTAAGTAGAGCTTTACTGTTCGCACATCGCATTATTCGCTTGCGAGTTTTGACATCGTAACTTATTTTTGAAATCACTTTAGGTTTGAAGCAAACCGATGTAGACTGGGTGGTTCGAATGCGCCTCACTTACCCCCGATCGTTTGTGAGATCTCTGGAGATCGGGCCCTTTGACAGGAGGCTGTTCCTTACCGAAGCCATTTGGATATTGGAGCAGTTGTCTGCGGCTACGCCCGCGACCATTTCTGTCCAGAGTGCTGAATTGCTATGCGGCATGTGCCAAAATCTCCTGACCAAAGTCCAGGGCAAACTGGGTTTCAAATTTCTTAAGGACAGAGTCACGCTGATTCGCGCAGCCGTAACTTTGAAACTCGGCCACCAAAATCTCGCAGCTGAGAAGCAGAAGGTGGAGCAGCAAAAGCAAAAGGTTGATGAAGCTCTGAAGCTCTATCATGAGATGAATGCCAGGTGCGAGCTACTGAAGCAAGAAGTGGAACAGGTAGAGAAGCTGAGCCACCAGTTCGAGCCCCAAGACTCCTTAATCAAGAATTTGCTTTGACTTTTCGAATTTTGAAAAATAGCAAGAGAATAGCTGAAACATTAATGTAATGTTTGAAACATTAATGTAATGTTGCTAGGGTTTCTCCCCCCTTTTTTTAACAACAAAAAATGAATTTGCCCGTTTTGCCCTTTCCGGGATTTGATAGGCTATCTCTGTGCATATCCAATTATGACATCAGCAATTGATACTCTGCTTGATTTTCGTGCTAATTTCTCGGCAGATAAGCACGTGTTTGTTGGGAAGTCCATCCGAATCATGACCATCCGTCATTTATTAGGATACGCAACTGAATCGTCGTAGCCTTTAGTAGGGTAATTGATTGTTACCGCTTTTCAAGGCGTAAGTGATTGAACTTACCCTCTTTTCAAATTCTGCTGACTCATCCTTGGCAACTGAAGAGTCTCCACAGGGTCTATATAAACCCTGTCTTTGCTATTTGGGTTCTTCGTCCCAAAAATGTGCTTTGCCGTGAGTCTTTACGACTGCTGGCTTCAACACTTGCTTTTCGTTGATTCATGGCAACTTCAAGTTTTGAATCCTGAGTTTGCGCTTTGTGCTATAGAAATAGTTTCCAAGATCCACT
The DNA here is from genome assembly GCA_023055425.1 of Linanthus parryae. Lineage (NCBI taxonomy): Eukaryota > Viridiplantae > Streptophyta > Magnoliopsida > Ericales > Polemoniaceae > Linanthus > Linanthus parryae. The sequence goes on along the minus strand of JALGPY010000005.1, from coordinate 107,163,904 downwards.
TTATGAGGAATGTAGTTCTTTATAACCATCATAAAGAAGATGCAGACAATATCTCATGTGTGTTCGAAGAAATTTCTTCGTGTATTATGTGCGCAGGTCATGTTTCCGGCCGCCTCGTGGCGAGGTGCAGCGCCGAAGTGACCGTGCTACCGTCTCGTAATGAACGGCGGAATTCTCCTCCAGCATCCCTGGAGGAGGATTTCTTGCCTCTTCGTTCTTGAACTCAGGGTTGCGGACCGCTGTGTTCATCCCCGTCTACAAGGAGCCCTTGCCCTTTGGAGCTTCTGCTTGCATGTTGATCGCCGGAACCGGTGGTTCCTTGGGCAAATGTTATGGGGTGCAAATCTGACAAGGGTCTTGTCAAATACTGGGATCTTGAACGTATGGCTTCATGTGGCTCTTTGGAGCAAGATCCCAACTGCGACAGATGTTCACCCGCAGATTTGCGTATTGTATAGCCGGTGTTGGAGCCGTTAGGTTCACCCTTTTTCAGTCGGGATTCCCGCGATGTGTGTCTCTGCTGGCTTGTCAGCTACTTTTCGAATGTATTGTAAGCCATGTTGGCTGCGTAGTTAGATTCGAGCTTTTCCGCTTGTAAGCTGCTATCTAGACAGATAAATTGTAGGTCTTTTCGACTCATAATAAAGAATAGCCTTTTGTATTATCTGCTGTCTCTTTACAACAAGATACAATTTCGCATGCGTTTCGGCATATTTCGCCTTGCATAATGCTATGTGATGGTTTCGCATTTGCGATATATTAATTCGCGGATGTTTCCCTAGATCGTTCGAGATCATATTTTCGCAGCCGTGCCATCCTAGCAGATGGGCTTGTGATTGGCCGTTGTGGATCATTTAAGATCATTTTCACAATATTTCTATCGTAGCAAATAGTCTTTAGTAGATCAATTGAGATCGTTAAGCGGTGCGAATTGCTATCATGGCAGATAGGTTTTATTAGAAGATCAATTGAGATCATTTCTCGCATAAGCTGCTACCGCAACAGATAGGCTTTTAGAAGATCAAGTAAGCTCATTTTGCGCATGAGTTGCTATCGTAACAGATAGGCTTTAGAAGATCAACTAAGATCATTTTGCGTGGGTTGCTATCGTAACAGATAGGCTTGAAAGATCAACTAAGATCATTTTGCGTAGATCGCTATCGTAACGGATAGGCTTGAAAGATCAATTAAGATCACATTTGTGTGTGTTGCTATCGTAGCAGATAGGCTTTAGAAGATCAATTAAAATCGTGCTGCTATCGTAATAGATAGGCTTTTATGATCAATTAAGATCACATTTGCATAGGCTGCTATCGTGACAGATAGGCTTAGATGATCAATTAAGATCGCATTTGCATAGGCTGCTATCGTGTGAGATAGGCTTAGATGATCGATTAAGATCGCATTTGCATAGGCTGCTATCGTGTGAGATAGGCTTTAAATGATCGATTAAGATCGCATTTGCATAGGCTGCTATCGTGTGAGATAGGCTTTAAATGATCGATTAAGATCGCATTTGCATAGGCTGCTATCGTGTGAGATAGGCTTATTTGATCAGTTGAGATCGCATTTGTGGATTGCTATTGTGGCGAGTAACTCGCCGTTAACAGTCATAACAAACTGAAATAAAGTAAAACTGACATGCAGAAATATGAAGTTTCTCATTTGGGAGAATTTTCTTATTATAATGCTCTCATATGGGAGAGATAGGATTACAATCCTCTCATATGGGAGAGGAGATTGTGTAAATCGTAGCCACATGAGACATTAAGCAACGTTATAATAAAACGCATGAAATGAGAGAAGTCAGGGATAGTACTTCTTAATCCAGCGCATGTTGACTGAACTCGGAGTTGAGGTTGTGCCGTGCAACCTTCGTATGCTGCAGTAACCACTGTCGAAGACTTCTGTGACTTCGAAGGGTCCTTCCCAATTGGCTGCGAACTTCGGGTGAGTTGCTTCTCGCATGTAGTGGTCAGATGCGCGCAAGACTAAGTCTCCGACTGCGAAATCTCTTCGCTGGACCGTCTTATTGTAGGCGCGAGCGATTCTTTCCTGGTACCGCTTGTTGGTCCTTTTGGCTTGTTCTCGCCTTTCCTCCAGCAAAACCAAGTCATGATCGCGTTGATTTTCATAGAGTGCATGGAAGGCTAGCCTTGCCGAATTGACTCTGACCTCCGCAGGTACTACAGCCTCGGCCCCATAGCATAGCAGGAACGGTGAGGCCCCCGTGGGTGTCCTTGGAGAAGTGCGGTAAGCCCATAGAGCTATGCTTAGAGAGTCAGCCCACTTCTTGTGGTCATCTGCGACCATCTTGCTCAGAATTCTTAAAAGCGTTTTGTTGGTTGCTTCAGCTTGCCCGTTTCCCTTCGGGTAATAAGGGGTAGAACATATCTGCCTGATATTGTATTCCGCTAGCTTCGCAGCTACCTGGCGATTAACGAAGGGAGTACCGTTATCTGAAAGAATAGTATTTGGAATTCCAAACCTGCATACGATGTTTTCCTGAATGAAGTTAACCACTGCTAGCGCATTTGCCGTTTTCAGTGGTATTGCCTCCACCCACTTGGTGAATAGCTCGGTTGCAGTGAGAATAAAGTGATTCCCGTGCGACGTTGGCCGGATGGGACCGATGAAATCCAGAGCCCATGTGTGAAATGGCCATGGCGTCCCTAATGCATGTAGATCCACGGCGGGAGCGTGCACTAGGTTCCCTTTGAATTGGCACTCTTGACAGCGTCGTACTTTGGTGCGGCAATCAACTTCCATCGTGGGCCAGAAATACCCGATTGAGAGGAGCTGTCTGCATAATTTCGCACCTCCTTGATGCTCTACCTGATGGGAAAGTTCTATGACTTCTTGTGCTTCGCTGCCGCCTAGACATCGCAGCAAGTTGCCTTCGTGACCTCTTCGCCAAAGCAGGTTTTCTTGTACTATGTATCGAGCTGCCTTCCTTTTCAATTTCTCGGCCTCTTTTCTTGATTCGGGTCTTGCTCTGTATGGGCCGGGAGCGGGTTGTTTCGCACGTCTTTCCTGTGGTCGCTGACGATTAGCTCGCCGTTTTTCATCTTCTGGTCGAATGCGAACCTGAGCTTTTTACATTCCGCCGTGGGGTGCATGACCTTGCCGTGGTACTCGCACCACTTAGGGTCCCTCACCATCTCTTTGGAGGGTGCCTTCTCGAGCGGTGGCAGGACGCCGTCCTTGCGCCACTGTCTGCAGAGGTCGCTTGCTTCCTCCACTGAGCATGGCAGAGGCGGTACATCGAAGTTCGCAACCTTCGCTTGCTTCTGGGGCGAAACTGTATTGACCTCAGCTTCGCGTCCCCTCTTGTAACTAAATCTCCCGATCTTGTAAGTAGTGCCGCTCGAAGGTCGCTCCGGAGCGCTCTTCTTTTTCTGTCTCTCGACTATAGGCTCGATGTTCTTCGTGCATTCGATTAGCTTTGAGAACGTAGGTGTTTGCAAATTGATGAGCATACCTTTATATTCATCTCGCATGCACTGCAGGCATATCTCTACGAGCCGGCTTTCGGGCATCGGGTCTTTGCATTCCAAGGATTTCGCCCTGAATTTCTTGATGAAAGTGATTCCGTCCTCCTCGCGCTTCTGATACATTCGCGAGAGATGAATCATCGTCACCTTTTCTTCCATCTGGAAGAACTTGGTATAGAACTTCTGGACCATATCATCCCAAGTCTTCACGGATCCGGCTTCCAATGTTCGGTACCATTTGTATGCTACGTTCCCTAGAGATTTTGGGAACTCTCGCATCAGCAGTTTGGGATCAGCTCCGTACGGACCCATGACATCAATGAAACGCATGACATGCTCATGAGCGTTTCCGTTGACATCCTCGAACTTATCCCATTTAGGAGCCTTGTACCCCGCCGGTTTAGGCATGAGATAGATCTCCCGTGGAATGGGCGGATCGTTGTCTAACTTCGGGATAATGGTATCCGCGAATGACTGATGAGCCAGAATAGTGTCCACGCGCTTCTGCAAAGACGTCATGCATTCTGGAATGCTCCCCTCGGTAGCTGATGGAGGGGTTGCGGCAGGCGGGGGCGACACATACGCCGTCGGAGGATTGGGAGCATACTGACTACCCGCATTCCCCCAGATCGTCGTTGGGGGAGGCAAAGGGTACTGCAGAGATGGGTTAGACGCCAAAGCCGAGGGCTGAGGAGCGTGGGCAGCAAGAGGCAGCATCTGGGCCGTTGATCCCTGAACCGAAGGTAGCTGCGTAGTCGACGGTGGAGTCTGCAGATTAGGGTTGGGAGGTGCGGTTGACACTCCCAATCCTGGAGCGATAGGGGCTCCTCCTCCTTGAGGGATAGCGGTGGCTGATGAAGGGTTTGGCGCAAGGGTGCCCAGAACGGCCAAGATTCGTTCTAATTGCGCAGATTGAGCCTTGAGAGCTTTCGCCTGACTTTGGACAGTGGCGTCCAAAGACTCTAACGTCGGTGTCTCGCCGGGAGTCGTTGGAGTACGGCGGGCCTCGTCTCCCGAGGGAGCTTCGGTGGAGGGCGATCGGTTGCTGACATCATCCTCCTGAGACATGGTTGCTTTTGTTGGTAAGTTCACGTCGGGTTCACCAAAATGTGCACAAGAGATTCCGGCAGGGAGACCTCCGTGGACACCGTATACAGTGGATCGAGGATCGCACAGGAAGAGTGGGGTTGTGTGTAGGGAGAGAGTAAGTCAGTAGCAATGTCAGAGAGAGAGACAGAGGTTTGGCAGAGCTTCCGCGTATGGCAAGTGTGTTCTCCTTTGTATGGAAAGGTTGACGATCTATATATACTGGAGAACATGACCGTTGTAGTGTGGTTAATGAGCCCATTAATGGCGGCTTAATTAGCTTAACCATAACGGCACGTTCGTCCGAGTATATAGGGACCGTTACAGCACGTGGTGCGCGAATACCGGAACCGTTACGAGGTTTACCGGGTTTGACCGGATTGACCGGGTTTATGGAGCTCGTGCCATAAATCTCTCAAAACAGTTACTAAAGGTCGCGTGCGGGCTTGGCTCGCACGCGACAGGGCTTACTCTAGCCTCCAAACCACTAAGTCCCTACAAGTCCCGTGCAGTGGTATGCGAGGGCTCTCTCTCGCAGCCCCTACATGGATCAGCTCGGCTGGTGATCCAGTGTGTGTGGAGCACAATATGGTGTGCTGGATGGTTGCCACGTGGCCAAGATCTGTCAGCTCAGAAAGCACTATCTACACTTGGCATTTTGATGTTTGATTCCCCAACTTGAATTGAAAAAAACCCTGTCTAATAATTCCCTGACATTCCCTTCTGACCTGTTATTGCACCAGCTGTAGCTCAAACCTTGGGCTTCTAATTCTAAAAGATTACATTTTGAGATAAAACTCCTGAATTGGTTTATCCTCCAAGATAGCACATCAGCCCCTCCTTGCCTGTCCATATTGCTCATCATGTCATTGCAATCACCCATAATCACCCAAGGACCTGCAATGTGTCTTGTAACAACTTGCAACTCTTTCCAAAATTTCCTTCTAGGAGAACCTGTTGAAGGAGCATAAATGAAGAACCAAGTTTCTGTTCCTCCTTAATCGTATTTAATCTGAGCTTGAATCAAGTTTTTTGAACTCCATTGAATATTAACTTCAATATTATCAGACCACCACAAAGCCAATCCACCAGAAATACCAATAGGATCTACATAAACATCATTTTAAAATTGAAGACTTCTTCTTATTGGTTTTAACTTCTCTTTTTTGTTTTTTGTTTCAGATAGGAACACCAAAGAGGGACGATAGTCTCTAATGAGACTTCGTAATCTCTGGACTGTCAGGTTACGCCCCAAGCCCTGACAGTTCCAGATTATGCCTAACATTGACCTTGTGGCTGTTCATGGCCAGCCACCACCGCCGTTTCAGAGATATCCATATCATTCACCAAATTATCAAAATCTCTTATAATTGGGGCATAAATGTAAAGCTTTGATCCAGGAATGTCAGACATTACCTCCTCTTTTTCTGTAAGTTCACGCTGAAGCTCAGTGATGCCCACCTCCTTCTGATTTCCGTCAGAACCCAAGAAGACTCTAAGGGTACTTCCACTTCCGATTTTTCCTTTTTCCTTCCTGATTTTCTTGATTCCTCTTGCATATTTCCCATTTGCCAGTAGTCGCTCCAAATTCTTTTTGACCTCCGGCGAGTTTCGATCATCATCATTTTCCCACTGCAAGACTTATCCTTTTTTGGCTTTCTTCACCTCTATTTCTTCTACGATCACATTCTTTTCCTCTTGAGATCTACAAATTTCTCAAAAACTGTTGCTAGACCTATGTCCAGGAACGGGTTATCTGGAGCTTCCAGATCTTCAGTTTCTGGGTTGGAACTTAACCCGTTGTTCTTATGGGCATCCCTAGATGGACATCTGGGTTGTGTTTTTTTCATTTTGGGTTCTCTTGTTGGGCTACGAGGAGCCCAAATGCCCTGAGGAGCTAAAATCAAGCTTTGTTCTGGGTTGGATGGTTCCTCTACAAAATAGGCCTGCTCAATCACTTGGACTTGATTTAAAGACCCATTCAGTTCAGGCCCAAGTTTCATATTCATGAAAGGATCCAAAAATGTAGGCTTAGTTGAGGCCCGTACCAAATTAGGGTTTTGTATACCTTTGACATTTGAACGAATGCTGACTTTTCTTATAATTGGATCAGGCTGAGGTGTACCTTCTTCTACGTGGTATGGTCCTTCACCGTTATTTGAACCTATCTTTTTTGTTTAATTTGCAATTTCCTCCATGGTAGGTACTTCTCTGGTACGATTTGCTGTGCTGTCTCCGTCCCTTCGTTTTCTCCTTCATCGAGATTTGGTGCAGAATCGTTGAGAATTGATTTCCATTCACCACTTTTCATACTTTGATTGGTGGATTGATTTGTGTTACCGTCCTTATCGTCCTTGTGACTCGCCGAATTAACTCGCGGTCCTTCCCGAGAGTGAATTGACTCACCCTGAGTATAGTTCCATTGTTCTGCAACTTTTTCGGTGACCTGTTCTATTGCTTCATTCCATCTTTTGATCCATATTTCTTCATCTTGAAAGAGTGATTTCACTCCTAGTGGCTCTTGTGATCTCTTCTTCAGTATTGCTCTCATGAATCTTCCGTATTCTGCCCCTTTTGCTGCTTCTTTGGAGACAAATACACATCTTGCTGCATCGTGTCCCAATCTTCCACATCCATAGCAAAAATTCCCAAGTTTTTCATATTGGCAAGTCATCCGGTAGTATTTGGATTCTCTAGGAAGAATGAAACCCCCAATTAATGGTTTATCCACTTTACACGCCACTCGGATGCGCATAAATGGGTAACTTAGATCTGCACCCACCGTTTCTGGGTCTGCCGTAACAAAGGTCCCCAACATGTTTCCGATCTTCCGAGCGTTTGATAATGACATGGTTTCCGGCGGAAGACCAGAAACTTATACCCAAAAAAGCACATCGGAGAAATCAATGCTTTTCAAGGCTAATACTCCTGGCCACCGACGAAGATTCAGCAAGCTACCGTTGATGAACCATGGAGTATCCCTCAAAACCTTCTGGCAATCCGCTGGATTTCTGACTTGATGATGAAGACGTTGGATCCCCACATCACTACCTTCAAGTGCTGCTCTGGGGTTCTCCAGCTTCCTTTTAGGATTGACACCATCGTTTTTGCCGACATCGGCTTTTCCTGCATCAATTTCCCTACAAGAATGGATTGATTAAGGTGATCTGGTAGATCCTCATCTTCATCTAGCTGTAAAATTGGTGGGTTGTTTAAGGGGCTTTCCATTGGGATCGATGAAGGAAACAGAGGAGGTAACGAAAGCTCCGATTGGAAACAGGAAAGAAAAAATAAAAAACAGAGAGGTAAAAGACTCCTAATGGAGACGAAGAAGAAAGCAAATGAGGTAAGGAAGCTCCGATTAACCGGAGAGGAAACCACTCGGGGAGGAAATATCACAAAGGACAAGAAACTCTACTCTGAAATTTGCAGAGAGAGAAAAACTTTTCCTTTTCAGTAGTTATTGTATAAAAAGTTCTACTTCGCAATTTATTTTATTTTTTGTTCTAGCCTTTCATTTTGTTCTTGATGAACTTGCAAAATGCTATGCATTGCGAGGGCTATATTACAAATTCCGAAGTTTTTCTTTAATTCGGCGTGACTGAAGACTGATCTCAGGAACTAGAGAGATCTCCCAGCACCGTCGGATTAAGTCCCACGCCCGAGACTCAATCACACACAGCAGCAGGAGTAACTACTTGAAACGACGCCGTCGATAGGCTCGCAAGACAAATTGTTAAGCGAGAGAATGAATGTATCTCTACCTATAAACACGTCTCTCCAAACAAAAAGTAACCTCGCAAATCCTAATTTCCCCAATTTCCCCTGTTAAGCCCCTCCCTCCTCCTCTCTCTCTAGACGAAACGAAACCCCTCTCTTTCTCTCCCTCTGGACATCATCGACCCCGGTAAAATCCACTCGACTCCGTCGTTGTCCTCCGTCGTCCACCACCACCCCTACCCTCGCCGTAAGCCGACGCCGATACACACGTGGCATCGCCGGAATCTCATTTAAATCTCCGAAAACCCGGTCTACTCCCATCTTCTGTTCCTTTCTCCCGTTTCCGCCGCCGGCTCATCTGATTCCGCCGTCCGATTGGCCGTACGATTGCTCACCTTCGCGCCTACCCGTCCCTTTTTCAATTTTGACCTAATTCTCTGCAGTTTCGGCCTCTGGAAGGTGAGTTTCTGTTCGTATCAATCATCAGCATCTCTGCTGTGCAGGATTGCCTCATTTAAACTGAAATACACAGCTTTTTGAAGGTTTCGTTGCCGTAGATTTAGAGTTTCCGTTTGGTCTAGGGCTCGTCGATTGGAGTTGGTAGAGATTTCGAACCAATTTTGTTGGATTTTCCTACTGGAGTGAGCGATCCATTGTTTTTACTGGAAAGCCAAATTGGTCTCGTACTTGTCGAGTGATTTTGATCTTGTGATGGAATTTCCATTGAGTTAATAATCCTCTGGTTTCAATTTAACTACTTCCTTGAGACGAATGTGTGGATTGTGTGCTGTTTGCTGGACTGGCTCTGCAGAGGTGCTTTGAAAATGTTTTGAAATTTTGCTTTTATTTATTAGTTTCCCTCTTCAATTATATTTTAGTTGGATACTACGGGTTTAGCCTCTTCCAATTTGAATTCAACTAGCTGTGGGTTTGCTTTTCTTAAAGTAAGTGAAGTGCCTGTTACAATTTCTTTGAATGTTGAGTTCTTAGAGCTGTTTCTACTCGGCTAAAACTCTGAATAGTTGTTTCATGAGAATTTTGGATTTAAAATGGAGCTTATGGAGGTCTTAATAACTGATTTTATCTGACGATATGTTTCTTGCAGGTCTTGTTCGAAGAACCAAAGAAACTGCAAGGGACTAATTTAGACGCTTCTACTAATTATCGTTTGAAGAACTTGCTGTCTACCGATATAAGTGGAGCACAAGTTTCATGTCATATGTGAGATGGCGTTCTTGAGGAACTTGTCTAATGAAAAAGTTCCACAAAATGTCTTTGATGTGAAAGGCCAAGGAGAAACTATTGAAAGAGTGCATGGAATGTTGGGAAACCAAGCTGTAGAGGCAACTTCTAGTGACAAGGATTCTGAAATCAAGATGGATGGTCATTATAGAAGCGATGGTGAACCAGAAGGTTCAACCGTGCTCCATCATGGTGCTGCGGTAGAGAATGATGGAACTACAAACTTGGATATGTCTGGAAGAAGAACGGCTCCGACTGGCAAATGGGGTTCGAGTTTTTGGAAGAATTGTCAACCTATGAGGCCAGGTAGAGGGTCCGTATCTGGGCAGGAGTCAAAAAGTGATTCCGAGTACCAAGATGAGGAAGGATCAGATGAGGGTCCATCCGATGGCAGGGAAGATGAGTTAGGAGATGATGACGTGGGGAAGAAAGTACAGAAAGTCCAAAGAAGTAAGATTGATGTCCCTGTTGATGACTCTGATGACTACTATGAACAAGATGGAGATGACCGCAGTTCCTCGTTGCACCAGAAAATAGGTAGCCATCATCGTCCTTCGCAATCAAAGTTTCAGTCAGGGTCTAATGCTGCGAAGGATAGAGCGAATAGGAACTCAAGTCGCGATGATTATCAATACGATGACAACTATGATGATGATGATGAATATGAGGACGATGATGAGGAAGATGGTAATCGTAGTTATCCTTATCATAATAATGTATAACATTGTTGATGTTTTGAGTGGGGAGTTATTGTTGGCTGGATCAGTATGGCACAAGGATACATTTAGTTTCTTTTGTAATCCTATCATCGGAAGTTATTTGTATTGATAGATTGTTCCTTGGTTTTAGCAGGAGATGATCCAGATGATGTTGACTTTGATCCTAGTTATGCTGAGATAAGAAATCGCAAGGGAAACAAGGTTGGTAATATATCCATATATATATATATTTATTGTTGTTGATATATAATATTACTAATCCCAAGGGGTTGGTTTAGTTATGAAGAGCTTGAGCCTTTGTGGTGTGCTCCAACTGGGGTTCAGGGCATGAATTTCACGAATGCCCGAATCTAAGGTCTCTGTGATTAAAGTGGCTTCTGCGGTTATAAAAAATATATTAAAGACATGGTGCCACATTATTCATATGTTTTGTTCGACGCTGTTTCTGCTGTTTTCGCTTATATCTGAGCTCTTGAAGTTGGTACTTAGCAGTTAGTTTTCCTTGCTGGCTTTCTGACATTTGTAGTTCGGATTTCATTTTGTGTGGTTCCTATTTTGTTGATTGAAGTTTTAAGTTCACGAAGCATCTCTGAGGTGCTGTGTCTAGCTGGTATGGATGTGAATATGGGTTTGCCTATTTTAGCTCATTGTTTAGTATCTTGTTTAGCAGTTGGTTTTGCTCTCTGACTCTTTTTTTGTTTTTATCATAAGAAACTTCAGCAAGTTTTATTGGATTTTTATGGTGGTGTCAGGATGATGATTGGGATGAAGAGGATCTCGATGAAGATGAGAACAGTGGTGATGAAGGAGATAATCTGGATGAAGATGATGTTTATTACAAGAAATCTAGGGGCAGGCAACATGGTAGAGGCGGGCGTAACGTGAAACCCGTGCGGGAATATAAACCGTTTACCTCTTCTAGACAAAGAAAAAGAGGTAGGTCATCATTCGAAGAGGAAGAATCATCAGCAAAGGATTCAGACAATGACAGTGATGAAGAGTTTGGAAGTTCAACTAGGAGAGTTGCACATCATCGCAAAAACGTTAGCATGCATTCAACTTCGTTAAATGGTAGAAAGAATGAATTAAGATCTTCAGGTCGGTCAGTTCGGAAAGTATCATATGTTGAGAGTGATGGAAGTGAAGATGTGGATGAATGCAAGAAAAAGAAGGGTCTAAAGGTTCGATTTTCCCCTTAAAAAGTTTTGTGGATATATGAACTGATATGGGTTAGTATCTTGATTCACTTGCAAAAATGTGGCTTGCACATTACGTAATTTTCCGGCTAAATCTTATTATTATTGAAATCAAGGCACTGGTCGGTCTGGTTTATAGTGTTTTGAAATTAATGAAAAATCATATCTTTTCCTATTTTTCTTGGAAAAAACTAGTTATGCCACGTAAGGAGTTACAATACACCGAATCGATAACCTGTTTGCTTTTCGCTTCCCACGTAACTATTAAGACTTGTTAATGATATTATTGTTCTTGAAGATTCTCTTGGTTGTAGTTAAAACATAGTATGGCTGTTTCAAAACAACTTCTTCCTTTTAAGGATTTTGTTGATATGGTTATCTATTCCTTTTGTAGGACGAGATCGAAGAGGAAGATAGCGATTCAATTGAAAAAGTATTGTGGCATCAGCCAAAGGGAACAGCTGAGGAAGCCAGGAAGAATAATAAGTCAACAGAACCTGTGCTATTAAGCCAGCTGTATGACTCTGAACTGGATTGGAATGAGATGGAGTTTCTAATAAAATGGAAAGGCCAATCTCATCTTCACTGCCAGTGGAAATCATTTTCGGAACTTCAAAATGTAAACTATTGTTATAATTTAAGTTCTGTTACATGCATCTCTCTATGTGATCACTGGTTTATGGTAGTGTTGATTGGATTGGACCTGTCTCAAACTTATTTTGGTTTTTGAATATGCAGCTAAGTGGCTTTAAGAAGGTTATAAATTATACAAAAAAAGTGATGGAGGATGTGAGGTATCGAAAAGCTGTATCACGTGAAGAGGTAGGTTGTGGTCTTGATGTTACAAAAATATAAATGTGTCAGTTCATTAAGATTCTGGGTAGCCGTGTTCTGGTTTGCATTCTTATTCTTTTATTGTGTTTATTACAAATCTGGTACACTCAATGTACTAAAATATGCAGGTCTTCCAAATTATACTTATTGCCTCCTGAAATGGTGAAATTGTTGCAATTAGCTTTGGGTGTTAACATTTCATTTATAGCCTGCAGTTGATTTTGGAATAGGCATTAAGTACGATTGGGGATCAGGGATTCAACCATGCAAATTTGATTGAAGTGGGCGAGTGGTACTTGTAGTTAGCCTTTTGTTGGTTTCTGTATTTTGGGGATGCAACCAATCTCCATGTACCAAAGTATATTTACTTGAAACCTTATGCCATTGTTTGATCTGTATGTGCTTCAATGAACATATTGTTGTTTCCGTAGTTCTTTATACTGTGGGTCATCTATCTGGTTCTCTAGTAGTATTTGAAAACCTTGGGAGAATCTGTGTTCCATATAACCTTGATTGCGGAGAAGATGAGGAGAGGGGGAATTTCATGCTAACAAGTTTTTGAAAGATCCTCGAGGAAAGATTCAGAAAGTAGGAAATTGATGACGAAAATGTACACTTATATTGTCAACATAAAACTGAAGGCATGGTTCTAAATACGCAATTCCTGAAATAGCGGTCATGATGTAACAGAATCGGGGTGTATCGGGCACACAGTAATGTCAATCAACAACCGAATGAATGAATCTTTTAAAATGGTTGCAAGTTCAATTATACAGTATTTGGCTGTAATGATAAAACACATTATAGGTATAGTCTGTAATGTGCTATGGTATTAAACACTTCCAAAAGAGGACTGTGGTTGTCCTTGCTGATCTTTGTATTTGGAGTATGAAGACTGTTCAACCTATGTATGTGCCTACGTGGATGGTTTATTAAAATATTGCTGCAAGAATTTGAACATTGTGTTTGGAGAGCTCAGTGCGTGTTTGAGGGTCTGTGCCTAGGCAACCTTTTCTGTGTTCGGTTAGAGGATGAGAAATGGGGGCTCCTCTGGGAAGTTTGAGAAGTGTAAAGGCCAGTGGTTAGTAAAACCACCACTATTCTTCTCCTGGTATATAATGCCGTAATCTATCTTGAAAGTTTGTTATCAGGTGGAAAACATATACATTGGTGAAGGGGGCACATCCTGGGGCTTATAGAACATCAATTACCAAACAAGCTTTTAGAATAAGATCATTCAGGTTGGAATTAATTTCTAAAGGTGGGTCGTAATCCTGATGTTATGCAAATGGTCCAGGATCCTGCTTACACTGCGATTGTGGTTATGTTCTTTAGATGGATCACATCTGTTAATACAACCGCTACTCACTACTATCTGTAAGAGTCTCTCTGTTGCTGTGGCTTGATACGAGGAGAATCATATTTATGTTGGGTTGCATATGTACATTCGTGCGGATAGCTGGGCGTTTCTTGTACATTTTATCTGATGTTGAGGAAGCTTATGTTTCGTCTATCAACAGCCACAATTGACACCAAATCAATAAGAACAAAATTGAACTTACAAAGTTGCGAGGCATTCAATATAATTCTGAATTGTAAGTATCATTTAATTTTGTGAAGCACTTAAATCAATTCTAGACTGGTGCCTTTTATACAGACCACCAAAAAAATGACTCCTATGCAACTTGAAACTTTATGCTAGATGAGGTGTATAGAGAGATAACTGACAATGGAACTCCTGAACATTTCCAAAGTCCTAAATAAATCTAACCCCTACAGTTACTTCACGGTTCTTGGTCTCGTATACCACTTCTATTTTGAGCTTTCTTCCTAGAAATTGTCAGGGAACATGAATGAATGCAAAGGCTTGTCTAGTCTATATAAAACGCGATTGAGTTTGGTCAGCCTTTTGTTTTAATCTGAATATATTCATATACGGACAAATCAATCTACATAAGCATCATTCTTACACAAACTAATTGACCTTACCATTTTGGATTGCTTTTTCCCAATTATCCTTCACATGGTCTCTAGAAAGTAATAACATCAGAGGCTTTTGGCATAATCTCAGAATAGTAGTTTTAGCTGTCGCAAAAGGTCAAATAAGGGGTGGGTTAGATGTTTTACCATCAAATTTGAGTATTGGGTACATTGATGCATCTCCTGTTAAAAAAAAACTAAAGCAATTTCCAGCCATGTCATAAATATGTACCTAAATGTCGCTAACGTATATTTTTTCCGCTCCGTTTGTGTGAACAATGGCTGTTTCCATACTCGAAGAATGTAATACATTCTCTTCCCTATAATCACGTTTTATTTATGCTGTATGAATTTCTACATTTCCCTTAAACAGAAGGATCTGGAATTTGATACTGAGAGAAATACGATGTTCCAACATGAAGAATGTACCACACTCAAAAATTCGATAATGAGTGAATGAAGTCCTATGTTCTGAAGATGTACTGAGGTTTTATTGACGACAAGTAATTGTACTGGCAGAATCTTGTAACTACGAGAACATAGCTGGGCATCTGAACTTCTTCTTTTAACGCAAAAGTAGCAACCTCACTTTCCCTGTTGTAATTTTATCAATTTATAGGCATTTAGTTTGCGTGAGCTGTTGAGGGTTTCTTCTATGTAGATTTAGTTTTCAGCCTGCTATGCTGTCCTTGTCACAAGAAAAAAACTTTTTTGGTCTTAGATGATAGGATTTATAGTTCATTTCTTTGGCTTGGAGTCGTTAAGAAACTCAGGCACTAGATGTAAATCAAAAGATTGTATGTCATTAGGCTTAATCCAATGTCTAGCTACAGGCTTGTAAATATCTCAGGCTTACGTTTAGTGCATCCATGAAATGATACAAAATGATTGTATTAAGTTTGACCAGAATCTGATGCTTGGTGCAAGTTTTGAGTACTGACTTTATCCTGGGAATCACTATGGAATATGGGTGTTTTTCCAGTTGCTGAACAAGTATATTCTTTCACACTTGCTATATTATTTATAGCATATGTTGATTAATCTAATAAAAGCGGTGTACTAGCTATTCATAATTCTTTGAGTTGCAATCAGTGAAATGGAACTTTGAACTTCACAGTTACAATTTTAATTTGACTGATGAGTCCAGAAATAATATGCTACCTTTCATCTTCTTGCTTGGTTTAAAGTTCTATACTACTTATTTCCATAGACAAATTAATTTAAGCTATCTACTGCTGTCTAAGTTGTGCGGGTAACCTTAGTGTCTGGTGTATAAATGATATGGCGCGGTTATTTGACTGTGATCTTTTTCCGGTGCATCAATTTATCAGATTGAACTAAATGATGTGAGCAAAGAAATGGACTTGGATATTATCAAGCAAAACAGTCAGGTTTTATACCTCTCTCTGTTTCTGTGTAAAATATACATGCACTGCAGATACACACACCTGCTGTCGTTTTCCTTCTGTGATTATGTTTTACTATATGCTCAGGTGGAGAGGATTATCTCAGACAGGGTGAACAAGGATAGTTCAGGCGATACAATTGTTGATTATTTGGTCAAGTGGCAAGGATTGTCTTATGCTGAAGCGACTTGGTATTATTCAACTGTTCTTATTTCATTATATGTTGTGAGTTGTAGTTTCAGTAACTGTTTGGGTTTGCATGTTAACGTCTAATCTTGCAATTGTGGTGTCTTTCTAGGGAGAAGGAAGCTGATATTACCTTTGCTCAAGATGCTATAAACGAGTATAAGGTAGGTGGTATTTTTGATTACGTGGCTGTATTCTCATGTTGAATTTATGCATTGCTTGTGAATTTGGCCCTGTTCCTGCTGATGTACGGTGATTAGATAGTTACATAAATACATGTATTGACTGTTGTGGCTCGTGATAATTGGGATGAATACCCTAACACAGTCAAATACTTTCCTGTTCTCCACCCGAACTAATTAAGTAAAGGATTAACCAAAACACGTCACCACATGTTCCAGATTTCATTGGACAAAAATAGATCTCCAAGACATATAATGAATGTCCATTTTGTTTTCGTGACTTACGACAGCATGTGATCTCCGCGGGAAAGAAGCTTGGAATTAAGTCAAATGCTTCATAAATAGATGAAACCTGAAGCTCTCATTTGTGTTCGAGGAACTTGATATGTCTTTCTTCTTGCGTATCACTATTCCGTTTGTTGACTCAACTGATTTCTTCTCTTTAATATATGATTTAAGCTGTGTTCTCCATCCGCTAGCTGGCTTTTGTTTTTCCTGTAAAATTATGCCCTTACAAACTCCAGTTAATTTTTGATTACCAGGACATTGCAAGATTGACTAGAGGAAGAAGATATATGATGAGAAGTCTTTCGTTTCATAGATATTTCTCTTAAAAGTATCCAGACCAACTTAAAATTACCAAATTTCAGTATTGGCAATATAGAAGCAGATTAGACTTTGGAAGAAATTGTCGCTAGATTTCCTGCATAAAACTACCTTACGTGCCATTACTTGTCCCATATAACTCCTCTCATATTCAAATTGGGCACATGAGATGTCAGATTTTAACTATTCATGACAATGCCCTTGTTTGGTGGACGGTGTTACTGAACTTGGACGAAATGAAGGGCAACACATACTTTCTCACTGCCACCTCCAGAACCACCATTATGAACACAGAAGCCACTTTTTCATCTCTACCACCCCATGCTTTGGCCACCAGATATCCATGGCCTCCACAGTCACGGCAAATTAAATCCCATATTCAAACTCTCAAAAATGAAAAATATATGAAACTCCAAATCATCATCACAACCGCCCGTCACATCAGAAACACAACCCCCACCATCACCGCGACCACACCCACCACCAACCCAATCACTGCCACTAAAAGTCAAATCAAACTCATAAAGACCGCAGTCAAAATTCTAGAATGAGAGAGATTTGGTTACCAGATGAGGGAGAGTGATATGATTACCAGATGAGGGAAAGAGCTTGACCACAGCAATTGTTGGCCAAACAGTGCCAAATCTAGCTCAACAACTACTCACTCAGTCCTCGCGCAGTCTGAGCCACCAAAATGGAACCTCAATTAATCTCAAGGTCGAAACACAATTCAGACCTGAACAAACCCTTGTAGAGAGAGATCTCCAGTTATGTTTTTTGATCTATGATTTCTGGTCAATTATGTAATGAGGTTGGTCTGCCGCTGGTGGGACAGTGGTGCTCTTAGATGGTGAGTTGGCTGAGATTGGCTCTATATGAAATTGTCTGAGGTTGGGGTTAAAACGAGATAGGTTTTGGTTCAGGTAAGTTTCAATTGCGTGAGAAGGTTGCTGATATGGGGGTCGGGTAGCTATGTCAATGGACTCATGGAAAGGCTATTGGCTGGGTTTGGAAGGATTCGTCGAGAGAGGTAGAGATACAGGTTGGTGCAGTGATGATGATAAGTCGATGGTTTGGGCTGGAAATGAGGGTGATGGGTGAGGGTTTATGGTGTAGCCGTGTAGGTGAATGGAAGGGCAGCAGGGTTTGGGAGTCCGGTAGTGGACATTTTGGTTGAGATTGGCTCTATATGAAAGGTCTTAGGTAATGGTTAAAACGAGTTACGGTTTTGGTTTAGGGAAGTTTTAACTGCGTTAGGAGGTTGCAGATTTGGGGGTCGGATAGATAGGTCAATGGATTCAATGGAGAGGCTACTGACTGGATCCCAAAGGACTCGCTGAGAGGTAGAGATAAGTTTGGTGCAGTGGTGATGAGTGGAGGTTTGGGCTGCGAATCGAGGGGTAGTGGGCAAAGGGACGAGCAACAGGGTTGGGGCGTGGAGGCGAAGGAAAGGCAGCAGGGTTGGGGAGACTGGCAGGAGAGCTTCTGGGCCTTGGGCTAGGGTTGATGATGATGGAACTTCTGAAGGTTGCCTAGGGTTGATGGACGGTGGCCTCTGTCACTACTGTGAGGCGCAGTTGGGTAGGAACTGTGGTGAGGTAGTCAGACAAGTGTACTTTTCCCTTCATTCAGGCCAAATTTTTGTAACACTGTCCATCCAATGGATGGTGAGAGTTTGGTTGGTGATGGTGGTGGTATGAGGAAAGTCTACTTACCCTTACTCGGTCCAAATTTTGTAACACTGTCCATCCAATGGAGCATGTTGTCACAATAAGTCATAGTGTGTTCTGTAAGTGTAAGGTAATGTTCTGTTATGTCCCCGTTTCAGTATTGTTCATGTCTTGCTTTATTGACGGATCAGATATGACCCCCTACCTAGGTTATCTAGTCCCCCGTGTAGGCGTCGTATTCGGTTTGTATCTGGAGGTTGGGTTTGGTGGTTCTTCAAAACATGCGATATGAAGACCCGGCTAAAAAGAGTCCAAAAATTGGACACGGTTGTGAGGACATGGCATGCAACATGTATGTGTGTGTGTGTATATGTATATATGGGAAGTTATTTGGGGCGTCTTCAGGATTATTAAGTGGGTACAACCAGTAGATATGAAGACACAGTTAGAATGTTGGCTTACTGGCTGCCAAGGCTCAACTCGAAAAAAATCTTGTGAGTAGCACCATTGTGTATTATTTGGCAATCATAGTATTTTTGAGGAGATGTATATGCCTATGCACCAGTTGAGGCCTATGTTTCTGTATAATTTCCGTTTTTGTAGTGAAGGCTCTCTCTCAAATTCGACTTCTGCCCTCGTTGACTTATGTGATATGATCAACACATGAGTTGATCAATCTTGTACCTTCGCCATGCTGTGCATAATACAATCTTTACTGAGAAAAATATGTCTATATGTGTATTTATACTTCTATGTTACTCAATGAAAATAAAATTGCGTATGTTGCTTTTCTATTTTCAGCATTTTATGTATATTGTGTCCTTCATGCTTATAATATGGAGGGGTTAAATCTGCAATCCATGGTGGGTTACTTCTTACAATTTTTTAAGTTAAACCAAACATGTGAAGTTAAAAAAGTAGAACGCAGAGCTTCTTTTAAGTATGACTTAAATAAGGCCCCGGCAGTTCAGTTAATGAAGTTTTAAATGATGCCCAAACGGATACTTTATTTAGAAAAAGCCCAATGGCACCCATGGCCTGTCACGAAGAGGAAAACCCTAGTAGTAGAGAAATAAAACACACAGATATGA
This sequence comes from Linanthus parryae, assembly GCA_023055425.1. Taxonomy (NCBI): domain Eukaryota; kingdom Viridiplantae; phylum Streptophyta; class Magnoliopsida; order Ericales; family Polemoniaceae; genus Linanthus; species Linanthus parryae. Next base: position 107,144,492 of record JALGPY010000005.1, on the reverse strand, counting down.
CAGGTAGACGTAAACTACCACACCCAAGTACATCCAGATCTGTCTACTGCACTTTACCCACATGTTAGCTGGATGTTAGATAGCAAAAAGCTGTAATAATCACGCCAGAGACGTATACACATATATACAATAACTGTTGGAGCGATAAAACTTTGTTTATTTTTTAAGGGATTGGAGTAGTGGTTTAATTGGAAGAAAATAACAAGAGAGATAAAATTATATATTGGAAGGACAAGCATTATCTTGCACTGTTCACAAGCATAATCTAGGTTAACCCTGATAACCTGGAAGCAAATTTGAAGCTCCTAGCAATCTACAAAGCAATTATATTGTTCAGTCAGAGTGTAATCTATCTGCCCCAAAGGGATTGCAGAATTCATTGCATCATTTAAGCAGAAGCAGTCCAATAAAAGAACTGTATACCTGAATGTATCGAAACATTTGCAGGTTACTGTCTGCTGCATGGTTCACAAAAGAACAAGGCTGGACAAATGCCATACCATATTATTCAATCTACTGGGACTGGAAAGCGTACCCGAAAATTGGTATTTGGAATTCCACCTTTAAAGCCTAAATCGAATAGTGGGGGTGGGGTGATTTGAATAATTCATTGTGATTTCAGTCACGTATACAAAATAGAAAGTAATGGAACCTGACAGCTATTTAGAAATCAACCTTTCAGAAGGACCACCTGTACGTTAGAGACCATAGTTGTCAGAATCTTATGATTCACATCTATGTTCGTATGATTTGATTTGATTCACCCATGAAACGATGTGAATCTTTCTGTGAATCTTAATTGGAACACAAGTAACCAAAATCCCGATTCAAGATCCTGGATCTTATGATTTGCAGCGGTTCAGACCGATTCACACGATTCATCATCGATGAAGCTGGGGTCTAGTTATGTTGGAGACTTGGAGTCAGTCTACATAGTCATACTTCTCCAATATCGGAGCGTTGTGCTACACATTTATGTTTCAAAATAATTGGTACAGCTTTTTAAGGCCAATACCAATAGTTTCGCTTTTGTTTCATTATCTTTGTATCTTATATCTCGTTGCTCCACATATGTAAGTTCTTGTATATTCGCCCCTTTTATCTTTGGGATAGATGCTGAAGCTCCTAGTAATTTATTACGGCTCCAATTTGCTGAAAGCTCGTATACTTATTATCGAAATATGCACACCTTTAAGTGATATGTTATTATATATACTTAAGAATATTAGGACCGAATCTTTATGATTCACGATTTAATTCGATTCACGATTCAGTAAAGTGGTATTTCGATTCATGATCCGAATCTCGACTTGAAAACTATGATAGAGACATAGTCGCAAATTAGAGCGGGTCTCTTACTTCCTATCATCTGTGTCCCGTTTCATACAGATATATCAAGTCACCTCCGTAGTCCCTCACTCCCTCTCCACCCCGTCCAGGACTCTCTTTTGGCGAATCTTTCTATTCTGTTGTAGTACGCTGCTTTTTGTTTGTCTGTTTATTATGTTCCAGTAATAATTGTTCCGAATCGATGTTGAGTCATCTTGTGATTACTCTTACTTGTCAGAGACTTAAAAGCATATTTCATTTATCACTTATAATTATAATCTGCACAGAGATATGATATTTTCCTTTCTGGCAGGCTAGGGAAGCTGCATTGAGAATACAAGGAAAATTGCTTGATTCCCAGCGTAAGAAAAGTAAAGGTATGTCACATGGTCAGTTTAGCTTTTGGGTTTCACCGGCATTTTATTCCAAATGGGAGGATGTCTTTCCCTTTAGGCCCGGTTCACAAGTAAAGATTAAGTACAGAAACCTATTTAAATAGTCTTTCTGAGTGATCTACATAATGTGGAAGACTGTTTGCTGTCGAACCCTATAGATTGTGCACGTCATGAGTCATTGTCTTGTTTGAGCAGAAAGCCTTGATTTGTGTGTACTAGTCTTGTTCGAGTTCTGCAACTGTTGATTGATCATATCTTTTCCGATCCCATCTTGTATGGTTAATTATAAAACTATTTCGACTTACTAGATGTTTAGCTTACCTTGTAATTTGACATCTGAATCTGTTTGTGTAATGTCCATTTGGTGTACCATAAAAATATGACTGGCCTATGCGTGCATGGTTAATTTGTGTTATTTTCGCTGACATAAGTATAGCTTACTTTTGTTCGTACCCAAAAATGAGAAGTAAAAAACAGTAGGTATATGTGGCTTTTGTTGCTGTTGATGATAATGAATTTTTTATGTATCCATTGGGCCTTAGGGGTTGTGTGCTTGTCCATCTATATAGTTTGGGTAAGGTGAAAGTTTGTTCATTGTCCTCTTTAATTCACAAATCAGATATTTTTGAAGTAAGTCCATTTTATTTAGTGCTGACACTTTCTAAGGAAGGAGTTCGGCATCACGGCTTCGAGTTCTTAGCTACTAAGTTTTACTTGGAAAACGGAATATGGGACCGGAATCTTCGACGGGTAGGAACTGGAGGCTGACTTTTCATCTCTTTGATATCTTGTTCGACATAAATCATTTGGTGTTGCACGTCACTCTGACAGGCAACATAAAGCTAATGTCGGGTCACCTGTTGGGCGGTCGGGCCATAAGACATAGGGGTCATACGACCTTACGTAGAATTATTGGGTACGGGTGCAGTCGTGGATTATATTGAGCCTTATAGGTTGATGAGAACCCTGACCATATAGAAAGAAATTCTCCTGTGATGAACAAAGGTGGAAAAGGTTGGAGCATCTCAAGGAAGAATTGTATATGACTGTTGAACTTATGCATGGAATAACCATAAAACAGAAAGGAAATTCTAATGGAACCAAGGAACAAAAACAAGTATCAATGAAAAAATCAATTCTTTAAGATTCATGGTTGCCTAACTTTCAAAGTGAAATATGTATCATTGATATTTTGGCAGTTTCATGGTAGTATAGTATGTTCTATTCAGGGTTCAGATGACCGGGCTAGAAGAAACCATTACTCAAATATTTAGATATTAACTAGAAAATTGCATCTGGCATTGATAATTAACTAGGAAATTGCATCTGGCATTGATAAAACCAGGAGACTATCCTTAATTGCGTAACCTACGTTGCACCGAAACGGGTACGGGTACGGGTACGCCAAGACACGCCGACACGCCAATTTTCTGAATTCTGAAAATCAGGAAACGCGGACAGTATAGGTAGGTCTTCGATTCTTCTCTTCTTTCGTGTTTGCCTCTTCGCGTTTTTCTCTTTGGTTCGCAACCCTGATGAGTATTTGAGATAGTGTGCGGCTAGGGTTAAGGATCTATGTATTGAGAAGATGATACTTGACAATTTCAGAACAGTCCCTCTAATTTTTAATATATCACAAAATGAACCGCGAGAAAGTTTAAACAATTCCAGACACGTGTGTCTCCGGTTTAAGACACGCGTGTCTCCCGCGTGTCGGACGGCTAGACACGCCATTTTTTTCTGTTTTTTGAACCGAAACGCCACCTGGCCTGTCGGAGACGTTTAGGCCGAGTGTCGGAGACGTTTCCGCGTGTCGGAGTGTCCGAAACGCGAACCAGCAAATATTTGGAGTGTCGGTGCATCATAGTGCGTAACTAACCGAGTTAAAGTAATTTTGACTTTCCAAGCGGCTTTCGGTGATGAAGAAGAGTGTTGCCTGATAGAAGGCAAGATATGTTTAAAACTGAAATCCTATTTGAGTCGGCCTTCCGTTGATGTCAATCTTTGTTCTTCCACCAACCATGGGCTTATTAACTGAAGATGTAGTACTGAAATTATTCACATTCCTAATAATTCGAGTCTCTTTTACTTTTGCTTAATCACTCATTCCAGGAAACCCTAATCTGAGTTAAGTGGAAATCAAAGGGAGAATATGAGATGATAGTTTCCAACACAGAAATTCGAATCTGACACACACTTGTAAATATAGAGATAAGCATTATTTTGTTTTGTTTGTTTTTTGTTTTTGTAATTGTTTTATTTAGTATGATGGACTTTTTAATACATCAAACCATCTATTGTTGGTGTCTGAAAAATATGTCATTTTGATTAAAGAATATTTTGGTGTTTAGCAAGTTTGAGGAAGCTCGAGGAGCAGCCAGAATGGTTGAAGGGCGGCAAACTACGAGATTATCAGCTTGAAGGCTTAAATTTTCTTGTAAACAGGTTATGGATTATCATGTTTGAGTATGCTTGGCATAAAAGAATCTCGTGGTTTCAATATTTCTGTTTCCATTTTCTGCTAAACGGTGCCTGTTTTGTGACACAGTTGGAGAAATGACACGAATGTCATTTTGGCTGATGAGATGGGGCTTGGCAAAACTGTTCAATCAGTTTCCATGCTTGGTTTTTTACTGGTACAAGATGTTCCTTAATGTACTGACTAGTTATGAAGATGATACAGGTTTCAAGGATGACCGCATTTATTTTTGCTTGTCTGCAGAATGCTCAAGAAATTCATGGGCCATTCCTTGTTGTTGTTCCTCTGTCGACCATGTCAAATTGGGCGAAGGAATTCAGAAAGTGGCTCCCTAGCATGAATGTCATCATCTATGTTGGAACTCGAGCAAGTCGTGAGGTGATTCATACATTATTCTTCTTTATGTCCATTGTAGGTTCTTGTTGGGTCAGAATAATCTTTCTGAATATGTTGGAACTTCAATTTTTTTGGATGATATAGCTGGTTAAATGTTGCACAGTAGTTGCTACATTTGTGTCTATGGGATGATTTTCTTCGCAGCTCTAAAGATGTTTATGTTTACCTAGAACATGTTGGGAAGGATTGCAAGCACGCAATGTGTTTCATATTTTGTAAGAGTAATCATTAAGCTATGTGTCATAATACTTGACATCCTACGCTCAGCAAGGTGAATGCGACTACTTTACCAAGACCAAAGTGGGACGGTTATTCTATGGCAATATGAATAGGTTATAAAAGTGACGTTTTCTCCTGCTTAAAACTTGATATTCCGGGAGCAGTAAGTCTGCTTAAAACTTGATAATCTTAAAGGGTAGTATTGGTCATATCACTGATGGAATGCCATTTCTCTCTGAATAATAGATTAGTGCACACATCTAATGCTAACAGTTAGATCTCTTCTTCTTCAAAGAAACCCTTCATTTCAAATCACCGTTTAACCGGGTTTATTAGTCAGAGAGTGTTGGAGATTCACTCTCTTAGATTACTGCCTTCTTCAAGTTGTACAAGAGCTAAATCATTGGGTTGAAGAATTGGACGGTCGAGCCTTGGCATCTAAATAATGCTAGAGGTCTTCAGCACTTGTTATATTCGTTGGACAGGAGTTCTTCGTATCTCTTTGTCCGGTGATCCATTCCCTACATAATGTTAACCAGCTCAGACCTAAGTCATATTCAGTTCAATTCGAAATTTCCAATTGTATCCATGTACGAACGTTATTTCAATAAATTAGAGCGGACGAGTTGAAGCTTTACCTTTTGACTTGTAGCAGGAACATGCTTCTTCTGGGGCTGGCTTCAGAAATTTTATAGCGGTTCAAGTCATTAACGTATTTCGTATTAACATGACTGCATCATCTATAAGAATGTCATGAACGATATCGGAATTTGATAATTTGAAGCGACTGAATTTGTGGTTAAATTTACTTAAATTCTTTGAAACTTTTCAGGCAGTTTCTGTGTCATAATTTTATGTGACTCCTAAAAGTTGAGTATTTGCTTTTGACTTTTATTATGCATTCTTAGTTTGGGGTGGCTCCTGAAACATTTAACTATGGCAGCTTCAATAGCATATGTGTATTAAACGATGAGGACATTGTCCTTTATTCATGGACCAATATCTTTTGGCATTGGATATATTGGAGATATTGTGTTTGCGGCCATTCAGTTATCAGTGTAACTATTTACATGGAGATATGAATATCTGATTAATATTTAGTTAAATTGAAGTTTTTATGAGATAAGGTGATGGCTCAGATCCATACACTGGTTTAACTGCTTGAGGTAGATATAGCGAAGCGTCAAGTTTTGTGGAGGTCAAGGCACATAACCAGTTGCCATTTCCTACTCTTATTCTTCCTACGGGTTATCAATGTAACAGTGAAGGCGAAAAACTTCATTGCCTAAATGTCGTGAAACACTTACGAATAATATCCTGTCCAATTATTGCCTCCTATGTGTCATCGAAGTATCAATCAGTACCACCCTCCCTTTGTTGAATTTTGAGTATAATTTTCTCGTAATGTATTTAATCAAAGATTATGACATTCAAATTTGTCAATATTAACTTAAGTATACAAATGATGGCAGCGATACGTCATTGTTCTGTTGCTTGCAGGATTTGTGTGGATACCGATAATTACTGTGATAAAGTTGTATTCATTGAATTCAGGAGTGCCGTGGAAGTGCCTTCCACTTTATTTCCCTAATGAACGCCTTATTTGAAGTACGTCAGGAGTCCATTGATGAGAAGGGGCTGGGGAAAGCTTCATTTCGTCAGTGTCAAAGACATTCATAATTTCTGTTGGTTCATATACTATGATTAATTAGGCACGGATGTAGGTGTATTCCTTGCATTAACTAGTACCTTAGAAGTGCCTTTCACGTAGTTTCCGCAACGGATACCTTCTTAGAAGTCTTTGTCTTTGAAGTGTTGGTTCATATGGATACTGTCAAATAACTATATTTTCTCCTGTAATAGCAAATTTTTGACTTGTTAAGCCCTCATTACTCGCGGTATCTCTTAAGGGTTCAATTCTAATGCACAACTCGGAAGAGGAGTTGCAGCCAATAGTATTGTTATATCTTTAGCATTACATGCTGTATATCTATTTCCTTGCATGCTGGTTTCTTTTGAAAATTTAAGGTGTTCAGCTTAACAGTTATCAAACTGATTTCGCATGTTTGCACTTGTACTAATTCTTTCCTATTTTAGGTTTGTGAGCAATACGAATTTTACTCAAATAAGAAGGGCTGCAGGGGTATTAAGTTTGATGCTCTGCTGACTACATATGAAGTACTACTGAAAGACAAAGCCGTACTTTCCAAAATCAAGTGGAATTATCTTATGGTAGATGAAGCTCACAGGTTGAAGAATAGCGAGGCTTCATTGTATACAACACTTCTGGTATGTTCTGTAGCCTTTCTGAATTTCTATGGCATGTGGTAGATCTTTTATTGTAAAGTTATAGACAAGGTATTACTGTAGGATGTAGTAGTCTTATGACCATTGAGGCACACAGTATACATTGAACATAGAACACTGAAGATAACGAGAAAGAACTGAGTCTTCGGTGAAGGTTATCATCAGTGCACATATACCATATCTACAACAGAAATCTCTCAATAGTGTAGACCCCTGATAACCTGAACTTTCCTGGTAGTTGGAAGAATCCACGGGGAGTAGGCAAGATCCTTACATATTGCACAAACAACTCAAACCATCCCGATTTAGGACAAATATCAAATCTCAGCACGTAGCACGTACCCTCACACATGACATACAAGCTAAACAGGTGGACATGACAAATGGGTGGCTGTGAGCCAACATGTCAAAAACTAAAGAAAAGATAACCTTGCTCCGATACCATGCAAGTGTCCACGAAGTTTCACCTCAAAACCAATTGCCGACTAGGGGAGTACCCATGACTTTATATGTTGCACAGACAACTTGAACTATCCTAATGTGGGACAAATATTGAATCTCAGCATGTTTACAAAGATCGGGATATATACTGATACTCATTGAACAATTCCGTTAAGATTAGGAAATGTAAATATTTTTACTGTCTTACACCTATTAACTTATAATAATCCAACCTCTATAAATTGCTGATTTTGTAATTTCCCTTAACTGCCCGCCTAACTGACAGAAAACATACTGAGAATGTTGAGACCCCCTTCCTCCTCAAAGCTCGGTTGATCAATGTCTTGAATTCCTTGCGTTAACGTATGATAAGCGAATTGGGATATCACTTATAGGTGAGACTTCCTGCTCCACAATCTTGGGCGGTAGAAAAATGCATATATATCCCTGCCTATTTTTAGTTCTATGGAATTCACTGGCATGACATAATCACAACTTTTCTGCATCAAACATCAATGCTGGGTCTTCTTCCTAACAGAGGTTCCATCCCTGGTGATGTTCAAGTAGAAAGAATAAATCTTCTTTGCTCTATGTATCTTATCAATTGCGGTTTACACTATACAGGTTTAACACCCCCCCTGGAAATCGCAAGAAAAATGTTTCCTTCATTACCAACATGCTAAGCCTATACTTCACTGATGCGGGGAACACTCGGACCCTTGAGATCATGAGAATCTACTATGAATCACGAAAGACCAGCATCCTCAACAACCCTCACTCTAGTGAGCCTTCATTTTGAAGTCCTTGCCCCAGGCAGCCCTCTTGTGTCTCTGATACCATATCAGGAAGATTGGAATAAATTCGTGATATTCCACTAAATCAATTCTTTAAAATTATAACATATAGAGGAAACATAACTTTTCTAATCATAAACACTTGACTCAGCGGTATCATCTAACTTGATTAATTTACCCATTGGTTACCACTCTTGACATTTCATCTTTTCAGCTTTTTGATTTCCAAGTTTTCTGAGTTTCACCTTGCTGATTACCACAGCCTTCTAGGACTTCTTGACAAAGAGAAAGAACTAGGAAGAACCAGATCAACTATGTCTTGAAAATGTAAACTTGGTTCTCTGAGTTCAAACTCGACTCATATTGCTTATCATTTGAAGAATACCTGACTCATTAATTTCACTGGAAGCTGTCACATGTAATTAAAATCTTACCCACCTTTGATTCGCTTTAATGAGTTCTATTCAGAAATTTCCTATGAAGGTATCGGTATTAAAGAACAGTAACTACCAGCTTAATCCAAAGGCTCACCAATACAAAACATATCAAGCATGTTACTAGCTTCAGCAGTTCTAGGCATATCTTGTTTTGACACTTGTCTTTAAGTTATTTTTGTGATCTCTTCAGGAATTTAGCACCAAGAACAAGTTGCTTATAACTGGTACTCCATTGCAGAACAACGTCGAAGAATTATGGTAATTTTCATTTTATTGTTGCTAAAATGCTTAGTGGGCTGGTGTTTTTTTGTGATTGATTGATTGATTGATTGATTGAGAGGGAGGGAGGGACTCCCTCTCCTCGCCACAACTACATATTCGTATTAACAAAAAAAAATACTCATCTTATCACCTCCAGTTGCAGAGAAGCTATTCCATAATCTACATTTTTCTTTTGATATGCTAGCAACTTTTATTCCCGCAGCCGCATGTATGCTTGAAGACTTGTACATTGCTGAGAAGCTCTAAAACCATTTGTTCGAGCTTGACGGAATCAAACATTTCTTGTGAAGTTCTGAATTGGTGGAATCTTGAAGTTACTGCAGAAATGCTGTCTTGTAGTTATTCTTTTGCATGGTTCATAGTTTTGAAGGAGTTTAAGACATGTTCAGGAAACTGAACAAGGAAAATAGAAATAATCAAACAAACTGATCTAGAAAAGTTGTTTCTGCAAGGACTTTATTCTATTTCACCGTAGCGCTTTGTTACAAGCAATATGGTAAGTACAAGATGCAAGGAACTTTTAATTGAAAATTTCAGTAGAAAGAAGATGACATGCAATGGGCTTGAGAGAAACATGCACTAGTAACTTAAAACAAATGCATGTTGCAAGACAGACATAAATGTAGGAAGCAATGTGGGAAGCATTATTTCTTAGACTGATGCTGCAACTCAATTAGACCTTCAGGTGAATCGAAGGTGAATTGTAGAATCGGTCTGAATCGTAAGATTCGGACTCTAGAATTGGGATTCTAATAACTTTTTGTCCATTAAAGATTCACTGTGGGATTTGCATCGTTTCATTGGTGAATGAATCGAGTCGAATCATAGGATACGAATCGTGAATCGTAAGATTTTGACAACTGTGGTGGGGAGAATTTACGCAGGTGGTGGGAGTGCACCACAATTACAAACATAACCTTTACACATCCATTATTTTTTTGGATATGAAGGTCATATATGGTAATACGAAAACATGACGGGCTTCACTTTTTGATTTTTCACCAAGCTGGGCGTTGACTTTTTATATTAGTATAGATACCTGGAGATGATCACGTCATTTCTGTCAATCTAAGGATCATGGTCAAGAAAATTTTGAAGGTATCCGTGCTATAACACATTTTTCCAATTAATTTTGAGGCTCCTTGTCATTTGGTTGGGACAACTTGTTGTAGTTAATTGGAGTAGTTTAAATGACGGTAGATGCTGGTATGTCTTTATCAAGAGTATTGTGCAATTGGTAACATTTATAATCAATGTTTTCCACAAACCCCTGGTATGTTTATGCTTATATAATTAGAGGTGGAGGTTCTTGGCTGCTTTGAATTATGTGTTTATACATCACTTGTTTTTTTCTTTAAATCAAGTAACTTCATGGCCATAATCTTGACAAATATTCTGTCTAACGGTACTATGTTTCTCTGCAGGGCTCTGCTTCACTTTCTTGATCATTTGAAGTTTAAGAATAAGGATGAATTCGTCCAAAATTACAAGAACCTAAGCTCATTTAATGAAACAGAGGTGCATACCATTCTTTCTAATCTTTGAGTTGTATCTATATTCCTAGCTTAACCTTATGTATGAATTCAGTAAATGGTTTATTGTGTATAAGTCTGATTATTATTTCTTACTCTGTTTAGTTAGCAAATCTTCATATGGAGTTGAGACCTCACATACTTCGGAGAGTCATCAAGGATGTTGAGAAATCCTTGCCACCAAAGATTGAACGTATTCTCAGGGTTGAAATGTCACCTCTTCAGAAACAGTTCTGCATGCTCTCTCTATATCTATTTATTTATTCCACCATTCTTCTTTGCCTAACTTGCCAAACTATTAAATAAGTTCATCCGTTGTATTTATTATGATTTACTTTCACACAGGTACTACAAATGGATTCTGGAACGCAACTTCCAGGACTTAAATAAAGGGGTTCGTGGAAATCAGGTAGGTTTCTCTCCTTGCAATGTGCTTCGGTGTTAGAACTGTTTCCTTTCAGCCTTTGGGTGTGAATCATGATTTTGTTACTGTTTAGTTTATGAATTTGCTCTGTCAGTTACCGCCCCAGTGGCGGATATAACTTTATTCAAATTGGTCTTTTGATTATAGGAGTTGCTCATCCTGCTCGTCTCTATCATGAACAGGTTTCATCCAAAGGAAATATTACTGATTTGAGCCCTATATATGCAGGTGTCACTTCTAAACATTGTGGTAGAATTGAAGAAATGTTGCAATCATCCATTTCTATTTGAGAGTGCAGATCACGGTTATGGTGGGGATACAAGTATATCCTCTAGTGGCAAGTTGGAACGTATAATCTTAAGTAGTGGGAAGCTTGTAATACTTGATAAGCTGCTTGTCAGGTTGCACGAAACCAATCATCGCGTATTGATTTTCTCTCAGGTTTGTTTCCGAAATAATTGCTGTGTTTTCTGACGCTTCACCTTTTTTAACTAATTCATTCTTTAGCAAAGCTTATTTTACTGCATGTCCTCTACAGTTTCTACTTTCTACCTTCCTTTGCTAAGGACGAAACAAATGTATTGCTGCTCTATTTTGTTGCTCATAGGAAGAACTACGATGGAAACTTGCATATCGTAATAAAGTTATCTTATCGAGTTTTTAGTTTGGAATTTTGCAAAAAAATGTCCAGTACTGGTATTATCATTATTCCATTTTAGTGTTATACTTCACTTATTCAAAGCCATAACTTTCGCAACCTCCCTCCTTTATTTTCTTTTCTCTAGATAGGTCAAGTAACTGTGCAGAAATGCATCAAATCTGCGCAGAGTAATTTTAGTTAATATAGAATATTACTAGGGAAGCGACTGTTGCCCGTATTCTCTATTCTGTGTGATAGAGGCTCAACACTTAAAACCGCGAAGAGCCATCTTTCTTCTATTTTTACATACAAGATGTGTGTACATTCTTATCACTACACTAAAAAGTTACGAAACACAATTTGTTGACATCCGTGCCTCTGATATATGAAGGGTCATCTATCACCTGTTATAATAGACACCAAGGTTTTAAAAAACGAAAGCGGCAGACGTATCGGTCGTGGTCGCGTGTAACGGGATCGGACTATATCGGAGGGACTGAAACGGAGAACGGGGATCAAATGTGTGAATTTTAGAAAAAATTCACGGCCGTTTTCTCCGTTTTTCCCGTTTTTTCCCTATTTCCCGACACGAAATGGCCGTTTTCCCCGTTTTATCCGTTTTTCGCGACGCGAAACAGCCGTTTTTTCCCGTTACCGACGCAAAACGGCCGTTTTTTGTGTGAATAAAATTCACACGACGCGTAACGGGAAAAACGGTCGCGCTCTCTGCCGCTTCCGTTACAACACGGCCGCTCCGCGCCGCTTTTGCCGTTTTTTGAAACTCTGATAGACACAGAAGTAACCGTATGAGTTCCACATATATGTTGATACATGGCAAATCCTTACTCTGCTATATTTCCACATCTTTAAATTTTAAGTAATATTGAATTTTCTGATTTGCTTGCACTGGTAAGAGGAAATGTAATCTATTATGAGCAGTTCTTGGGAGTGTGCTCAACATATGTGTGTATGTGGTTTTGACTTAAGCGTCATTGTGTAGTTCAACAATTTTGGTGCCTTAGTGTGTATTAGAGATGGATTTCCTCTCAAGATGATATTGGAATTCTGTTACACTTTAGCATATTAGGCAGACTAATTTCTCTACCATACTGATGTTTTATCTTTTGATGTAGATGGTTAGGATGTTGGATATACTGGCAGATTATTTGTCTCTTCGAGGGTTCCAATTTCAAAGACTAGATGGAAGTACCAAAGCTGAGCTTCGACATCAGGCAATGGAACATTTCAATGCCCCTGGCAGTGATGATTTCTGTTTCCTTCTTTCTACGCGTGCTGGTGGCCTAGGCATCAATCTTGCCACTGCAGACACAGTTATAATATTTGATTCAGACTGGAATCCTCAGAATGACTTGCAGGTTTATAGAATTACCGTCTTTCTTCTTCTGTGTGTCATTACTTTCTTGTCTTGTTTTCTGGTTATTTGCTATTTAGTATGTTGTTAATGTGTGTATGATCTTTCAGGCAATGAGTAGAGCCCATAGGATTGGGCAGCAAGATGTTGTTAATATCTACCGCTTTGTTACTAGCAAAAGTGTAGAGGAAGATATCCTGGAACGTGCAAAGAAAAAGATGGTACATTATTGCTCTATTATCTTTCTTCTATTTTCTCCATACCACCTGGTATTCGATTGAACTTTATTTTTTGTGCACGTGCACTGTGCGGCTTGGTTGTGTCCTGATATATCGGCACTAGGTTCTTGACCATTTGGTAATCCAAAAATTGAATGCGGAGGGTAGATTGGAGAAAAAGGAAGCCAAGAAGGGAAGCTCTTTTGACAAAGTAAGGATATAAACTCGAAAGACTTATGTGATTGTAGTACTTCACAAGTCTCTCTTTTCTCCATTTTTAGCACTTCATTGTATTTCGAGCAGTGGTTGGCTAATTGGACTTATATTTTCTTCATAAGGCTCATGTAGCAATCTGACTATGTCGTTTTCATCTTATCTTCTATTATCTTGTCACAATTACAGAACGAGTTATCTGCAATCTTGAGGTTTGGTGCTGAAGAACTTTTCAAGGAAGAAAAGAATGATGAAGAAAGCAAGAAGAGGTTACTGAATATGGATATTGATGAAATTCTTGAGAGGGCAGAAAAGGTGGAAGAGAAGGTAGCTGAAGGAGAGCAAGGGAGTGAATTGTTGAGTGCTTTCAAGGTGAGAGTGATTAACTCAAAGTCTTATGCAAATTGAAGAAATGTTAGGAGAAGTGCATATCTTGTTCTTGCAGCTTTTTTCTTTCTTTATGTTCTTTGAAGTTGGACATTTTAAGTTGTTTATTACGTGGACAAAATATTCTCGCTGAATATAAATTTTCAGATTTCTCACATAACAAGTTAATTTTATCTTTCATTTAGGTTGCCAACTTTTGTAATGCTGAAGACGACGGAACATTTTGGAGTCGCTGGATAAAACCGGATGCCGTAACTCAAGCTGACGTACGAAAATTAGTATTAGCAGGCTTTATTTTTGGAACGATATATGATAATTTTCTCATATTCATTTTGAAGGTCTAGATGGTTTATGAAAAGTCTGCTCGTTTTGTAGGATTCTTTAGCTCCTCGAGCTGCTAGAAATAACAGGAGCTATGTGGAAGCTAACCCACCTGAGATCAGTAACAAAAGAAGAAATAAGGGCGTCGAGCCTCTGGAGAAAGGACCTAAGCGTCGGAAAACAGATAATTCTGGATATTCTGCACCGGCAATCGATGGAGCAGCTGCTCAAGTGAGAGGATGGTCTTACGGGAATCTGCCGAAGAGAGACGCATCACGCTTCATCAGAGCGGTGAGTCCACTTGACATTTGCAACTGAAGTTTTCAGCATATGCAGTTTTTTGTACACATGTTAATGAATTTTGTAGGCACAAGAGTCTAGCGTTTATAGATCGTAATATGATCTGTTAAACCTGATAGTTTTCATCACATTTTGTTTGGACATATATCTTTCACTACGTTATCTATAATCTGCTGACCCTTAGTCGCCTTCATTGTAGATGATAGATATTTCTCTCGTCCATTTTGGAGTATCTTTTCTCCTCGTAGGGTATGGATTATGTTCAAAGAAAATAAGTAAAATGGTAGAGGCTGAATCTTCTTTAGAAGTGGAAGCATTAATATCGACTTGTAAACTGCGCTTAAAAATTTAGGATGTGATTCGGATGCATCTAAAATTGGGCTGAGTTTGGGTTCATGTTTGGGTAAGAATGGAACCACGAAAATTTGAAGGAATATGCTATTAATCTGTCCTAAAATAAAAGTGACACTTTCCTCTTTGGGCTGTCCCAAAATAAGTTTTCCTCTACAAGTAATATGCTTTTCACTTTGTCCTGCCATACACTTTTCAGATTTTTTACGTTTTCAGTTACCATACAAGTTTCCAATAAAACCGGACATTTTAGTAGAACTTGTCAAGTCAAAATCTCCTCCTTGAACCCGTGAAAGTCAAGGTGAGACTTCTTTTGGAACAGGGAGTACATTTTAGGTAAGAAGTAAACGGCAACGGTCCCTCTCTCATCCCTCTCTTTCTCTAACTAATCGTTCATCCACACCGATCTTTCTCTCCCTCTATTACTCTTGTGGCACGTTTGGTTTTCCGGACTAGCAGGATAGGACTGGACTGGATTAGATTTGTTGGATAGGATTGGATTGGATTAGTTATATTATAATAATACTGTGTTTGGTTTTGAGCAGTATTAATTCAGTATTAATGCACAAATAGTCCAATCCAGCTAGTCCCCTTATACAAGAGGGGACTAATTTGGGGGTATTAAACAACATATTTTCACTATTTAGTACCGGTATTAAATTTAGTCCAGAATAACCTAACACTGTATAAACTAATACCTGGACCATATTTAGACCAATCCCATATTACCATCTAATACTTCTAATCCCGGGAAACCAAACGTACCATTAAGTTCATCTTATCTCTTTTTCACTTCTCTATTTGGGGATGGAAACCATTAGACAGAAATCAAACTTTCGGTTTAAGGAGCAGAGTTGACCGTGGTTCGAGAATTCTATCTACACTTATATTGGAGTAACATACATGCGACTTAGATTTCAATCACCGGTGACGGTGTTGTCTAGATCTGGTATGTATAAATCCTCAGTTTCTTCATAACTTTTGTGAAATTTTACACAGATCAAAATTCTAATACTTCAAAGATATTTTCTTCTTCGAATTCTTTATCTTCTTCGCTCCTTTGTGTATTCTATTAAATATATTAGGTCATAAATTACGTTCAGTTGCGTTGATTCTGCTTGAAGATTCTATTAGTAGGCATTATAGCCATATGTGTATAACTGGGTAGTTCTTGTAATTGGTTGCAATTTGACCTAGCTAGCGAGTAGACAAGTTCTGCACTATAAATCACTTGCTTGCGCTATGGAGGATAATGGAGTAACGCTTTATTAAGTCTAATTACCTGAGTTCGGGTAGGGATGGGGGACCCAATTGGGTAAGTTCTGATATCAAGTTTTTTCACGCACATGCTTAGGTTGGGTTCTGGCATTCATTACTTGTCAAAGAATACTGTTTCTGCATACCAAGCCGAGAACACACAGACACCCCCCCCCCCCCCCCCCCCCCCCCACCCTACCCACACACTCACAGTATCTGTCCCTCCTTGTCTCCTCCTATCCAGCAACAGTGAAATTGTTGGGTTTGGGTCATTCATTTTTTAGGGAGTTAAGTCGATGAGTTTGATATCAGCATTTTGATATGATTTCGTGGCGGTCTGTAATATTTGGTTGACACTAATCAAACATTCATGGTGCATCAGTAGATTATGGAGGGTGATTTTGTCATTTTTACTGTGAATCCTACCCCAATCCTGCGATAAATCAAACACCGTCTTCTCCCCACTCAGCATTAATAATCCCAGCACTATCAATCCCGTCACTACTAATCCCGGCACTGTCAATCCCAGCACTACCAATCCAAAAAACAAACAAGGCCTAATAGACATACAAATAGACCCATAGTCCAAGGATGATGCTTTACGTTGTGGTCCCTCCATTTTGTTGATGTAGTGTCTCTGGAGTGTATATTTCAAATCTTAGTGCATTTGTTCTCAATAGCTGTTAGTTTTCTTTTCTCAAAAGTAAAAAAAAAGGGCACGTTCTTTTTGTATTTGAAATATTTTGAAATGCAGGTCAAGAAGTTTGGTAATCATAGCCAAATCAGTTTGATTGCCGCAGAGGTTGGTGGAAGTGTTGAAGTTGCTCCAGTTGGAGCACAAATTGAGCTCTTTGATGCTTTAATTGATGGTTGCCGAGCTGCAGTTAGTGGAGGAGATTTTGATCCTAAGGTTGGGTTGCCGCTGTTTTCAACTATATGTGCATTTAGTGCCTGTTTGAGCTGTATCAAGTCTTTTCTCAACTGATCATTTGTAGAATTATTGCTCTAGGGGCCTATACTGGACTTTTTTGGTGTCACTGTAAAAGCAGCTGATTTACTTAGCCGTGTTGAAGAACTTCAACTCCTAGCAAAGCGCATTAGCAGCTATGAGGACCCTATCTCACAATTCCGAGCTCTGATGTACCTTAAGCCTGCAACTTGGTCAAAAGGTTGTGGATGGAACCAAAGTAAGTCTACAACTTCCAATTTATTTATTCTCTACTAGATTTGTCCTGGTTCTCCTTGGCGTTTGAACATTTGTTTACTGTTTTCATCAGAGGATGATGCCAAATTGCTTCTGGGAGTCCATTTTTACGGGTTTGGTAATTGGGAAAAGATAAGGTTGGATGAAAGGCTTGGGCTTACTAAGAAAATTGCTCCGGTGGAACTCCAGCATCATGAAACATTCCTACCGAGAGCTCCAAATTTGAACGAACGGGCTTCTCAACTGTTGGAGATGGTAGGTGCTGGCTTTTGTGGTAATTATGTATGTGCTACTATTGCTTTTCGTGGTATTTATGTTTGTGCTACTGCTACTTTGTGTTTCCAGGCATTCTGTTGATTATGTTTCAACTTCTAGTTTATTTTACCAAAAAAGCATTCAGAATATTTTAGTGGATGATGCGGGGTTACGAGTTAGTGGAACAATGGCTTGATGTTTTTTCAGTTTAATCAGATTTTTTTACAGAAAATGTGAAGTTAGATTTTTGCCTTAATGGGATGGATCAGAGCATGATTTTCCTACTGGGAGAACTAACTGCATAAAGAAACAACACATTTTCAAGCTGAAAAAAGGTTCATTTAAGAAGTATCTGTTGAACGTTATTGGTGGTTTTCTTTGATGAAGTGCATGTAAGAAAAAATTTGATCTACATTTAGAAAAAAGAGGCTTGCAAGAACATAGTTAACAGCTACATTACACAATAAATAATAGAGAATGCATAGCGCTTTAAAATGAGATGCAGTCAGTGTAGTCAATCACTAGATATAGAAGTGAATTCTTTTCATGTTCCTATGCATAGTATCCTAATTATTCATGAATTCTTGTCATTGTACTTGGCACAAATGTTTGGATATAGACTTATAATTCTTCAATTCCCTTAACAATATAGTGTTGCTTTGTCCTGATGTCAGCCCTTCAGTCTAATGGTTGTGCAGTATTTGATTTTATCTTTTCTTTTGTGATTGGTCCGCCTGACCAGGAAGTTGCCGCTGTCGGTGGTAAGAACTCAAATGTGAAAGTGGGTCGTAAGGCTTCTAAGAAACCACCTCAAAATCCCATCGACATGTCAGTGCCTCTTAGCCGAAGCAGGCAGGGTAAAGCTGGTTCTCCTAAATTGAGTGCTAGAATGGGCAGAGTCAGACCTCCAAGACTCCAGAAAGCTGAGCTTCTAGTCAAAGAGGAAGGAGAAATGTCTGATAATGAAGAAGTATATGAGCAGTTCAAGGAAGTGAAATGGATGGAATGGTGTGAAGATGTCCTGGTGGAGGAGGAAAAGACCCTAAGACGTCTTCAACGACTGCAAACTACTAGTGCTAATCTACCAAAGGAAGAGGTTTTTATTCGTGCCCTGTCATTGTCCCTTTTCCTTATTATTTTTTGTTGATGATTGACAGTTGTCGTTCTACAGGTGCTCGCCAGAATACGCAAATATCTACAACTTCTTGGCCGACGGATTGATCAAATTGTTCTCGAGCACGAGGAGGAACACTATAGGCAAGAAAGTATGTGCAGTTGCATCTTTTATCTACAGCTTTTTGTCTACATCTCTGATTTTATTGTTTTCTTTAACAACTGTTTAAATACTGTACTGAACTTAAGGTGCTGTTAACAAGCTAATGAACCAACCTGTGATCAAGCGAACGTATCTATTTGAAGTTGAAGCGGAGTATTGATGTTTAATAGATGATTCTAGAAGTACCCAAGTAGAACCTTGGGCAGATAAAACATGTCATTAGTAAATGGATATCTGATATAGTCAAAGAATGCACTAGCTGAAACCATTATGAATGTGCATCCTATGTATGTTTTTATATTAATGTCATATTATGTGTAATGTAAATTATTTAGTCTGAGTCTGGTGGAAATGGTTCGGCCCTAAGTTATAGCTTGGTCCAGTGCTATTGTTCGGTTACCTTCACCCTTTTTTTAGCTTGTAGTCTGTTGAGTAAATAAAATTAATATTGTATTTATCTTTTTCAGGGATGACAACGCGGTTGTGGAATTATGTATCCACCTTCTCAAATTTATCTGGGGAGAGGCTTAACCAAATATATTCGAAACTTAAAAAGGAGCGCGATGAGGCTGGGGTTGGACCTTCCCAAATGAATGGCTCTGCACCACAGCCTGTTTCAAGGGAAAGAGGATCTCTAGTTCATGACACGGCTAAATTTGAAGCTTGGAAACGCCGGAGAAGAGCGGAGGCTGATGTTAACTCCCAGACCCAGCCTCAGCCTCAGCCTCTGCCTCTGCCTCTGCCTCCACCTCAAAGAAATATAAATAATGGGACTCGTGTTCCTGACCCAAATTCTTCAGGGATTCTAGGTTCCGGTCCACCTGACAGTAGAAACTATGTGAATGAGAGGCCTTATAGGATGCGTCAAACTGGAAACCCTCCGAGGCCGGGTTTCTCAGGTATCAAGTAGTGTACGGCCCGAGTGACAATTGGAAGATAGCCTATCTCCCAGAGGAACAAGAAGTCAAATTGATTTCAGTCACAGAGGTCATTACTGCTTCAATCATAATATTCTCTGGGAGTTTTTGCCTCATGAGAATAAGATTTTGCAGATTCCCTGCTTCCAGAATGTTTGGATAATCTCAAGCAGTTATTTGTTGGATGAGGAATGCATCCGCGGAAACTGATGGTAGTGAAGAATTTTTACAGATCTTGAGCATGTACCAGAGGCAACTTATCTGAGAATGACTCCAAATAGGAACTTATACGGGAGGCAGAAGGTCTTTGTTACTTCCATAGTAGCCACTAATTTGTTTACGGTATATAGGAGATAGCCAGCGAAGATTTAGTTGGTAGTCTTCACATTTGCTGTATGAGCAGTACAGTTTGTATGTATTGAATTTCCGAGGAAGTGTACATTGAGGAATTTTGCAGCTTCAGTATAGTATTCGTTTTCTTGATTGTGTTTTTAGCAATATCTATTGATTCTATGCTATGACAGAGTCTAATATCTGTTATTCTGGCCTCTTGTTCATGCCAGAAGGCAACACGAATCTCGTGCCGTGATGCTTCCTTTTCACGTGAGGTGTGGTATTGAATGATCTGATATTCTTGCCTCTTGTTTCGTGCTACAAGGCAACACAGCCTGGATCTTGCTTGCAGGACCAGGTCTAAACCGTCTTGCTGCAAGCTCTGTACGTTGTCAGTGTGGTGGTTGTATTGGCCTCCATATAGTGTGTAATGGACTCTTAGGGTGGTGTTCCCTGTTTTGCTAATTTAGTGATATTAATTACACTGTATCTATCGTGGTAAATCTTTTACTGCTATGAAGGTGGATTTTATTGATAGTTATATTATAGCGGTTATTAAAGGGATGCTTGCCAAGCAGAGCCTACAAGGTGGGATATGAAAGATGATCAGGCCTAATCTGTTAAGTCTATGTAGGCATTTGTTTCAAGCTGGAGCACTCTGCAGTGCAGTGTTTTACAATTGCTAGCTTCCATTTATGTGATTGGTTTTTGTGTCGCGAAATGTAAACATATCATCTGGAGTTGCTGATTCTTGGAGTATTTATTTGCAGTTGTCATAACCAGGCAATGTCTCTGAAACAATAGTTGAGAAAGAGATGGTTATAATTTACGATTTCATGGGAGGAACTAACAGGGAGTTGCTGATAATGAGGCAAACTTGCTCTTCGGTAATTCTAGTGTCCGTTGAGAGTGTTGTGCCACTTTGTTGTTTGTTTACATTGTTGGTGTTCTTGATAGCCTTCTTTTCGCTCTGTTGCTCTCTCACACTTATGGGCCCGGTTATTCGTTTATTTTTCTCTACTAGGGTAGTTGAATCTGCAGTTTTACAGTTACACAAATATCAGCTTCAATTACATAAATTATACACCAAGTAAAAAACGGGAACACAATAAACCACGAACGAATGAGTAGGACATTTTTTTAGCCGAAATTCGAGAGCATCAGATTAAAGCATGAGATAACTATCCTCTCTCTAGAAATATTTGCTCTGCAAATATCTTCGCCTGAGATGAGGTTTCCCCATCCCAGTGGTCTATCACCGGAGTGCCATACTCCCCTCTCTGATTTCTTCTCCAGTTTCGGTCCCTTTTCAGCCTTTCTTCTCCTTCCCTCTAAGCTATCTCAAAGCCCTTCTCCCCTCTCCAACTTCTATCGTCTCTGGCAAACAAAACCCAGCCATGGATTCAGAAAACCCAGATCTGTTCGAAGATGAACTCTCTTTGGAGCTAGATGACGACGACTTAACGGTGGACAAGCTGAAAGGCTCAACAATGGTGGGAAAGCTCCTGTCTGGGAAACCCTACCGACCCCAATTTGATCCAGAATATAGCTGCCGGAATCTGGAATCTCAAATCCGACGAGTTGAAGGTAAGATCGTTTGGAGTGAACAAATTCATCTTCTATTTTAAATATATTTTGGATTGCAGTCGATTATGAGCCAAACCCCATGGGCAATCCACAACCAAACTCTAGTGTGTAAAGAATGGCAGAAAGGAAAGATTAGAGGAAATTGATTTTATCCGATGTCCATTCTGGGTCCAGATACACGGCCTCCTGCTAGAGAAATGTCAGCCGACAACGCAAAAAAATTCGGCCGTTTAATCGGTGAGGTTTTAACGGTAGAAAAAGAAGAAGTAGAGGACCTTGTTCTTAGACCTTATATGAAGGTGCGAGTCATGGTAGATACTAGCAAACCATTGGTGCGAGGTTTCAACCTGAAAGGGTATGGCCCTGAGCCTGGCTGGATTCACCTGAGTTACGAGAAATTGAAAGACTACTGCTACAATTTCGGTAGACTGGGGCACGACCAACGAAGCTGCAGATTTGACGGAGCAGTTAAGAATGGCCGGATGAACTACGGGCCAGATCTTAGAGCCTCATCAAAAGCTGAACACAGACAAAAAAAGGCAGCGGGAAAGAGATCTTACCGCCACACCACCTCTGGGAGAAAGAGCAGAGCTCCGGCAGGCGGTGGCGCGTTGGATACGCAACGGACGGGACCCAATAGCGCTTGTGGATGATGATGACAGAATCGTGAACAAGGATAGCCGTACCGAAATCGGATCCTTGCCAGCAAGACAAGAAGGTACGGAAGGGGTAGAAAATGGACACGTGGAATTCTCGGATTCGGATCTGAGAAAACAAATTGTACAGCTAACGACTCTCCAGCAGCAAGAAAATATGACAAAGGAAGAAGAAAGCGAAGGAAGGGACGAGGATAAGGATAGCCACCAGGGACCCAATGCGATTGAGCCAACTGTGTACTGGGTTGAGAATGATGACCTTGGATCCTAGGAAGAAGAGAGTGTACCAGAAACACAGCTGGTACCTGTGGTGGAAGGTGAGAATATGACTCAATATGAAGGGCAAAATGGTAATCACCCAATTCCTTATACCCCATCTGGGCCAAACCAACTACCCTTGTTTCCATCTGTTCCATTTGGGCCTAGTAAAGCCCAACCCTTACGAAGAGTCAAAATAGATCACAGTAGAAAGGCCTGCCTGGACCAAAACGAAGGTGCAGAATCGGGCAACCCGGTAGCTATGGGAAACCCAATTACAGACATCAAATTGGCAAAAGTGTTCCAAAATCTCGTAACCCTAAAGAGGAAAGGAGATGACACAGAACAACAGGAACGAAGAAAGAGAATCTGCAGTCAGCAAAGAGAAGAGGATTACGACCAGCAAGATGGAAACACAAAGCTCTCTAC
Source organism: Linanthus parryae (assembly GCA_023055425.1). Lineage (NCBI taxonomy): Eukaryota > Viridiplantae > Streptophyta > Magnoliopsida > Ericales > Polemoniaceae > Linanthus > Linanthus parryae. Next base: position 107,121,483 of record JALGPY010000005.1, on the reverse strand, counting down.
AGAGGAAAAGCACTATGCAAATATGGTCTTTGAAGCTCAAACACCCAATTGGTTCGATGCTCCAGTACCCAATCGATCCAAATCACAGTCACACAACAAAGGGAAGATAAGGTGAGTGTTAGTAATTTATTTCAAGCTGATGATGACTGTATCTATGACCGTTTTATGGAAGAGTTTGAAAACTTAATGGGTTGCAAAAAGGACTCCTCAAAGGTGGTGGTGGCTGACCTTCAACAGCCACACGACCAATGTTAGTCATTGCTTGGAACTGTCAGGGATAGGTCGACCTCTCACAGTCCAGCAATTGAGAGGGCTGTGTGATGCCCATCGACCTAATGTGGTTTTTTTTTAAGTGAAACGAAAAATAAAAAAAGAAAGTTAGAAAAAATAAGAATGAGACTCAGATTCCCCAAGTCCCAGGTGGTTGAGGCAGTAGGGATGGCTGGGGGTCTAGCTCTCTGGTGGTTAGAGGATGTTAACCTAAACATTCTATTTTGCTCTTCAAATATTATTGCTGCAGAAGTTACTAATGGAGATGGTACCATAGAATACTAGGTGTTCGTGTACGGGTGCCGAAAGTTTAAAGACATGAAGAAGCTATGAAGTGATTTGAACCAAGTGGTGACTAGGTGGACAGTTCCATCGATCATTTGTGGAGATTTTAACGAACTCCTCAGGGAAGAAGATAAACAAGGGGGCACTCAGGTTGAGAGATGGAAACTGACTCACTTTGCAAAGATCATTTAAGATTGGGGCTTGATCTGAAATGTTAGGAAAAAAATCGACAAAGTGCCATACCATTTTAGAATGGAAAATATACATGGTCTAACAATAGAGAGTTAGACCATTTTGGGAAATGTCAGATTGCAAAGATCATTTCAGATTAGAGCTAGAAGCGAAGGGCCTGAACTATACATGGTCTAACAATAGGGAGTTGGGAAATGTTAGGGAAAAAATCGAAAAAGTTTTTGCCACGGCAGAATGGAGGATTCTTCACCCAGGGCCACAGTCAACACAAACCTCATTTTGAGATCTGATCACAGCCCCTTGGTGATTAATACCAACCCCCTCAAAAACAAAGTGCCATACCATTTCAGAATGGAAAATAGATGGTTGGATCACCCCCACTTTGATTCTGTAATAAGTTATGGATGGAGGAATATCTCACAAGGCTCAGCCCAATTCAGATTTCAATCCAAGCTCAATGAATGTAGAGACCTTCTAAAGATCTGGAGCAGAAAAGAATTTGGCAACTCAAAGATTAAGATCCAAAAGCTCAAAAAAATGACCTTGCTGATGTTCAAGCAAAACCCTACACCACTGAGTTGGAAAAGGAGCAAGTCATTATCAAGGAGAAAATCAGAATAGAAGAAGCAAGAGAAGAGAGCTTTTGGCATCAGAAATCTAGATTGCTTCATTTCAAGTTGGGAGACCACAACACAAAATGTTTTCACACCACCACCATCCAAAGGAGAGGTTGCAATGCCATATCTAAACTTCAAGACAGAAATGGACAGTGGGTGGATTCAGAAGAGGGTCTCACTGAGCTGGTTAAGCATCATTTCCAGGAGCTGTTTACGGAAACTGAAAGAGGTGACCCTGAGGAAGCTATTCAATGCATCCAAGTTGTAGTGACAGACCAAACGAATGACTCACTTTGCTCTGTTAATTCAAAGGAAGAAATCAGAATTGCTACATTTCAATTAGGGGCAACCAAAGCCCCTGGGATAGATGGCTTCAATGGAAGATTTTACCAAAAAAATTTGAATATGATTGGAGAAGACTTAAGCACAACAGTTCAAAATTTCTTTAGAAATGGCTATCTTCTCAAGAGATGGAACAAGACCATCATAGCCCTCATCCCCAAAACCACCCACCCCCAAAATGCAGCTGACTGTAGGCCTATCAGCCTTTGTAACTTTAGTTACAAGGTTGTGGCTAAAGTCTTAGCTAATAGACTCAAGCCTATTCTAAAAGATATTACTGGCGACTAACAAGGAGCTTTCATCCCAGAGGGAATCATCGAAGATAACCTGATAATGGCCCAAGAAGTTTTTCACTACATCAAAGGAAAGAATTTTGGCAAAGAAGGGTGTGCAGCCATTAAGCTTGACCTTGCCAAAGCGTATGACAGAATGTGTTGGAGCTTCTTAGTTGCTGTGATGAAGAAGATGGGTTTCTGCGATAAATGGATCTCCCTTATTCAACAATGCATCTCCACTGTCTCTTTTGCTGAATCTCTCAATTGGAAACACTCAAGCTTCTGCAATCCAGGAAGGGGGTTGAGACAGGGGGACCCCCTATGCCCATACTTGTTTTTATTGGTTGCAGAAGTCTCCAAAAAAATGTTGTCTAACTCTCAAGCAGAAGGACTATTGTCAGGGATCAACGTGAGATGAAATGCAATCCCCATTTCCCACCTACTTTTTGCTTGTAAGATCAGGTTGTGCAAGGCTTGAAATAGTTCAGCTATTTCAAGGCCTTGAATCAACTTTCAAAGCCTTGAATCAGTCTCAGAGGCTTGAAAATAGTTTAGTTATTTTCAAGGCCTTGAAACTGGATTCAAAGCCTTGAAACTGCTTAACCTGTATGAACATTCTCAAGGGGAGTTTTCTGCAAACTCTCTGAGTTGATTCCCTTTCTATCTTTCATATGTTTGATTCACTGCTGTTAGATGATGAAAGAAAAATTATTCTAACATGTTTTGATCATAGAATATCATCTGTTTGACCTTGTTATTGCAGGGATTTTTGTTTCCAATATTTGCAGGATTTGTTTCCTAAACTGAATTTGTGCAGTTTGGAAATAATTGGACATTTTGATCCTGTGATCAATCAGAGACTTATGACAGCTTCTCAGATTGCTTATGTACAAGATCAAAAAATATCTCTGAAGATTGTGATCAACTACCCGTTGGAGAAAGCTGTTAAAGAGAGTCAAAGCTGTTGCCTACAAAATAGGAAGTTGTTGCTGAAAATCTGGGAAGATTTGCAGAGCTTCAAATAGTTTAAATAGAGCTCACTTTGAAGCAACAAAACACGAGACTCAACAGGAAAAATCAAAAGACAAGTTTCTGGATTGACAAAGCAAAAAGAAGAACATCAAACTCTCAATCCATTCCACAGAAGTTCACTGCATTCCTCACTGCATTTTTCTATTCTAAGTGTACTTCTGTATTGAGCTGTATTGGTAGATCATTTCTGTATTATCTCTACATCTATTCTCAAGGATTGTTCAAGGTGAAAAATAGAGAGTTCTTAGTTAATCAGTTAGCTAGAGCAGGTACTAGATAGGTTAGGGAAAACCACAAGCTGTAACAGAGTAAGGGAACTCTCTGGGCTTGAGGTCTAGGGCTTGGCTTTTGATTAATAAGAATTGAGTTGAAAATCCTGCAGGGATCTAATCCCTGAGGTAGAGACGTAGGTCCAAGTGGACTGAACTCTATAAATCTCTTGTCACTTGCATTTACAGTTCATTTCTTTTCACAGTTTTTGCAGCATACAAAACTGTCTGTTTTTCAAGGGCTTGAACTAGTTTTCAAGGCCTTGAAAAAGGCATACCTTCTTTATACTGTCTGCATCTTCTCCAAGGGCTTGAAATAGCTTTTAAGTCCTTGAACTTCTTAGTTTGCACAAGTTTTTTTTATCTCCCTAGCAAGTTTTGCAGAAAGTTGGCATACTCTATTCAACCCGCCTTCTAGAGTATCTTAGCTGTATTAACATCTGCACTTACATTTTCAATTGGTATCAGAGCTTGTATCACTGTATAGATTTAACCATCTGGTGATCATGAGTACTGCAGGTGATGGTGGTTTCTCATAGGGAAGAGCTGCTAACAGATCTCCTCTATTTTGTAAAAACATTGCTCACTGGAAAGCCTGATGAAAATGTCCATCATTGATCAAGATCTAGAGCTTTGGACCATTATCCAAATGGACCTCATACTTTCTACACAGAGAAAGATGGGATTAGAACTCCCAAAGCAGAAGACTCACTCTCCTCTTCTGAATTAGAGCAACATTCTAAGAACTACAAAGCTATTAACACTTTGTATTGTTCTTTGAGTACAGATGAATTAAACAGGATCTCTGGATGCACAACTGCTAAAGAAATCTGGGATAAGCTTGTGGTTACCTTTGAGGGAACTAGTCAAGTGAAGCAAACCAAGATCAACATCTATCTCAGGAAATATGAGTTGTTTAAGATGAATGCAGATGAGTACATCAGAGACATGTTCAAGAGGTTCACTGACAATGTCAACAACCTTGATTCACTGAGAAAAAAAAATTTCCAATGAAGAAAAGGTGATGAAGATTCTCAGAAGTCTTCCAAAGGAAAAATGGGAACCAAAGACCACATCTATTGAAGATGCTCAGAATCTCTCAACTCTACAACTTGATGACCTACAAGGGAAGCTCCTGACACATGAGATATCTATGAATGAAGTTGATGGAGAACTCCCAGACAGTGTCAAGAAATTAGCTCTCAAAGCCAAAGAGAATGAGAGAACACAAAGCCTTGAAACTGAGGATGGTGATGATGAAGATCCAATTGCCTTAATTTCCAAAGCCTTCACAAGGATCCTCAAAATGAAGAAAAACTTTGGAAACAAAGACTTCAACAGAGAAAGGCATAGATCATCCAGCAAGAAGGACTACAAAGGTAAGTCCTCGTCACAAAATAAATCAAAAGTTATGAACTGCTTTGAATGTGGTGATGCAGGATACTTGATAAGAGATTGTCCACACAAGAAAAGCAAGAGCTTTCAAAAGAAAGATCATGACAGAAGAAAGAAAGCCATGATAGCTTCATGGAGTGATTCATATAGCTCTAGTGAATCTGAATCTGAGGAAGAACATGCCAACATATGCTTCATGGCAAAGCATGATGAAAATTATTAGAAGAACATTGAGGTAATGGTAAATTGTCTGATTTCAAAACCAAAAGAAGCTCTTTCAGAATATCTCAGAACAATGCTTTTGAATGAGGAAGATTATCTGAAAGAGATCAAAATTTTGAAAGAAAAAGTTCATGAGCAAGCCAAAGAAAACTTACAACTTGTTTGACTAAATCAGAATCTTGAAGTCTCTCAGAAGAAAATTGATAGTGATTTCAAGGCCTTGAAAACCAGTTTCAAAGGCTTGAAAACACAAGTCAAGGAAGTAGTTACTGAAAACTCCTCAATGATTGACAACCTTGTTAATCTAAACCATCAGATTGATGAATTAGATAAACAAAACACTACTCTTACTGAGAAACTTCAAGACTCTGAATCGGTCAAAGTCAAGCTTGCTGGATCAGAACATAAGTTGAACTTGATTCTTGGAGGAAGTTCATAGTCTGTTCACAAAGCTGGTATTGGATTCAATCCAAAACTTTCCAAGGAGGAACAATACCAGATTTGTGAAAGCTGGAAACAAAACTTCTCCTACATGCCATTACTGCTGCAAAACTGGTCATGTTAAGATGACTTGTCCTTTTAGAAGAAGAGATCCTCACATAATTAGGAACACTTTTCCATTTCAACTCAAATGACAAGTTAAGCAGATTTGGTTTCCTAAAGGGGCTAGGCAACCTAACATGGTTGATCCTGAATATGAATCCAAATTCCCTACTTGGTCTAACAGCTGGGTAAGGCAGTGATTGGTCTTTGCAGGACAGTGGTTGCTCAAGACATATGAGTGGAAAGAGATCTATATTCTCAGAATTAAAGGAGCAATCAGAAGGTTCAATTACACTTGGTGACAAAGGCAAATGCAATATTCTTGGTACTGGAAAAGTTGGTAAAAATTCTAAAAACTCTATTTCTGATGTGTATCTAGTTGAAGGTTTGAAATTTAACTTACTTAGTGTATCTCAGCTTTGTGATAATGGCAACAAAGTCATCTTTGATAAAGATAAGTTTGTGGTACAAAATGAGAAATAAGGAGATTGCATTCTCACAACCTCCATATCAAACAATGTTTATACTTTTCAGACTAACAAAGTTGCAGGTGAAAGTTTGAAGTGTCTCAAGGCCTTGAAAGAGGATTCAAAGCTTTGGCACAAGAAGCTTGGTCATATCATTTTTCATACTTTGAACAAGTTGATTTCCAAAGATTTGGTAAGAGGATTGCCATCCATCAAGTTCAAAGAAGATGAAATGTGCAAAGCCTGTGCTCAAGGCAAGCAGAACAGAATCTCCTTCAAGCCAAAGAAGTTTGTAAGTACAACTAGACCTATTGAACTGCTTCATATGGATCTTTGTGGTCCTATGAGAAATCCTACTCCAAAAGGTAAAAGGTATATGCCAGTTGATGTTGATGATTTTTCTAGATATACTTGGGTTAAGTTTCTCAAAGAAAAATCTAAAGCACTCTCTGAATTTTCAAAGCTTTGCAGAGAACTTCAAAACTTGAAAAACCTACCTGTAGCTTCAATCAGAAGTGATCATGGTAGAGACTTTTATCACTTAGAATTTGATTTATTCTGTGATAAGCATGGTATTACTCACAACTTTTCTGCTCCAAGAACCCCTCAACAGAATGGTGTTGTTGAAAGAAAGAACAAGACTCTTGAAGATATGTCAAGAACAATGCTTCTTGAGAACAAGCTGCCAAAACATTATTGGGCAGAAGCTGTGAATACAACAAACTATATTTTGAACAGGTGCTTGATCAGACCTATTCTGAAAAAGACCCCTATGAACTATTCAAAGGAGAAAGCCAAACTTTTCATACTTCAGACCCTTTGGAATACTTGTTTTATCCACAAAAATGAAAAAGACAATCTTGGTAAGTTTGATGCAAGAAGTGATGAAGGTATATTTCTTGGTTACTCTGTGAATAGCAAAACTTATAGAGTTTACAATAAAAGAACCAAACTGGTTGAAGAGAGCATTCATGTTATTTTTGATGAAAGCTATGATGGTTCTTTGAGTGAAAGTTTTGCAGACTTGAATTTGAACAAGCATGAGTCAGAGGAAGAGACTGAGAATCCATTAGGATTCAAGAAAGACTCACGAGAAATATTTACTTGTAGCTCAGATGATATATTGTTTGGAGCTACTAATGATCAATTGTGCAGAGAATTCTCAAGTCTTATGAGCAGGGAATTTGAAATGAGCATGATGGGAGAGCTGAACTTCTTCTAGGACTTCAAATACATAAATTGAAGAAGGGCATCTTGCTGCATCAAAGCAAGTACACAAGAGACTTACTAAAAAAATATAGCATGGCTCAATGTAAGGAAGCCAAGACTCCTATGAGTTCTACACTATCCTTAGACTATGATGAATCTGGTAAGAGTGTCAATATAAAGGAGTATAGAGGTAAGATTGGGTCATTACTCTATCTCACAGCAAGCAGACCAGATATTATGTTTAGTGTGTGTATGTGTGCTAGATTTCAAGCTGATCCAAAAGAATCACACTTGACTGTTGTGAAGAGAATATTCAGATATCTCAATGGTACCAAAGACTTAGGGCTTTAGTATCCAAGACATTCTAACTTCTCTTTGCATGGATTTTCAGATGCTGACTTTGCAGGTTACAAGGTTGATAGGAAAAGTACTTCAGGAACTTGGCAATTTATTGGATCATCCTTGATCAGTTGACATTCTAAGAAACAGAATTCAGTTGCTCTATCAACAGCTGAAGCTGAATATATAGTTGTAGGAGCATGTTGCTCACAAGTTCTATGGATTGCTCAACAGCTAAGAGACCCTGGATTTGATTTCAGAAGCATACCTATCAAGTGTGATAATACCAGTGCAATTTCAATTACTAAGAATCCAGTGCAACACTCAAGAACCAAGCCCATTGATGTCAGACACCATTTCATCAGAGATCATGCTGAGAAAGGTGATATTGTTCTTGAGTTTTTTGATACTAAAATGCAAATTGCAGATATCTTCACTAAACCATTAGCAGATGAAAGGTTCTCAGTTCTAAGATTGGAGTTGGGGATGCTAAATAAAGATGCATTGGTTTAGAGGGAGCATCAGGTAAGCAAGGTAAGTTGTATGTGATTTCAAAGTCTTGAACGCCTTGAAAATCATTTCAAAGCCTTGATCTTTATCTGCTGCAGTGTTACAGTTTTTCAAGACCTTGAAAGCCTTTTCAAAGCCTTGAAAATAAATCTGCTACACTGATAGTCAATGATCTTGTATCATTCTGTGTTGGGTGATATCTCTGTATATATTTACCTAATATAGCCCCTACCCTTTTTTAAAAATTTGTTTTAGCCAAAAATAGTATTAGAATATTTTATTTTCCAACGGTAGAAAAGATTTGAAATCCCTATGATTATTGCAAATCTTTTGAGATCAGAGAGATACTAGTTTCCTTTTGAAACTCAAACTCTTTCAATATTTATCTTCTTCTCTTCCCCTTCTTTCCGTATCATTCCTTCTCTCTCTATTCTTCTACCAAACCCTAATGAGCACAAGGAGAGCCTCAGACAGAATCAAGATGGCTGGAGGATCAAAACCTATTTCAGATAAGAAAAGAAAGGAAGTAGTGGATGAAGTTCAAGAAGTCAGTGGGGACTCTAGCTCCAGAACTTCTAGTGCAGAGGCAGTTCCAGATCTTCCTCCACCCAAGAAGAAGTTCAAGCAAGTTACAACCTCCTCTTCAGAAAAGAAAAAGAAGCAGCAAGCTGTTATAGAAAAGCAACTAGAAACAGAGCCTACTAGTTCAAAGAAGCTGAAGAAGAAAGCAACTCAGGCTAAAAAAGGGAAAGGAAGGTGACAGAAGCACAACCAGAAGGTCAATTGGAGAAGGCACTGCAGATCTATTCACAAGCCTCAACAAAGAACTCAGCCCCAGATGAGACTTGGTTTGTCTCAAACATCTCTAAAGGTCATTGGTTAGATGGCTTTGCTTCAAGATCTATTGGTTTCTGTAGTATGATCAATAAGAATGTGGTGTAACACATGAAACTTAAGTGCATCTCTATGTTGAAGAAGAGTTCTTTGTGGTGTATGCTGAATCCTAAAGAATTAGCCTACCCTAGACTCACCACACTCTTCTACCTGAATTTGACCCAAGTTATGAGATCTGCACATTTGGTAATCAAATCTAAAGTTGCTGGGATAGTAATTGAATTGGATCACTCTGAGTTTGCCAATGTGCTAGGGTGTCCAAAGAGATATGACACTAGCAACCAACCACCAAAATCAGAAACCCTGAAGCTATCCAAAGATGAGTTCTTTCTTCCAAACATCTCCACCTCAGCCAAACATTTAACACATTCAGTGTTGAATGTTGAAGCCAAAGTCCTTCATACCATCCTGGTTAAGTGTATCTTTCCCATAGAGCTTTCTATAGAATTGGTGACTGAGAGAATGCTGCACGTCATGTATTTGGTTACGCATGGCTATGAGATTGATCTTTCAAAACTAGTGATTGAACATATGCTCTTTAGCCTTACCAGTAAAATGATACACCCTCTGCCCTATGAAAACTTGCTCACCTTGTTCTTTGAACACTTTGAGATTCCAACTACTGGAGAGGAATCAGTCACATATGGATTTGGAGTACTTAATGAGAAAGCCTTTGAGAAAATTGGAGTGGTCAAAACCAAAGAAAAAGTTTGGAAACTTTACTCAGACTTGACTGAAGAAGAACTAGGTGCAAAGAAGTTTCCTAAGCCCAAGACCTTGACTCCCACTTCAAGTCAGACTTCTCAGCCAATAGACAATCAGAGACTTGATGGTTTGGAGTTGGACATGGAGGATATCAAAGAAACTGTCTATGGACTAGAAAGTGAAATTGGGCAAGTCAAGTACATGGTGGAAAGCATCTTCAGAAGCATGACCTTGATTGATGTTCCTGAGGATGTTGAAGATACAAAGAAAGGAGACTCTGACAAGGATTTGCCTAGTGAGCATTCAGACCAGGAAGAGGTTGCTCCAGTTTCAGATAAGGGAAAGCAGGTAGCAGAACAGGCCTCACAGGAAGAAGATGAAATCAATAGCCCTGACTCAGATGAGCCGTTTATTACCTTGAAGAAGAAAAAGAAATCTCCAAAGGATGCTGCAAAGGACAAGACTGAAGAAGCAACTGTTGCTGGTGGGAATACAGAGGAACTGGAGGTGCAGGACAAGACTGATGAAGAAGATGAGAAAGAGAAAGGAGATCAGGATGAAGATGAAGATCCCACCCCTTAATCTTCCCTACTCTTTCTTCACCATTATCTCTTCTTAAAATTTTTCCTTTAAGTTTTCAAAATTTTCCAGACATTTGATCCAACATCTTCTATTTTTTTGATGAAAGTCAAAAAGGGGGAGAAAATTCTAGGATTTAGTAGTTTTTATCTCTAAGATTATCTGCTTTATTTACTTTTGCTGAACTGTTTAGTTTCTGTTGGTATTATGAATAATTTGGATCTTTTTGGAATTACTGTGTTATCATAAATTGTGAACTAATCAGTTCATTTTGCAGAGACTAAGGATCAAACAGAATTTGTTTTGTCTTTCATCAAGGGGGAGATTGTAAGATCAGGTTGTGCAAGCCTTGAAATAGTTCAACTATTTCAAGGCCTTAAATCAGCTTTCAAAGCCTTGAATCAGTCTCAGAGGCTTAAAAATAGTTTAGTTATTTTCAAGGCCTTGATACTGGATTCAAAGCCTTGAAACTGCTTAACCTGTATGAACATTCTCAGGGGGAGTTTTCTGCAAACTCTCTGAGTTGATTCCCTTTCTATCTTTAATATGTTTGATTCACTGCTGTTAGATGATGAAATAAAAATTATTCTAACATGTTTTGATCATATAATATCATCTGTTTGACCTTGTTATTGCAGTGATTTTTGTTTCCAATATTTGCAGGATTTGTTTCCTAAACTGAATTTGTCCAGTTTGGAAATAATTGGACATTTTGATCCTGTGATCAATCAGAGACTTATGACAGCTTCTCAGATTGATTATGGACAAGATCACAACAATATCTCTGAAGATTGTGATCAACTATCCGTTGGAGAAAGCTGTTAAAGAGAGTCAAAGCCGTTGCCTACAAAATAGAAAGTTGTTGCTGAAAATCTGGGAAGATTTGCAGAGCTTCAAACAGTTTAAATAGAGCTCACTTTGAAGAAACAAAACACGAGACTCAACGGGCAAAAGAAAGATACAAGTTTCTGGATTGACATAGCAAAAAGAAGAACATCAAACTCTCAATTCATTCCACAGAAGTTCACTGCATTCTTCACTGCAGTTTTCTATTCTAAGTGTACTTCTGTATTGAGCTATATTGGTAGATCATTTCTGTATTAGCTCTACATATATTCTCAAGGATTGTTCAAGGTGAACAATAGATAATTCTTAGTTAATCAGTTAGCTAGAGCAAGTACTAGACAGGTTAGGGAAAACCACAAGCTGTAACAGAGTAAGGGAACTCTCTGGGCTTGAGGTCTAGGGCTTGGCTTTGGATTAATAAGAATTGAGTTGAAAATCCTGCAAGGATCTAATCCCTGAGGTAGAGACGTTGGTCCAAGTGGACTGAACTCTATAAATCTCTTGTCACTTGCATTTACAGTTCATTTCTTTTCACAGTTTTTGCAGCATACAAAACTGTATGTTTTCAAGGGCTTGAACTAGTTTTCAAAGCCTTGAAAAAGGCATACTTTCTTTATACTGTCTGCATCTTCTCCAAGGGCTTGAACTAGTTTTCAAGGCCTTGAACTTCTTAGTTTGCACAAGTTTTTTATTTCCCTAGCAATTTTTGAAAAATGTTGGCATACTCTATTCAACCCCCCTTCTAGAGTATCTTAGCTGCATTAACATCTGCATACTCACACTTTCATTGCTGATGATGCAATTGTCTTCCTAAAAACTAACAGAGATGAGATGAGTGCCTTCTTCCACATAGAATCCATTTTTGAAGCTCACTCAGGTATGAAGATAAATGTTCAAAAAACTTCAGTGTTGTATTCTCCAAACACTTCTTATGAGTTCAAGACTGAGATGACGGCTAGATTTGGCATCAAAGAGATGGCTATAAATGCCAAATACTTAGGCATCATAGCACTATGGGTTAAATCTAGATTTGTAGCTACTTATTTCCTCACTGACAGAATTAGAAGCAAGCTTAAAAGGTGGAAATGCCTCTTTCTCTCACCAGGAGGTAAAGAAGTACTAATTAAGACAATCGTGCAGGCCCTCCCCTGCAACATGATGCAATGTTTCCTCCTCCCAAATAAATTCTGTGATAAAGTTGATCAACTTATAAGGAATTTTTGGCGGTCAGGCAATGTAGACAAGAGCTCTATAGCTTGGGTTGCTTGGAATAAAGTAACTCTTCCTAAAGGCCAAGGGGGTATTGGCTTTATAAACTTCATGGATTTCAATGTGGCACTCCTTGCCAAAGTGGGATGGAGGCTAATTCAGAATCCACACTCTCTGTTGGCTAGATTCCTCAAGAGTATTCACTTTCCAAATTGTGACTTCATGAATGCTAAGAAAGGACAAAATGGTTGCTGGGATTGGTCTAGTATCATTGAAGGAAGGTATCTCTTAAAAAAGCAAGGAATTTGGCAAGTCAATTCAGGTCACAAGGTGCTAGTACAAGACAACTGGATTTCAAACTGGCAAGGGAGTACTCTAGACATCCCAACTCAAATGAAGATTGTCCCAGTTGCCAACCTAATTAATCAGGGCTCCATGACCTGGAAGGTGGGAGTGATCAGAATTAGCTTCCCACATCCCACTGCTGCAGCTATTCTAAAGACCCCCCTCCCCCATTTCCCTAGAGAGGACAGATTCTGGTGGCCTTGGAACTCACAAGGTCACTACTCTGTAAAATTTGGATATGCTTTGATCAACAAGTATAGGAGGGAGATATCAAACTTGGATAATGGAAGCAGCTCCTACAAGATGACAACTAACAGTTGGAAGATGTGTTGGAAGTTGGATCTACCCCCTAGAGTGAGACATTTCTTCTGGAGGTGTTTCAATGATGCTGTAGACACAAAAGAAGTGCTAAACTCCAAAAAATGCTCTACCACTAACATGTGTCCCATCTGCTCTAATGAGGTAGAATCACTCACCACCTTATCTTTCAATGTGAGTGGACAAAAGCCTTCTGGTTTGGCTATATTGGAGTCAGGAACTCTCAGTGGCAACACATCCACAGCTTTAGGAAAGGGTGGATTGACTTAGTTGATCAAGTTGAAGAGAGAATGATCTCTGAAGAGCTTTTCCAAAAACTGTTGTGGGGTTGTTGGTATATATGGAAAGGGAGGAATGAAGCAATCTTCCAACATGAGGAGATAAATCCCAAGAAATCCATCCTGTTATGTATCTCAAATCAAACAAATTTCTGGAAAGCTCACAACAATGGTGTAGCTCTAGACACCAACAAACATTCCCCTATCCCTAAAGTCATAGAAGGGATCTACTGGTCTAGGCCCCTTGATGGAAAAGTGAAGCTCAACTGTGATGCAAGTTGGAACAAACACAGCAAGATGGCTGTATTAGGGTGGATCATGAGGGATGAGCATGGCAAAATGGTGGATTGCAAGTGTATGAAAATGAAAAAAAAAAACTCAGTTCTTGAAGCTGAAGCTATGGCAGTCAGAGCTGCCTGCACAGGGTCCACTTCATACAATAGCATTGTCTGCATAGAAACTGTAACCAGCTAGTGGCTATAATAGTGAATGGTAGATGTGCTAATCATTGGGAGATTTCTCAAGTTATTGAATATATCAAATCCTATACTTTGGCCCAAGGAATTAGAGTAACTTGGATCAATAGAAAAGCTAACGAAGCTGTCAATTGGTTAGTTTCTAAAGGTGCTCTAGCTGGCTTAAACTGGAACTGGGTAGCTCTCCACCCTCCAAAACTAGTTAAGTTGTTAGAAAATGATTGTGATATCTGTTTTGATAGGTCCAATTAATGAAAGGTTTTTGGTTTGGTAAAAAAAAAAGCATGAGATCATGAAGAAATACAACAAAGTACCGTAGACATCAGAATGAACGATCTAGAAACCACCAAACCCTAATCAACAAGCAAACAAGTTCTGAAACAAGATAAAAAAGAAACCCCAACATAGTTCAACATAGGTCGGAGACATAAAGAAAGACATGAACATAAACGGGAACAAAAGCAGATCATGAAACTTAAGCCGAGTTCAATTTTCTTGGGCCTGATTTCTTTCGAGGAATTTGAAAAGAGCCTCCTTATTTGGGTCTACCTTCTTTCCATCCACCACGATGAAGCTCGAAGCTTTAGCTTTGTATGCCTCTGCCATGTCTTCCATCCTCCTTTTCTCCTCCTCAAAAGCTCTCTTCATCTTCTCTTCATCCCTAGCTTTCCCCTTAATAAAACGATCCAAAGATGCTTTATAGGAACTGCTTTTTTTCTTCCCCTCCCCTGGTATCACCATAGGAGCTTTGGGATTTTTCTTTCCTGTGATAGAGACCAAAGATGCATGTGATTAGGCGAAATAAGAATATTGTGGAGTTGAGCAGTTAGGCCCAAAATCTCATAGTAACAAGTATCAACCAAAGGATTGACATTTTTAAAAATAACATCATTTCTTGTCTTCCAAATGAACCAACATGTTACAGTCCACCTCAAGCCCCAAGAAGGAGATTTAGAGGAAATTGTGATCCATCTCTTGATATAGTCTTCAAAATTTGAGAAAAGTGTGTTGTTAACAAAAACGTTCCTGAAAAGAGTTGTGGAGAAGTGACAATCTATAAAAGATGTTTAATTGTTTCGTGTGAGGAGTGACATAAAACACATATATTGTTACAGGTAATCCCTCTAGAATATAGGAAATCTCTCGTAGGAAGCACTTGGTGTGCTAATTGCCAAACAAAGAATTTTAGTTTATATGGTAGTTTGAGCTTCCAAAGATGCTTCCGGTGAAAGTTAATAGAGTTGGTGTTCACATAGGTGGTGTTTTGGTTAAGATTACGTTGAGGAAAAGGGGAATGAATTATGTTGTAAAGAGATTTAACAATGTATGATCGATTAGAGGTAAGAGTCCAAAAAGGCTCATTAGAAGAGGAGTTTAAGGGGGTATTGATGATAAGATGGGTAAGCCAAGAAGGAAAGTGTTTATAATAAGGGATTCATTCCAAACAACTCCCCTATAATCATCCCGCTGCACGGTTAGATCCTTGACCCATTAAGTTGGATAATTGTATGAGCAATTTGAAGGTATGGTCCGTAACTTCTAAGAACAGGAAGCATTGTTTATACTTCAACATCTACACTCGCGAAAAATTAGAGTGGACGTCTGTCAAAAGGGAAAATGACGCTTTCACCCCTTTACTTACAACCCATGGTTGTGATGCCATTGGTATGGGGATGAAGTCTATAACTGAAAAATAATTTTGGAGACAAATTTTCCCCACATCATGGAAGAAGTCTACAATATCATAGAGTGACCCCATATTTTGCATAATATAGGGACACATTTATTCCAAAATCTATTTTTAATGAAACCGGAACACTAGACTAACGACGTCACAATAAGTGGGTGTAAGTTTCTTGGAGTTCGGAACACTGAAAGGGTGAAAGAGTTATTGTCCAAATTGAAAGGGGTGAAAGTGTCCTTCAGTAAAACTTGAGTGGGTGAAAGTGTCTTAAACACCTGTAAAACAGGTTCACTTTGCCATTAATAGTATTTTTATGACGTGGAAACCTACAGCCGCTACCTTTCGTGCGTACCAGGAAAAATTCCCGTTCTACTGCAATAGCTTGCAAAACAGTACTAGAGGCGTAAACCAGCCTGAGAAAATTCGGATGGAAAGGTTCGCAGTTGAGAAAGTCAATAGACAGTCCTTAAATCCTCCCAAAATTTGAATTCAGGACCTCAAGACAAACTCCGAAGAGCCGAGAATGTAAACCCTATCAACTCAACTACACCCATAAGGTTTTCATAAATAGTTGTAGATGTATAATTATTACCAATATATTGGTGAGGTGGAACTGGTGGGTAGAATTCTTCAACTAAACAGCTAGTACAATAGTGAGCGTTATGTGGAGTGACTTAACTTCTTTTTTTTTGTAGTTTTTTTTAGCTAACCTATTGAATCAACTTGTAATTTATGAATTAGAGGGGTACCCTTGGAAGATTTTATTTTGTTAAACGCGGTGTAGGCTTTCGGTATTAGTGTAGATGTTTCTTAGGTTTTACCACTCATTTGTATAGAGAGAGACTATTATAACTATTTTATTACGCTTAATGGAACTGTTGTGGCAGATCAAGATGCGTTCGTTGTTGAAGCACCGATGCCTTTGGTAGACGATCGCAGAATATTATACGATGGAAAAAGGAACACACAACGATCATGTTAAGTTTGGCAAAACGATGTGATCACTGAGGTCGCAAATCAGAAACGGCTGAAGGGCTATGGAGGAAGTTGTAGAGGTTATACAAATGAAGTAGGTCACCAACAAGTTGATGTTGAAACAACAGTTGTTAGGTCTATGAATGACAGAATGTACAGATCTAAGATATCACTTGGATCATCTTAATACATTGTTACTCGAGTTGGGAAATAGTAATGAGACGCTGAGTGATGAGAATGTCTCCCTGATTTTGTTGGTGTTGCTATCACCATCGTATGAGGGGTTCATACAGTCTGTTGTTGATGGGAAGCAAAATCTAACCCTAGAAGATGTAACATAAGCTCTTCACACCATGAATAAGCGACACATGGCTGCATATGGAGATTATGACGTTATGTTTTCAGGTGTGGTATGGTGGCTAAGGGAAGTTATGGTAAGAGGAAAAAAGGGGTTCTAAATTACCTAATGAAGTTTCTGCTCTATGTAAGGAGAAGGTTCATTGGAAGAGGGAGTGTTCTATGAAGGCATCATCAGATCTTGCTGTAGATGCAACAACTTCGGAGGACGACTATGTTCTCTAGGCCTCGTTTGGGGGGCGGGGGGTGACAGGAATCGGTGCTCTGGACGAGGAGGCGGATTTGGGCTCCAAGTGTGGAGGAGGTTGGGTATCTGACGAGGCACCGGACATATGAGGCGCACGACGGGAGGGGGCGTGAGGTTGCAGGAATTCTGTAAATTGAAGCAAATTCGGCAAATCATTGCAAGAATTCAGCGGGAATTGCAGCAACATTGTGGAGGGGGGAGGTGTTTTTGTAGGAGCTCAACAAGAATTGGAACAAAAAAATGTGGATTCGATTGCACGAACTCATTTGGAGTTGGAGCATCGACGAACGTATTATTGCAGGAACTCGACGCGAGATGGAGCAATCTTGGAGCTTGGTTGCGCACTTGTTGCATGAAATCGGCAAAGTTGGAGCAACGTCCGGCCTTGGGTTTTGCATGCGGCTGCGAAACAGCTGGTTTTGAGGAAATAAGGGGCTAATTCAAGCTCAAGTACAAAAGAGGATTCAAGACATGGTGGAGATTTGTTAGGAATTGTGCCTTAAATAGACTCTCGAGGATTGGTGAGGAATTAGAGATGAAATTATGAAGCATGGAAGCAACAGAGGAAGAATAAGAAAAAGGACGCAGCTGGAGGACACTGTCCATTCACACGAAAGGGGCAAGCATTCGTACGAATGCATGGACACTGGGGCGGTTTTGTTTTGTTTCCATTTCTGTTTTGGAATCTTTTAGTGTTTCTTTGGGAGCAAGTTAGATCCAGTAGGGCTATATAAAGATGTATAGTAGTAACTTAGCTTGTGTGGGTTGTTTCAAAACATTCTATCAATAAATAAAGTGGTTTTTGGTCATGGAGGTAGCTACCATCGTGTTAGTGAACCATGGTAATTCGTTGTGTTATTGATATTGTATTACTCATCGTTCTTGCGCTCGATTCCTACGTCATAACAGCTAGACCAACAAGCATAAGATAGGAGAACTAGAAAAGATGACTTAAGAGGCTTAAGATAACGTATACTAGACTTATACCAAGGGATTTCTTTAAAGGGTATTTTTTAAAGGATCTGAGATAAATAAACATCAGGACTAGAAGCGACTAAACCCACTTCCCAATTTGACTTACCATTTCCCATCTCCATCCTCTTGAGCTCCTCTATCACGGTGAGAGCGTTGTTTTCAATAATCAGCTTCCGGAAACCATCAGCGATGGAAAACTTTAATCCTTCAAGGATAGCTAGCCCTTCCGATGTTCTTGATCTGGTATCAAACGGAATCCGTTTGGCGAAGCCTCCGACGTATATCCCTTCCTTGTCTCTGATGACTCCTCCGACTCCGGCGGCGCCTCTGGTTCTGTCCCACGCGCCGTCGACGTTGAGTTTCAGTTCGTTTGAATCCGGCGGACGCCAGGTATGAGACCGTGGAATCATTGTGATTGGGGAGCGCTCTGGAGAAATAATTTTGGCTTAGGGTTTTGTTTATTATACACATGAATGAGAATCACTCCTACCATTATCTATACATCTTGTCTCTCTTTATTTTCTGCCTTTTTCAATTCTCGTTTCATAATATGTTATCAGCACGATAGTGCTCTGGAGAAATATTCGATGATCAAGAACACACAAAGGTACAATAATATTTTTTTTCCAAGTCTTACCCGTACATGAAACCTATGATGAGATGAGTTCGTCTACCTTCCATAGGTTCAACAGTCATGACGTGTAATTCATTTATGCACTCATGTATGTTATGATTTGTGTTTAGAAGCCTACAAAAAAAGATAAAAAGAGATTAGAAACACAGTAAGGTCTTAACAACTAAGTTTTTTTTTGAGGGGGGATCACCGCGGGCAACCAGTCCACCGCTCAGGCGCCACGGTCCTAGGAAGCTTAGGTCCTAACAGAGTCTCGAACTCATCAAGATCGAGACCGGAGAAGATAGACTGAATACCATGTGAAGTACTGTGAGTCTTCATTCCCCATGTTTTTCTTTTTGATTACAATGCTTGAGTTGCTTGTGTGTTACTTTTAGGGAAGAATTAGGCCCCGCTTTCTTTACCTAAATTTAAGCGAATTTTTATCTTTTCTGAAGTCATAAAAAAAAGTTTTAATAAGGTCATTTTCGTTAAAATTTATGCCTGATAACTTTTTTACCTTTTTATAAGACTAAAAAAAGTTTGTTATTTCTAACTTCAACTTTTTATATATTTTACTCCTTAAAAGTACTATTTAGGAGATAAAATAGAAGTTAAGTAGACAACCTTTTCTACGAAAAAGGTAACTAAAACTTTTTAGAAAACTTATTAGGCACAAAGTAAACAACATTTTTATCTTTTTTAAAAAAAGAGTAATTCTATATGGACAGAATTTTAGACATAAACATAGACATAATTTCCAAATGCATTAAAATCAGTCCCTACTATAGAAATACTAAACCCTAAGGAAACATTGACACATAATCAAAATCACTAAAAGTAGAAATTATGTCTAAAATTCTGTCCGTTTAGAAATTATGTCTAAAATTTTGTCCAAAATTCTGTCCGTTTAGAATTATTCTTTAGAAAAAGATAAAAAATCGCCTAAGTTTTCATAAAGAAAGCAGGGCTTTAGTACAAAAAGAATAGGACACGGTGGATTAAGAAAAAATAAAAACACGTTTGCTCCACTTTACATAAATTGCACTGCTTCATGTCTTCATTGAGAAAACGTTAGTTATGGGTTGTGATTTGTTTATTGAGAAGAATTATGGGCTGTGATCTTATCATATCCCCAAGCATAATCAATCAATCTGGAGAATTTGTTTTTCAATTATTTGCTATTTCTTTATACAATTAGAAGGTGATGATCGTTGTATAATGTAAACTGTTGATGTCATGTGATTTATTTTTCATACTATCAGAGGACATCACTTAATTATTTTCTTTCTACTGTTCAATTTGTTTATATATTGTCGGGCAATGGAATAAGAAAACCTCTTGAATAGGATTGAAATAAAGATTTGTACGAAGTGATTGATATGCTTACAAAAAAAAATGTATTTTTCATACCTGAAGTTATGAATTACACTATAATTTACTGTAGCATGATCGCAACCCGAAGTTACGACACTATTTTTTTATGACCTGAAGTCATAGTAGATCTCCAGAAGAGGTCTGTAAATAACAAACTGAACCAACTTTTTCCATACCTGAAGTTATGGAACGAGAAAATTTCATCGTAACCTGAAGTTGCGATAGTTCTTTTTATGATCTGAATTCATACTTTTAGTTAGATCTCCTGAAGAGATGTCATGAATATTTTTTCCTAAACCACCTAAAGAGGTAATGCTACTTTATTTATTTATTGTATTTTTTTAACACACGATGATATGGTTGTAACCCGAAGTTACACCATAATTAAAGAAGTCCATCTAGAAGATGTTATTTCAGGACATGTAACCTGAAGTTACAAAATATTTTATGAGCTGGGGTCATGCTAGATCTCCAGAAGAGATGTCTAAAACGCCTAAAAAGCTTGTTATTATCAAGACTACAGAAGAGGTAGCGTTCCTTGTATATTTACATATGCGTAAACAGCTATTTTCATACCAAAAGTTATGAAAAATATGAAGATACTTATAACATGGTGTTATAAAATTACATTAAAAGATCTCCCTGAAGAGAGAATATACAACCATTCACTTTTGAATAAATATATTGACATTTATGTCTCTTTTTGGGTTTCTTGGAAGAAACATTTATTAGAGAACTACGTCCAAGAGATTGCTTATTGTCAATGTTTTTGTTTTAATTTGAGGACTGGTTTATACAAAGTACATATGAGACAAATTGATGCCTGAAGGATCAACGAAATATCATTATGGTTATGATCATATTGCTCACTTCATGAGGGGGAGAATGAATCCTATTACATGATGTGAACCAAAATATCATTGTCTCTACGAGTATGTACTAACGCAAAATCCCAACAAAATGGATAGTTTCTCGACTAATGGGTGTCAGGTTTGGGTATACACTTTAAGCATAAAAGGGTTGCTTGTGTACATATGTTAATCCAATATGAACATAAATCAAAGCATCCAAAATAAGTTGGGATATTGATATATTGCTCTATAAGATGGGAACACAAGATTATGAGGAAAATCTTGAAAGGTTATTATTTATATGGATCAAAGTCAATGTTGGTAGTTGAATAGCCCTGGAAGAGGCTCATAGCTCTGGAAGTAGCTAAATGTACCTCAATACATATGATCCTACAATCAATGATTATTATATTAAGCGCTTTAAAAATTATATGGGTTAAAGAGAAAAGTGTTAACTAGATAATTAATGGCCACAAACAAAGTCAACACACGCATAAAAATTTCTCGGGTTACATAAATATGTAAAGCAAAACATATAGTACTAAAAGTACTAACAACCCGAATCATAAATTACAATATATGCGAATACTACATATCCGTTCTTAAGCGTGAGATTTATGTAGATAATATATACCCGCTATTAAGCGTGGGAATTGAGACCACATATCCGCTAGTGTGTGTGGGATTTGTCTTGAGGTTTATGTCGGCTTTTGAGCGTGTTACTTCATAAATGAGAAACATGATATGGCATGGGTCATGACAAATTCTCATAACTATAATCATCTAGTGCTGAGAATGATAATAACGTTGTGTTAGTTTTGGGGACTAAGGTACAACAAAATATGGTTTGAAAAGTAACTAGTTACAAATATGATCCTATGAATCACAAATTTGTGAACTTCCATGGAGGTTGGTTCCCATGAGATATAATATTTGCCTGAAGCAAATCAAAAGTGTACACTCGCGAGTAATTTTAGGTTCATATGCATTTTATTATGTTTTAGTAATTGTATATTATTAGATTTTGATCTTGCAATGGTTTTGTTTTTCAGGTACAAAGGTGTTACCAAAAGGGGGAGAACCAATCCAAATGCGCACTCTTTTTCCTTCGCTATAGTTTTTGTCCCACAGGGTTTTTTCAAGCAAGGTTTTAACGAGGCTGCAAAGATTATTAAGATGCGTTCCATAAGAATGTCATCACCAATGCTGCGTAAATAGAATTCACCGATGTACTCTTTTTCCTTAGTCACTGATTTTTCCCACTGAATTTTTCATGACAAGGTTTTAACGAGGCATCGTAGTGGTGAATATTCAAGGGGGAGTGTTATGAAATATGTAGTTGGGCTTATGTGAATATCCACCACATTAGTGGGTTGATAATGTATGTCTATATTGTGGTCTAGAAGGCCCACCTAATGCCTATATAAGGAGGCTTAGGATTTTGTTTATTATACACAAGAATGAGAATCACACCTACCATTATCTCTACATCTTGTCTCCCTTTATTTTTTCTGTCTCTTTCAATTCTCGTTTCACAATACAAACTTGATTTTCAAGAAATAATTTTTTAATTATATCAAATATCATACTTTACATAAATCCTTGATTATGGTTATAATATGTAGCGATAGAATTCTTCTTACGAAAAATAGTATTAAGATTCTTTCATTTAAAAGTAATTAGAAAGTCATTAATATAATATAGCATTACAATTCTATTAAAAAATTGAAGGCCAGTTTGAAAATGTTGTGGCGTTTTAGAAAGAAACTACCAGAAGTACCGTGAGAAAGCTGCTGCATAAATTCACCTAAAAATGTTAGGTAAATTTCATATATAACATGTTATGGAAGATTACTTTTTTGCATTTTTTGTTTGGTAATTATTGGTTTAGGATTGTTGTAACTGTCGAAATGACAATATCAGACAAGCTTGAGTTTTATTGCAATTAAATATGTAATTTGTAAGTTTATTGTTATAGAATGAATAAATAAGTCTATCAATAAAATGATAAAAAAAACATGTCTAATTTATAAAAGTTGTCGTGGGAAAGCAGCTGATGTCCAAAAAATAAATAAATTCTACCTAACCCATCCACAACTGCTTTTGACTTAACATTATAGAAAGCAAACATATTTCTAAACGGGCTCTTACATCTTTGAGACATGTTCTTAATCATCCATATAATAAATCAGCTAGGTGTTTCCCTCCAAAAATAGTGAACGGGAACATCCTAGCCATTCAATCTTAAGAAATATCTCAAGACATTTTGATCTGTTGATCTTCAATTCTTTTTTATTAGAGAGATTATTAAAAAGACAAATTGGTTTAAAGCGTATAAATGTTAAGATATTGTATATCTTATAATCTATCTTTCATCTAACTAACCTTTTCAAAATCCTATTTTATCTTGAATTTTTTTTAAAATGTATCTTAGATCTAAAAGAACATGTCTTTATCTAATTAATTATTAATCGTCTATAATCATAAATAAAATAAATTTACATAAATTTATTAATAAATTTATCTTAAAATATTAAATATAAGTTATATAATATATATTTTGTAATTGTCCTACGGTTATGGGTGAGTCAAGTGATATATTATAAGTGCCCCACGGGCACGTGTCATTTTCTAGTAGTATAATTACTACATGATTGATATATAATTTTTCAGACAAGAGGACTTTAAAAAGGAAAAAAATATGAGAGAATCAAGAATCTCCAGGGAAATGATTTTAAATAGACTAAACAATCAAAACTAGTCAACGAGATAAGTCAGAGGAGGTGGATGACCGAGTCAGGCCGCTAACGCTGGGTTGGTCATGCCATCTTTTGGGCTTCCTAATTGGTTCGTTTTGACCGTATTGTCCTAAACTAATTGAATGGATGTTAAGGAAATAACATAAAACTAAAACAATACCTAAATCTAGGAAACTGATATTGTTGAAATATGATCTTAAGGAACATAATTCAAGCAGTTAGAATTACGGATTTGGATCCTCTCAAGTCCAAAAGTCCCTACAACCCCTCCGGTCTTTCATCTCCACCGTTCATTAAGAGATTA